>JARHVA010000010.1:2335000-3825000 GCA_037957365.1 Torreya grandis
ATGGTCCTCAAAAAAACAAAGTTACATAATGTAAGAATGTGTCCTTAAAAGAGATGTCTAACTTTATGATTCACTCTAAGTCACTTGTACCATAATATTAGTTTGAAGTAATAAATTATTATTAATACATTTAAAATAGGGTTCCCCATAAATACTTAAAAGGCATAACTCCCTTTGAATCTTGTCACAATAGGAAACCCACAATTGGGAATTTCAAATCCTTCAGATATTCAACTATGTCATACATACTACAAAATAAATGCAAGGCTATGGAACTTCAGAGTAATCTTTGCATCTTCATAGGTTATCCAAATGGTGTCAAGGGGTATTGCCTTCTTCATTTGACCAACATGAGCTATTCATCAAGAGAAGTTTTCACTTTAATTATATTCCAATAGACTCAATACTTGACACTTCTCCCACTTCATTATATCTTGGATTCAATTATGATGATTTAGATTAGTTGAGTGCATTTTAGAGGTTGAGGACACATCATCTAGTTATGATAGTGAGAGTAGTGCTAGAGATTCATATCCATCCAAATCTAGCCACACTTCAAAGGATGATTTTGTTATACCTAAATCATTCACTTTCATTCCTATTTGGGATAAGAAAACACTATAGAGTGCATGCACATGAGTTAAGGATCCTTAATATGATAGGTAGACATGTTCTAAGTTTCAGAGTGGTTCACATGATTTTTTTCCACTTCCTCAGATGCACAAAATTTTTGAGAGGCATAAAGTATTATTGAGTGGGATTATACCATGCATGAGGAGTATAACTCCTTAATCAAAAATCACACTTGGGACTTGACACTTCTTGCTAAGGGAAGAAATATGGTTTGATGCAGATGGATATATTAAACCAAGTATGTTGTAGATGGGTCCATTGATAAGTTCAAGGTGTGGTTGGTCATAAAGGGTTTCTTATAAGTGCCTAACATTGAATATATAGATACATTTGCATAAGTCACCAAAATGAACTCTATCAGCCTCACACTTACTATTGTAATAGCCAATCATTGGGATGTTCATCATATGGATGTGAAGAGTACCTTTTTTCGTGATGATCTTGAGGAGAACGTTTACATGGAATAAACTTCAAGATTTGTTGAGGATTCTTCCCTTGTATGAAAAATCCATAAATCTATCTATGGCCTCAAACAAGCCCCTCAATACTGGTTCAATAAGATAGATTCCTTCCTTCTTATAGCATGATTCACCAGATGCCATTTAAATTTTAATGTCTATCTCTTGTGGTAGGATGATGCAATCTTGATTATAATAATTTATGTTGATGATATTTTTATCACTGGTAGATCTTCTTCATCAATTTCAATGATGAAAAGGGATCTTCAGTATATATTTTCGATGACATACTTGTGCTTATTACACTACTTCCTTGGGATTCAAATTTCTTAGTCTGACTTAGGGATTACTCTTGCATGACCTAAGTATACTCTAGATCTACTTATTTAGTTTCACATGGCTGATTATAAGACAAATATAACTCTATTTCTAATTGGAGTTAGGCTTGAGGTATATTTTACTTCACCTTTAGTCGATGCTACCTTATATTGACAACTTTTTATAAACCTTATCTACTTGACACATACTAGACTTGACATATCATATGCAATGGGCCTAGTCTGTAGATTCATGTAGGAACCCCATGAGATATAGTGAAAAGTAGCTAAGATGATCTTATACTACATTTAGGGAAACATAGATTCAGGATTCATTATATATATAGCATTGACATTGACTTGATTAGATATACTGACTTAGACTGGGCTGGCAATATTTAGAATTGCAAGTCTACTTTAGGTTATAGTTTCTCCATTAGTTTAGGTCCAATTATTTGGTCAAGAAAGAAGTAGAATGATATTAATATATCATCTACTAAGGTATAATACAGGGGGTTATCAATGCTTTTTGGCCCAAGTAAATGCAAAAAATTTGAAGAAATTACATTTCTAAAAATATTTGACAACAATAATAATTTGTATTATGTTGGGATTAATTTTTTACAAGGAAGGTGAAAATATTTATAAGCTTTTCATGTGAGTGGTTATGGAACCACTATTCCCATGAACCAACAGTCCCACTAACAAAATATAATAAACTAAAATCAAATACTAACAAAGTAAAATACTAACTTTGGATCAATAGAAGTTAATCCAACAAACTCCCCCTTGATCCAAAGGGGTATAAAAATATTTTAGCAAAGAACTATGAGTCATCCAAGTAGACTATACTATAATTACAACTGGTACATTATGCATCCTAGACTGATCCACACCCTAATTATGCCCACACTATAGTAGAACATAATCACACACTATCTAACTACATCAATCCTCACATTGAATCTATCCAACAAGTGATTACCCCATATAATATGTATGTCACATCTCAAACTGATGCCCAACAATTGCCAACATCTCTCGTAGGCCTTTGCTCAGCACTAATAATGCTAGCAACACAATGTTGAGTCTTACCACTAATCACCAATGATTGATCTAAAACCCATATGAAATGTCTTTTCCCCTTATCAAGTGAGAGGTGATAAGCTATGAAACAAATAAACTAAGTACAAACCACTAAAATGCTTCACATCAAAGATCATAGAAACATTACGTCTATGAAAGTCAAGTACACAAGCCAAAAATTGCTACTATGTAAAATCCCAATCTTGAGTCTAGTAGCTCACACAAGATGGGTGTGTCTATTAGTGTAGGTTTTTATTTTTCCCTATTTATTAATTAGAGAATATCATATATTTGTGCATACATGAATTTTTCCTACATTCGTGGGATAGGCTAGCTTATGTGGAGATTGTGTGTCATATTTGTGTCATAAGGTGTCATAAGAATGACATAAGATACTCCTATTCCGGGTATGGGAGTTATTTCTCTATTCTTAGCACCTTGTCACCACCTTTTGAGGAGTCTATTCTTGGGGTGCTTTGACCACCATTTGTGGAGGAGTTACTTTCTAGCTCTCCTATATGTATTCTTCATTTTGTTCATTTCAGGTTACTAATTCAGATTTGGTTTCTCCATTTTGTTTTGTACAATTTATCTTCTTGTTATTGTCAAATTGCTTTAGCATCTTTGTGGTGTGCACTTGTTCATCTTGTGTGATCACGTCTTCATTGCACTCGCGTTATCCGGATTCTGGCAACAACAACTCCGATATGGTATCAGAGCCTTTCCTGGTAATCTTGTGTGTGAATATGCATTTTAGCTTATTTTGAAATCAAGAAGAGTGGAGTTCATTTTTTATTTGATCAAAAATAAAAAATATATATCAATTCCGATATGTTTTCTTGGAGATCCTTGCATTTGGGTGTCTTTTGTTGTGTGGAGCAAAGGGAGGAGCAGCTCTAAGCTTTTTGGTCAGCAGCACACTTCTAGTCCAGGCGCCAATCTTATGTCTTTCAACAACATCAGCTCCAACGCCACTTCTGCTACCACGTTTCTGTCTTTCCAGCGCCCTCCAACAGCAATCTACAGCCAAGCCATAAGCCGTACGGCATCCAGCATCTAGCAAGTCAGCAAATCAGGTCTGGTTTTTGTTTGGTGACACTTCTGCGCCTTGCTTTTGGTCCATTTCTGTTTGCTGCGCCTAGTTTATGCGCTTTGCCTCTGGTTTATTCTTGTTTGCTGCACCTAGCTTCCTGTTTTCACTCTCCAACAGCGGTTCTTGCCACCAGCAGGCCGTACGGCGCATTCAGCAGGTCTGAAAATCATTTTTTTTGTCTTTTCCGCTGTCAAAATCTGGACTGTGCACTTTTGGACGCCCCTGCCTTACTTGGCATCCTATTTGGCACCCTTAGACACGTGGCATCCTTCAAAATTGTCTTTGATTTAATATTTTCAGTTAAAATTGACTTCATAAACCAAAAATCAGTCAATTTGACAGAATAATAAACTTTTTAGACAATTTTGTAATTTGGGGATTTTCAAATTAAATCTTGTATTTTTGCCTGTCGAAGACGAAGGGTGAGGCCCGGGTTGGTAGGAGGTCAATTCCCCCTCACAAAAACCTCATTTGGATTCTTCATTCCGTGCCGAATCCAACAAGTGGTTGGAAGGCCATTTTATCTCCTCATAACAGCATTTTTTTAACGTTTTAGTGTTTTTTTTTGTAAAAACACTACTTTACGGGAAAATTGTAACTTTAAAATCTTGCAAACGGTAACTCGGTTTTGAGTGCCATTTTTTGCAAAAGTGCTTGTAATTCAATTCTCCACAGCGTAGACTTGTTCTTTTTCAAAAATGTACTAGTTTATAAAGTGCCAAAATTTGGGTCTCCTAGGACGCATTTTCGGCTGAGTCCGACGTCCTGTTTGCTTTTGTCTTGCACTGATTGCTCTAAGACGTATTTTCGGCTGGGTCCGACATCTTTTGAGCGTGCACTTGCATACTTGGGGGGGGCTCAATATTTCGGGGGGGTGTGATTGCTTTCCACAACTTGCAACTTCACTTTCATTCTCCTTTCTGCATACAATCACAACTTGCAATCAACACAACTTCACCTAATTTCAGCTAAAAATAGATTCTTTTCAACTCAAACCCCTAACACCCTTTAACTATCATGAATGGAAAGTTAAAATGTCTATCATTCTTAGAAGTAAAGGGTTGTATAGGATCACAATGGGTACAGAAGTAGAACCTAATACAGATGCTGAAAAGGTTAAGTGGTACAACCGTAGTGATGAAGCCTTTGGGTTACTGAGTTTGTCCGTGTCTCCAGAACTACTCTTCCACTTAGAATCCTCCCAAACTCCTAATGACATATGGGACACCTTAGAAAAGTTGTTTGGGAAGCTTGATGAGATGAGAGGCCATGAGCTCGAAAACGAACTCATAAGTCTAAGTCCTAGTAACTTTGACACCCTACAGGACTTCTTTACTAAGTTTAAGTCCCTTAGATTGCAATTGAAAGAATGCGGGATAGAGAAGAAAGATGATCAACTCATACTTTCTATTCTCGCAAAGTTAGGTCCAAGTTATTCAGTCTTTGTCTCCACTTTTCATGCCACTAAAAGTGCCCTTAGCACTACATGGAAAATGCCTTCTTTAGATTCATTCATTGCCGACTTGACTAGGGAGCAAGATAAGCTAATTCAGATGGGCACAATGAAGTCTACTCAACCCCAAGCTTTGATAGCTGGAAATGGTAAGGACAAGACTTCAACAAAGGAGAAGAAGAAAAAGAACAAGGATCAAGAGAAAAAGAAAGAAAACACCAACCCTGCCAAAAACAACACTGAGTCTTCATCTTCCAATGCTAAACCTAAGAAGGAGAAGGTTAAGTGTGGCTATTGTAAAAAGAATGGGCATGATGAACACAAGTGCATGAAGAAACAAATAGACCACCTAACTCATCTTCTAGAGAAGAACAACATAGGTGTTCCTGAGTCCATCAAGCAGAATTCATCAACCCAAGATTCTACTAAGGCAAAGGGCAAGGGTAAGGAGAAAGAAAAGGGCAAGGCCCTTGTAGCTACAGCAGCTTTCACATCTTCATGGGTCATTGACTCGGGTGCTTCTCACCACATGGGCTCTTCACTAGTTGAGTTTTCATCTTTAGAGCCTTGTAGCATGACTTCAATTAGTTTGGGTGATGACACATCAGTTTTCGTTGCAGGGAGAGGGTCAGTTGAAATGGAAGGAGGAACATTCAACAATGTTCTAAGTGTTCCTTCTCTTTCAACCAATCTCCTATCAGTGTACCAAATCACTCACATTGGTCGGGGCATGAGAGTTGAGTTTTCACCAGATTTTGTATCTATCAGGGAGTTGCATAGTGATACTACAGTGGCAGTGGGAAGGGTAGATCACCAAGCAAGGTTATACACTTTTTCACATTTTGCATCAGATTCTTCTCCTACAGCATTGCTGACTCATTCAAATGGAGTTAGCAAATTATGGCATGAGCGATTTGGCCACCTTAACTACCGCTACCTTGAGCAACTTTGCAAAAATGACATGGTCATTGGCTTGCCTCGTGTCCAATTCTCAAAAGGACTTTGTGAGGGGTGCTCCCTTGGGAAGCATCACGAAGCAAAATTTGACAAAGGCAAAGCTTGGAGGGCTTCACAACCTTTGGAGTTAGTCCACAATGATGTATCGGGACCCTTTCCCAAACCATCTTTCACAAAGGCCAAGTACATCCTCACCTTCATTGATGATTTCTCTAGGTACACTTGGATATATTTTCTCAAACAAAAATCTGAAGTGTTTGAATATTTTCTAGACTTCAAGGCTCTTGTTGAGAAACAGAGTGAGAAATCCATCAAGGTTCTTCAAACTGATAATGGAGGAGAGTATGTTAGCATCAGGTTTGAGCAGTTTTGCACCACAAAGGGGATTGATTTGCAGCGCACAGTCACCTACAGTCCTTCACAAAATGGGGTTGCAGAACGCAAGAATAGGTTCTTGAAAGAGATGGGTAGCTGTATGATTCACTCCAAATTCCTAGCACCACAGTACTGGGCCAAAGCCATCAATTGTGCTTGCTACATTCAGAACAGGGTTCCTCACAAAGCTTTGAAAGGGATAACACCCTTTGAAGCTTGGCATAAAAAGAAACCTGATATTGAGCACCTTAGAGTTTTTGGATCCCCAGCCATGGCCAGCATTCCGAAGAAGAAACGCAAAGCTATGGAACGTCAGTCCAAGCCTTGCATCTTTGTAGGATATCCGGATGGTATTAAGGGATATCGCCTTCTAGATCCCGTCACACATGAGTTGTTCATCGAGAGAAGTGTCCATTTTCAGGAGAGTCCTAGAGACTCAACACTTGACACTTCTTCTCCCTCATCGGATCTACTTCTTCATGATGATTCCTCGTCAGATTCAGATCAGCCACAACAGGTTCTTGAGCCAGAGTCATCTTCTTCTTCAAATTCAGACAGTGAGGATAGTGATGCAATGTCATCCACCTCTAGTCAGTCAGAGGATGAGGAGTTAGCACCTGACTCGCCCACTTCTGGGCCACTTTGGGCCAGACAGACACTTGAGAGTGCTGGCACATGGGTAGGAGACCCCGCAGATGACAGACGTACTAGGGGGGATTTTCAGAGAGATCCACATGCCTTCTTTACTTCAGTTTCGGATCCACAAACTTTTCGAGAGGCATCGGGGGTACCTGAGTGGGATAGTGCTATGGAAGAAAAATATTCTTCCTTAATCAAAAATCGCACTTGGGATTTGACTTCACTTCCTAAGGGAAGAAAGATGGTTCGATGTAGGTGGATATATCGGACCAAATTTGCCGTAGATGGGTCGGTTGATAAGTATAAGGCACGATTGGTAGCCAAGGGTTTCTCACAGGTGGCAGGCATTGACTACTTAGAGACCTTTGCACCCGTTGCAAAGATGACTTCTATCCGACTCACCTTGGCTATTGCCACAGCACATGGTTGGGATGTGCATCAGATGGATGTGAAGAGTGCCTTTCTTCACGGAGACCTTGAGGAGGAGATCTACATGGAGCAGCCGCCAGGGTTTGTTCAGGATTCTTCCTTAGTATGCAGACTTAAGAAATCTATCTATGGCCTCAAACAGGCCCCTCGGGTTTGGTATGCCAAGATGGATTCCTTCCTTCTCACAGCAGGATTCACTAGGTGTCATTCTGATCCTAATGTCTACTTCTTGTGGCAGGATGATTCGCTTCTGATTTTGGTTCTATATGTTGATGACCTTTTGATCGCCGGGAGTTCTTCATCGGCTATTATAGCGGTGAAGGCATCTCTTCAGGAGAGATTTGACATGACAGACTTGGGTTTGTTGCACTACTTCCTTGGTATCGAGATCTCACAGTCAGATTCAGGGATTTCTCTTGCACAACCTAAGTACGCTCTTGACTTGTTGGCTCGATTTCACATGGCTGATTGCAAGCCATCTCTGACTCCCTTTCTATCAAGAGTCAAGCTTGAGTCTGATTGTTCTTCACCATTGGTTGATGCCACTCGGTATCGACAACTTGTTGGTAGTCTCATCTACTTGACTCACACCAGGCCTGACATTTCATATACAGTGAGACTTGTCTCCAGATTCATGCAGGAACCCCATGAGCTGCATTGGAAAGTAGCTAAGAGGATCTTGCATTACATACAGGGTTCACATAGATATGGGATTCACTACAGATTTGGCACAGAGGTTGACTTGGTTGGATATACAGATTCAGACTGGGCTGGCAATTCACAGACTCGTAAGTCCACTTCTGGTTACAGTTTCTCTCTAGGTTCAGGTCCTATCAGTTGGTCTAGCAAGAAGCAGAATGTTATTGCTATATCATTCATAGAGGCAGAGTACAGGGGAGTTGTTAATGCAGCCACTGAGGCTATTTGGCTTTAGGGGATTCTTTCTGAGTTTGGCATTCCTATCAGGCAGCCCACCATCATTTATTGTGACAATCAGAGTACCATACAGATTTGCAGGAATCCGGTTCAGCACCAGCGAACCAAGCACATAGAGATTCACATGCATTTCATTCGAGAGCTTATTCATAGTCAGGTCATTGACTTGATATTTTGCCAGTCTTCAGAGCAGGTTGCAGACATCTTCACCAAACCTTTCACTGAGAGTAAGTTCATTCATCTACGAGCTCTTCTTGGGGTGCGGTCTACATCTGCAACAACATCATCTTCAGGTGGGGCCTTCTAGCCTCTTCTTTTCTTTTATGTCTCTCTTTTGGGGGGAGTTTTTTCCTACGAGTTTTCTCCTTTTCTCTATCTTATGGGAGATTGCATTTGTACATGGGTACCTCATCAGGCCTAGTTGCTGGGACCCATTTTTTTATTTCCACACTTCCCACCTAAGCTGCGCTTATGGGGGGGTATTAGTGTAGCTTTTTATTTTTCCCTATTTATTAATTAGGGAATATCATATATTTGTGCATACATGGAGTTTTCCTACATTCATGGGATAGGCTAGCTTATGTGGAGATTGTGTGTCATATTTGTGTCATAAGGTGTCATAAGAATGGCATAAGATACTCCTATTCCGGGTATGGGAGTTATTTCTCTATTCTTAGCACCTTGTCACCACCTTTTGAGGAGTCTATTCTTGGGGTGCTTTGACCACCATTTGTGGAGGAGTTACTTTCTAGCTCTCCTATATGTATTCTTCATTTTGGCCATTTCAGGTTACTAATTCAGATTTGGTTTCTCCATTTTGTTTTGTACAATTTATCTTCTTGTTATTGTCAAATTGCTTTAGCATCTTTATGGTGTGCACTTGTTCATCTTGTGTGATCACGTCTTCATTGCACTCGCGTTATCCGGATTCTGGCAACAACTCCGATAGTGTCACCATCTTAGAATATATATTTATCAACTATGGATAAAGATACTTCATATTCATCCCATCCATCAGAAGAAATGCAGATGAATAGCTAGAAGAGGAACTAGAAGAATGACTGGATTGACTGGAGTGACCATAAATGTTTGCTTCTACCTTCTATCGATGTTGAGAGGACCTTTTTTTGGAGGGGCACTCTGTAGAGAGATGTTATATGCCACCATAATTGTATCATATTATCTCACGTCCACTATAACTAGAGGAAGAATAGCCACATGAAGAAGAATGTATGTGTTTGTGCTTGTGTCCATGTGAATGTTTGTGGTGATGCTCATGCTTTGGAGAACTAGAATGATGTCTATGCTTAGGAGAGCTTGAATGATCCCTGTGTCCAAAATGATACTTTTTCTTGGAAGTGTGCCTTTGAGAGTGTTTATGTTTCTCTTTGTCTTTTTTTGGGCTCATACAATGGATTTCCTATTTTGGAATAGTGTGCATCCTTAGTAGATTTATTATTTACAAATTGTCACTCATGTTGAGTGAGCAACTCATAAATAGAATCAAAAGTAGATTTGTTAATCTTATCACTAAGCTGTAACATTTCCAAAAAAATCCTATAAATAGGGCTAATACCATTCAAAACAATAGAAATGAGCATTTCATCATCAATTTTCACACCAGTAGTGTCATATTCTTGTTTCAAATTCTTAATGTGTGACACATATTCTGAAACATCTTCATCAGCAAAGAGTTTAGTGTTTAGTAACTACATAAGAAGGTCAATTTTCTTATAAGCATATTATTTATCATACAAGTCTTTTAAAGATTTCCATGCTTTCCAAGCTTTAGATTTGATGGATTCTATGTGAATTATAACTTGAGCACTGCAAGTTGATTTCAATAAAGCAAGGGCACGCTTGTCACATTTATGAAATTCTATAAGTTTTGTGTCTTCGGTGGGAAATGTTGGTTGGTTTTTAACTACTTCCCATAAGTCATTGAAAATTAATGTGTTTTCTATATTCATTGACCATTCCTTATAATTTTTAGGAGTTAAGCATCTAGTATCAGAAATGAGGCTCATAATTTTAGCCATGATGTAGAAAAAATAAAAAGTAAAGAACGCTATCAAGGTTTTGCCTTTACCTTCGAAATAACTTCCATTTTACAAATGATACTGGGACTTGTGATGATCGTGCACTTTGAAGGTGTCAATTTTCACTGATAATGCACCTATATACATTAGAGAATCCAATTTTTTTGAAAAGATAAAACCACCTTTACAAAAAAATAGAGAATACACCCTTATATCACCATGATAACATTACAATTTTCTCATTACATTACCTTTGTCAAAACAAATATATTCCAAAACCAAAGTCCAATTTTTTTTCAAAGGTATTGAACTTGTAACCTCTCTTTGAAAAATACCTTTACAAAACTATCATAAACCAACTCCTCTAGGAATAAGTTGAAAATATAAAGGGAAGATACTTCTCTTAATGCTACTAAGGACTCAGTAAGAAAAATAACCCAAACACTCTTACCGCTACTAGTATTTACATTTGTATGCCATATTCTTAACAGAGATATGATTTGGTTGGTGGTTGGTCTTAACACATTGATGCTCCTAAACTAGTTTCAAAATTCCTTTTTTATCTTGGAATCAGTGGCACGCCATACACCATAAAGAATTCACAACATACATTTGTGAGAACTATATGTTTATTCTATAGTTTATTTGAAATAATTTAGGTATTTTTCCTCTTTAATGTGAGATATTCATCAACAAAGATTTATGAAATAAGAAGATTGGAAACTTGTTCACATCTAAACAATCAAGACAATGCACCAAGAACACTAACTATTGGAGCAGGTTGACAGAATGATAGGTTGACAGTGTCGAGTAATGACTTTGATTTGATTTACAATCTATGCCAAGAGGATCACAAACTGAATGAATACCATCAATAATAAATCTATTGCCAAAAAAACCTCTCAATGCCAATTGAGGAAGAGATACCAAAAAAATTTCAACACCAATGTAAGCAATGGGAATTTTCTATGCCGAACCAATATAAAGAAAATTCCAACATGAATTACAATGATGCAATACCAATTACAATGCAAAAACAACAAGATCTATGGCTATATTTTCTCAATAAATGTAAATGCCAATGTCTGTTGTAGGTCTATGAAGGGATAAATTATGTTAACCAAGACCAAATAAATTATCCTAGGATCAAATGAAATAAAAGTTAGGTGGAAAAAATGGCATCAAAACAAGCCTTACATTATTTTTTGACATCAAGCCACGTATGTTGTTACTCTATCAAAACTAATGCCCAGTTCCTATGTCTCAGTAAAAAATTCAATCTTTTCTTATTGTACGGACATAAATGACTTCTTAAATTTTAAAAAAAAAAAATTCAATGAGCAATGGATGTGGAAGGAGGCTATGATACCACTATTGGCCTAGGTAAATGCAAAAAAATTGAAAAAATTACATTTCTAAAAGTATTTGTCAACAATAATAATTTTTATTATGTTAGGATTAATTTTGTACAAGGAAGGTGAAAAGTTTATAAGATTTTCATGTGAGGTGGTTATAGAACCAACATTCTCATGAACCAACAATCCCAGTAACAAAATATAATAAACTAAAATCAAATACTAACAAAGTAAAATACTAACTAACTTTGGATAAATAGAAATTAATCCAATAATGCTACCACTAAAGCCATCTAGATTTAGTGGATTCTCACAGAGTTTGGTATCCAATTTAGATGACCTATCATCATATACTGTGAAAACTAGAGTACTATTCAGGTTTGTAAAAATCTGGTTCATCATTAGCAAACCGAACACATAGAAATTCGCATGCAATTCATCAAAGAGCTCATTCATGGGGACATAATTTATCTAACCTATTACCATATGACAAAGTAGATTATAGGCATATTCACCAAATATTTCATGGGGATAAATTATCTTCACTTGCAGGTTCTTCTTGAGGTTTGTGACACTATAGAATTATCTTCTATGGGGGCCTTATAACATCTTATTTAAGTCTCTCTTATGGGGGATATCTTTTCTTATGATTTTTCTAATTTTATCTACTTTATGAGAGATTGTTTTGTACATAGGTGCCTCATCAAGCCTAGTTTCCAGGACCCATTATTTTTTACACTACCCACATAAGTTATAATTATGGGGGGTGTTAGAGTAGGTGCTTATTTATTATGGTATTTTTTCCCTCACTTGAAGTTTTCCTACTTTCATGGAGAAGATTGATTATGTTTACAATTTGACTAGATGACTAGGAACTAACTCCCTTGACATACTATTCTGGGTATGGGATTTACTCCTCTATTCTTGGCTCTATTTACCACATTTTATGGAGGAGTTACTATTCTATTTTAAGGGTTTGTTGACCACATTTTTTGGATGAATTACTCATCACTCTCATATTTTTACTTCTCACATTTGTGATCTTTGTTAATGCTAGTTTTGGTTTTGGCTCCATTTGTGTAATATCCTCGCATTGTGTATTTCATTTGATTTTAGCTACTTCATGTTGTGCACTTTATTGGATCTTGTATTCACTCTACTCATGCAATCAACTTATTTGAACCTTGGACTCAACCCAAATAATTTATTTATTGTATTAAAATATCCATGGTATGTGTGTTTATTTTCTCATGTTAATCCCTTAAATTATAAGAATATTATCATGTTAAGGGTGGATAGAAGTGGAGATATATTCATACTTTGAGGTTATGTAATTATTGGTAAACATTCAAGGTCCTTAAAAATACACATATAATATATTTCACACTAGCCTTTGCCATGTTTGGATGCCCATGCATAAAAACATTTGGCAAACACATTTTTAACACTATAACCTTGTTTTGTTTATAAATTTTATGTCATTTATTATTCCATGAGTGATAGATCAAGCTAAAAAAATGGGTAGGATTTATTCTAGCTTACCCAAGTTCAAATATCATTGAGAACCCTATTAAATGTAAATTTTATAATGTGTTAACCCTCACTAAGGGGTTCTTACTGTAGTTAAAATCTTAGTTAGAACCCTATTAAATGTAAATTTTATAATGTATTAACCCTCACTAAGAGGTTCAAAAATGATGAATTTATATAATATAATATAGTATAAATAACTATTAAAAAATCAAAATGAATTCATCAAATAAAAGTGAACATCCTAAAATATTCATTAATCTGGAAAAAAACAATAGTTTGATGCATGGAGACATTATAGGGATGACATAAGTTATAATAGTATATTTTTTTATCATAAAGTATTTCAAGTATCCACTTCTCAGATTCTTTGCATTGGATTAATAAATCTTTTTGATCTTGTCAATCAAATTGCAATAGGGTAGTAGTTCATTAAATTATGGCACACTTTACGATAAAAAGTAAAAAATATATCACACATATCTAAGTATAGATTTATAAAATTAATTCCTATTTTTACATAATATGCTGAAGAATATCATTCTGCACCATATAGTTATTTTTTAATATTTTAAAAACCTTTTAAGCTATTTTTATAGATTTATTATTTTTAATTGTCATCTTAAAGTGTTCCAAATTTCCATCCTTTCATTGAATTTCCATACTTATATTAACATAATGTTGTGTCTTACCATTTCACCTTTTTTTAATTGCCTATTATTTAACCCTAAATTTGGATGTGGATTCTACTTGGGTAGATAGGAATAAGAATATAGAAATGACAATGCATAAGGGTGATAATCAAATTTATACTAGCCAATTAAATTTTAAACTCAAATACAACATATATTGAATTTATTAAACTAAGATAGGATAAAAATAGTAAGTACCACTATGCTAGATATGGAAATGAAAAATAAACAATGTACTCATTTGGTTCTAATGCTAACATGGATCTAGATCTGGAATAGTTAGGAAGCAGACTGGTAGAGGATTCTAGAATAATCACCAAATTTTGGATTGGGTTCTTCTAGAGTCATGCACACTTGTGTCAACCTTATATGGTTGTATTGATTCTAGTTTATGGGTTGGATGTAGGTGTCCTATATGAAATACCTATTGGAACAGGATGTGACCACCTAGAAGATTCTCTATTTTTCATCACCTTAGTTATATTGAATTCAAGTCTAGATCATAGATTGTCGCTCTTTGTAAATTATAAAAACCCTAATTCTTCCTCCTCATAGTGGCTATGAAAAAAATGAGTTAGTGGGCACATGGTGTCAATCTGCCTCACACACCCCTCTATTAATGAGAGATGCCTAGATAACCAAATGGTACTCCAAAGAGGGCCTCAGACTTACGTAGTTCTCCCCTATGTGTTGGATTATATGTGAATCATGTAATGTGTGATAATCAAGTACAATAATGACATAATTTGTAACTTGACAAATATAGGTCTTGGGTTACTCCTTCAGTATTTTAGACATTTATATGTGTTGTCCCTATGATTGATATGCAAATAGGATAAAATAAGGAAGTTTTGCTCAATTTAATTCTTGATAGAATGCTTTTTATAAGATGTATTTGTCTCTTTATGTATTTTCTAGGTGAGGACTGAATCAAGAGTTATTATGAATATATACCACTCTTATCATAAAATGTCTCACATTAAATCACTTAGGCAAACCATTAGGATACATTTCATTTTAAAATTAGATGAGTTTAGGGCACTATACACCTTTGTCAAGGTAGGACACTAGTATTAACACAGGGTTCTAGGATTCACACTTATGTTTTGGTAGTTAGAAAATAGGTACAAGTTCAGAACTTGCAAGAGCATAAGATAAGCATGTTTTAAGCATTTTGGGTAGGATATAAGGTTTGGGTCATCAACAAAAGACTACTTGGACCAAGAGACAGGCCAAAGGGGCACAAGATAGAGAAGATGTAAACCTTCCAAAAGTTATAAAGGTCCAAAACTAAGAGGAAAAGCTAAGGTCTAAGTTTACCAAGTGTATGATACTAAAGTGATATATAATTCATAAACATCATCTACATTTTCTCCCCCCATTTAATCTAGTAATTAAATTATTAGTTTAGAGGAGAATAAATGCATACCTGGGTGTGCATAACACACCTTTACTTTGTGTGAACCCAACTTGAGTGATTTTTTAGTGACTGACCTGTAACCAAGAGCATGCTATAGTTTATAATCAATGCACATAATCTAAAATTGAAATCATTTGAAATGATTAAAATTAAAAGAGTAAGGTTTAGGAGTACACTTATTTATAGATGTAACTAACTTGCCTATTAGAAAATTGATTTGAAATATCTATCATTATGAATCACTAAAACTGAGATTAGGACAAATATATAAATATGGAAAGTGATTATATCTAAAGAGATAGAGAGAGATTGGAAGGCACATTCCCCCAACCTTGGATAAAAGGTGAGTTACCACCCAATAATTAATATTAGATCAACCATGAAACTCAATCATACTTATAATCTCATGAGTATGAATGAACCAAGTCAAATCATAGTATCAAACTAGTGAGGCTAAATGATACAATCAAGTCCAACCTAGAAACTCAGCAAGATTGAGTGATTTAATCATCTTAACTATGCCAAAAAGTGAACCAACTATTATAGTAAATTGTCTGAATACAATTTATAAAATTCTAACCTGATGGGTGATGACAATCTATAAAAGAGTTTTGAAATCTAAAACTAATTTATATTTTGTAATATTAAGTGCATATTACATAGCATATGCACCTTAGATATGTCTCATACTAAAATTGTGTATAATAATGGTACCAATATATAGAATTCTACAACAAATGTGAATTTGAATCATATGACTATGTGCTTTGAAATTTTTTGAATTTTTAATAAATGTGGGTAGCATGTTACCACAATATTCCCCCATTATATATGGAGAAATCTTAAAATTGATATAAGTGTCAATATGGAGGACGTGTTTCCAAAGCATGGCCCCACTGAATTTAGGTGTGTTGAATACTGAATAAGTGTGGAGAACATATTTACAAAACATGCCCCCAATAAATCTAAAATTTGTGCCAAATGTGGAGAACATATCTCTATGGCATTCCCCCACTAATATGCCCCCCCTTTGAGATGATTAAAGATAGGAGCTAGGAGTTACCTCACCTCAAAAGGAGAAGATAATTGAATGATTTATAAATGGGACCATGTAGCATATAGAATAACATGTCTAGGTAAATGTATCATTAAAGTTCATATAAAAATGTTTAAATATCAATAGGACAAGATTGATAAGCAAACAAGCACACATATAAGAGCACTCAAAACTAAGTCAACATCAATGATCCTAAGAGACCAAAAATAAGGGGCATATTTAAATTCCACATAATCTAAGGGACATGACTTAATCATATTTACATAGAATCAATAATGGCATATTCAAATGTCCATACAATAAATAGTGGCATATGCAAATGTCAAAGAAAGCAAGCAAAAACACAGGGGCTAAAACTAAAGGAACATATTCAAATGCTTGAACAAGAAATAAAATATTAATGTCATGTCCCTTTATAATTAATTTCCATTTAATAATTAATTAATAAAATTTTCAATTACAAGGAATAAGGGAAAGAAAATTTGAGTAAATCAATAAGTAATTATTTATTTGGAATTGGTAAGTTTGAAAAACTAACAGGGGATCAAGTTAAATAATAATACTTAATTAGCCAAGGTTGGGCATGGGGTTTTTAAGAAAGAGAATAATAATGTTTAAATAAAATTAATAAATTATTTTTTCTTTCTTATCATCAATAAAGGTTGGCCAATTTTGAAAATTCCTAGAATAAGATAAAAGTAGGAAAAGCAAGTTTAAAGTAAATTATGGGAATTGGAGAAAGCTGACAATTATTGGATTTTTATAATTAGTTTTTTTAATCATTATAAATCAGATATTTGGATTTTTACTCCTTTTGGGACATATTTTTTATCTACATGTCATAATTTCATTCTAGAGGATCTTTTGCCAAACTAATTAATTTTTCTTGTTGAACAATATTCATCAAACTATTCTACAACAAAAATGTTTGGATGTTGGAGGTCTTTTGATGAAAACCCATTGATCCCAAGGATTTTAAGATGAAACCTATATGATCTATAGCTATTATTTCACACATAAATTGTAACATAGCTTCAAGGAGGGCATATTTAGTAGTTTTTAGTGTTTAATGCAGGAAATTGGTGTGAGTAAAAGTTATAGAAATATTTTTAGATTTGTTTGTTTGTTATAGTATATATAAAGTTTTTTTTGGATTTATTTTTAGGTTATTTAAGTTTTCTATAGTTTTTTTTAATCATCTTGTTAGTGTGGTGAATTTATGTTATGTTTGAGTAGTGTTTGCAGTGTTACTATGTAGTTCTAGTAAGGGTTTTTGCCCAAACTTTATATTCTACTCAAAAAATATTGTGGAGTGATTATTATAGTGATTTGTAATTTTTTTGGACTTATTATATTTAAATATAATTTTATATATGTTTTGGTTTACAATTACTATGTTATTCCATAAAAATTGCCAAATTTGCATTTCACTAGCTAGTGTAGAGAAGGGCATAAATTTTACGAAAATTATTTTCAATATAAAATTAATTTAAGATATGATATTTATACATTAAATTTATTAAGGGTACATGAAATTGGTATAATATCTATAATATTTCCATACTATAGGGTTTTATGAGCGGATGCTTCCTAATGAGAGAGAAACTAGGTATTTTAGATGAGAACATAAGAAGTTACAAGCAAAGAAATCAATATCAGTAGAAGAAACCATGGCTGAAAGTGAAAGGGGAAAAGAAACATTAAAATATGAATAAATAGAATATAAATTATACAACACCTTATAAAACATAAATTATGGTCAAAGAAAGTTGAGAGAGGTGATGGGGAAACTAATGGATTAACTCAGTCTTGGGGCTATTCCTAGAATGGAAGGCTCACCTATGAGCATAAAATATACATGTAATTCCATTTAAAAAACCCAAAAACCCAAATTCATATCAAAATAGGAAGAACACATAATTTCTCCCCCTAAATCCATTAGAAAATTTGCAACAAAATTAATAGAGATATATAATGCATATACGAATTTAGATGGTCTCAAAGTTATCCTTTCTTATGATAAGTTTGAAGAAATGTCAAAAAGATCCACAATCCAAAGAGGAAAAGGAAATCAATAGGGTGGTAGAGGAAAGGATCTGAAAAATAAATTGAGAAAACTATCATCTCCTACTTATGATGGTGGTGATATAATTTTAGCATGGGTTTGGATGTAGAAATTACAAACCTACCTTAATCTCAGCCCTATGATGGAGAATGAAGCTATTCAATTTAATCTTTTGAATTTGGAGGGTGTTGGATATGATTGGTGGTATCATATATTAATAATACAATGGCATGATCAAATAAATACCTTTGAATAATTTATCCAGAGGTTTCTTGATAGATTCAAATTAAGGGATGAAGAAGATTACTTTAAAGAACTCTCTAAAATCAAACAACAAACCTTAGTAAGTATCCATGTATCATAATTTCAAAAGATGGCTGTAATGTAAGTGATATTTTATAAAAAGTGTTATTATTGGTGGAATTTTGTATCCCCTTAGAGGTTTTATCAAGGATTTTGCGCTAGTCACCTTACAGGATGCTATAAGAAGACCTTTAACTCTTGAACCATCAACACAAAAGAGAAAGTTGTCTTATCCTTCCAAAATATTTTCTCTTGGTTAAAATAAGGGAAATTTTTAGAAGAGATATAATACTAATCCTCTTCAAAAATCCATGCCTCCCTCTAACATAAAAAGGATGGATGAGGATACTAGGAATGAACCATAGAGGAAGAAGTTGTGTTTCACATGTAAAGATCTATGGGGACCAGGTCATAGATTCTTAGGTAAATGGAAAGTGCACCATGTTGAAGTGATATCAAATGATGAATAAGGTATAAAATATTATAAAACCTTGGAATAAGTGAAAAACCTAGAAATGGAAGAGGAGGGAAATGAAATTATAGGTGGAGGTACTCTAGCATCCTCGTTAGGAGCACCTAAATATCACCTTTTTCAAGTTCATGGATGACTCAATGGAAAAATAATGACAATACTCATTGATAGGGGAACCAACTAAAACTTCAATGATTAAATATTGGTGTTAAAAAGAGGGTTATATATGGAATATTTTGAAGGATTCAATGTTGTTGTTGAAAATGGATTTACAATGCCATGTAACAAAGTGATCAAGCAACTCAATGTTATTGTGGGAGACTATAAGGTATGTGATGAATTTTATGTGGTGAATTTGAGTGGAACAAATATGGCCTGATGAGTGAAATGGATATATTATTTAGGTTATTTTAATTATAATTACCAAACTATGGAATTCAACTTTAATTCCAATGGGAAAGAGATAGTTTCTAGGGTTTTGTCCAAATGGTCACAACAAAAAGAATGGAGAGGATTATCCAAAGAGGCCAAGCAGCATGGGAAGTAATTTTTTTTATAATTTCTTATAATCCATCTAAAATTAATTATAATCCTTATCATGTTGATATAAAAAAAATTACACTCACATAGTAAAATTTTCAATGATTTACCACCTAGTTTACCCCTAGATAGAAGTTTCCAACAAGTAATATAATTAGAACTAGGTGCAACCATAGTCATCACAAAGAATACTTTTAAAAATAAAATTATTAAGGGAATGGTAAAGGATGATAGGCATATAATATGTGATGAGATAATTGTATATAAAAATAGAGTCCTCTCAATTCCTAAATCTAAAATGAAAGAAAATATTTTAAGAGCAGTGTATGATGTTCCAGTACCAGGACATACAGGGTACTACATGACATATAAGCAAGTTGGGGAAAGATTCAAATAGAAGGACCTAAATAGTCAAGTTATAAATAATGTTAGGGAGTATACCATTTATCAATAGAACATATGGGAATAAGGGTTTCTAGTAGGTTTACTTTAGCCTTTACCTAGTCCTATTCAAAAATGGGAGTATATCAATGGACTTTATCATAGATTTACCCAAGGTAAATGGTAAAGATCGTATATATGTAATAGTGGATAGATTAAATAAATTTTCACACTTATTTGATATATAATTATAATTTTAATCCCCTAAAGTGGCTTAATTATTTTTTAAATAAGTGTTTAGATTACATGGACTACCACACAATATTGTTAGTGATAGGGATAACATGTTTCTTAGCTCTTTTTGGTAAGAGTTATTTAGATTGATAGGTACTGAACTCACTCCTAGAACTAGATACCACCTTAAAAATTATGTCCAAACTTAAATATTAAATGAATATGTGGAGGGTTACATAAGGGATTACGTATCGAATCAACAATTTACATGGGTTAAATGGCTACATTTGGGAGGATTATGCTACAATACCACTTACCATATGTCCATTGGTTTGTCCCCATTTAAATATTTATATGGATATGATGCAATGGAATTTATTGATTTGGTTTCTATATATAATATAGTTCCATCATATATTTATTTCATTAACCAACACCATGAAGTATAGAAAAAAGGATCACATGCAAAAAGCACAAAATCAGTACAAGTATTATGTAGATAAAAACCACACAGAGAGATATTTTGAGGTAGGTGACATGGTATATATAAGGTTGCAGCCATATAAGAAATCATTCATCAAGAGAATTGGAATATGTAAACTCAAGCCCAAATTATATGGACCCTATAAACTTTTAAAGGAAATTCTGTGAGGTAGCCTATGAACTTAAACTTCCTACAAATAGTAAAATTCATAATGTTTTCCATGTCTCTTATTTAAAGAGAGCTTTGGGGCAGCAAATTACATCCTCCATAGATTTTCCACCTTTGGATGAGGAGGGTAAATTGATCCTAATTACTAAAGAGGTGATAAATACCAGGGTTAAGACATTGAAGAAAAGAGATATCACTAAATATTTGGTTTGTTGTAAGAGCTTGTCAATTGAGGATGGCACTTGGGAAGGTCTAGAGATTTTAAATCATCCAAGTTTAAATTGCTTGAGGATAAGAAATTTTGATTAAGGAGGACTTTTCATGTCCCATTTATAATTAATTTACATTTAATAATTAGTTAATCCAATTTTAAATTATAATGAATAAGGGAAAGAAAATTGGAACATATATTTAATTAATTGTTTATTTGGAATTGGCAAGTTTGAAAAGATAATAATAATAATAATAATAATAATAATAATAATAATAATAATAATAATAATAATAATAATAATAATAATAATAATAATAATAATAATAGCCAAAGTGGGGCATGGTGTTTTTAAGGAGGAAAATATTTTTAAAATAAAATTAATGAATTATTTTTACTTTATTATCCTCAATAAAGGTTGATCAATTTCAAAAATTCTTAGAATAGGACAAAATCGAGAAAAGTAGGTTTAGAGTAAATTATGGGAAATTAGAGAACACTAACAATTAATAGATTTTTTAATTAATTTTTAATATTTATAAATTATGGAATTGTATTTTGGCACTTTTTTTATTTCATATTTATTATTTATATTTCATAATTTCATTCTGGAGGATCTTTTGCCAAACTAACTTAAATTCTCTTATTGAACATTGTTCATAAAACCATCCTGGAATGGAAAATAATAGATGTTGGAGGTATTTGGATAGAAACCCATTGATGTAAATGGTTTTAGGATGAATCCCTTGTGATTTATAGGTATAGTTTCATTCAATAATTGTAACAGATCTTTAAGAAGTACAAATTCAATCAATTTTCATCGTTTAATGCAGGAAGTTGGTGTGAGTAGAGGTTATAGATGTCTTTTCATATTGTTTGGTTTGTTATATTAGATATAAAGTGTCTTTTGGGGTTATTTTCAAGCTATTTTAGTATTATATAGTGTTTTGTAATCATAATATTAGTGTTTTGAATTTATGTTTTATTTGAGCAGTGTTTGTAGTGTTACTATGTAGCTCTAACAAGGGCTTTTGCTCAAACTTTACATTCTAATCAAAAAAATTTGTGGAGTGATTATTAAAGTGATTTGTAATTTTTAGACTCATTTCTATGTAATATTAATTCTCATATTTTTTGGTTTGTATTTACTATGTTATTCCATAAAAATTGCTAAATTTGGGTTTCACTAGCTAGTGTAGAAAAGGGCATAACTTTTAAGGAAGTTATTCCCAATATAAAATTAATTTCAGATATGATATTTATCTATTAAATTCAGTAATGGGAAATTATAGGTAAGGAAATACACTCAAATAATTTAACAAATGAAATCATAAACAACCATCATAAACATATTATAGTAGCTCATTGATCAAATGTGTTAGCAAAAAAGTCAAGTGCATTGCATATCAAGTACCATGTATAAGATATAATCATGGATAAAATCATGTGTACATAATAGATAAAACATGATAATGAAGAGACCATATAATAATATAACCTATGCATATCAAGATTAAATAAGTGGATGTCCCCAATGTCCATATGACATGTGTAGAGGGAAAGGCCAACATTCAAAAATAGGAATAAATCATGTATCTGTGTATGTTTTTGTCACACTTAATTAGAATCATGAGACACATGTATATGTAGAAGTAATTGATATTCCATCCATCAATATAGAAGTAACACATATATGCCAAAAGTCCAATAGAGTTTTTTTTATTTTTTTTATATTTATGGAATATTATGAAGAGTTATCATGTAATATATTTATGCAAATGCATAATGTTCATTAGGAATTTTAAATTTTTTTGTTAAATTTTAGAAAAGTGTTATACACCTTTTCTAAACTTTCAATAATTGTGAATGGTCCTAACCAATTTGGTTTGAACTTTCCTTTTTGTCTTTTTTTTTGCATTGGTATTCTTTTGATTTTATTTTAGTACCAGCTCATCCACATCAAATTCATGTGGCTGAACTTTTTTATTATCTACTCATTTTACATGATCCTAATATACATGTAAATGCTCAGTATCCTTTGTTAATTTGGAACTCAACTACTCTAATTTATGTAATCTCTTTTCATTATATTCATTATCTTTGACGATGTATTTAAGAGAAATACACAAAGAAGGTATCAAAATTATAGGATCATGGTGTAGTATTATTGGTTTGTTGGACCATTACACAATGTTTGAAAGGATTAGTATCCATTTTACATGTTTAACTTAATCCCTAATGAATAATTTTTAAGCATGCATGTAACATAAAGGGAACCACATACATCTCATGTATCTAAGGTCATCCTAAGAGAATGTTATAATCCAAATCATTTGGCATAACTTGACCCAATGTAGGTAATATACGAGAACCCACGATAATATTTAATTTTATATATTCTAAAAATTATCATGAAATATTATCAAATCCTTTGATGATCATATTAGATGGTTCCAAATCTAAAGGTCCAATGATAATTAAAGAGAGAAAGGATAAGTTGCAAATGTTAATCCCTAAACCATTATCCACAAGAACTCATTTTATGATTTTTTGCCGACATGCACATGGATGTAGAGCGGGAAAAAACTATTTATAATATGTTGAGGTGTTAAATCATCCTTTTCAAATGATATATTATGCTTGTTCTAATTGATGAAATTTAAGGTAGAGGCCACATATGGGTTCAAAATTACAAGGAAGTATGGTCATACACAATGCATCCAAAAGGACATCCTTGTAATGGGATGAATGGTTTAGTAATTCTAAAAGTGATTTTTTGGTAGTAATATCCTTCAATTATGTGTTAGCATGGCATGGTTAGGATTATTATTTCATGCACTCCCTTTGGCACTTTACAATGATTGGTAAAATTTCATTGTAAACATTTAAACAAGGAGTATGTAGGAATGTAGGTTTAGAACACCTTATAGATTAGACTGATTTATTCAAGCATGAGATATAACATGTAACAACCAATATAAGAAATTAGAACATGAAATAATTAATGTAAATATCCATATCAAAAAATAGAATGTGTTTTATAAAAATAAGTAGGAAAACAAAAAAATAGGGTTTTAAGCTCAAATATCAAGTTCACTAAGTGTTTAACCTTAAATTTGGATGTGGATCCTACTTAGGTAGATAGGGTTGAGAATATAGAAATTACAATACACAAGGGTGATAATTAGATCTACAACAGGCCAATTAAATGCTAAACTTGGATATAACATATGTTGAATTTATTAAACTGAGAAAGGCTAAAATTAGTAAGTACAAATATGTTAGATATGGAAATGACAAAGAAACAATGTACTTATCTAGTTTTGAAGGTAACATAGTTTTGGATCTAGAACAAGTAAGAAGTAAACCAACAGAGGATTTTATAATAGTCACCAAATTCTAAATTAAGTGTCTCTAGAGCTACAAACACTTATGTCGGCCTTAGAATATTGTGTTGATTATAGTGTCTAGATTGGACGTGTCTTATATAAAATACCTATTAAAATAGGATGTGACCACCTAAATGTTTTTGGGTTTTTATTTATTTTGCTCTAAAGCATTTAAATTTGGTTCATGGATTATCTCTCCTTGTCAAGTAGCAAAACCCGAATTATTCCTCCTCATAATGGCTATGGTTAAAATAGGGTAGTGGGCACATGGTGTCGAACTACCCAAAGAACCCTTCATCAATGAAAATTTACTACATATCCAATAATTTTAAGATGGAATTAGACAAATGTAGTTCTCCCCTACATGTTGGCTGGTGTATGAATCAAGTAATGTATGATAAAAAAGTACAATAGTGACCTAACTTGTAACATGAAAAATATAGATCTTGCATTGATCCTTCAATAATTCAGAACTATAGATGTGTTGTCCATTTGATTGATATGGAAATAGGATAAAATAGGGAAGATTTTATTAATTGAATTCCTGATATAATGCTTTTGGTAAGTTGCCTTGGTCTCTTTAGATATTTTATAGGTGAGGAATGAATGAAGAGTGATTGTGAATATATACCACTCTTATCAAGAAATATCTCACATTAAAGCACTTAGGCCAACTATTAGGATATGTTTCATTATAAAATTAGATGACTTTAGGGCACTGGACACCTACATTAGGGTAGGACACTAGCATTGACGTAAGGGTCTACCATTGATGTTTGTGTCTTGACAGTTAAAAATAAGCACATGCTCATAACTTTCAGGGGCATGAGATACGCATATTTTAAGCATTTTGGGAAAGATAGAAGGCTTGGGTCATCAACATAAGACTAGTCAAACCAATAGATAGGCCAAGGGACACAAGATAGAATATTTATAAGGCTTCTAAAAGTGAGAAAGGTCTAAAACTGAGAGTAACAACCAAGGTCTAAGTTTTTCAAGTGTACAAGGCTAAAGTGATATATAATTTATAAATATTGTCTACACATGCATATTTTTTTTCTTTGATGAAATCCTTAGCTCTCCATAAAATTACACTCACCACACTCAAAGGTATATGTAATGTAACCATGGACCTTATCATTTACATGGAGTGTTCTCTAGTAATAGTCCCATTCTTATCATTTTGAAGACTAACCTACTATTGTATAAGATATCAACAACAATTATAATACTATTATAGAGAGTAGACCAATATTTTAGAGATTGAATAAAATTTATAAATTTTTTTATCTGAGTTGATTTTAAAATGTGCATCAATGAATGTAGTGTTAGTTAATGAAGCCCAGACTTCTACTCATACTTATTTAACACATTTTGATGAATAAATCCTCAAAAATATTATTAAAATTTGAACTAATATAAAAATATGAATACTGTATATTAATTATTTCAAAGAGAACTTGTAATTACAAAATATCATTTCTCTAAATCATTGGAATAAGATCATGATAGAGAAATTATTGTCTAAAAATTTCATGTTTTTTAAAGAAAGAATTCAATATACTTTATTGATAACAACTTTATTGATGATCATTTTATTCACATTTATTTACATCGTTCTTATAGTCCAATGCTATCATATCAAGGATGACATCATCACCTAATTTAGTTTACACTACCTCCAATTATCTCCTAATGAATTTAGATTTCTAAATAATCATGTTTCAATTATGTATACTTCTTTCTTGTCATTCTCAAATTCTCTAATTTTATACAACCTTCATGATCATTGTAATTTTAATCTTGTGGACTTCGTAATTTTCACTTTAGGTAAAGCTCATATTTAATCATGATTAACATTCTTTTTTATAATTTTAATAGAATTTATATTTTAATTAAAAAATATTAAATAAATTACATGCTTACAAATAAAAAATAAGATTATCATGTTATATTATTTTGCTATAAAATGTAAATAAAATATATATATTAAATGAACATACAAATAAAGATAACATGAATATAAAATAATTAATTAGAGCAATAAAATTTTAATTATATAATATTTCGTGTTGAAATGATGTTTTTTAAAAAGAGGATGGGCCTTCATCTTTTGCAGGCTTATATTATTTTTTTGATCAATTTTTGTTGTTGTGGGATATTTTGTTTAATTTAATTTTTTATAATTATTATTTGAGATATGTTTTTATTGTGGAATATCTTATCTAATTATTATTTTTTTAAATAGATGATTCAAATTCATAAATAATGTTATGTAATTTGACTTTTAATATTTTTACGTCAATAAATCATTTATTTAAAAAAAAAATTATATATCAAACTTATTGAATGTGAACCGACAAAATAATGATGACTTTCTTTTATTATATTATTTTTTTGTGTACTTTATATTAAACTTATTGAATATGAACTAACCAAATAATAATGACTTTCTTCAATTATATTATTTTTTGTTTATACCTTATTTTGATTGTCGGTTCATTGAACCAACACAAAAAAAACAACCCAAAAAAAACACTAAACACTTTAAAAACAAACAATCTTAATACCAAAAGAAATAAAAGTGACAAATAGAACAATAAAAATCTTAGCTTTAATGTTGTTCCCTTAAGAGGGCACATTTATTTCTTAAAAAGTGAATTATGAATTGACATACCCACTTACTTAAGGAATTCACATAATCTCTTTATTTAATATTGCACACTCGAATTTATCTCCCAAATCTAATGTAGGGAAAAAGATAAACACCTAAATTAGAATTTACTTTCTTAGAATCTCTTTTTGGACGTTGAAATAAAGGAATTAAAAAGGAGTCAAGTAAAAGTGACTTAATAGAATTATAAGGGTGTGTTTTATTTATTTATTTTAAAATTAAAATTTTATGGGCATATTTATTAATCAAAAAAATATAGAGATAAATATAATACGGTTTATAATAATAAGGTGATTGGTTGGTAATCATAATTTAAAATAAATGATACTCAGTAAAATATCACAATTAAAAATAAGGTCTCAAAATATATAATTAATAATTTTGAGTATATGTAATAAATAGTATGAAATGTCATGCACATGTAATGACACTAGAAGATGGAGGTAATATATCTTCCTTGGGAGGTAAAGCAACTTAAGAAGAGGGATCTCTTGACAGAAGATCTGGTACCATCCAAACATCATGAATATTATATTATAGATCCAATGACACAAGCACTCCCACCCAAGGTGAATAATGAATTATAAACCCAAAATAAGCATCATTATGCATAAGATAAGTCTAACAAGATGGTTTAATATTAGTTTTTCCACAAGACTAAGTACTCTAACTTCTCTATTGAAGAGAAGGGGTGGAGAAAACACTATGTGAGTGGATTCATCATCATCTTGATGTCAATGGAGAATAGCCTTGTAGAAATATATTATAAGGGACCATGCTCATAATGAAAGAAGCATTTACCTACTGGTTAGCAATTCCTCCTAGTGTTGAAAATCCAAGGTCATTTTCTTAGCTTGTACATGAATCTAAAATAAGGCAGAGGTGCGCACATACACTATATTTTTAGTAAAAAAAATTTGTAAATAAGGCAGAGGTGCGCACATACACTATATTTTTAGTAAAAAAAAATTTGTAAGATAGTCTCATTATTTAAAATAGATGGACTCCCAAATTTCAAAGTTTGAAAGAGAATGGAAGCTATGAAAAAAATATAAGTAAAAGTAGTGTATGTCAATAACTTAGCATAATCTCTAAACAATGGCATCCTTTAATTGAACAACTTTGGGCAAAAAGGTATGAAAAGGATATGGATCAAATTCCAAACCTTAAAAACACATGGATGGGTCCAAAATAAGTGTGGAAAAGTATTTGGTCTACTACACACATAACACTTAGGATGAAAAATTATAATGAAAGAACGAGTCTTTCTCCTAAAGGTAAACCTCTATATACTAAACACCACAAAAAATGAGCATGTTAAGGCTCAAACTTAGCTTCCCAAATCTCATGAAGACAAGTCTAAGGTGAATACTTAATACTCTATTGACTATTTGGTGATAACAAAAATTGAATAAAATGGACTCATGATTTCATATATAGGACCTTGAGAGTATTGTTTAAATGGTGTGTTGCAATTCCAACACCAATATTTCCACCATGTAATTGATGAGTGAAGCCCCAATTTGTACATCATAACATTTAGCATAAGATCTTGTATACACATAATAGAATTAATTTAAAAAGTAAGTAACTTATATAATCTTTGTAGAATGGGCTATGGATTTTAATCTCAATAAAAGGCAAGATCTTGCACATTATAAATGCATTTATTGAAAATATGAATAGTTTTAATACTAGGAGTTTTAGCAAGCAAAATGTTGATGTTGACTGCAATGGGAGACCACTATATGTTTTATTAATTGAATTAAAATATAGATATAAATATATTTCCTACCCTTTTAATAAATGGGTTTACTATCTAAAAGTATTTCCAAATAATCTTGGCAAAAAAAAACCCCTCAATGTTGATAGTGGTAGAGGTCATGAGCAAAGTCCATAGCCTAATATTTTTATAAGTGATCTTGCAATAAGCTAAGCCTACATCAATGCAATGTTGAAGAATAATTCTCCAGTCTTCAAGCCTTGAATGGGACAAATAACCCATTATAAATCAATAAATACACATTGTATGTGAACATCAATAGTGCACGTGTCTCCTTTTTCTTACGATAGATAATATAATTATAAGGAAACCCTATGAAACACCTGAGTTTTCTTGGACTTAACCCATAAAAAGTCTTCAAGTAAAACTTTAATTTTTTCATAGGTATCCTTATAAATCACTTGATAATAAGAATAGTACATGTGTGCAATTATAATGTCAGTGTAAATATAAAATTTCCATGCTAAGACAAGGGTTTGGTAATATATTAAAATAAAATTACCCTATGTAGTACATCATTCCACAACTTAGAAAGTGAGATGTTGAAGTTAAAAGGGAGGCAAAAGAATTTTAACATATCTCCTTTGTTGATGCACTTAATTTATAATTTATTCAACCAATTTGGCATTGGCATCATACTCCCACAATAGCATTAAGTTTTGGACCATTACAACTTGAACCAAAGTCTTTGTAAAAAGTGTTAATAAAAGCTAGAGATTCGTAAAATGAAGCTTCATTCTCAATGAGTGAAAGGATTCATCATCAAAATAAGGATTGATAAGATAAATCTTCATATTTGGGAGTGTGATTCCTCATATAATCCCTTTCTTGACTCTAAGGGATTGAATGATATATATATATATATATATATATATATATATATATATATATATATATATATATATATATATATATATATATATATTCATATATTCTATCCCTTAGAGCCAAGAAAGGGATTATATGAGGAATCACACTTCCAAATATGAAGATTTATCTTATCAATATATATACACTTATGTAAAAGAACATATAATGTAGGACTAATGTGAAACCATATCTTATAGAATACAAATTCCAAATCTCTCAAATTTTTGTCCATTAATGGTTAAAAAATATATAGCATCAGATAAGATAGTTTATACAATTGAAAGAAAAAAATATCCAAATCCTAAAGCTTTCAACATATCAAGGATGAAAATCCATTCAATACAGTCATAAGATTTTTTTAAATCTACTTTAAGAAATAAATCCCATGACTATTAATCACTATACCATTCCATCATTTCCCATATTGTAATTAGAATATTAAGTATATATTAAATTTTAATAAATCATGTTTGTTCAAGTCTAAAAATTGATGGAAGGATATGTAGCAAGCAAAATGTGAGATCTTTAAAATGAATTTTATATGAGATATTTAAGAAGGTAATAGGTCTCCAACTAACTATGAGCATTGGATATTCAAATTTAGAGATAGATATAATATTTCATTGATTGATAAGTTTCCATAAATTATTTATTTATATATATTCATGGTAAACTTGAATTAATTTTAGCCCAAAAAAATGTCATGTGACTTTGTAGAAATCACAGGGGAATCCACTAACTCTCGATTCTTTATCATTTACTCCACAAAAAAAACTTCATGACAGAGAGAATAGAATAATAAACTTTGTACCTATGGTGCTTCCACTACATATCAAGGATAAATGAGTCATTTTATTTTAAATTATTCCTTACCTATCATTCACTATTTTTCACTTACCTATATATGTGCAGAAAAGTAGTTATGGAGGTTATACGACTCGTCATTTCTAGTCCTAGAAGATCCAGATCGGTAATATTATTTTTATGTTTTACTTTGAATTACACTCCTACACCATATACTTATGGGATAAGTATGCCCCTTAAATTACATTAAAATGCAAACTCTTAAAATGACTCATTGGCATTTGTTTGTTTTTATTATATGATTGTTAGCACACTTATTTATGTATAACTAATCTAGTTTATATCTAGAAATATTTATCCCTTGTTGACTTCTAACTTCATAAAATCCAATTATTTTTATATCCCTTATTTTATCCTAAATTTATCTTGTACTTTATATCCCCCTTAAGCTGGATGCACTAGTGTTCGATATCCCCATGTCCCCTCATTCCCCTTTTTAGGTCTTAGTCATTATAAGTCAGCATGGCTACTAATATTGCTAAATTTGTAATTTAAAATGTTACTTTTACATATACAAATATTATATGTAATTTGATAAATCAATTGTTAGATCATATATTATTGTTAAGTTAGAATTATACTATGGAGTGCTATTAAAACCCTTGTTGAAGAAATTATGTTAAATGTAATTTCCATTTATTTTCATCCTCATTATCTTTACAATTATAAAAAGTATATGGCTAGTTAATTCACATTAGTCACTAACCCTAACACAAACCCTCAATTTTTTATTTATCCATTTCAATATATAAATGTATTATACCATATGGATTTGGGACATATAATATAAGTGTAATTAGATCATATCTATAATTGAGATAAGAAACTTTTCTTTATTTATTTCCTCTCAAGTTCATGAATAATGCTATTCCATTTATTAATTAAGCATTAGTGTTGTATTGTTCATTAATTCTAATAATTTATTAAAAGTAATATATGCATTGCATTACATTACGTATGGAATGTATGTTTATTTTATCACTTTAACCCCTAAACAACTATAATATTATCATGTTAAGTGTGGATAAATGGGGAGATATATTGACACCTTGAGGTCATACAATTATTGGTTAACATTTAAGATCCTACCAAAGACATTTATATTGGATTTCACACTAGCCTTTGCCATGTTGGATTGCTTACTGAAAAAAAAACTGGCTACCATATTGTCAAGTTTGTGTTGTTCAGTCCAAGATATCACTCCCAAATGAACTTATTAGATTAGATGTGATGAGTGAGCTTAGGGAAAAATTAAATTACTTGCATCATCTTATTTTAGGATTTATACTAAAACAATTCAAGGCATGATTTGTAGTTATGGAGTTCCATTAAATAAACTGTTGTCACTCAATTTTGCAAAGAAGGGTAGTTTTCAAGAATCTAGTCAAGGTGTCAAGCCAATTTATAAACCCTACACTACTTGGAAGGATAGAGATTGTTCAAGATTGAGGCACATGGCCTTGGAAGTCTATTTTTACTATCTCATAACTCCCTTTCGTTTGTAACTCATGGACACTTTTCAATCTTATTCTACTTTCTCTTCACACTTCTCTATATAAGTAACCATTTTTGGCTAAGTTAGTAGAATCCACATTTGGTATGGTGAAGCAATGCTAGTTTGAGTACTATATTTTCCTTTGAATAAAATATTTAAATCTTGTTTGGAGTTCTAAACTTATTTTCTAAGTGTTTAAAGTATTGCATAGTTGAATTACAAGTGATAAACATCTATCCTTGTGTTCACCTTACTCTTTCATGTTTTGTGCAAGTAGTTTGCTCTCTAACATGTCACATGAAGTGTAGTTAGTATCTTTATATGTCTTAAATTTCAAGGAAGGGTAATAGTGTCTACATTCATATCTCTTGTTCATCCACTTTTAGAAGTGCATTGCATATCACCTTCATGTTTGAAATGCTTATATTAGAGAAACCTTTCATGTTGAAGTTGGTTTTATATATCATCTTTCATAGTGCAAGTACATAGTTATATTTTGGATATTAAATTTGTGCATCACCTCATTATATTAGGTTTAATTCATGTTCTTTCTATCCCTTTTCATCCCAAATAAGTTATTATTATAGGTGATAAGCTTCAATAGACATATTAAGGGAGATAGGCATTCAATCTATAGGTTTACCCATCCTATAGACAACCCATAGATCTAGGGGTAATCCCATGTTCCAATAAATTTGTAGAAGGATTGAAATACCTCTCCAATGGTAAAACATTGAGTGACAATATTTCTCACATGCTTGGAGAGATAATTATCTCAAGCACTTTTTGTCAAGGTGAATGTTGGTCTTAACAACATCACAACCACATAAATGTTTCTTACTCGGGATTTGGTGAATCCACTAAAGGTATAAAATATAATTATAGACAAACTTATTATTTTTTATTTCATGATTCATGGTCCGTACTAGGTCAGCTTCTAGTAGAATTAATCATCCTACAATTTTAATCTCCCATCCTGAACTTCCTCTTGAAGTTCAATATCCTGAGCCTCTCTTGACACTTGAAGATCTTGAAGAATAAGAAGACTTTGAAATTCAATAAGAGAAAGAGAGTGAAGAATAGATTGAAGGAAACATGGATAGGAAATAGGATTTCCTAGCCTTCAATATTGAAAATCCTATAAACCTATATGCCTATGATGATATCCTTCCTAATGCTACTGAGAGTGTTCCTTATTTCAATGGGGAAGGTCCTATCACCCCAAGTGAGCATATTAAAGACATTTATAACTTCTATAATTTTCATAATATCACTTAGATCAATTGAGAAATTAGATTGATTTTCATGTCTCTTAGGGTAAAATCCCTTGATTGGTGTAGAACCTTGTTGGGAGGATGCATCACTACTTGGGATAAGTTTAGAGAGTTGTTGACTTAAAGATTTAAGGATGAGTGATCATGCATCACTAATTTGTCATCTAAATGTCATTCAAAAAGGGCTTAATGAATCCCTACATGACTTCAATGAAAGGTTCCAAAAGACATGGAATAGGCTACCACCTCTCATGTGACCCCCTATAAGTTTTGTTTTCCCAACCTATCTTAGAGATATTGGGACTGATATAGTTATTATGTTACATTCCATGGGTGGGTATACTTTGCCTAAAGCCTATGATATGGTTATTAGAGATGAGTATGGTTTAATCTAAGATGGTAAAATCCCTCCAAAGGTATCAATTCCCATCTTGCCTAATATGTCTGCTACTCTTCTAAGACTTATTCAAATTCCAAGTTCAAGAAACAAGTCTAAATTTGATCCAAAGATATCAAATGATGCCATTGACTTGAAAGTAAGATTTAAGGCCTTAGAAGCTCAAATTAGGTAACCAAATAAATAATTTGGAGCTTACCATAATTATTACTACTACCCTCTTGTAGACACTCAAAAATTGCACACATCAATTTTAGATGTCAAACTGCCTTGGCCCTCATTCAACCTCAAGTCCAGTTAACCACTTAGTTAACTAAACTCATTTACTAAATTAAACCTATTAAACCCATAACCTAACACCATCAACTTAAAATTTTAATCCATCTCCTTTTAACTTACTTTCACCCATTTTCCTCTAGATCCTCGATCATTGATGGTCATCCTAACCATTGATGGTTAGCCTGACCAATGATGATCAAGTCTTCAACCTGATTTAAATACATTTATCGCTGTGTACAAGATAAGCATGGTATAAATTATAAACTTCCCTTATGTGATTCCAACTTGCTTTAAAGCATCATAAATAATAAATTTTTCCTCCTATTTAATTAGCAACTTCCTTCTACTCAATTAGCAACTTCATCCTATAAAAGGAGAATAATAGGAGGTGAAGAGGGATCCACATACAAGATATCAAATCTTCTTGCACATAGGTATCCCACATTCCTTTAGCATGTAATTAGAAACAATAGAGACTTGAACCTCTATTTGAATTATTGTCGATGGCCAAAGTACTATCACCCTGGCTAAAATGCTTCAACCTTCCACCATCCCCTATATAGTAAGTTGTAGGTAACTTTATACTTGTTTCTTTGTTTCATTTCATTTATAATGCCTCTAACCTAATCAAACCTATCTTCCAACCTCTTGTCTCTAACCAAATCCATAAACAACCCCCTACCTGACCATTTATCTAATTTGTAATTCCTTTTTTGATCATTTCTAGAAACACATAAGCAATCATCGATGGTTATCCCAACTAATGATAGTCACCTTGCCTATTGATGGTTCCCAAACCACTGATGGATCACCTAAATACTAATGGTCACCATGGCATAAAATAATATCACTTTACTTTCATCTTCCTTAACAATCACTTTACTTTCATCTTGTATTACATGCATTTACTTTCACGTTATTGAATGCAAGTATTTTTTATTTTCATCTATATCAACTTAATTATTATCAATCGTGGATTAACAATGTCCTAATAAGCTCACACTTCTTAGATCTATCTAATACTAGGTAGTCCACTCAACTATCTCACTAACAAACCCCTTTTCTAGTGTCTTTATTATCTACAAGTTATTCCTTCCATGCCAAAAAGGAGTTCTCATCATCATCTAGATCATGCATGCACTTTTATCAAGTATTCCTTTATACACCCCTTTTACTAGTTTTTTAGTTGCTTCTAAATTAAGAAATGAGCAAAAATTAAGATAAACATTTTGGCACTCCTGGTGGGACAAACTTCCTTTTTCTTCCTTTATTTTGTGCTCATCCAATGAAATCTAGATTTCTTTTGGGCTTAAAATAAACCTTTTGCATACATTGCTTGTTTTCTTGTCTTAGATCATCTAGTAACTTAAATTCAAAGTGATTAATCATAGATTTCACTCTTGTTATCCCAAACTTTTTCCAAACCACATAATCAACACATTAAAACAAACTTGAGACAAATCCTGAATAGGATTTCATCACCTAGTGGTAAACCTTACCCTTTTCGACAATCCTACTTATAGGTCATTACTAAGGGGAGAACCAAATCAACACTCTAGTTGAGTATAAACTCTGAAATTCAATATATTTTGGATAAGCACTTGACACCCTTATCACTACGATGTGTGAAGTGAGGGGGTAGGCCCTAATATCAATCCATGTACTAAAGATCAATATAGATTTATCTCTTGATCATGTAAACACAACGTAAAACTAACCTTCATTGCCTTTTTAGTACCTGATCTATAAACCAAGTTTTCTCTTCACACTTTTTAAGGCATAAGCCAAAAGTGATTTAAAAATAATCCTAAGTTGCTAAACACACTTTAGTGTAGTTTGATTTTCATGAGATATGTTTCTTTTTTCCTACTTTGTGTTTGAGTTGTAGGTTGTTATTTCTATCCTATTCCTCACATGATCTTTACTAGACAATAGTTGAGGAATCAAATCCACCAACAACCACCTTCTTCTTCTTCCTCCTTCATAGAGTATAATTCTAATGTTGAGGGTTCCCCTCACTACTCTCCCCCTCCTATCAAGCCTCTAATTGTTGTGAAGGGTGATGCATATTTTTCTTCCTTCCTCGATAACAACCCCACAACCCTTTAGCATTACCTTAACACCTTACCTCACCATACCTTTCTTGCTTTAGTTCCTCCCATCCACCTTATGGTATGCCTCCCCATCTTCTAGTGGGTACCACCTCAACCCAACCCATGCTCACCCAAACAACTTCTTCCTCTAATTTCCCATCTACTACCACCCCCCAAACTCCATCCAACATCCCAATTAATATCCAAACACCTACTACCCCAACCAATACCTCCAATATTGGATCAAATTTACCTCTTGTAACCTATACTCCTATTGTGGAGGTATCTTCTACCCCTATTTATACCATTCCCCTTAGTTCAAATAACCCACCAATTTCTACCCCACTTCAAAGTTTGGTACTTTCCATACCTCAAACCCTACCACCCATTAGCACTAGAGTTACCACCCATTAACAACCTCCTAGATTTTTCATACCTCTAAGCCAATCTGCATCCATACCACCATCCACTAACCTAAACATACCTCTAAACCAACCCATATCAGTCCCCCAACAAGTTCCCACAACATCCTACCAATGTGTTCCTAACCCACAAGGATACATAACACCTTCCATCCAACCATTTATGCCAATCAACCCTTATACAACACCATCTTAACTTCCTATGACCACTTACCAATATGTGCCTTCTTCAGCACCTTCTACCACTTATCTCTACATTGATTCAACTAACGTAAACAAAATCTACCATCTAATTATACATCTTCCAAACATCAAATAGATTTAGTGAAGATGTTAATGGACAAGATGGCCAACTTGGAGTCATCTATCTCCAGATCTCATAACCTTTTATCTTATGATCAAATTTGTAATGAACCCATCCATCTGTTCCTATCCATTCTTATCCTCCTTGATGGTAACTACTCAAGTTTTCCAAATTCTAAGGCAAGGAGGACCCCCAAAAACATCTAAGAGCATTCCATCATTATTTTTATTTGATTGCATATGAAGATGATCTCCTCCTTCATACCTTCCCAATGTATTTATTAGGACCAACCTTTGATTGGTATAGTGACTTACCAAGCATTCTATATTTTCATTCTCTCATCTTTCCCAAATCATTTTAGAGAATTTATCAGTAAATATATCTAAAAAGGTTTCTATTACCGACCTCTATTTTATTAGGCAATTTGATGATGAATCAATTGTCGACTTTATAACTAGATGGAGAGGTCTCATCAACCAAATTTATTTCTCATTACCCCAACCTAAACTAATTGAGCTCTTCTCTCAAGGTTATGACAAACATATTTCCCCCACTCTCCAAGTTCAAACTTTAAAAACTTTTGATGAGGCATTCACCATGGCACGTAAACTTGAAAATTGAGCCATTGACAAAGGGAAATTGAAATTGTGAAATAAAATTTCTAGTTTTAAATCCAATAAACCTCCCTCCACCAAACCCACTAACCAATCCAACCATCCCAATACCAAAATCAAATCATTTGAAAACTTTATTGTCCTAAAAACTGCTTCGCCACCAACTATTAACCAATCCCATCAAACCAATCCTTCCAATCCTTCCTAGCAACAAGGCCCAAACCAAAACCGAGCTCTTCCAAAATAGTATACTCCTATAGGGGAAATATAATGCTTTAGTTTTGGATAAATTGATCAAAACTAACATCATCTAGCTTCCACCTATCAAACCACCCCAACAATTTGATTCTTCTCACCTTGTGCTTGGTTAGTACAATGAGAATAACTATTGTGATTTTCACTGAGTTATTGGACATGACGTAAGTAGGTGCAATACCTTTACAAATCTTGTCCAAAGCTCAATTAATAGTGGAGAAATTACATTTGATAATCCCAATGCACCTCCTAATTAATCCCTTGACATCTTCCACAAACATTTTCCCAATCATGCTCCTTCTACCCATCACCATGACAACAAACTAGAATCATCTCACTCTCATGAGGCACATACAATCAATATTGTTATTAGTGAGCCCATTATTGAGGAGACCATTACCCTAACCACCTCTTCCTCCATTTCACTCATGGAAGTCAAGAACTCACCTCCTATTCCTTTAGATACCCAAATAGAGGAATCAATCACCCCTCTCTCTTCACTTGATGAGCCCTTAGCTTTATCTACCTCTCTGTTGATGGAAACATCAAAGGAGATAACCATTAACCATTTATTCTTCTTCCACTCCACTTAATGAAGTGGTATAACTATCCTCCATTCCTTTAGACACCCAAATAAAGGAAGAAACCATGTCCACACCTTCACTGGAGAAAACCACACCTACCTCCTCTATCATAGAACCATCCATTCTCTCTTTGGAAACCATCCCTCAGGAAAAGATTACCTCATCCACCTAGCTACCAATTTTATAACCTTCCATCAAAAATAAAGATGAAAAAACCATTCCCTGTTATCCACCTATGGGTTTAACAATTGAAATGAATGACTAAGGAACCAAACCCATTTATAAGTCCTTTTCTATACTAGTAAAAAGTTTAGAGTTCACCTCTCAACCAAACTTTGATAGAGCCACCTTTTGGAATGATCTCAGGCTCCCTTACCAAAACAAATCTAAATCCTGAACCTCACTTGCATCCACCCTTAACCCCATTATTACCTCTTCATCTAAAACCTCTTCTTCTAAAACCATAAGTGGACCATCCCAACCACCTCCCCTTAACATTTCCAAATCAAATTATGCCCCTCTTACCAAGTCGGTTAAAAATATAAGAATCCTTACCATACCTAGTCACACTCACCCTTATTTGAATTTGGACTTAACCCCATCTAGTCTATTGAAGAAACCTCCAACTAAACCAATTAATAAAGTAGAGTTACCCAAATCTATAGCTCAAACTAGACCCATACCACATCCTTCCCACTTACCTTCTATTTTAGGACCCCATCCTTCTACCATCCCAATTACCTATGCTTCCTCTAGTAAACCATCCCTTTTTTATTTACCTATAGTTACACCCATCAAATCCTCTAGTTCTCTAGCATTCTTAACTAGCCTATCCACCTATAACTTACCACTTATAACCAATCCCTCATCATCCAAATCTTTCACTTTCAAATCATTTAACCTAAAACTAGACAATACTAAGCAATCCCAACCACCAATTAAAACCATTCCACCACCTACAACTTGTATGGTGAATCATGATGCTAAGAAAGCTTCCATTCCTAAAACCATAAACCCATCACCTCCAAAACCTTTAATTTAATCTTATTCAACCATTATAAAAAGGTTGTTTCAAACCTCTTCCTTTAGTTTACCACCTATCAAACCATTCTACCCTTCTAGTACCAAACCTTCTTGGTTCAATGATAATTTGATCTATTCATACAATAGGGCACCTAGACATGATATAGAGAACTGTAAAGCTCTCCAAGCACTTGTTCATATCCTATATGATGAGGATGGTCTATTATTATATGAACCTCATTTACCCCCATTACCAATACAACCACTAGCTCAATCTATCCATCATTTGCCTACTCCCCCACTCTTACCTAAGAGTGAGGAGGAGGAACCGAAAAAATCATCTACCTCAACATCTCCCTTAATCCACACTATCCATATGGTTACCTAAACTCAGGCCCAACATAAGGTTGATGGAAAATTCAAAGTGTCCATTTCATGGACATACCCTTCAACCCCTCAAACTTCCAACCAAAACCAAACACCTTTACCCTCACTTTCACCATCCCCAAAACCCAAGGTATCTATTTTAGGAGCCTCTCCCTCTAACCCTTCTAAATCCATTTAATGTATTATGTTTAAACAAATTCACCAAACACCGATGAAGATGAGCCTTTATGAATTGAACAAAACCTCACGCCATCATCATCAACCACTAATAGAGGATTTGAAGTCTATAGAGGTTCAACTAGATGATCCTCAACCTCTTACACCCTTTGTTGGAGCCCTTCAGCTTTCTACCTTCATCACCTTTCAAGATTCTGAAATACCTCCTATCCATCCTAAGGATTATGAATCTCCCTTATTTATCACTACATATATCAATAAAACTCACATCAAAAGGGTGATGATTGACAAAAGAGCTAGCATCAACATTATCTCCTCCCATGCTTATGATCAACTTTAGTTTCCCAAGAACATCATGTCAAAAAGTGCAACAGTCCTTCGCTCCTTCAATGACACCATGGCTACTACCTTAGGGATGGTTGTCCTCCATTTAATTTTGGGACCTCAAACCATTCCAAAACTATTTTATGTTATAGAGTGCAAGTTCCAATACAATGTTTTACTTGGATGCCTTTGGATTCATGCTATGAGTTGTGTCCCTTCCATGTTACACTGATGTGTCAAATTTGAGTATAAAGGTCAAGTTATTACCATCAAAGCTAACCATAGTCCCTTTACCTCTTTTAATATGACATATCAGCCTAATGAAATTATTCTTCCTCCCTCATCCACCTCACCATCAAATGCTATCAACACTACCTAACTATCAACCAAAACTAAAAATACCCCCACCCATACCATTAATGAGGCTTCAACTAGCTCATCAATCCCTTCTTCTCAGATCCCTATAGAAGACCCATTAGGACCTATGTTCCAACATCTCTCCCTTGGGTACTATCATCTTTTATCCTTGGATTTTTTCCCTACTCTTCAAGAGTATGGGAAACTCAAACATGACCCTTCCTATGATCCTAACATCAAAAATATTATCCTCTTCAAGTTCCCCAAACATCCAAAAAACTTTATCTATGGGGGACTTGATCATCCACTTCTCACTTCCACCACTACCTCTTTCATCCAACCTTTTACCACCAATTTATCCTACCTGAACAAACCCACCTTTCTTAAATTATACCTCTACATGTGTGCTTGGAAGGGGTTCAACTTTGGCCTTTATGAACATGGACCTCATGAGTTGTCTTTTATAAAAAATTATAAACCTCATGAACTATTTGGTCTTGGGTTTGTACCACCTAAATAACCAACCAATTCACCCTATCCCATTGCCACCATTGAGGAAGATATCCCCTCCTTACCAACCCAACCTCCTTCAAAGATTGAGGATTTTGACATCATTCCTCATAACCTTTTTTTATCAATATTATTAGTTTAGGCCCTCTAACCTACCAAAAAGATGTTTGAACTAAGATCCTTCCTCTCATCCATCTAAAAATGGTAGAAAATGATTCTCCTACCATCCACACTATCCAACATCAGGATGATGATTCCATTCTAACCTACCTTGGTGTGGGGGATTCTTTTATCCACAAATCCCTTATTCCTAAGAACCATAACATGTTGAATGAATCCATTATTGATGTCAATTTGGGTACTTAGGATAACCCTCGTATCATTCAGATTGGCCAATCCTTAAATTTCAAAGAGCAAAAAGCTTACCCTTCTTTCCTTCATGAACATAGCATAGCATTTGCTTGGTCCTATCAGGATATGCCCAAAATTAACCCTTTTATTTCCATCCACAATGTTATCACTCATCTTGAGGTCAAGCCATTTTAGAAAAAACTTCACAGGATGTACCCTCACATCACCCTTCTAGTCAAAGAAAATCTTTGTCTCTTATTTGTCAACTTCATCCAACCTATCAACTATTCAAAATGGGTTTCTAACATCATTCCCATCACCATACCCATAGGGGGAAGTCACCTCTACATTGAATTTTGGGACCTCAACCTTGCTTACCCAAAAGATGACTTTTCTTTGCTGAACATTGACCAACTTATTGATCTTATAGTTGGCCATGAGATGTTATCTCTCATGGATGGTTTCTCAAGATACAATCAAATATTGATTGATCCAAAATATCAACATAAAACTTTTGGTATCAACCCATGGGGAACCTTCTACTACAGGGTCATACCTTTTGGTCTAAAGAATGTTGGAGCAACCTATCAACATGCCATGACCTACATCTTTCATGATCTAATCCATATAATTATAAAGGACTATGTAGATGACCTCCTCAATAAATCTAAACATTGCAAGGATCACCTAGCCATTCTTGAAATCATCTTCAACTGCCTAATCTATTTTTATGTTAGGATCAACCCCAAGAAAGGTATTTTTAGGTCTTATTTGGAAAACTTCTTGAATTTTTATCTCTCTTTGATGAATTTAAGTAGATCCCACCAAATTTAGAGAAATAATGGATATGCCTGCTCCCACTAACCTTAAGCAACTCTATAGACTATAGGGAAAGCTCCAATCCATCCATCACTTCATCTCTCAATTATTAGATAAATATTAACCCTTTCACCATCTCCTCAAGAAACACTCTAGATGACTTAGGGATGCAATTTTTTTCAATAGAGCTCATCTCATGTTCCTCAATGCCAAATAATTTGATTAATTTCTAGGTCTTTGAGAATGACCACCACATTTTATAATTCCTTTATATTTCAAGGGTATTTGAGACTAAATTCATAGTTGAGGCAAAAATATATGACCATGGAAATGAAAAATGTAATTAGGATTTTATTTTGAATTTGAAAGAAAAGAGAGTTCCAAAAAGGATGATATCCATTAAGAGATTATTTAACCTTGAAAATACCATAGATAAACCTAAGAGTCTAATACACTCAGACCAAAAATATATAACAATTAACCTAGGATCATCAAATCACCCCAAGAATGTTAATATTGGTCTAGATTGTACTCTTACTGAAGTTAAACAACTCAAAAAACTACTATTGTAATACTAATACACTCAGACCAAAAATATAGAACAATTAACCTAGGATCATCAGACTATCAGGATGAGTTTTGGGAATACTGATCCAAATGAATGCATTGATTCAAGATCCAATATAAGACATGTATTGTTTAAGACAATACAGATCAAACACACAAAGATGTAAGAATGAAATAAAAGAGAAATAATTGCACCAAGACATGAATTATCTGATAATTTACATAATATAATTAATTATAAATATTAAGGGAAAGAGGTGCATATATAGGTTGGATAGGAAAATATACCACACATTCTAGTGAATGTGGGACTAATCTTCCCAAGTAACCTAGATGACCTCTAGAGCCCTAAGCAAGCTAATATAACCATGTAGGAAAAACTTAGTGAGAAAAATGCCTAAACCAACACCCCCCATAAGTGAAAATTAGGTGGGTGATGATACAAAAAATGGGTCCCAATAACAAGGCCTAATAAGGCACCCATGTACAATGTAATCCCTCATACATAGAGAAGAGAAAACCCAGTATAAAAACTCCCCCAAAAGAGAGAAATGAAGAAGTGAAGAGGCTAGAAGGCCCCCCATGAAGATGATGAAGCTACCAAAGTGGAATGAACCCTAATAAGAGCTCATAGATAAATGAATTTACTCTTAGTGAAGGGTTTAGTGAAGATATCAACAACCTACTCTAAATACTAGAAAAAATACTAAGTCCATGACCTACTCATGAATTAGTTCTTGAATGAAGTGCATGCGAATCTCAATGTGTTTGATCCTCTAATGAAATGTCATATTCTTACTAATCTAAATGGTGTTTTGGTTATCACAAAATGACTATAGGCCACTTGATTTAGATACCAAGTTTCGAAAGACTCCTCTAAAGCCAAATAGCCTCAATAGTTATGTTAATAGCTCCCCTATAATTTACCTCTATAGAAGATAACACAATAGAATTCTAATTCTTGTTTAACCAATTGATGGGGCCAAAACCTAATGATAAACTATAACCTAAAGTGGAATTATTACTCTAAGTGTCACTAGACCAATCTGAGTCTATATAGTTGACCAAGTTAAAATTTGATCCAACCCTATAGTGTATCATATACCTATGTGAACCTTGAATGTAATGTAAGATCCTCTTAGCTAATTTCTTATGCAGCTCATGGGGTTCCTACATAAATCTTGAAATAATTACAATATCATAAGATATGTCAGGTATGGTATGATTCAAGTAAATAAGGATTCTAATAAGTTATCAATACAAGGTAGCATCGACCAATGTAGTGGAACAATATACCTCAAGCTTGATTCTAGATAGGAATGGAGTCAAAGATGGATTATAGTCAGCCATATGAAACCATGATAAGATATCAAATGAGTATTTGGGTTGTGAAATTAAAATCCATGAATATATCTAAGTGATCTTAATGCCAATGAAGTAGTGTAGTAAGCCTAAGTCAGTCATGATGAATCTATCCTGAAGAGTTTGTTTCACTAGTGAGATAGTCAAAAAAGAACTCCTTATGATCAAAAGGTCATCAACATATAAAACCTATATCAATAATGAATCATCTTGCCATAATAAGTACCCATCAAGGTTTGAGGGGCATCTAGTGAAACTTGAAGAGATAAAGAAAGAATCCATTTTTTATACCAGGCCTACAGGGCCTGTTTGAGGCCATAAATGGATTTCCTAAGTCTTCACACTAAATAAGAATCCTAAACAAAACTAGGTGGCTTCTTCATGTAGATCTCCTCCTCAAAGTCTCTATGAAGAAATGCACTCTTCATATCCATCTGATATACACTCCATCTATGCGATATAACTATAGTAAGTGTGAGTCTAATCAAAGTCATCTTGGCCATGGCTATAAAGGTATTTGATTATTAAATGTTAACTACCTATGACAATCCCTTAAATACCAATATAGCTTTGTACTTGTCAACAAACCCATTTGCAACATACTTGGTCTAATATATCTAGTGACATCAAACCATCTTCCTTCCCTTAGGAAGAGAAGTTAAATCCCAAGTGTGATTGCTAACCAAAGAATCATATTCCTCATCATGGTTTTATCCCACTCAAGTATGCCTGAAGCCTCTCTAAAATTTTATAGATCCATCACAGAAGAAAAAAAGGCATGTGGTCCACTCTAAAATTCTGCTCAAGTATGTTTGTCATCATTTGGATCCCTTACCCAAGTGCCTATACTCTAAAGTGTCTTCCTAGCCCAAAGAGGGCTTGAAATGGGTGAGTCATATGTTGAATCCTCATCCTCAGATGTATGCCTAGAAGTGGATGAGGATGACTCCCCATCAGTCTACACAGTCTACACATTATCAAGACTAGAAGAAGAAGAAGAAGAAGAAGAAGAAGAAGTGACCTCTACCTTAGGAACATGCTATGAATGATTTGAATCCTCAAACTACTCATCCAAATTGAGTGAAACTTATGTAGAGGGAGAAGTGTCAAGTAAAGAATCGGTGGGACTCTCTTAAAACCTAACACTCCTCTCAATGAATAACTAATGAGTCATATGATGAATAAGTCTATAACCCTTAACCCCATTTGGATACCCAACAAATATTCAAGGTTTGGATTGAACCTCCATAGCCTTGCATTTCTTTTTGGGAATACACACCATCACAAGTGATCCAAAGACCCTAAAATGCTTCACCTCCAATTTCCTATTATGCCAAGATATAAAAGGATTGATTTCCTTTAAAGATTTGTGAAGAACCTAGTTTTGAATATAAAATGCATAATTGATGGCTTCTACCTAGAAATTTGAAGCCAATGATATAGAGTAAATCATACAATTGGTCATCTCCTTCAAGGATCAATTCTTGAATTTTGCAAGTATATCATATCTATTCAAAAAGATTATAAACCATCACATTTGGTTTTACATTTCATATATTCTTCATGATTATTATTATCACAACCTTCCTTGTCAGCCATAATACATGCCTTTACCCTTAAGACATCTAACATGGGTCACTTTTAAGCACAACCCTCTTTCAAATAGGCCTAAGACACCTTTTAAGTCCTATGAAGACCCATTCACCTCTTTGACACTTGTCTAAGAAAACTAAGAACAAAGGAACACTTTAAAATACATGGACCCATGCCAAATAATCTATAGGTCCTCTTTAATTTATAAAAACTATCATAACACCTTTCTATTAAATCTCAATTTGCTCAAACAACATTCTTTGCACATAACCACCATGAACAAACACATAGTCACCTTTTAAGCCTTTGATCATACTAAATATGATTGATCAAACCTTCATAATCCACAAATATAGTCCTCATGGAGTCTAAAACACTCTTTGATAGTTATCTCATCTCGAAACATCGAAATACCATCAAAAACAACTCTATTACCCTTATCAGGTTTCTTATAGAGCAAGAACAAACACACAATCAACTTTGGAGATAAATAAATTTGACTGTACAAACATTTAGAACTTAACTTAAAGTCCTCTACATTTTTTATTTTTACTACAACATCAAATTTTTAATATATCTAAAGTTATGGCTAAAACACCAATAATTGGTCTTTCCTTCGTTAAATTCAAATATTTAAATCCAAACAATCATAATTAAACCTTAGTCACTTAGAACACATTTCATGATCTTCAATCAACTCACTCAACATAAACCATAAATTTTTTTATAAGTATCTTGAACTTTAACTCATAGTGCTCCACTTTCCAAATGTTAAACCTCAAACATGTTGACCTCATCTTGTGCTTTCTAGAAATATTGACCACATATGCACCCTCGATCTCTCTTGAGTATCTTGGTCTTTATCTTGAAGTGTTCATCATTAGATCTTGATAATAACTACAAATATTATGAGACTTTACACCCTCATGTGACTTATAATAATTTGACTCATTTACTATCCCACATTATTGATATTCATAAGTATGAACTGCTACTCACCATTAATCTTCTATCAGACTAACAAGATTGTGACACTTGTCACTAGCACATGAAACCTTTGACATGTTAACATCATAAACACCATTAATCTCAATATTTATTATTGATTTCTCACCATTGTATCTTCTATACCAATGACCTTAGACTTTTATGTGATTAAACTTGATAGTCTATGGCCCATCATAGTCTACTATAGCAACTTGTGCTAAAAATCATTTCAAGACTCCAAATTTTTTGGGTAGCTTCTTGGCACTATAGAAAACATATCCATGTAAACCTTTGACCATTATCAAATTTATTCTTACATAAATTAAATGCATAAACTCACTTGTTCATTCATATATGTATGACATGCAGTGATGGTCTGGCTAAGTATAGGAACTTAATGAACTTTTATCTGAGAGGCCAACTTTGCACCCTCATATCTTTAGATATACACAACCTCATAACCTAAAAATTGAAAAATATCAACTTTGGACTAATTTTATCACACCCATATTAACAAATCCACCGAAATAATCCATATGTGGTAATGGTGACATCATCAAACTACCTACTTAAATTTTTCTACCATTAGACCCAAAAAGTCTAGATGAAAATTATGAACTACCAGATGAAATACACTTAGGAACACAAGAATTAGAAGCATATAAGACCTCTTACAAGACCTATTTCACAACCTCAAATCAACATACTCGTCCCTAAACATCCCTAACCACACCAAAACTGAAGATCAACCAAGCCTACTTCAAACATACTAGAACAAGCACACTACACACTTTGTCATTGATACTTAGACTATCAAGACATTTCATCCACTCACCTGTACACCTCCATGACATCACTGAAAACTCTTTGAAAATCTACCCCTTTTTCATTGATGTTAACACCCATCATACAACTCACCTTCTTTTTCTCTCTTCAAGCACTCTCAAAATAGGAACCTTCTCTCCCTTTGACACAATGACAATGTGGGCACAAACTAATCCTGAGGACCTAAAAATAACACCAAAAAGAGAGGAATACTTTATAAATATGTTACAAACTCCCCCTTACCTTGATCCTACCTCTTCTTTGCCTTGATAACTTCCTCTTACTACATGTCAATACTAGCTTCAACCAAGGATTACAACCAATGAGGAAAGAACACATAAAATCATTGAAATTTGATGGAACTCACTAAAAAAAAATGAGAGGGACTCCCCCTAATATCTCTGATCCATTTTACCTCTTGATCATCTTTAGATCTTCACACACCATGAAGAACCACCACACAGGCATACTAGCCTTTTCTCTGAAACCACCTCAAAGATCATTAACATAACTTCATACCACTTAAAAAATAGGAAACATAATATAAACCAACTTAATAACTCACCTTAAAACACTCAAGCCTTTATATTTTGAAGAAACTGAGCAAAAACATCAAATCTTCACACTAGGCCTGTCTAGACTCCTTGTAGCCCTACCTAGAACTTGTAGCACCCATAACTTTCAATAGACATACTTTCAAGACCTAAAAATTCATATATAAATCACTCTCATATTCCCCCTTAGGCACACCAATTTTAATCACCTATAGCATCCTCTATAACATACTTCCTTCACAAACCTACTAGCTAATTAGGCCTCCATCTTGAAAAAATCATGAATACTTTGAAAACCACAAACCTTTAGATATCTATAAAGCTTTATTTGACAACCCATTTGGCCCATTCAACATATTAAGAATCATTATACCTTAACTCATAAGGTAAACCAATTTTATAACATAGCCCAAAAATCTAGAATCTCAAAACAAACAAGGTCAACAAACCTCCTTTTGGTCAATGCTCACCTTTGAAACTTGTTACACACCTGGAGACAACCATCAAACACTTTTGAACCAAGATTTAAGCCTTCACACCTTTGGTAACCTTGAATTTATATACCATGGCTTTGATTTTCAATAAGAAAGATAAACTTGGGAGCACATAAAAACCTCCAAAAGGCACAAACAAGATCATCAAGACACAAAACCACCTAGAACACATCAAAAAAAGTGCAAAAACCTTTCTAAGTATAAAAATATTCTTGACATTCCATAAATCTAATTATTTTCATAAAAATACCCATTCTGATCCTATAGACATTGTATACATAGCAAAAACATTATATGACATCACCCTGACCTCATCAAAGCACTTCTCCCATCTTGACACACTAACTCCAATTGGAAACACTCATCTCTTGTCTTCTAGTACCTTCTAAAGAACACCATAGCAACACTTAATTTTACATTTAAAGGAGTCTTTTAAGAAACATAAACATAGACCTCTTCTATACCACATGGTTCCTTAGAATAATGTGAAACTAGGAGTTTCCCATAACTCCTTATATTCCTTCTCCTCCTTAGTCATCTAATACTAGTATTTCTTCTTCTTCTTAGGCTTAAGAGAAAAATTTTGATCATCCACTACAACATTCTCTTTCTCTTCTAAGACTATATTAACAACACATGGGGATGACATAGATTCATGACATACCTTTTCCATTGAAGAATCTTCCTTGCAGTTTAGAACCTCATCACTAAGAATTGACAACTAATTTTCTTTGCATGAAACTCACTCAATAACAAAAATATGGTTACTTGAATCCATAGAAACATCATAACTATCCCTAACCAACACCTTGGTCTTCTCCTTGAGCTTGATCTCTTCTTTCACAATATAAGCATATAGGAGAGCTCTTGGCACTCTCCAAATTTTATATCATTATCCACCATAGAAAATAGATTACTTGGACCTGTAGACTCATCATGACTCACACTTACCACCTTTATTTTCCATGAGTTAACTTGCCTTCTTTATTGCACTCTAGGATCTTGATTAAACCTATTATATCTTGTAGTCCTTTTATTATAGAATCTAGCAATGTGACCTCTTTATTGACAATTGAAGCACACTATACCTTTTGTAAGAACCTTATCCTATCTTTCTTGATTAGAACAAAATATTATAATATGTCTATTCTTTTGACAATTGAAACAAAATACTCTTTTTGAAGAAGACTCACCTTTTGATTGATAACCCCCATCATAGTTTCATGCAAACACATTTCTAATAGGTCTCTTACATTCTTTAGACCTATGACCAAATTGATTACATGTGTAACAGTAACCATTGAAACTTGCTTACCTCATAGCATTTAGTTGTCTAATCTAATTTTTCTTCACTCTACCAACTCTTCATTTCTTGACTGATTGTTGACCTTCAAGGTCTAATTTACATTAGTCTTTATCTTGTCTTGAGTTGCATTTTTTAGTTCTTCTTTGTATCCAAGACTCATTCTATCACTTTCATGCTTTTTACCACTCAAAATATTATCTAGATCACTTGGTCTCTTTTCAAATCTCATAAATTACTTCATCTTACTATATGTATTCTCTAACTTAGATTTTAATGACTCATTTTCAATTACATACTTTAAACATTCATCTTATTTAAATTTTAGGTTTGTATATATGATTTCCAATTGACAACTGAGGTGTTTAACTATATATTCATGGTCCTTGGTGTCTTCATTCATTTTTACCTCAAATAGACTAAATTTCTCTTCATAGTCTTTGATTTGAGACATCATCTTCTTGTTAATCTGATTCTCAATCTTCAATTCTTCAAGAGCATTCATTAATTTAGTGTCATATTCCACCTCATCGTTATCATCATATGAATCACTCCAATTAGACTCCTTTCGATATTAGCAACTTCCTTCCTCATCCATGAAGAGGTCTTCATCTTAAATAGGACCATCATCTTAATGATCATACTCTGAGTCACTGTCCTCACTCTCATATGATGAGATACAATATTTATTGGTGTAGAGACTCTTCTTGTTCTTGAAGAACTTCTTGTTGTCATACTTTTTGAATCCTTTCTTCCTCTTATCAAACCTTTATATTTTCTTGTCTTCATCTTGATCTTCAACATACTCATCATCATCATTCTTCTTATGCTTATGAGGGCATTTATTAGCAAAATGTCCTCCCTCTCCAAAATTGAAACATTTGAAGGGTAGTTTACCCTTATACTTGCTTGAACTTATTTTCAATATCTTTGTAAACAAAGTAATTAGTTCATCTTCATAAATATTATATATGTCATCCTCCTTGAGTTTCTTACCTTGGAACTTCTTCTTTGGCTTCATTTATATTTTGAATATTGCTTCCTTCTTTGGTGGTATATCATTATTTTTTCTCATTTCATAGGTAGTAAGGATGCCATGCAATTCATCCATCTTAAACTAAGTAATATCATGAATTTCTTCTACAATAGGTGCTTTAAAATCAAACTCGAGAGAGAAAGAACTTAATACCTTTTGAACTACAATAACTCCTTCAAGATTCTCTCCAAGACCTCTAATGATGTTCACAATCTCATCAAATTTATACAAAAAGAATGCCATATAATATTTTCCTTCATCTTAAGACTCTCAAATTATCTTTAGTGAGTCTAACTTTTCCAACTTAACCTTTGAATCTCCTTCATAAAAAGTCTTCAATTTATCCCACATTTCCTTGGTAGATATGCAATGTATTACCTTGGTGTATTTAATCTCTAAAAGACCACAAGTGATAGCATTCATTACCTTAGAATTTTTTTCAAACAACTTCTTATCTACAAGACTAGATGGAGGAATAGTAGGTGAAAAATAACCATCCATAATAACTTACCAAGTGTCAAACCCTAGGGACATGATGTAGGTCCTCATCCTTGCACTCCAAAAAGTATAATTGGATCTATTGATTATAGGTGATTACTTAGTGTAAAAACCTCTTTAAATTTGATGGCTACCCATATTGCACAATGGATCTCCTTCAATCTATCAAGATTTTACCGAAGGACCTGATTTGATACCAATTGTTAGAGGTACAAACCATTAAGAGGGAGGGTTAAATTAGTGGTGGTAAATAATCCAATTCAATTTACAAATCCTTTAAACACTTAAGCATTCAATACAACCATTCATGAAGCATTTGAGATGTTTATAGTAATAAACAATAGATAATGCAAAATCACACACACACCAAAATATCTATGTGGTAAAACCTCATGGGGGATAAAACCCACTATCACACCACTTGGATTACTGTCTTATAACTAATGAAATAATATTTAGCAAGGCACCAACCCTCACTAGTTAGGCACTAACCCATCTAGTCCTTTGACAATCTATAATTTTTAAGGAGGCTCTAACCCCCTAAGTAAATTGGTACCAACCCAACCACTTTAAGGACACTTATGTAATCTCCAACCTATAAGGTAGATCCAAATCCCTCTTGACCAAGTACCAACCTAGACAAGGTAAGTTTAATCAGCTCAAGACACCTTATTACTCTCTCAACTAATGGTGATATCTTCTTTAGCTCTCTCTCTTCTATATCTACATTCCACTCTCTATCATACACCTGAAACACTATTATCATGAATCTACTGATGGTTTCTCACCTCATTCATCTCACTTCACCCTTCTAACCCTGTCACACAACCTTCTAGGATCACTTGATCAACATGCCTCTTCTAGGATCATTAGTCAAATTAACCTTATCATCCAATTATAGAAGATATGATAGATAATCATTATGGTATATCTATTACTTTTATGGTCCTCAATTACCTATTTCTACTCTTCCAAGATCTCCTTTTATTCACTTTTCAACTCTCACATACCCCTCTTCTTCCAAGTCTATCACATCTATTCAACAAGCCTAGAAACCATCACATTTGGTTCCACATTTTATATATTATTCATGATTATTATCATCATAACACTCATTTTTGGACACAACACATTCCTTCACCCTTAAGGAATATAACATAACCCTATTTCAAATAGGGCTAGGACACCTTTTAGTTCCTATGAAAACCCACTCACCTCTTTGACACTTCTCCAAGAAAACTAAGAACAAAAAAATACTTTAAAATACATGGAACCATGCCAAAAAATCTATATGTCCTCCTTAAGTGATACAAACCATCACAACACCCTTTTTTTAAATCTCAATTTGCTCAAACAACATTTTGTGCACATAACTACCATGAACGAATATGCAGTCACCTTCTAAGCCTTTGATCATATTAAATATGATTGATCAAACATTCATAATCCACAAAAACGGTCCTCATGGAGTATAAAATAGTATTTGATAGTTATCTCATCTTGAGAAATTGAAATGCCATCAAGAACAACTCTATTACCCTTCTCAGGTTTCTTATAGAGCATGAATGAACACATAGTCAACTTTAGAGCTAAAAAATTTTGATTATACAAACATTTATACCTTAAAATTAATATTTAAAAATGTAACTTGAAGTCCTATACAACTTTTATTTTTAATATAACATCAAATTATTCATAGATCGAAGGTTATGGCTCAAAAACCAAGCACTAGTCTTCCTTCATTAAATTCAAATATTTAAATCCAAATGGTCATAGTTAAACATCAGTCACTTAGAACACATTTTGTGCTCTTCACTCAGCTCTCTCAAATTACACCATATATATTCTTTAAAATTATCTTAAAATTTAACTCATAATTTTCCATTGTCTGAATGTTAAACCTTGAACATGTTGACCTCATATTGTGCTTTCTAGCTATCTTGACCACATATGCACCATCGATCTCTGTTGAGTAGCCTAGTCTTTATCTTGTAACAATCACTATTAGATATTTCTCAAAAATATAAAAATTATGAAACTTATCACTCTAAAATTCCTTCTAAGCCTTTTAATAATTTAATATCTTGCATTATTGATCTTCATAAGTATGAACTACCACTCACCATTGATCTTCTATCAAACTAGAAAGATTGTGACACTTATCACCAACACATGCAAAATATGACATGTTTAATTCATACACACCATTTATATCACTATTTAAGATTAATTTATCACCATTTTATCTTATTTACCAATGACTTAAAACTTCAATGTGATTAAACTTGATGGTCTCTGGCCCATCACAGTCTGCTATAACAACTTTGAAGCTTTAAAACTTGTGATAGAAATCACTTCAATACTCCAAATTTTTAGGTTAGCTTCTTATAAATATAGACATATCCATGTAATAATTTGAAAATTATTTAATTTATTCACACCTAAATTAAATTCATATTTTTTTTGGTTCTTTCATATTTGTATGACGTGCAATGATGGTTTGGCTAAGTATAAGAACTTAGTGAACTTATGTCTGAGAGGCCAACTTTACACCCACATATCTTTAGCTATACAAAAAATCACAACATAAAAATTGAAACATGTCAAATTTGGAATAATATTATCACACCCATAAGACCAAATCCCCATGAATCATCCATACATAGTAATGGTGATGTCATCAAATTGCCTACTCAGATTTTTCTACCACGAGACCTAAAAAGTCTAAATGAAAACTATGAACTACTAGATGAAATCCACTCAGGCACATAAGAATTAAAAGCATATAATACATCTTATGGGACCTATTTCATATCCTTAAATCACCATACTCATCCTTTAACATCCCTAACCATGCCAAAATTGAAGATCAACCAAGCTTATTTCAAGCATACTAGAATAAACACACTACACACTTTGTCATTGATACTTAGAATATCAAGACACTTCATCCACTCACCTAGACACATCCATGACATCACTAAAAAATCTCCAATAGTATCTAGATATGGTAAAATAAGTATTGTAAAACTACCCCATGACATCATTGTGAAGCAAATCATGAGGTACTATAGCTCTCCTAATTTTGCCTTTGTCAAATTTCTCTTTGATATATTTTCCAAGGACACAACTCTCAAAAATTCCCTTAGAGAATTTAAATCTAAGAAATAATATAACCATATCCTACTGACTTGGATTTTCAAGATAGCGGTAGTTAAGATGGCCAGACTACTCATGCCATAGCCTGCTAACTCCATCTGAATGGGTAATCAATGTAATAGGAAGAACTTCTAGAGAAAAATGGGAGAAGGTTTATAGCCTAGAATGGTGATTAACGCTCATCAATGCAATTATATATTCATTGTTTATCTCTCTGATATTTACTAAAGTTGGTGTGAAATTGACTCTCATGTCCTACCCTATATGGATAATTTGATACACTAAAAGAAGATTAGTTGATAATGAAGGTATAATTAGAAAATTTGTGAATGTTACACCTTCTAATTCAATATTACCTCTTCCTATAACTTATGTTTGAATTTCATCACCCAAATTGATATCAAACATGATGCAAATCTCTAAGTCAAGAAACTCAACCTCTGACAAACCCATATGATGTGAAGCACCAGAGTTGATAACCCAAGATGAAACAAATGTGGAAGCCACTGTAACTAAAGATTTTCCCTTAGGTTTATCCTTCCAATTTTACTTTTCCTTAGAATATTATTTGGCTAATGATGAATATTTGATAGACTCAGGTACCCCTATATTATTTTTCTATAGGATATATATAAGGTGGTCTATCTATTTCTTCATACACTTGTGCTTACCATGCCCATATTTATTGTAATAGAAGCACTTAACCTTTTCTCTCTTGGGTTTCCCTTCAGAGGAGGAGGTTTAGGTGCTAGTTTTTGTAGTGATTATCTATTATTTATTCTTATCAAGATCCTTACTCTTATGTTTCTTATCCTTATTGATAGAAGCTTTCTATTTCCCATTCCTAAAAATGAGGGTTGAAGGTTTGGAAGACTTGAGGGTTCCTATCTGAATCATTTTATCTTGTCCCTTAGTTAAATATACAATAAAGTCATCTAAGTATGGAATTTTATAGTTGGATCTTATGTATCTATTGATTAAATAAAAGGCAAAAAAAATACAGAGTAATTAGGTCATAGTCTTGCAAGCATAAAAAGAACTAACTGCTCATCTTTCTTCTCAGTTTCACATTATTTTAACTGTAATCTAAGTGACTTAATCTTGGTTAATAATTCCTCCAATGTGCCAAATTTTCTAGGGCTCAAATTAATTATCTCAATCTCAATCTCATGATGCCTCATGGTGTCAATATTCCCAAATAAGCTAGCTAGGGTGTCCCATACTTCTTTCAGAGATTTGGCCAACTCTATGTGAAATAGGAGTTTTGATGACACTAAAAGACATACTATTCCAACATCTTCATCACATTTATTAAAACATTTTATATTATCTACTTTATTTATGGGCTCAACTTCTACCCCCATAGTTATGCAAAATAACCCTTTACTTCTAAGAACCATTGTAATCTTAATTTTCCATTCCCAGTAGGTGAAGGGTGTGAGTGCATTAAAAATGCTAAGATCTATTAAAAAATTAGATTAATGTGTTTTTTTTTTGTTTTTATAAAAATCAAATTTGCAAAAAAGGATATATTTATAGAACAAAATCACAACCATAACATAACCCCCCTAAAACTATGTTAGGTAGCTGCCCTCACCCCCACTCTCCACCCCCGCCCCCCCCCGAAATTTTGACACTTTATTAAGTACTGTGTTTTACAAGGTAAATTGGATCAATTCATGGTAAATAAAAAATAAACACTTTTTCAAAAGATGGTATTCAATTTTGATTTACCGTTTGCAAGATATTAATAATATAATTTCTTGTAAATAGGTCTATTGACTAAAAACTTGCACTTGAAACTTTAAAAAAAAGTACCCTTGGGTGAGGTAAAATATGCCTTCCAACCACTTTTTGGAACCAACATGGAGTATAGAATAAATTAGTTTGGTATTTTGAGAGGGATTAAGCCTCCTGCCAATCCAAGCCTCAACTTCATCTTCATAAGTTAGAGATATAAGTTTAAAAAGACTCAAAATTGCTCTCTTTTAAATATTTTCAAATGACTTTATTTTCAACATACTAGAATGATGTTATAGAAAATACATAAATTCATAGTAGTATAAAATTTAAGAGTAGAATACCCATGAACTTAGAGCTATTTGTGGGCCCACCTAGGAAGAAACGTGCCAAGCTCCCCCAAATGGATCCAAAGTATAGATCAACAATGCAACATCAAAGAGTTTTATCATAAAGTATAGATATGGAAAATATTTCTAGTGCCTTCTTACCAAGCTAAAATGTAAGTTCTCTTTTGCCAACCAAACTTAGATCTAATCTGATATTGTTATGTTAGATCCTACTTCCTCTAAGTACTAACCTCCCAGATCTTCATGCCAAAAGGGATACTCAACATAGCCTCTATGATAGATTTTCAATAGAGATCCAACACCAAATGTAGGTTTGAAAACATAGAGATATCTCTCAATACCAAAACAAAAAGGGTAGATCTAAATGAAACACCACAATATATCTAGAATATTAGTGTCAAGCTCAAATAAAAAATGCCTCTACTAAAAAGTATGACACCAAGCTAGAAAAATCAATGTAGGTTTCAAATTCCAATGCAGAAGTTTATAGTTACAATGCCTTTTCTTAGATATTAAGTCTAAAATGCCTCTACTATACATAATATGATGCCAAGCTAGATATGTGAGAAATGATGCTAACTTACAGACCAAAAAACACCAAGATGAAGGATAAAATCAATGTTTTCTTCCAACACCTATCTCTACCAAACTAAAAATTATAGATTCAAACCAATACAAGAAGCTTGCACAATAGGTGAAAGAATACAAGAACCTCACATGTTGATGCAAATTCTAATACACTTAGAGGCTTGAATATCTTAATAACATAATTAATAATGGATTCAAAACCTTAGATTTGAAATAAATCTACTTATACAGTTAATACAATAAAATGTAAATGCCAAAATGGAGAGATCTAAACTAAAATCAAATGAACCCAATATTTGAAATTAAAACTTAAAAAAAAATAGGTAATCCTCAGATCTAGATTTGTTTTGATAACATATCAGGATGAGTTCTAGGAATACTAATCTAAATGAATGCACTTATTCAATATGTAATGTAAGACACACATTGTTCAAGATAATAAGAGCAAACACACACAGTTGCAAGAATGAAACCAAAGAGAAACAATTACACCAAGACATGAATGCTCCAATAATTCACACAATATACTACATTAGAACTTATAAGGGAGAGAGGTGCATATATAATTTGGATAGGGAAAGATATCACACATTATACTGAATGTGGGACTAATATTCCCAAGTAACCCAAATGACCTCTAGAGCCTTAAGCAACTTAATACAAACATGTAGGCAAAACCCAATGGGAAATAGGCCTACACCAACACAGACCACCCAAATAATGTTAATATTGGTCTAGATTGCACTCCTACTAAAGTTAAACAACTAAAAAAACTACTATTATAGTATTGGGATGTTGTTGGTTGGGCCTATGGATACCTTAAGGTATCTGACCTAAATATAATAACTCACCCTATCCTATTCAAGTCAAGCCAAAAATATTTCAAATAAAAGTAGAGACATGTGAACCCAATCCTAAAGCCACTTATCCATAAATAGGTTCATATACTCCTATGATGTAAGATCATCTTCCCAATTCATCACTCTACCTAGGTTACTAACCTTGTGCTTGTCTATAAAAATAATGGAGAAACCTGTTCATGTGTAGATTTCAAAAACACATATCAAGATTTTGATAAAGATAATTATCCTTTTCCATCTCTTGATGAGGTGATCCAAATGGTATGTGGATCCCATATGATTTACTTCCTAGACATATTCTTAGGATACAATCAGGTCCTGATGAATCTTGAAGATAGAATTAAAAATACATTCACAACCAAGTGGGGAACCTTTTATTACAAACAAATGCCATTTGGCCTCATTAATTTAGGATATATCTTTTAGAGAGATATGGAATTTGATTTTTAAGGTTTGATTAAAAAATTCATTATTATTTATATGGATGACTTGACTATTTTTTTAAAACATAGGTCTAATCATATTCACCATCTTCAGAAGATATTTAAAAGGTGCATAAGGTATGGTATCTCACTCAACCCTTAAAAAACTATATTTGGTGTCACCAAAGGTAAGATTATTAGTCAAATCATTATGTTTAAGGAATTTATGTTGACAGTAAACGTGCTAATGTGATTTATAGAATACCTCTACCTAATAGTATAAAATAATTAAAGTCATTCTTTGGTAAGATTAAATTTGTATGTAAATTAATATCTAGTTTTGCTAAGATTGTTAAACCTTTGAATTCCATGTTGAAATAAGAAGCAAAGGTGGAACAGACTCCTAAAACTAGGAAATATTTCCAATAAATAAAGGAGGCCATCATGAAGGCACCAATCTTGATCAACCTAGATTACACAAAGGATTTATACCTTTATTCCTTTGCTTTGGAGCACACCATAGCTGTAGTGCTCACTCAAAATATTGTATAAGATGAACACCCTATCACTTTCATGAGAAAAAAATTGAATAATTTAAATCTAAATTATATCACCTTTGAAAATCATGTCTACACATTAGTCAAGGATGTGAATAAATTCAAACACTACATTCTCAGGAATAAGGTACATGCCATTGTCTTAAATCTAGTTGTGAAGCTTATGCTTGGGTAGAATAAAACTAGAGAACATAGAGGTCAATGGATGGCCAAGATGTAATAATATGACCTAGAAATAAAACCTATCAATCTAATCTAAGGCCATTTCTTACTCAATAATCACTGAAATTAACCTAAAGATCATAGTGGTGCAATTGGACTAGTCAAAAAATTTCCATCAAGAATGGTATCATCTAATCGTCCACTACTTCTTGTATGGCAATCCTCCTCCAAGACTCAATTAGATGAAAAAATAGCTCTCAGGCTTAAATCATCCCACTGCATGATGAAGAAAGGAATGCTCTATATAAAAACTATGAAGGCATCTATCTTAGATGTTTATCTGAATAAGGATCAAAAGAAGTCATGATAAGCTTTTATGAGAAATTGGGTAGCTACCATCTTTCAAGTATCAAAACTTCAAAAATATCCTACAAGATGGGTACTATTGGCCCACTATTTTTAAGGATGTCCATACCCATGTGTATTCATTCGATAAATGCTAGACCTTTGCCAAGAAGGAAGTTCACCCTAAAATAACTTTGCAACCTATAATAGAGGAGCATCTTTTTGCACTACAAATTAGATCCCAGACTCATCAGTTGGACATAAGTTCATACTCACATCCACTGATTACTATAAAATATGGATAGAGGCTATGGAAACCAAGAATAACAAAACCAAATAAGTTATCAAATTCCTTGAGGATAACTTAACAACATGGTTTGGAACCCCAACCTCCCTAATATGTGATAATAGACCTACATTTCAATTAGAAAATCTCATTAAATGGGATTAACTTTGAACTACTACCCTTAAGGGAATGGTTTGGATGATTCAACCAATAAAAAATTAATCAATGCCATGAAGAAGTTTGTAGGAAAGAGGCTTAGGGAATGGCATTAAATATTGAAATATGCCCTTTGGGCTTGTCACACCAAATATAAATAGGCACTCAAAAGATCTCCTTTTATGATAGTATATGGATTGGATTTAATCTTCCCCATGGCCCTCAATTTTCTAACTTAAAATTTTATGCCAGAATACATGGAAGACACTGAAAAGAGGAATTCTAGACTATTGAATATTTTCCAATAGAAGATACACGAAAAAAGGCTCTACATGATTTAGTATACATAAAATAATAGTAAAGAGATGGTTCAATAAGAAGGAAAATATAAAGTCCTTTTGGATATCAAACTTAGTCCTATTATGGAACAAGTCACATGATAAAAATTGGCAACGGTCCAAGCTATACCCACTTTACATTAGCCCATACTAGATCTTCAAGTTACTGGGGCAGAATGCATTCCACCTGAAAGACCTCAAAGAGAATGATGTCCCACTTCCTGTGAACTAATATTTCTTAATGAATTACTTCTTGGTTGTGCCCTCTAACATAATTTTAGTGTATCCCCTAGGGTAGAAATTGGTGGTGTATATATTAGATTAGAGTAGCTATTTTGTTTTTTTGTTGTGTGTTTAATTTCTTGTTTATTAATTTCTATTTATTTTGGCATGCATTTGATTGCTTTGGGGATTTCTCTTGTTCACCCTTTGTTTTCCCTTGCTATCCTTACAATAGTTCTACCCTATTCACATGAATAAAATTAAGAATCAAATAGACCCATTTTGATAAGATAGAGTATTGTCTAAATTATGGTTCCCATGCCCTAAGTTTGATCACTTCAAAGCTGACAAAGCATTAAAAATGTAATCCCATAATTGGAAGACAGAGGGTAGACCCCCATTATTGAATAAAGTGATAAGCAAATGAAATTATCTTAATATACTAAAGGGATTAGAAGTCATTGATAAATAACTAAACAAGTGAATTGAGAAAATACCTATTCTAAAAGAGGTCATCACAACACTTAAAATGAACATATCTATCACAACCAAATCATACCTTATTGGTACAAATAGTTCATTGCATCATCCCTACACCTTGGATATATCGGTCCCAAACCCTCATGTATTAAACCAAGAAATATCAAATGAAATGGATTCTGAATCTCATCAGAATGTAAGTTTATTCCTAAAAAAGGGTGATTTGGGCAATTTCTATTGTAGGATTTCCCACTTGGATGGCAATGGAGATAGGCATTGAGTGAGACCAAAGGCATCTCTACCAAGACTATGGATGCCTCATTGGTAGTATAATAATTACAAAACCTTCCTTTCCTTTTAAATTTTGAAAATAAAGTTTCTTTCAAGGAACTACGAGTACATAACAAGTGTCTAAGCTTGCCTAGTTCATTCAAATAAAAATAGAATCAATCTTTGCATAGAATGATCTTTTAAAGGAATCAAGGTCCAATGTGTTGTTTTTTGAAGAATAATTGAGTGATCTCTTTTCCTATACATTCATCTAAAGGGTGTGCTCATAAGAATCAAATAAAATAGGTTAGTATAGTTTTAGTTCAAGCAATAAAAACTCAAATAAACACACCAAGACTTACACTCTTAGCATAGATACTAGGGAGAGATTATTAACAAAATATAAATGAAATCACAAAAAAAACATAAAAGACACAAATCCTTTACCTTCCTTGGGATCTCAAAATTCTTTGTTGAGTGGTTTGTTCAACATGTGCTTCAGGAAACCTTTGTCAATCAAGCTTGTTGGCTCCTCTTGTTAGCACCATTAGATTGTGACGTAGTTTGTCTTAGGATTTTGGCATTATAACATTACTTTTAAATCTTTATCTCTCTCTAAATTATAATTATAAATTTAGCTTATGAGAGCTTAGAATTCAATTCGTATGGCCTTGTATTTATAGCCTTCAAAATTAACTCTCACCCAAGGTGAGTTAGCATTGAGTTAAGGCTTGGAATGGGTTAAAACTAAATCTAGGTTAGTCAAATATAACCCTAGTAAATGTAATAGTTGTCAAGTAATTATGATTTGAAATTAATAGGCATGGCTCTTAAAATTAGATATTTTAAGATATTTTCAAAGAGCTTGAAAACTCATAAAGGCTATGATGAAAGGCTAGGATATGTTGATTTTTGAATTTCCTTTTTTAAATATTCACTAATTTTAAATGGATAATACAACTAGGCATTTAATCATGTTTATCTTGTTAATTGAATTTGATATCCTTTTATCTATTTCAATATTTGATTTATGTGTGCAAGTACCCCACTTAATAGGTCCATAAGCCAAATTGATAGTTGTTATGTTGTAAGGTGATTAGGGATAAATCCATGAGAGGTTATTATTGCATCTGATAGAATACCCTAATTAGGGATGTCTCAACATGATTCTGATCTTTGACAAATAATGTTCAAGTAAATTTAGTACATTCTATTAATCTTAGGCTTAATTTTCAATGGTTGGTAGGAATTGGTCAATGACATGGTTATACCTACCAATGTGAAGATGCTCATCCTTATTAGTATTTATAAAACTAGAATGGTCAATTGGTTGATTTGATCAAGGAGTGTGGGAGGATTTTCCAAGGTTACCAATGAGAATGTGTTTTAGTCCATTGCTTGTAAGATTTCTCAAGTTGAATTTTGCTTTAGTATGTGATGATATGCATCATGATATAAAAAATCATGATAACTTAACCGTAATATGCATAAGGATTTACTTTTGATCCAATAAATAATTGAAAACACCACACCAATGATAAAAGATATGATGATAATGTTAATGTATGAATATGGATAGACTCAAGAACAATAAGCAAGGAATCACCCAATGAATGATTATAGACTGAGTCGAGGCACAACAAGGGAAAAAAAAAGAAAATAAACAAACACACAACCATAAAGAAAACAAACACACAAAATGGTTGAAAGAAAAAAACTAGAAGGCATCCCGACAATGAATTTATCCAAGTAGGGTGTCACAAGGATAACTGACTAGGATTAGATAAGACATGTTTTTGGATTTTGAAAATTTTGAGGTATATTAAATCATTAGAGATTGATAAGATACCACTCAAAAAATGGATAGAGCATTGGCTTAGGTTACTTGTAAAAAATTGAGAGTGTATGGAAAAGGGGGACTGAGTTGACCTCAACATGAATCAAGCATGGCCTACATAGTCCCTTTAAGACCTCAAGTCACATTAGTTACATACACACAAAAGGTAGTGAGAACCGATTAGGTCATAACAAGTTCTCAAATAAAGTCAAATGACAAGGCAAAGGAGAAATAGTAATGGAAAGGTGATACAACAATGTATGATAAGAGGTTTTGTTCCTAATTTGTCCACAGTCAGTTATAATTAGTAAATAATGGCACAAGTTAGTGATACTAATTTTCCCATAGATGGTTATAATTAGTAACACAAGGTGGAACACTAATATTCCCAATGTTAGTTATAATTAGTGGCACCAGTCAAATGTAAATGAAATATAACTTACCAAATCCACTATCACAATAATTTCATAGACTGTCATTTAAAAATAGAATGGATTGGAATTCCATCATGAAAGGTGTCAGAAGAAACAAAGGAACCAATCAAAAGGGTTGGGTAGGATGGTTATAAACAAGATTTGGTCTAATAAGGATGGTATGTTAGAATGACATATGGTATGGTATAAATAAGATGGCAAGAGGGAAATTGGATACAATGGTAATAGGGTTATCCCAAAATGATAAGGTAAATAGAATGGTATGAAAAAATGGCAAGATGAATGGAAAATGAACATGGCAAGGTAAATGGCAAAAGGCAAAAGTATGGTTCTCATAAAGTAAATGGCTAATGAAAATGGTAGTGTAAATGTTTTTGGATAGGTAAATGCTTCTATTGTTCCTGATGATGTGGATATGCATGTCCTCATCAACATGTGATATAACTAGAATAATTAGTCATGGAAATTACTAGCCCACACCTCTTCTAAATAGTTTCTCTATCAAGAAATTTCTATAGATTTAGACTCCAAAAATGTTTTTTTGATATTCGTTGGTTGTTGATTTTATTTCCTTCAAACATCAAGATAAGGTATCTTTATAGCAACTATAAAGGAAAGTGTAGCAAAGGATGGGAAATACGAATAAATAGTGGCTAATAAATTTGATTTAGAAATGTAAAGGAAGATGATGGTGGATTGTATAATGGTTGAGAAACAAATGAATATCAATATTTTTAGGCACACACATTGTTTTTGATTCTGGATTCAACATAATTTTGATTGTGGTGGGGTTAAAGACTTCTAAAGATTCTCTTGATAGGACCACCAAAATTTTATGACACCCTTTTCAAGCAAATGACACACACAAACAAGACTTTTTTTAAAGATTAAGGCAAAAGGTATGGTGTCAAATGGGTGGCATAATGCCTCCTCAAAAAAGGAGTGATGTATAAATAAGACTCATTTTGACATGATATGACAAATAAAATAGATAGTTTGGACTAAAAAAACTATAAAATAAAGGATAAAATGACACAAACACCTAAGTGTAACATCCTAAATCCTAAAACTGACAAGGTTGCATAATAATATCAAATTCCATCAATATACTCACTCTTGGGAGGATTTAAAATGTTAATCCAAAAATAAAAGTTCATGAAAAGTAGGGGTTTTAGGCTTCCTCTTCTACCAAGAGATTGTATTATGACATGGAACTTTGGGATACTCGCCTTGCATTAATAGTATGTCCATAAAAATTGAGTTAGTTCTAATCTATCAATTTTTGTGCATTTAGAGATGGTCCCAAGTGTGGCTACCATAAGATATTCTCACATCATTTTTATCCACATTAAATAAATTGTTATGAAAAGGTCTTGTCATTTTCACAACCACTGTATTTATTGTTTACCCAATGTAATGTAATGTCCAAGTTACCCCTATGGTCCAAGGCAATATCTTACTAACAAAGCTATTTAACCACTCAAACAAGTGTCCTAATAAGTTAACCTCAATTTTTATACCCCGCCATAGATTGAGATTGAAATAATGTAAGGAGATGAATTCTCAGGTCAACGCTTCCCTATAGAACCCATGAGGAGGTGATGAACTCCTGCTCACAAGCTAAAATTCATAAAAATAAAAGATAAGTGAAGAGACTTTAGGGTCACATTTGGATCACCCAAACCATACATATTTGAGGAGGGCCTTAACGATGTTCTTTTCACACTTTTGGGCTAAAGCGATCGAGGTAAAGAATGGGTGCTTTTTGTAACCTGAGTTCCCTAAAGGGGATAGGGGAAAGCATAAACACATCAACCATTTTGCCAAAAATGAATAACTTTAAATAAATAAGTATAAAACAAATAACTCTTAGGAGTATGTATCCAAGTATGAGAGTTTATTTTATTGCACCAAAATGAGATGTGTTGTGAAGTTTGGGCCCATTGGTATTAGTTGAAAAACTTGCAAAAAACTTTGAAAACATATAAGGCATGAAAATAAATAAATTTTGTTTTAAACACTAAAGACAAAGTGTGCAAGTTTTAACCATGTTTAAACTTGGCCTTTCCTACTTTAGGACCTACAATTGTTAGAGGGTTTTTTCCTACTTAGAAGACCAAAAGTGAATGATAAAGTATTTTTTTGTATTTTTCTCTTGGGTTTCTCTATTTTTATGTTTCAAATATCAACGCCAATTCACGTAAGAATCGATGTCAGTCCAAAGGGATCGACATCAATCAATCCAAATGGATCAATGTCAGTTGACACAGATCGATGTTGGTTTCCTATAAAATAAAGAAAAACATAACATGTATTTTTACAAAAAGATTGTTAGTGAAAATAATCCTATAAGCATAATATATCTATGGATCCTTCAAGAAAATGATTTAAAAAATAGCATACAGGCCCCAAAACACAAAATGGAAACCAAGAAACTAAAGAAAAAATTACTAATCACTTTTATGTCATGCTCTATTCTTTACATAGGGGTCAATGTCAATTTTGATAGGATTGACATCAGTCAAAAGGGAATCGGCATCGATCTTTGTGTAAATGGTGTGTCACTAAAAAATAGAATATGTGAAAAATGAAGCTAAAAATTGAATTTTAAAGATTGTCTAGCATTCATTAGAAAAATTAAGAGCTGCATATTAATTCCTTTGATTGTATGGGATGCTTTAGGTCTCATTAGGTGTGTTATTTGTGATCATAGGAATCCAAGAAGGGAGGTTAGTATAGTGTTAGTTCAAACATTGAAAAACTCATAAAAACACACTAACACTTACACTCCTAGCCTAGATCCTAGGGAGAGATTAGTAACAAAATCTAAATGAAATCACAACAAAAACATAAAAGACACAAATCCTTTACCTTTCTTGGGATCTCTAAATGCTTTGTTGAGTGGCTTGCTCAACTTGTGCTTTACTAAGTCTTTGGTAATGAATCTTGTTGGCTCCTTCTCTCCTTGGCACAATTGGTTTGTGATGTAGCGTGGCTTAATATTTTGGGATTATAACATTACTTGAAAAGCTTTATCTCTTTCTTAATTAACATTATAACTTTGGCTTATTATATCTTAGAATTCAATTAGCATGGCCTTGTAGTTATAGCCTGAGGAATTAACTCTCATCCAAGGTGATTTAGGGTTGAGTTAAGGCTTGGAATGGGTTCAAAATAAACCTAAGTGAGTTAAATATAACCCCAGTAGAGTTAATAGTTGTCAAGTAATTATGGTTTGTAATTAATAGGTATGGCTTTCAAAATTATATATTTTAGGATAATTTCAAAGGGCTTGACAATTCATAAAGGCAATGTTGAAAGGCTAGGATATGTTGATTTTTGAATTTCCCTTTTAGATATTCACTAATTTCAAATGGATAAATCAACTAGGAATTTAATCATGTTTAACTTATTAATTGATTTTGATTAGAATTTTATCTCTTTCAAGATTTTATTTAAGATTGTAAGTGCCCCACTTAATAGGTCTATAGGCTAAATTGATATTTGTTATGTCACCAGGTGATTAAAGATGAATCCATGAGAGGTTGTTATTGAATACAATAGAATACCCCAATTAGGGATGTCTCAATGTGATTTTGAGATTTGATGAAAATTTGGGATGTTCAATGATTCCTAGGCTTAGTTTGTAATGGTCAGTAAGAATCAATCTGAAGTCTTGTTGGAAGCCAATTATGGCCAATTTTTAGTGTCTACAAAGGGATCTTCAATAATGAAGGCTTATAGACTAGATTCTAAATTATGAAGCAGCATTTCCTCATAGAGGTGTCCATTTGTTGTGACCAACAAACCCTAATTTAGTCACTAACATCATGAAACCTCTTTATTGTTTATCTAAAATTTTAGTCTTATGATTTGATGGAATATAGACCTACTTGTTTGTTTATCTAATTTGAAAAGGGGTCCTTGAGAAGTTACAGTCACGATGTTGCATTGGATTTACTATTTCAACTAAGTCTAGACTTAAGGTGTCTATCTTGTGAAGTTGGCCTAAAAGAGATTACAACTAGAGCTTATTGATATTTGATTTTTTTCACAAATCTAATAATCCTTGGTATGTTTGATTGATATTTTGAAATTCATTTGAAATTTCTATTTTGGAGGCCATTTTACCTTGGATTTAGGTAGGTTATCTAACAATTTATAGTTGTTCATAGCCTTTTCTTTAGTAATTTGGTACATGCTTGCTCCTTTTCAAAGTAAAATGACTAAGGGCTTTCATGGTTTCCTTTTGAAACTTAGTCACTTTAATTTGAATGGATCAATTTAAGCTTTAAGTTAGGCAAAGGGACTATTATTATTTCACAAACTTGTTTATTTTTTACCTTTATTTTAAGTCTTTAATTATTTTTTTTCAGACTATATTTTATAATTTAAATGCTAATATATACCTTTTTGGTTTGTAGGTCAATCGCCATTTTCACAAGGTAAGTGAGGAGCCACCACTTGTCACTCAATTCCCTAGGTTTATTTGGACTTGGTTATTTTTATTTGATATTATAAATGCCCACAATTGAGCCACATGTTAGCATCTAGTTTCCTCACTTCCCTTAGCCCTCCTAGCTTCCATACTAGGACTGTATACCTATCGAATGAGTAAGATCTCAATAGGTGTCATGATTCAAGCTCCATAATTCATCATGGATCCTAAATCTATGATATAGACCTTCAACCTACTAGATGCCTAGGACCACCCCATGTGGTATGGTCTAGTTTCCTTATTCCCCAAGATAATCTATATGTTACAAGCCTTCGATGAGACCCCTTAAATAAGTGATATCTTGACAAGTGTCAATATCTCACTACACCAAGACTATAGAAGTGATCGAGCTAGGTGGACAATCAATTGATCACTAAATAAGAAAATAATATCCACATGACATGGAATACCAGATGAAGACATGTGGACATCCACATCATGATCACATGAGTCTAAATTTGGTAACCATCTGATCCATCAGAACTAGAGTACTTTTCCTGTTAAGCTAACATGCTAAATTTAGGTAAGTCTAGGAGTCTTAATTATTAAAACTTGTTTTGAATTCTTTAGAGTTATTTATGTAATTTAACCTTAGGTTTTTGTAGATTGTCTAGTTATTTTCCTATATTTTCTAGACTTGTTCTAGATTAAATTTGATTAAATGTTTATATTGTTCCATCTTTATACTTCTTCTTTTGTATTTCCTTATCTTGTCTAGTCTATGTTTCAGGTTTTACCTTGGTCATTTTTTTCTTGTGAGATTAATTTTTTTGATTGAAAATTTTAAAACTAACAGTAATCTTTCTATCTCACAAGTTTGGATCTTCTAATAGGCCACCACATGTCAAGATCTCAAAGATCCAATTATTTGGATAACTTTGGGACCAATGACTTGCCCATAAATCCTTTGGGATAATGATACTATTCCATGTGGCACAATCCTATTATCCTAGGCCTTCAAGATGATTGGGGCATGGTGAGTAGGAATAGACCCTTTAAGTAAATTAGATGGTACCATTAGGTAGCATCCCACTTCTCTATCCCTCTAAGTAAAGTAGAGTAGTGAAGTAGAGAAAAAAATGAGTGAGTCCCTAATATTATGTCACATATCAACATTTTAGGACTCCTTGGTAGTCAAGTACATCAAATATTGAGTGAAGACCTCTAGAGCTACAGGTGCCCTAGATATTACCATTATAAAGATCTCAGTGTATCATTACCAAGGGAAAGTTAGAGTGACCTCATAATTATACCAAGATCTAGGTTAGTGGAAGGTTGACATGTAGCAAGACCTTGGTGAGCCATGGATATGCTAGATTTATTAAACATCAAGAGGTGGACATGTGATGTGATATTTTTAAGGAATATAAATCAAACTCCATGAAAGAAATTAGATCCTAAACTTGACTATCATTTTGACCATTTAGGCTATCCATATTCAAATTTTGGGTTGTGGGTCCAATTAGAACTATATAGTCAAGGACATTAACATAATGTTAATTGGCCATTCCTTTGGTCATTTAAAAGTGCCACAGAGCAAAGAGGTGTGTGTTCCTCACACTCCTTGCACATAATATCTTCAATAAAGACACACCCACCCAAATTTCACCTATCACCTCACATAATTTTAACCTCATCAACTCATCATTTGTAGCCTATTTAGGCTATTAGAATCATTGGGATGAGGTACACATCAAACATATCCTCAATGATCATTGGTGGTCCATGAAAGTCCATTTTATATTATCTAACATGGAATGAGGACTATTCTAACATAATTATATTTTACCATGTCAGGCCATGATGGCCAAGAGTGGGATATTTTTCCTTTTGTATTACAGACCCATATCTCCCTTATATATAATTCTACTCATTATGTTAAAAAGGTTGACTCTATTTATAAATAATGCAAAATTTGATTTCCTATGTAAATGCATCTAATTGACTTCACAATATCCTATTTCCTTTCTATTCTAATTGATTAACACTAGTGTTATAAGACTATAATATGTGCTTGTATATAGAGTTCATACATTAACTAGGATGTGTTTATGATATTTTAGTTGATTAATGTGAATCTTTTTATTATCATTTGAAAGCTTTTAGGTCTTGTGTGTGATTGTCTACAAAAAAATTTATATTCTATTCATTAAAAGGAATCTTGGAATTGATAATTTACCCTTTCCTCTCAGACTCTCTCCCTGTATGGATAGAGCTCGAACCATCATTAAACTTAAGATACAGTGGTACAACTATAGTTAAACATGTTTTGGTCCCATAAGTGTTTATGTTATTCCTTTGTCAGGAGATTTACTTTCTGCCTTACCCTCCCTCTCTTTTGATTTATTTTTGAACCAAGTGATATTCCCTCTTTTATAGAAATAGTGAAGTGAAACAAAGTAGGGTTATTAATTTAGTAGGATTAAATTGGTCTTGTTATAAGTGTAAAAGTTTTGTGAGTTAGTGAGAAAATTGGTATTGGGCCTCTGATTGTGACACTACATCTCTTGGAGATATATTCCAAGTAGGTTATGTTGTCACTCAATTTTGCACCCTTGGAGAGGTAGTTCAAGCCTTCTCCAAATTATGTGGAACATGGGATTACCCCTAGACTTATGGGTTGTCTATAGCATGGGTATAACTCTAGATTGAAGGGTTAGCTCCTTTAAAATTCCTATTAAAGCTCATCACCTATACTACTAGCTTGTTTGGGATGAAAAAGGATAGAAGGAACATGAAAAAAACCTAATATAATGAGGTGATGCACCAAGTTAATCTTTAAAATAACACTGTGTTCTTTCACTATGAAATCTGATTTACAAAACTGACTTCAACATCAAAGGTTTCTCTAATATAAGTATTTCAAACATGAATGTGATATGCAATGCACTTCTCAAGGTGGATGAGAAAAAGGTCTAATTGTAGACGCTATTATCCTTAATTTCACTTGAATACATACAAAGACACTAACTAAACTTCATATGACCTGTTATAGATTATACTACTTACATAAAACATGAAAGAGTAAGGTGAACACAAGGATAGAGGGTTATCACTTATCATTCAACTATGCACTACTTCACACACTTAGAAAAGAAGTTTATAACTCAAAACAAGATTGAAATATTTTATTCAATGGAAAATATATTACTCAAATCATTAGGGCTTTGACATACTAGATGTGGATTCTACCAAATTAGCCAAAAGTGGTTGCTTATATAGAGAAGTGTGAAGAGAGAGGGGGGGGCATAAAAGAAGAAGATTAAAAATGTACATGAGTTAAAACAATAAATGGATTTATTAGATAGTCAAAAAAGACTTAAGAGTATATGTGTCTCACTCTTGAAGAATCTCCAGCCTTCCAAGTGGCATAGGGGTTACAAATTGGCTTTACACCTTGACTAACTTCTTGAAAACTACCCTTGTTTACATGAAATGAGTGACAAATGGAATTTATAACAATTAATTATCCATTAAATGATATAAAAACACTAATTTAACGTCAACCATGCCTTAATATACTCCTTTGACCTGACATTCCATCATTCATGTGCATAGGTGTAATGAAACTCTTCATTTCCTATGCCTAGCTTGGTCCAAGTGGCCTAAAACTTACATTAATATTATTTAAGTCATCCAAACTACATGAATAGTATTAAAATATGTTATAAGTCCTAAAACAAACCTTTTTATTTCCTGTAAAAACTTGTAATAACTCATTTTACTCCTCAATCATTCACTAGGCCTATTTTCCTTGTAGCCCTAAAAACTTATAAACCTCCTTGTGTAGGAATTTTTAAGAATGATAATAAGAAAAAAATTGAATATTATATGACCCATTATTTCCTTATATCTCCATGTCAAATTTCATCTCCTGACTCTAAGTGGAAGTCCATCTTTTCTACGTTTCTCTCTCCTTAATTAGGCCTCATTACTTAAGACCATATTTTCTTTATCCAAACCTATTACACACATTTTAAATCATACAAAATCATGTTATTAAATTTAAATATTATATAACCAATCTCCACATCAATTTTGGGGTCTTGAGACCCTATGGAATATGCAAACCATGAAATCACCTTGTTACCTAGCCTCATTTTGAGCCTGTTTGAGACTACCTTGGAAAATGGGCCTAGTTTGATCACCTCCAAAATATATTGTGAATTTTTTTGGATTTAATATATGTGAAACATATAAAATTACCTCATAAATTTATTTTTAAGCTCTCATCTTCTCACAACACCTTCAAAACACCAAAAAGCACATAAAATAAGGCATTTGTGGTAATCCATATATGTGACATCAACGTCAAAGTATGTGTAGAACCTACTTGGAGTCATAAACAACATAAAAAAGGTTTTAGGATAAATATATGGAATTATATGTTATTTTGAGATATTTTTTCCTTGACTGGTCACTATTAGGGTTTAAGAGGGGTTTAAGACCTGTTTAGGGTCTTAATGATTGTTCATAAAGAAAAAAATTAGAAAATGACCTCCTTCCACTTGGAAAAAATTATTTAATAAACTCCTAAAATATATAAAATGTATTATATTCCCATTAAAAATTTTAGACATGTTGTGGGAATGTGAAGTTGCTCCTTGAGTGGCATGTTTAGTGTTTCTTAAGCTCAAGATAGGTCCAAATTGTGTTTTGGGACTCAAAACTCAATAATAATAATGTGAAATGATTATAAACCTCTAAAATAACTCTATCCATTATTATAGATTCATTTTTATTGATCATTACCCCTATGTATACATTTGGTGTACTGGTCAGGGTGTTTGGGGTTTAGGCTTGTCATCTCTTTCTCGCTCTAAAGGGCATTTGAGTTGAATCCTAATATTTGGTGCCTCGTGAAAATGTATGGAGACATTTTATATTAATATGTAATTAAAAAAATACCATATATAAGGTTTTTCATACTTTTTTTAGTCTTTTAAACTCAAATAGACCCCTTAGTCTCATGACTACCCCTTACTGATAGAGTAGGCAAGGTCTAAGATAAAAAAAGTCGGTATGTCCACTATTTTTATGGATTTAAATTGATCATGTATTCTTTTTTTTACTCAAAATCACATTTTATACCAATCCTCAAAGTTTTAATGTTCCTATGGATGCCTCAAATCATCAAATTACCTCATGACTGGTAGACCTGTATGTGACTGTGTGTATCTTAGAACATGACTCATCAATGTTTCATTATTTTGTCATATAGTCTGAGGTTTATATGGGATATCCATGAAATTTTTAAACCATGTTAAAATTTATTTTCTCCCTTTTATACCCATTCACATCCTTCACTCTCCTTCAGTCCAAACAAAGACCTCAAAGAGCAAGCAAATCTATAGCTTAGTGACTAGCTATGTGTAAAGACTTAAAACATAGTTTTGTCAATAATTTTATGTTTAATTTGGTTTCATACTAACCTATTGGTATATATAAATTATAAATTAATGTCCCTTTCAATCATATCTACTCTATTTCCCAGGCTTAAAACCAACCCATGTTCTCTGAGTTTGTAGCCTGTAGGTGACTTTAAGGTTATCAGGCCTACATTCTTTGTTTATGACCTCACTCTTACCTTTTATATTATTAAATGGTTAATTAACATAGTTTAATTATTCAATTAGTATTTATATCCTCTCTCACACACATCTACCCTTCCTTTATCTTGAAAGTGGAATGGTCTTTTAAAAGGCATGTATGTAACTATTTAGGACATGTGACTGTATTAGGTGTTTAGACCTCCATCCTTTAAATAAATTATATCCTAAAATTTATTTTAATTATTTTTATCTCCAATTATTTTTCAATACTTTCAAACACTTCAACTCCTTTCTCTTTACTTGAAGATGGAAATGATACCTCAAATAGGCCTATAGGTGGCCTTTTACGATGTTGACTATGCATAGAAGTTTTGAAACTAAGTTATTTCATTAGGTATGATGTTTGAGAGATAAAAATGGTTTATTCCATTATCAATCTCTTATAAGTTCTAAAAAATTAAACCTATGACATTCTTAAATCACTTGTCCCTTTCCCACTTTGTACATAGTAACGTAGGTGATTAGTTGATTGTGAACTCAGTTTCTAGGACTCTCTTGACTGCTCAAATTTCATAGTATCTATTCAATGGATTTTTAAACTTTTATATATTTAATATAGTTAAATATTGATGCTTTATATTTTCTCTTTCTAATGGTCTGAGGTTAACTTGGTCCAAAATGAGGACCTATAGGCCTAGGACCTATAGGTCTCTTTTTTACTATTTATGGATACCAAGCCACTTTTTTAAGTTCTTGATATTAATAAACCTATAAAACCATTTAATACCTATTTTTACTATTTAATTATCTTATAGAACCTATAAAAAAGCATCATGTCACCTTCAAACTACTCAACTAGTTTGTATGGACCTAGATCACTCAGCCATTTATATAAGGTATGTGGGTCTCTTTTAGAGCATCTAGTCACTTTGAGAAATTTGATGAGGGAATTTATGTACTTATAAACATATGTATAAATTAAGATATGATTCAAATCTTTTCCATATCTCTAATCTTCTCCCATTTGGTTATATAGTCCATACAACTGCATCTTGAAGAAATACATGTGACTTCTTATTGAAAAATGTGCATTTGGGCTCTTATCTTGATCTTTTCATGATTATAATAGTTAAAAATGATATCAATAACCTACACCATGATATATTACTAGAATTTTATCAAAAATTATCAATCAAACCTCCATTAGACTATTAAAACACAAACTATGTCTCCTAAGAACGAGCACACTTGAAGAATATGGACAAAAACACATCTCAAACAAAATCACTTGAGTTCCATGACACTGATGGAGTTTATATGAGTGATGTATACTTATAAACCTATGAGAGTGGCCACCATGAAGACAAAATATAAACTTGTAACATGATCCACTAAAATAGCTTGTACACCAAAACACTTATTCCAAATGAAAGCACCTCATAAAGATGATTTAGCTGATGAAACACCATAAAAAATGAGATTCATGACCTCTAAAACCCACACTCAAAACCATTCCTCTCCATCAATTTCTTAACTATAGAAATAGGTGCAAGAATAGACCCCTCTCAAATGGATAGGCCATAGTGACCTAATATCACTCTTAGCGATTTTTTATAAATAATAATCCACCAATATTAAAACCAATTATATTCATTTCAATCTTAATAGGACCCCTAAAAATTTCCAAATTTTTAGATCCTAAATCTCTCTTTCCTAGTCATATTATTCAGTTTAAATTTTCCTTCCTGATCTTGTGAAGGCAGTGATGGAGGAGAAAAGGTGTATGGAGTGTCAGTTCGACCTTAAACTTGTTCAAAAGATGGAAAATTATTTAACACATCCCAAGAGACACTTTTAAACCATTTTCACTTGAAAATTGATCTTACAAGACTATACAAGTGTTTGTAAAGTATCATTTTTGTAAGATTAAGAATTAGACTACAGATGTTGTTAGACTTTAAATACACGTAAACATTCTCTAACCATTCTCTAACATAAGGCACATTTTAAATCTTATTAGAACATTCTCTTCACATAATTGTATGCCCAACTCTTTCAAATGGGCCACAAGGTGGCCAAATTGACATTTTTTACATATGAGAATCAATTAAAGGTTAGTGCATGATAATATGACATTAAATACACATCAAAAACCTTTTATTATTATTTAGACCATATAAAACCTTTGAACATGTTTGAATATTTCAAGACCTTGTAGTTGACCATATGACTAGACAAGTAATCATTAAACCAAACTCTAGACAAGATTAGACAAATCCCATATGACCGTATGGGATTATTTAAGACTTGAGACCATGAAAAGACCATGAAAAATACTAGACACCTCTATAAAGTTTCAACCTATACGGGTGACCAATTTTGACATGAGGTTAAAATTTTGACAACATTCTTGGTGATTTATAGAGGTAGCATGCCTACAATGTTGATGGACCAATAACCTTCTCCTTCCATTGGGATATGGAGTCACTCTTATGCTATAATCTAAAACTGATATACCTTTTAAATTCTTTAAACTCACATCAAACACAAAATAAGAAATAAACACACACTATGCTCAAATAATTTAGGGAAAACACAAACAAATGACTCAAACAACAAACCTATCCTAATATGTACGGACCTTAAAACTTGTTTGAGGTGATAAAGCACTTCCTCTTGCTTTAACCAGGATCAAAAAGGATGTTTCTTGAATCACATCTACTCTATGAGAATAAATCACCATAGGATGGGTGTTTTTCAAAAAAAAAATCTTGTGAAAGTGTTCAAAAGACTTACCACTCATGGGACCTCTATCAACTACAAGTGGATCATTTAAAGCTCCATTAAATAGTCCTTTTAATTCTCCTTTAGGTCTACTTGATAGTGCAACCTTCTTTTCCTATTTCATGATCATTTGGTGTTCTTCATTTTACTTCTTGGGAGTTTTTAAATCTTTCTTAACTTCACCTTCATCTAAAACATGATGTGCTTAATGTCTAGGGCCCTCAAACTTTTTTCCTTGCTAGCCCATCATGTGTATAAGTGACTTAACATCATATTGAGGTTTAAAGTGCTCTTCAATCACAAATTTTTTTGCCTTGGCCTGATTTCATTCCTTCAAGACTATAGCCTACTTGATAATGACTTGACACTCTTTGTCATGCTCAATGTGTCCACCAATTACCTCAATTTCAAGCTCATGTTATTTAGGAAGGAGAGTTGTCTTACTTATCTATTCAAACTTTTTAAAATGTCATGAAACTACTACCATAGATCTTCTTCTTCTTCTTGAATTTCACACTTATGAACTCCTTTAGCTTGATTAGTCAAAATTGCACCATCTTCATCCTTCTCATGATGTATCATACTTGGAAACTTATCATCATCATACACATGAATAATATAAATATATTCTATAGTTTGTTGAAGAGGATCATCAAGACTCACCTAAGAATGTTCATCACCCTCATCTTGAATGATGTATGTGACAGATCCTATCTCTTCCATGAAAGCATAGGGATCATAATCATATATATTATCACCATATTAATCTAAAAAGAGATCATAAATACCCTAAAGTTTGGAATATGATCCATCATAAATGACATTCTCCTCTTACTCATGGATAATATAATTCAAATTAGAACTAGATTCCACATATGGTTCAATGTGGAACTTGGCCAATGGTTTTGTTATTATTTTCACCTTAGCTCTATACCTTGTTCTAAAATCCAAGAAATACTAATAAACATAAACATATGTTTGTATCTTGGTAGTGAATTCTCTTGATAGGAAAATGGAAAAGTGTACAAGTAAATACACCACTATTATGTCTTATTGAATTGAAAAACTTGGGAAGTCATGTAAGAACACCTTCAAACCTTTGATGAGCCCTATTGACTTGGTTGGTGTCCCATCAAGTCAAAACACTCCTTTGGTATATGGTTCATACTTCAAACCTAACTTGTATATAACTAGTTTATCCATAATTGAAGTGTTTGCCCCACTATCCACAATGTAATTATAAACTAGCTTGTCTCCCACAATGAGAGTAAGATACAAATGTGGGGGATTTTTAGATTTGGTGGATGGTTTAAAATATGAGTAAGTGCATTTTTGAGGGATACACCACCATACTTACAAGATGAATGTAAAGTCCTTGTTAATGAAGATGAAAGTAAAGTGTTGTTATTTTATACCACAGTGACCATCTATGATTAGGTGAATTGTTGGTAATTGGGTAACCATTGCCAGTTGAGGTAACCATCAGTGGTTAGGATAACCATCAATGGTTTCCTATGTGTTTCTAGAAATGATCAAAAAAGGAATTGTAAATTAGATAAATTGTCAGGTAGGGGGTTGATTATGGATTTGGTCAAAGATGAGAGGTTGGTAGATAGGTTTGATTAGGTTAGAGGGTTTGGAAATGAAATAAAATAAATAAACAAGTACAAAGTTACCTATAACTTGCTAGATAGTGGATGGTGGAATGCTAAAGTAATTTGGCTAGGGTGACAGTACTTTGGTCATTGACAACAATTTGGATAGAGGTTCAGGTCTTTATTGCTACTACTTGTTTGATAAAGGAATTTTGTATCCCTGTGTGTAAGAAGATTTGATATCTCAGACTTAGATCCCTCTTCACATCCTACTCTTCTCTTTTTATAGGATGAAGTTGATAATTGAGTAGAAAGAAGATGCTAATTAGATATGAGGATAAAGTTGTTATTTATGATGCTTTAAATCAAGTTAGCATCACATAAGGGAAGTTACAAATTTGTGTCATGCTTATCTTGTAAATAATTGGAAATGGATTTAAAATAGGCTGAGGACCTGACCATCGATGGTCAGGCTAAACATTGATGGTTAGGATGATCATTATCGGTCAAGGATCTAGAAGAAAATGGGTGAAATTAAGTTAAAAGGAGATGGATTAAAAGGTTCAGTTAAAGGTGTTATGTTAGGAGTTTAATAAGTTCAAGTTATTAAATGATTTTAATTAACTAGGTGGTCAATTAGAGTTGAGGTCAAATGAGGGACAAGGTAGTTTGACATATAAAACTATTGTGTGCAATTTTTGAGTGTCTACATTTTACCCCTTTTTGTTATGTGGTGTTGAATTAACAAGTTGTAGAAATAAAATAGATTGCTAGTTAAGGTTTGATTGCCTTGAGTATGGGAGGAGGTGTTTCTCCCTCAAATGAGGAGTTGTGGAGGTGAAATAAAAATTAGGGTGGGGTTTGATAGATGGTAGATGGTGAGTCATTCAATAGCTGATACAAAAGGGTTGGGCATTTGAGATGCAAACATGCACACAAAATATGACTAAGTGTGATAGTCAAGATCATACAAAGACTAAAGTTGTTAATGTTAGTAAAAATAAGGTTGGTTTGAGGGAGACATATGATAGAGGTAACTGGTCCACAACATTATTCATTGTTGATCTAGTTAGTCCTATCAAGTCATCTAGATAGGGTTGATGTTGGTCATAGGTATCTAAGGTAGGGAGTGCTCTCACAAAAATAACACAAATGGTTTGGTGGTGCATGAGGTGGTAAAAATTGCAAAATTTTAACATGGCAAGGTTGGTCAATGCAATCAAAGTGACCAAGGCAAGGCTGTCACAAAACATGTGAACAAATTGGTCAAAAATGGACAATGTCAAGGTGGACATGCTCAAATGGGTTGGTTGGACAAGGGTACTCTTGAAAGGTTAGGTTCTAGTTTAGGTGGGGATTAACTAATCTCCTGAAATGCTAGCACCAAGGTATGGGTGCTTCAAAAATTGGAAAAGGGGGGGGGACCCTAACCATTGATGGTTAGGAGTTTTCCCCAAGGTTGACCATCGATGGTCACCCTGACCATCAATGGTCAAGAAAAACCCTAAAATGTTGAGATAAATAAGTAAAAGTGAAAATAATTTTTATATTTTGACATGTGGCAAGTTATGCTCTAGTTTTTTTGTGCATTTTATTATTGTGCATTTGAGTTTGCTAAAGTGGAGTATTGGGAGTGGTTGATTGTGTGTACGAGGCTGACCAATTTTTGATTTAGAGGGTGGATGAGGGGGTGGCTGAGCGATGAGATGAGGGCTCCAACCATGTCAATGATTATGGAATGAGGTAGGTGGAGTTTTAAAATTTATAGGTTAGTTAAATTTATTGTGTTGGATTTGGATTTGAGGAGTTATAAAGGATAGGGATAGGGTTTTGAACTAGTTTTAGGGAAAATGATGCCCTAGTTTTTTAGGTTTTGTTTGAATTAGATAAATGTGTGGATGAAATTGATAGTGGGATGGTCCTTGAGGTTGGGGATGGGCTATAGATTAGTTTTTGGTGGGATAATTATGGCATTTAGTTGGTTTATTAAGGTTTTAGAGGTTTAATATTTGAGGGTTTCACCATTGACGATCACACATAGTGATCAATGGTTGTTCAACCCAATTGCCATGGTTGAACACTAAGGGGAAAGGGTCCCTAGTGACCATCGATGGTTCAAAAAACCATCTGTGGTTGAAGGGTGTGGGAATGATAGGTAAAAAGTGATAATAAAAATTATTTGTGGTGTAATGTTTTGAGGTATTTAAAGTATTTTAAAGTGTTTAAATGTTTGTAAGATGGGAAATGGTGAATGTTTTGAAAGTTTTGTTAAGGTTTGTACAAGTGGTAAATTGTTTGAAGTATGTTTAAAGTTTTGAAAGTAGTGTATGAATGTGTTAAAGTGAGGTAAAGGTTTAAGTATTTTTGTTTAAGTGAAGGGTTGTGTTAAATGTTTTGGAGAAGGTGTGGAAGTGGTGAAAGGTTGTAAGAGTTGTTTATAGGGGTGTTGAAAAAGGGCAAGTGTAGGTGAGATAAGATGAAGGGGTTAATGGTTGATGAATAAAGGTTAGTGAATAGAAGTATCTATGTGTTCAAAATGAGATGTTAGGGTCAGTGTTGGATAGAGTGAGAGGTTTGTTTGATTTCTAGAGGTATTAGGGTAGATGTAAGAGGTTTGGTTGGAATATGTTGGAATAGATAGGTGTAGATTGGTACATATCTTGATGTGGGAAACTAAATATGCATGCTAATGTGATTGGTTTTGTAGGATCACAACTAAATTTAGATGAGGAATTAGGTCCCTAAGATCTTCATTGAGGTTCATGATGTGATGACCATTGATGAGTGGAGGCACATGGAGATGGTCATCTTGGGTATAATGATTCATTACAATCACCTACCACATGATGTATCTATGATCATGGCCCTCATTGAGAAATAGGACCCAACTATGAACACTTCTTTGTTACCAATGGGGGAGATGATTATTATCTTAGAGGACAATCGGCGGATCATATGACTACCCATTCAAGGGGAGTTGATCTATCACATAGAGAGTGAGGAGCTAGATTATCATATGGAGTTGATGTATGAAGTGGATTGGGTTCATGCTCAATTTCACTCAGGTGGATAAGTTATAGACCACTATACTAAAGGGCCCTTCAGGATAAATGCCTACTTATAATGATGATGATGGTTGTGTCTTGCTTTATGCTACCAGATTCAAATAGTAGTTAAACTCCATACTAGTTACTAGGGATCCTGGTGGAGATGTTACTGGGGATGAGTGTATTCAATTGGACCCTAGTGTTATTAGTGTAGATCTACAAGGAGATATAGGCCTTTTGGGCACATAAATGATACATGATTAGCATTGGTTTTGTGTTCCAAAACTGGGCATATGAGCACATTTAGGTTTTGAGGCTAGTGGGGTACCTTGGGAGATATTAATCTAGGTACCATTGCCATTGGATTTTATGAGGTGGAGAGGTGATTATGCATTGACAGGGGAAAATGGTGCTTTTATAGACATAAATTGGTTTAGTGAAGCATTAGAGGGTTTGGTGGGTGGTGATATAGTATGGATAGCATACATAGCTAGCCTAGGTGGCCAAGGTATAGATACCACATGCTCTCCCTATATATTTGTCATTAGATATATGAGAGATGAGATGGAAAGAGTGAGATTATCCAATTTGACCGAGTACAAAGGGTAGTTTGAACTAGTTCAAGGGATTCCACTAGATTTCCCAAGATATAAGAGGGAAGATATTGAGTTCTTGCTCCCAAATCTATAGCTATAGGACATTGTGTTGGATCATGAGGAGCTTCTAGTGAGAGCTATGATAAATGATGCTAGTATTATGGATGGATATATAGCATGGTACCAAGCCCAATATGTAGTGGCTAATTTTGGATGGGATGATGGGGGTAGATAGTATATGTATGTAGACCTAGTTAGGGTGCAGGGACAACGTGGTGAGTATGATGCAGTAGAACTAGTAGTGGAACAGGCCTAGATCATAGGTTTATAGGGATAGGTGGCTACTTTATAGGCCTAGATTGTGATTTTATAGGGTCAGGTTACCACTCTGATAAGGGAGTGAGACTCAATGAGTAAATTTCTTGATTTAGTGACTTAGGAGAGGGATACCCTAAGGTAGAGGGTAGGAGCAGTGGAAACACTAGTAGTGCCACCTAGTGTCATTCTTAGGGCATGATATTTGGCTACAGTCTAGGAGTTGATATATTACAAGGCCATAGTATTGACATAGTTACCCTTAGAGTTCTGATGGGGTGAATATAGAGCCAATCTAGCATGTGGGGCAGCTGTGGTGACTCCAGGTCAGTGGGTCAGTTTAGTGACAAAACATATAGGTGCTCTAAGAGGACTAGCAATAGATGGTGGGGTAGGTGCAAGAGCAGGTGTAGGTGTAAGTGTAGGTGCAGGTGGGGCCAATAGTAGTAGTGCCCTAGGGTCTTGATATGTTTAGTTATAGATGTATAACATTTTAATATTGATCTATGTGTCGATGGCATAAAATGTATATGAGAGAGAGATTTATACATTATTACATGTATTACCATATTGATGGATGATGTATATGATGATTGTTTATTATGATGTGCTGATGTTTATGAATGTTATTAACATGTATGGATTATGGTAGTGATGATGATTATGGATGTTTATTGATGTTAATGGTTTTTATGGTTTTGATGTTGATTTGTTGTGTTATTGTATTTATGTATGGTGTTTTTGAAACTAATAGTGCATTATCTTAGGCATGGGTTGATGTTTATAGATGACATGTTTTGCTCATGATGTGCATTTTATTTATGATAAAATTATAAGATGTTCATGCCTGATGCTCGATGAGATGATATGTGAACTCATAGTTTTATAGATTTTATGATTTGTTTTTTATTGATGAATATGATAATGGGTGACTTGTATTTTGTTATGATGTGATAAGAGAATAGAAACATGGTTATGATGAGATGTTTGATTTTATGATGAATATTTTAATATGTGTATAGTTTAGATGAAATTTGGGTTATAGATAGTAGATGATGCATTTGTTCATATATATGTTAATGGATATGTGATGAATGGTTTTGATTATTGTTTTTGATGATGCTATTTATGATTATGATTTTATATGATGATGTGGTTCATAGATAGGATGATGGACATGTGATAGATGACATAATCATGGTTATTGATGATGTTTAAGAAGTGATGTGTTGATGTTTTTGAATTGTTGTTATGTGTATAGGAAGTGAAAACATGACATGGTCTATGATGTTGATTGATATGATGTGGTTTATGCTATGATTATTGCTCGGATGATTATGTTGTGATGTGATTTTATGGCCTTGATATTTTATTCATGGATAGGATATGGTTTATGGACATGGTTCATAATGTTATGATGTATATGGATTATTGCATTGATGAAAATGATGTTTTGAATGTATGTGATATGGGGATATAATAAAATAACATAAAGTAGTTTTTAGATAACCAATAAATGTGGAAAAGAGATAAAAGAATAAGGAGACACATGTCTATATGAACTAATGAATAAAGGGTAAGAAAAAGGTATGTGGAGTTTTCATTGGTAAGGGCCTAACAAAACCAAATTTGGATGTGACTTAATGAAAAATAAGCCTTTTGAATGATTCGCATGAGCATGATTTGATTCGAAAAGAAGGTATCTTGATCACTTTGTGTCAATTAAGCTCATAGTCCATTGATTTTAGAGAGGTTATGAAGGGAAAGTAGGTGATAGGTAGATGGTTGAATGGGAAATGGGTGATATGGTAACCCAATATGGGTTAGCTTAACCCTTCTATAGGTGACCAAAGAACCATAATAGACAAGTCCATGTGTTAATACAAAGTGTAGACTGATCAATGTGGGAAGTCTACTAATGCCATATATAAAAGTTGATTGTAACTTGCTTTGATTTTGACATAAGGTCATTTGTTTCTTTTGTTGGTTTTATAAAATTGGTGAAGTTGATCAATGTGGGAAGCTTCAAATGATTGATTTGACAAACTTGACTTAGCCATCCTTCAAGGAGTGGTCTAAATTTTGATTTGTTTATGTTGTGGTTGTCCTTAAAGGGAGTAGTCTACCTTTAAAAAATTTAGTGGTTAGGCAACTATGCTTCAAGGGAGTAATCTCCATACTAGTTACTAGGGATCCTAGTGGAGATGTTACTAGGGAGGAGTGTATTCAATTGGGACCCAGTGCTATTAGTGTAGATCTATAAGGAGATCGGGGCCTTTTGGGCACATAAATGATACATTATTAGCATTGGTTTTGTGCTTCAAAACTAGGCATATGAGCACATTCAGGTATTGAGGCCAGTGGGGTAACCTTGGGAGGGATTAATCTAGGTACCATTTCCATTGGATTTTATGAGGTGGAGAGGTGATTATGCATTGACAGGGGCTAATGGTGGGTTTAGAGACATCAATTGGTCTAGTGAAGCATTGGAGGGTTTGGTGGTGGGTGATATGATATGGAGACCATACATAGGCTAGCCTAGGTGTCCAAGGTATAAATACCACATGTTATCCCTATAGAGCTGTCATTGGATATATGAGAGATGAGATGGTAAGAATGAGATTATCCTATTTGATTGAGAACAGAGGTAGTTTGGATTGGTTTAGGGGATTCTACTAGATTTCCCAAGATATAAGAGGGAGGATACTAAGTTCTTACTCCTAAAGTTGTATCCATAAGACGTTGTGTTGGATCATGAGGAGCTTCTAATGAAAGACATGATAGATGATGCTAGTACTATGGATGGATATATAGCATGGTACCAGGCCTAATATGTAGTGGCTAATTTTGGATGGGACAATGGGGGTAGATAGTAGATGGATGTGGCCCCAGCTAGGGTATAGGCACAGGGTGGTGGGTAGGATGTAACAACACTAGTAGTGGAATAGGCCTAGATCATAGGTTTATAGGGATAGGTGGATACTTTATAGGCCCAGATTTTCATTTTATAGGGTTAGGTTACCACTCTGATAAGGGAGTGAGATTCAATGACGACATTCCTTGATTTAGTGACTCAGGAGAGGGATACCCTAAGGTAGAGGGTAGGAGTAGTGGAAACACTAACAAGGCCACCTTGTGTGGTTCTTAGGGCATGATATTTGGCTACATTCTAGGAGTTGAGATATTACAAGGCCATAGTATTGACATAGTTACCCTTGGAGCTCTGATGGGATGAATACAGAGCTAGTCTAGTAGGTGGGTTAGCTATGGTGACTCCAAGTCAATGGGTCAGTTCAGCGACAAGACATATAGGTGCCCCAAGAGGACCAGTAATAGATGGTGGGGTAGGTTCAGGAGTAGGTGTAGGGGTAAGTGTAGGTGTAGGTGGGGCCAGTAGTAGTAGTGCCCTAAGGGCTTGATATGTTTTTTTTATAGATGTATAGCATTTTGATATTGACATGTGTACCAATGGCATGAGATGTATATGAGAGAGAGAGATTTATACATTATTACATGTATTAACATATTGATGGATGATGTATATGATGATTGTTTATTCTAATGTGCTGATGTTTATGGATTTTACTGACATGTATAGATTATGGTAGTGATGATGATTATGGATGTTTATTGACGTTAATGGTGTTTATGGTTCTGATGTTGATTTGTTGTGTTACTGTATTTATGCATGATGTTTTTGAAACTAATGGTGCATTAGCTTAGGTATGGGTTGATGTTTATAGATGACATGTTTTGCTCATGATGTGTCTTTTGTTTATGACAAAATGATAGGATGCTCATACCTGATGCTCGATGAGATGATATGTGAACTCATAGTTTTATAGATGATATGCTTTGTTTTTTTATTGATGAATATGATCATGGGTGACTTGTATTATGTTATGATGTGATAAGAGAATGGAAACATAGTTATGATGAGATGTTTGATTTTATGATGAATATTTTAATGTGTATAGTTTAGATGACATTTGGGTTATAGATAGTAGATGATGCATTTGTTCATAGATATGTTCATGGATATGTGATGAATGGTTTTGATTATTATTTTTGATGATGTTGTTTATGATTATGATTTTATATGATGATGTGGTTCATAGATAGGATGATGGATATGCTATAGATGACATAATAATGATTATTGATGATGTAAGTAAAAACATGACATGGTCTATGAGGTTGATTGATATGATGTGGTTTATGTTATGATTATTGCTCAGATGATGATGTTGTGATGTGATTTTTATGGTCTTAATTTTTTATTCATGAATAGGATATGGTTTATGGACATGGTTCATAATGTTATGATGTATATGGATTATTTCATTGATGAAAATGATGTTTTGAATGTATGTGATATGGGGATATAATAAAAGCTCATAAAGTAGTTTTTAGATAACCAATAAATGTGGAAAAGAAATAAAAGAATAAGGAGACACATGTATACATGAAATAATGAATAAAGGGTAAGAAAAAGGCATGTGGAGTTTTCATTGGTAAGGGCCTAACAAAACCAAAGTTGGATGTGACTTAATGAAAAATAAGCCTTTTGATTGATTCACATGAGCATGCTTTGATTGGAAAAGAAGGTATCTTGATCACTTTGTGTCAATAAAGCTCATAGTCCCTTGATTTTAGAGAGGTTATGAAGGGAAAGTAGGTGATAGGTAGATGGTTGAATGGGAAATGGGTGATATGGTAACCTAATGTGGGTTAGCTTAACCCTTCTATAAGTGACCAAAGAACCATAATAGACAAGTTTATGTGTTAATACAAGGTGTAGATTGATCGATGTGGGAAGTCTACTAATGCCATATATAAAATTTGATAGCAGCTTACTTGCTTTGATTTCTTTTGTTGTTTTGATAAAATTGGTGAAGTTGATCAATACGAGAAGCTTCAAATGATTTATTTGACAAACTTGACTTAGCCATCCTTCAAGAAGTGGTCTAAATTTTTATTTATTTATGTTGTAGTTGTCCTTAAAGGGAGTAGTCTACTTTAAGCAATTTAGTAGTTGGGAAACTATCCTTCAAAGGAGTAATCTGCTATGCTAGAGATATTGACCCAAGTAATATTTGGAATGTTAGGTTTAGACATGGAAAAATATATTTGGGCTTAAAGGTCCACCTTTATGGAGGTGAGACTTTTAGTACAAAAGGTTAATGAGAGGTGGAGTGAGGTGGTTTGAGAGACAAATGATCATGGGATTCCATCTGATGAGATATGAAAATTATTCATTAGACCCATGCCATGGGTAGATCCATGATATCCATGCTTAGTATTAGGCTATAACTATGACAAATAATCACATAGTTCTATGTTATAATCAAGTGTCCCCAAGAGGAATAGGGTGAATGTGTAAGGAAAGTGAAAATCTCATAAACCAAGGGACAAGCTTAAGTTAGATCAAAAGGTGATTATGATTTATTTTTAACAATAGAAAGGATATATATGTGAAGCATTGAGAGGCTTAGTTTCTAGTTTTCCTTCGAGAGAGGATAAATGATAAGCTCCTAATCTATATTTATGGGTTATGATGTAGGGTCTAAGCTAATTGAAAGGAAACTTGCCTCTTTTACTTTTCTCTATATTAGTTATATGTTGGTTTTCCTTAAAGATGAGGTCTTTGATATTGAATTCCCATTCTCTTATATGTTTATGGTAGGAATGCTTGATGCATTCATGATAAACATGAAGATGGTTAAGTTTTATAAGGTGATGTTCATCAAGGAGTTCAAGAAATGAGAGTCATTCTTGATGATAATCGCTCTTGACAAGGATATCATGCAAAGATATGTGAAGAGAGGGAATTTAGACTTTGAGAGGTAAGACTACCTCTAATCTAAAGATGAGAGAGAAAGGGGTGAAACCCATAGATGTTTGAATGCTAGTGTGATAGGCCCATAAATTAAAAAGAATGTGTAAGTGCCAATCTTAACTTGAAGCACTTACTACTTTGGTTAGAATTTTATTAAGGGTCTTGTTAGAGGCTTCCACCTGTCCATTTTATTATGGATGGTAAGGTAAGGAAAATCTTAATTTGATGCCAAAAGCATCACAAAGACCTTGGAATTTCTTATTTTTGAAATATTTGCCATTATCGGTGATGATCTTATGGGGAACACCGAAGTGATAAATGATATGGTGGTTGATGAAATTGATAATATTTTCAGCTTTAGTTGAGATAAGAGGAATATATTCCACCCACTTTATAAAATATTCAGTGGTGGTAATGATAGATTAGTGTTTTTGGGAAGAATGAGGGTTGATTTCCCCAATAAGATTGAGTCCCCATTATGAGAAAGGCCAATAGTCTTTGGATACTTGAAGTGCATGGGTAGGTGCATGATGTAAGTTAGCATGTTGTTGGCATTTGACACACTTCCTTATATAATCATAATAATCCTAATTGAGGGTGGGCCAATAGTAGCCAAGGTGAAGGATATGTTTAGTGACAACTAGGCTACTAAAGTGCCCCCCACAAATTTCATCATGCATTTCCTTGATAGTGTGGGAAGCTTCATAACTATGTAGATAATAGAGAAGGAGGCCATCCAAGCCATGTTTGTAAAGTATTCCCTCTATTATGGTGTAATGAGAGGTACTTTGAACAAAAGCTCTTTGGGAATTTCTAGAGATGTTAGGAGGAACAATGCCAAGGTTGAGGTAGTTAAAAGTCTGGTCATACCAAATGTCTAATAGAGATTGCTCTACACTACAAATAGTATGAAGGTTAAAAATGATAAATGAGGGTGTGAAAAAATGATGGATGGTGAAAAATAGTTTAGACTTAATAGTTTGAGATGGGATTTGGGATGTGATGAAAGCCATTATATCTTTGAACTTGTTGGTAGATCGAGGGACTGACTGGATGAGGTAATGTTCAAATGATGCTAAGAGTACATCAACTAGTTGTTTTTACTTTTGTAAGACATCATGTTTACATTAATAGGATCTATTGACCTAGTTGATCATAAGTTGGGAGTCATCAAAGACACATATCATCTTAACTCCAAAGGCTAAAGTATTTTGGATACCTATACCTAGGGCTTCATACTTAGCCATGTTGTTGATACACTTAAATTCAAGTTTAAAGTAAAGGGGAAGAGGTTCACCACTGAGGGGGGTAATAATAACTCTAGCACATGCATCATGTTGGCATTTGGAGCCATAAAAAAATAAGGTCATTTGGTATGTGGGTTCATCCTCAAAAAGAGTTGCGATGGACTCATCTAGAAAGGCAAGAGGAAGTGGTTGATTGTTTGGTAGAGGAGATTTGGCCAATTGATCGATGATGACTTGCCCTTTAATTAAATTTTACTAAAGGAACTCAAGGTCAAACTTAGACAAGAGCATGATCCACTTAGCCATAAATTGATTTTGGTATGGTTTAGAGTGCATGTACTTGAGTGGGTTGATATTAGTGATGACATAGGTTTTGTGATTAAGAAGGTAGTGATGGAGTTTGGAGGCCACAAAGACTAAGGTGAGTAAATTTTTCTTGAGATGGGTATACCAAGTCTCATACTCTATAAGTATTCAACTTATATAGTAGATAGATTATTCTTTGTTCTGTTCATCATGATGAGTGAGCATTTCCCCTAAGGAATGGTTAGTGGTAGATATATAAAGGTAGAAGGGTGGGCCCTCTTTAGGTGGTGTAAGAATAGGTAGAGAAAGAAGGTACTCCTTAATTGAATCAAAGGCTTGTTGATAGTAATTAGTCCATTAAAAGAGGTATCTTGATATTTACAACAAAAGTTGACAATGAATCAACCACCTGATTTTATTCTCTAAGAATGGGTTTGACATTTATGGTAGTAAACATTTCTATAAAGTCCTATGACATATTTTTTACTTCCTTAAATAAGACAACTTGCACTATAACTTGCTTCTGAATTGATTCACTACTAGTTTAGAATCTCCAAACACTCAGTTATTTGACCTTATGTTCAAATATAAACTGTAGTTCCAAGATCAAGGCTTCATACTTATCTAGGTTATTGGTGAAAGGGAACTAGAGTTTGTAGGAAACTAGTTGCCTCTTTCCCAATGGGTTAATGATGATAATCCTTGCCCTAGAACCTTGTTTAGAATGGGCTCCATCAAAGTACAAGGACCATAAATATGGAAATTCAGGGCCTTTTTTATTTAGTTTTCATTAAAATTTGTTGACAAAGTGTAAAATCCTATGTCATATGATACCAAGTTTAATTTTTCATTGACTATGTTATATTCTATGATTTTGTGTCTCATTCTAGGCTCTCTTTCAACATGGTTCTAATTGGATACACCTCTCCAAGGTAACCACACGTGGGAGAAATATATATCCATGTATCCATTCAATATTTTTGACAAGTATCTATTGAGTAACATTACATAAGCCACTTGAATATCAATCAATTATTAAACTCTAGACTTAGATTCCATCTACCACTACTTTAACTTCAAACTTATCTAGTCAGACCATTATTTTATCTAAATTAATAGTTGTGTTAATCCCAATGTTTGACAAATTCCTATATAAATAACATTAATATAGGATCTTGAGTCAAATAAATAAATATGAAGGTTCTTCCCAAATATCCTGACCGTAAGGAGGAAAGGTGGGACCTCAACATTGATCTTGTCTATCAACACATTAGTGTGCACTGACTTGGGATTGGGTTGAATTGGTTTATCTATAAGGGAATTTGAGAGGAGGTATATTTGATTAATGATCTAGGTAAGTTCATTCAAAGTTATTTTTTCTTTGATCTTCTTCATGTAAACTATGTTGTATCTAGTCTTTTTGGTGGCAGGCTAGACGTCTTTAGTTGGATTCAGATTATTTTCTCTTGGATTAGGAGGAGTGGCACCATTGTTAGGAGGAGTTGATGTAGTGATGGGATTCTAATGCATTCAATTCCTAATGGCATAGTTAATCCTTTGAAATTATTTAAAATCCTACACCTCATTGGTGGCCTTTTCTTGATCATTATTCTCATGGCTAGGGAGTTATAATGTTTCTAGCACCATGGTAGTGTTTGGTGATCTCATAGAATTAGTAGTCTTAATTTTCTTGGTAGCCTTGGATTGGTTAAGGAATTCCTCATACTATTACATATTTTCATGAAAGATGTCGAATGCACTAAAGAATTCAATGCAATCCAATTCACCATGTTGGGTAGTATTATGCACATGACACTAGTTAGGCAAGGCCAACTCTTAGATGTTAATCTCAAGTAAATTATTAGGTGAGGGCTCTAAATATTTTTTATAATTATTATGAGGATGGTTGTATATTTGGTAAGTGAAGTTCCTAGTTTAACTCTCACCAATGTTTCCTACTATTTCTAACTCTATTCTCAATTTTTAGAAGGGAAGGAAGAAATAAAAGATGAGGGGTGTGTACCTAGCAAAAAGTTATGCTCATTGATGACCAAATGAAGTGAGAACTCATTTTTGGCAAGGAAGCACTACCTGTAATAAGATAACACTAAACCATATTATTGGTTAGACAAATAGGAAGGGTGGACTACCTAGTATATGTTAGCTCCAAGAAGTGAAAGCTTCCTTGGATGGTTGTCAATCCACTCCCATAATAACAAATGATGTTGATAAAATAAATGAAAGATAGTTGCATTTTAAATTGATAGGGAAGTAAATGCTTATGTCAAAGATAAATAAAATACATGTTAAATATAATGATTAAAATGTATCACAATGGGTCAATACCATGCCCAAAATAGGTCAAGATTTAGTTCAAAAAGATTGAATAGGCTCAGTAGATAGGTCAAAAGTGGAAATGGAGCCTGTCTGGGTGTAAAGGGGGTAGGAAATAACAATCTATTTTTTTCTTATAGGTGACTGACAGTGGTTAGGTTGACCAGTGATAGTTGGTTTGACTAATGATAGTTAGGTGATCAATGATGGTTGATGTGATCAATGATGATTAGAGGAACTGGTGATAGTTTCTTGTGTGGGCCTAGTAGGATATTGAGTGGAGTTAAAAAGGAGTAGTGGATGGGTAGAAGGTTGAGTATGGATTTGGTGGGTGAGAAATGGGGTATAGGTGATATGAATAAAACTGGGTAGCATAACAGTACTTTATCCTTTAAAATTCACATGGATAGAGTCTCAGGTCACCTAAATACCTACATAAGAGAATAAGAGGTACTATATGCAAATTTTATGATCCTTTAGTTCTTCTAATAGCCCTCATTTTATAGTAAGAAGTTGCTAAGTGAAGAGGGAGGAAATTAATAAATTAGTCTAGGATAAAGATGTTAATTTGAAGTGATGCTAAGATGTATGCTTTGTATGGGAAAATTTCCATTTTGTGTAATTTTTTTCTTGTACACAATTAGAAATGGTTTTAAAATAGGATTGGGAAAAATGACTGGTACTAGTCAGGCTAACATGCACTGGTTAGGTTGATCAGTGATGGTCAACTTCCCAAAAAAGATAAGAGGTTGAATTTGATAAATTAGAAAAGGTCAAGTTTAAATTTTGAAGGTAGGGTCATGAGTTAACTAGATATTTCACTAAGCTAAAGATCAAAAATGAGTCCAAGGTGGCCTAACATCAAAAACTAGTCTAGGTGACATTTTTGAGTGTCTACATTTTGCCCCTTTTTATTGTGTGGCTTTAGGTCAACAAGTCATAAAACAAAAAGAATAATTTGTTGGTCTTGGTTTGGTTACCTCGAGTATGGGAGGAGGTATTCCCCAATTAGGAGTTGATGAGGTGAAATTGAAATTGGTTCATAGTTTGATAGACGGTAAATGGTGATTCATGAGGTGGGTGATTAAGGGTAGGGTATTTGAGATGCAAAAATGTGCATAAAATGTGACAAAGTGTGATAGTCAAGATCATGCAAGGACCAAAATTTTCCATTGTTGATAATAATAAGGTCGAGGTCAAGGCTAAGTAAGATAGTAACTGGTCCCCAGTATTAGTCATAGTTGAATGTGTCACAAGTATCAAGTTTCCTAGATAGGGTTGGTGATTTCATGGGTATCTGAGGTAGGAAGTGCTCCCTTGAAAATCACAAATGGGTAGGTTGAAAATGAGGTAGTATGAAGTGTAAAAAATTCAACATGGCAAAAATTGGTCCAAGTGATCAAAATAACCAAAATGAGGTCGTTATAAAGTGTGAAAATAATTAGGGTGAAAAAATGGCCAACTTCTAGGTGGACATGGGAAAATGGGTTGGATGGTTAGTAGAGTAAAGGATGACTGAGTTGACTCCTAATGCACTACACAAGAGGGCGCTACCTACATAGTCCCATGGATGATGAAGCCAATGTGAACATTAGGCTCAATGTAGTTTTGGCATGGTTCATGGGTTGGTTGCAGAGAATAGGTACATCCCTAAAGGTTAAAGAGTGATATTTTGAGTGGGTTACCCCAATGAAAAACACCACAAGGTTTGGTTTGGGTGAAGGTTTAATGAAGAAGGGTTATCTCCAAAAGTGCAGGTGTAAGTACATCACCAAGATGGGTGTTAAAAAGGGGAAAAGGTAGAGGTCTCTAACCAGTGACGATTAGAGGGGTTGATTGGAGATGGTCACCTTGATCAGCACTAGTCAGGGGAGAACCCTAAAAACCAAAAGGTAAAATGTAAAATGGGGATGTTATTTTCACCATTTGACTTTGGCTATTATTTTTTGGGTACGTTTAGTGTGAATCTTGTTCGTGACTAGAGTGTATTTGCTGAGGTGGTGAGATTGTGTTGGTAAGAAAGATAGAGTGAGTGTTTGAGCATGGTTTGACTACTATAGTAATGAAGGGTAGATGAGGGCATGGTTGAGAATTGAGATAGAGAGTCTGAATGTGATAGTGCTGATAGAATGAGGTAGGGTAGCTTTGACCTGATAATTTGATTTTATATATTGTATTAAGGGCATGTAGAGAGTGAAGTTTAGTTGTGTGGGTAGATGTGTAGGAAAAAAACCTTAGGTTTAAAATTAGTACAAATAGTCCCATGTGTGAGAAAAATTGGGTGGAAAGCATTGAGAAGGTATATGTGTTAGTGAGGGCTCTAGGGTAGGAAATTAGTAGTGAAAGAGTGTATTAAGAGGGTTTGGGGAGGTCGAGTATTAAATCTACACTATTAATGGTCATAAATAGTAACTGGTGATAGTTCACTTGAACTAGCAATGGTTAGGTGGTAGATGGAAAAGGGGCAAGAGTCAATTGGCGATGGCTCAAGAAACTATCACCAATCATAAAAAGGGGGAAAAGGGGTTATGAAATGGTGAGATAATGGGTTTAGGGCTTAGGGCTTAGGGTGTAGGTCATAGGGTGCAAGATTTAGGGTTTAGATTTTAGAAGGTCAAAGGTAGAGTTGGGGGGTAAGGATAAGAGGTTAGGGTAGTTGAATAATACTATAAAGGGTAGAAAGTTACACTGAGTGGGTAAAAGAGGGATGGGGTGGTACGTATGCTTGGGGTGTAAAACTAAGAATGTGTTATTGATTTTATTGGTTTTTTGTAGGTATGCACATAAATTTAAATAAGGGATCAAGTCCCACAGATATTTGTAGATGTTAGGGCTATTATGATAGATGAGTGGAAGCACATGGAGGCTAGGGGTTAGGATCCATATAACATTACTAGTAGCTACCACAAGATATAGCCATGAAAATTACCCTCATAAAGAGATGGGATCTAGAAAATAACACTTTATAGTTATCAATGATAAATATGAGCATCCTACTAGAGGATGTGTATAGGATCACCTGACTACCTATTTGAGGGGATCTAATTTATCATATAGAGAGGGAGGAGATCCCCTATCACATGGAGTTATTGTATGGTGCCAAAATGGACCATGTAAGTTGGCATGTCGGTGGTGTAAAAATCAAGCCACTATTTTAGAGGGCACCAGTAGAGGGATGTCTATTGATGATGATGATGGTGGTGAAGTGCTTCATGTTTATAGATTCAAGTCATAGGATATTCCCATACCTTCTGTTAGGGGTACTCATAGAAATGTTGTTTTGGAGGACCATGTTTTAATAGGCCTTAATTTTATTGGTGTAAATTTATAGAGAGTTATGGGGGATCTGAGTGCATCGCTACTATGGGATTAGCATGGGGTTCATACTCCATTGTTGGTCATACAAGCACATCAAGGTACTGAGACCATTAGGGCTACCTATAGATGCTTATATAGATACAAACTATAGAGTTGGTTTCATGCATTAGAGGAGAGATGGTGTCCTGATAAGGGTAGGTGGGGGTGCATGAGATATGGAGTGGTTTAGGGATGCCTTGGATAGCCTAGTTTTTTATGATATAGTTTGGAGTCCCTATGTTTGTTAGCCACTATGGGCTGGATATAAGTACCATACTATCTCATTATATAGTTAGAGATGGATATATGGGTGATGAGACAATGAGACTGAGCTCATCCCTACTAAGTGAGAATGGTGATAGTTTAGGTTGTATAGGGTATTCCTATAGATACCCCCTTACATAGGAGGGAGGATACAAAGATCTTACTCCTAGAGCCATATCCATAGGATGTTGTTTTAGATTATGAAGAGATACCAATGAGAGCTACCATGGATAATGTAAGAGTTGTTAATGGGTACATAGCATGGTATTACGCCAGATATGTTGTAGCCAATTTTGGTTGGGATGATAAAGGTCATGGGTCCATGGATATTGATCCAATAGGGAAACCATTATAGGGTGACCCATAGACAATAACAACTCTAGTAGTGGCTTAGGCCCATATCACTACTTTACAGGGATAGGTTGTTACTCTTTAGGGTCAGCTAGGAGGAATGACTGTGGAGAAGGACCAAGCCCAAACATAGGTTATTACCTTACAAGGACAAGTAGCCATTTTACAAGGGTAGATCACCATAGTTATAATGGAGAGGGATCAAGTGAAGGTTACACTTGGGGTGGTTACATAAGAGAGGGATGTAATGAGGTAGATAGGTAAAGCAGTAGTAACACATCTTAGTTTTGTTACATAAGCTCAATATACAACTACTCTATAGGAGATGAGACACTATAAGGGCCTTGTACTAGAGCATTGTGCTAATGAGTTGAGGTGGAGTGAGTACCAGGTGACGTTATTAGGTGGTCCAACACTCATGATACCAAGATAGTGGGCTGTAATGATAGGTCGATAGGGAGGTATTCCAATGGGACCTCCACTAGATGGAGGCACAGGTGTAGGTATAGGTGGGGTTAGTGGTAGTGGTACCCCAAGGCCTTGATATATTTGTGTCAAGATTTTGATATGTACATTATTTTTGTTAGCATCTTATGTGTTGATGATGTAATATGTATTTATGATTGAGAGATATGTACAGGACATGTAGTTATGATGTATATATATGTGTGTGATTCAGATGATTTATATGATGTATTGTTCATAGAGATTCATTAATTCTGATTGGTATTGATATGTTTTTTATGGATGTTGATTATGGGACTTAGATGTTTTTAGATGTTTATAGATATTATGGAGATGATGATTATTTAATTTATGGATGTTGATATGTGAGTGTTTTATGTGGAATAATATGTATTTGATTTTGATACCATCATACATTTTGATGATGTGAGATGTATATCTGAGAGAGATTATAGACTTTGAGATGTATTGTTGGTTCATGAGATTTATATGAGATGGATGTGGTTTTATCATGATTTAAGAATTTGTGATGTTGCATTGTTAATGTTATGGATGATCTATTATGGTTTTGTTATTCTATGTATGTTTAGCTTAGGTATGTGATGGGATTTGTCAATATTTAGATATTGATTTATGGGCAATGTTCATATGATAAGAGGATACAAATGTGGTAATTTAGTCAATGTTTATATTTTATGAAGCAGAATGGTTGGCATAATGTGATTGTGTCATTGTAATGGTTCATGATAAGTTGACCAATTTTTCTAAGGCTATGGTATGTACTTGATAGGATTTAATAAAGGAAGTATAAGATTTAGTAAATTGTGAGAAAGGAATTTATGAGAGACAACGTCCTCATGAACCGAATAAGAGGGATCAAGAAAAAGGAATATTGAGCTCATTGGCAAGGACCTTGTTAAGTTTAAGTTGGATAAGTCTTAAGAAAAATAAGCCTTTCATATGCTTCACAATAGCACATTTTTAGTGAAAATATGCCACCATAAATGTAATATTCCAAGTGAGCTCATAGTTCATTGATTTTAGAGAGGGTATAAAGGGAAAGTAGGTGATAGGTATGGTTGAATATAAAATGGGTGATATGTTAAACTGATGTGGGTTAGCCTACCCCTTCTATAGGTGACCAAAGAAATATAATTAGAGAAGTCCATGTCATGATATAAGGTGTAGACTAATCAATGTGGGAAGTCTATAAATAACATTTATGGGAAGGCTAATTGCAGTCCTTTTTCTAGGATAAATTTACTTTTGGATTACTTATTTATTTTACTAGTTTGAAGCTTATCAATGCAGGAAGCTTCACACGATTAGCATGTTTGACAATTTTGACTCAACCATACTTCAAGGAAGTGGTCCAAGTTTAAATTTTATTTTTGTAAGATTTTAGTCATCCTTCAAGGGAGTAATCTATCTTTTTGATATATATATATATATATATATATATATATATATATATATATATATATATATATATATATATATTATGGGCAACCATCCTTCATGGGAGTGGTCTGTAATGCCAGAGGTGGTAATTTTACTATCCCATTTTTTTACTTTTGAATGATAACTTTTAGACATGGACAAGCCTATTCAAGCTTAGAGGTCTACCTTCATGGGGGTAATACTTTTAGCATGAAAAGTAATTGATAGGTAATGGAAGGTGATTTGAAAGACAAATGACCATGGGATTCCATCTGATAAGAGATGACAAGTATCCATAAGAGCCATGCCATGGGTAGATCCATGGTGCCCATGCTTAGGATTAAGCTAAAACTATGATGGATAATCACATGGTTATATTGTAATCAAGTATCCCAAAGAGGAATAGGGTAAAGGTAGAATGGAAATGAATGTATTTAAAACCAAGGGATGAACTCAAGTTAGATGACAACGTTTAATCAAGTCCTTAACAGTAAAAAGGATACAAATGCAAAGTGTTGAGAGGCTTAGGTTCTAGATTGCCTTTGAGGGAGGAAAAATGTTAATCTCTTGATCCATACTTATGGGTGATGATATAGGGTCCAAGCCAATTGAAAGAAAATTTTCCCTTTTTACTTTTATCCATATTGGTTATGTGTTAGCTTTTTTTAAGGATGAGGTCTCTGATATAAAACTCCTACTCTTTTAGATGTTTATTATAAGTACAAGTGATTCACTCTTGGTACATGTGAATATGATTAAGGGTGGTGAGGCAATGCTCATCAAGAAACTTGAGGCATGCAAGGCATTCTTGATGATAATCATCCTAAAAAATGATGTCTTGTAAGGAATGCAAAGAGAGGGGATTTGGACTTCAAGAGGTAAAATAGGCTCTACTCCAAAGATGAAAGAGAAAGGCGTAGTACCTATTTTGGTTTGGATCTTAGTGTGATAGGCCCATAAATTGAAGGGGATGTACAAGTGCCAATCTTGACCTGAAGCACTTATAACCTTAGTTAGAATCTTGATGATGGTTTTATTGGAAGCTTCTACTTGTCCATTAGCTTGTAGATGATAAGGGGAGGAATGTCCTAGATTGATACCAAAAGTGTTATAGGGAGCCTAGACTTTCTTATTTTTGAATGATTTTTTATTGTCAATAATGATCTTGTGGGGGACCCCAAAATGACAGATGATGTGATGATTGATGAAATCAATAATTTTCTCAGCTTTGTTTGAGATAAGAGGAATGGACTCCGCCCATTTGGTAAAATATTTCATGGTGATGATGATGAATTGATGTCATTGAGATGAGTGAGGATTGATTTTTCTAATGAGATCAAGCCCCCACTATGATAATGGCCAATAATCTTTGGATACTTAGAGTTCATGAGCAGGTGCATGATGTAGATTAGCGTGTGGTTGGCATTTGTTACACTTTTTTACATAATCACAATAATACTAATTAAAGCTAGGCCAATAGTAACCAAGACGTAGGATTATTTTAGCTAAAATGAGGCCACTAAAATGCCCCCCATAGATCCCATCATGGGTTTCATTAATGGCATAGGAAATCTCATGACTACATAGGCAACAAAGAAGAAGGCCATCAAAGCCATGCTTGTTTAGGATTCCCCATAGTATGGTATAATGAGAGGTACCCTGAATGAAGGATTTTTGGGTATTCTTTTAGAGGTTGGTTGGTATGATGTTGAGGCTAAGGTAGTTAAAAGTTTGGTCATACCAGATGTTAGAAGGAGATGGATCCATACTAAAAATGGTAGGGAGGTTTGAACTAATATATGAAGACCTAATGAAATGATCAATGGTGACAAATAATCTAGATGTAGCTAGTTGAGAGGGAATTTGAGATGATAGGGAATCTATGCTATCTAAAAATTTATTGGTGGATTGAGTAACCAACTTGATTTGATAATGTTCAAATGATTTCAAGAGTTTGAGAACTATAAGCTTATACTTTTGTAAAAGATCATTTTTACATTGATAAGACCCATTGACCTAGTTGATCACAAGTTGGGAGTCACCGAAGATAGAAATGGTTTTTATTCCTAGGGAAAGAGTGGTGTAGAGACCTATAACTAAGGCTTAATATTAGACCACATTATTAGTACACTCAAAGTCAAGTTTGAAGGAAAGTGGAAGAGGTTATCCATGAAGGGGAATGAGAATTATGCCTACACCCCCACCATATTAGCATTTAGAGTTGTTGAAAAACATGGTCACTTGATAGGAGGTTCCTTCTTAAGAAAGAGTCACAATATATTCATCAGGAAAGTCAAGAGGAATAGGTTGGTTAACTGGTTAGGGTGCCTCATCTAATTGGTCCTTGATAGCCCACCACTTAATGGATTTTTGTTAAATGAACTCAATATCGAACTCAGCTAAGAGCATGAGCCACTTAGCCATACACTAATTTTGGTATGGATTAGAGTGCATATAATTGAGTAGGTTGATGTGAGTGATGAGATATGTTTTATGATTAAAAAGATAATGAAGGAGCTTGGAGGTGGCAAAGACGAGTGCAAGACATAATTTTTTAGGATGGGTGTAGTGTGTTTCATACTCAAGAAGGATACAACTAATGTAGTATATGGCTTGATCTTTATTTTGTTCATCTCGATGAGTGATCATGGACCCTAAGGAGTGATTGGTGGTAGAGATGTAAAGGTAGAAGGGGCAGTCATATTTAGGTGGGATAAGAACCAGTGGGGAGAGAAGTTACTCATTGAGTGAATCAAAGGATTATTGACAATATTTGGTCCACTTGAAATAGGTGTCTTTTTTAAGGAGATGGTGAAAGGGTTGGCATTTATTAGATATCATAGAGATGAAGCAACTGATAGATTAGAGATTTCCCTGTAGGCTATGAAGTTGTTTAAGGTTTGTTGGAGGAGGCATTCTAGGATTACTTTAACCTTGGTAGGGTCAATTTTGATTTCATGAAGGGAGATGATAAATCTAAGGAGTTTCCTTGATAACACCCCAAAAAGACAATTCTTGGGATTGAGCCTGACATGGAATTTGATTAGTCAATCAAATATGATTGTGAGAATAATGAGATGGTCCTTATAGTTTTAGATTTCTTAAGGAGATCATCCACATAATCCTCCAATTTTTATGGATGAGATCATGCAATATATAGGTCATGGGTCATTGATAATTTTCCCCTACATTATTTAAATTGAAGGGCATGACCTGATAGCAAAAGCTTCTCCAAGGGGTAATGAAGGTGGTTTTATTTTGATTAGAAGGGGATATCATAATATGATTATATCCTAAAAACCCATCCATGAGGGATACATTTCATGACCAATAGTAAGATCAGCTAATTGGTAAATATTATGCAAGAGAAAGTCATATTTTGGGCATGTAAGTTAAGGTCATGGAAATCCACACAAAGGTGAAATCCCCTAGTGGGTTTAGTAATGGGAAAATATTAAAGACCCATTATGAATAGTATATGGGTTGAATAAAGCTGACGAATAAGAGACATTAAAGCTCCTCTTTAATGAGAAGGGTGATGTGAAGATGCATCTTGTGAAGCTTTTGCCAAACCATCTTGGCTTTAGGATGGTTAACTTTGTTGTGAAGGTTAAGGATCAATATTGAGCATATCTTGATAATACCACATGAATGCAATGATATGGTCACAAAGGAAGGATGGGTAATCTTTTTATTCTTTGAGGTTCAAATATTGGCCAAGACTAATGATGTGTGGGTTATCCTAAGTTTCCAAATTAACATTGATGTTGGATTCATTGAGCATTGTTTGGTTTTTAGGAGGAAGGTATTTATGAATAGAAGAATCCTTCTCACCAAGGTAGGATAGAATGGACTCATCGTCCTAGTGTTGGATAGTGTTGATGGTGGGAGAATCTTTATTGACCATTTTAGGGTGGATGAGAGGAATAAAACTAGCTTGGCCATCCTTGTGATAGATTAGAGAGCCTAGGCTAATGGTGTTGATAAAAAAAAGGTTAGGGGGAATTATGTCAATTTCTTTAGATTTTAAAGGTGATTAGGTTGATGGTGAGGGGGTATCCTCATCAATGGGGGTGATAGATTGAGGTGATTTGATGGGTTCCTCTGGTGGGACATACCCAAAACCAAAGGACTCATGAGGTTTTAAGGTTTTAACCATAGGAAATGTATGGGGTCCCTATTTGTAAAGACCAAGGCCAAACCCTTTCCAGGCATAGTGATGAAGATAAAGTTTGGAAAATGATATCCTATCTAGATAGGAGAAGTTAGAGGTGAATGGTTGGATATGTAAAATAGTAGTAAGGGTGATAAGTGGTTGGTTAAGTCCCCCATAAATAGATTTTGTTTGATTATCTAGTAGACTAAAGGGGATAATGGTTCCCAGATTAGGATCATAATAAGTGTCATATTTGAGGTTTAAGTACTCTTGTGGAGTAGGGAAATCATCTAAGGCAAGAAGGTGGTACTCCCCAAGGGAGAGACACTAGAATTTTTACACCAAGGGATCCCCAATAGGGATCTAGGAAGAAGGGATGGATAAACTAGTTGAGGCTTCATCATTGTTAATGGTGGAAGCACTATGGGTTATGGTTGGTGGCAAAAGAGCTTAGTAGGTTTGGTTGATTGTGAGGTAGATGAATGGGGAAGAATAACATCATTAGGCCTATAATTCATGTCAAAATATGTAAAAGGATTGGGGTCAACCTTGATAGTTATAACTTTCCTTTCTTGTTCAAATTTAACACAATGGTGTAGAGTAAAGGGGATACAAATCATGGCTCAGATACAAGGGTGTCCCAGAAGAATGTTATATTGTAACTTTACCTATACCACATAAAATAGTTCAAGGATATTGCAAGGTCCCAAGCATATATGAAGGACAATGGTCCCCAAGTAATGATCATTATGTCATTAAAGGAGCAAATAACCATTGTGCTTTTGGCCATGATGTTCTTTGGTAAATACAGTTGATCAAAAGCATGTGAAGAGATTATATTGGTGTTGGCACCACCATCAATCATTACCCTTTTGACATGGGTGTGATTTATGTATGCAATGACAAAGAGAGGAGGATAAAATTATTTAGAATGGACCAGAGATATTTCAAAATATTGGAAGGTGATGACAGTGTAATGTTGAAGGGCTCCAATAAAGGACATAAGAGGTTAGGGGTCATCTAGTTGTACTTCTATGGATTATAGAGCCTCTATCAGTGCCTAACAATGATGAGTCAAGGTGATAATAAAATCATAAAGACTCATATTCACTAGTGCTTTGTGAATTTGCTTCAACACTATCTGTTTCATGGATTTAGGGGGGTTGGTGGAAGGTACACTTAAGATATACACCTTAGGTCTTGGTGATGGCATGGGTGAAGACTTTGGTGTTGGGGATTGGTTGGAAGGTTGTGAGTTTGAAGGATATGTTCATGGGATAGACACAGTGGTTCTTCCTTTACCTCTTTGTTGAGCCTGACATTGGGTAATCATGTGGATGGTATGGATAATGGGCTCAATTGGACTAGGTGATGGCCTCAATTCCTCCCCCCACTTTTAGATGAAAGTGGGGAAAAAGGTGTAGGTTGGAATGGTGGTTAGATTGGTTGGATGGCTGGTTGGATTGGTAATGGAGGTAAAAAAAATTCATCTTCTAATAGATCATCATTGTCATATAGGTGGTGATCAACATCTTGGAGAACTTTATAGTTTTTTGTGTCATGTCCTAGTGCCCTATGGTATGCACAGATCAAGTGTCATCTAACCAAGTGGGTTTGGTATTATATGGGGTGAATGGATTAATAGGTGGAAGTTTAATGGAATATGTTTGAAATAGCCTCTACAAAATAATTGAATAGGATTCATTCACAGTCATTGGGGGTGTTGATGTTCTGGTTGTGGAAATAGAAATATTCTTAGGTGTGGGGTTAACTTTGGAAATGGTAAGTGATTGGGTGGATGATTTTTTCATCACATTTAAATTTTTATTCAATCATCACTCTCATCATATTCAATCCAATCTAAGACTTAGTTGTCCCTCTTGACATAGTCAAACCCATCTAAATCTTGGTCACCATAATTCAAGACATTTGTCATTAATCTTGTCTAAAATCAAGTAAACTTGTTCAAAACCTCATTTGAGATAGTCCTTGATTAGGTACACCCTCTCTTAGTCAACATCCTCTATATCCCTTTATTTTTCTATTTTGAATATAGAACCTATCATCATCTTGCTAGTACCTACCATTCTGCTAGTGTAAATCTTACAACTATCATCATCTTGCTAGCACCTATAACCCTGCCAATTTGAACTTAGCACCCATTATCAATAAAAATACTTTTTAAACATAGTGTTATATACCCTACCCTCATCTTAATTTAACTTAGTAAATCAATTATTATAAACTAGTTTTATCAAGGACATACCTCATCTAAATTCTAGTCATCTTTCATAAAGAATCAATCACCCAAAAGACAAGATTAATTTACCATTCACCTCTCACTCATGCATGAAAATTTAAAATCAAACCAAAGTGATAACCAATGGAATTTGGGTGAAAAATATTTATATTAGGAAGAAAACCTTAATGACATGCATACCCTGAGAGGTGATGAAGACACCCTAAATTATTTTTTGAATAATGACAAGAACAAAACCCATATTGAATAGTATATATGTGATAATTGAGACCTGATATTGGTCACCTTATTAAGATAAGGGAAATATTACCACCTAAAATTAACCAAGACCACTTGAAGAACCTTGTCCTAATTCCTACACATCATGATATTACTCATAATTGTAATCATGAACTCGATTACTAAGAAGGCCATTACTAGGCAGTTAATGATGAACATGAAGTTGATGATAATAACCCTCACTCAAGACTACCAGTGTTAATTGGTTCAAGGTAAAAAAATGGAAATTAATTTTAGAGGACTAAGCTAGGAAAGACTACAAATAATCCATGTTTGACTATCTAAATAAAATAACCTAGAAAGTCAATTCCCTTGCTTATCAAATAAATTATAAGGCTCACAAGCCACACTCACCCAAAAAACATTCCAAAAATGCCTTGTCACTTACTAATCAGAATTAAAATAAGAGTAATCCATAATCCTCATCCACATTCAATACATTGTCTAATCTTGCATGTACCCAAGAGTGGAAAGCTATGAAAGAGGCTTTATAAGGTATGGACACAAGAATACAAGCCAAAAAGTACAAGTTTGAGGATTTATATTCCTATCCTCTCGACATGAGAATTTTGCATATCCCTCTTCCACCTCACTTTGAGCCTCACAAGTTTGATAAATATCAAGTAAATGGGGACCCAAGGGAACACATTAAGGAGTTATTTATATAATTTCATGAGATCCATTATAGTTATTACTACATGCTTATATTATTCCCTAAAAGTCTTAGATTACTTTTTTTAGAATGGTTCATGCATCTACCTAAGGGATACATTTCATCATTGAAGGACTTGACCAAGAAGTTCATCCAACATTTCTCTTATAATTTTGATCATGACATCACTATTTTAGATCTATACAAAACAAAACAAAGAAATAGAGAAAGCTTATCATCATTTCTTCAATGATGGTGAATCCTTGCAAGTCAATTCCCTTATTCAATCCACAAGAAAAAATTAGCAACCATATTCATCGACAATATCAATCAAGAATTGGCCTATCATCTAAAATTTTATTTTTCTATTATATTTGACAATATTTTTAAAAAAAGCATCCACATCGAAAATTCCCTTATTGGTAAAGGGGTAATCAAAATATTTTCAAAGAATGACAACACCTCTTTCAAAAGACCAAAATTATTCAATAATAATAGGAATGTTGTTAGAGATGATGTAACCAATGTTAAGAATGTGCAAATAGTCCAAGTCTCAATTTTTAAACCTAAAAGTACATCAAACTTATAATACATAAAGAAAACCTAAAGACTAATTCAAGAAAATAGCACTAAACAAATCTAGGTGAACTTTTGGAAAGTGTCTTGAAGAAACTTATAGCTACAAACATGATCACATTACCAAAAATAAATTCTCATGATGAAATTAAAACTTGACTATATTAGTTTAAGGAAGATGAATATTTTCATTATCATCACGTCAAGGGACATGATACTAGAATATGCATTAAGCTATGAAATTATATTCAATGTTTAAATAGAAGGGTGAAATAGAATTTGAAGGTGAAGAACAATCATTATCTTTAAAGAATCAATAGTTGGGTATATATCAAGATCCATTCCCCAAGAATGATCAAAGATAAAATAATATGCAAAGGGATTAATTCCAATCCTCTACATCACACCATGTTGATTACCAAGAACACCCTATCAATATGGTTCCTTCATTGTCCATATCAATCATTATAAACACCAAATTTCCATAATAAATATTAAGGCCAAGATACTTGAAGAATATCAAGTCCCATCTCATCCCATAATTAATTTCAAAAGTATGCCATATGATTATGTTTCTACTAACATACATGGAAAAATCATTATACTTGGGGAACCTCCTAATGCCCCACCTCAAATAGTTTCTCCTAAATTCAATATTTCTAAGGCTCTAATGACCACTCCCAAAGGAAATTATGAAATAATTCAACAAATTGAGAAGACTCCAACACATATATCAATTATGGATCTTCTCAAATAATCATATATACATCGAGATATACTTAATAAGATCCTTCAAGATTCAAGATTCCTTACTAACATTAACACAAGTCAATTTCAAACCCTTATAGGCCACTTGTCATCCTCATAGAAAATCACCTTCAATCCCCACAACATTCTACCCATTGGACCTAATCTCGATGTATATATGATTATTTGAGAAGATCCACAATTATCAAATGTATGCTTGTAGATGAAGGATCAACTGTGAATATCTGTAACATAAATTTAATTAATAAATTAGGTGTTCTGAATCAACACTTGGGTCCTAACTTATCATAATTGAGGCCTATAATGATAATGTGAGACATTCAACTAGAACCATCTACCTTCATATCATGGTGGGACCCATTGTACATCAAAAAATCATCTATGTAGTCAACTTTGAATTACCTTATAACATCCTCTTGGGCCATCCTTGGATCCATGAGATGTAGGTTGTTCTTTTCGCTATCCACCAATGCTTAAAATTTCCACACTTGGGGATGGAAGTCACTATTCCAAGTGATGCACAATTATTTTTTAATTTCAAAGCAATGGAAGGAATTTATCACAATCTATATTTTCCAAGCACCAAAAGTGCCCCTTATGATCCCTATTTCAATAAACGCATCCATCTTGATGAATTTCCTTCTACATATTTTAATCCATCCACATCCACTCTTATCAAAATCATTTTCAAGGGATGTGGAGAGAGTGAACACAAAAAATTCAACATTGGTAATCACCTCTTGTCACCTTGCAGCCATGGGTTCCTCACTATGAAGGATGTTAAGTAGAATACCATTAGTTTATATCAATGTCATTTTCCAAGTAAGGACTATTGTCAAAATAATAGCTTGAAATATTAGATGATTCTTGGTTATAATAAGATGTCTTTGCTTCTTGATTCGAAGATCAAGAATACTCTAAAGAAAATCACATGTGACAAAATATGAATTATAAATGAAAAGGACTAGGAATTCATGAATAAAAAATATTAGAACCAATCTTGGTTAGATATCATAGGTTTTATCTAGGTTTGGGATATAAGCCACTTAGTTGTAATCCATACAATGTCATTTTAGACACTTATTCAATTTATGAGGATTATTTATCTAATGAGGATGTCAAAATAGGTTTTTTTCATAGTCTCTATAAAGATATTTCTACCATGAATATTTTTACCAATACCTCCATCTACACCATTAGCCTTTGTATGCAGTCGAAATTGCATGATGCACATGAATCAATACTAGATTGGATAACATAAATCACACCTACACTTTTGATTGGGTATATACTTGTTAATTAAGAGCATGACTAGTATGGGTATCTGCTAGACCTGATTAGGGGATCACTTGTATCATCTATCACAACACATCATGCTAGTCAAGGTTCTAAAGCCTATAGTCTAACACAATCACACAACAACCCTAAAAGAGTCCTATGGTTTCAATATTTCACTTATGATAATAATCAAGAAATTAAACTATTCTAATAACAATAAAATTAAACTAATCTAGTGCACACCAAAGGTTATGGCACAAAGTGGGGGGTTATAACAAAACAAATAAATAACAACTAAATTAAACATGCATAGGAGACATATACTCACATCAATGTATATGGAATATTAATACATGGGAGAGAAGAATACATAATGCATTATCTATCTACTCTTACAAAGGAAAAATAAACTTAGGAATACTTACCCTTGAAGATGAAGCTACTAAGTCTCAACCTCTCTCTTGGCCAATGGTGTTTCACAAGAGATTGTTTTGGCTTGTAAAGTCAACCAAGATAAATCATCTCTAAGCTAAAATACCTAGCTAAGCATCCAAAATAACTATCCAAAAGACAAGATCAGAGCTCCAAACAAAAGTGTTAAACCCTAAAGCTTTATTCTTTAAGCATAATGGTCAATAAGCAGATGTTGGTTCTCACTTCTTCACTTAATTCAACTCTCTTATGAAATGGTGGTAAATGACCTTGTATATATAGTATTATCTCACCCTAAATACTTTTAGACATGTTAGTTATGCTAGGTCAATTATGTTGACCTAGCACATTATCAGGCATAATGTGTAGAGTTTGTACTAGGTCAGCTAGGAAGCAAAGTAATCAAGAAAGGCAAAATATCCTTAGAATAAGTTAGGTCGACTAGGTTAACCTAGCTTACTGAATAGGTTAAAAGGGAAACAAGGTAAGAAATGAGGGATAAATCATGATAAATGGTGGGAATAGATAGTAAAGAGAGAAATAAGCTTAGGGTTCAAGGTTTTATGAGGCAAGAGTGTAGATAGCAAGGGGAAAAGGAACAATAATCTTATGAAGCACCAAAGGTCTACCCACCCCTTTCCTGATGTACCCCTTAAGGCATGAAATTAGAGAGATTGAGACTCTATAGGTTCCTACAAGATATAAAGTGTTAGTAATCAATAAAAGTGTGAAAATATTATGTGTATACATATGCCCTAGCTGAAGCTCTTCATGTGTCACGTAAGTGCAACACAGGATGGTGCTTCAGGATAGAAACATGATGACACATAACACTAATGCTAAGTAAAGTGAAATAAGAAAAAAATAAAATAAGTGAAAGGATTGAATTTAAAAATACATACTGTAGAGTAAAAATTTACTCTATGTTTCATTCTATTTTTTCAGTCGCGTGCCATGAAATTTTGTCTTCATATACTTTGGTCTGAGATGGCAGAGTTTTGAAACAAAGCATGAACTCTATTTTCCTGTTTGATTCATTTTTGTCTAAGTGCTGAAATCAAGTGAAACCTAACAAGTGTCATCATCTGAGGCATCCTTCTCAGTAGAAACTACCAAGTGTCATCATCTGAGGCACCTTTTATATTCTCTATGAGTTGGTTGGAATATGCCACGTATCTCATAGCAATTCAACGAAACATGCCAAGTGTCAGCATTCATGATTTCATATCAGCACCCACATTTCATCTCTTTTTAGTGCAAGGTTTCAAAATCTAAGTATTGAAGTCAGGCAGAAAGTGCCAAGTGGTAGTCGTGAAAGGTCTCAATGTTTGTTTCTAAAAGCGATGGAAGATACCACGTACTCTAGCAAAAGAAAGTGGAAGCCACCATGTGTTGCGGTTTGAATTATCTTCATCTTTGCTTCACTGATATAGAAAAGACTATGGTGGGTCCCCAAGTTTTGTTTCTTAAGTGAGCAAAAGATGCCAAGTGTATTTGTCCGTGTGAATGAGAAATGAGACCCATTTGTATAAATAGATCAAAGCAAAAACTGCCATGTGTCATCTTTCATAGGTTTCTAAAATGGTAGCTGCAAGTAGCAGAGATCACCACGTAACCCGAGTAAGAGAAGTAAAGATTTCCATGTGTCCTCTAATGAATAAGTGGAGATTGACACCTGTCCCTGTATCCCTTTTAAAAGAAATGTTGAGAGTCTTATTTTATTTTAAGCTATTGAAGTTTTGAGGAAGCAGGTAGCGACAAGTGTCAAATGTAGAATGATCCTGAGCAAAGAGACAAAAGAGTATAAGTTATGCAAACTGTGCCTCATGTCTTCTATAGTTTTTATGGAACATGACAAGTGTCATTCTCCAGTGTTTCCTAAAGTAATAATAAAATTGGCTAAGTGTTACCTAGTGTTTAAGAGAAGGGAGCATCTTGTAATCTATTACAGCCAATGAACTGCCAAAAGATGAAGCATTTCAGAATCTATAAGATATCTTATATTAGACACTTTCAGTTAGGTGGAGATTTCATTTGGGCCATTAGATTGGGAACAAGTAAACAATCTAGAGTGGATCTAAGGCTATAAATAAGGATCAGGAAGATCATCAATTAGAATCCATTATCAGAGAGAATTTTTTGAGAGAATTATTGTAGAGTCTAGACTTTCTAGAGCTGTGACTAAGTAATATCATTTGCTTTTGTCTCATTTTCTTGAGTTGAAAGGTTTATATAACTGTACGTGTTTTGAACCTTTTATATGACTGGAAGATTCAAATAATAAGATTGAACCCTATGCCTTTGTTGATATTTTCTATGTCATTTGCAAAAGTAGTCTAGGTTGTAGACTTTCTATAACTGTGATTAGGAATGTCATTTGCTTTTGTCTCATTTTATTGAGTTGGAAGGTTTACATAACTATACATGTTTCTGCGCCTTTTATGTGATTGGAAAATTCAAATAAGAAGATTGAACCCTATGCCTTTGTTGACATTTTTTGTATCATAGCAAAAGTAGTCTATGCTATGAGCCTCTATTTCTATTGTTTCCATCTTTTACATTGATCATGCACTTGTTTGCTCTTAAATGTAAATGAATCTTACATATAGTCTCACTATGCTCAGGATTAAGGTTGAATTACATTCAGGTGCATCACCATAGATTAGATCTTATTTCTTGCATTGTGTTTTTGATTTAAGTTCCTTTCCCTTTTCCCAGTATTTACTTGATTTAAAGAAGAGCCAACTTCTCTAAAATCTAGAGGTGGTTTCAAGATGCAAGTCCCACATCTTGAAACTTCCCATTGTTATTGATTAGAATCAAGTGCAATTTTAAATCATCAATAGTTTTTGGCACACCCAGTGGGACCAATATTGAAGTCTCTTTCAAGATCATATGAACTAGAGAGCTACAAGAAGTCATAGCTATGGACCTGTAACCAAATCATAATCTACTATAAATCCACGTATTCTTTTGCCACCTTTAGTAACAAGTTCAAGAAGAAGAACTAACTAGTTTGTACCAATACCCAGAGCAAATATGGGAGCCCCTATCCCCCCAATAAATTATGCAAGCTGGAACACTGGTAGTCCATTAGTCTTCCCAATACCACTAGCCATTTGGGACCCTATCCTAGTGAATGCCCTAAAAGCTCTGCCTAAATTCAGTGGGCAAGACTTTAAAACACCTGAGGAACATCTTCAGGATGTATCAAATGTATGTGCTATACATATCACACAGCAAAATGTGGCCATAAGATTATTAGCAGCTTCTTTTAAAGGGAAGGTTCTAGAATGGTACAGTTCCCTGACCCCAAATACCATTTCTACATGGGATCAGCTTGGAGATCTTTTCTTTGAAAGATTTGTAGAGAAGGGTGATAAGTCTTCTTTACTACAATAATTAATTACCATTCAAAGAGGACCACAAGAAGCCATGACTAACTTCAATTCTAGATTTCAAAAGACTTGGGACATAATCCATATACAGCTAGATCATTACCAGGTATGGCCATAGTGTTTTATCTTAAGGCTTTGAATTCAAATATATCTGTTATGATTCAATCACTTGGTGGACACACTTTGCTAGAGGCTTATGAATATGCGGTCAGATTTGAGAACAATTTAATAGATGCTAGAAAGTTACCTCTAAGGCCTCCCATGCCCATGTTCTCAAAAATTTATTTACCTCAAGAAGTCCCTAAATTTGTAAGCCCACTTGTGTCTATGTACACTTACCCTCAACCATCTGCTAAAGAAATTGTCCCCACTCAGTCATCTGAGCTGGATGATATCAAGAATATCCTAAGGACATTTTCTAATGAGTTGATCAATATAAAAAGATAGCAGAATACTTTCTCTAAGCCTCCATATCAAGGCTATCAAGGAAATAGATTTTCATCTCAGTCAAACCAATATCAGGGTCCTCCAAGACAAACCAATCATTAGCCAACAAACCAATTGGTTGTAGTCCCCACACCCTCATAGATTATCCCTCCAAATTCAAATAGGGAGATTGTTCCAGGGCAAAATAACTATGTGGATAACACTAATGCCTGGTGTTTTCCTTGTAATAATGCTCATACACCTAGAGATTGTCTTATGGGTAATCTATAACAAAATGTGGCAGAGTAGAGAAGAATGGATGGTCAGTTTGCAAGTTCCAGTGACAATCAAGTCTACCAATCTCCTAGTATGTAGAATTCAGTCCTAGTGGCTCAAATGCAAGGGATGTCCTTTCAACAAGAGGAAGAAATAGCCCCAGAACATGCTTTGTTCTCATGGGTTGAAGATGAAGAATTAATTTTCTTGAATGAAGCATCTACCTCCAAAAAACTAGTGGTGCAATCTGATTATTACACTAGATCCAAGAGAAGGATGGTGGAATAGCCTAAGATTGTAAAAATTCAAGTCATGGAGAATCTTCCATCTCAAGGACAAAGAAACATAGTTGTTAGACAAGAAGTTCCTCAGCTGGTGTAAATTCAAGGGACTCCTGCCCAATTCAGGAAAAAACAAGATATCCTTATTTTCAAAAAGCTCAGACTCTCAGACCAATAAATGTGGTGGATCAATTGAAAAAGACTCCAGCACAAGTATCAATATGGGATATATTGGCTATTCCTGAATAGAAGACACTACTACAAGAAGCTCTACAAGGCCAAGCAGTGCCCAAAGGTACTGTTACCAAAGAAGGACCTGCTAGAAAAGAAAAGCTCAAAGATACCGTCCATCTATAGACAACAACCCTAGTAAATAATATAGCAGAGGTAAGCAAATCCAAACTAGATCCCTTCTATTTAGCTTTAATAGTTGGCAAGAAACTGTTGCATAATGCAATGATTGATTCAGGGGCTAGTACTACAGTAATGCCCAAGCAGATAGTTGATGCTTTAGAAATTAAGTATGAACCACTCACTAAAGGAGTCATACAGCTTGATGGCAAAGCAGTACAAACCATAGGGAGAATCAAATAACTCCAATTATAATTATATGCTTGTCCTAATATAATTATAAATCAAGATGTAGTAGTGATAGATATACCTCCTATTTTTAGCTTATGTTTATCAAGAGACTTTACAGCCAAAATAGGTGGATATATTTCCCTTGATTGGTCTCATCTCATCTTAAGAACTAAATATGGTTCAAAGATGAAGATATTGTCTGAGCCATTGTATAAAGATCATATCACAAATGAACCAACTGCAAAGGTAGAGGCAGCCCATGCTATGATGAATAAAGGAGAAAGGGTTTTTGTCGAAGAGCTAGGGGAATGGACTAAATATAATCATGAAGAATAAAATGATCATTTATTAGCTATGATGCAAAGTGACCCATATGGAAATTATGACTCTATTGGTCTGAGCACTTAAGTTATACTTGATGAAGATCATAGAATTCCAAATGTTCTAGAGGAAGAAAATTCAAAAGACACCTATTATGAATTTCAAATTCCCAATGATAAATCACTAGCATATATCTTGACTTCTAATGAAGAAGAAATAATTTATGTTTTTCTTCTCACTTTGCAAGATAATGTAGAGGAGCAGGAACAATTCCTAGACCATGATTTAAATGATTTTTTTGAAATCATTGGGTCAAGTTATACCATTTTTCAAGATAGCTGTGAACCAATTACAAATGAACAGAACAACATTGAGCCTCAATTACATGTTCAAAATTATTGCACTCTTTCAAAATTATCCTTTCAAGAGGTTAAAGTCATGAAAGAGAAAGATAATGCAATAGAGCCAGAGTTTGGAGCAGAAGAAGTTAATTTAATAAATGATATAGGTCAAAAGGCTTCCATTGATGAGCAAATAGTCATTAATTTCTTGGTAAGACATACCAATATCAAGAGCCGATATTTGATGAGCTTCCAAGAACAAGAAGGGTTGAATGTCAAAAGCATGTTTGACTCAGACTCACTCAAATGTAGGCAAATCCATGTGGCATACATAGAGGGAAATTCACCAAAGATATGCCCAATTCAATCACTTGTATGGCAATATAAGTTGGCTTGTCAAGAAAGAGACTTTAGAAATTATGCTTTTGATCCAGGAGGGAGATAAAGATGCTTCATTAATGTAGTTAGGTAGTTTTCCCTTTTCATATTGCTTTTTTTTCCTTCTTTATTTTCTTGTTTTTTTTGTTTTCTCACTTTTCTTTTAAATAAGTGTTCTTCGAACACGTAGTCAACAGCTCAGAATTTTCAATTTTTTCAAAATTTCTCCAATACATTGAATGTCTCCCAAATCTTTAGAAATCCCCAAGGTACCTTGCACTGCCACTTGCATAACGTGTCTATCTCACTATTCCATAAAGATTGAGTAGGATCTGCTAATAGTTATTTGAGTTTAATGCCATTTTGAGACTTGATAGGTCAATAAATACCTTTTAACAAGGTTAAAACTTACAAGTTCTCAACATTCCTACATCTACGAAAAATATCCTGCTATTTGTATTTTCAGTGCTTAGTAAACTTGTTTCAGTGAAAGTGTCTTTGTTTTGTAATAATTTATACAAGTTACCACAAAGAAGATATATAGATGGAGGGGGCACAATCTTCACAACAAGGAGTTGGGATGTATGAATCCCTTGATAAGTTTTTGGCAAGTAAGTCATATGCTTCAGCTCTCGCACAACCATTGAAGGCCTATCTAAGGACCAGGTTTCCTAAAGCTGGTCCATCAAGTGATTCAGTGAAAATAAAGGATTATGCAGATGGCATCATGGATCTAATTCTTCAGAGAGCTAGTAGCAAAAATCTTAGAGAAGGGGCACATCAAAGGTGTCTATAGAGGGCCAGAGTAGGGAAATTTGAAACATTCACCATGAGGATATGAACCTCAAAATTGGCTCAATTCATTGTACCAACTGTGCATTCATGCCCTAACTTAGTCGAATTATGTGCAGACTTTCTCCATGCACCTTCAGGCATCATTCAATGAGGCCCATTCACAGTGCAAATCACACTGCAAGCTATTAGGGATATGTTAGCCTTGCATCATGACAGTATAGCCACATTTCCCACTATTGCTAAGATGCAAATAATGTGGGAAAATATCAACACCAAGACAAGGTTCTTGAGATATGAGTTAAAAATGGGTGATGATGACACTACAGTACCCACACTCCCTGCACCACGAGCTCAATTCACACAGGCTAGCCAAGACGCATTGTCTATGATGGCTCTCATCTTTGGCATGAAATATGATATGGCAGTGTATGCTGAATAAATGGCTGTCCTTTTTAGGCTCAAGACTGTTGACAAAACCCAAGAATATTGGATTGACTTTTTTGAACAAATTACTTTCTCAATGGTAGAATAATTGTCTCATTTCAGATCAAAAGGAGTGTTCAGGTATTCTTCCTATTTGTTCCACCTCATGCTTTTTCAAAACTCTAAACTCTTTGCCCAACATATGTATCTTAATATGTATGACCCAAATTTTGACCTCCAAAGGACCATTCATGTGTTTACAGGGACACACATTTTGTCAAAGACTAGTGACCCATATGAGTTCTGGGAATTATTTATCACTCCTACTTTTTGCCATCTCAGTCCTAAACCAATTATGAATAGATTATTCCCCAGTGTTTCAAATATTTTGGCTAGTTGCCCAATTCCTTGTAATTTCTATTTTGGATCCCATAATATCATTATAAGAGTCCATGGTTTTTGTGGGGAACCAATATTGCTACCTAAGATCTTGACTCTTAAGTTAGCATTCATAGAGGTCACCATGAAGGTATCTATAATTGACAATGAATTTGGCTTGGGGAAGAGGAAAATAAAAATGTATAATATACCATGGATGACCACCAGCATGGTTTTGGAAACTAGAGATGCTGAAGTTGTGTTGCTCAGAAAGCTAGCCTTTCTGGGTTTCCTTTTAATAGAGGACAAATGGGTTTATGACCCAAATGATTTCATAGCCTCCTAGATATAAACTAACAGAGTTGTAATCAGAATTACACATTAGGGCCACCCTTTTTGGGAAAATAGGAAAAATTCAAGGGAAGACAATCCTGGATTTTATGTTGAGTTAACAGACTTGCCACTTCCACAAAATAGGCCATGGGAGACATTCTATGTTAAGCAGAGAGATTATGATCCTAAAGTTAGGATGACTTCTAGCTTAAGGAGAGCATTAAAGAATAAATATTGGGATACTGAGAAGATAGAGGCCTATTAGAAGTATAGGTAAAAAATTTGTCAAACAACCCATTCTTTCGAGAATGTAGACACAGATGAAAGATGGGAAGAATTATGGGATGAGTGTCATCTCTCCCCTGTATCTAGCCTAGAGACAGGTAATTTACTGACACTAGGTTTAGAGTAGGAAGCTAGGGCCAGGTCAAGTCAAGAATCAGAAGCCTCAAAGCAAACTACAGTTGTAGTAACTGTATTAGTTTTGCCCTAATCTCTTAGTGCCATAGAAATGCAAAAAAGTGTGGTGCCTTCATCATCACAAGCTTCTCCATCAACCTCAATTATAGATGTTCCCAATATTCCACAAGAAGTAGATGTGGAAGGGAAAAAAATGTAGCAAGAAGAAGAGACACCCAAGAAATGAAAGAGGGTGTAGTTTAAATTTGATTCAAAAGAGGAGACGGACACCACACAATGCCAATTATAGGGTATTGTAATCACTCCTCAGGTAAGCATTATTCCTCCCTCTCCTTCTCAATCTATTTCTTCTCTCATTGGCGTGATGACTTCATCTAGCCAGATGACATCCCCTACCATTTTTTCCATTCCTATTTCTCATTTCAACCCATTAGTGTCACCTCAGGCCTTAACATTACCTCATTTCTCCCCTTCTATTCCCAAGAAACCTTTCCCTTAGATTACCCATAGCCAATAATTGGCTATTCAATATGGTCTTCCACAAGGACATCCTTTTATGGGTGGGCACATTGCCTCTCCTTCCACCTTACAGACCCAAGCAGATGCTGCTAGGAAGGCAAGGGAAGCCCGAAGAGAGAAGAAGAAGATTAAGGAGAATAAAGATTTGGCTATACCCCATTTGCGATCACAATTCGATCCCATTCAACAACAATTAACGGTGACCCATTTTTCACCAAATGTAATAAAGCCAACTGAACAAATGTAGCTAGAGGACTACACATTGAGTGCAGTGGCCATAGACGTGTCCCTCTTCAGGCCACATGACAAAGTTGAGCTACTGACTGAATCCACTTCTGTAGTTATTAAAGACTACTTGAAGATATCAAGAAGACTATAAAAGATAGAAGCTGAGCTAGCCAATGAAAAGGCAAAATGTAATAGTTTGACCTTAGTGATCAATAATAAAAATAATGAAATAGATAATCTAAATAAATAGTTGCAAAATACTATTTCTCTTCAGACTCACAGGGCAGTTCAGGCCCAAAATGATTCTTTAAAAGCAGGGCTCACACAGGTCAAAGATGTGATGACAACCCTCAAGCACAAAAAGGCAGTGCTACAAGGACAATGTGAGGAACACCTATTGCAAGTTACCCAATTACCAAAAAAGTTATTGGCTGAACAAAATAACGTTGCAGTCATAATAGCCCAATTTCACTCAAAGTAATAGAGAGCAGCACAATTGACACTAGAGCTGGCCGATAAGCCAAAGAGTGTTAGAGTGTTAAGTCTGGTAAAGGAGCTATATGAATCCATGTGGAAGATAATCTTTTCAAAGATTATTTAACTCAGGCCATCTCTCACCTTCCTGCTAAATGCACAAAAATTGTGCAAAAAGGTGGAGAGTTCAGTTGTAAATACTCTAGCTATAGTCTCTGAGAGAGTAATGGACTCAAAATTATTGCTGCAAAAGTTGTATGATGTAATAGATGCAACACTATCAGTAGCAAGAATCAATGATAGAATGGTCACTGCCAAGTGAGTAAATGATATTCTTATTTGTAATTTGGTAGCCACCAGTTGTAGGGAGCTTCTAGATGTCATGAAGGAAGGAATCAATGAAATGAAGCAACATGTTAAAGATCTAGTACAACTAGGTTTTCCTTCTCCATTTCTTGATGACAACACCGTGCTGATGGTAGAAGAAATTGAACCTTTGTTGTTGGTCAAACAGAAGGATCAAATAGTTTTCTAGGATCTAAGGGATGATTCATTTGTCCCTGAAGTAGAAGCTGTCTTGGTTCTTATTTCCTAGCTCGAATTCAAATTGAAAGCTATGGTTCAAATTTTGCAACATTTTTCACACAAGGATATTATTAACCTTGATTTGGCCTTTAATGAATTATAGGGTAAACAAGGGTTATCTAATGAAGAGTGGTCCGCCTACCAGATAGCATTGTTGAAGCTGTGATTTTGAAATTTTGATCTAGCGGGAGTTGTGGTTTCTTTTTGAGCAGGCTCAAAAGTCCTTGGGGTCGCCAGTAACTGTAGAGTAAAAATTTACTCTAAGTTTCATTCTATTTTTTTAGTCACATGCCACAAAATTTTGTCTTCACATACTTTGGTCCAAGATGGTAGAGTTTTGAAACAGAGCATGAACTCTATTTTCCTATTTGATTCATTTTTGTCTAAGTGTTGAAATCAAGTAGAACCTAAAAAGTGTCTTCATCTGAGGCATCCTTCTCAGTGGAAACTACCAAGTGTCATCATCTGAGGCACCTTTTATATTCTCTATGATTTGGTCTGAATGTGCCACATATCTCATAGTGATTTAGTAGAATGCACCAAGTGTCAGCATCCATGATTTCATATCAGCACCCACATTTCATCTCTTTTCAATGCAAGGTTTCAGAAGTTAAGTATCGAAGTCAGATGGAAAGCATCAAGTAGTAGTCGTGGAAGGTCTCAATGTTGCTTTTTTGAAAGCGATGGAAGCTGGCACGTACTCCAATAAAAGAAAGTGGAAGACACCACGTGTTGTAGTCTAAATTATCTTCATCTTTGCTTCATTGATATAGCAAAGACTGTGGTGGCTCCCCAAGTTTTGTTTCTTAAGTGAGCAGAAGATGCCAGGTGTTGATGTCTATGTGAATGAGAAATGAGACCCATTTGTATAAATAGATCAAAGTGGCAACTACCATGTTTCATCTTTCACAGGTTTCTAAAAGGGTAGCTACAAGCAGCAAAAATCACCACGTAACCCAGGTAAGAGAAGCAGAGATTGCCTTGTGTCCTTTAAGGAAGAAGCAGATATTGACACCCATCCCTGTATCCCTTTTAAAAGAAATTCTGAGAGTCTTATTTTATTTTAAGATGTTGAATTTTTTAGGAAGTGGATAGTGACAAGTGTCAAAGCCAGAATGATCCTGAGCAAAGAGACAAAAGAGTATAAGTATGCAGACTGTGCCGCATGTCTTCTATAGTTGTTGCAAAACATGACAAGTGTCATTCTCTAGCATTTCCTAAAGTAATAATAAAATTGGCTAAGTTTTACCTAGTGTTTAAGAGAAGGGCGCGTCTTGCAATCTGTTATAGCCAATGAACTGCCAGAAGATGAAGCATTTCAGAATCTATAAGATATCTTATATTAGACACTTTTAGTTAGGTGGATATTTCATTTGGGCTGTTAGATTGGGAACAAGCAGACAATATGGAGTGGATCTGAGGCTATAAATATGGAGTAGGAAGATCATCAATAAGAATCCATTATCAGAGAGAATTTTTTGAGAGAGAATTATTGTAAAGAGTCTAGACTTTCTAGAGTTGTGACTAAGTAATATCATTTGATTTTGTCTCATTTTCTTGAGTTGAAAGGTTTATATAACTGTACGTGTTCTGTACCTTTTATATGATTGGAAGATTCAAATAAGAATATTGAACCCTATGCCTTTGTTGATATTTTCTATGTCATTTGCAAAAGTAGTCTAGGCTGTAAACTTTCTAGAACTGTGATTAGGAATGTCATTTGCTTTTGTCTCATTTTCTTGGGTTGGAAGGTTTACATAATTGTACATGTTTCTATGCCTTTTATGTGATTGGAAAATTCAAATAATAATATTGAACCCTATGCCTTTGTTGACATTTTCTATATCACAACAAAAGTAGTCTATGATGCGAGCCTCTGTTTCTATTGTTTCCATCTTTTACATTGATCATGCACTTGTTTGCTCTTAAATGTAAATGAATCCTACATATAGTCTCACTGTGCTTAGGATTAAGGTTGAATTATAATCAGGTGCATTGCCATAGAATAGATTTTCTTTCTTGCATTGTGTTTCTGATTTAAGTTCCTCTCCCTTTTCCCAGTATTTACTTGATTTAAAGAAGAGCCAGCTTCTCTAAAATCTAGAGGTTGTTTCAAGATGCAAGTCCCACATCTTGAAAATTCCCATTGTTGTTGATTACAATCAAGCACAATTTTAAATCATCAACACATACTTTTAACTTACCTTAGTATTAGATATAAAGAAGAAGATTGCAAGAAAGTGAAGGTGTCCAATGTAAAGCACACTAGGCAAACCTATAGAAGTTAGTGCAAAAATAGCCAAAAATAAAAAAAAATGGAATATAAGCATATAATAGTGGAAAAGAAGAAATATTTTTAGGAAAATTTAGGATTATTAAGGAAAGGTTTTAGAATATTGAAGGTAAATAAATGAAAAAAGGATGGAAAATGAATGACAAATGACGATTAGTAAATGATTGGAAAATGATAAGAAATAAATGACAAATAAGTGAAAATAAATGATAAATAAAACATAAATGTCAAAAAGGAATGTATAAAATGATAAATCATGTTGAGAAGTATGTGAAACATAAATGGCACATGAAATATCAATGTAAGACAAAGCTAATAAAGATATTAAAAGAAGGTGAAAAGTAAGCTCATGTAATATAGGCATGAAAGAATCAAACATAAAGAAAAATATGAAATAATGTTGAATGAAATGTAAGTCAATGTGTAAGATAAACATGAGGAAGTCATATATAAATAGAATCATGTAAGAATGGCAAAAGGGTGTGAACTCAGCTGTCCACAATAGAAGGGTAGTATAGTAATGACAAATGAAAGAAAAGAGTGATCCATAGTTATTCAAACATGTTGTTTTTCTCTAAAGATAGATAAAATTGAAACAAAGTATTGCTAGCATGTTTTTAAGAGATGGAGAAGAAGGAATAATATAAGAGGGAAAATATATTTGGAATCACAATTTGGTTGTCAAGGGGGGAGATGAAATGGGTGGAGGGGATAATGAAGGAAAAAACAAGGTAGAGGAACTCTTTACTAAAGTCAAGACACTCAAATTTGGTTTATCAAAACAAGAGGACTTTCAACCTTAAGGACTTTTAAGAAATTCTCTTAGCCACACAAGTTTTAGGTCAAAAAATGGAGTATATATATCATCCCATGAAGGATATATGCATGAAAAGTAAAATAGACCTACCTCCTCATGACATGTTCCCTGCTCCTTAGGACCCCTTACAGAGTCATCAGTCTACTACGAATATTGAGTACTTGCATGAGAAAGTAGGTATCACTATAGATTTTTTTTAATTCCCCTTTTCCAATCTACTAGCTTACCACACCCTAAAGGACTTTGGCTCTATGTGAAGTCAAATGTGGAGTTTGAGCTTTGATTGGAGATAGGAGATGTGTTTGTAATCACATCTTTTGGTGTGATTTGACTTTTGATATCATTTCCTTTAGATATCATTTCCTTTTTTTCAAATGATTTGGCTTTAATTGTTTTTAAATTCCTCCTCCATATAGATTTGGAAGACCAAACCTGGGTGATAAAGATGACTTTCATTTGAAAACTTGGGACAAGGTTTCTAAGAGAGAGAACATCAAAGAGCATGGGGTCTAAGAGTCTCATAAATCTAGGTGAAATAAAAGTTCTATCTTGACTTCAACCTTATTTTATCAAAATGTGGAGGTGAAATAAAGGGGGAAATCAAGAGGAAAATGACACATTTAACAAATTTGAATTTCTTCAAATTGCAAAAAATGTGACAAATGGCAAAAATTAATACAATGATATCAAAGGTGTGATTCCTTATCATAAGACTACGGGAAGTGAAGGAAAACATGCTAACATAGATTGTTTACAGATTCCATCTAGTAAAAGAAGCAAAAGCTAATGTCTAAATAACAAGGATCATAATTAACATGAAAAGAAAGGTAATTTTATGATGAGGGATGGTTTTTATCCATGTTTGTACCAAGCAACTCAAAAAAGGAAATCCCAAGGGGTGAAAATAAGCAAAAAGTGAAGGAGCCTTTGTATAAAACACCTCATAAAGAAAGACCTAAAGAATGCCAAAACAACATTGGCAAGCGGAAAAATAATGAAAAGGAATAAATGAGAATGAAAAAAAGAATGGTAATTTTATAAGGAGGGTTGGGTTTAATCCACAGTCTTATTTTTCAACTCACAAAAGAAAAACCCAAGGCGTGACAAAATAAAATTGACAAGCAACACAGATATGAGAAAGAATAAGTGAAATATGGTAATTTTCTGAGGAACAATCAGGGCTTATCCACGGTCTTATTTTAAAACTCACAAAAGAAAAATCCATGAGGGATGATAAAATAACATTGGCAAGTAAAAGGAAAATGAAAAATAAGATAATGAATACTATGGTACATTAAGAGGTAAATGCTAAAGAAAAGGGGAAAAATGATCATAAAGATAATAAAGTAAAGAATGATATAAAAATGACAAAATGGAAAGAGACATGTATAAGGACAAAAATGAAAACAAATGCCAAATGTGATGTATAAGAAATCCAAAAGAACATAAAGTAAAATGATGATGCTTAGGAAAGTGAAACTAAAAGAAGAAACATGAGACAAAAAGAAAAAGTAAATCTATGTTAACATCTGTATCAAATGTGAGCATGTGAAATACAAGATTATAAGTCTTAGAAGGTTTCTTGAAGCTATATTTGTTTGTTATTATGCATTATAGAATAAGAGCAAGCATCACAAGATGCCCCAAAGGGTAAATGAATGTAGGGATGGGCATCGCAAGATGCCTCAAAGTTTGAATGGATATATGGATGGGCATCACAAGATGGCCCAAAATATGAAGGGATATGTGGATGGGCATCAAAAGATTCCCCAACATGTGAGTTGGAGTGAGGTAAAATTGACCCATTAGAATGATTTACATTGGGTTGGTAGGTGCATTTGGAAATAGGCAAATGTGTTAGTTTTTTATATTTTAAGGAGGTTGAATGTGACATATGATGTGTAGGAGAGGTATGAAGAGATAAAGGAGGACCATGTATGATATGATTTAGATTAGGAATTTGAACTATGTACTCATTTGGTTCATGTGACTTAAGAGGTTGAGATTCAATGGATGCCACAATATGTTTAAAGTTATTCATGTTAGATATCCTTTCCTTATTGGTGTAGGAAGAAGGATAAATTATTTTTTAAACAAAATTAGAGGATGAGATTTGTTTATTATGTAGGTGATGTTGATGTGATTTTGGATATTGAGATTCAATTTGAGAAGCCCGAAGATAATATTGATAATATTGTTTTGTAAGAGTATCAAGATTGAAATGTGGACCAAATAAGGAAGAAATAAGAAATTTATGAAGATCATGACAATACTCATGAGAATGACCTATAGTAGAATGCCACCTACAAAATTTATCCATATTGTACCATCTTGGAGGAGGTTTGATAGGATTAAAGCTCATGGGTTTAGAGGGTGGAAATTTATTTTTAAATTGTTATAGATTCAAGGTAGGGTGGGCTGGGGTAAAATTGATTAAATTGGATGCTCCACTTTGAGGTTGGGGAGACTTGGATGAATCAATGGTTTGATAAGATTGGAAAGATTATTTAGTAGTTGTTTGAGATTGTTCAAATGAAGATATAAAAAAGTCTTGCCTTTTTGCTTATTCTAAGGCTTATTCTAAATTTTTAGGTGAAAAAATTCAAACTTTGTATTAAAGGGAAGGTTTAAGAGTAGTGACAAATAGTTTTAGAAGAGTGTCATCTTTCATGTTATGGTCCACTTTATGAGCAAGAGACTTCCATAGTTTGATGAAAGTGTGAGAATATTCATTAGGAATTTACTTGGCATTGATAAAATGACTAAGGTAGTTTTCAGGAAGGTCATCATGTTGAAATTCCTTCACTAGAGCATTGACTAAATCCTCGAGTTGTGAGATGGAATGTCTAGGAAGATGGTTGTACCATTCAAGTGCATCACTAAAAAAGGTTTTAGATAAGATATTAGTGGTAGAAAAGGTATTATTTTTGACCTATTCCTTATAGAGATTACAAAAATACTTAATAAAGATAGTAGGATCCTTGGTCCCATTATATGTGATAGTTTGAGAAATGTTTCCAATACTATGGATGCAATAAATGGAGCTAAAACTTTATTTTGAAGATGTTTAAGAATTTTTTTATTCATTAGAGGTTAAAGGATGATATTCCCATTGGAATCTCTAAGAGGAGGGGAAAAATATGGATTTGGTTGAGACATGATGACTTGAGGTGGTTGACTAATCATGTTACATGGTCATCATTTGAGATTGATTGGAAGTTTTCATGATGTTCATTTGATTTATGACATGGGTAATAAGTTGAGGTGTGTCAATAGGTAGATTAGTGCTTGTAGGAGGGGTATTATTTTTCCCAACATGGGTATTGGGAGGAGGATTAGTGGAAGATGAAGGATTCTCAACATTTGTGCTAGTTATCTTAAGTGTGGTAGAATAAGAAGTAAGCTTATAAAAGCCACCATTCTTGTGAGGAGCATAAATAGTATTATCATCAAGGTTCTTGAATATTTGGGAATCATCTTGATTATCAATTTGATTGGTTTCAACCATATTACTTTGGGAAGTGATAATGTTAGGTACTCTTGTTATGGGTGTAATATGAGGATTGTGAACATTGGTTGTAAGAGGTAGAACATAAGGTGAGGTTCCAAAATTTGATGTAAATGATTTGATTAGTTTATTAATTCTAATTTTATAAGGTGTAAAAGTGGTATAAGGTACATGATCATCATTATTTAGGATTTGTCTAATAGGATTCTCTAGATCTACTATACGATAAGGGATAGATTGAGAAGATTTAGAACCATGTGATGAAGAGCCACACCATAAAGAGTTGTATTTTATGGTGGATAGATGGGGTAGGAGAGAAAAACGCATGTACATTTAGAATGGGTTAAGACTATCAATAAATAATTTTATAAGAGGTTTCATTATGATTGAAGAGAAATGAAGTAAATGCAAACAAGAAAAGATAGTGAACTAGGTTGGCAAACATAGTGTAGAGTAATTTTTACTCTACGTCGTATTTAATTCTTTTGGTCAAGCACTATAATTTTGGTCCCTACATACCTAGGACAAAGCGGTAGAGTTTTAGAGCTGAGGGTAGGTTCAATTTTGCCTAAGTGTCGAAGTGCATTGGAAGCTGCCAAGTGTCGCCCTCCGGTCACGGGTCTTTTTTCCCCCTTTTGTTTCTTTCATTTCATTATTGTCTAAGTATTGAATTCGGGTGGAAGCCACCAAGTGTCTATTTCTAGGAGATGGAGCTAGCCAGCTGGCATCCTTCGAGGACCCTTTTGTAACTTTCTAGAGAATCGTGGATCATGCCACATACGCAATAGCAGCTAAGCAAAATGCACCACGTGTCAGCATTCGCATCTCAAAGAGGCACCCATGTTCATTCTTTTTTTATCAAAGACTTTCAATGAGCTTAGCAGTAGAGCAGAAAGCACTAGGTGTCAGTTGCAAGGCCCTAAACTACCTTTTTAAAGAAGCAATGGAAGTCACCACATGTCAGCATCTGAGAGACTTTAGTTCAACGCCTGGGTCCAATGCTTTGGTTCAACACAAAAAGACGTCATTTAATTTTGCTTAAGTGCCAAAGAAAGTAGAAGTTGCCAAGTGTCACTCTTTGGGTCCCTCTCTACTCCATCCCCAGAGAAAGTGGGAGGTGCCACATACCCCTAAAAGAAGAAGCAGAAGATGCCATGTATCTTCCCAGAGTAGCAGAGGTCACCACGCGTCAACTTTTGAGAGATCATCTTTGAGATTCATTACCCAAATAAGATTGTGGTGGGTCCCGAGTGTTACTTTAAAGGACTGTGGAAGCGTCAAGTGTCAACATGTAAAGATTTCCACGTGCATCCATCCCCCTTTTAAACTTTGTTTGAGCAAGGAACACAGTGAGTTTTATTTTGATAAAACTATGAAGTATCGAGGAAGTGGATTGTGCCAGGTGTTAAAGGTGAAGCATTCCTGAGAAAAATATAGAGAAAGTGGAAGGTGCCAAGTGGCATTCTCTGATGCCTTCTAGACAAAAATAGGATTTTCATGAATTGACTAAGTGTCCTCTTTCATTTCAATAGAACAGAGTTTCCATCTATCTGTTATAGCAAGGATGGAGGGAAACTCAGTGGGAGTTATTTCGGGTAAATAGAACAGTGCACTGAGTAGGTTTCTAGGGCTGGCAAGCATTAAAAGGGTTGTCTATGTGTTCCCTATAGGCAGAAGTATAGTAGACAGTTGAGTGGCCAAATAGGTGATGGAATGAGAAATTTAGGTGCAAAGGGAGGTACTAGACATGGATCGCCATGCTGCAGTCAGGACAGTTCCTGATAAGACCAAGATGCATCCCAGGCATTGAAGGCACCATCTATTTTATCCCCTATGAGTGAATGACAGAGTAGAATTGCATGGGAAAGAGAGTGATTTAAGGAGACATCTGAGGCGATATAAGAAGGATTGTAAAATCAAAGAAAGGGGGATTTTTCTCATAGTTCTAGACTTCTAGGTTTTTTGACCAGTAATATCATTTACTCTTGTCTCAATTTTCTTGAGTTGTAAAGTTGATGTAACTATGCATGTTTTTGTGCCTTTTATGTGGCTAAATAAATTAAGAGGATTGAGCTCCATGCCTTGGTTGGTGTTATTTGTGTCATTTGCAAAGTAGTCTATACTGTAGATTCTCTAGAGTTGTGATTAGAAGTGTCATTTGTTTTTGTCTCATTTTCTTGAATCAGAAGTTCTACATAACTATACGTGACTTTTATGCCTCTTATGTAATTGGAATATTCTATTAAGAAGATTGAACACTATGCCTTGGTTGACATTCTTTGTATCTCAGCAAAAGAATTCCCTGTTGTGAGCCTCTGTTTCTGTTATTCCAATCTTTTACATTGATCATGCACTTGTCTGCTCTTAAATATAATTGATTCTTATAATAGTCTCACTGTGCTCAGGTTAGGATTAGGATTACACTCAGGCACATTTTCATAGTTAGATTTCAGTTCCTGCATTTGCATTTTTGTTTAATCTCCTATCCCTTTTCCCAACACTCGATACAAAAGAAGAGACCAGCTTCTCTAAAATTTGGAGGTTGTTTCAAGTCGCATTGTCCCACAGCTTGAAACTTCCCATTATTGATTGATTAAGATCAAGTGCAATTTTAAACCATCAACAATTTTTGGCACACCTGGTGGGATTGATCTTTCAAGGAGTTGAAGAATTTTTTGGTGTGTTCTTCGGCCAACTAGCCTTTGGAGGTTTTTAGCAACACCAACAATGACTCTGAGTTAAATCAACAGATCAAGCAGTCCTAGTATCATCCAGAAATCACCTTTTGGTATGTATAATTTTTTTACTCATAGTTATGGGTCTTACTCTCCTCTATATATTTTTAATCAAGAACAAGCTTCTCCTAGAATCATGTCAAGTAACAAGGATGCAGATGGTCATGACTTATACCAATCTTATTCCCAGTCTCCCAAATGTCACATCCCATGCTCAACTTGACCTTATTTTCACCTTCAAGAAAGCATTGCTGGGATTTAGAAAATATGTGTTAGAGTTTGATAGTAGAAGGGGATATGGCCAAGAAATTCCTAGTCATGTCATCCATCAAATAAGGGATGCAGTAGACCTCATTAAAAGTGAATGGGATCCCATTGAAAGAGTAAATTGGCAAGAGCTTACATATGAGATGCTGGATGTGTGTGGATTGATTGCATTTCTAGAAGAGAAACTAAACATTCATGAGAGACAGCTTTACCAAGTCTATCAAAATGCCTATCCACCACCACAAAATCCAGATCAATCATATGCCACCCCTGTTCATGAGCAAGGTCGAACATGTCAAGGTCACTTCCCCAATAATGCAATCTCTATGATGGAAGCAAAGCAAGAGGACCCCAAACCCTCACTTTCCTCTCAAGTCCCTTCCACCCTTCCTCAAGAAGCTTCTTGTTTTTCATCACAACCTTCCTCTTTAATCCTTTTCAAAGAAGACTATATTTTGGAAGAAGCAAATGAGTATGTAGAGGAGTGCACTCAATTCATGGCTAGTTAAGAGGATTCCATAAGTATAGATAAGGAGGAACTCACCATAGGTACCCCCTTTGATGAATAAGAGGACAAGTCACAAGCATTTTCCTTAACTTCAGATGAGGAGGAGATCATTTCTGAATTTTTTCTCACTTTGCAAGAAGATATGGAGGAGCATGGACACTCCCTTGACCAAGTCATTGAGACAAGTGACACTATCTTTCAAGAAGGCTGTGAACTGGTCGGATATGGAGAAGATAACTTTGAGAATCAACTGAGTATGAAGAAGGGATGCCAGCTTTCAAATTTATCCTTTTAAGAGGATGAAGTCATCAAGGAGCATAATGATGCAATAGAGCTGGAATTTGAAGGAGATAAGCCGAAAGATAATGGATATCAAAAGGCATAGAGTGAAGAACCAATAGCCAACAATTTCTTGATGACACACGAAAGCATGAAGAACTAGTATTCGATGGGTTTTCAAAGACAAGAAGAGCTTATGGATGTTGAAAGCATATTCAACTCAGACTCGTTCGAATGCAGGCAAATCTATGTGGCCAGTGTAGAATACATTCCATCAAAGATATACCTATTGCAATCACTGGTATGGCAACATAAGCTGGCTTGTCATAAAGAAGACGTTGGAAAGTTCATTTTTGATCCTAGAGGAAAATGAGGATGTTTAATTAATGTAGTTAGGTAGTTTCCCATTCCTGCATTGTTTCATTATCTATTTTGGTTTTCCCACTTTTCTTTTAAAATAAGCATTTTAAATGCAGGGTCGGCGTCTTAGAAGTTTTAATTCTTTAAAAAAAAATTTGCATTAAATGCTTCTCTAAATCTTTCAAGATCTATAAGGTACCTCGCATCGCATAGCGTGTCCACCTCATTATTTCCCAAAGATTGAGTAGGATTTGCTAACGGTCATCCAAATTTAATGTTATTTAGGACTTGATAGGCCCATAAATATCCTTGAGCAAGTTTTAAAGTTTACAAACTCTCAAGCATTCTTGTACCTACGAAAATATCCTGCTCATTGTGATTGTTAGCACCTAATAAAGTTTACTTTAGCAAGCATATTTTTATTTGCACAAGGCTCATATACCAGGTATTATACAAGAGATATAGAGATGGTGGGAACATCATCCTCACAACAAATAACAGGGACACCTGAATATCTGGATAGGTTGCTCGTTAGTGATTCATATGCTACAGCCCCTACACCACCATCGAGAAGTTTCTTGAGAACCAAAATCCTGGCAGTCAGTCAAACCAGTGACCCATCAAAGGTAAGGGATTATGCAAATGGAATCATGGACCTGATCTTGCAAAGAGCCAGTAGCAAGAAACTTAGAGAAGGGGCACACCAAAGGTGTCTACAAAGAGCCAGGGCAAGGCAATATGAGACATTTGAAATGAGGATATGGACCTCATAACTAGCTCAGTTCATGATCCCAGATGTACACCCATGCCCTAATTTGATTGAATTGTGTGCATACTTTCTCCATGCACAATCTTGCACCATTTAACAAGGCCCCTTCATGCTGTAAATCACCCCACTAGCTATCAGGGACATGCTTGCCCTATAATACGATGGTACTACCACCTTCCCCACTATTGATAAGATGTAAAGGACATGGGAAAACATCAACACTCAGACAAGGTTTTTGAGGTCTAAGCTACAAATGGCCGATGGTGATACAATAGTACCCACGCTCCCTATACCAAGGACTCAATTCGTGTCCACTAGCCAAGATGCACTGTCAATGATGGCTCTCATCTTTGGCATGAAGGATGATATGGCAGTATATGCTGAGAAAATAGCCATCCTTTTTAGGCTAAAGATAGTCGATAAAATGCAAGAGTATCAACTTGACTTCTCGAAACACATTGCCTTTTTGATTGTGGAGCAACTGACCCAGTTTAGATCGAAAGAGGTATTCAGGTATTCCTCCCTTTTATTCCATCTCATACTACATTAGAACCCTAACCTTTTCACCTAATTTATGAATCTGAACCTGTATGACCCAGCTTTCAACCCCCAAAGAACCATTCTTGTGTCTGCATGGACACATGTTTTATAAAAAACTAGTGACTTGTATGATTTTTGGAAACTATTCGTTACCCCTATTATTCATTGCCTTAGCCCTGAGGCTATCATAAATAGGTTATTCCCAAGTGTCATGAAACTCGTGGTTAGTTTCCCAATCTCGTGTGACTTTTATTTTGCATCCCATCACATGATCATAAGGGTCCATGGATTTTGTGGAGAACAAGTGTTGCTACCAAAGACCTTAACTCTTAGGTTAGCATTCTTAGAAGTCACCAGGTAGGTGTCAGTAGTTGATAATGAGTATGGATCTTGGAAGAAGAAGAGGAAAATGTACAATCTCCTGTGGATGGCAGGCAACATAAGCCTAGAAGCCAAAGAAGTTGAGACTGTGCTGCTGAGGAAGCTGGCCTTCCTGGGGTTCTTGCTAGTCGAGGACAAATGGGTTTATGACCCAACTGATTACATAGCTTTCATGGTGAGAACCAATAAGATTGGGGCCAAGATTGCACATGAAGGTTGCCCTTTTTGGGAGACCAGGAACAACCCTGCAAAGGATGTTCCTGGTCTCTATGTTGAACTAACAGATTTGCCCCTACCATAAAATAGGCCATGGGAAACCTTATATGATAAACAGAGGGATTATGATCCCAAAGTCAAGATGACTTCCAGTTTGAGAAGGATGTTGAGGAACAAAGGTTGGGATACAGAGAAAATTGAGGCCTATTGGAAATATAGGTAAGAAATTTCTCAAACCACCCATGCTTTTGGAGGCGTAGATTTAGATGAAAGATGTGAAGAACTCTGGGATGAGTGGCATCCCTCCCCTACATCTAGCCTAGAAAAAAGCCAATTACCAACTCTTGGGGTAGAGCAAGAAGCTAGAGTGGGACCAAGCCAGTAACCATAGACCTTAGAGCAAGCTGCAGCTACCGTAGAACAAGAAAGGAGTGTGGTGTCTTCACCACCAAAAGCCTCCCCATCATTAGGAGTGATTGAATTCCCTGGTTATCCACATGCACCACCGTCAACTGTAGAGGTAGAAGGGAAACAAATGCAACCAAAGGTAGAGACACCCAGGAAGAGAAAGAGGGTGCAGTTCCATTTGGATTTAGAGGAGGAAGAGGAGCCTTCACAATGCCTAGTGCAAAGCACTGCAACTTCCCCTCAAGTAAGTATTACTCCTCCTCTTCCCTCTCAATCTATTCCTCACCCTATTGGCATGATGCCTCCACCCAGTCAAATGACACCTCATACCATGCTGCCATTCCCATTTCATAAGTCACCCCATCATTGGTGCCTTAGGCCCTAATGTTACCCCATTTCTCCCCCTCTATTCCTAGAAAGATGCCCCTATGACTCACCCCTAGCCAGCCAATGGCTATCCAATATGGCCTGCCATAAGGATATCTTTTTGCAGGGGGACATATTGCATCCCCTTCCACCTTCCAAATGCAAGCCAATGCTGCTAACAAGGCAAGAGAGGCCCAGTTGGAGAAGAAGAGAATTAAAGAGAATAAGGCACCTACTGTCCCACACCTATGGTCATAATTTTACCCCATCTAACAATAGTTGACAGTGACCCATTTGTCACCCAATGTTGCTAAGCTGAGTGAGCAAATGCAGTCAAAGGACTATACAATGAATGCAGTGGCCATTGACATGTCCCTATTCAGGCCCCAAGATAGAGTTGAGCTACTGACTGAATCCACTTCTATAGTCACAAAAGATTATTTGAAGAAATCAAAAAGACTACAAAAGATGGAGGATGATTTGGCCAAAGAAAAGGCAAACTTTAACAGTTTGGCTGAAGAAGTAAACAAGAGAGATAATGAAATAGCTAGTCTGCATAAATAGTTTTAAGATACTATTTCCCTGCAGACTCAAAAGGCAATCCAGGCCTAGAATTATTCATTGAAAATAGAGCTTGCACTTGTAAAAGATGCAGTAATAGCCCTAAAGTGGGAGAATGAGGCATTGCAGGAAAGAGTCAAAGGACTTCAACTGCAGGTTACCCAATCATATCAAAGGCTGTTGGAGGAGCAAAACAAGGCTGCAACTTTTCAAACCTAGTTCTAAGCAGAGCAACAGAGGATGGCACAACTGAAAATTAAGCTGGCTAATAGGCCAAGAGGTGTCGAAGTAATGTAACTGGTGAAGGAGCTCTATGAGTTAGTGTGGGAGAGAATCTCTTCAGAGATTATCCATCTCATGCCACTTCTCACCTTCCTACTCAACACACAATAATTATGTGAGAGGGTGAAAAATTTAGTATAGAACACTCTAGCCATGGTCTCCAGAAGAGTCACAGACTCCTTACAGGATGACTCCTCAGTCTCAGAAGTTGAAGCTGTCCTGGTTCCTATTTCCCAGCTAGAATTCAAACTAAAAGCCATAGTCTAGATCTTGCAAACCTTTTTACACAAAGATATCATTAACCTTGATCTAGCTTTCGTTGAATTGTAGAACAAGCAAGGGTTATCTGACCATGAGTGGTCCATCTACCAGACAACACTTTTGAAGCTATAAATTTTGAAATTTTGACAAAGCAAGAGTCAGGTTCTTTTTGAGCAGGCTCAAAAGTCTTGGGGGTCCCTAGTAATTGTAGAGTAATTTTTAATCTACATCATATTTAATTCTTTTAGTCAAGCACTACAATTTTGGTCCCTACATACCTAGGACATAGTGGCAGAGTTTTGGAGCAGAGGGCGGGTTTAATTTTTCCTAAGTGTAGAAGTGTAGCAGAAGCTGACAAGTGTCACCCTCCGGTCACGAGTCTTTTTTCCCCTTTTGTTTCTTTCATTTCATTTTTGCCTAAGTATTGAATTCAGGTGGAAGCCACCAAGTGTCAATTTCCAGGAGATGGAGCTAGCCAATTGGCATCCTTTGAGGCCCTTTTTCTAACTTTCTAGAGAACCACAGATCATGCCACGTACCCAATAGTAGCTAAGCAGAATGCACCACGTGTCAGCATCTGCATCTCAAAGAGTCACTTGTGTTCATTATTTTTTTGGCAAAGACTTTCAACGAGCTTAGCAGTAAAGTGAAAAGTGCCAAGTGGCAATTATGGAGGCCCTGAACTACCTTTTTAAAGAAGTAATGGAAGTCACCACGTGTCAGCATTTGAGAGACTTTGGTTCAACGCCTAGGTCCAATGCTTTGGTTCAACATGGAAAGATTTCATTTCATTTTACTTAAGTGTCGAAGAATGTGGAAGCTGCCAAGTTTCACTCTCTGGGTCCCTTTCTACTCCATCCCTAGAGAAAGTAGGAGGTGCCACATACCCCTAGAAGAAGAAGTGGAAGATGCCACATATCTTCCTAGAGTAGCGGAGGTCACCACATGTCGACTTTTGAGAGATCATCTTTGAGCTTCATTACCCAAATAAGATTGTGGTGGGTCTCGGGTGTTACTTTAAAGGACTGTGGAAGTGTCAAGTGTCAACATGCAAAGACTACCACATGCATCCATCCCCTTTTTAAAAGTTGCTCGAGCAAGGAATGCGGTGAGTTTTGTTTTGATAAAACTGTGAAGTATCAAGGAAGTGAATTGTGACAGGTGTTGAAGGTGAAGCATTCCTGAGTAGAACATAGAGAAATCGAAAGACACCAAGTGGCATTCTCCGATGCCTTCTAGATAGAAAGAGGATTTTCATGAATTGACTGAGTGTCCTCTTCCATTTCAACAAAATAGAGTGTTTGTCTATCTGTTATAGCAAGGATGGAGGGAAACTCAGTGGGAGTTATTCCAGGTAGATAGAACAATGCACCGAGTAGGTTTTTGGGGCTAGCAAGCATTAAAAGGGCCATCTATTTGTTCCCTATAGGCAGAAGTAGAGTAGATAGTTGAGCGGCCAAACAGGTGATGGAACGAGAAATTCAAGTGCAAAGGGAGGTACTAGACATGGATCGCCATGCCACAATCAGGACAGTTCTTGATAAGACTAGGATGCATCCCAGGCATTGAAAGCACCATCTGTTTTGTCCCCTGTGAGTGAATGATGGAGTATAATTGCGTGAGAAAGAGAGTGATGTAAGGAGACATCTGAGGCTATATAAGAAGGATTGTAAAATCAAAGAAAGGGGGATTTTTCTCATAGTTCTAGACTTCTAGAGTTTTTTGACTAGTAATATCATTTGCTCTTGTCTCAATTTTCTTGAGTTTTAAAGTTGATGTAACTGTGCATGTTTTTGTGCCTTTTATGTGGCTGAATAAATTAAGAGGATTGAGCTCCATGCCTTGGTTGGTGTTATTTGTGTCATTTGCAAAGTATTCTATGTTGTAGATTCTATGGAGTTGTGATTAGAAGTGTCATTTGATTTTGTCTCATTTTCTTGAATCGGAAGTTCTACATAATTGTACGTGACTTATGCACCTTTTATGTAATTGGAATATTCTATTAAGAAGATTGAACACTATGCCTTGGTTGACATTATCTATATCTTAGCAAAATAATTCCCTATTGTTAGCCTCTTTTTCTGTTATTCCAATCTTTTACATTGATCATGCACTTGTCTTCTCTTAAATATAATTGATTCCTATAATAGTCTCACTATGTTTAGGTTAGGATTAGGATTACACTCAGGCGCATCGCCATAGTTAGGTTTTAGTTCCTGCATTTGCATTTTTGTTTAATCTCCTATCCCTTTTCCCAACACTCGATATAAAATAAGAGACCAACTTCTCTAAAATTTGGAGGTTTTTTCAAGCCGCATTGTCCAACAGCTTGAAACTTCCCATTGTTGATTGATTAAGATCAAGCGCAATTTTAAACCATCAACACATATAAGGCAAAAAATAGTATAGGGTTGACTAGGTTGACCTAGTAAAAAAATAGAGACTATAGAACTATAAAATGTTGGCCAAGTCAAACTAGCATAGTTTATAGATATTGGAAGAAAATCATAAAATCTTTAAAATAATGATAAGTCAACCAGGTCGACCTAGTATAGTGTACAGGGGCTAAAAAATAGACTAGGTCGACAAGGTCGACCTAGTGCAAGAGACAAGGGTAGATTTATTATTTTTATTATATATTGAGTTATAATTATCCATTTTTTCAAACCATAAATTTTTTTATATTCATGATGAAGTATATAATATGATAAATTTAATAGAAAGTTATTAAAGAACATAGAACTAGGTCAACTAGGTCAACTTTGTTGACTGTGTCAGAGTAGTTTTAAAGATTGTAAACTATGAAAGGAAAGTATAGAACAAAAAGATATAGAGAAGTAAAAATTGACCTTAGCGGTTTAGAGATGGAAAATAAGGAGAGTGCTGATCTGGAACCTTGGAGAAAATTGTTAAAATCCTACAAACTAGGTCAAATTGGTAGACCAAAAAATACATAAACCTGCTACAAAAATTGAAAAAGTGCTAAAATACACTAGTTCAACTTGGTTAACCTATTTTACTGAATTGGAAGTCTAAAAATGAAATATCTCAACCTGGTTGACCCAGTAGTCTAGAAACTTGGAAAACTATGCACAGGGATAAATAACTAGGTCAACAAAATTAATCTAGTAGGTCAAAATATATTATAAAAATGATGATAAAAAGAATGAAATAAGTGAAAAAAATCCTACAAGGGTTTATTTCACATTAGGATCAATAGAATATATGCAATAAAAATTTCATGATGCACATGAATCAATCCTAGATCATATAAGATAGAGCACACCAACACTTCTAATTAGTTATGCACTTGTTAAGCGAGATCATGACCAATATGGGGGTCCACTAGACCCAATTAAGGGATCACTTATATCATCTATCACAACACATCATGATAGGTAGGTTTCCAAAGCCTACAGTCCAACACCATCACATAACAACCCTAAAAAAGTCCTATGGTTTTAATATTTCACTTATGATAATAAACAAGAAAGTAAACTATTCTAGTAATAAGAAAAGTAAACTAATCTAGTGCACACCAAAGCTTGTGGCATAAAGAGGGGGGTTAGTAAAAACAAATAAACAACAAATAAAATAAACATGCATAATAGATATATACTCACATCAATGTATATAAAATCTTAATACATGGGAGAGAAGAATACATGTTACATTATCTATCTACTCTTACACAGGATAAATTATGTTAGGAATACTTACCTTTGAAGATGAACCTACTGTGTCTCAACCTCTCCCTTGGCCAATGGTGATTTATAAGAGATTTTTGTGGCTTGTAAGGATAACCAAGATAGATCAGCTTTAGGATACATGACCTACCTACGTATCTAAAAGACTTCTCCACAAGACAAGATTAGATCTCCAAAAAAAGTATTAAACCCTAAAGATTTATTCCTAAAATAGAATGGTCAATAAGTAGATGTTTGTTTGCACTTCTTCACTTAACTCAACTCTCTTATGAAATGGTGGTAAATGACCTTGTATATATAGTAGTATCTCACCCTAAAGAGTTTCAAACATGTCGGTTGTGCTAGGTTAACTAGGTCAACCTAGCACATTATGGAGCATAATGCTTGATTTTTGTGCTAGGTTAGTCAGGATGTAAAGCAATAAGGAAAGGCAAAGTATCCCCAGAATAAGCTAGGTCGACCAGGTTGACCTAGCTTACTAAATAGGTCAAAAGGGAAATAAGGTAAGAAATGAGGGATAAAGCATGATAAATGGTCAGAATAGATAGGAAAGAGAGAAATAAGCTTAGGGTTCAAGGTTTTAGGATTCAAGAGTGTAGATATCAAGTGGAAAAAGGAACAACAATCTTATGAATCACTAAAAGTCTATGCACCCCTTTTTTAGTTCACCCTTTAAGTCATGCACTCAGGGAGATTGAGACTCGATAGCTTCTTGCAAGATACAAAGTGTCAGTAATCAATAAAAGTGTGAAAATATTATGTGTATATAGCCTTGACTTTCACCATCCAACTCTTACTAATTGAGTCATCAAAATAAGAATTCCTTTGAAATTTTACAAAATGATTAATCCATTATGGAATTTATGGGTGTAAGAGACCATATGCCATCCGAAGACCATATAAAATGATTTAGAATAAATATAGAACCTAGTGCATATTTTAAGGAATAGACTAGATGTCTTAATCAAATAGAATAAAAGGAAGATCAAGGTATTTTATCTCTTGAGCAAGACACTAGCATATCATCTAGAAATCATCTTATTCTAGAATAATAGAAAGCATATTCAAAGAATTCCCAGACATTTTCTACTCACCTAGAGAATACCAATTTCCTTCTCCTTTGACCTCTTTAAAGGACCAGTCTCCATCCCTAATTAAAGAAACTATTGACATCAACATTATAACTGAAGATAGACCTAGGATTATGAAGCTTGAAACTAAGTTAACCCCAAATGAAAGGGACATTCTTATTAGTCTTCTAGAATAATTCATTTATATATTCACCTGGGTTATGTTGATATGTCAGACCTTGAACCATCTTTGGTTGTTAACCACTTAGTGGTCCATCTATATGCCAAACCAATTAAGCAAAAACTTCATAATATGCATTCAAAGGTGGTTATTTTAATAAAATATAAGTTAAATACTTTTTTGGAAGCTAATTTAATTCATCCTATTAACTACTCTAATTGGATCTCTAACATTGTTCCTAGTTTCTTAAGAAGGTATATGCATAGGATGCTTAGTCTTGTGCATGAAGGAGCATGATGTCTTGGTGAGATGAATTCACATAGGCATGAAGAATTATATGAGGTTTCTTGAGCATGTATATGAGGCATTGGATCACTCATGTGAGTTTCAGGGTAATCCTATAGGGGTAAGACCTTTAGACCAAGTTTACACTTAGACCACTCCTAGATCCTACATTGCCTAATGAGACATCATGATCTATTGTCAAGGCATGTTAAGAATATATGGACCTAATTGAGCATGATATATGTTTCTTGAGTATGTTAATGTGGTGGATATTACATGGGAATAGGCATGAAGGTTATTTTTAAGGCCTAATGTGTTTTGTAGATCAAGGTCAAAGAGAGTAAAGAGAGAAAGTGTGGCCTAATGAGGGGTCATGATTAGATTTCAATGTGTTTGAGATCATATAATAATTTTAAGAGGTGATTCATGTTGTTTCAAGTTTTTTCATGCATTTTTAGGTTAAGGTATGCAATAAAATGCATGAAAAGTGGTTTTTGGGTCTCTTGAGTGCACAAAATGAAGGGTTCTCAACCTGAGAAGGATTTTATTGTGTTTGTTAGATCTTCAAACGTATGCATGGGAAATTAAGCTATTAATGATATATGGGGAAGGTTCCTGGATCAAAATTACAATCATTAGTTTTTAGATTGATATGATATACTTTATGAATTATCTTTAAGAGTGGAAACAATTTTAAACCCTCCTGGAACCCTAAAAGTGACCCTATGTTGAAGATATGATTCAAAAGTGCTTAGAATGGTTTGGAATGATCAGGTAAGTGTTGGAAGAAATATAAATAAAGGGGGGTGAATAAATTTCCTTTATTAAGTTTTAATTTCACTCAATACCAAACCTTCTAGTCATTCATCAAGCAACATCATCATGTGAGCAATATCAACTAGTCTAGTAACATAGTACTGAGAATATACATAGTAAGAATGAACACATAGTGTAAGTAGGAAACCCTCATGGAGTTTAAAACACACAAACCATATCTTATAAAAATATTAATATAAATTAATTAATAAAACTTAGTTGATCACCCACTCAACTTGGAGTACCAACCATAATCTATCAAGCATCGACTTGATAGAGTCTTTACCACGCACTCATTTGTATGGAAGTATTAACACCCTTACTAACTCAACACCAAATTAACCATGTCTTGACCAATCACCCACTCATCTAGGTATTCCTATACCTTCCATATTTTTCCTTGTTTTAATATTCAATATATTATGGTCCTTTCTCTTTAGCTCTTCACATATTTCTATGCCTCTCAAACTAGCCTTTAGCCTTTTTCGCTCAACTAACCCTCTTCTTGACTTGATTGAAACATATGACCTTGATCACCAAAATAATAACTTATATTATGTATTCATGATGCCTCTCTAATGTTACAAATGACATCCTCCTACTTCTCTTTGTTCTTTTTTGTTCACTTTCACACTTCACTCTTGCTCACACACAATTAGGCCTATTAAACCTTGCTCTTATACAAGTTACTTTCTCTCACACACTTGGGTCATCCATATGAATTTTAAATTTTTTATTACCCTTTAAATATTTATTATAAAATTTTTAAAAATGAATAAATTAATACATTAGGTCATCCATAGCTTAATAGGATGTATTCCTTCTTTAGGTCTCAAAGAGACGTAATCTCATTAGGCCTACTTAGCACACATTGCCTTTTGATCTTATTGGATCACATTAAAACACTTAAAATGTAATTAAAATATAATATTACACCTAAATATACACCTATAAATATCATATTATCTTCATAACTCCTTTTATCTCAAACCACTACTTGGAGCACACCATTAGTACAATTCATATTAGGCTTGTGCATACCCAGAAAGTCTATCATAAATAACTAAAGCATAAAAATAAATTTTAAAAAAACCATGGAAAAAATAATACATATAAAATATACATTACCTTATGTTCATCACCATGTTCATTAGAATTCATAACGCATGGTAAAAAGACTCAAACCCTTCTCTACAAATAGCTCACTCAGAACTGTCAACTAGCCTCAAAACATAGTTATGAAGACTTAAACTTATAACACCTAAATTAACACACTTAAGGTATTATAAATAATTAAAATTATATTAAAACATCATTATATAAATCTCCATAAAAAATATCACAAGTATTAATGACAACTATTGGTCTTGTAGACCAATCTGTTGGCCTCCTCTCTCACAGACCTTACTTAGTCAGACAAGCCATTTTAGATTTAATATTTAAACTTATTATAATAAATCAAAATATTATTCAAATAATTTATATGTAAATAATTTTTTTAAAAACAATGTCATGTGCATTAGGTTCATCAACTTATGGCATAGATTCTCAAACTCATCATTGCAACCTGCTTACTTAGAAATGGTAGTTTACCTTCAAACACAATCATGGTGATAATGAATTTTAACACCTATGTAGAAAATTTAAAATAATTATAATTAATTTTTATGATCTTATAATATCAATATACCAATATCAAATATATAGATAACATGGTCATATGGAAACATTGATCTTGTAGACCAATCTCACAACCTCATACCTTCATTGTCTTATCTCCACTAGATAGGTCAACTTATGAGAAACATTTTCAACATATATACTAACCTAAAAAACATATATATAACATGAAATTTTATTAAAATTATTTAAAAACTACTCCATGTACTTGGATTCATCCCTAGCCCATGATAACACTTCCCTAATCAACTTCTCACTTTTGCCTAGTTTTATCACTATATAGATCATTAGGCCTTTTAGCAATATGTCAACTTGCATGACTAGTTTAGATCATATGAGGAATATAACCTCATAAAAAACTAACATGAACATGAAAATCAAGTATCAAGCTTTAATCTCCATTTATTTATCAACTTTGACTTGGTCAAATCTAACTGATACAATAAATCTCCAATAAATAAGGCTTTTTATTTAGGGTCCACTCACTCCCCTAGAAACCAATCACACTTATAGGTGCCTATAAGAGTTTAATACAACCTAAAATCACTTACATAAACATTCCAAACCATTCTGGGCTTTTTTGATCAATATCTTTCTCATCAGGTCAAAGTTAGGGTTTTAGAGGGGATTAAACCACCTTATAGTCCTAACGAACATTTATCAATATTAGCCCCTCATTATAGAATAGATACTTTTAAATTTTATTTAGGATCCTTCCCCATCTACCGTGATTTTTTTAGGTTCTGATGCAAAGGTTAAAGATGCCAATGAACACATGAAAGTCCTCGAGTTGAGAACACTTCATTTTGTGCACCTGAGAGACCTTGAAACATTTTTTATTGCATTTTATTTAAAATTTTGGCCTAAAAATTGGTAAAAAAACCTTATAAAACCTATCACACCATTTAATATTCTCACATGTTCATTCTTACCTTGGAAACTGATCCTGATACCCCATTGGGCCATAATCTCTCTCTTTGATCTCTTGGCTTTTGACCTACAAGTCACATTAGGCCTTAAAAATTACCTCCATGCCACTTTCCATGAACTCTCCACATCACTTAAATTATAAATAAACTTATTTAATTCTATAAAACTACTTTAAATCCTTCATGGGTCTTGACAACACCTCATTTTATTAGGCAGGGCCTAGAACTAGTCTAGTTGCATGCTAGGTCTATAGGTCCTACCCCTGTAGGCTTACTCTAAGATTATCATGAGTGTTTTAACACATAATATACCTTATAAATTAACCTCATACAACCTATTATTCCTATTTTCATCCATTTCACCAAGATACTATGCTCAAACCTCCTCATTAGGACTTCTCACACCATGACTAGTCTTAGGTAACTCAAAACACTTGACCTTCATGCCTCCTTTCATACCCGAAAAATATCACTATCATGAAAAAAATCCTATTAACATGATAAAATAATACCATAAATATTCTCACATGCATGAGACCACTCATATTACCAAGCAACCAAATCCATGCCTTCATATAAAGTCTCTTCATGACATGACTAGGCCATGACAAGACTCCTTAAGCTCTTGATAATTAACACAAGTATATTCTTATTAATAACTTGTCCTAAAGGAAATAAATTTCAACACTTATTAAGGATTATACACCTACCTATCAAATTAATACATTTCTAAACATATTCTCACATACCTAGGCTCACTCACTTCACCATATTACCTGCACATACTTTCTCACACGGTCTAAAACAAGGAATTGCAAGATACCTTGATGAATTAACCTATTACATCCATGTTATGACCTCAACACAAAATAAATCAAGATTAAATGAGACACTTGGACCTATACCTTTCTCTCACATGGAAATTACTACATACCTTCAATGATCATAAGCTTGTCATAGCATATACTTCCAACTGGCCTTACTCATCTAGATACCATGCTTATCTAGACATCAACCTCATTTAACATGATTAATCACCATGTATCTTCATTAGATGCATCTAGACATTAATGACATTATATTTACGTCAATGATAACATTATGACAATAAACTCCCCCTTTGTCATTGATTGCAAAACACACTATAGTCTGATCAATCTCTCCTCCCTAAAACTAGTCTTTCTCCCCCTTTGACATTAATGACAAAGGGTCTTCTAAAAACTATAATTTATAACTACACCTTCATAAAACATAGGTTATGAGTCATCATAGGAACGTGTTCCACCTTACTCCATGCATACTTCCTCTAAATAAACTTAGATTACAAGACTGTTTACCTTCCTTTATGCACCTTGATGCCATAGAGATGAATGATATCCAACTTCATGATTCTGCATACCTTTTTTTTAATACACACTTTCTCTTGAATATTATGAAATATATGATTATATCCCCTTTATTTGATGTTGTCTCTTCTTGGAACTTTTTTTATGCTTGATTGAACCTTCAACCTCTATTCATTATTCATTATGTCTGTACAACACCTGACTTAGACTTCTATCTTATTTGATCTCCTTCACCTCACACACCTATGACATAATAATCATATAGATCTATGATACATGACCCAAATATCATCTTAAAACATCTAGATCAATCATATTCAATGCTTATGAGCATAAACCATCTTTGAAAATAATACTTGTCCACCATGCCTATTAGGTTTATCTATAATCAAGGATATTGTTCAAAGGGGTCAATATAATACTTCATGATATTTAATATATCATGGCACAAAACTCAGCATAAAAACACTTTAATGCACCAAATAATTGCTAACTATTTATGGTAATACCCCACTGAACAATTTTGCAATATTCTTTTATGTTAATTGGTTTTTCCTAATTTCACTATGTTCTTCATACTCAGATATCTGTGATAGTATCACCTTCATGTATTGCACACTAAGACATCCTTAATACATCCATATTTTATTAATTATACTAAAATCACTATATATTTGAACATAAATCTTTCATATTAAGTAAATGACAATACTATCAGTTATCTTCAATAGAGAAGGATCACAAAGCATAATCATGTTCCCCCTATGCTCATGCTCAATCTTCCAAATAACATTCACCTTGTACTTTCCATGATTAAAACCAAAACTCTTGACACTAATTGTATAATTATGGACTCCCCTTTAAACCAAACATACATAACTTAATGTATCAAGTTAACAAATAAGGATCATAAAACCATGCTCTCCCTTTAACTTCTCAACTTTTTCACCATGTAGACCATCTCCAACACAAATCAAGTACTTTGGTACCAATACCAAATCTCAACATAGATAAATCTCATCTATAAATAGATACCAAAAACTTACCTCTCAACATGTCTTCATACCTTCTTTACTTATAATACCTATCAAATATCAACAAGCATCCACCATGCTTCCACTTATAGATGAGTGTCTCCATGAAACCTTAATGGAGTCACCCCTTTTGTAGGGTACTAGAACAACATAAATTTAGGATATTCCAAAATATACATACTATCACAAGACTAAGTATTCTTCATCATTATTCTAAGCTTGATTGTTGACTTAGGCTTGACATTTGACTTGGCTTCTACATAATCCTTCTGAGTATTCTTTCAAATCTAACATATGTTCTATAGTATAAAATATCTCACCTTGGTTTATGAGTTGATCATGACTCACCTTGTCATCCTTATTTTTCTATTTTAACTTTTCCAGTACCATAACTCTTTGGTATACCATCATAAAAATCATGATAAACACTATCATCATCATAATTCAAGCTTGTGCTTATTGAGATCACCTCTAGGTTGTTAGGCCTATCTCAAAGGACCAAGCTTTAATACCAATTATTGGAATCAAAATGATTGAGAGGGGGAAGAATAAATTTCCTTTATTAAATTTTACTTTCAATCAATACAAAACCTTATAATCATTCATCAAATAACATAATCATGTGAGCAATATCAACTAGTCTAGCAACATAGTACTAAGAATATACACATAGCAAGAATGAACACATCATGTAAGTGGGAAACACTCATGGGGAATAAAACCCAATGAACATAGATTAGACAACCAGTCCTATAAATCAATGAAACAAATTTAGTTGATCACCCACTCAACTTGGAGCACCAACCCCAATCTATCAAGCACCATCTTGATAGAGTCTTTATCAAGCACCCACTTGAAAGGAAGCACCAACTCCCTTACTGACTCAACACCAACTCAGCAACCTCTTGACCAAGTACCTACTTATCCAAGTACTCCTATACCTTCTATCTTTGTCCTTTTTACAATCTTCAATATATTATGGTCATTTCTCTTCATCTCTTCACATACTTCTATGCCTCTCAAAAAGGCCTCTATCCTTCTTCGCTCAACTAGCCTCTTCTTGGCTTGATTAGGTCATATGACCTTGATGAAAAAACATAGACATTCTATTGTATATTTATGACACCTCTAAAATTTTCCACATGACCTGCTCTTGCTCCTCTTTGTGCTTTTTTTTTCTTGCACACTTCACTCTCGCTCACACATAATAAGGCCTATTAGACCTTGCTCTTATACAAGTTACTTGCTCTCACACACCTTAGTTTGACATACACACTTTAAAAAATTTATTACCATTTAAATATTTCCTATAACATGTTTCAAACATGAATAGACTAATCCATTAGGTCTACCATAGCTTAACAGGTTGTATTCCTTCTTTAGGTCTCATGGAGACCTAATCTCATTAGGCCTACTTAGCACACGTTACCCTTTGATATTCTTGGAGAAAATTAAAAAAATTAACATGGAAGTAAAATATAATATGATACCTACATATACCTCTACTAAGATCATCTTATATTCATAACTCCTCTTAGCTCAAACCACTATTTGGAGCACACCATTAGTACTATTCATATTAGGCTTGTGCATACCTAAAAAGTTTATCATTAATAACTGAAGCATAAAAATAATTTTAACTAATAAACATGGAAAACAAATACATATATATTCTCCATGGCCTTAGGTTCATCACCATGTGCATTATACTTCATAAATTAAGGTAAAAAGACTCAAACCCTTCTCTACAAATAGCTCACTTAAAATTGTCAACTAGCCTCAAAACATACTTATGAAGACTTGAAATTATAACACCTAAAATAAAACACTTAAGGTATTATAAATAATTAAAATTATCTTATAAAATCCTAAAATCAATTCCATAAAAAATATCACAATTACTAGTGACAATTATTGGTCTTACAGACCAATTTGTTGGCCACCTCTCTCACAAATCTTACTCAGTTAGACAAACCATTTTGGATTCAATGTTTCAAATTCCTATACTGACTTCCAAGATTATAAAAATAATGTATATGTCATTAAATTTCAAAAAAAAAACATCATTTTCATTAGGTTCATCAATTTATTGCATAGAGTCTCAAACTCATCATTGAAACCTACTTACTCAGAATTGCTAGTTTACCTTCAAACATAGTCATGGTGATAATGAATTTCAACACATATGTATAAACTTTAAAAGACTTATAATTCATGTGTATTATCTTATAATATAATTTTACCAACATCAAATAATCATTGAAACCTACTTACTCATAATTGCTAGTTTACCTTAAAACATAGTCATGGTGATAATGAATTTCAACACCTATGTATAAACTTTAAAAGACTTATAATTCATGTGTATTATCTTATAATATAATTTTACCAATATCAAATATATATATATATATATATATATATATATATATGGTCATATGGCAACATTGATCTTGTAGACCAATCTCACAACCTCACACCTTCATTATTTTATCTTCACTAGACATGCCAACTTATAATCAACATTTTCAACATATCCACTAACCTCCAAAACATTTATCCAACATGAACTAGTATTACAGGTCTTGAAAAACTCTTTAATTCACTTTTATTCATCCCTAGTCCATGATAACACTTACCTAATCAACTTCTCACTTATGCCTAGTTTTCTCACTGTTTGTATCATTAGGCTTTTTAATGATAGGTCAACTTGCATGACTATTTTATCTCATCTAAGGACTATAACCACTTAGAAACCATATTTAACATGAAATTAAAATCTCAATATTCAATTTTCATTTATTTATCAACTTTGACTCGATCAACTCTGCTTGCTACAACAAATCTCCAAGAAACAAGGCTTTTACTGTAGGGTTCACTCACTCCCATAAAAAACCAATCAAAATTGGAGGTTCCTGAGAGATTTTAATACAACCCCCAATCACTTACATAACCATTCCAAACCATTTTGATCTATTTTGATCAATATTTTTCTCATCGTGTCAAAGTTAGGGTTTTATAGAGGTTTAAACCACCTTACAATCTTAATAATCATTCATAAAGCTTAGCCCTTATTCCAAAAACTAATGCTTAGAACTTTGAGATATAATCCTTACCAATATACAATGAATGTATTATGTTATTATGTAGAGGTTACACATGCTAATGAACACATTAAATTCTTTTTCGTGTTGAGAACCCTTCATTATGTGCACTCATGAGACCTTGAAACATTTTTCCTTAGCTTTTCTTGTAAATTTTGACCTAAAACTTGGTAAACACACCTATTATAACCTATCACACCATTTAAAATTCTCACATGTTTATTCTTACCTTGGAAATTGATCCTAATACCCCATTGGGCCACCATATCTCTCTTTGCTCTCTAGGCTTTTGACTTACAAGTCACATTATGCCTTGAAACTGACCTCCAAGCCTCTTTCCATGCACTCTCCACATCACTTTCATAATTAATAAAATTATCACATGCTCTGAAACTACTTTTCATCCTTCATGGGTCTTTACAACACCTCATGATACCTCACTTTATTAGGTAGGGACTAGAACTAGTCTAATTGCATGTTAGGTCTGTAGGTCCTACCCATGTATGCTTGCTATAAGATTATAATGACTATTTTAACACCTCATATACCTAATAAAGTAACCTCATACATCATTTTATTCCTATATGAATATATTTCACCAAGTTACTATGATCAAACCTCCTCACTAGGACTTCTCATACCATGACTAGTCTTAGGTAACTCAAAACACTTGACCTTCATGCCTCCTTTCATGCCCTTAACATCTCACTATCATGCTCAACATACTCTTACCATTATAAAATAATACCATACATCTTATCACATGAATAATACCACTCATATTACCAATAAACCAAGCCCATGCCTTCATACAAAGTCTCTTCATGCCATGACTAGGCCATGACAAGACTCCTTAAGTTCTTGATACTTGACACAAGTATCTACTTCTTAAGCGCTTGTCCTAAAATACATACCTTTAAAAAATTATGAATTATTATACACCTACATCTCAAATTTAGATAATTCAAAATAACTTATCATATACCTAGGATTACTCAATCTACCATGCTACCTGCACATACCTTCTCACAAGGTCCAGAACAAGGCTTTGCAAGACACCTTGATGCCTTGACCTATTCCATCCATTTTCACAAATAAAGTGTATATGAGACACTTTTATATTTACCTTTATCTCACATGTAAATCACTATATAACTTCAATTATCATAATCTTATCATAATGTATACTTCCAATTAGTCTTGTTCGTCTAGACACCATGTTTATCTAGACATCAACCTCATTTATCATGATTAAACTGTAGACACCAAAATCGTGTCTAATCCTTGGTCGACTCCCCCCTTGGTCCCCTTCTACACTCTCCTAACCCACACACACATTAATTTAAAATAATAACTTATTTTAAATTAATACCACCCCCTTGACCTATCACCCATGACACCTCTCCTCTCCTTGGATTCTTTGCCTTGGATACCCTCATTTATCACCCTATGACCTATTCCAACTTCTCCCCACTAATCCTCACGCTTATTTAATCCACCTTCGACCATTCTCTAATGACAATTAGACCTGGCAGTTGGAAGAACGGGCAAAAGGCTAATTATAGCCTTTTTTCCGTTCTTCTAGTTGTTGACGTCGATTACCAGTCGGCCGACGCCAGTGGGATCACCGACGTCGGTTGCTTAAGATAGGCTCGAAGGCAAATTCTGACTCCTCCTCGGATCCTCTTCCCCTAAATGCAAAAAATCCTCTTGCACCCAGACTTCGACCTCTCTCTCCCTCTCTCCCAAATGCACAGCAAGCACCATAGGGTATAGGTATTCTGCATCAATCACTCTACCATTGCAGGGAGCTTTCTACATTCAGCAGCATCAGCAATAGGTCTCCTACACTTCTTCTTCAGTAGGGAAGAGGTAAGTATTCTTCTTTTATGTCATTTCAGTAGCTTAGAATGTATTTGTAATTAGTTTTCTATTTATTGCTTCTAAGCCACATTACCACCCAGACCCGGCTATCAACCAGACCAGACCCGAATCCTTATCCTCCCTTTTCACCCCAATCCTTTGTCTGGTCCCTCTTTCAGACCATACTTTCTACCCTGTAAACCCTGCACAGACCTTCAAACAGAGTCTCAGACACCTCAAGCCATCTTGCTGACCACAAACAGACCATAAAACTCGTCTAAACCCTGTCCAAGGCCATTACCCCGACTGATGTCAACCACTAGGCCCATTGCCCCTACCGACGTCGACAGATTAACCGATGTCAGTGCCCTTTGACCAATTGATGTTGCCAAAATAACTGATGTCAGCGACTGTGGCAGACTGATAGCAGACAGCAGGTATGCATTATCTGATTTCCTCTTTGCTTGTCATTTGTCATTTCTTTATTTCTAACACTTTTACTTATTAACAGTGGACTGTCATCTCACAAGGAAGTCTTTGCACTTTCGGGATTGAGCTTTTGCTTGGTAGTCCACCTTATCTCTATCTAACGCCTTCTTTGTTTAAGTCTCTTTCTTTTGTAGGTGTCATCCTCCACAGCCAAAGAGGAGTCCCCTCAACGTCTGGATAATGGTGCGCAGACCTCATCCAGGTATCATCTAACCCTAGACCATTTATCTTAGTTTCTTATTTCCTTTGAATGTGAAAGTGAAAAACTTGATAGAAAAATTCTGGCACACCTGGTGGGACCCCAGGAGTTTTCCTTGGGTTCATTACTATTTTTTCTAAAAACAAACTTTTCATATAGGTGCATTAGGTCTCTCCTTACATCTCTTTCTTTTATCTCTTCCAAAAGACACTATTAGCAAAGTTTAAAAGAATCCTTCTTTTTCTTGCTTTCCTACATCTTAGACTAGTCAATTCATACTCTTCAACCTCTTCTCACTTGTCTGCATACGAACACACATTTCAATTTGGGCTTAAAATCTATTGCATCTCATTTCTGATTGAATGCATATTTAGTCCACACATCTAGTAATTAAAATCGCATCATGAATTAATCGTAGTCCACTTATGTTACATAACCTAACCACTTGCACAAAATCAAACATCTAAACACACCTGAGACAAGGTCTGACTAGGATTTCATCACCTAGCGGATACCTTACCCGTCTCAACAATCTCACTTGGACTTCACTACCAAGGGGAAAGCCCACTCTATTCTCTAGCAGAGGATAATCTCTAGGGGAAGTATATACTGGCTAAGCGAGACCAGCTTATCACTGGGTTCGTGAAGTGAGGGGAGCTTGCTCCTTAGCACCAGGCCACGTACGAAGTCTATCACAGACTCTTGAGCACCAAAACTAACCTAAAACCAACCATAGACTACTTCTTTTAAGACTCGTTCTACAAGCCAACTTCCCAAACACACTTGAAGGCATAAGCCAACATGATTCTAAAAGTTGATTCTTTGGATTTAACGCTTAGGGTCTGCCTATCTTCATTTGTTTTTCTATTCCTATCTGGTTTTTTGAGCTAGTGAGGACGTTTTCTTATTTTTTCCAAAAAAAATTCAAATTGTGTGAGTTTTTGGAAAAACACAGTCACCGACATCAGTTTTTTCATCGACGTCGGCAACATCTCCTCTCCAGCATCAGTTATCTGACTGACATCGGCAATCTTTTCCACCGACATCAGTTTTTCTACCAACGTCGGTCACTGTCCAATTTTTTTCTTCTTCCAAAATAGCAAGCTTAAAACCCAGCTTTCTTGTTGTCCAACACCCATTCTGAGTTTTTGAAGCTGAAAAAACATAGTTTTTGGAACCTAACCCCTTTTCTCCTTGAATGGTTTTGACACGTAGTCAAACCAAGACTTTTGTTGACCACGCAAGGCAACAACTGCTTTCGCCTTCACCTTCCATAACTAGTCCTTTAATGGAGTATCATTCGGAAACTGAACGAACTCCTCCTCGATCGACCCCAACTCAACCATCTATTGTCCTCGAAGGGGACCCAAACTTTGAGAGACTCCTTGACCACAATGTCAAGGCTCTCCAACACTATCTCGCAAGTAACCAAATGCGAGACCTTTCGGGTGAAGCGGCGATGACATCAACACCATCCACTACCCAGCATTTTATGACTCAGGCTAGTGCCCCGACCAATAACCCGACCATGACCAATGTCCAAAATATGGCCTCGCCTTCTATTTTTGGACCGACCTCCATTGGGGTTTCATTACCCCCTCAACCACATTCAATTCAACCAAGTTCATCACATTTGCAGAACTTAATTGTCTCGACTCCACACACTCTTACACCTATAAACGTGGGAGTAACTACATATCTTTTTACCAGTGCTACCATTCAACCACCTCTGGCAACATCAAGCCTAGTCGTGCCTTCTACCTTCATGACACAACCACCTTTAACTTCAACATCTATCCCAATGACTAGTTATCAATATGTTGCACCTATACAAGCGCAACCGACTATGTCAAATGCCCCTTCTAGCACCTTTCAAGTGCCTTACAATCTAGAGGGTGCCCCATCTGCCAATCTGTCAGCTGATCTCATCAAGATGTTGATGGACAAAATGTCTAATCTTGAGGCTTTCATTTCTAGTTCAAGCAATGTCCTTTCATATGACCAAATTTGCAACAAACCCATCTATCCCTCCGTCCCAATCCAGTTGTATCTCAGTCAGTGGGAACTTCCTAAGTTTAATCACTTTTAGAGTAAGGAATACCCACAACAACATTTATGAGCATTCAGACATGCTTGTTATCTCATAGCCCATGATGATGCGTTATTGCTACGCATGTTCCCCATGTCACTTTCTGGCCCTGCCCTTGATTGGTACAGCTCTCCTACCAGTCACTCTCTCTTTTCATTCACTCAACTCACCCAATTATTTCTCGACCACTTTTCGATCAATATCACCAAAAAGGTCTTGATCACGGACCTCTACTCTATTAAGCAGTTTGATGACGAATCCATAGCCAATTTTGTCGCCCATTGGAGAGGCTTAATCAACCAACTCTCCTTCCCTTTACCTCAACCCGAGCTCATTGAGCTCTTCTCTCGAGCATGTGCCACGCACATCTCATCCACCTTGTGGGTTCAGACATTCCGCACTTTTGACGAAGCTTTCACCATGGCCCGAAAGCTTAAACTCCATGCTATTGAATAAAAAGGGTCAAATTCCATAATACCAATGCAAAAACCGATGATCCTTCTTCTTCTAGACTTTCTTCTTCTACCAATTCCAAATCCAAAGGAGTGGAAAACACTGTGGTCATTAGATCACCATCCTCGAAAATAACCAACCAATCTCAAACTTCAACATCACAAAGCATCACAAAACAATTCCAACAATGCTACATATAGTGTCAATACACTCCAATTGGAGAGTCATACGCTTCCGTGTTGGAAAAACTCGTCAAGCAGGGGTCCTCAATCTCCCTCCAATCTGACCACCTCAATTTGACCCTTCAAAAGCCCTCCCTACATGGTATAGGGAAAATGACTTCTGTCACTATCACCGTGTCCAAGGCCATGACATAAATAACTGCCAAACCTTCAAGAACATTGTCCAAGACATGATAGATATGGGAGATCTTGTTTTGGATAACCCAAACACACCACCCAACCAAAACATCGATATCTTCAAACAACCTTTTCTTAACCATCCTCCTAGCCAAAACAATGTCCAGACCATGGCCGATAGCTCCCATGAGCATGATATACGCACGATCAACACGATCTCGCCTCTTATCCCTGACCAACCTCCTCCACAGGTAGAAGAGCTTTCTTCTCTTGTTCATTCATCATAGGTAGAAGAGCCTTCTTCTCCTATTAGTTCTCCATCGACCTCTCTTATATTGGAGGATGCTTTGACCATACCAATGCCATTAACCCCACCTTCATCCTTCCTCCTACCAATGGAGGACCATACCCTTCCTACTCCTCAACCACAAGTAGAAGGCACCATCATCTCTGTCCTCTATCCTCTTGAGGAGTCACATTCTCTGATTTCTTCTCCACCAAGAGAAGACCCTATCTCTTCACCCACTTTCATCGAGAAAGACCCAGTGACGATTTTCTCTTGCCTTTTGCCTGAGATCGCTACATCTCACTCACCTCTATCCACATCTGAACCCAAACCCATGCAGGCGTCCACCATGCCAAAAGAGATTAAATCTCTCGGTGTTCGCCCCATATCTAACCTTGCCTCGCACAACAGTGGCCCTCAAATCAAACCAAGGAAGGCCACTAAACCACACCGGAGAATTCCTCCCCCACCTTCATCATTGCCCTCTATTTTGGGCTCACATCCATCCACCTTAATAGGAGTGCTTCCTACTCCAACACCTCACAGAGGCAAATTGCCTCCATTATCCCCTTTACCCATTAAACATATATTTCCTCCAAAATGACCAATGTCTCTTACAATTCCAAAACAAAAGTCATCAACCCCTACTGCAACAAAACACGTAGACCCATTAGCAGGCTCTTATGTCTTGTTGTTACGATAATTGTTGCAGTCTTCTCGCATCAGTCTTCCACCTCTTAAACCATACCAATCTCTCAGACCAAAACCGCCCTGGTTCGATGACACTAAAGTTTGTGCGTACCATCGCACATCAGGACATGACACTAAGCATTGTTGTGCCCTCAAGGTTGTCATTCGCCAATATTTGGAGAAAGATACCCTTCTTCTTGACCATATTATCAACAAACCTTCAACATTGTCCCATGCTTCCCATACCTCCTCACCTTCACACTCATCAACTCTCGGATCAAGACCATCTTGATTCGACAACACTAAATTTTGTCACTATCATCACACACCGGGACATGACACTGAGCGCTATTGCGCTCTTAAAGCTGTCATTCGTCAACACCAAAAAAAGGATACCCTTCTCATCAAGGATCCTCTTGACTACCCCTTTGCCAAATCTTTGACACCATCACATACCTATCAAACATCATCACCTAAATTGGGATCTCAACATCAAATTCTGGTCCCTCCACCACCTTTAACCCCATTATTCAAAATCAACACAGTCAACTTGACCACCAGCCCACCAACCCAAAAGGATAAAGGGAAAAGACATGTTTCTATCCCTTGGACATCCCCATCTACCAAGCATTCACCACAACCAAAACCCAAGATTAATGTCTTGGGCACATCTCGACCAGCATCCTCAAAGACAATCCCTGACTCCGTGTTGAAACAACCTCACCACACGACCCCTGTGAAGATGTCTTTTTATGATCTCATACTAAACTCTCCACAGCACATCAAACTTTAATCCAAGCCTTACAATCAATGGAGGTCTAGCCTGATGACCCCCAACCATTAGCCACTTTAATCAAATCATTACCAACCATCTTCTCTATCACCATCCATGATTTTGAGATTCCTACCTCCAACCTAGCAGATCAAGATCTTGCCCTCTCAAACTAAATCTGTCAAACATTCTCCCTAGCAACTAGGGGAATTCGACCTTACCCTGACTATCATGACCTTAACCAAACATTCAACCGGCCATTGACCAATCATCGACCAAACCTCGACCAAATATCAATCGACCAAGCCTCGACCAAGCCTCGACTGACCTCGACCAAGCCTCGACTAAACATCAACCAAGCCTTGACCAAGCATCGACCAAACATCAACCAGCCAATCATCGACCACATAACAACCAACCAAGCACCGACCACATATCAATCAACCTAGCCTCGACCAAACAATTAACCAACATTGACCAAATATCATCCAACCAACCATGCCAACAACATATCAACCAACTTCATGTCCAACAATGACCAACATGTGACCAATTTGGAATGAAGCAAATGGGGCAAGTTTGCTCCTAATTGACTTGGACCTTACATCATCATGCACAGGTATGGATCGGGGACTTATCATCTGTCTTCTCTCGAAGGCTAACCAAAACCTGAGCCTCTTAATGCCTTGCATCTACGACCATTCTACTGTTAGTCAAGTACTCATTCACTTGACATTTAACTTGAGCTCATCCCTTGAGTAATCCCAGTCCTCTTAATCCTCATTCCTTTCAACCTTATTTCCCTAAAATAAACCTTATGTAACCCTTTTATAAAGTATGAATGCTTTGTCTTAATAAAAGGGAGTCCTTAAACTTCTATAGTCTTGTCCATGACTCAAAATTTTGTCAAAAATAAATTGATGTCAAAATATCCAAGGTCACAAATTCTAAAGGCAGACTACTCCCTCGAAGGACAGTTGTACTATCATTGCTATAGCTAATAGACTACTCCCTCGAAGGACAGTGATTCAAAGCCCTCAAATATATATAAAGCAAAAATATAGACCACTCCCTCAAAGGATGGCTATGACTAAAATCTTGCTACAAATAGCACTATATCAAAAGCTTCCCACATCGATCAGCTTCACAAATGACCACCAAGCAAAACACAATGACATCCCTATGTAGACTTCCTACATTGATCAGTCTGCAAAAAAAAAAAAAAAAAAAAGGTCATGGACTTGGCTTGTAGTCATCTCAAGGTCTCCTATTACAAGGGGAAAAGTTATCCCTACTCAAAAGGGTTACCCTATCCTCATATATCACATCACCTGCTCAAAGGATTTTGAGCTCATTTTAATAACAAAGTGATTCGATTACTTCTCTAACACAACCAATGGTCAACGACGCAATGCATGAACGGGGCTTTTGTTTCTAAAACTCCCTACCTATGCCATCACTATGGTCCTTGTCAATGAAAGAGCAATGCGCCTTTCACTTCTTATACATCTTTTGTCACATTCAACCAAATCATTTGCCAACCATACCCAAGCCAAACCAACCAAAACATTTTCAGACCACCAACATGACATAGTCCATTTCACATAGTTTCTATGGAAAACAATACACATGGAAACTATCGACCAGACACAATTTATGTTAAGCATAAACCATTACTTGCTGAAGCATAAACATACTCAATTCATTTTTAGCATACATCCATCACCAATATGGATAATTGCTAGGGATGAAAGACCACTTAGCCAATGTTACAGAATACACCATCACATAATATGGAAAAGGCTGTAACATCATCTTACCCTCATCATTTAACCTCGACCAAACCAATCATCAACCACTTTGACTCCTCGTCTGAACTACACTGGCCTGAGGCCCTAACGACAGGGGCTATATAGGCAACACTCAATTGACATGGGGTCTTCTGAGGTTAGCTCGGCCATTCCTTCATCTGTCCATCTGATGGACCAACTATCTCAATCCAACTCGACCAATGACCTTGGAGATCATGCCTATCTCCTCCAACCACGATCACTTCCAAGACAATATTGCCTTGGTTGTTTTTACATGTATGCTACCTCACGAATGGTTAGCAAAATTGTCCGCAACCTACCTTTTGACCCTCACAAGTATAGGATCGTGAGCAAGTTGATCCACACTACTTGTGACATTTTCATGTTTCCAAGAGCACTTCCTGAGCCCGAGATACCTAGAACATGATGACCATTGGAGCTATAGCTTGGATCGAATAACCCAATCGGCTACGACTAAATGTTGGGGCTCAGTTATTTCAATTTTGGCACTCATCAACCTTAACTTGTGATAATTTGACCTGACCATCTCGTGAAGTGGTATGCGCACAATCCCAAATTTTGCAACGTTAGCACTCCACCTTCACCATATCTATCCACTATTTATCAAATTGGCACCCGATTTCAAGTTTCCTTCCCTTGACTCTCGCTTTGAGGGGGGATACCTCATCATCATAATCGGGGCAACCTCCACCTCATCCCATACCTAGGGCAACTGACTCCTATTTTTGTCTTATAGTTCATCAAGAACAACCAACAAGACAAAAAGGGGAAAATGTAGACACCAAAATCGTGTCTAATCCTTGGTCGACTCCCCCCTTGGTCCCCTTCTACACTCTCCTAACCCACACACACATTAATTTAAAATAATAAATTATTTTAAATTAATACTACCCCCCTTGACATATCACCCATGACACCTCTCCTCTCCTTGGATTCTTTGCCCTTGGATACCCTCATTTATCACCCTATGACCTATTCCAACTTCTCCCCACTAATCCTCACGCTTATTTAATCCACCTTCGATCGTTTTCCAATGACAATTAGACCTGACAGTTGGAAGAATGGGCAAAAGGCTAATTATAGCCTTTTTTTCGTTCTTCTAGCTACCGATGTTGGTTACCAGTCGATCGACGCTGGTGGGATCGCTGACGTCGGTTGCTTAAGATAGGCCCAAAGGCAAATTCTGACTCCTCCTCAGATCCTCTTCCCCTGAATGTAAAAAATCCTCTTGCGCCCAGACTTCAACCTCTCTCTCCCTCTCTCCCAAACACACAGCAAGCACCACAGGGTACAGGTATTATGCATCAGTCACTCTACCATTGCAAGGAGCTTTCTACATTCAGCAACATCAGCAACAAGTCTCTTACACTTCTTCTTCAGCAGGGAAGAGATAAGTATTCTTCTTTTATGTCATTTTAGTAGCTTAGAATGTATTTGTAATCAATTTTCTATTTATTGCTTCTGAGCCACATTACCACCTAGACCCAGCTATCAACCAGACCAGACCTGAATCCTTATCCTCCCTTTTCACCCCAATCTTTTGTCTGGTCCCTCTTTTAGACCATACTTTCTATCCTGTAAACCCTGCACAGACCTTCAAACAGAGTCTTAGACACCTCAAGCCATCTTTCTAACCACAAACAAACCATAAAACTCATCTAAACCCTATCCAAGGCCATTACCCCGACCGACGCTGGCCACCAGGCCCATTACCCCTACCGACGTCGGCAGATTAATCGACGTCGGCGCCCTTTGACCAATCGACACCGGTAGAATAATCGATGTCAATGACTGTGGCAGACTGATAGCAGACAGCAAGTACACATTATCTAATTTCCTCTTTGCTTGTCATTTGTCATTTATTTATTTCAAACACTTTTACTTATTAACAGTGGACTGTCATCCCACAAGGAATTTTTTGCACTTTTGGGACCAAGCTTTTGCTTGGCAGTCCACCTTATCTCTATCTAACGCCTTCTTTGTTTAAGTCTCTTTCTTCTGCAAGTGTCATCCTCCATAGCCAAAGAGGAGTCCCCTCAATGTCTGGATAACGGTGCACAGACCTCATTCGGGTATCATCTAACCCTAGACCATTTATCTTAGTTTCTTATTTCCTTTGAATGTGAAAGCGAAAAACTTGATAGAAACATACACACCATGTATCTTCACCAGATGTATCTAGACATAAAATAAATCATATTTAAATAAATTAAAATATTATTCCAATATTAATTATTTTATCTTTTATTTAACTCTCCCAGGTACCTCTAGGTGGTGGTGGTTAGCGAGAGGAGAGAGAAAATGTGAAGATACAAGCTTATCTCTAAAGAAGCTATTGTAGCTATAAAAATTTGTATTAGAAAAGTTTTAAAATTGATTAAGGTTTAATATAGAGAATCATATTTCATGTACATAATTTTTTTTGGACAATTTATATCCCTCAAACATGCTAAATCGATCATCTATGTTAGTCAGTTGCTAATAGGCCAATTGATTCAAACAGTGAGAAATCCAGACAATAGTGAGAAGGTGATTAAGAATGTGTTATCATGATATAGTTATGGGACCAAGTTAATGTATATGTTTTTTTATTATTTTTAAGAAATTTTCATGTGTGATATAATTTTTGGAAGTCAGTGAATATAGTGAAAAAGTTGCTTACAGGTTGACATGTCTGGTTCAGATGAGACAGTGAGATATAAGGTCATGAGATTGGTCTACAAGAAAAATATTTTTCATTTGACCATTTTACATTTATATATGATAATTTTATAATTATCTCATAGGATCATATACATTCATCATAATTCATTTAATATGTCTATATAGGTGTTGAAGGTCTGAGTCACCATGACTCGTCCTTGATAAAAACTGGTAGTTATGAGTGAGTGAGTTACATAAATGTTTTTTAAGCTCTATACCCTGAATTGAAGTATATATTAAATATTATGTTATTTTTTTAATTTAAATTATTATTCATGATTTTTTAAAACTTTAAAGTCAATTAAAGTAGTTGAAATGTTGAAGCAAAAATGGCTTGTTTGGTTCTAGTTTGACTATGTGTAGTGAGGTCAAATGATTAGTTTGCAAGACCAATATTTGACATTAGACACTATTATTTTTGTATTTAATATTAGTTTAGAGATGAAAAATAATATTTTTAAATTATCAATGGTCATGGTAAGTGTTCTTTCAGGTGTTTAAGTTCATTTTTTTCATGATTGGGTTTTGGAGTGTTTTGGCAGTTCTAAGTGGGCTATTTACAGAGAAGTGTTTGAGTCATTTTTTCCTAAGTTTTAAAGTATAAAAAATATGATTATTTTTTTAAGGTAATTTTTTTTTTAATTTTATTTATTATAATTTTTATGTGACTAAATTATGTACATGCTTTAGTTTTATTTAGAAAACTTTATATAGGTTCACAGACCTAATTATGAATAGTGCTACAAGGAGTGTTCATGAAGGGGTTGGTGTTAAAATGTGTTATGTTCCTTATAATATGTTTGTTTGGGTATATTTTATAAATTCATTAAAGTATATTATTCATAAATTAAGGTAAATTATTCTAAGGAAGTAAAAGTGTAACGTGCCCTAAAGTAGACCTAATGGAATTAGGTCTCCATGAGACCTAAAAGAGAAATGAGTTATAATAGAGTTATGATAGACCAAAAGGGACTCAATAATAATTTGGTTCATGTTTATGAGATTTATTAATACCAATTTCATGGATGACCTAAGAGGTTAAGGTTGAGTATCCAACTTAGTGCCATATGAATAAGGAATGGTATATATACAAGGCAGTTTTAGGCCTATAAAAGTGTGTAGAGTGTATGTAAATAATATAGCACATTGGTAAGAAGGAGGTATTTTATACCATATTAAGAGTTTATATATTATTTTATAAATATTTTATAGAGTTTTTTGTGTATGAAAATCAATGTTATATGACCTAATCAAGTCAAGAAGAGGGCTAGTTGAGTGAAGAAGCCTAGAAGAGAGTTTGAGAGGGGTAAAAGAGAGAGATGAGATGAAGAAGGTGATAATCATATATTGTATGAGTAAAAATATGGTCTAAAGGTGATAAAAAAATTTAGGTGACTGAGTTGGTGTTAATTCATCTAGGGGGTTGGTGTCTCCTTACAAGTTAGTGTTTGCTAAATCCTAGTTGGGTTGGTGCTTAGCTAGTTGGGGATGGTGCTCCATGTGGAGTTGGTGATTCAATAAATTGTGATATTTTGAATTATGTGACATTAGTCCATTTGTAATACTCAATGGGTTTTCTTTCCCTTGATATTTTCCCATATATATGATGTGTTGTCTTGTCTAATCTTGTTTCATTCTTATATGGTTGATTGATTATGCATTTCTTGATCTATATGTTGATGTGATGGTTCATGCATGCTAAGGAAGAACTAAAATAAAGTTTTTAAGTTACTGATTCACTGCCCCCCCCCCCCACATTAATTTTTCTTACAATATTTTGTATCATATTCTGGTCCTTTGAAGCATGCCTAACAACCTAAAGGAGATCCTAAAAGCAATGATGGCTAGTAGTCAAGTTCAAGGTGGTTTATCTACCAATAAAGATCCATTATTCAATAGAAAAAATTATGAATTTTGGAGCATAAAAATGAGGAAATATATAATTTCAATGGGACATTACATATGGTATTCAATATGGATGGATACACTCTAGCTCCTACACCAACAACTGATGTAGGAAGAAAGAAAGAAAATGATACCAATTCCAAGATAATGAATGCCATTATATGTGGCATATCATAGGTAGAGTTTATGAAAGTGATGCACTATGTGTCATCAAAAGAGATATGGGACAAATTAAAGACTATTTATGAAGGAGAAACCAAGGTAAATATGGCCAAGTTGTAGACTCATTAGAGATAGCTTGAAAGTCTAAAGATGAAACCATTGAATCCTACCTGTTGAGGTTTGATGAAGTGGTCAATATCATTAGAGGATTAGGAGAATAAGTGAAAGAGTCTACAATTGCTCAAAAGGTATTGAGATCACTAACTCCTAAGTTTTATTCTAAGGTATTTATAGTAGAAGAGATGCAATATTTGGACAAGCTAAAAATAGATGGGCTTCATGGCATCTTGATTACCCATGAGAAGAGTAAAAATGAAGGAAGGCCTCCCAATAAGGAAGAAACATTCAAATCTAAGAAGAAATTGAAAGCCAAAAAGGTCAAAAATGATGTATGTTTAGATGTTGATGATGATGAATTTGTAGTCATCTTTGTTATAAAATTGAGGTTTGGATCTGGTAAGTACAAGGGTAATTTTCCTTTTAATATTTCAACTATGGTAAGATTGGTCACTTTGCATCCAAGTGTCCTATTAAGGATAAGACTGAGAATGATGAATAACATGATGAACATCATGGATATGATAATAAGGTCTATAATCCTAATAAAAACAAGAAAGATTTTAGGAAGTATGAAGGTAGGAAAGGGTCATTTAAGAACAAGAGAAGTTTTTATACCAAAAAAGATAATAACTCATCTGATGTAAGTGACACAAGAACATATGATAGTGATGATGATAGTAATGAACATAAACATGAAAATAATGAAACCTTATTTGTGGCTATAGAAATAGACAATGAGGGTTGATCAAAAAGAAAAGAAATTATTAATGATGAAGAATTAGATGAAGAAGAGGTTGAAGTAAACCTTGAGGTAGAATTGATGAGTGCTCTAGAGGAGTTACAGTTTTAAATAAGGAATAATCACAAACTAAGATCATTAGTTAAGGACTATGAATATAAGATTGGTTTATTTAAGGAGAGATTAAATAATACATCCAAGGAGTATGATGAGATCATCAATCAGATTAAAGTATAAATGGAGATAGTCACTACTAGATTAAAAGCTAAAGAGGAAGAATTCATCAAGTATGGAACAAAAATGGAATCATTGAAAGCTAATTTAGATCAATCATCTATCAATTTGAAGACTGTTATGAAGTTTTAAAAGAGTATTGATGTTCTAGATAACATCTTGAGTAGTCATAAGTCTACAAGTGATGAGACAGGTCTTGGTTTCAAAGAAGATCAAAAAGAGGTAGCTCAAGTCAAGGAGAAGGTTAATGAAGAAAATAAGGTCAACATGAAGAGACCAATCAAATAGCCTAATGCTATGAGGTATGTTAATTCATGAAATGATTATTGTTTTTCATGCAATCAATTCGGTCATAGAGAAAGAGAGTGTAGAAGACCATCTAAAAATTAATATGCATGGGATTATGAAAGGAATCATTAATCAAGAGGTATGAATGAGGTTGTTTCTTACAATTTTCAAAATATAGGACATATTGAAATATTTTATCCTAATAGAGTTAGAAGGCCATCAAGTCAAAATAAGAGGTTTGAATCCCATAGAGTGTAAGAGAGAAGGAAAATGAATGTGTGAAAAACAAAGATAGTAAAGGTGAGTTAGGATAAGTCTACAAGCTTAAGTGAATTATTTTCTATGACAGAGCATACTTTAGATGTGAAATCAAGTTAGGAATGTCTATTTTCATCTCAAATTATTGATCAAGCAGTTGATGAAGAAGTCAAGCCTAAGGTGCCAATCAAGCCTAAAAATATCCTAAAGGATATTCACTCTTATGATAACATGGATATATATGAATCTTTTGAGTTTGCATTGTTTTAGTGCCCAATGGAAAGGGGTGACTCCATTAGGATTCATGGAGACACTCTTTAATTAGCACAAGCATGATGGATGTTTGGTTTGAGAGGGAGTTATTCATGTTGTTCATAACCTCTAAGTGTATTTTTTGACAAGCATAGAAAAGTTTCTAAGAGTAGTTTCCAAAGAGGGATAATGAGTGGTTTCAGAAGTTGCAGTATGTATGATCCTTTGTCATTAATGTCAAAGGGGAAGATATTTCAAGAAGGGAGATTGATCAAATTGGGGGAGATGAGAGTGATCATATTGAAGGATGTTTTGCCATCAATAAAAAAGGGGGATTTTGTTGAGAAGTGTTGTCATTGATGTCATTGATGTCAAGGTGAATCTGGTGAAGATTCATGATGAGTGGTCTTTAAGGTATGAGCTTGTGTGCTTGATGTGACAAGGAATCCATGTGGCAAGAGAGAATTTGAAGGAAAGAGAAAATTTAAAATCAACCTAATGTCTCCTTTTTTGGTTGATGTTAAGGTCAATGTCATAGTTCAGTTAGCTTGGTGTTTTTAGTGTTGTCAAAAAGAGGTTTGATGGTCAAGTGAGCATTGAATCATGGTTATGAGGCTCTAGATTTGCATGAGGTCATGAGAGAGAATATTGATCAATGTTTTAGTGATTTTGAGAGTGTAATATATTATTAGAATATGTTCTTATGATTTCATGAGTGATGTGAAGGTCAACATGGAAGGTCCTTTTTTTCAAAGTTGTCAAGTGCTTCAACCCAATAGTGTCTTGAGAAGGTATGTGCATAGGATGCCTAGTCTTATGCATGAAGGAGCATGATGTCTTGGTGAGATGAATAAACATAATAATTATTGGTTGTATGAGGTTTATTGAGAATGTATATGAGGCATTAAAATATTCATGTGAGTCTTAGGGCAAGCTTACAGGGGTAAGACCTCCAGACCAAGTCTACACCTAGACCACTCCTAGACCCTACCTAGCCTAATGAGGCATCATGATCTATTTTCAAGGCATGCTAAGGATATATTTAATTGATTGATCATGAGATATGTTTCTTGAGTATGTAAGTGTGGTGGAGAGTGCATGGGATGAGGCATGAAGGTCAGTTTTAAGGCCTAATGTGTTTTGGAGATCAAGGTCTAAGATAGAAAAGAGAGAGGGTGTGGCCTAATGAGGGGCCATAATTATATTTAAAGGTTTTTTAGATAATTTAATCATTTTAAAAGGTGATTCATGTTTTTTCAAGTTTTTTCATGTAGTTTTAGGTCAAGGTTTGTAATAAAATGCATGAAAAGTGGGTTTTAGGTTTCCTAAGTGCTCATAATGAAGGGTTCTCAACCCAAGAAGGAGTTTTTTTTGTTTTTTAGATTTTAAAACCTATAAATGAGAAAATAATATATTCATGATATATTTTGAAGGGTTATAGCTCAAAATTTTAGGCATTAGTTTTTGGATTGAGGGGCTATACTTTATGAATGATCGTTAAGAGCGGAAATAGATTTAAACCCTCTTAGAACTCTAAAAGTGACCCATTGTTAAATAAATTATTAAAAATTGATTGTAATGGTTTGGAATGATATTTTAAGTGTTTGGATCTTGTATTTAACTCTCCTAGTTGCCTCTAAGTGGTGGTGCTTAGAGAGAAGAGAGAGAAAATGTGAAGATACAGGCTTGTTTTTTAAGAAGTTATTATAGCTATAAAATGTTTTATTGGAAAAATTTTGAAAATTGATTAATGTTGAATATAGATACTAATTTTTAATTTACATGAATGTTTATAGAAAATTTATATCCCTCAAGTGTGCTAAAATGGTCTTCCAAGTTAGCCATTCACTAACAGGCCAATTGATGCAAATAATGGGAAATCCAAGCAACAGTGAGAAGGTGATTAGGAATATGTTATAATGATATAGTGATGTAACCAAGTGCATTAATATGTTTTTTATTAATTTTAATACATTTTCATGTGTGATATAAGTTTTTTAAGTCAGTGAAAAAGTTGTTCACAAGTTGACATGTCTGGTTCAGATGAGATAGTGAGATATAAAGTCATGAGATTGGTCTTCAAGACCAATATTTAACATTTAAACATATTATATTTATATATAATAATGATATAATGATATCATAGTATCATATAAATTCATCATAATTTATTTAATATATCTATATAGGTGTTGAAGGTCTAAGTCACCATGACTAGTCTTTGAGAAAAATTGGCAGTTCTGAGTGAGTTATAAAAGTGTTTTTCAAGATATATGCCTCAAGTTTAAGTATATAATAAATATGATGTTGTTTTTGAGTTTAAATTATTTTTAATTCTTTTGGAAAACTTTAAATTTATTGAAATTGGTTGAAATGTTGAAGCCAAAATGGCTTGTCTATTTTTGGTTTGACTGTGTAGTGAGGTCAAAAGATTGGTCTGTAAGACCAATATTTGACATCAAACCCTATGATTTTTGTATTTAAGAGTATTATAAATATTTAAAATAATATTTTTAAAGTATCAGTGGTCATGGTAAGTGTTATTTTAGGTGTTGAAGATCAATTTGTTCATGACTGGGTTTTGGAGTGTTCTAGCAATTCTAAGTGGGCTATTTGTAGAGAAGTGATTGAGTCTATTTGCCCTGAGTTGTAAAGTATAAATCACATAGAGATGTTATTAATGTCATGTATTTTATTTTAATGTGATTTATTGCCATTTTTATGTGACTAAATTATGTACATGCTCTAGTTTTGTTTGCTATACTTTCTATAGGTTCATAGGCCTAATTGTGAACATTGCTACAAAAAGTGTTCATGAATGGATTGGTGCTAAAAAGTGTTATGGAAATTATGATATTATTATTAAGGTATATTTTATAAATTCATGAAATGATATTTTTTGTTAGTGAAGGTAAATTTTTCCAATGAATTTAAAGTGTAACGTGTCCTAAAGTAGACCTAATGGAATTAGGTCTCAATAAGACCTAAAATAAATATGAGGTCTAATAGAGTTATGATATACCAAAAGGGACTCAATGATCATTTGATTCATGTTTATGAGATGTCATAATACCTATTTAATGGTATACCTAAGATTTCAAGGGTGATTATCTAACTAAATGGCATATGAATAAGGAATGGTATATATATAAGGCAATTTTAGGCCTATAGAAGTGTGTAGCGTGTATGTGATTAATATAGCACATTGGTAAGAATAATTAGGTCTTGTATACCATTTAAAGAGTGTATATAATATGTGATGAATATTTTATATAGGTTATATGTATGAAAATCAAGGTCATATGACCTAATCAATTCAAGAAGAGGGTTAGTTGAGTGAAGGAGCCTAAAAGATAGTTTGAGAGGGGTAGAAGAGAGAGAAGTGATGAAGAATGTGATCATCATTTTTTGTATGAGAAATAATGTTTTATAAAGGTGATCAAATATTTGAAGTGAATTATTTGGTTTTGAGTCATCTAGGGGGTTGGTGTCTCCTTACAAGTTGGTGCTTAGCTAGTTAGAGTTGGTGTTGCATGTGGATTTAGTGCTTCACTAAATTTTAATATTTTGACTTATAGGAATATAATCCATTTGTAGGGATTAGTGGGTTTTATTCCCCTTAGGTTTTCTCAAATATATTATGTGTTGTCTTGTGTAATCTCAATTCATGCTTGTATGATTGATTACTTATGTATTGATTGATCTATATGTTGATGCAATGGTTCATGTATGCTAAGGAGGAACTAAATAAAGTTTTTAAGTGATTGATTTACCCCCCTCTCAATAATTTTTTTTTTAACATAATTCAATGACATTAACAATGCTTACACCAAAGATTAATTTATCTTTCCTAACATCGACATGATCATGGATTCCATTCTTGGTTATGAGATGCTATCACTCATGGATAGGTTGTATAGTTATAATAAATTACACATCATGATATAATATCAACATAATACTACTTTAACCACTCCATGGGGAACATTTTTATATAAAATATGGCTCTTGGGATTAATAATGTTGGTTCCACATATCAAATAGTTATGATAGTCATATTCCATTATATGACACATGACATAGTGCAATATTTTGTTGATGACATATTGGGAAACAATAAGACATGGGTGAAGAATATATTAGTTATTCAAAGAGTATTTTAAAGGATAAGAGATTATAAATTCAAACTCAACCCTAAGAAGTGTATTTTTAGAGTCACAGTAGGTAAAACCCTAGGGTTTATTATATATCATCTAGGAATTGAAGTTAACAGAACTAAATTTAAAGCCATTACATAAATTCCTCCACCAAATAATCTCAAGTAACTCCATAGTCTACAATGCAAACTATACTTTATCTATTGATTTATCTCACAACTAGCCAACAAATGTAACCCTTCACAAAAATTCTCAAGAAAGTGATACAATTTTATTGGATTCTAGAATGCCAAAAATATTGTTAAGATATCAAATAATATTTAATTAAGCCTCCATTTTTGGCACCACCAACACCTAGAAAACCATTACTTATATACATCTCTATAAATCGGTGTGCTTTAGAATCCCTCCTAGCTCAACTCAATGAGCATGAAAAATAAAGAGATATTTATTGTCTTAGAAATATTTTAGTTTAATATGAGATAAATTATACTCCAATTGAGAAGGCATGTTTTTCATTCATTTTTTCATCATAAAATCTTAGGCACTACATGGTAGATAATAAATTCAAGTTCATCACTAAAATTTATCATTTCAAATACCTGCTATCAAAATCATCCCTTATAAGAAGGATGGCTAAATGGATAATGATCCTTAATGAATGTTATTTTGAGTATGTTAATCAAAATTAAATCAAATGATAAGTGTTAGTGGATCAATTATTAGAATAAACTTTACTTGATATAGCACCATTAGTCACAACATTTCTAGATGAATCCATCTTGACAACAGTAGAATCGCCATCTTGGAGACTATTGGAGTTGTTGCTAGAATCCAGATAATGCGAGTGCAATGGAGATGTGATCACACGAGATGAAGCAAGTGCACACCACATAGATGCTAAATCAAATTGAAAATAACACAAGAAGATAAATTGCACAAGACAAAATAGAGAAAACCAAAATTTGATTAGCATGAGATGGCTAAAGTGAAGAATACATATAGGAGAATACGTAAGTAACTCCTCCACAAAAGGTGGACAAGGCACACCAATAATAGACTGTAACTCCTCCATGAAAGGTGGTGACAAGGTGCTAAGAATAGAGAAGTAACTCCCATCAAGGGAGTTACTTATGACACCTATGACACATCTATGACACACACCTCCACATAAGCTAGCCTATCCCACAAATGTAGGAAAACTCTATGTATGCACAAGAAATACAATTTCCCTAATTAATAAATAGGTAAAAATAAAAAACTACACTAATACCCCCCCATAAATGCAGCTTAGGTGGGCAGTGTGGAAATATAAAATGGGTCCTGACAACTAGCCCTGATGTGGTACCCATGTACAAATTCAATCTCCCATAAGATAGAGAAAAGGAGAAAACCCGTAGGAAAAAACTCCCCCCCCAAAAAGAGAGACATAAAAGAAATGAAGAGGCTAGAAGGCCCCCCTGAAGATGATGTTGCTGCAAATGTAGACCGTACCCCAAGAAGAGCTCGTAGATGAATGAACTTGCTCTCAGTGAAAGGTTTGGTGAAGATGTCTGCAACCTACTCCAAAGACTAGAAAAATATCAAGTCAATGACCTGACTATGAATAAGATCCCAAATGAAATGAATGTGAATCTCTATGTGCTTGGTCTACTGGTGCTAAACTAGATTCTTGCAAATTTGAATAGTACTCTAGTTGTCACAATAAATGATGGTGGGTTGCCTGATAGGAATGCCAAACTCAAAAAATATCCCTTAAAGCCAAATAGCCTCAGTAGCTACATTAACAGCTCCCCTTTACTTTGCCTCTATAGATGATAGCAATAGCATTCTACTTCTTGCTAGACCAACTGATAAGACCAAAACCTAGAAAGAAACTATACCTAGAAGTGGAATTATGAGTCTATGAATTGCCAGCCTAGTCTGAATCTATATATCCAACCAAGTCAGCCTCTATGTCAAATCTGTAATGAATCCCATATCTATGTGAACCCTATATGTAATGCAAGATCCTCTTAGCTACTTTCCAATGTAGCTCATGAGGTTCTTGCATGAATTTGGAGACAAGTCCCACTATATATGATATGTCGAGCCTAGTGTTAGTCAAGTAGATGAGACTACCAAGAAAGTTGTCGATATTGAGTGGCATCAACCAATGGTGAAGAACAATCAGCCTCAAGCTTGAATCCTAATAGAAAGGGAGTCAGAGATGGCTTGTAATCAACCATGTGAAACTGAGCCAATAAGTTAAGAGCATACTTAGGCTGTGCAAGAGAAATCCCTGAATCTGACTATGAGATCTTGATGCCAAGGAATTAGTACAACAAACCAAATTCTGTCATGTCAAATCTATTATAAAGAGATGCCTTCACTGCTGCAATAGCTGATGAAGAACTCCCGATGATCAAAAGGTCATCAACATATAGAACCAAAATCAAGAGTGAATCATCGTACTGTAAGAAGTAGACATTAGGATCAGAATGGCACCTAGTGAAACCCACTATGAGAAGGAAGGAATCCATCTTGGCATACCAAGCCTAAGGGGCTTGTTTGAGGCCATAGATAGATTTTCTAAGTCTACATACTAAGGAAGAATCCTAAACAAATCCTAGTGGTTGTTCCATGTAGATCTCTTCCTCTAGGTCTCTATGAAGAAAGGCACTCTTTACATCCATCTAATGCACATCCCAACCATGTGTTGCGGCAATAGCCAAGGTGAGTTGAATAGAAGTCATCTTTGCAATGGATGCAAAGGTCTCTGAGTAGTCAATGCCTGCCACTTGTGAGAAACCCTTAGTGACTAATCACACCTTGTACTTATCAATTGACCCATCTGCTACAAACTTGGTCTGATACATCCACCTACATCAAACCATATTTCTTCCCTTAGGAAGTGAAGTCAAATCTCAAGTGTGATTTTTGATTAAGGAAGAATATTCTTCCTCCATAGCACTATCCCACTCAGGTACCCCAGATGCCTCTCAAAAAGTGTGTGGATTTGAAACTGAAGCAAAGAAGGCATGTGGATCTCTCTGAAAATCCCCCTTGTATGTTTTTCATCTATGGGATCTCCTACCTAAGTGCCAACACTCTTAAGTGTCTGTCTGACCCAAAGTGGCCCAAAAGTGGGCAAGTCAGGTGCTAACTCCTCATCTTCTGACTGACTAGAGGTGGATGACCCTACATCACTATCCTTACTATCTAAACTCGAAGAAGAAGAAGTCTCTGGCTCAAGAACTTACTATGGTTGATCTAATTTTTATGAGAAATCATCATGAAGAAGTAGATCTGATGAGGGAGAAGAAGAGTCAAGTGTTGAGTCTCTAGGACTCTCCTAAAAATGGACACTTATCTCAATGAACAACTCATGAGTGACTAGATCTAGAAGGTGATATCCCTTAATACCATCTGGATATCCTACAAAGATGCAAGGCTTGGACTGACATTCCATAGCTTTGCATTTCTTCTTCAGAATGCGGGCCATGGCTAGGGATCCAAAAACTCTAAGGTGCTCAACATCAGGTTTCCTTTTATGCCAAGCTTCAAATGGTGTTATCCCCTTCAAAGCTTTGTGAGGAACCCTGTTTTGAATGTAGCAAGCACAATTGATGGCTTTGGCCTAGTACTATGGTGCTAAGGATTTGGAGTGAATCATATAGCTACCCATCTCTTTTAAGAACCTATTTTTGCATTCTACAACCCCATTCTATGAAGGACTGTAAGTGACTGTGTGTTGCAAATCAATCCCCTATGTAGTGCAAAATTGCTTAAACCTATTTCTGACATACTCCCCTCCATTATCAGTTCAAAGAACCTTGATGGATTTCTCACTCTATTTCTCAACAAAAGCCTTGAAGTCTAGAAAATTTTCAAACACTTTAGACTTTTGTTTGAGAAAATATATCCAAGTGTACCTAGAGAAATCATCAATGAAAGTGAGGATGTACTTGGCCCTTGTGAAAGATGGTTTGGGAAAGGGTCCCGATACATCACTATGGACTAACTCTAAAGGTTGTGAAGCCCTCCAAGCTTTGCCTTTGTCAAATTTTGCTTCAAGATGCTTTCCAAGGGAGCACCCCTCACAAAGTCCTTTTGAGAATTGGACACGAGGCAAGCCAATGACCATGTCATGTTTGCAAAGTTGTTCAAGGTAGTGGTAGTTAAGGTGGCCAAACCACTCATGCCACAATTTGCAAACTCCATCTGAATGAGTCAATAATGCTATTGGAGAAGAATTTGATGCAAAATGTGAGGTGTATAACCTAGCTTAGTGATCTGCCCTACCCACTGCCACTGTAGTATCACTATGCAACTCCTTGATATCCACTGAATATGGTGAAAACTCAACTCTAATGCCCAACCAATGTGAGTGATTTGGTACACTGATAGGAGATTGGTTGAAAAAGAAGGAACACTTAGAACATTATTGAATGTTCCTCCTTCCATTTCAACTGACCCTCTCCCTACAACAAAAACTGATGTGTCATCACCCAAATTAATTGAAATCATTCTACAAGGCTCTAAAGATGAAAACTCAACTAGTGAATAGCCCATGTGGTGAGAAACACCCGAATCAATGACCCATGATGATGTAGAAGTTGTAGTAGCTACAAGGGCCTTTCCATTTTCTTTCTCCTTACCCTTGCCTTTTGCCTTGGTAGAATCTTGGGTAGATGAATTCTGCTTGATGGACTCTGGAACACCTATGTTGTTCTTCTCTATAAGATGAGTTAGGTGATCTATTTGTTTCTTCATGCATTTGTGTTCATCATGCCCTATCTTTTGACAATAGGCACACTTAACCTTCTCCTTCTTAGGTTTAGCATTGGAAGATGAAGACTCAGTGTTATTTTTGGCAGGATTGGTGTTTTCTTTCTTCTTCTCCTGGTCCTTGTTCTTTTTCTTCTTCTCCTTTGTTGAAGTCTTATCCTTACCATTTCTAGTTATCAAAGCTTGGGGTTGAGTATACTTCATTGTGCCCATTTAAATTAGCTTATCTTGCTCCCTAGTCAAGTTGGTAATGAATGAATCCAAAGAAGGCATTTTCCATGTAGTGCCAAGGGCACTTTTTGTGGCATGGAGAGTGGAGACAAAGACTAAATAGCTTGGACCTAAATTTGTGAGAATAGAAAGGATGAGTTCATCATCTTTCTTCTCTATCCTGCATTCTTTCAATTGCAATCTAAGGGCCTTAAACTTAGTGAAAAACTCCTGTAGGGTGTCAAAGTTGCTAGGACTTAGACTTATGAGTTCATTTTTGAGCTCATGACCTCTCATCTCATCAAGCATCCCAAATAAATTTTCTAAAGTGTCCCATATGTCATTAGGAGTCTGGGAGGATTCTAGATGGAAGAGAAGTTTTGGAGACACAGACAAGCTCAGTAATCCATAGGCTTCATCACTATGGTTGTATCACTTGACCTTTTTAGCATCAGTGTTGGTTTCTACTTTAGTACCCATGGTGATCCTATACAACCCTTTGCTTCAAATAATGATTGACATTTTAACCTTCCATTCATGATAGTTGAAGGGTTTTATGGGTTTAAGTTGAAAAGAATCCATTTTAAGCTGAATTTAGGTGAAGTGTTGATTGCAAGTTGTGAATTATGTAGAAAGGATAATGAAAGCAAAGATTTTCAAGTTGTGAAAAGCAATCACACCCCCTGAAATATTGATCCCCCCACCAAATATGCAAGTTCATGCTCAAAATATGTCAAACTCAGCTGAGAATGCATCTTAGAGCAATCAGTGCAAGACTAAAACAAACAAGACATCAGACTCAGCGAAAAATGCGTCTCGAGAGACCCAAATATTTGGCACATAATTAACTAGTGAATTTTTAATAAATAACAAGCTTACACTATGGATAATTGAATTACAAACACTTTTACAAAAAATGGCACCCAAATTCGAGCTACCATTTGTAAGATATTAAAGGTTCAATTTTCTTGTAAACTAGTGTTTTTACAAAAAAAAAGTGCTAAAACATTTTTAAAATGCCTATTTTGAGAGAGAAAGTGGCCTTCCAACCACTCATTGGATTTGGCACAGAACAAGGAATCCAAAAGAGGTTTTTGTGAGGGGGAATTGGCCTTCTACCAACTCGGGCCTCACCCTTCGTCTTCAACAGACGAAGATACAAGTTTAAAATGAAAACCCCCAAATTACAAAACTGTCTAAAAAATTAAATATTCAATAAAATTGACTGATTTTTGTTTTACAAGTCAATTTTTAATTGAAAATAATGAAGCATAGATATAATTAAGGATTGCCAAGTGTCCAAGGGGTGCCACATGGGATGCCAAGTAAGGAAGGGGCACCAAAATAGCACAGTCCAAAATTTAACTCAAAAAAGACAAAAAAATAAATGCAGAGCTATGTTGGACACCATACAGCCTGATGGTGCCTTAAAAATAGATAAAATAAGTTGGAAGGACTGCCTGAGATGTAGTAGAACTGAAGGCGCCTTGCTGGAAGGAGTGTGGCACAAAGTTGACTACTGACCAGAAGTGCATGAGTTTGCAGGCCAAAAGAATAAAAACAAAAGTTGGGACACCGTACGGCTGTGGTCAGCTGTTGGAGAGGGTGTAATACTACTAATGCTTGGCATGGACTGAATGTTGCTCCTCCCTTTGCTGCTCCACACAACAATGGCACCCAAGCTAACTGTTGAACCAACCCCTAAAGTGAAGACAACCAAGACACCCAAAGGCCAAGGATTCCCAAGAAAATGATACCAGAAATGATATATTTTTTATTTTAGAATAGATATATAAATTTAAAAAAAGAGAACTCCACTCCTCTTGATTTCAAAATGAACTAAAAGCATAACCAGACACACGATTACCATTCTTGCTCTGATACCATATCAGAGTTGTTGCCAAAATCTGGATAATGTGAGTGCAATGGAGATGTGATCACATGAGATGAAGCAAGTGCACACCACATAGATGCTAAAGCAATATAAAAATAACACAAGAAGATAAATTACACAAGACAAAATAGAGAAAACCAAAATCTGATTAGCATCAGATAGCCAAAGTGAAGAATACATATAAGAGAGTACGTAACTCCTTCACAAAAGGTGGACAAGGCACCCCAAGAATAGACTGTAACTCCTCCATGAAAGGTGGTGACAAGGTGCTAATAATAGAGAAGTAACTCCCATCAAGGGAGTTACTTATGACATTCTTATGACACCTATGACACATCTATGACACACACCTCCACATAAGCTAGCCTATCCCACAAATGTAGGAAAACTCCATGTATGCACAAGAAATGCAATTTCCCTAATTAATAAATAGGGAAAAATAAAAAACTACACTAATAGAGACTCTATTTCAATAGCTCTTCCACTACTCATGGCTCATGAGCTACTATTATCCTCATCACTCCTCAAGGTTACTTCATTCACAATATTTATTTCTTTAAAAAGTATGAAACTATAATAGTATGGTTTCAATTGGCTTGTCAATGTAATATTCAAGTTGATGGTGATTTTTAATTGATAATAAAATGGGTCAACAATGAGTTTTGGATAAAGGATAAAAAATTACTCCATTATAAGTAAATTTTTTATAATTTAAAGGCACAATTATAGCAAAAATCTTTTTAGGAAGTACCATGAGGTAGCAACAAATTTGAAGACGCAATGGTTACTATGCATTATCTACTCAAGATATGTAGGATAATCACTTCTTAGTGGAAAATGTTTTATTACCAGCCTATCAAACATCTCCTATGTCTAAATAAGCCTGTGAAATTATTGATCCTAGGGAATCCCTAGTACTATGAGATTTATGACTATCTCCATGAAAATATTCTTCCCCTAAATTATAACCATTAACACCATAAAGCCTTCATCTAAAATCCTCCCATTATACAATCCTTTGTAACATTCTCTATCGATGAGGGTATGATGGAGTTTTTTAAATATGTCTAAACTCATATGAGGTTGTTTCATTTATTAAAGAGGTCAACGATAGCATTTATGGGGCCCATACCAATGGGATGGTCCTAGCCAAGAAAATCCTTTAGGTTGGATATTATTGGCCTATCATGGACCATGATGTCTGTCAATTGTAAAAGAATGCATAAATTGTCAAAAGCATCATAAATTGTCAAAAGCATAAAGACTTGATTCACATTCCATCTCAAGAACTGCATCCTATAACTATCCCATGGCCCTTCTCCCCTTTGGGATTAGAACTGATTGAAAAGATCAATCCTTCCTCATCTAATGGCCATATCCCATTGTGAAGTCAACTATCATGTTAATGTTTGGTAATTAAAATTCATCTTTTGGGCAAGCTTTGTTAATATCCCTAAAGTCATTACAGATTATGATTCTTTCTAAAATTTTACTAACTGGCACCACATTGTAAATCTATTCAGAATAGTTGATTGGCCAGATACATCTTACTTCTAAGAGCTTCTTCAACTCTTTCTTTACCAATTTATCAATGCAAGGATGCATTTTACATATTTTTTTCTTCATTAGTTTGGCATCAAAATGTACCACAAGGTGGTGAACAACCAAGGTGGGGTCTAAACCAAGCATGTTAGAATATGCCCATGTAAATATATCTATAAATTTCCTCAATAGTCCTATTAATACTTCACACTCCTCCTCAGTGAGAGACATGCCTAATTTAATCCACTTTGGGTCATCTGGGGACCCTATGTTTACCTATGTTGTATCTTCCACTAGAAGGGTCGAACCATCTTCAAGAATAGTGAGAAAAGATTAAAATTATTTGGCTATGTCAAGGTCCTCTGTTAGTACTTATTATTCAAGTTATCTGAGGCATGATGAATTAAAATCCCCTAAGGGTAAATATGTCCATGTGACAAAAAGACTTAGAAACTCTTGTATGATTCAATTGAAGGCTTGTTATTTTTAAAGACTAAATTCAGATCTGTAGATAGGTTCTTCATTATTGTGATCCTAGATAATGTGATCAAAAGCTTGATGATCTTTAAAACTACACTCAGACCCATAAACAAGTTCATCATTGGTCGTCTCCATGTCTAAATTTGAAGAAGGTTGAACACCCCCATCTAGTGGTGCCTAAAATAAGTTTTCACCACTAGACTAGCCTTTATCTTTACTTTTCCCTAGTCAAAAAGTGCCCCAAAGAGGTTTTCACTTTGGGACCTCAATGTTTTTTTATTTTATTTTGGCTAAGGGTGTTCACTCTCTCTCCAAAATAAACTTTAGGATCCAACTTAATTCAAAATCTTGATTTATTATCTCCTAATGGAACATTATCCCTAAGGCCTAGAATATCATAGAAGGCCTCATTATTCTGGAACTCATCAATTGACACATTAGATTATTATTGGTCTCAGTCTATCGTTAGGGATAATATAATGATAGTGGATTATGAGGAATTACTAGCTAAGGGTAAAAATGGAATTATGGTCAAATAGGTTGGTTTGGGCTAAGTCATTAAATTGGTATAATCAAACTCTGATTCATTATTGGCATCATCATCACTAGTCATTGGTGATGGAATATGAATAAGATACATGGTGTCACCCCCAAGTGATTTAAATCCAAGTCCATAGGTTCCTTTGTACTTAGTCATAGAAATTGGCTCAAGTGTTCCCTATTGATTTGGCCATAAGCCTCCTCCTTCATAGTCTTAATTTTTCATAATCTGATTAGGAATGGGATATTTGGAATTCTTGTAATAATCAACCAATTTTTCATTATATAACCATGATTCATCTCCTTCAAGAGGGTACTTTTCTTTATCAGAGGCCGATAAGAAAGTGATAGGTTTTAGACTATGTATTTGGCCTTTGCCCCTTCTTTGCATTGCATGAGTGGTTTGGCTTTTGGTCTTCCAAAGGACTTAGGGTTCTGTGGAATTTTTTCAATGTGAAAGGTGTCATGGGTCAAGTATTCTCCTGAGCCATTATCCAAAATGGTGTGATGATTGTACATTTTAGGAGGTAGCATGTGGGAAAGGGAATCAAGGGTATTAGGATCTATGCAACTGGCCTTTGGTAAATCAACAAGTATTATTTTCCTTTTGTCTTACTTGGTGATTGGATTCATGTCAAAATGGTAATTTTAGATCCTAAACTTGGCCTCAATATGTTTGCAATGCTCATATGGATGTAAATCTCTTGGAATACTAACCTCCATCCCTAAATTAGAGAATTTGATACACTTGTGCAACATCAATGGGACTACACAAATCTCGTGTAACTAAGGTCTACCCAAAATCATGTTATATGACAAGTCAAGATCTAACACATGGTAAAGTGTATCATGGGTCAAGGGCCCAATGATAATTGGTAAGCTGATGGTGCCTTGTGATTCTTGTTCTTTATTATTATAGGCTTTTATGGTGATTATTTATGCTTGGAGATCTACTGAGGTGTGCCCAAGAAGCTTGATAAGCTTTAAAGACATTATATTCAAACATGATCCATTGTCTATGAGGACACATTTCACTTTGTACCTCTTTATATAGACTTAGATGTATAATGGATTAATTTGTAGCAGGCCAAGGGATGGCATATCACTTTAATTGAAGGTTACTTGTTGGGTTGGAGCTAGATGTACAACCAAAACTTGAAATTTATCAAGAGATATGTCATTTAGAATTTTGGATTGACCAAGGAACTCTGTTAAGATGTTTTTATGGATTGTAGACATACGCAACAAATATTAAATGAAGATTAGTGCTGGTATATTTTACAATTGCTCCACAATGTCAACCATCTTTGTTTGGATAGTGATAAATGGTTTGTTTTGAGGAAAAAGGGTTGGTTGGATTATGGGTGATGTGGCAGATGGTTATGGGCTTGGTATTGTAATCTTTGACCATTGAGTTTTGATTACACAATCAGGATTAGGCATAGGACTAGTGTTGCTAAAAAATGATGGTGGAGGGGGACCAGATAGGATAATTCTTGGTTACCAATGCACTTACATGTGGTCATGAGCTAACAACAAGTTATCATTAAAAGGTCCAAAAATGGGAGTCCCTGCTTACTATTTCACCCATGTGTGGTCCCAAGTCAAGGAATAATTACCATAATGGTTTGGTTGATTGGATATGATTAGCAATGGTCTTGTCTGATTGGTACTCGGTCTTAGATTAATGGAAATGGGGTTGATGCAACCTCATATAATATGGCTTAGAACTACATTGTAGCCATGTGAAACTACATGGTAAGTATATTGGTTATTATCATTTTGACCTTGGTTTTGTCCATTATTTTGATATTATCAGTTTTACTATTGGTTCTATTATTGGTTTTATTGATTTTGTTGGTGGTTTAGTCTTGGTTATTAATGTTGATTTTGTTGTTGTTGTTGTTTCACTGGCCATTATTATTTTTGTTATTGTTTGTTATGTTGAGTAAATGGATTCTGATAAATTCCCAGGCTTTTATTGGATGTGGAAGCTCTATAATGTAATGATATATCTCCATTTTCAATCATAGTCTTAACCATATGTTTGATTTGCACACATCACTACAAATTATGGTCATTAACCTGATGATATTCATAGAATTCATTTGTCCTGTACCAGTCTAGAATGTCAACACCCTTTGGAATTGGTCCTTTTAGAATAGGCCATCTGATTAAATTAGTTGTGGTTATTTTGTGAAACAAAGTCTCAATAGGATCTACAAGATTGATAAAAACATGTCAAGTTGGAAAATTTCTTCTTGGAGGAGAATTTTGTAAAGGCATTTATGTTGTTGGTCTAGGTTGTTTCACTTACTGAAGTTGTTAAAATGATTATTGGTTAGGAATAAGCTAGAAAGGTGGCATAGGTTGAGTAGATGGTGTTTGCACCATTTGGACATGTCATGATTCTATTACTTTGGTCCCTACAAAATTATTGTTATGATTGAATTTCTTGGGTCTATCATTTTTATTGGCTTATGTCAGTTTTGATGCTTGCACTTAGACTAGATGTGGATTTTGGCCACTATTATGGTTTAAATTTTGGCCATTGTTCTGATTTGTTGAGATTAATTTAATGATCCCCTTATTAATGAGGGATATTTCAATCATCAAACCTTTGTCAATGATCTCTTTGAATGTGTGTGTACATTGCAAATCCAAATTATAAGATATTTCACTGTATAGATTTTTGATAAACATAGTAGCTAGGTGTTTATCTAGTAGAATGTGGGTGAATTGGCTTGCAAGGGCTCTTCATCATTGTAAATATCTTGTGAAGCTTTGACCAACTTTTTATTTATCATGTGTTAAGTCTACCAATGAAATCTCATGCTTGAGATTATAAGAGAAGTGTTGCATGAACTTGTCTAAAAGATCATCAAAATTAGATACTAAATTCTTGGACAACTTTAGGAACCATTATAATACTTGCCAGCAAGACTCCTTGGAAATAACAACAATAAGTCCCATCTGGAATGCCATTTGTGAACATAGGAATCTAATAAAGAGAGATTAGTATTGTGTTAGTAAATCAAATCAAATCCAAAAACATGGTAATGAACTAACACCTTAAGCTTAAATATTAGGGGGGACCTTAGTGAAGAAAAACCATTAACAAAGCACAACTAAAATGTAAGAAAGCAAACTTTATTACCTTCCTTGAATGCTCCAAGAAATATCTTCATTGTCTTGCTTGGATTGTGCTCAAGAAGTTTGTGGCAATAGAGCTTGGTTATATCCTTCTCTCCTTAGCATAATTGGCTTTATGGTTTTGGTTTGTGAAGCTTGACTCAATATTTTGGCATAATAACACTATATCAAAATAGCATTGAAATCATTTGTGCATTATAACTTTGGCTTATGAGAGCTTAAAATTATAAGTGTGAAGCCTTTTATTTATAGATTTTTCAAATGGGCTAGGATCAACCATGACCATCCATCTCAGGATAAAGATGTGTGGCCATGAATTAATATAATTATGTAAATAAAATAAATAAATACCCTCATCTTGATTTATAAATAAGGGGCATTACTGAGGCATGGGAGGGCTTAATTATATATTTTTTGCATTTATGGCCTATAAATGCCACCTTAAAAAATGATGTCACATGATGATGCAAATATTAAAAACCAATTTCCAATAAATAAATATTCAATAAGTTCCATGGAATTATTACTTAAGCTCATAATCTGGTTTAATTTGCTTAAGTAAGATTAAATAATTTTAATAAAATTCTTTGGAAATTGATACACAAATTAATCAAACTGGTCTAAATGTCATATTATTGGGTCAAAATTTGAATAAAGTGGAATTAGAAGATGATGTTAGTTACATACAGACTAATATCCCATTTAAGATGTTGTTGACACAAAATAACACATAGATGTGTCGTATGCTTCTAAATTAGGAGAATTTAGTGGTTTAAAGTATTAAATTGCATTTTTGGCATTTTGGCTCAAAATGATTCGAGAATAATTAACAATCACATAAAATGCATTGCCCTATTTAGAGACATTTTATCCTAAATCAACACTTGTTTATGACAAGTTCGAACCATTTAGCGTGTTTTGGTGTTTTTAGCCCAAATTTTGATGTTTGGTAGAAAATGATCTGAAGCTTGGTCGGAGGTCATTGGTGGCCACTTTTAAGTGTCTACAAGGACTAACCTCATAATGGTAAGGTCCTTCCTCTTCTTTTTTGTCATATAATTCATGTATTTCAACATGGTGACATTGGTTTTCTTGACTACCAAATTGAAAGGAGTTATTACCAAAAGGCTCATCCCTCGATCTAAGATTATCCAACATAACCATAGGACTTGTGATAGGTGACATTGTTAAGGGAAAGATTTTGACTAAAAGATGAAAAAAAGATAAATACTTGAATCTAAGAAGGTGAAAATCCAAAATGACTCAAAGTTGATTGATAACAAAATATTTTCAATTTTGATATTAGGACTTAACTTGTAATTTTCTAAAGCTTTTAGATTATGACTAAGTTTTCATAGATTTTGGTGCTTCAAGACTTTTACCAAAAACCATAGAGATTTTAAGGATGCATTTAAAGTTGTGGGTAATAAAAAATGTAGCTTATGAAATCAGATACATTATTTAGAGTTTTAAAGACAATATTATATAGGAACAATTAATGGTTAAGTGGTATTATGTATGTACCCTTAATACATTAAATTACTTTGGTTAAATAATAATAGAATTTATTATTTATCATGAGTTTATCCTCATGTAAATAAATAATAAAATATATTAAATGACCTTTAGAGAGGTTAGACCCATTAATGTGGTGGTTGAAAAAAGTTATTTATAATGGGCATATTACCTTGCCTCTATAATAAAGAGTTTATATTTTAAGATGTAATAAAAAAAGAAAAAGTGAGAGGAAGAAAGACTGCATTCGGTACTTGTTAGTTTCCCATAATATGAATATGTGAGTTTTTTACCTTTTTGAAGGTTTTCCTATGTATATCTATGTTATGGTGTGTTCAACTTTGTTCTCATTGTTTCATGGTGAATGTCTTTGATATTGGTCTCATATCTAGATTTGGTGTTTGTATGTAATCGTATTGCTTGTTCTATCATATTATTGTTCAGCACTAACATTTATATCTAACATTATAGAAAACATGGTTATGCTTTGTGATTTTGAATTCTTGTGTCTCTCTTGATCTTGCAATGCACATGTTGTAACTTCGAATGATGCAAGTAATGATGTGCATGTAAAGTATTTCTTCAATTCTCAAAATATTTTTAGTTTCAATTAAAGGATTTCATCACGTGGTATTTCCCAATGGAGCAAACAAACAAGTCATACTCTAAACACACATGCATTACACAAAAAGGGATAAGAACTAAACTAAGGGACTTGAATAACTCATAGGCTTTCCATGTCACTTGATTATTCATTGCATTATCTACAGCGTAATATTTAAAGGTAATATCCATGGAAGATCTTGTCATTACCATGGCCCACTAAGTCTAATTTCAAGGGTCCATAGAAAGTAAATTCTTGATGCTAATCATTAACCGGTGCACTACAAATTAGATAGTAAAAATAACTTACATAAGTTTAATATTTAAATAGGATTATCTAGGGGAGTCCTCTATATACCTTTCGATACGTTGAGGCCTAAAACCATGAAAGAAGTTAATTTAACAAATGTGCATAAATATTCTAGTCCCAATGTATCCAACACATTCGTAATATTTTAGTGTGTTGACATCAAAAAAATCAATCTTAAGTCATGTTATCTAAGGATTGAGTATTAGAGGATGAAACCCCCTCACTTGATGATGTGCTTAAAACACAACACTCCTTAGCCAAGAACAATAACTCTAACTCAATTTCTATACCCTGTCGATACATGGTATTGTCATATCACATAGTGGTGAAATCTATGGTAGATAAAACCCCTAATAATAGAAAAAAAAACAAAAAATACTTAAAATTGACTTTGATTATCAAGTATCATCACCAATATGACACCAAGAGCATAACATACACGTAAGTGGGTCTTGAGTAACATTTTTTTTATAAATGTTGTTTTTAATTTTCTGAGTATTGTCACCAATGTAACACCATGAAAAAGGACATACATAACAAATACCACCCAACAAATGATTAAAAATTAAAATATTGATTAACTCCAAATCTTAAAATGTGATCTAAATTATTATTAAAAATAAAAGTGTTGAAATAGCCAAAACACTCAAAATAAAATTAAAATTTGATTTGACTTGACTTGATTTCTTTGGTTTGTCTTTGACTAATAGCTTGTAATAAAACTGTTAAAAATTTTGATGTGGCTAAAATATCAAGGCTTCCTCCAAAATTTAGTTGAATAAGACATAAAAGACAAAAAATAATTTTCTATAATGATTTTGATGCTACATAGTCAGAGATAATAGTAAATTCATTAGCAGTCAAAAAACATTAAAAATAGAAAACAAAAAATTAAAAACAAACACCTACAGAATGATTTTACTATTTCCAATGAATTTTTTAAGTTTATAACAAATTCATTGAGTTTTATGACAAATTTGTTGAAGTTCCTAATGAACTTACTGAAGTTGACTATTTCACCAAAGTTGAAAATGATTTCACTAAAATTTTTGATGATTTCACTATTCTATAAAAAAAGGTTAAACAAAAAATGAAAACTAGGACATAAAGTAGGGCAGAAACAAAAGGAGCTTAAAAATACCAAACACACACACAAACTATTAAAAAACTAAAAAATAAACAAAATAACACAAGAATAAATTCATCATTTTCTACAACGAATTCATTGTTGTACAAGTTTACAGTCAACAAACTCAAAAAGAAAGTATATGAACTTGAAACAATAAATAAAAAACTCCAAGACAAGTATTAAATATACATGTATAAATAAAAATAATGAAAATCAAATGAAACAACTATCTAAATGCATCTATGATGTGAAATATGAGGGACAATGTCCCACTAGGCATGTCAGTATGTATAAGCACAAATTTATAATGCAAGACTAGCTAAAAAATCATATATAAATGAATTCTAATCTAAACTAAACTTCAAAGATAGAGTAACAACATTAAGAGAAAATTTTAAAAAAATACTTACAATATGAAATACAATTTTGTTAATTTCTCCATTGTGTGATCAATGGTGGATTTGCTCTTGGGTGCTAATGTGGATGCTCAAATCCTTTCGAAAGTAAAGATATTTGGGCAATGTTTTGGGATGCAAGATTATTTTTATGGATTTGATTCATTTTTATTCGTTTGATAATTCGATAGAATTTTTTTAGCTTTAAATTGGATGATTGAAAGTGATGGATTGCACATCAATTTATAGGGTTATAGGAGGTTAATCAGATGGTTGAAAATTATTTGAATTTGTTGAATTTTTATAATGACAAGAGATTAATCCTCATTAAAGAAGATGATGACCAATTCCATGGGTTGAAAAGAATGGGGAGAGTAAGTTGGTATTTGAGTGACTCATCATGAATGAGTCAAGATAGTTGAAAATTCAAGGAATGACTCACAAGTTAGTTAAATTTTCTAGGATGACTCATGAGGTATTTGAGTAAGTTGATGAAGGTGGTAATATAAGTCAACATTTAATTGATACAAATTTGGAGGATGACTGGGTGAAGTAGAAAATCTAGATTTTTAATTATTTTTGAATGAAAATAGGTGTGTGTGATTATAATTAATTGATTAAGAATTAATCAATTATTTTAATTTTAGAGGGAAGTGATGCTAAGTTGAATTTTAAATGGGGGTGGTGATGGGTTAGTGTTCAAAGTGAATTTCGACACTAAATGGTCAAATTTAGATGTCTATAGATATTTGTTTTATATTTTGTATGATTTATATTATTTTTGTATTAGACAATCAAATACTATAATTGAGGTTCAAGGCATCATTTTGGTTGAAGGGTTGACCTTCTAATTAGAAATCAAGTGTTGACCCTCAAAAAAATATTATGAAATATTTATATGTATTTTGGGCCAGATGCATAGTTTAATCTATACTATTATATGGGTAATTTCATAACCCATGTTTTATGGGAAACATTATAAATTGTATTCTTGATTCATGGTTTTGGTATCTATTGTATTATAATAGAAATTAAGTAGTTTCCTATTGATGTACCTACATATACTCGCACATGTAGTATATGCATTAGGGTAAGGTAAAATTTTAAAATATGTTATTGTATTACAAAATGGTTAACTCAATTGAATACATAAAAATGTTATTAAGTTAAAAAAAAAATACAACAAAAATATCATATGTATTGTATAATTTTATATATATACCATTTTTCCTATTCAATTTTTAGATTAAATATTTTATTAGTTTTCCTTCCCTTAATTTGTTGATCTTTTTCTCTTCATTTTTTTTTTTTGAATTTTTAGACTACATGATTATGATTATGTTGGAAACTCCATAATGTTTTGTCTTCTTTGACTAATTACTTATCTTTAAATTTGTAAATATAATGCTCTTAAGAGTCATATAAATTTGGTTATCTTGCTATATTCATAGAATCCATTTCATTATCCTCATATTTCAAACTATTGGCCAACTTAGTATATGCTCCTAATACTTCTAAATTCGATTGCTTTGTAATGCTTTTGGACATTGGGAATGTTCTAATTATAGTTAATTAAAAAGCCTCATGTTTATCCTCTAAACTATAATAATAGTACATCAATTTTTTAATGAGAAAATAATTATAAAAAAAATCACTCTAAAGTACTTGTCACATATGTCATGTCCTCTATTGTCACATTATCTTCATTTTACTCAAATCTATAAAATGTTTCTTGACCTTTATTATCATTAATAGCTTATAGCTTATAAATCTACCCTTTTGGTGGTTTCTATATATTATGATCTCCCCACAAGAGCTTGCATTATAGATACAGCTTGTTCTAAAGGTGGAAGTAATGGCATCAAAGAAAGCTCACAAATTTGTGTCAAAAGTATTTCACAAGGTAATAAACCCCCTCCTCAGGATGAACTCCCTCTTCAAGATAATCCACCTAATGTTTTTCTATAAATTCCTAAGTTTGAAAGTACATGTCAGTGGTTTGAAATGGATACGCTCATAGGTTATTTTTTGGGATGTATAACCTATGAATCCATGCAAAAAGGTTGGATTTAGTTACAGTGGAAAACCCATTATGTTAAACTCACTAGGGTAAAAAACCTATGTTTTTTATTTTTAGTTTTTTAGTCCCTAGCCATTGTGTAGGGATTCCCAAACGTGGTCCCCTTTATGTTAGGATCTCTTTTCTTGTCTTTTCCCCTTAAACCAAAACCTTTGTTGTCTTTGATAAATCTAAACTCAAGATCCATGGTTGAGGGGAATCCCTGGTCTACCTATACAATTAGGCATTCATGGAGAAACTAATCAAACCCCTTGGTTGTTTTGTATGTTTTAAAACCAATCAATTTAATGCCTCTAGACCATAAAGATGAGCTTAAGTGGAAGTTGTGCAAGACCTACAATAAACCATTGATATTCAGATTGGTGGTAATAATTCACATAATAAGTGATGCATGTCAAATTTATCAATATGTGTATATGTTGCCAATCTATATAGCACAAGATAAAAGATTGCCCTCTCATGATCTTTGCCAATCTGCCAGCTAAGACCATGGCTAAACAAAGGAAACCCTAATATGGGCGAAATGATAGATTGAATGTTGTGGGTCAATAAAATAACCAAAATAATAATAAGAAAAAATTCCCCACTGCAAAACCTAATCCAATCATGTTTGTTGTGGTTGTAAACCCACCCCTAGTTACACATGTGCCTCAAGCTCCTCTAGAAAACCATGGGCCAACTGTAGCAAGGACTCCTCAAGAAATTAATATAGTGTTAAAATCTAAGAGTATTTTACTCCAAGTATTTTTTCAAATCACAAGAGTCCCTGACTCTGATATTTCTTATCATGGAAAACATTCCCATGACATCAGCTCCATATCTAAGGGAAACCCCTCCTCCTCCTCATTAGCAGGCAATATGATGCTCACAAAGCCCTTCCCTAGGAAATGAGGAGACTGATATGTACAAGGTAATCAATAGTAAATGCAACTTGTAAACTTTCACACAAAAATTAAATATCAAAAGGTTTTGATTAATATCATTTCATTGTTAGAAGGATAATATGGCAAGACAATACACCTTTATAGTTACCCATTGATGTTTTTTCATGGAATGTATGCATATTAACTAACCTGACCAACAAGTACATGGTTAGGGTCAATTTTCAAAACATTTTTAATATGCATGTATTATGTTTACAAAAATTAAAATATTTTTTATTTTTTCCTACAAATGGAATTCAAAATGATTTGACTTGACACTCCCTATCACATATCTAGCCATGGCATTGACATCATTGAATAGTCACTTTAATAACACCATTTTTTCATTATTTGTTATAGTGCGGGGGTTGGACCAATATAACCACTCCTTTTGGATGATATTTTATTTCAAATGGTAGTCCCTTGGCTTATTTAATCTTTATGCCTCTAACAACGTCATCAAAAGAGAAGCGCTCTAACACTAACAAAGTAACTTCCTAAACAAAACTAGATAGTTTTCAAAGATTTTAATATAGTGAAATATACAAAAAAAATAAAGAGGGTGCTTTTCCCATGAGATGTTGTGTTGGTGAGTGAGAATCCTAGTTCTCTATGTGGAATAAATTAGGGTTATTTGATCCTAACCATCACTATAAATACTTCCCTACCACTAGTTGGTTCACTTGGTCCAATTTTCTTCTAAGAATTGATAGTGTTTAAGAGACTTCATAGGGTGGATATAATTGAACATGATTTGTTTACATTTTTGTAGTGATTTTATGTAATATCTAGTGTGCTTATGGATGTTCTTTTATTGGATCATCAACTTGTCAAATTTCAAATTGAGTGGTATACCCCATTAGCTAAGACTCTAAACAAATAATTTTATCTTAACACTTCGAACCCCCATAATGAAAGAACTCTTTTGCATATCATGCAGGTTTAGAACCTTATTCCTTGCACTCTTAGTGTTACAAGTTGGATTGATTGGTGGGAAGTGGCCATTGTGCACATCAATGCCTTTTATGAGAATATTTGGTAAACAACTAATTATATTCAAAAAATAGGGTAACTTTACTTATATAAGAGATTTTAATAGTGTCTCAAGGGTTGGAACTTTCACCCATCAATGATTATCTACAAACCCAAGTAGTTGAGCTAAGGCAAAAAATTAATATAGTTGAGATTCATCAAGGTCATGGTGATCAAATATGGTTTAGAATCCACTGTTTTAAAATTGGAGATAGGGCGTCCAAATATTTCTTTCAAAAAATGAGAGCTAGACACTTTGTTGTGTAGATTAAATCTCTCAAGGAAGCGAGAGACTATATTACAAGTCTTATATACATTTTTGAAACCTTTTTCTAACTTAATACGTAGGTATTTCAAGGCCAAGCCTCTAGTGATGAAAGATAATGTACTCTACAGAAGTTCACAAATGTGGTACCATATAGACTTATATTAGGCCAAATAATGGTTTTACATAGACCACTCTCAGTTAATGAATTACATGATATTTTTAACTACATGGCTTATGATAAATCACAAGGAATTGATGGATTTCCTTGTGAATTTTATTAAACCCTCTAGGACTGTGTCAGGCCATGTCGACATAAAGTTTACCTAAAAGCAATGACCAATTGTTCCCTTTAAAATTTTATCAATAAAGTAAATATTAAGTTCATCCCCAAAGTTGGAGATCCTGAGATCATCTCCAATTTGAGACCTATCACCCTTCTCAATGTCTCTTACAAGACTATTGTCATAGCACCTACCGTGAGGATTTGATACCTTATACCCTTAATTATTAGGCTTAAACAAATAGGTTTCATTAAATGTAGGTACATTATTGAAAATATTATTAATGTTTGGGGTGGTATGGAATAGGCTCATAGTTCCCAACAAATACCTCTATTTTTTAAATTGATTTTGAGAAATCTTATGATAGTTTTGAATGGCCATTTATTATTTTTATACTTCAAGCTCCTGGCTTTGGTCCCAGATTTGTGTAAACCATCCAAACCCTCTTTAGAGATGCCTATGTTTGCCTTACTAGTGATGGACATCAATATGATAACTTTGCCATATTTAGATCTATTAGACATGGTTTTGCCTTAACCCCTTCTCTTTATGTTTTAGCTACTAATTTTTTTTTGCATCTAATGGGATATTATGTATCTAGAGCCTTAGGGAAAGGGATCTAACTTCCTAATTCCTCTCAAGACAAACTTTGGGGTCTTGGTATAATTGACATTTTGTTGATGAATATTTTGTCACCATCTTTGAAGAAGAGGTTGTGGTTGATAACACTATTGAGTGCTACATTTTTTTTACCTTGCTTCAGGTTCTAGTATCCAATGGGTTAAGCCCTAATTTTATAGACAATCTCATGGCCATAACGCAAGTTGGATTGGTTCTTATCTAGGCATCTCAAGTGTAATTTTAGAATTATGTTGTTCAACAAGTGAAGAAAAGGCTCTCTTACAAGATAACCAAACCCCTTTTCCCTTCTGAAAAAATTCCGAAGTTTTAGCACTAGCCCATGTGTACTACTCTTCCTATTGGGCTCCCTCTAAATCAGTGTATAAAAAGGTGGGGAATTTTCTTTGATATTTCCTTTGGGTGAACTCTAAAGGCAAAAAGGGATTTCATAGACTAGCTTGAGATATATGTTGTAAATCCCATAGATGTTAGTGGTTTAGGGCTTATTGATGTTTACAAGAAATGGATTTCCCATTGTGCCAAATGGATTCCTAGAGTTATTAAAGGCCAAGAAGCTTAGAAAATTCTTCTCACATTATATCTCTTTTATAAATCATTGTGTAAGTGGGACTTGGATGGGATCTAGTTTACATACACTCTTGATTGTTCTTGTTCCTATAAAAATTATTAGCATATTTGTGGCCAAGATCATCTGGAAGGCATGGGTAACAATCAAACTCTAGCTCGTTTGGAAAGGAAATAATTTTAGGCTTGAGTTGTCTATTAACTCTCACTTTAATAGTGGTCACTAGTCATCACTCACAATGGTAACCCATTTTTTAAAGCTCATAGGGTTAGATCTCTCTAATTATTTCATACATGCATTTGTAGCATTAGTGGTATTTTTCATAAAAGAGATATGGTTTGGTGTTTTTACTCTTTTGCTTCAGTACAAACATTATTAATGGTTATCCTCCAATATTGTTCCTTGGGTGATGCTCAATGAATGTTAAAATATTAATAGTTACTCTTCTTGTTGGAGCAAAATATTCCAAATCCTATGGTCTACAATAATTGAGCCTTAAAAATCCCTTTTTCTTGTTGTATTCTCTACTAAGGGTTACCGATTGGTGATAGTTTACTTCACATGGGAATTCCCTCTCCCAAGTGTCAAAAATTAGAAGTTGATATGCTCCTTTCATCTCTTTAGATTGGAACCTTTCTCTTGTCACATGATTCTTTTTGGGGATTCTGTTATGCTCCCTGCAAATTTTAAGTAATCTTAAATATTTTGTGCATTGATATTCTCTTTCAGGATTGGAAAGATAGAATTTTGTTGTCTTTAACAATGATAATTTAGATATTTTTATATTATGTTGGACCTCAAATTTTGGCTAAGTGTTTTGGTATTTTAGCACTGAATCATCATGATGTGAAATGAGTATAACATAGAGATAGTAGGGCACGAAACTAAACTAGCACAGTAGGACCATGGCATAAATTAGCAAGGCATAAAAGAATAAGAGCATAAAAGCACCAACATGAGAAGACACAGTCAAAGATGAGACATAGCTATGAGGAACCCAAGAACATCTGACTCAAAATAGTAATGAAAGATGTAGGGAGTGCATGAGAAGCGAGAGATGGTTAAGGAGTGATTCTCAATGGCCATTTAGAACTTACCATCATGAGTTTAGCACCATCCCATAGATATGTAGACACATGGAAGCATAGGATCTAGAATACAATAAATATATAAGGGGTACAACGGCCTGGGTCCTTAGGAGAAACTCATTAATAGACTACTATGACTCTTAATTCATAGAGTCTGTTAGCCAATTACTCCTATCATTAATTATGTAACTACTTGGTCAAGGAAAAATAAGTATAAATACCCCTGTGTGAAAGCATTGTAAGGTGACACATTTTGGATATCATTGTGTTGAAGCGTAATAGAAGAGTTAGAGATATTATAATCAGTTTTGATGTTCCTATTCTAATTAATTTATAGTTATAAATGTTGACCATTTTTGGTCTTGTAGACCAAAATTAAGCAACCCCTATTTTCCCTTCCTTTGCAGACCCTGTTAACCAGTGTTTGATGACTTCACCCCACTACAATTTTATGGGTTTTCTCTGTAACAGGCCCATTTCCATAAAAAACCAAGTGTTTTGAGTCTTGCAAGTACTTGGTTTGATTTGAAACTCATTTCGATCCTAGATGTTTAGTAGGGCAAAATAATTACCTCAGGTGAGCCTTTTATCGACAAAATGGGCTAGTTTCAAAGGGAGTAGAAGTCTTTTATAAAATCTCTAAACATCAGGTACCCTTGCAGAGGGCACTCAAGTGCCAAACAAGGCCTTTGCAAATTCATTTGAAAGACTACTCAAAGCCCAAAGTACCCTTATGGAGGGTAGGAAAGTGACAAATGGGACTTTTCAAAGAGCTCTAAAGCACAACCTTGGACCTAAAGTACCCTTGCAAAGGGTAGAAGGTCCATTTGTAAAGGCCAAGCTAGAAAGCTATAAAGGAAGATTTCCTTCAGAAAAAGTGACAAGCCAAGAAATGGATTTCTTTAGACAAAATATTTGAAGAAAATCCATGAAGTAACTCAAGGAACGAATTTCTTCAAACAAAATTTCGAAAGGAATTCCTTCAAAAAATTTGTCTGAAGAAATTCACCAAGGAAATCTAAGAAAGGATGCTAAAGGCACGAATTCCTTAAGACAAAATGTCCAAAAGAATTCCTTCAAACATTTTTTTCAAAGAACTTTGACAAGACAAAAAAACTGAAGGGTAGGTGCCCTTTTAGAGGACACTTGGCCATCAAAAAAAGGACCTTCCCATTGTTTGAAGGGTCACTTTCCCTTCAAAAAAGTTTATTTACAAAAGGCCAAGAAAATTGCTGAAGGATAGTGATGGGCCCGTGGACGTCAACTTTAACATGGTAAGCTAGCCTTTGGAAGTTCAAATATCTAGTGACAGGCCCATGAACGTCAAATTCAAGGTAGAAAAATAGCCATTGGTTTTAAAATGGTGATAGGCCCATGGATATCAATTTCTATGGGATGTGTTAGCCATTGGAGAGAAGCCAAAGAATAAGTTTTTTCAAACAAAACATATGAAAGAATTATTTCAGACATATTCTTTGAAATAACTCATGAGTGCAAGCCTAAAGGAATTCAAAGGCATAAATCCAAAAAGAAACTCAGTGACCCATTGAGAAAAGAGTCCAAAAAGGAAAAGGATAGCCTCAAGAACCTGAACTACTGAGAAAGACAACAAATATTGAGAAAAGATGAGAGAGAGAGCATGGCTCAGAACATAGCCACACACATATAAGACAAACACTCAAAACGTTCGAAGTGACACAGTCAATCAATCATAGGAATGAATTAGATTAGTCCAAGTGGCATAGGAGGTGTCAAAAAGAGAATTAATTGCTTGTAGATGAAATAATCTCTAGGGATCAACCATTAAGATAGTTACACTAGCATTCAAGAGAGTGACCCATTTTTTCTTTGTTTGGCATTAATAGGCAGACAACTATGTGAACTTTCATGGAGAGATGGCTTTGTCAGTTATGGAGAGAAGTGACCCATAATTTTGTAGGAGTCTTTAATACACCCAGGTAGTAAAGTACATAAATGAGACATATATAGCATGGCTTTCAAAAAAACATTTAATGAGAAGCGACAGCAATATGGGCCTCTTATTCTTGACTAGTCAAGGGTCTTTCTCCAATTTCTATATATATTGTAACCTCTCAGATTTGAAAGATATATCTAAATTTTGTATGGTAAAACCCTGAAAAAATTTGCCTTTAATAAAAATAAGTGTTTTACCTCCATTTGATTCTTTACACTTTTGCATATGTCTGTGTATTGCCTTATGTTTAGTCATTTATTTTAATGCTTTCATAGGTTGATGCCAGTGTATCTAGTGTATCTACGATCTTCTGTAGGTTAACAAGAAGCATCTAGGTTGAAGTATAAGTGAAATTGAGTAACCATCCAATAGTGTGTCCCCAAAGCACCTATGGTAGGTTCTTCTTCATTATATATCCATCAAACCCCTTGTTGAAACATTGATGCCATCTAGTCTCTTATTCTAATGAAGTGTGTGTTCGCTCCTTTTGGTACAAAGAGTAGATAAAAAAATGAGTAGATCAATCAATTTTGGTGCATCACCTTCTTAGTTTCTATTTTAATAGCATCTCTCTTTCTTTTCACCCCCCCCCATTGTTAGTAGTAGAAATTTAGGACTTTAAGGTGCATCAAGGGGAGCTAGCCCCTAATCTAGAGATTCACTCCTCAATTTTTCTACCCACAGCAAGAGGAGTGTTTCCATTATGCCATGCAGAAGAAATAAGTTGAGTTTTATTTTAAAGGGTACAATCCACTTTGTCAATAGTTTTTGGCACACCCAATGGAATGCAAATTATGTCCTATAAGTTTCAGGATTGATGTTGGTCCTGTTACTATAAAAATCCAAAATCAAGAGCTATAATCTAGTATCTAGCGAATCTATTTTAGGAATTCAATCTCTGATTACTGATCAACCTGGCACACCATGCCTAAGGTCACCACAATAGATTCTTTTAAGGGTGTCCCTTTCAAATTTATTGAGCTGCCTTTAAACTCAACAAAGAGGCTAAGGTTTTCAATGACTAATCCTTACATGGAAAACCAATTTCCCAGACCTACCATAAGATATACCTACACAAGAATACCTAGGTTAAACCCTATCATAGCCATGGCTTTATCTTGTGTGGCCTTCAATGGTAAGATTCCTTTGAACCTTCTACAATACGACCCAATTTTAGGGACAGCCCTTAAGAGTTTTCTTTCCTTTAGTGGAGAGGGGATAATCACCGCTATTGAGCATATTAAAAACATAGCCAACCTCTGCAATATACATAATGTCACTGAATAAAATGCAGCCATCAAGTTACTAGCCTTGTCCTTTAAAGGTAAATTTTTGGACTGGTATGGGACCTTGCCTATGAGTTGGCTCATGGAATGAATTAGGCACCCTCCTAACAAATAGATTTGGAGAAAAGAGTGACCATCTATCTCTAGCTAAGCAATTGACCACTATGAAGAGAGCTCCACATAAATTTATGCAAGATTTTAACACTAGGTTCCAAAAGACTTGGGATAGAATCCCCATTCTAGTGAGACCGACCCTAAGCTATGATTCCCTTTACTACTTAAAGGCTTTGAATAGTGACATTGCTATCATGATAGAGTCCATGAGTGGACAAGTTTTACCCGCTACGTATGAAATAGCCATAGCTACCAAAAATTATTTGGTGCAAGCAAGAAAGATAGCCCCTAAACCCCATATGTTGCTCTTTCCTAATTTATATCCCTTAGCTCAACCTGCCACACCCACTTTAACCCCTCTACCTAGTGTAAAAAGGCCAGTTGCTACCCCTACAAATGACCTCCATGAGGTTAAGAGTTTACTGCAAAGATTTACCAATGAATTAGTGGCACTCAAGAGGCAACAAGCTCAAAGATATTAGCTAAATCAAGGGTACCAATAGTTCAATCAGATAAATAGACCTCTTTACCAAAATTATAATCAAGGGTAGGGTTAGATTACCTAGGTCAACCTTATCAAATTTATAATCTAAGTGCCCCTTCATCATCCAAGACTCTTGTCCCCACTCAAAATAATTTGGTATAGGAACAGCCTAATTGTCCACCCCTAGGGTATAGTCCATAATAGGTTGCTTATGCTAATGAGATACCAAATCAATGTATGCACACACAAGGTGATTAGCCAACCTAATTCCCAATTTTTGAGGTGTCAAAATAAGCTGGGATAGACAGCAAGCAAGCTCAATCTGATTTTACTCTTATGAACCACCTAGAAGGGGAGTTCTATGTAGTCAATTATGTGGGGACCACAAATAATTAGGATGATTGTGTTATAGCCAACACCAAGTCCAAGAAGAGAGATATGTGTTGTCTTCAAAAAATGTCACTCATTTTTGGGACAACCTATGGACTATTTTGGCCTTGCACAAACCAAAATTTCTCTCTTCCCTTCTCAAAATTTGTTCTGGGCTTTCAAATTCCTCATTTTTAAGCTTTTTTTGTAAAGGGATTCACAGGTTCAATAGGTTAAAAAGATTTTGCAGGTGAGTTCAGTCAAAATAACAAGTTTCTAACACTTAGTCGTTTCCAAGATTAGTTCGGTGCCTCGGTTCAATCAAAAGAGTTCAATTGGCAAATGATAAAGAACAAAGGCTTGAACCATTGAACTTTGAGCCACTTTGGTTCAAAGGTTTAATGGGTTCAATGACCAAGTTGGTTCAACATGCTTGGTGAAAAAGATCAAAAAGACTTAGCCAAATAATGAAGAATGAGCCAATTGAACCATTGAACCATTGAACCAAAGTTGGTTCAATTGGCAGGTTCAAGGGGCTGCCCCAAAGCAAAAAAGGAAAGTGCATTTGCGGGGGGTAGGCAACATTGGTTCAAAGGTCAAAGAAAAGATAGAATTCCTTCATATTTGTTCAAAGGCTTTTTGTCTGATGGAAATGATTAAGTGAAGAAGGCTGAAGGAATTCACTCGGGAAGAAAGCTCAAAGAAATTGAAAGGAACAAATGGCTAAGGAAAAGAAGCTTTCTTTCAGACTTTTTGTTCGAAGGAATTCCTTCAGACTTTTTGTCCGAAGGAAAAGCCCGACAAAAAAATCTTGAGAGCCAAAAGCCCATAGAAGAAGCAAGAACCCACCAGGAAAGTTGAAGATTTAAGTCTGCCCAAAAAATCTCGAAGGTTTACCCTTGCGGGGGACACTTGACATCAGAAAAAGGACCTTTTCCAAGGACCCGAAGGGACACATTCCCTTTGGGACGTTCCAAAGGCTAAACAAAGATGCAAAAAGGAATCTTCAAAGACTTGGACAAAAAGGGCTTCAAAGGATGAACTAAATGAACCGATTGAACCATTGAACCGTTGAACCGAATGGTTCAACTGGTTCAAGGATCAAAGGTTCAACCAAAGCTTAGAAAGATAAAGGAAGCAATGATTGAGCATGACATAGATTGAACCAATAAACCAATTGAACTTTGAACCGAAAGAGTTCAAAGTTCAATGGTTCATAGGTTCAAAATTTTAAAGGCGGCCTCAGTCAAGAGAGAAGCAGCAAACAAGTGGTTCAACCAAAGAGCAAGAAAGAGATTGAACCAGGAAACAATGGAACAAAAGAGACAAAATGAACCAATGAACCAATGAACTTTCATAGGTTCACAGGTTCAAGGTTCAACATGGTTCAAGCAGCTAGCGACCATTGACGGCCCCTCAGACGTCAAATTTAAAGTGAGTGAAAATCCATGGAAATTCAAATAGAGTGCAGAACTTAAAGGAAGAACCAAGCAATTAAATGAAAAGAGAGCCCGAAGATTTAAATTGCTACAGGGAAAAGAAGATCAATGCAAAGGACCAAAAATATTTTCAAAATAATTGTTTCCAGTAGGTGAAAAAGTGGATCGAGTAGACTTAGACTTCTGGGCGCACCAAATCAAGGATGCAAGCCTATTTTTCTTCCATAAAGTAATGGCAAAATTGGACAGCTACGTAAATTTCAAGAAAAGGACCAAAAAGTCCATACCAAAGAAGAGACATATTAGATGAAGGGACATGCCATAGTTATGGCAATGCACTGTTCTCAGCATGGTCTCTCCAGATAGGACTAAAGGCGCATTGAGACATTGACTACAGCATGGGCTGTCCCATGGAAAAAAGTGTCAATCCTTGCATAGTTGCTATAAGATTGTAATATCTCTCATTTTTAAAGGAGACTTTTCATTTTTACAAGAGAGAAACTCTACCCATTTTGAAAGAAGAAGACTGAGACTTTGAGCTCAGATTATAATTTCATTTCATTTTATCTGAATGAGAAAGCAAGTTGTTTGCAGACTTTGTGCTATTTTGACTTTTGCTACTTTAGGAAATTGTTCTTATGTCTATTTCCTAGAAGCATTCTTATTTATTTAATTTTACAAGCAGAATTAGTGAAGGTAAAAATGGAGGTGTCCTAAAAACAACTGTGAGAAGACTTTGTGCTTTCACAATTATTTTTAGTGTGTGTTTTTCTTTTCTTTTTGTGTTGAGGATTCTAGGATGACTTTGTGCCCCCATTATCTTTTGTGTTATACTCTTTGGGCAATTGAGGTGGAAACTTTTTGTTCTGTTTCATCCTGCTGGTTACTGCGCTCTTTGTCACCAGTTACTTTCACTACCTGAAAGAAACTCTTATTGTTTCCTACAAGAACACTTCTAAAAGAAGAGAAGTGCCTTCAGTGTTTTCACCAGGCTTTTCTCTTTTATCTATGTGCATCATCTCTGAAATAAGATGGATGGATGGTTTATTGTACCCCCATGTGTTATTTTCTACTTATTTATATTGTATATAGCATCTGCATATTTAATAGGGAACCTCCCCTTGATGAGAGGAGATATTTGTCTCTGGTTGATGTAGTAAAGTTGCACATCTGGATGACCAATCTTCCTATGTTGTGGTGATAAGAACTATTTTGGTCACCAGTTAGCTGCCTGACAAAATATTCACCCAATAATATGGAGGAATATCAAGCAGCTACTCAAGCATCTGTGGCATATTTTTCATCACAAGTAAACCAAAAATTTCCCAATTGCAGACCGACAGTTGCAACTTTGACTCCTTAAGTTGCAGCTCAAATTTCAAATGTACCCAAAGAGAACTCAAAAGGGATAAAACCTCCAATCAATGTGGTAGACCAAATGAATAAGCTACACATGAATATCTCATTATGGGATTCCTTAGTAATGTCAGGACAAAAGGATATACTCTAAAAGGAATTACATGGGTTGGGTGAACAAGTTGTCCCAACAAAGGTTGATAATGTGTTGATTGTGAATGGGGTTCCTCCCATTAGAGGTCAAGCAAAGAAGGATGAAAATGTCCCTCATTTCTATCTATCCTTGATTATTTGGGATTTATTGGTCCACAATTGCATCATTGACTGTGGAGAAAGCACCTCAATAATGCCCAAATGCATAGCTGAAAAGCTAGGACTCAAATATGAGCAAATGACCAAGAGAGTTTTTCAATTGGATGGATCACAGGCCAAGACATTGGGTGTGGTAAGGGGATTGAATCTAACTCTCCATGCCTATCTAACCTTCTTCATTCCCCATGGCCTAGTAGTGGCAGATGTTCCCCCTTCACTTTTTGCTTATCCATGGATTTCACATCCAAGATAGGTGGCTACTTAGTAGCAAATTAGTCTTACATGGTTTTTAGGACCAAATATGGAACCAAAGTGAAGATTGATTCAGAGCCTATCCAAAAATATCACCTAGAGCCATACTCACCCAAGGTAGCAAATGTCAACTACACCATCATTGATGAAGAAGAACTCCAAGTAGACTAATCCCCACCATCTTCCCTTGAAGGAGTTGCTGACCTGCTCCTAGATGAATGGTGAAATGACAAATTTGAACATGATCCTTACAATTTCATCAAAGAGGCAAGTCTTGGGGTTTATTACATGCATGAGAAGGATACTTTCATGCCAAATGTAATGAAGGCAAACCAAGAGAGTTGTGGTTTGTGGCAACTTTTCTTTGATGGATCTAGAAGCAAGTTGGGAGCTGGTGGTGGAGCAATGCAGTTTCACCTTCAAAGAAAAAATACTTTTCAACTTTTAGGTTCCAATTCTCCTGCACTTACAATGTAGAAGAATATGAATCTTTTGATTATGGTTTAGAGTGGGCAAGAAAAATAGGAATCAAAGAATTGTAAGTTTTTGGAGATAATGAGTTAATTGTAAACTAGGTGAGGGGTCAAAATTTGACCATGAACTCCTTACTCAAGTCTTACAACTACAGGGTGTGGGACCTAATAGAGAGCTTCACTGATTTCAACATCACTTCCATCCCAAGAGAACAAAACAAGCATGCAAATAGACTAGCAGTAGTTGATGCTCTATTTGACATTCCTAAGGGAATAAGTCAGGACAGCAATCAACACCATTTAAAAGTGATAGTAAGACCCTCCATACCAGACAATGTCACCAATTGGTAGGTGTTTGACAGTGACCAATAGATAGCACTTTTCTTACAAGAGGAGGCTAAGTTTTCTTCAAGGAATCAATCCAAGCTTTAGTAGTCGTATGATGGCCAGATTGTTCAGCTAAAGAATAATAGACTTCCTAAGGGTTTGGTCACACTTCATAGCATCTTCAATGAGGATGACCAACTCAAAGGTGACAAAACAAGCATCACAACCAAGAAAGAGAATTATGAAAGGGTCAAAATATTCAAGGATAGGTTGCTTGCACTTCGAAAGGTATGTACAAATGAGGAAAGGCATTCTTTCATTTTGTTATGCCAAGAGTTTGACTATGTCTTTACTTGGGAATATGGTGATTTAAAGGGGTTTGATCCAAGATTGGCCCAACACACTATTGAGCTGGAAGAAGGTGCCAAACCCATCAAGCAAAAATAGAGACCAATCAATTCAAGGAATGAGCCTCTCATGAGGAATGAACTCACCAAGTTGGTTGAGTCCAAGATCATTTTTCCTATCAAACACTCTTCTTGGCTGGCCAATTTGGTTCCCTTTAGGAAGAAAATTTGAGATATCTGATTGTGTGTTTATTTTAGAGACCTTAATAGAGTCTCTTTAAAAGATAACTATCCCATCTCAAACATGGAATAGATTATCTATATGGTGATAGGTAGTGAACGATTCTCCCTCATGGATGGGTATTCTAGATACAATCAAATTATGGTGCAAGATTGTGACCAGTACAAAATAGCCTTCACCACCAAGTGGGGAAATTTTGCCTATAGGAAGATGCCTTTTGGCCTGTCAAATGTTGGAGCTACTTTCCAACAAGCTATGGATATGGCCTTCCAAAGTTTGATAAATGACATAGTGCTAGTTTATCTTGATGACATGAAAGTCTTCTCCAACGAGATAAGACAACATCTAAAACACTTGAGGTAAATATTTAAGAGGTGTAGAGAGTTTGGCATCTCTCTCAACCCTAATAAATGTGTGTTCACTGTCCATGAAGGTAAACTCCTGGGTCAGATTAATTATAAAGGAGGCTTGACCATTGATTTGGAAAGAGTGCACGTTATTTTAGCGTTGTTCTTGCCTAAACACAAGAAGGGCTTGTAAAGTTTCTTTGGCAAAATAAACTTTATTAGAAGATTCATCCCTAATTTTGTTGAGCTGGTCAACCCACTAACTTCTATGTTGAGGAAGGATGAAACGTTCACATGGACAGCATGAAGGAGAGATAGTTTTGAAAGGATCAAGCAAGCTATCACCCAAGCTCCTACCTTGACTAGTCTTGACTTCTCCAAGGACTTCAACCTCTACACCTTTGGCAATGAAGAGGTAATCTCTACTATGCTCACCCAAGTGAATGGTGAAGACCTCGAATAACCTCTCACATTTTTTATCCAAGGTTTAGAAGGTTATGGGATTAAGTACACTTATGTTGAGAAGCAAGCACTTGCAGTTATACAAAGCCTGAAGAAATTCAGACATATGTTATCAAACAACAAGATTCACATCATGGTGCCACATCCTAGTGTCAAGGATTTCTTGGTAAGTCATGACTTGAATGAAAAGAGGGTAGGGTGGATCACCAAGGTGATGAAGTATGATGTGGAGATCGAGATGACCAAGTTGGTGAGAGGAAGAGGGTTGTGTGAGCACCTAGCTACAGAATTCAAAGAACCAAAAAAGGGCATTTCGATACTCAATGATGGAGCTACAGTAGAAATTCCCACCACCACTACAAGCTGGACACAAGATATGGTTCATTTCCTTTGAACTGGTGAGTGCCTGCAAGGTCTTGATAGAACTAAGAGGAGATATTTAAGGCTCCATTCTCTTTCTTATGTCTTAGTAGATGGATTGATTTTTAGAAAGGACTTTTTAGGGGTATTCTTAAGATGCATTGATTTTGATTAGGTTGATAGAGTATTGTCTGAATTTCCTGATGGACCAGCTGGTGGTCACTTTGCTCCCAAGGCTACAATTGTAAGGATTATGAGGGCTGACTACTTTTGGCCCACCTTGTTCAGAGATACTCATGCTTGGGTGAGGATATGCCACAAAAGTGCTCTCTTTGATGGAAAATAGTGGCTGGCTATAATGCCTCTACAACCTATTCAAGTGGAACAGTCATTCATGCAATGGGGTTTAGACTTCATAGGGATGATCAACCCTCTTTTTAGTGTTGACCATAAGTGGCTCTTGACCGCTATAGATTATTTCATGAGATGGGTAGAAGCCATCACTTTGAAGGAAACTAATGAGAGTCTGGTCCTAGACTTTTATGAAGGCTTGGTGATGATATTTGGGGTCCCAACCACAATCATTTCGAACAACACATTGGCTTTATTAATAACAAAGACAAGCGAGTGGGCATTAAGATATGGAATCTATCTTAGTACTTCCTCCAATTACTACCCACAAGGGAATGGGTTGGCTAAGTCCACCAATAAGAACCTGATCAGGATCATTAAAAGGATAATGGAGGAAAATCAAAGGACTTGGCATGCCAAGCTAAAGACAGCCCTATGGGCAGACATAATCACTCCAAAGAGGGCAATTGGTAATTATCCATACACACTTGTGTATGGAAGGGAAGCTAGACCTCCTATTTCACTTGAGTTACCAGCCTTGGATCTTACCCATCAATTGTAATTGGAAGAGAGAGACAGCATGGAGGTCATATTTTGTGAATTAATGGAGCTTTAGGAGGCAAGAGACCAAGCCATGGATGCTATGACCAATCACCAGTAGTAAAAAAAAAATCATTTTGACAATAAATCCTCATCAAAAGACTTCTCAAAAGGTGAAATTATCTTGAAATGGGATGAAGATCGAGCTAAACCTAGAAGGCACATGAAGTTTGATGCCTTGTGGAGTGGTCCATATGTCATCACCCAATGCAATGAACATAATGCATTCCAACTCTCCAGGTTGGATGGTGAGGAACTACATATCCCAGTCAATGGGATATATCTTAAACATTGTCACTAACCTTCTCTTGTTATGTACATAGTTCCCCTATTTTTCCTCATTTTCCCTAAGTGTTGTTATGCATGTTTGTAGTTTTTTAGCCTTGTGTGTGTTCTCTTTTCCTTTTGGGGTAAAATATTTATTGTTTCTTAGGTTTTTAAAAGCTATTGTCAGTCTTCCAAGTTGTAGTATGAATTCATGCCCAATGGACCTTTAAGCTACTAGTCTTCTCAAAGCATAGCAGGCATGCTTCCCCTGTGAATCACCAAATGTGTTGACCAATTTTGGTTGTACAGACCAAAATTGAGCACCCCCTCTTTTCCCTTTCTTTGTATGGCCTATTAGCTAATTTTTGATGAGTTCACCCCACTATAATTTTATGGGTTTTCTTTGTAACAGGCCCATTTCCATAAAAAACCAAGTCTTTTGAGTCTTGCAAGTACTTGGGTTGATTTGAAACTCATTTCGATCCTATATGTTTAGCAGGGCAAACAAATTACCTCAGGGAAGCCTTTTATCAACAAAATGGGCTAGTTTCAAAGGGACCAGAAGTATTTTTAAAAATATCCAAAGGTCAGGTACCCTTGTAGAGGGCACTCAAGTTCCAAACAAGGCCTTTGTGAATTTGTTCGAAAGAATACTCAAAGCCCAAAATACCCTTGCAAAGGGTAGGAAAGTGACAAATGGGACTTTTCAAAGAGCTTCAAAGGACAACCTTGGACCTAAAGTACCCTTGCGGAGGGTAGAAGGTTCATTTGCAAAGGCCAGGCTACAAATCCGTAAAGGAAGATTTCCTTTAGAAAAAGTGACAAGCCAAGAAATGGATTTATTCAGACAAAATGTTTGGAGAAAATTCATGAAGAAACTTAAGGAATGAATTTATTCAGACAAAATGTCTGAAGGAATTCCTTTAGACATTTTGTCTGAAGAAATTCACCAAGGAAATCCAAGAAAGGATGTTAAAGGCACGAATTCCTTTAGACAAAATGTCCAAAAGAATTCCTTTGGATATTTTGTTTGATGAAATTTGACAAGACAAAAAAATTGAAGGGTAGGTGCCCTTTCGAAGGACACTTGGCCATCAAAAAAAGGACCTTCCCATTTTTTGAAAGGTCACTCTCCCTTCAGAAAAGTTAGTTTATAAAAATTTGAGAAAATTGTTGAAAGATAGTGATGGGCCCATAGACATCAACTTTAACATGGTAAGCTAGCCGTTGGAAGTTCAAAATCTAGTGATGGGCCCATGAACATCAAATTCAAGGTAGTGAAATAGTCATTGGTTTTCAAATGGTGACAAGCCATGGACATCAATTTTGATGGGATGCATTATCTGTTAGAGAGAAGCCAAAGAATAAGTTCTTTCGAATAAAATGTCTGAAATAATTCTTTCGAACATTTTATCTGAAAGAACTCATGAGCACATGCCTAAAGGAATTCAAAGGCATAAAGCCAAAAAGAAACTCAGTGACCCATCAAGAAAGGAGCCCAAAAAAGGAAAAGGATAGCCCCAAGAGCCTGAACTAATGAGAAAGATAAAAAATAATGATAAAAGAGAAGAGAGAAAGAGCATGGCTCAGAACATAGCCACGCACATATAAGACAAACACTCAGAACGTTCCAAGTGACATAGCCAATCAAGCATAGAAATGAATCAGATCAGTCCAAGTGGCATAGAAGGTGTCAACAGGAGAAGTAATTTCTTGCAGATGAAATAGTCTCCATGGAATAGCCATTAAGAGAGTTTTACTAGCATTCAAGATAATGGCCCATTTTTTCTTTGTTTGGCATTAATAGGTGGATAGCTACACAAACTTTCATGGAGAGATGGCTTTGTCAGTTATGGAGAGAAGTGACCCATACTTTTGTAGGAGTGTTTAATACACCCAGGTAGTAAAGTCAATATATGAGACATCTACATCATGGCTTTCATAGGCACGTTTAATGAGAAGTGACAACAATATGGGCCTCTTATTCTTGACTAGTCAAGGGTCTTTCTCCAATTTCTATATATATTGTGACCTCTCAGCTTTGAAAGATATCTCTCACTTTTGTATGGTGAAACCCTGACAAAATTTGCTTTTAATCAAAATAAGCATTTTACCTCCATCTAATTCTTTACACTTTTGTATATGTTTGTATATTTCCTTATGTTTAGTCATTTATTTTAATGCTTTCATAGGTCAATGCTAGTATATCTAGTGTATCCAATATCTTTTTCTGTAGGTTAACAAGAAGTGTCCAGGTTGAAGTATAGGTGCAGGTGATCAACCATCCAATAGTGTGCCTCTAGATCACCTATGGTAGGTTCTTCTTCATTATACCTCCATCAAACCCCTTATTGAAACATTGATGCAGTCTAGTCTCTTATTCTAATGAAGTGTATGTTTGCTCCTTTTCGTATAAAGCATAGATAAAAAATGACTAGATCAATCAATTTTGGCACATCACCTTCTTAGTTTCTATTTTAATAGCATCCCTCTCTCTTTTCACCCCCCCTATTGTTAGTAGTAGAAATTCAGGACTTTAAGGTGCATCAAGGGGAGCTAGCCCCTTATCTAGAGATTCACTTCTCAGTTTTGCTACCCACATCAAGGGGAGCTAGCCCCTGATCTAGAGATTCACTCCTCAGTTTTGCTACCCATAGCAAGAGGAGTGTTTCCATTGTGCCACATGGAAGAAAGAAGCTGAGTTTTCTTCTAAAGGGTGTAATCCACTAAACCAATAATCCATTTGTGGTAGTTTTATGTTGAGTACTTATGGTTATGACTTAATATGAGATCTATGCAACTTTTACTTTTCCTAAGTAACAATCTCTAAACTCCATGGTACTTATTTATGTTATTATGGTTATTGAGCTTAATGATACTAGGACCAAAGTAGTGTATCTCTTTTTCTATGTAACTTAGAATCAAATATAAGTTTGAGCCCAAAGAATATGACTTATGTTACTACATAACATAAACCACAAGAACTTGTCTCTAAATATGTGTTTTGGGTGAGCATGCAAGACCATAATCTTGTGTGAAGTGCCAACATGCTAGCTCATTGGGACCACACCTCAGTGCCTAAAACATTATTAAATGATAAAAACCCAACCTTTTGGTTCCATTACTGGGACCTATAACACTTTTTCATAGTAATGGAATATGCTTGAATGTATCACCCTTGAGAGTATTGAGCAATGGATTACTGGGGTTGAGGATAATTTTATGGTTTCTTACCTTCAACTAAGAGTTTTTTCACATCAGTGGGTAGAACAAAATATGTATAGTAAATTATATAAAACTTTCTTTGTTGAAATCCCAGTTCATTTACATACTTGGCTATCTTCTTGTGCTCAAGGTCAATCATGAAACATTCAGAGAAGATAGTCTTGGATGTTGGAATGATAAAGAGCTTTAGAATGACTCACAACACCATAGACATTAGTTGTTAACATTTAGTGGAAAGTAATGTTGAATAGCTACATTTTGGAGTATGTTATAACAACTTATTCTTGTCCTAAAGAAGACAAGTTCTAGTTCCTCAGAGAACTATGTGGATGATATATTAGACATTTTCCATTAGAAATAAAAAATTTGTTCATTGACTTTGGGCTTGAAACTATGCCAATGAAGAGCTAAATATATATTTTCATGAGCCACACATTTGGAAGGGGAATAGAGAAGAGTTGCTAAAAGATTTTAGGTTTGGAATGGTAGCTAGTCAACGAGAATTATGGAAGCAAAAATATAATGAAGCTCAACAGAGGATCATAGGAGTAAGCAGTGTGAGAAGGGACAGAGAGAACTCAAGCAGTGTTGATAGGATCTGTAAGGAAGTGAAAACACACAAAGAGGACCCCATCACTTTTGAATTGTGCCCCATGCCACTTTCATCATATGAAGGAGAAACTAGCCAGACAACAAAAATTGAAGAACCAAGTTTGAACCAACCAAACTCCCCAACCATAATGCATGTTCATGCTTTTGAATCAGATGAATTACATATACATAATTGGGATACAGATAGCATGGAATTAGAAACTGATCATATAATGGATATTGTAGCTGAGCCAATAGTAACTCATATGGAATTAACACTTTCTTTCCCTTTTGAAGGGAATTTCATGGCTCAACTTGGGATGTTTAGAGGACTTGTAATTCATAGTGGACAGAGTAAAATCTCAAATATTATTAATCAACTAGCTACCATGCCCCATGACATGGGCATTATTTTTGGAGGGTTAGAGGTAGACTAGGAGGTGGAATGGGAGGAAGCGGTGGACTTCCCCCTCAAGGGATAGGATCTAGGGGTTCTCAACATCCACCAACATAAGCACCTTAGTTTCCAACAATATATTTTGAAATGATGCTTTACCTAATTTAATATTGAGGCATAGATAATTTTGTAGAACATGTCCATAAATGCAAACTTATTTGGAGGGTGCAAGGCATCACTTCTTCTAAGCAAAAGGCCACACAACTCATGACTAAACTTTTGGAGAAAACACATAAGTGGTATATAAATTTAGACCCTCAATAAGTGGTGGTTGATTATGATCAACTCAAAATAGCATTCCTTCAAGAATTTGACATTCCTAAATTCAAACAATAAAGTATTATTGTGTTGAAAGATATAAAGTAGGAGCTCACTAAAAGTGTATGGGAATATGATGCACAATTCAAAACACTTCTGTCAAAGCTATCATTTGAAATCAATGATTCTTAGCATGCACAATGGTTCATGGGAGGTTTCTTACTTCCTTTTTGATGAACACTATCCGAAAGGTCTTTTACTAGCTCGTGCAAAGCTTTGGAAGTTACCCTCCACACTAAAGTTGTTGGTAGTATTAACACTAGGATTAATCCCTTCATAGAAGCCCAAATATCTTTAATGTCATCACAAATTGAAAAAATAACTACAAATAATGAATATGATACTTGTAATGGTCTTTGGTGCACTGATTTTGAGTCTAAAAGACATAATCGAAGAAACTACTCACACAAAAATATTCATGTTGTACTCAAGCAGTCATGTGAAATATGCCATGAAGAGATTGATGTATGCTCATATCCTCATTTTTAGTGAGATACACACTCTATGGTCTCTAAATATTTCAAAATATGTGATGTTGACACTCATAACATAAATTATTATTAGCTAATTAGTGATATCTATGAAGTACATGTGTATAGTACATTCCAAACCACTATGTCTAATAATCAAGATAATGGTATCTATCATGGTCAGGATGAGGAGGTGGTCATTTCCCACCAAGAAAATGTTATAATTATGAATCCTTGAATGACTATAAAAGATATTATCTAGTTTACCCAATGTTTGCTTTTTGTAAAAAGGACCATCGATTGGAAGAATGTCCTAACTTGTACACAGCCTTCACTAACGAGAGAAATGAAAAAGGTGTAGGTATGGTTTACATTTAGAAACCACACTAGCATGTAGTTTCAATCACCCCAATAACTTAATAGGTGAATATCACTATGTGTATTAGAGGACAATCTCAATCTACATATACTCCTATTGAGAAGGTACAGTGTGAAGAGCCTCAAGCGAGGAAGCATACTGATGCCTAATAACAAAAAGATGTGCTCCAGGACACTATGACACTGGTATGAGAACTACAAGGAGAAATTTAATTTCTTAAGGACCAAGAATCAATGCAATATGTTATTATGCAGAAGGCAACAAAGCCTTAAAACAACACACGACATGATTTTTAAGAGCTTTACAAGTGTATGTTGGATGAAGACATTGTCCCATAACTAAGCATTTGGCTTAAAAATTAGGTAAAAGAACCAACTAAAATTCAATGTCAAATGGCTCGATTGACTGAGGATCATCATTTAAATCATACTTAGTGGTAAGATACCCCCATTCCTCCTAGCCCTCTAGAGGACAAAGAAATACTAGTGAATGTTACCATTGAGGGTTGGGTAATTCAGGACATCTTAGTTGACACTAGCACTGAATTTAATGTCATCACCAAGGATGCATGGTGTAAAATGGCTAGTTTGACATTAAACCCTTCATCGTACATATTATTTATGGCTAATAAAACTCATGCTCTATCGATTAACATCCTCAAGAATGAAATAGTGGATATCCTTGGAGTACCTCTCAATGTTGACTTTGAATTTCTCAAGTTAGCAGAGGCTAATGACTTCCCAGATCTATTGGAGAAACCCTAGTGTTATGAAAACAATGTATATTTAAGTTTCAAAAAGCATTATATTAGTTTTGAGAATGCTAATCAATGCATTATTATTCCCCTAGATTAAACATATGGGCCTCCATACATAGAACCTATTAATGTAGAATAAGATATTAACCACATCTATAATGTCACATCCAGAGATGGTGAACAACATGATCCTACTTCTAATGGCATCCTTTGATGGACAGATACTCAGTATCTTTCTAATACTGCAAGCAATGCTTGTAATTATTGTGCCCATGACAACTATGACCTCATTGGAAGAGTTTGAAGTGCCATTGGTAATCAAGAGAAAATTTCATGCCAATATCATAAATACCACAGGTTTGTTTGCCTTCTTATCAACCAATTCATGAGGGGACTAATGATATAAGAACCTTTATAAAGACTCGATGTAGCCCCTTGATTTCATGAAAAAATAGAAGTCTACAAATTTGTCTAGTGCCTTAAAGAATTTAATCACTCTGACAATGATCATTTATAATCCTTGGTTCACCTCTTTGATGGTATAACTATAAGATGTTAGAGAACCCATAATGAATAACTTCTCTAATGGGATCAAGTACACTCTCCTTTGCATCATTGTTTCTATCATGACAACTGAGTCAAGGGAACAATCAGCTATAGCGGAGTATAAGCATTTGAACCTCATATAGACACATGTGAGTCAATGTTGAGAGTTGAAGAGTCTTACTTACCAGAGTAATTATGGGCACATGCATTCTATGAAACTTTACAAACCTGGGTGAGAGAATGGTATGTTCATGAAGAGTAGAATATGGGTACCAGGTTTTGGCATCTATTGAAGGAAAACATGAAATTAGCATTATCTTATTCCTCTCTAAGAATGGATTTACGCCTCACTCTCTAGGCCATGTGTGAAAAAATTATTGGTGACCCTAGTCCCATTGAATATTGCCTAAGATATATCCATAATGTCCCAGAAGAAGATCTAATTATCTTCAATGAACCATCTTCACAACTTGTTCATGTGTTATAACTAGTCCTTCATCAGGATTGATGTGAAGAGATATGCTAAAGGAAATAGAATCTAGTATTCGGGTAGAAGAAGGTGAAGGGTCCAACTAAATTGACCCTTTGTCAAATGATTTGGATGTTCATATAGACTATGGCACAAAAAATGTTCATGATAATGGTCCTAATACAAACCACCCTTACTCCAGGCCAAGTCAAACTATCCAACGCAATATCAACATAAAGGAAGAACTAAAAATAACTACTATAGGTAATTATTGGACTGACACATAAGTTTCAAAAATATTTGAATTGTTAAAAGAATACCAAGATGTCTTTCCAAGAAGATACAGTGAGATGAAATGAGTTTGTCCATCCCCAGGTAAGATACATATTAAATTGGTTGATGGTGCTCAACTAGTTAGAAAAAGGCCATATAAGATGAATTTGAATCTATGGGTGTGCATAAAATAAGAAATTGATAGTATGATGTGCACTGGAGTGATCACCCCCATTGATGAGTCTAAGTGGGTCAGTCCCATGGTGATAAGTATAAATAAATATGGATGCATTAGAATTTGTGTTGATTACTAGGTACTTAACACATCTTGTGTTACTAATCCCTTCCCAACACCATTCACAAAGGAAATACTTGAAAGCATCACTGAGTGTGAAATATATACTTTCATAGATGGGTTTATGGTGTACCATCAGGTCTAGATAGATGAGGAAGATCAAACTAAAACTATTTTTGCCATTGAATGTGGATCCTTCACATATATTATCATGTATTTCGGGTTGAAGAACGCACCATTTGTGTTCTCACACATATCTATTAAAGCCTTTAAATATTTCATCCCTAAATTTATTAAAGATTACTTAGATGATTGGATAGTATATGGCTTGGTCAAGGACCATTGCTCTAATCTATGACTCATGCTTGAGTGTTGTCAAGTCCTACAAATATCATTGAGTCTAAAAAAGTGTCTTTTTACTACACCTTTTGGTGTTCTTCTAAGACATATTATTTGTAAGGATGGACTTTTGGTAGACCCAATAAAATTATCTATCATTCTTTGCCTCCCAGTGTCGAATTCTCAACATGAAGTTTTCACCGTTATAGGACATATAGGTTATTATAGGAAATTCATTCGTGGGTATGAAAATATTACCGCACCTTTGGAGGAACTCTTAAAACATAACGAGCATTTCATCTGGACTTTCTCTTGCCAAGAAGCTTTTGAGGCCATAAAGGACAAGTTGGTTACCACTCCAATCCTCCAATTCCCTAATTGGACAAGCCCATTCCATGTCCATGTTGATGCTTCTGGAATGGTAGTGGGTACAATCCTTACATAACCAGGTGAAGGTCATGTTGATCACTGAATCTAATTTGTTGGTAGGACACTTACTCCAGCTGAGCGAAATTACACCACCATAGAGTACGAAGCATTGTTAATGGTCTATGCTCTATAAAAATTTCCATAATACCTATTGGTAACTCCCTTTGTATTCTATATAGATCATGAAGATTTAAAGTATATAGTAAATAAACATGTGCTACATGGATGAATCTGTCATTGGATAGTGTTGTTTTAATAATTTCAATTTTCTATCATGGTCAAACCAGGAAAAACTAATTGATCTCGAATAACCATCATGTCCTATTGAAGATGACTTGCCTAATGTTCAACTCTTTTGTGTTACTCATGTACCTGAGGAGTTAGAAGATATTTCATCCTTACTAACGACTAGCTCAGTGCCTGACTGTCTAACTCCTCAGGCCAAGAAACAACTCATGGTTAATGTTTCACCCTTTCAATGCATAATAGGAGACCTCTACAAACTTAGATGAGATGAAATTATTTGGAACTATGGCATGAAACATGAGAGTTCTAAGGTACTCCAATAAGTTCATCAAGGCATTGTAGGTGGACACTATGCTGGAGAGGCTACTGTGTGCAAGGTTCTACTGGCCAAATTATGGTGGCCTACTCTTTTTTAAGACATTAAGATATATGTTAGGAAGTGTGATATTTTTCAGTGCGTAGAAAAACCCAATCATTAGGATTACATGCCTTTACGACCAATTCTATCTCAAGATCCATTTGAAAAGTGGGCCTTTGATTTTATTGGCCCCATCAATCCATCTAGATGATGAACAGGTTCCTAATATATCATCATAGTAACTGATTACCTCACATGATGGATTGAATATGTGCCAATAAGGGATTGTACTGATGCTACTATTGTGTGCTTCATTTAGGAACATAACATAACTTGATTTGAATTCCCACTAAGTTTTACTAGTGATCACAGAACCCATTTCCTAAATAAAACTATTCACATCTTACTTGTTGAGTTCATGATTGCTCATCATAAAACATCACCGTATCACCCCTAAGCCAATGGATCTACCAAGGCATTCAATAAAATTTTAGGTAAAACACTGAAAAAAAATTTGTAATATTGTTCGAACTAATTGGGATGATAGAGTATTTGTGGTACTTTGGGCTTACCAAACAATCTATAAGTGCCTGAACAAGAGCACACCATTAAATTTAGTATATGGCAAAGAGGTAGTCCTGCCATTTAGATTCTTGGTACCATCTCTTCATATTACGTGTGTTGGATAATTGGATGAGGATTCATCCTTGAAGGCATGCTTGGATACTTTGTTACAGCTAGATGAATCATGTTTCCTTGTTTATTGGAGTCAGCTTATGGATAAGCATAAACAAAAATCATGGCATGATCGACACATCAAGTATAAAACATTTACCCCTGGAATGAAAGTCTTGATCTATGAATTTAATTTCATGTGCCATTCTAAAAAACTTTGAATTCACTAGGATGGTCCTTTTGTTATTCATAGCATTCAACCTACCAGCGCTTGTCAATTATAAAGGTTGGATGGCCAATTTCTTATTGGGCATTACAATAGAAGTCAGCTCCAGCCATATTTCACTTTTGAATAATTAACATCTTGTAACAATAAGGCTTATGCCATTCGTCTACAATTCCTTGTTTTTAATAAAAGTGTTGCCTTTGTTACGCATAACATTTCATTAAATATATAATAGCTTAAGTTTTTTTATTTGTATTTTTGTGGAGGATCACGACATAGTTTTAGTGTGGGGTAAAAGGTATATGTATTCATGATTAAAGATGTGCATGCAAGTTACTTAAGGCATGCAAGTTATTTAAGGCAAACAAATTGCATAGCCCTAGGATAGGGTGTTCCCACCAAATAGTTTTAAAAATCAAAATAAATAAAAATAGTTGTCTTCCACTCCAAAGAAAAGCATGGGACATAGTTGTCTTTCACTTCAAAGGAAGGTGTGGGATAGGATGTGTCATTAATGTAAAAAAAATAGTGGTTACAAGAAATGTGCCAATGTCATGACAAAACAATACTATTAAATGCATTTATGGTGATAAGTGACAATTGAAGAATGATGACCGTTAAAAATTCATTAATAATGAGAAGTGATGGATGAAAGGAAAGGGGGTAGTAAATATGGTTTAACCCCTTCGAGCCTATAAAAGGACAAGGAAGCTCATTTCTTACTTTTTACCTTTGTTTCCATTTGCAATTACAGAGCCGAAGAATGAAGAAAGCCTAAGTGATTCTAGAGTGAGTAAACAAGAATCACAAATTTATAAATAGTTATTGAGCCAAGCATCAAGCTACATAATCAAAACATAGGGCTAACTCTAAAACACAACCATAACAGGGATAAATTATATTTATAGGTTGCAATGGTAGACATCCACCATTAGAGGGTGGTGAAGAAATCCAAAGTCATTGGCATAGCAATCATGTATTCCTTCAAAAAAGTTGGACAGCCATGCCTCAACCTCAATCTCCTTGCGGGGTGGTGTGGCCTAAGAAGAAGGCCTTAAGGACTAATCCATTTCCAATGATACCAAAGGAAGAGGAAGTACATGGGGGGAAGCAGTACTAATTACAGAAGAGACATTGAAGAATAAGCACAACATGTGGAAGGAGAAGAGGTTAGTATGGCACATCAAGCAAAGAAGACACAATCATCTTCACCCCTGCCATTGATGATCGAAGAAATGTAGTACCCAAAAAAGTGTTTTGCATGAAAAACTGGGTCTCAAAGGTACCCACTTGCATAATTTTTTACTACAATCATCGTCAACCTGGGAATGAGATTGAATTACAAAACAAATACCGAGTTGAGCACCAAAACACCAAAAACTAATTGGTATATGACCTCAAGATTTTCAATGCTTTGGGCGTTGCAAGTTTGTTCCAATTGTTCAACCTTCCATACTTTTGAAAACCCATGGAGGCAATCAAGTTTCTACTCTCACTCGTCTATGAGGACTACCTTTACTTCGTTGGGCATAGCATGAAGATCATGCCTGAGAGGATAAGTAAGGTGTCATGGATACAATGTTCGAGAATGGATATAGCATTTGACTTGGAGGCCTATGATGAGATTGGGAAGATAGTCATGACACTAATGTACCAAAAGCAGGGCCATGTTATGCACATCAATAACTTACAAGATCTTGCACTCCAAGTTGTAGCTCACATCATAATGACCAAGATCATTATTACCAATCATTAGAAAAAGTTAGATATGTCCCACCTCTACATCTCCCATTGATTTATTAAGGGATTGAATTATAATTGGGCTATATACTTTGCCCAAAAAATCATTGAGGATGTAGAGAAGACCCAATAGATACCCCATCATAGGTTTTCATGGGGAGTATTTTTATTATTGATGGTGTTTGATGAGATTAGTGTACTTGATTACACTACGAGAGAACTAAAGTGGGCATACCCACCTGAGCACAAGTCCCCTGCTAAGCGCTATAAAGCATTCATGTGCCTGAGGTACATCACCCCCACCTATAAAATAAAGATGAAGTCTTGGTTTGATGGAATGAATGAAGCATTTGGGAATAAATGGAATATTCCAAAAGACTTGCCCACCTAGGCTAGTGAGCAAGCTCAATTCATTGTGAATCAGTATTTCTCATTAGCGCACATTGAAATGGTCCCTTTCAGACAACTCTCTGTGTGGTTGAAGCTACCTTATACCTTTTTGACATGGTACTTTGTCAACTCAGTGAACTGCATATATGATGTATAGCCTATCACCTTAGAGGCAGATAGAATCAACTCGGAGACTCACACTCTCTAGAAGGTGTACATCTATCTAGAAAAGAAGGTCTACAGGGAAAAGAAGGAGACTACTCAAACTGACATCAAGGTCAAACAGATAATGGTGGGAGAACAGGTGCATAATCTATTCTACATGTTGTGGCCTAGGAAGAAGAGTTCAAATGGTATAGAGCATACATGATAAAATCTCCCACTAGTACCTCCTCTAGTGAAGAAGAAGCAAGATGGGCATGATGCTAGTACAAGTTCACAGCAGGCTCCTTCAAAATGGGAGAGGACTACCCAAGCACCATAACATATCCCTTCTCTACCTAGACCTTCTCCTCCTTGACCTTCTCCATCCAAAGTTACACCTCCACAAGTCCTTCCACCCCCACCGTCTCCTTTGCACATTCCTCCACGCCTATCTTCACATCCTAAAACTTCATAGGTATCTTTACCATTAGGGGTTGTACCATAAATAATGTCAGAGAAAGAACCAGAGTAGAAAGAACTTGAAATTTAGAAGGAAGAATTTGAGGACATTAATTTTGAAAAGACACCCTCCTTGATGTGAGAAGAGGTAACCACCTTCGAAGACTTGTCATTGGACATTGGGGGTCTATTTGGTGAAGAGGGGAATGGTAAAGATCAGCAAAAGAGTGAAATGGCTATCGATATAACTTCTTAAGCTACCGATATAGAGGTCAAGATATTAGAGCATGACCCAACCAAAGGGAATGACTCTATCGGGTCTAAGGAAGATCTACCTTCACTTGATGCATCCACCAATATTTGCATTCAATATCAAATGGGCATCCCTAACAAGATGTTATACTTATGGTCACACTTCCTCCCCCAAGATAAAACCCTTGACATAAGGTGGTAAATGTCTTTCCTATTGGACATGTACAATGAGGAGTGCCATTTTGAGTTCCCTCCAAACAGCCTCCTCTTAGGTCCTCAAGCTCCAACACTGCCAACACCATTATGGGTTAATCCCCAGAGGATCACCCCTTTGTAAGCCAACACTACATTTTTTAAGATGGCTTTTGAAGTCACATTTTAAAATATATTATCAGACTCTAATGTGCATGACGTAGAGAAAAAACATGGCCAAGTAGTGGCTATGTATGAAAAAGAGGTTTGCTTGAAAGGCACTCATAGAAGAAGTGGCTATTTTTAAACAACAAATAAAGGAGGCCACGAAGGCCAAGGTTAAAACCTTGAATTTGTATAAGTAAACTTTTGGTCCAAGAGCCAATATTAGCAGATGGAGTTCCTCTAAATGGGGACACCATAAATGAATTAGATACCTTAGTAAATCTCCTTTTGAAGAACTGCAAAGAGTAGCCTACACCGAGGAATGAGGCAATGGTTTTAGTAGAGAAATTTACTGATTTGGGGAAGTCATCCCCATCATGGATGGGATTTTTGAAAGATTAGTGTGACCAAATAAAATCTTGGAGGCCTGGCTCCATTCAAAGGAATCCCAGAGGTGGTAAATAGTTGATGCTACCCTTTTAATAAGGGATCACATCAATTACAAGTAATGGAAGAGAAAATAAATGTGCATCGACAATAATTGAATTTTAGTTTTGCATCTCTATGAGGACAGGTTGTCAGTGAAGTCTTAACATTGGAAGAAGTCCAGAAGGATGCTAGCATGTCCCTAGATGAATTGATCAAAAATTCCAATGAGAATTCTGACCAACTTGAGGAGATGAAGAAATCTAAAACAACCATTGAAGAAATAATTGCAAAATTTCTTGACACATTATCACATTGGGACAATGTCAAGAAGTAGATTGAACAAATGGGACCTGAATTTTTAGCAAAAGATGCAACCAAGACTTAGTCTGACATGGACTAAGAGTGTAGTATGGGGGGATGTTGGACCCTAAATTTTGGCTAAGTGTTTTGGTATTTTGGCACAGAATTGGCATTATGCAAAAGGATTATATCGCATAGATACTAGGGTACAGAACTAGACTAGTGAAGTAGGACCATGGTACAAAACCAACAAGGTATGAAAGGACAAGGGCACAAAATCACCAACGCAAGAATACCCAATCAAAGACAAGATATAACTATGAGGGACCCAAAAGCGTAGGACTCAGAACAATAATGAAAGACTTAGGGAGTGCATGGGAAGCAGGAGATGGTTAAGGAGTGATTCTCAAAGGCCATCTAGACTTTATCCATAATGAGTTTTGCATCAGACCGCAAAGATATAAATATATGGTAGCAAGGATCTAGCATAGAACAAGTATATACTAGGCGCAAAGGCTTGGGTCCTTAGGAGAAATTAGTTAATAAACTACCATGACTCTCAGTTCATGGAGAGTCTATTGGCTGATTACACCTGTCATTAATTATGTAACTACTTGGTCAGGGAAAACAAGTATAAATACCCTTGTATAAAAGCATTGTAAGGTGACACATTTTGGATATCATTTTGCTAAAGCATAATATAAGAGTTACAGATATAATAATCAGTTTTGATGTTCTTGTTCTAATTAATTGATAGTTATGCATATGTGGTAGGTTTACATTGAGTACTTTTAGTTGTGACTTAATATGAGATCTATGCAATTTTAAATTTTTCTAAGTAACAATATTTGAACTCCATAGCACTTCTTTACGTAATTATGATTGTTGAGCTTAATGATACTAGGACCAAAGTAATGTATCTCTTTTTCTATGTAACTTATAATCAAAAATAACTTTGAACCCAAATAATATGACGAATATGTTACTACACAAAATAACCCTTGGGAACAAGCCTCTAGTTGCATGCTTCAGGTGAGCATGCAAGACCACAATCTTACGTGAAGAGCCAATGCACTAGCTCGTTGGGGCTACACTTCAGTGCTTCAAACATTATTAAAGGCTAAAAACCCAACATATTGCCAATAAAATTGCTATGTTATATAATGTAATGTTGAATATCAAAGTACAAGTAGAGAAGGTGAAACTAGAGTTGGATCACCTCTGCACACTTATTGGCCATTGGGGAAATGCCTCTTGTACTTTTAGTAGTGTCTTGTAATTCTCCAAGGCAAGTTCTTCAGGGAGAGAACATGGGTGGAGTGATCGAGATAGGGGGTAATGCAGGTCTCGTAGTCACTTTGTGTTTTCCAATCCTCCACCTCGGTGAAGTCTCTTGCCTTCTGGAGGGTGTGGGGGGTGGCCTTCACCCCTTGTTGGCCATGGACCTATTGAATTTGGGCCTACAAAATGGGATTGTCAAGGCAAAATTCCTTGTTTGTCTTTGGTTATTTCACCTCCTCATCACCAAATGGGGGAATAAAATGCATAACTTGATGGTTGGGATCATATCCCTTACATTATGCACCCCAGGGTGGGAGATAACCCTAATAGTTGACAACCTCCTCCTCCTTTGGTGGGGCTAATTGCATCGATGACCTAGTATTTTGGATTATGTTCATGTTTTTAACGGTCTTTGGTAATTTTGGTGGCACATGGTAGTGATCTTATACTAATCTTGTTGGTTGGCCTTGAGCCTTGGTACTGTGATTTAATCCTTGGGTTAATTCTAGTTTGAACTAGTTGCACTTTTTGCTCAATGTGTGATGTCATACCACCCACCTTTCTAATCAGATATTTATTTTAGTTTTTACTTGCATGATTTCAATAAATAAATAAAATAACAATGAAATGGAATGAAATGAACATAAAATGATTAATTAGAACCATATGATGTTAAAAATGTAATCTTTAGTGTTGAAAGGATGCCTTTTGAGAAGTGGATGATTCTTACTCTTTTATAGGCTTTTTAATCTTTTGATTTGTACTCTTTTTTCAAGATTGACTTTATATCCATCTTAAGAATCAAGAAAAGAGTTTTACAAGTGTCTTAATTAATTATAATTTTAATTAACAAAATTATATAAAAGTTAAACAAGCTCACATAACATCATATTATTTAAAAGTGTCTTTTCGATTAAAAAAGGGTAGAGTATCAAGAACAACATATTAAAAGGTTTATCAAGTGTTTAAAATACACAACACACAGCCATTAAGCAACATGAGCAATCAAAGTAGATAAAAGCAATTGAGGTTTATCCAATGTTTCATCCTAATTATGATCCCCAAGGAGATTTTTCATATCATGTACAATCTCTCATCCATCATTGTTGGTTGTGTTTTTCTTATCCTTTTCTTGTTCGAACTACTTAGATGGGGAGATATGAAGGGCCAACTAAGGAAACTTCTTGGTTGCAGTGTTGCCAACCAAATGGATTTGGAAAACATGTGTCCAAAACTTTCACCCAACTAAGGAGAATTTTCTCATTGTGGTATCACCCACCCAATGGAGTTGGAAAACATGTGCCCAAAACTTCCACCTTTATTGTTGGATCTAGACAAAGGCCAACAAGAACACAATGAAAAACTCCATGGCTTCTTGAAAGGTCCCTTACATAGCCCCTTTGACTATACCTTGTGTAAGAGATCACTAACAAGGAGGCTTAAGTGGAATTTGACTAACAACACTCAATGTACTCCACCAGTGGTCCAAAAGGGATTGCAAATGCTCCAAATCCAAAGCAACCCTTTCACTATGTGATTGGATCTGAAGCATAACATCAGAGATAACTAACACCTTGTTAATAACTAAAAAATACCCTTCAATAAACACATAATTAAAGATTACATTATTTCTTTCTTTCCATAGCTGAATAAAAATATCCAAGCGGAAAACATGTCATCTATGATAGTATTGTGCAAGTAATATGGTCAAACCCCCTAGAAGAACCATTTTCCTTGAGAAAACTTTATACTAAAGAGTTGAAAAAATTCATGAATCCATCTCCAAGATGACTATTGTTTTCTACTGCTAACAGAATTGCTACGCCATCTAATGTAATGTTGAAGATCCAAGTACAAGCAGAGAAGGTAGCATTACAATTGGAAAACCTTCGAATCCAAGTAGCCTCAGAAGAGTGCAATTTCTAGCTAGCATTCAAAGTTTTAAATTGAATGTGTTGGAGGGATAGTAGTTGATCATTGAGTCAAGGTTTCTACCAATGGAAGGGAGTCTCAATAGGCCACTTTTAGTCCTTTTGTCCCTTAGATGGTGTCTACACACCGATCTTATGAGTGTGACCTTCTGGTATGCCTTGTAAATTTCATTGATAGACTCAAGATCTCAACTGATGAACTAGTATTGCTCTTTGAGAGTAGGCCAGACGAGTTGATCCCTAGAACACTAAAAAAAGAGGTCAACAATTAACCCTAATCCCTTTTTTGAAAATCTTACCACTTTTGATCCATGGGAACACATCAAAAGGGATGCCATGGTACCTAAGAACCAGGGACCAACTGGAGGGAACACATGTTAATTGAGATGCCAGACATGAAACCATCTCCACCCAAATGAGATTAGGCTTAAGCAACTCCCAAGCCTTCCATATAATTTTAGCAACAAAGGTGCCTATAATCTTAACTAACACAAGTGTAATGATGATAGAAGACAACAAAGGGCAATTGTCAAAAAGAATTTATCGATGATCATCTCTTTCAATAGCTCAAATAATCCATTTGATAGAAAGGATTGAGTCTTGGAGTTTGATGTCAAACAAAACCTAGTCCTTCAACCTCTTTAGGCCAACAATAAATATTCCAAGAAACTTTGTTGAAACTTTTAGAGCCTTCAAAACTAATATAAGGAAGTCCCTATCAAGGCATTCCAAGTTTGAATAAACGATGACATAAGGTTCCCAACTGAATGCGTAATAAATATGTGTAATTGCAAGCACTTTAAAACATTTCTTTGAACTTGTCAACTTTAAAAAAAAGTTGTCACCTAAAAAGCATTTTTTTCTCCACCGTTTATACCGCATAGTTCCACATATCCAAAGGAGATGCTTAGAACCTAAATGGGATGCCTAAGAATTTGAATTGTTCTCAATGTCAAATCGCCAAAGCCTCTTAGGAGTGTGTAGTCAACCAAGAAATATCTAAAACCTTCTGATACAAGAACAAAGGGACAAGGAAAAGCAAACACCTTACCTAATAGACATAGAATATCTTAAGGCGGGCACCATTTATGGTGATGCAAGGCCCAACATTTTGTAAGAGCATATTAATTGTTTTGAAGCATAGTTTATGACTGAAACGTCCCTTCTATCCTCTAAATTTTGATAAACGAGACATTGTTTTGAGAGGTTAAGCTCATTCCATACATTCTTTTCTTTTTTTTAAAAACAATCATGAATGTATTTTATGCATGCTTAATAAGTGGTGTTTCAAAAAATTATAAATACTATCATTTTCATGTCATACTTTTTGAAATGAAATGTCAATATCATATCATATAGTCAATAAATTTTGATTAATGAGACATTATTTTGAGAGGTCAAGCTTACCCCATACATTCCTCTTTCTTTTATTCTTTTTTTTCATAATAATTATGAGTATTTTATGAATGATTAATAGGTGGTGTTTCAAAAAATTATAAAACCTATCATTTTCATGTCATACTTTTTGAAATGAAACATCAATATTATATTATATAGTCAATAAATTTTGATAAATGGTATGTCATTTTGAGAGGTTAAGCTCACTCCATACATTCCTCTTTCTTTTTTTTTAATAATAATTACGAATGTATTTTATGTACTGATTAATAGGTCATTTTTCAAAGTATTATAGAAACTATCATTTTCATGTCATATTTTTTGATATGAAACATTAATATTATATCATATATAGTATGATGTTTTTAATATATTTTGATGTAATGAGAGTTGAATGGTGAGTCAACTTCACTATAAATAAATTATAAAAATTAACATTAAATATTTTTAAGTTAATAAGTTATCTATTTTTTTTTCTTTTTTTCAATAAATTAATCAGAGAGAATCATGACCACCTAACACAGTATCCAGAATCGACTGTTCTAACATAGAACAAATCACCTGTAAACATCTACATGATATGCAATAAAGACCTCACCACACACCACAAGTAAATTGAAAATTTAAACGACTAAAACCACCTCTACAAACTGTATAAATCATTTGTTTAAAATAAAACTTTTAAAATATCTAACTTTAATATAAATTCAAGTGATTATACCATTCTTCTACCCTACCACTTCTTATTTGCGCCTTGACCTAATCATCTCAAAACCGTCAATAATTGTTAAATCATTTGTAAAAAGAATGCACTGCTATTGTTATATGATCAACATGTACTTTTAAGGCCAACCCACCCCTGTAGTGGAAAGCAATATTCTCATGATCCACCTTATAATAAATTCTATATAACAATCACAAGCAGTATTAAAGCCACTAAAATGTCAACAGTTTATAGCCACCGTAGATTAGACGAGTGGAGTAGATATGCAGTTATAAGAGATCTTTAGCTAGGATTGAAGATAACATAATTATATGATGTAAAAGAGCCTATCATATAATATCAGTCATACAATGGAATCCAGCTCATTCAAGCAAAAAACAAAAGTACCTAACCATATAGATTTTATATAAATACATCTGTCTATCCCTTGGAGACATTAATTGATTCTTGGATTCATAGAGGCTGTGTGGTCACACCATACAAGCCCCCCGCAAGAATTTCTCCATCCTGTTCAAAAGAGTCATTTTCATGATAAGTACACATTCATACATATGAAAAAAAATGATGAAATATGGGATAATGTCCATTGCTCACCTTAGTTTACTCGCACCATTGCTTTTCGTAATTGTCATCTTGTGCAGGTTTTCAAAAAGCATAAAATCTTTTATATGTAGTTAAGAGTGAGAGGTGATCTTTTTGACTATGATGGGCATTCTTTTCTTCATGTGGACTGTTGGAAAACTCACAACTGAATCCTCCTCTGCCTCCCACCTGCCCAAAACAATTTAAAAAGATGTTTAAAATGTTATTCAAACATGGCTTGTAAAAATGGTAGGTATATGTCCAAATGCAAATATTGATGGAATGTTGTTTTCTGATAAAAACAGCTGTTAATCCTGGTGTAAGTTCTTGGTTAGTGTGTTGGCATCTTTTCTCTATCAACATCACTATGTTAATTTTGGGCAAGTTTTTGGTTAATGTGCTAGCATTTTCTTTTTTTCCTAACATCATTTAGGAAGTTCTTGTACATATTTTGCAGGTCCTTTATCTCATAAATATTTCAAATAAAATATTCTAAAAAATCACATGCTTGTACCAAATAAAGTTGCATATTTCTTTTTAAGAATTGAATATGCAGCAATGTCATGTTAATTCTGGGGTTAAGTTTTTGATTAATGTGTTAGCATCCTCTCTCCTTACATCATTTAAAAGGTTCTTGTACATACTTTACGGGTCCCCTTGTCTCATAAATATTTTGAATGGGGTGTTCCAAAATTATCACATGCTTGTACCAAATAAAGTTGCATATTTCTTCTTACAAATTGAATAGGCAGCAACGTCATGTTAATTTTGGGGTAAGTTTTTGGTTAATGTGTTAGCATCCTCTCTCCTTACTAACATCATTTAAAAGGTTCCTGTACAAACTTTATGGGTCCCTTGTCTTATAAATATTTCGAATGGGTGTTGTAAAATATCACATGCTTGTACCAAATAAAGCTGCATATTTCTTATTCAAAATTTAATAGGGCAGCAACCTCATGATAGGCTTGTAGATATGATGAGATTTGAAAGGCATTTGAGGACAATATTATTTTTACATATTTTCTTGTGGAAACATGTTCTTATCATTTTTTGTTTTTTTTAAAGTTTTCTGGAGTTACACTTGCATTCATTCCTTTACATATACTTTTTTAGCCAAATGGACCAATTTTGGCTTTTCCTAAATATTAATATAATTTTCTTTACTTATCCTTCTAGCATACTATTTAACTAACAAATTATGCCGATAGGCATGGCTAACAATAAAAGAAGGCGGTAGTGGTGGACAGTAATGTTCATGAGATGTTAACAATTAATGGTAAATTTTAAGTTTGACATCCATTTGACAGTTGTGTGAGGGTTTTTCCTTCTTGCTTGAATTAGTTGATAAAAAAATCGTAATATCTTGGGATACAATGAAGTTTGGAGACCCTTTTTTTTCCTTCGAGAAGATTTTTTCGATCCTGTCATAGTTGTGCAGCTAAATTGAAGCCATCTTTTCCCAGTCAAAAATAAATTGACAGAAAAAGCGAAAAAATCATTAATCAATAAAATATTGACAAATCCAAGATAAGCATGTCTTGCGATTGATATATTTCAACATTTTAATATTTAAGATATCTATACCAATCTATTATTATTAGTTTTTGCCAAAATTAATCTAAATATATTGCATCACCAAAGATAACTACAAGGGCCCACATCCTCTTGTTTGATATGCCCACAAAAATAAATATATTTTACTTATTTACACTCCTGATAAAACTTATCTTGTACAAGATATGCTTACATATTACACACCTAAAATAGAAGATGAAACCTGCCCACTATATAAATCACATTAGACACAATTACATACAATTACATAGATTTAAGTTTTAAATCAAGAGAACCAAAGAAAGGTCAGCAACAAAAACAAATATCTAAACAAGTAAACACTGATATTACTGACCAGGTTGGCTTAAAGGATATTAAAACTCATCGTCATCAATACATACACACATTATTTTCTTCCCTGTATTGAGTTACTAGCAGATGCAAGAAAATACAATCTTACCTGTATTGAGTTACTAGCAGATGCAAGAAGATACAAGCTTCAAGTCTTGCAATTTCAAGGCCTGGACAAAGTCTGTGGCCTCCTCCAAATGGAGTAAAACTACTCCCTGCTGGGTCCTTTTCCTAATCATCGCAAAAACAAGCCAAAAAATAAACAAATATGTTATTTTCATATGACACCCAAATATGTTATTTTCATATGACACCTATCTTTTTGTTACTATAGAAAGATCCTAAAAGGAAAAAAAGGCGAATAACCTCCATCGTATAGGAAGCAACAAATATGTTATTTTCATATCACAGCCATCTTATGTCATTATATAGTGGTCTAAAGAGAAAGAAAACTATCTCATTTTCAATCCCCATGAAATGACAAAATTTTCTGTACCACATAATTTTAGATTACAAAAAATTCTATAAATAGATGGGGAGGTTCTGTAATCTACACAAGTTCATAAATAATTGAACTTTTCCACTTGCATACGAAAAAATCAAAGCCTTTATGGTACAATAATTATGCAAGCTAAGTCTACCATCACAGTAAATTATTCCTTTAATCTAGAGCATTGCTATAGACAGTGACACAAAGTAAAACAGTAGCTTCAATGATGCAGGCCACATCTAAAACAGGAACCCAGTAAAGAGCATTAATTGTTGATATATATATGACAAAACATCTACTTCAAAAAAATTGTTAATATATATGACAACATCCAAGATCCATCGCTTCTAGACCCGAAATGTTGGAACAGAAAAGAAACAACACAATTCAATCCAAATAAATTATTCATAAAATCCTATCAATCAATCATCATGTAATCCCATGTTAGTAAGTTGGTGAGCTTATTAAGTCCTAATAGAGTAGTAGGGGAGAACATATTGGTAGAATTCTAACTTACTTGCCATCTCCACGGGTTGAATTTGTATGGACTTTCATAGAGATCTTCATCCAGGTGAATGGATCTGAAGTATGTGAACACACACCATCCCTTGGGAATCAAGTGCCCTGAAGAAAAAAGATATAAAAATAACCATGCCAGTCTTTCACTTGCTAGGACGTAGTACTAATTGGTCTAAAAACTCTAGGCCTGCTTGTTGATTCATTCATTCCAAGGTCATTGAAGGGAAAAGAGTGCAATATATTATACCCTTGACCTCAATATCCTGCAATGCTTTGCGCATTACACCAGTTATGATGTTCCCCAAACGCAATGTCTCTGTTATGACCTGATCATCGTGTAGAAAACTTAAGCTGCTGGGAAGGAATGTAAATTCTAACCAAATTACGCGGATATTCGTTTGATTAATCACAAACATACTCACATCTTGAGTAAATGGTAATGACATGTAATCATTCCAAGTCACTAGCTCCTTCTTCTCTTCCTTGGACTTCTTGAGCTTCATGTTTTCTTCCTGAGACCATTGAATGCACGAATGCCTCAGTGTCAGGACAAACTATATTACAGTCTATTATAAGTTATTCTGAAAGATGAAAGAGGGTATTGATTGATACCTGCAATTTTTGTAGTGCAAGCGGGCAACCGGTAAGGTATTGAACTGCTAATGTCATTAGCATTGGTACGGAGTCTTCCCCTGGGATCATTAAATCTATCATGTTATCAGAGATGAGGTCTATAGTGAACTTCCCTGTTATACTGTTCGTTTCATGTAATAATACATCCAGGACATCCTTCTCTCGAGTTTGGTTAGTGTCATAGTTTTCTCTTCTGTCTTCTATGATTCTGTGCACCATCTTCACCATGTTTGCTTTTGCCTGAAACATGCTTTCATAATCACAATTGGTAACAGGATCATATTATCAAAATCTCCCAATTCCCATATCTAAGATTGATGTACTACTAGTGATCAACATGGGATTCAATTTAAAAATATAAAATGCAATTTAGTAAAACTAACCTGCAAGGAATTGTAAAGCCTTGTTCCCGGGAATTTGACTGGAATTGAGACCAAACCCGAAATAAACTTTCTGAATTCTTGTTTTAGATACTCCAATTCATCGCCGGGGTTAAGACTCATCAGGGCCTTCAACAGCACCTGAAAAGCTATCTGTTCAATAAACAATGTACGCGGTCAAAACCAGAAAATTTACAACAAATAGGACACTGTGAAAGATATTCCACCTATACACACGTATCTGTGAATTGATTGCTTACCTTTTTCGTTTCATCTTGGATGTAAACTACATGACCATCCTTCCAATTTCTCATAGAATCTAGCACATACTCTTCAATGTCCACAGTTATCTGTTCTTTTAACTGTGGAGATTTGAGAAAACTTCCTATGAGGCCATGCAACCTTTTCTGCATATTACCATTCAGCTGGAGTATCGAAGACTTCCCCATGAGTTCATTAAGCGACTTTGGATAAGAAGGAACAAATATTCTACCATCATTTTGCAAAACCACCTTGCTCACTTCTGGATCAGTTGATACAATTGTGGGGCTCCCAAGAAGGTGTGATTTGAATACCTTTCCGTATCTGAGTTCCAAAACCAAGAGTTAGGTCTACAATAAAGCAGCATAAGGAATCTATCATGTCGATCCCCATGAAAATGTCATCCAACATGTGCTATCTTATGCAAATCCAATGTTGGAGGCTGCTCACAATTAACTTGGAAACCCAGAAACAAACAAAAGCAATAAACACAACAAAAGCCAGCTATTCGAGCCCACTTGTCCTCAGACCTATCAGACACTTACAGTGACAGAAAACTTGTATTTTTCTGACAAAAACTTCTGACCACAGAGATCAATATTCCATGAAGCACACGTGCACAAGACAGAAAAATAATTGAATCAACAACCATAACATGCAATTGTTTTTGTTAAATTGCTCAGTATTTTCGTATAAATTTAGAATGATGGACTGCATGAGTAGCCATTAAGAAGCCCTTAATCAATCCTGTGAGAAAAGCTGACAGGAATTATCATGGATGGGTCATGGAATCCAAGGTGGTCCAACACCTTGGTCTACATGAAAAGCCAACAGAAAATCCAATTTACTTGGGTTTTGACAGCCACCCTTGACTGCTTATTGTTAAATTAAGACCGATAGACTCATAGTTATGGCATACCAATGGATAATACGGCACTGGATATTCAATACTTTCTTACATTTTAAATGTTTCTGATTTATACTAGGAAGAAGTGAAGAATACCAGATTTATACTTACAAAATATGACACCTCATTATAGTAAACTATTTCTTCATTTGACAGCTTCTGTGACATTTTTAATCTGACATAAAGTAGCACTACCCATTTTCTAATGTCGATGAGCTAATCCAAATTTGTAAATCTAGCATTTCATACATCTCCAATATGCTATATTTTAAGGAAAGTTATAAAAATACAAATCTTACTTTCATTCCCTAAAAAGGGTATTAAATTTTATTTTGGAGCATCAGGTGGCTGATATGAAGCATGGCTTTTAATATATGCAATTTGACACCGTAGGCTATCATATAAAATTGTCTTCAAAGTCTGTCTGCAATCTATAAACAGACGTGAAGAAGAAATGGGGACTTAAAATTTAAGTGCCTTGATCTCTTGAAATTTGTACCTTGGTGGATGGTGTAATAACACACTTTACCATCATCTGCACCAATTGAACTACAACCCCTTTCGATATTTGAGCAACTATTACAAAATGGATGCCCCACAATCCACGGTCGATCATTCGTGCACCTGATACCAGCCGATACTAGAAGTTTTTGAAGAAATGGAGAAGTTTATTATTCAATCAAAACATAGAACTGCTGAAGCCACAGAGCTAGATATGGAACTGAAAACCATTTGACCGAAAGCTATATATGTGCTTAAAATCTCTCTCTTTTTTTTTAACTATTCATATACTGCTAAGGATGGAAAAAAAAACAGGTCTTATGCCAGACTCACAATGTGCAATTTAAAAACATCTACAATCAAATGGTAAACCTCAGGATTATAAGAACAAAACTATATAACATATAATTTGACCTGAAAATCTCAACACTGAGTCAAGTTGAAAGTCTTGGGACTCTCTGTTCTAGACATTGAGAGGACCGAGATCTCAAGAGTAGAAAGAAAATAAAGTTGACAGAATCTGTTCTTTGCTTCTGAAAGTATGGGTAGCTTGTGAGTATGTCTGCTGAGTGTGGGAAAAGTCTCTTTGAATTCCTTGTCAATGTAGTTATCTGACATACTTGGGAATCGGAATGCATGGAAAATTTCATGTCTGGTCAAAATCAACACTGAATGCTTTCTAGCACAAAATCTAAGGATTCGCTACAAAGTTTCGATCCAAATGACAGAAACAGATTAGAAGTCTTCCAAGGCAGCAGAAGCTGAGAGCTTATAGCAGAAGAGCAATCTAAGATTCTAAACTATTATACTATTAGGTAAAATTTTAGTATTTATCATTATTCCTCCTCAAAGAGAAGGTAATTTTTTTACAAAGTTGATAAAAGTTTTCTGGCCTGAATAACGGCATTAGATTGGCCCAAACACAGAAGATAAAATAAGATAAGATGATATTGTCTCTGGTAGTAATTTTGCGATCTACAAGCTCTAATGCAAAAATCTGACAGACATCCCGAGAAAAAAAGAAACCTTTACACCAGTCCACTTTCCAACTTCGAATTTTAAGCATACTTAAATGAATTAAAACAAAACCTGTCACAAATCCTTGGTGAACCACCTTCCAACTCTAATTTTCCCACATGAACTCTTAATTCTTAACATAAAATCTTGAGAAACTATAGCCACAGGCAGCCCTATAAAAATTCTAAATCGGGTTCCTGATGATTCTGTAAGCAGATTGCTAGCAGCCATAGCGATTAGAAAACTATTTTTCCTGCCTCTGGATCAGGTCATATGATAAGTAAATTCTGTGCTACAGGACAATGAAGCCACAGAAATCAATGGCAAAGACGCCCACTTATAGAATTCAAAGGCTCTAAGCACACCTGCATATAGAATTGAAAGGCTAAGGGACGCCCACTTATAGAACTGAATGGCTTATGAAAACCCACTAATAGAAATCAAAGGCTGATGCACATCTATTTATAGAAATCAATAGCTCAGGCACACTCTGCTTACAAAATTCAAATGTTGAGGCATATCCACTTATATAAATCAATGGCTCAGGCACATCCACTTACAAAAATCAATTGCTTGGGCACACCCATTTGTAGAACTCAAAGGCTCAAACACACCAATTTATAAAATTCTGAGGCTCAAGCACACCCATTTATAAAATTCAGAGACTCAAGCACACACACTTATAGAATTCAGAGGCTCAACTATTTAGAGAAATCAATGTCTTAAGCACACCCACTTGTAGAATTCAAAGGTTCAAACACATCCACTTGTAGAATTCAAAAGTTTAAACACACCCACTTGTAGAATACAGAGGCTCGGGCACAACCACTTATAGAATTCAAAATTTGAAACACAACAGCTGATAGAAAGTAATGGCTCAGTCACACCCACTTCTAGAATTCAAAATTTGAGACATGCCTACTGAAAGAAATAAATGGATCAGGCACACTCACTTATACAAGATCATGGCTCAGGCACACCGGTGCACTTATAGAAATCAATAGCTCAAGGACGCCCACATGCAGAATTTAATGGCTCATGCATGCCCACTTATAGAATTCAAAAAGTGAGGCATGCCCACTTATAGAAATCAATGGCTCAGGTACATCCACTTATAGAAATAAACAGCTTAATCACAACCACTTGTAAAATGTAGAGGTTTAGGCAAACCAACTTATAAATATCAATGGTTCATACACACCCGCTTACAGAATTCAGAGCACACCCACTTATAGAAACCAATGACTCAGGTAAACCCAGTTATAGAATTCAAAAATGCAGGGACACCCATTTATCAAGCAGGCAGGATTGGAGTCATTAAACCATATAATAGCACATTCTATATTCTACTGATCTACACTAAAAATTCCGTAGAAACAAGACATTCTAGAGATTAAAAACAATCATCAACTTACAGTAGCCTTCTTTTGTCCATGAAGCTCTCAGGCCTTGTTGAATAGCCACAAGAAATGAACTCCAAGGTTTCTCCAATGAAGGGCCATCCCAATGTGCCAAGAGGCAAACCATTTCTCTTCCCCATTGACTCTCCAAACTTAATCCATGCCATGAATATCCCTGAAATAACCCCAACCATGACAAAAAGCATCCATGTTTGAACACCATCATAACAACAAGATCTCCACAGTCTTGCTAACAACTCCATATTCATCCCTGTTTGTTATGTTCTAAACAACAAACTTACAAAACAGAGTAATTTGTATTGGGTATAACGACTACTAGTTCTCTGTCACCCTGTGTAGGCCTTTGTCTTATTATGAATAATGCTTATTATCAAAAAGCCTGCAAGACCTTTCTGATTGACAGAGCCGAAAAAATAGACAAAAATGGTTCAAAAGTAGCACCAAAAGATGTTGAAGCATTCATATATATGCACAATATACTCAACTGCACCACTTGAATGATAACAGCTGGGCAACCAAATTTATGACTCTGCAGATCCCAAAAAGGAAGGGAAAATGCGCCTTCGTTATCAAGTATTTAATGCAGAACCAATTTGGTTGGTGGAAGAGGAGGAGCATTACCATTATACAGTACAAAAGCAATCTAAAACACCGGCATAATATATTCTAAATTTATTATGCCTCATGCCCACATAGATACAGATGGAATAATCCCATATATTCTAAAACAGATTTGGCCCAGATTGCGGCTTGGGCCCAACCTTAGTGAGTTTAAATTTTTAGATAATTGTGTAAAAATTTTGATAGACTCCCATGGGATCACAACTCTTAATCTATCATGAAAATCATGATCTGATACATGTCGATCAAAAAATATATATATTTCTTCTTACAAAATTATTTATTAAAATATTGATTATTTTTTTAATTGATAATAATCTAAATATATATAAATAAGGTATGTATTTTAGGAAAGTTATTTTAGATGCTACTTGAACTTGTTTGTATTTAAGTGTTTTTTAAGAATTTGGATATTTTTAAAATGAATATATAATTCTACCAATCATTTTCGTCTTTTATTTATTATTCTTATCTTTTTAACATTTTATTATTTCACTTTTTAATTATAATAAGGATACATATAAGAGGTCGAAGTCTAATTGAAATGATATTTTAACTTATTTATAAAAGTCATATTTTTATTTGTATTAATTTATTGCAAATTAAATGTAATAAAATGATGATGATTATTTTTATTTAATTTTTTTTTTTGAGAAGAGTTTTATAAAAAAATTGGATGATTTTAATGGCATTTCAAATTACATCCCATGATATATTATGAGGAATAAATATATATTTGTTTATATTTTTAACCATTCTTTAAATTGTTTAGAACTCTCATTTTTCCTAATACTTTAAAATATTGAATTTTGATAGATTTATTTATAAATCAACAATAATTATTAATAATTTTTTAATTCAAATAATATATTATAAATTTAAGGCTCTCACATTTTATACTATGAAGTTAAAAATATATATATATATATATATATATATATAGTGTGAATAATTTTTAATCTAACATGATTAAAAACTATTTACAAATTCAAATAATATTTTAATAAATAATTATGAGATAAAAAACTTAAAAAGCACACAAATACCTCTAAGCATTATTTATTACATTTAAAACACAATAAACATATTAATTATTTTAATACATTGAAAAAATAGGAAAGGACTTTACCATAATACATGAGTGTTAAGCACCATAAAAATGATAACATTTTACAATATCTAATTCTTTATAAATGTGTGAATAACTACCTTTTATATATAATGTATAAATGTAGGAATACTTACTGCTTATATATAGTGTATAAATGTGGGAACAATTATCTACATTTAAAATAAAAAATTAATGATTTCGACATATTTTACTTCTCATGCAGTGGTTATCGAAGAAAGAGAGGTGTGGTTTTACATACACAATAAATTCAAATTGCCCAACCTTAATCACTATCGCCACCTCCCTGCCACCTCAAATTGGTTCACATGGTCCAATTTTTAACAAGGAAATGAAAGAGTGGCAAAAAGATTGGATCAAGCTTTGATTGCAAAGCAATTTTTTTTTCACTTTTGCTAATAATTTTGACCACCTGGGAGTCATCCTTGATGCTTTACTTTCAAACCATCTCCTTATCAAGTTTGAAACTGAATGGATTTCTCCTCAAGTTAGGAATGTCACTACACAATTATATCTTATATTACTACCCACTTGCACCACCCTTGGACCAAGAAGCAAATTATTAGAATCTAGAACCTTACTCCTTGGCACTCTCGAACCTCTGGTTGGATTGAGTGTTGGGATACTTCCATCAATTGGGCAACGGAATTTCTTTGTATTTATGGCTAACAAACAACTGCTTTATGCCACATAGCTCATATGGTCTCACACATTGAATTCACTTGAGTTTCACGGGAATGAAACTTTCTCCCTTCAATGAAGATCTATAAAAGTAAGATGTCTTATGGCAGCACAAGCTCAAGGTTGAGGAGAATTGTCAAGTTATGGGAGCTTGGATATGCGCATGCATGCATTGGTTAAAAATCATAGATAAAGCTTCGAAGGAATTCTTCACTCTCCTCCATTCCAGGCAAGCCATTGATCGTGTGAAAGCCATCAAAGAAGTTGGTCCCTGTCTTCTAAATCTTCATGATATTTTGAAAGCCTATGTCTCTCATTATCATTATGTGTTTACTGCTCAACCTTTCACACCTAAAAGGGATCATGCTCTAGACAGATGCATCCAAGTGGTTTCTTGTAAGTTGGCAGAGAGACAACGGGTGACATGTGATCTTCTCTCCATTGAGGAGCTTAGGATGTTCTTATGCAAATGGTTGTTGACAAAACCCTTGGTATTTATTGGTTTTCCTACGAATTCTATTAGGGTTGACGGGTTATAGTGGGTTCAAATCTACTCAATTTTTTGGTATGATTAACTTCTCTATCATATTGTTTCATTAATATAATTCAATAATTTTTCAATAAAAAAAATAACAAAGAATCTTCAGATTTAAAACGCATACGAAAAGAAGTAATGAATTAGAGACTTGTCAAAACAATATAAGACATTTTTTTTGTTGGAAGGGTAAATACCTATTGATATTGGATGTATGAATAAATCGACCATCTTTAACATGATACCAAGGATCGAGGGGTATCCATTCCATCAAATTCACTTGGAACTCAAATCCAACTTTATCCATTTTTAATATTTTTTATGATTTATACCTTAATAAATAGTATAATAATATACTTTACCATCATTTACAACAATTGCATTACATCATCTTATTAAATAAATACAACAAAATTGTGAAAATTTTGATTTCGCCCTAATTTTGAAAAGAATATAAAAGGTTACCAACCTAACGAGAATTTGGTGTTATAAAAAGGTGGTTGTATATATTACCATTACTCGATGGTGGGATATATCATTCTCTATTCTCTAATTGAATTTATAACTTTTAGGATACTATTTATATTGACAATAAGTGCAATCGAAAATTAAGAAGACTCACAAAATATACAAGCAGAGTTAAGCGAAGGAAAATATTAATATATCCACTTAGATATTCATATTTTATAGCTAACTTCCAAATTAGCAATGTTTTTTTTGACATATTATGTCTTAGACGAAACTTCTCCCATTACAGGGAGAAACATACCATGGTTAAATACAACCCCTTTTATTAGAGAGTATTGAAACAATAATATTTTAAACCACTTTTCTTTAATGAGATTAGATTGAGTGGTGAATGGGTTGGTTTGTCATCAATACCAATACCTCCATGATTTAAGTAGTAGCTGAAAAAGTTCTTTTAGAGTTTTTAATATTTATAAGATATATTGGGGGAGTACTTTTTATATTTTGAATAGAATTTTGTTAAAGATTTTTTAATTAGATAAGGTAAATGCTTTTGATTATAATGATGAATTGGATTTGAGGTATAATAAGAGGTCTAGTTTTTATTATCAAAAAAATTATACGATTCACATTGTCACAGAGTATTAAGATAAGTTGAATAATTTAAGATAACATCCAATAACAAAATATCAATTGAATTACCAAATATAGGAAAGAGAAAGAAACAAATAGATCACCCACCCGCCTACAATACATAAAAAGAACAAAAGAGACCCTACAGGGGGTAATCAACAAAGTAGGGTTCTCAACTGCAGGCTTGGCCCTGTCTTCTCTCACGCTTTAAGAGAAGGTATTTTATTGTAGAATTTTGTCAAAGATTGTATAGAAATGTTTTTTTTCTTATTATGTTATAAAGGTGGTGAAGTTATTTTCATGGTCAATTTTTTACCCCTCTTTTTCAGCATGGGGGATAATGGAGTCCTCTTGCTCATGGAAACATTATTGTTAGCTTTTCATAACAAGTATCATCAACACGTGATGTTTTGATGCAGGGGTGATCGTTCCTCCATCACGCAAGTGGTGAGTGATTGTGCGTTTAGTTGTTTAGGTGGTCAAGATCACTGATCGACATCAAATCTACCAACATGGGATCCCTCTACTTGAACCACTGTTGTTCCATCTTCTAGTGTTGTTGTTTATGATATTTTGTGCCAAGTTTAATTTTATAAATATGTTTCAAGAGCATTGAATCTTGAATACCAACTAACCACATTTTTATTTTAAACCATTCATATGGGAAGGCTTTAGGGGATGAAGTCCACTTGTTCTTAGAAACATTGCTATTGGTTTTCATGGTAGATGTCCCCAACACATGATCGTGTGGATGTAGGGGTGGTCATTCCTCTTTCACGTAGGTGGGGAGTGCTTGTACTTTCAACTATGTAGAATAGTCAATATGACTAGGTGGCATTAAATCCATCGATTAAGGAGCCCTCCACTTGGACCACTTTTTTCCTCCTAACGTTGTTACTTATCCCTAATTTAACTTTATGATATTTTGTGTCATGTTTAACTATATATATACATATAATTTTTTATTTATTTATTTTATTTTATTTTTGTTTCTGATTCCATAGAATTATATGGAAGGTGTGAGGTTCATTGTAGAAGTACGATTTTTATGTGTTGTATAAAACCAAATTCACTCAAATTGAATAGAAACATAAAAATTATATACATATAAAAATAATCATCTTTCAAAAAAAAAAATCAAAAAAATTACACTCTAAATACCAACCAATCACATTTTTATTCTAAACTATTTATTTAGTTTTTTTTTTTTTTTAATTAATTTGTTTTAATAATAAATATAATAATGAGTTTGCACTTTAAAAAATAGAATCTCAACAATTGTAAACTCGTTAAGTGTGTTCCCATGCTTATGTGAAATTTTCGAAAGTCAAAAGGTTGTAAGGGAGCCACACATAGGTTCACAAGAATTATTTTAAGATAAAAAATAATGATTATTAGTATTTTATTATTGCTAATAGTTTATAAACTAAGTAAGGTAGGTGGCATTCACATGCATTTTACCAAATACTATGTATTTTACAAAGTTCAATGTATTGAATTCAACCAAACTCTATATTAAGTAGCTAAAAACAAATCTCAATTATGGATGATAATTTTTTATACTTTAGAAGGTGGTCATTAAAGGTTTCTTTTAATAATGTATGGGACACTTTAGTGCACGGCAAATTTTGTATTATATTATAGATCTCATAAGATACAATGACAAATGAGTATATACTATAGATCTTTAAAATACAATGACAATTTTACATGGCAACCATTAAAGACATAATTCTATGGTTTTTAATGCTTGTGCATGTGTCACTTTGGAATGTTCTAATAGGCCTTTCTTTAGTTTATTTTTAAAAAAAAAATGGAGTTCTTAAATGTTTCTTATTGATATGGAAAGTGACTATTCAATTTGAAAAATGTAGCTGATTATTATCCATGGGTCGAAACCCAATTAAAGTGAAAGTATACATATTGATCAATTTTTTAGTCAATTATTTATTGATAATGAACAAATTCATGTTTTTAGTGTATTGGGTTTGTAGTTGGGTATTGTTATATTATTAAGAAGGGTATTAGCAGAGGAATTACAGAAGTATAACAAATGTTATCGTTATAAGATAGTTTTTTGATTCATGAAGTGGACTTGTTTTAAATTTACTTCACAACAGAGATCAGGGGATTTAAAATGTCTTTTGAAAAATCTGGTACTGATTTTAAGTCGGTTTATAATGGAGTAGCCCTGTTTCGAATATGCTTCACTTTGACATTCAGTTGTGTAAACCATCTTACTAGAATATTGTTTTTGGACTGCTTCAAAAGAAGGCTCCCTAGGGATGCCCTAAAGACTCTAGGGGATTTTGTTTCAGATTGAAACAAACTCTTCTTGGGTGGTTGTTGTTGAGTAGAATTTCTTGTAGAAGCTATAGAAGTTTCGAGGAAGTTTTTGTTGAAGGTTGACAGTGTTTATTTTATGGTAGTTGTTTGTGTTTTTTATTTTGTTTGACGGTTTGAATCGTTGTGATAGCTATTGCGTCATGTTTGTTTCACCGATTGTGGCCTTTGGTGATGTTTGTGATGTTGGTGATGATTATTTTTTATTTGATCGCAGATCCGGGCCACCTGATTTGTGCCCTAGAGTAGTTCATAGCTCTAGTTAAAAAAGATTTCCGAATTATAACTCCAGTTTCAAAAGCATTTACCCTATCAAATAAAGAAACGAACCATAATTAAAAGCACTTTTGTAAAACGATTAATCATTTTTATGAATATACCTTAAAAATATATAATTATAAAAAATAAAATTTAAATAATATATAATTATTATCGTTTTTTATATGTCTTGATATTGGTAAGCGGTTCTTTTTTGACTATTTAAATAGGGGGAACTTTTGAAGACCTGTGAGGAGCAATGCCACTTGAAGAGTCAACTACCAATGGCAAGGGAGACTCGAACATGGGACCTATTGGGTAAAGCCTACCTTCTTTACCATTGAGTCACCACCACAAAAATTATCATTTTTGATATGTCAAAACACAGTACAAAAAATCACTAAATTATATAGAATATCGAATTATTTACCCATATTTCGAAAGTAAACATATAATATTATTAAAATTACTTAACTAATAATACATTACCTTCCTAATTACTTCCTCCATTAATTTATTCGGACATATTTTTTCAAAGCAATTATACTACTAATAAGACAATCAACCTTTATGATGAATATTTGTGTATCTTATTAGTGATAAATATATGTATCTTCCATAGTATCTTGATATATATAAAATATTAGAATATTTGATTTCAATATTATGATAAATATATGTTTCTTCCTGGGTGTCTTCCTAGGATAATATAATATTAGAACATGTATATTTGTCTTAGAGATCATATTCATTCTTTTAAAATCTTAAAATAGGACATAAATGAAATCCATTGAACAAATCCAGGGTTCATTCTCTTATAATAAATTAGAAATGTATTGCGAACATTCTAACAAACATTCTCCTAACTTTATGAGCGAATTCAAGTTTAATAAATGTTATTAAAAAGGAAAGATCTAATCATTCAAACTTCCACTAATAATAAATTCATACTTTATAAACTTGTCACGGTCTAGACCTTTGGCTATAAATCTTTGTTGGGTGAGACTTACAAAATTTTATTCCAAGAAATAAAAGTGTATATACATAATTATTAAAAATATATAATTAAATAGAGTAAATTTTGAGTGGTGGAGAATGTTTATTTATAAAGAGTTTGTTAAAAAAAGAAAAAATCGATTGAATGTTTATAAATTATAAAGAATTATTGAATTAAATAGAATGTCGATATTCTTGAGTAAATATATAATGGATTACAATTTTGAGTAAGCATACATTTAAATTAATGAGTTCTTTGGCTAAGTAGCCAAAGTTAAGGTGCACTTATGTCGTTCAAATCACTTAGAACACAGTGTTAGTTTTAACCGCTTGATTCTATATTTAAGTATCTAGAGAGATTTGTATCTTGGTGGATGGATATAAGCAACCATCATCCTCACCAATTGGATTACAATAATATCAAAATAAAGGTTGAAGTGTGAGTGTTGGCCCCAAATATTTGATCAATACTAATAACTATAGTAAATGAAAAATACATAGATATTTTTAATAAAATATATAATTATATTATATGTTAACTGGTAATACACTGAATAATCATTAATGTGTTTGGTTGTATTAGTGTAATTACATGCCTTTCTTCTATGTTTTGGTTAATAGGTGCTTGCAAGCTTCTTTCAAGGTTCATGAGGTATCAGACAAGGTGACCCCATCTCACCTTATCTCTCTATTATTATGGCAGAAACCTTTAGTCAAGTTACTTGTAAGGCTAAGGATTTGGCTAGGTTCAACGAAGTTACTATCAATGAAGGCATTTCAATCACCCATGGTCAATTTATGGATAATAGTATTCTTGCTAGTCTTGCTAAAATTCAAGAAGCAAATACTCTCAAAAGGATTTTGGACCTCTAATAAGTTGCCTCTGGACAATGTCTAAATGAGACCAAATCTGACGTTTTATTTCTTAACACTCTTTGCCTTAAAATTCGTATTGTTTGAAGTCTTGCTTCCTTCTAAATATTAGGGGTTCCTCTCTTTGAAGTTAGAGCTTCTAAAATATTTCAGGAGGTTTATATTAATAAGGTTCAATTCTAAACTTGCATTTTGAAAAGTCCAATGGTTGTCTTAGGTAGGGAAGCTTCAATTGATTCAGGTCATACTTTAGTCTATCCCAGTGTATATCATGTTCAATTTTGCTAAATCAGAAAGTGTTCAATGGAAGATCAATGCTATCATGCTAAATTTTCTTTAAAACTATTATGTGATACCAGAAAAATCTCTTTGATGAAATGGAAAGAAATTTCTAAGCCTAAAGCCAAAAAGGGATTCGATATTATAAATATTTCGAAGGTAGGGTTAATTTTAGTGGGCTATATTAAAAAATATTTGGAGATTTCTAGGTGAATCAGATTCTTAATGGTGGAGAATCAGTTTGGAAGGCATATAGTTATCTAGGTGAATCATGCGATGCCACGTGGTGAATCGTACAAGGTCTATCAAGTTTTTTGACCCTTGAATAAATGCATTATGCAGAGTCTAGACAGATGTTGACTTGCTATAGATGAGCATCGGTACAATGCAAGAAAATGCCAAAATGATGGAGATAAATGCTAGCATGATGTAAATGAATGTTAGCATGATGTAGATGAATGTCAGCATGATGTAGATGAGTATCAGCATAATACAGATGAGTACTGGCATGATCCAGATGAGCATCAACATACTTCAGATAAGCAACAACATATTGTAGGTGAGTGTCAACATGTTACAGATGGGCAAGGACATGTTGCAAGTGCACGTTAACATGATGTTGATAAACACCTACACTCTACAAGCGAGTGCCTGCGTATCATGTTGATGAGCATCCACATTATACCGACATGCATCTGAACCATACATGTTACCATCGGCCGTCTACGTGATAGGCTTGAGTGTCTATATTATGCTGACATAGACTGCTCAACCACAACAGGCTGCCTTCGATGAGCACCCATGTCGTGTGAGCGTTCACCCTTATCCCATAAAATGCCTATAAAAGTTTCAAATGCACCTCATTTTTCACCTTTTCTGCATTTTTTACTCTCCTTTCATTCTTGACCTTCGTCATCCTGACTTTCATAAACCTAATTTTTCATCTTGGTTATAGTCATCGCCCATGGCTTCCATTTCCCATACCTCTTTCGACGTAGGTGCAAGTGAAGGCACAGAGGGAAACCCCAAACTCAATTTCAAAAATTTAACGTGCATAGTCATCCAAAGGCTTTTGCAGTAGAAAGACACATACAATGAGTGGGTGGATCCTTGCAAGTTCAACAACATTATCTACATGCTGTAATATGAGAAAGATATTCATTTTTCTAAATTTTCTCTTGCAAAGCTTCGATACTACTTCCTCCTCATTTCAAATGAGCTTGGTCTCCCAGAATGTTTCATTTGGAATCCAGCAAGAGGATATCTAGATATTGACAGGTCTACCTTACAAGGATGGGGACCAGGTCACAACAAAGACCTTGTTAAACGATCAGGGTAAAAAATATTTGGAGTCCCATTATGCACTGCAGCTAAATGGTATGATATTTTTAAATTTATAATTAATAAAAAAATTTACTAGTTTTACTTGTGTTAGCTCTTACTTGTTAATTGTTTTACAGATCCTCAATGTCACAACAAAAGGGGGTTGAGAGTTGAATGTGTGAAAAATCCTTTTTAGTTGGAATGCTGGAACTTTTTCAAGCAAGAATTATTTTGTAGGGTAAACCATCTGACATTCCATTATGAACTTTGGTCGATATTCTTCGTACTCTAGGCACTCAACTATTTGAATAGTGCACTTTTATTTCAAACAAAATTAAAGGTGATTTAAACTTTGCTCTGTGCAATGAACATTCTCAACTTTCATGTTGTAATCGTATCATTGCATTGTACCATGAAACAATGTTGGGTTTGTAAGCAATGATTATTCCATCTACTCTCAATCTCACAATATTTTCCAATGCACTCTCCCTTAAAGCACAAGAGGTTAGTTGGAGTTGTTGTTTGAGGCTTTGAGTTTTGTACTATAATTATATAAATATTTATCTAGTTAAATTTATATATATATATATATATATATCATGCAAAAAAAATTAAATGAAACAATTGCCAAAATAAATGCAACAACTAAGGGATGGCAACCCCCTGAGGCCACGACAAAAATGGGCATGGAAGAAGATGCAGAATTGACACTGTAAATGCTCGAACAATAATTGATAAGAAGAAAACAAATGCAAAGTTCCATTGCACCTTCAACACAACCCTCCACTAATGTTACCGGTATAGCTTCACAAACTAGCTTTGCTTTGATATATATATATATATATATATATATATATATATATATATATATATATATATATATATATATGTTTTAATACTATTTTATATATACAGTGACACAATCTGTATTGCAAACATCCGAGGGTCTGATAGACCTTTGAGAGTTCAAGAGCAACAACAACAAGGTGCACTAAATAAAACTAAGTTTTTTTAATTTTTACTATATGTTAATTTAATATTATATTTATTTTATTTGTCATTTTAGTGATTTTAATTCCCATTTCCAGTTCATTCTTCTCAATGAAAAAATTTCTCACTACCACTACCTCCCTATCTTGGCACTATAAATACTAGAATCGGGAAACGTTTGTTTATCTCAGCTCTGAGTGGTGGCACTGTTAAGGTCGCAACATTGGATTTTCCAAACTTTTTGCTTGGTGGTCTACCCAATGTAATGGGAACTATAATTCTTTGTGAAACTAATCTAGATGAAGAGTATTTGGGTATTGACAGTGGCATGCCCATGGTTTTTTCAACCTGCATGATATGATATAGGGTTATCAGCCCACTGATCCTTCACAATGACCTTGTATGCCTAGTTATCCACCTAGCGACATCGAAGGTAGTCATGCGCAAGAGATTCTCTAAACAAATGGCCAATGTACTTTTTTCTCAATTTTTAATTTATTGGCAGAAAATACTAAAGCTTATGTTAATGATTTTATTCTTCCAAACCTTGATGATTTGAGAACATGGGAACATCGAGCAAAAGTAATAATTCAATAAATAAATGTTCATTTTTGAAACCACAGTCAACGCAATCAATTGTACCAATGGTGGACCATCAAACAATAAAAATTAATGTTTTATTCAACCAAGTAATTTTTGTAAGTGTTGTGGTAACTAATAGCTTTAATGATGAAGTTCTTGATATAATGTTAAACATGATTGAAAACTTAAATGCAGAAGCCCAAGCATACTATAACAAATGGGCAAAAAATAAAAGCTTTGTGGATCTTGCAAATGCGGAAAAGAAAAATATGTGGTAAGTTTCTTTATAGTTTTTTGAAATTAAAATTTATTTTGAAACACTTAACTACTTAAATGTTGTTTGATCATTTGCAGTCAAAATATGCAAATCTAAATAACCAAGTTGTCCTTGACATGCATCTGAAGAATGTGTGCAAAAGTATTTCTGTAATAATTTCTTTCAAGGAGAAACTTATTTTATTGAATAAAAAAATAATACATTGAAGAAAATAATTCGATAAAATAGATTGGATCCTAATGTTTTGTTTAAATAGAAAGCTGAAGCAGACCCATCATTGCTTTCAGCGATAGATACTGTTGTAGAAGAACGGGCAATTTTTGCCAATATCAATAATGTAATGAAAGATCTTACAAAATCTGGGATCCTGATCCTCATAAACAACACAACCACTACCATCCAACAAGTGGAAAGACAACCTGATACACAATGAGTCTTGATCTCAAACATTGTTTTGTAATTACTCATGTTTTGTAATTAATGGAAACTAAGGATTGAGCTCAAAGCCTCAAGTTGTTTTGTGCTTATGTTTTGTAATTACTAAAAACTTTTGTTTTATAATATCTAAAATATATTTTGTAATTATAGAATCCTTACTCATATTAGGCTACGATGTGTCGTAATTTGTTACAATGTTCAATTGATTTAATTTATTGTAAATTGTAAATTTGGTTTCAAAGCTATTAAAATATTGTTTATCATTTATTTTAATTTAACAATTTAAATTTAATTTAAAAGGTTAAACAATCTGAAAAATAGAATGTTGAATATGTACTATTTTTTGCAACTCACAATGTAAAGAATGGTAAATAATACTATTACAAAATGCTAAAGATAGGATCATATGGATTAAGTATTTCATAAACAACTTGACTCAAATAAAATCAATTAAGTATTTCATAAACAATGTAATGGATTGATGAATTATACAACATAAATATTGTTCAGTAGTTCTCATATACATATTACAATTTTACAAACTAACACTTAGGTATCTCAAACAACCCTTTGGTAATCTGTGTTTCATCACTAACATTTGTATGTCATGTCTCACTGGCATTTTCAGTTTCACTATCTTCTTTTATAGTTGTATTCGTGACACCTCTTCTTTTAGTTAGAGTACTCCAAATTGAAATTGCTCTATCATATGGAAACACATCCATTTCATAACCTGAAACATACAACCTTAAACATGTCTCAATATTTTTATCTAATATATTCTGAAGCCTTGATTTAACAAAAAATAATGCACTAAATACCCTTTCATCTTCCATGAACCCCAAAATCATTATTTGGCACAATTTATATAAAAAAAATATTCACTGATTTCTTCTTGTAAAACATTGTTGTGATATAATTTTTTCCATAGCCTTGTAATAAAACTTATTTCTGTTGGTTCAGCTAGCAACTGATATTGTTCAATCATTATAATTCCAAAAAAGATTGACTATTTTTTTAGTAATTTCTTTTGCAAAATACCCTTAACTTCCTCTCCATTGATTTCCATAGACTTACTAAAATATTTGATGAGAGTACCCATGTATTTGATAAATATATTACTTGTTCTTTCTTCACCATCTGTACTGTTCCGAAATGTAGGATTCACCACCCTCATGGCTTCAAGCAATTCATCCCTTTGAAAATGTTCTCAAATTTCAGTAGATAAGCTTTTTGAAATGTCTCTCAATTTCATTCGTGTGTCACATATGACATTATCATATAGAACTCTTGTTACAGGTACTTCTTCAAATTCTGATCCAACTACATTAGTTCATTTTTGGAGAGTGTGTAAAGGTATATCTTTTTCATTAACAAAAATACAAAGATGATCATGAATTTTGAATTTCAAATAGTTTTGAGGGTCCTTTATATTTGTTAAAGTTTCTCAACTCTCAAATATTGGTCCCTTAAAACTTTCATTCAAGTAGTATAATATATCAAGTGATAGACACACTTGTTTTCTCAATCGTATGAAGTCAACAATATATATTGATCTCTCTTGTGCATGTTTCATCAAACAATGTATTTCTTTCAACATGGGTAGAATACCACTTAATGTTAGCAAAGTTTAAAAATCTATCAAATGGTTCAATAAATCTTTTGCTTTATCAACCTCCATCTTATACTTAAACATAAAATGAGCCAATGATTGATATTCTTCAAATATTCTGCATGCAGGCTCATGCATTGAAATCCATCAAGTACTGACATCTTTAATAGTTTTTTCCCATTAGTCACTCCAATTGCAAATTTTTGATACTCTAATTTTTTTTCACTGCATGACATATACGTATGTAAATCATGGATAAGTTCCTCCACTTTTGCAATATTTTTTAATGTGTTTACGATTTTGTAAGCAAGATTCATTTTATGTGCCATGCAATGGATTGGAGTCATATATGGAGCAACTAATGTTTTTAAGTGAACATACAAACATGTTCTATTCCCCTGCACTACTAATGCACCATATGCATCAACACACACTAACTTAGTACCTACATCATGGTAACTCATCCTAACAATATCCATCAAATTAGAAATAACCAATTTGTAAAAGTTTTCAACATTACAATTTTTAGTCATTTTATGTATAGATAAAATGTGAGGTTGCCTTGAATGATTCTGAAATGTATATGCATACATACATACATACCCATGGTGTGTTGTCAATCGTTATTACCTCATCAATGGATAGTGATATAAACCTTGTTGATTTTACTTTTTCTTTCAAATCCTCTTTTTCAATCATTGTGAGGCATTTTTCCATCTCCCAAGCATTGATATATGACCAATGTGAATGTAGAATGTTGTTCAATCCAATATGCTGAAATAAAATCTTGTAATATGAAAAATTAGAGATTAATCTTTTTTTTTAGAATGTGATATAAAGTTGAAAATTGTATATTTTTGACAAGCAAATTAGACTGAACAACCTTTTTAAATTGAGCTTTAATTATTCCTCCTTTCTCAATGAGGTGCCCTTGATATTTATAATTATTATGATACTCTGTTGTGTAACATTGATGCATGTACTCTTTTGCATTGTTCCATCTCACTATTTTTTTGGTGTTTCCATCTTTGTCTTTTACCGATTCATAAATTTTGCGACAATGTTTCTCAATTTTGTCTAACTTGAGTTGCATTTGTGGTCATTTCCAAGTTTTCAAATGCATATTATGCATTTACATTTTGTTGGTGTGTCAGTACTATTTTTTGGCTCTACAAGTTCAATAAATGGGTATTTAGATGCCCACTCATATTGAAATGACCTTTAATTTGTCTATGCATTTTTCTTCTTTTGCATAGTTTTTTGTGCCTTTTAAAACTAGAGATTGTTTTGGTTGCATAGCAGTCTCATCTGAAGATTGTGTTGGGTGAGTAGATATCTCATTCGGTGTTAGGAACTCATCATTGACACCACTACGTATGATGTCATATCTTTGTTTCATTGAATATAGTGGGACAATGGGTATTTATTTCTGAGTGACATCTTTAAGGGGAAGTATATTTTCAAAAGCGTTATACAAGTCTTCAATACTGTTATCATTGAATTTTACATGCAAAAAATTTGTATGGCATTACTTTTTAATAAAAGCCAATACTAAAGTACAAATAAATAAAAATCATCAATCAAATAATATTTATATTTTAATACCTATGTTTGACATTTCATTCCCAAGTATGTCTACCAATTTAGGGATATCTTCGATATATTTATCAATAGGTTTTGCATACAATATTGTTGTAGACATTATTATTATTATTGAATCTTTAAAAGAATACTTAATTATAAAAATGGTATTTTACAATTTAGTACCTCTATTTGGTATTTCAAATTCATATCCAGGTATGTCTCCCTGTGGAGACATTTCTTCAAAAGAGTTATCAGTGGGTTCTGCATGCAAAACGGTTTTAGACATTTTAATTATTATTTAACTTTAACACAAGCCAACAAATAAAAAGTACTAGTTAATTAAAAATTTAGTACCTATGTTTGGTGTTTGGCTAAAATAAGATAATAGGTTATTTTATTTTTTAAATTTCTCGGAGGCCTTAACGTTTTCAGTAAAAGCCATATAATCAAGCTTACGGAGTCATGGATGAAAGATGATTACAATGAAATGAAAACAATTGACAACAAACAAAGATGCTTGACAGATGAATAAGGAATCGTGACAATAATTAAACATGAGGGCATCCAATGGCAGCCTACAGACACTCGACTACAGCCTGCAACATCTGATTGCAACCTATCCATGTCGACGTCTGATTGTAGCCTGTTGTCATTTGCTGATAGTCTGTGATCATTTGACAATACCCTGTTGGCATTTGATGACTGCCTGCAGCGCTATTACCATTCGACAATAGCTTGCGGTCATCCGATGGTAGTCTATGGTCATCCAATGGTAACCTACAATCATTTGACGGTAGTCTATGGTCATCTGATGGTAGCCAAAGGTCATCCAACTGGAGCATGCAATCTTGCAAGTTCAACTTGTGATCACATGATGGCACTTAAAGAGCAGCAAATGAAATTACAATTAAAAATACTAAATAATTATATTGTAAATAAAATGTTGCATACCTTGCCAAAAATTGTTGATTCTTGAATCCCTCTTGGGACATGAAATACAAACCACCAAAAAAAATTCTAAAGTCGCCCGAATCCCTACGATACCTTGCAGTTACATTGTTGCCCGACAATATATTATTGTCGTCTGATGGTGTGTGACTGGGACAACGGACTTTGAAAGCTTTTATCATTTAATGGTATGTGGTGAATGTCTCCAGATTGGCTTTCAAAGTATCAGTGAATTATATTTATATGAGAAAATTTATATTCAAATGTAGACAACCCTGTGCTTGAAATTAACTTTGACCTTTAAAATTTAAGCATTCCCGCTCTGTCAACCACTCCATAAAAATCATCAAATACTGATTTTGAAAAACAAAATATTTGTAAATTAACAAAAATTTACCACTAAAAAACCCTTATTCAAAAATAAACTTAACCCCTAATGCCAAACATTTTTAAAAGACCTTTAAAAAATAAAATACACTTTAAAAAAGACTCGTTCAGAAAAAGTATCTCAACTCTCTAGTTCCATTGCGAACTTTCTATTAAGAACCATTTGGTAAATTTCATGCCCCTCATAAATAAATCTCTCATTTGGGAAATTTAAAATGGAAAAACAATTGACTTCTGAGGTGATCCTTAGTCCACTTTGGGACCTCTCCATAGCCCCCCATCCTTTCATGTCCTTGAACCTTATTTCTCTTTCTGCTTAGGTAGAAAGGTTGAGGATTATTGGACGAAATATTAAGAAGCTTGTGTAGGAATAGGTGTTGGAAAGACCTAAAGTTAAGTGTCCATTGTCCTTGTTCCATGATATTATGTGGTCTTAACTTCTAAGTTACTCCACTAATAATAACACTATTAAATGGGGATCACCCTTCTTGTGAATTTTCTCTGTGAAAAACTGGGATGCAAAATTTGTGGAGGAGGATGTGTTATGGCCACATCGTAAGGTTTTCAATTCTATAATTTTTTTTGGAAAAGCAAATTATTTCATGTGGATGGATATGAAAAATAAGGTTCTAGCCTAGGATCATGTTCAATGTATTGGTTTCTTGGGTCCCTCAAGATGTGTTCTCTGTAAGTAATTTGAGGAAATTTCATATCATATTTTCTTCCATTGTTTCTTCTCTTGGCATGCATGTCCCCGGTTTTTCAACAAAATGAAATTTCAGGGGTTAGTTTGTGCCAATTTTGATTGTTTGATATATTTGAAAAGAAGAGGACAATATAATTTTTAAAGATATTTCTAATTCTATGAAGGAATTTATTGAAAAAATAGAATTTATATGTCAAAAGATTTTTAAAGTTAAATTTTTTATCTCAAAAATAAAAAAAGATGAGGAAAGCCACATTCTTATTAAATGGGACTTGTTTTGGAATGATAATGTTTCCTTGCAAATTAATTTAGACAAACACAAAGAGAAAAAACAGATGAATAGCATTTATAAAGATAAACTAATTGTATTTGGTGCTCGTGGAGTCATTAGAGACCATCAAGAATTTATAGTGGGATTTTCATCTAATATCCCTAATGCTACTAACAACATAACATAGGTTTGAGCCCTTATACAAGGTATTAAGGTGGTTGTTGAGCTAAAAGCTAAAGACAGTGAAATTGAGGGAGACTCTCCTATTCATCATTGTTGTCAACAAGTTAAGGTGTAAATTCGAAATTCCAAAACTTTATTAACGAAAAAAATGGGTGAGAAAAGACACATTCTTATTAAATGGGAGTTGCTTTGGAATGATAATGCTTCCCTCCAAACTAATTTAGACAAACACAAAGAGGAAAAATAGATGAATATCATTTATAAAAATAGCCTGGGTGTATTTGGTTCTTGTGGAGTCATTAGAGACCATCAAGATAATTCATAATGGGTTTTTCGACCAATATCCCTAATGCTATTAACAACATAACATAGATATGGGTCCTCATATAGGGTATTAAGGTTGTTGTTGAGCTAAAACCTAAAGACATTGAAATTGAGGGAGACTCTCTTGTTCATCATTGTTGTCAACAAGATAGGGTGTGTGAATTCGAAACTCCAAAACCTTATTGATTAAAAAAATAGGTGAGGAAAGACACATTCTTATTAGATGGGGGTTGATTTGGAATGATAATGCTTCCATCCAAACTAATTTAACAAACATAAAGAGGAAAAATTGATGAATAGCATTTATAAAGATAATTTGGTTGTATTTAGTGCTCGTGGAGTTATTAGAAACGATCAAGATAAATTCATAATAAGCTTTTCGGCCAATATTCCTAATGCTACTAACAACATAATATAGGCTAGGGCCCTCATACAAAGTATTAAAATGATTATTGAGCTAAAAATTAAAGACATTTAAATTGAGGGAGACTTTCTCTTGTTCATCGTTGTTGTCAACAAGATAAGATGTCTCAATTCGAAACTCAAAAACCTTATTGACAAGGTTCATATACTAAAAAAAAATGCTTAAATTATATCACTTTCTATCATGGATATTGGAATATTAATTGCCTCACAAATTTCTTAACCAATTAGAAAGCTAACACCTTTAAAAAAGGGATCATGACCTCATATCCAAGGACCTTCATAGATGGGAGGGATTAAATACAAAAAAATTAAAATTACTACATCAATATTTTTTAATTTTCATATGGCTTGTATATTTATTACAGTTATCTATGGTGCATCTAGCTTAATGCAAGATCGTGCTTCTTACCAAGGTAGCAAACAATAGGCAATTTATCATGTTCTTCCATGCACAAAGGCAATCATTCCATTTTTATTATGTACCTTGTGGGTGGTGCAAGCAGTTGGGATTGTATTCTTGTTGTTGCCTCAAATTCCACTGCATTGGCATCTTTTCTATGTTAGCTTATAGGAAAACATGGTTAATATAGCTTATTCTCGCAAGGAAAAATGAAAGGTGGAGGAAAACATTTTGGGAGTAGGAGAATCATAGGATAAAGAAAAGGCTTATGGTGTGGTGGATATTCTTGGCCTACTAGCTAAAAACTTGTCGATTGGGATCATGTGAAACATTTTTATTCGGCTTTGTCTCATTAACTTTTATGATGATTAGACCCAAATATTCTATATGTTTTGTATGGGTGGTTTCCATGTTTTTAATGTTATAATTTTTTTTTTACCTATTTTGGTTCATTGGCTCATATCATGGTGGCTTCAATTTAAACTTCACTTTATTGTTACTCTTAACTTATGTATTGTGCTAGTTTATTACATGGTTCTAGTTTTGGGTATATGTATTGCTTTGCTTCTTCATGTTTTATATTGATTTTAGTTGGGTGAGGGACCTTCTCTCAATTATATAATTAAAAAAAGGAAACACTAAAATTTAATCATGATTTGACTAAATGTTAAGGAATAAGAGTAGGATCTATATATAATTTATAAGAAATAAAAGACTACATAAATGTGAAAGAAGTTAATACAAATAATATAATTGAAAAAAATATATATAGTGGAGAGAAAGAAAAATTGAAGGAATGAGAAGCTATTCTAAAATATTTTTCATGTTTGCTATGTTTTTGGGTTTTTCACTCTATTATCATATCGTCACTACTTTTTTTTAGATTGGAAAGCGCCTATACATTCCTATAAAATAAGATCTTGTCACTACTTTATTTGGTTATGTGAGATTTTTCTTAATCTTTGAATATAATTAATTTCCTCTAGATTAAAAATCTACCCATCAGGTGGTTTTTCTTTAACGAGCTCTTCACATGAATTTGTATCATTAGATGCAGTCGCTCTAAAAGTGGAAGCAATGGCATCGAAAAAAGATTGTAAGTTTATATTCAAAGTATTTCTCAAGGTAATATACCCCCATCAAACACACAATCTAATGTTAGTTATATGTTTCAGGGAATATCCTTCAACTTAGGGTGAGAACCCAAATAATTAGTTGTATAAAAAAATAGATTATGTGAACCTTTACTTAATTTTCAACCCAAGGATGTATATTTTGGCAAGGGATCAACATTGTATGTGCAATAATAAACATTTTGATCCGCAGAGTTACTAACTACTAATTTAGTTACACATAGAGAGACACTCTTGCAGAGAATAAACACTCATGCATAAAACATAATAACATGAAATTAAATCACACTTATAAAAAGTAAAATATGAAAAAGTAAATTCTAGAATTGAAATGGATTAGAAGCTTCCCACACAATAAAATTAAAAAGTACAAACAAAATTGAAAAGTACATACACAAAAGTAAATTTCTATTAAAAAAATTAATTATGGAAAGGAAAGTACACACTTGTAAAAATAGAATGAAAATTAAATTATCACACAACATAAAATAACTAACAGATGTGAAACTAGGCTATCGAATCCTTGTAAATGGGCCTTGCCTCATTTACAGTGAAGCTTGAATCGATTCCTTTATTAAGACAACCAAAGGGATTATTATAGGTTTGATTACACTTTGATTGGAATTCCAAATTCACTCTTATGATGCAAAAAATTAATTAGAGGCAAAATTTTATTTAGATATTCTAATATCTAAAGGTTAGAATAAATAAATCTATAAAAATATCCAAAATAAAAGATATCATAATAATGTTCAATAATGACATATGAGAAACAATGTACAACAACACATCCATGAATATGAAAAGAGTTAGAAACCACTTAAGAGAATTACTTGGTCAAATAAAAAAAGGAGACAAATCTTGTAAGTCAAAACCTAATCAAATAACAATAAATTTTAGAAACATCTTTCAGTTATTTATTTTTTTAGATTAATGTGAATTACTATAGGTTAAATTTGTAAAATTAATATTAATTGTAATATATGAAAATCAAGCATAAATTTAAATGTAATTGATTCAAGTCAATGAGATTTGGGTGAGTTGATTAAGTAGCTTGGTTGTTTTAAGTCCTACTTAGGTTTAAATTTATGGAAATGCATATTAGGTTGGTTGTGGTTGTTGACTATATTTTTGGGGTCATTAATGGTCATTGGTATTCTCAACGCTCGTGGTGGTCTTTGTTGGTAACAGTTAGTATACATCTAGTAATATATGATACACAGGTGGTATCGCATGGGGATATGGGCTCTTGATTACATTCTAGACCAGTCCACGCTCTGGTAAAAAAACATCATCTATCAAAAAAATGTAATTGATTGAGATAAATATGAGAATATAATTCATTATTTTTGGAAAATATTAAAGAGATAACAATAATTATATTTACTATTTGATTTGTTGATTGTGACTATGTTTTGATAGTAGAAATGGATTAGAAGAGGGATTGTAATGTTTCTAGATCCAAAACTAACCATTTGTGTGCATTGGGTCACTAACTTCAAGTTTGGCTAGAGTTTTTGGATGTAGATGACATGAGGCTAACTTTATTGTCCTAGAATATTTTGCTTCTCTAGGACCGTACAGTGTGGTGCACCTGTTTGATATGTCTTTGTATGTGTGATAGTTGACCCTCAATTATATATGTAGCTCTAGAAATTAGATTCCTTCTCCTTGAAACCTTAGATCTACTCATGAAGGATAAAAACCTATAAAAGTGAGAAACTAAGATTGAGCGGAGCTAATCCTAATCAACCTCTTAATGATTGACCACAACCTACATATCCAATACTCTAAAGAGGGAAGTCAAGTCACACGTAGTTCTTCCTCTTAGTGTGATTATGTAATTGTGATTTTTTGATATATGAATACACCTATAAATACGGATTTGATCTTGATAATATTAGCTCTGACCTGGCTTAGTATGCTTTAGACTTAGCTGATGACTATTCCTAGTAATTGATTTATGATTTGGAAAGAATAGGGCATATTTTATCAATGTGTAGTAGTGTATTTGATAGGTCCTTGAGATTGCTAGATGGTGAATAAGGTTGACCTTGATTTGTACTTATATGTTCTCAATTGGGTAATTTTCCACCCTAGTGACACAGTAGGTGATTGGGATGCCCTATGAGAATGATTTGATTTTGAAAAATAATCATTGTTAGGCAAAAGATGATAACGTTAGCCTTAAGAAAATATGTCAATGTTATTGCCTAAATTTGACATTACTATCTTGGAGTCATAAATGTGAATGTGGTATTTTGGAAATGTTTGAGTAGGACATGTCACTGATTTAACATAAACTAAAACATTTTTATAGGTGACAGATAACAACTTCGAATGGATTAGGCTCATAACTAGCATGCACGTGTGTGGAAATGGTGAATAAGAGTTTTTTTGGAGATGTAAAAGTCATGTAGGATAAGTGTATGTCAATATTGACATTTTCACGTGTCAAATACCATATTTTAGTGTTTATAAGTACCCCCTTTATTCTAGTATTACAATAAAATGAAAATACTAGAGTAAAAGGATGAAGATGTACTTAAGTGTGTAAAACACACTCTATATTTGAGAGAAGGCTCCAAATGTGCAAGTTTTTCCAAATAAAACATGTAATGAAACTATAGTAGTCAATGTCCATAGAATAGAATTTTAAATTTGAACTATACTTGAAACTGAAAATTTGAAAGAGCAAGGAAGGAGTACACCTATATATATGTAACTCGTGTTACCTTGTAACTTGTCGTAGATGTTTATTTGTCAAAGAATTGAAGAATTTTGTTTCCTTAATAAAACACTTGGAGAACATGATGAAATTGAGCCTGATCAATCCCCAATTTTCAATTTGACTAAGGCAAGGACCATGGATTGAAAGATAAATGCCCCCAACCCACATGTAACTAATATAACATTGATTTTGTAACTCCAAGATGATAAGGTGGGAACCACATAATGGGTTTACTATAGGTAATGCCATGGATATTGAGCATTATTAAACCTCAACATACTTTACCTAAAAAATAATGAATCAACCATTATAAACATACTTATAGATTCAAGTTTATACTGCACTTGAAAATACTTAATAAATAAATGCAAAAGTGCAAATATGTAAATGTACATGAACCAACATGAAGCCCTACTAAAATCTAAAATAGTGTATATGTGCATGAACCAATATCATGCCCAACTGAATTTGTCCAGTAGAATTGAGTACAAATGCTCTGCACATACCCCAAAATGTATATAAATATGTAACAATTATAAAATTTGTCACTCATGAGTGTAAAATGGAGTACATTTGTCCTGCATATGCCCCTAAAATATGTCTAAAGGCTACAAATAATTGTCCCAATTTGATATCTGAATCACATTTGAACTCTAAAATTTGTATGATGTACCCAAATCTTCTCATGAAGGTTTTAGTCTATGTGATAAAGCCCATTAATATGCCCCCTTTTGAGGTGAGGGATGAATCTTCTAAGTCACTCATCTCAAAAGAGAAGTGAACTGTATCATGTCATGTATAAAGATAATATTAGGTAAATGTATGTTGACACATGGAGAGTATGTCATCATAGTATTATATATAACATCAAGGCATGTATGCAATATATGGAATGCAAGGGCATATAAGTGGTATGTCTAGATAGATATATTCATGAAGCATACAATAGTAAATATCACTAAATAATACTACACAATAAATAAGTGCAAGATATAAATTGTCAGGATCCTACTCCTCAATAAGAGTACATATGATTACCTTGTATAAGCAACTAAACATGAAATTATACCAGAATGAACAAGTAACTAGAATTCAAAAATAACATAGAATAAGAGAGACAATACACAATCTTGTATTAATACTCATCCAGAAAGAAAATACAATAAAGAAGATGCCACTTCTTCTCACACCTCTGTGAGGCTTCCCACACCTCAAGGGCTCCCAGTAATTCTCAATCAAGAGTTCACTCTCCTACCAAAAATGGTCCCAACACACAACTCAAACACAGAGTTGGTGTTCACCTCCAACCAGTCAGTAATAACACTGCCAGTACACAAGTACTCAAAGTACTTCAAGTAGATCTCCCATGAACTTGCAACAACCTGCAATTCAAATGATCTTACAATTGGAAGGATCTACCTTGCCTTCCTCTTCTTGCTCTAATTACAATACATGCCAATGAGTCTATAAATAGATCCCATACTAAAAAATAACTTAGACTTCTAATTTACAATAATTAGACACGCAGATCAAGAATCGAAATAGTCTTTACATGCAAATAATCAGTTGGTTAAACAAATTGTTTGTGCAATGAACAGTTCTGGAATCGCACAGGCCACCGATGTCAGTCTCTGTCTGACTGGAGGTGACCGACGTCGGCCGACTCCTGTCGATGTCGGCAACTTCTTGTTCACCCCTGAATGACGTCAGTTGGCTTGACTGACGCCGGTGACTGTGACACTCAGCAACCTCCTCCATGTTTGCATACAGTGAAGCTTTTAGCTTCACAACCTAACAATCTCCCACTTGGAGATAAACAACTACACCTGTACATGTACCTGTACATCATCTAGTTTGTTTTTTGGCTTTGTATCCCTCTTCAAGATCACTCTTGAAGACCAACCACCACAAATCATGTGGTGCACCTCCTGTCATCCAAATCACCTTGCCACATCTGATTCTAAAAACCCATGTAGAGAAGTGCTTGACCCTGCATAACATGTATACCTGTTGTTGGTCCCTCTCAGATATCTGAGAATCCACTGAACTGCCCTCCAGTGCTTATTTTTTGGATTGGCTCCAAACTTGCTGACAACTCTCACTGCTTGGGAAATCTCAGGTCTAATACACATGTACTTAACCTCATCATGTGAATCAGGACACTGTTCATAGAACTGTCCAACCATCGGCGTGCTAACCGGTTTCACACAATCATCTGGAGACAAAATCAACCTGTGACCTTCCATGTCTCTATAACACACTCATGCCAAATAATCTTGCTGCTCCCAGATTCCTCATGACACACCTCTGAACTAACTTTACCTTTAGTTCAACAACTCCCTGCATATGTGACCCTACAACAAGCACAACATACAGTAATAGGATAATGTAGCTAATAGTATCCAACTTGGTAAAGAAAACACAATGGTTAAACCTCCATTGTCTTGCAGCTTACTCAAGACCATATACCCTGGCCTTCTGTCTCACGTGTCCATTCCCTCTGTTCTTTATCTTGAAAATCCATTCATCTTTCAGTGCTTTCTTCCAGCTGGAAACTCTACCAAAAAACTCCCATTTGGTTCTTCTCTAAGGAATCACATTCCTCATCCATGCCAAGCTCCCACTATTTTCTGGATTCTACCTGCTCTGCTTCTTTAATAACTTCCTGGTTCTTGACCATCAGTGAGCAACAAGTAGTGTAAAGAAGGGAAATGACGAATTTGAGGCTTACTTACCCTTTCAGTCCTTCATATGGGCATTTGAGACTCCTTGACAGCTTGTTGTCTGCCCAAAATCTATCTCAGTGATCGATGTCGATCACATCTCAGTCTGCACCCAATCGACATCGGTTCCATGCGACTGCCTCATCGCCGACGTCGGTTCTTCATGACCGACACCAGTGTTTACTTGTCTGGAGTCACAGACGTTGGTCTACACATAGCCGATGTCAGTCCCTATCTAGATGTTGACGTTGGTTTTCTAACCGACATCGGTCTCTGTGTTTTACTTGTGAGCGATGATTTCTACCCACGAGATCCTTTTGGATCAAACCCTTGTCCATATCAACCTTGCTCTGCTCAAAATTTTTCAGCCCCTTGAACTGATCTCTGTCCGTCATCTTCTCCTTGAAAACCAAGGCTTTCCTGTTCTTGTCACGAACATCAGATTTCTCAAGAAACGTCACTTTCTTCTTTTGCTTATAGAAATCTCGATCCATGCTTTTCAAATGTGAAAGCATACCCTTTGACTCAAGAACATGCATCCCCTTTTTATTCATGTGACCAAGCCTATTAAGCCACATCTTTGAATCTACAGTTGAAGTAGATAAACCAAAAGGAGAATCAGTAATACAAGTAGATAGATAAAGAGTACCTACTTTCTTACCTCTTGCTACAACAAGTGCACCCTTGGAAACTTTCCAAGAGTCTTCTGTGAGAGTTACTGTGCAACCCTCATCACCCAACTTTCCAACAAAAATCAAATTCCACTTCAGGACTGGGACATGCATGACCTCCTTCAACACCCATGTGTTGCTTGTCTACAATTTTAGCTTCACTTTCTCTTTGCCAACCATTTGACAAGGCTTACCATCCCCTAAATAAATTTCTCCAAAGTCTCCCTGGACATACTCATGAAAAAATTCTCTATTTGGGGATGCATGGAAAGAGGCACCATAATCTAAAACCCAAGATTCTACTTTATCCAAAGAACATACCAGAGCATCTTGTGCAACAACATCTGCAACATCTGCTTCTTCATGTCCTTCATGTTGATCTTCAACCGACCTGGAATCTTTCTTTACATGCCCTTGCTTTCCACATTTCTAGTAGGTTATTTTGCCATACCTAGATTTGGATCTCCTGCCTATCTTTGACCTTGATCTCTCATGCTCGATCTTCTCTCTTTGCCTTCCCCTGCTTTCAACACTCAAAGCATTCCCTGATGATTCACCTGTGCTTTTCTCGTGAATTTCTTCATTCAAGATTACACTCACAACATCATCCACTTTTAAGATTTTTGAAGCAGACGTAGTATTACTAACTGCCATTATCAAACTCTCCCAACTTTTAGATAATGAGCATAAGATTAAGAGAGCCTTAATTTCATCATCAAAAATAATATTGACTGAATTTAACTGGTTTACCAAACCATGGAAATCACTAAGATGACTATGTATAGATCCACCTTCCAACATTTGCAAACTAAATAATTGCTTCATAAGAAATACCTTATTCGAAGCTGAGGGTTTTTCATATAAATTTTTCAAAGATTCCATCAACTCTACCGTTGTCTTAGCTTGAGATAAGTTGGAAATCACAGACGATCAAGACTCAACCTTATAGATCCCAGAGCCTTCCGATCAAGAACCTCCCATTCTTCATCCTTCATATCCGTGGGCTTGCATGCAACCCCACCCAATGGTAAGTACAAATCTTTCTGATATAGATAATCTTCTATCTGCATCCTCCATAATTGATAGTTCTTGCCATTAAACTTCTCCATTCATAGCTTACTTTCTTCTGCCATTGCTATACTCCCACTCAAACAGAAACCCCTGTGAGTGACCTGTAATCAATAAACACTAACCAGATCTGATACAACCTGTTAGTAACCCAACCAAAAGCTCTGATACCAACTGTCAGAATCCTACTCCTCAATAAGAGTACATATGATTACCTTGTATAAGCAACTAAACACAGAATTATACCAGAATGAACAAGTAACTAGAATTCACAAATAACACAGAATAAGAGAGACAATACACAATATTTTATTAATACTCATCCAAAAAGAAAATACAATAAAGAAGATGCCACTTCTTCTCACACCTCTGTGAGGCTTCCCACACCTCAAGGGCTCCCAATAATTCTCAATCAAGAGTTCAATCTCCTACCAAAAATGGTCCCAACACACAACTCAAACACAGAGTTGGTGTTCACCTCCAATCAGTCAGTAATAACACTGCCAGTACACAAGTACTCAAAGTACTTCAAGTATATCTCCCATGAACTTGCAACAACCTGCAATTCAAATGATCTTACAATTGGAAGGATCTACCTTGCCTTCCTCTTCTTGCTCTAATTACAATACATACCAATGAGTCTATAAATAGATCCCATACTAAACAATAACTTAGACTTCTAATTTACAATAATTAGACACGCAGCTCAAGACTCTAAATAGTCTTTACATGCAAACAATCAGTTTTTTAAACAAAATGTTCATGCAACGAACAGTTCTGGAACCGCACAGGCGACCGATGTCAGTCCCTATCTGACTGGAGGTGATCGACGTTGGCCGACTCCTACTGATGTCGGCAGCTTCTTGTTCACCTCTGACCGATGTCGGTTGGCCTGACTGACGTCGGTGACTATGACACTCAACAACCTCCTCCATGTTTGCATACAGTGAAGCTTTTAGCTCCACACCCTAACATAAATCATGGCACAACACAAAAAAAGGAGTGCGTGATATAGATCACAACCCCTACCAACATACACAATATCATAGAATGCCACACATAAGGCCAATGGGTCACATATAAGGGACATAAATATGTTGTTACAAGTAAGATTAATGTTCTAAAATAATAGGTAGGAATGCTAGAAAAAAATGCCAAGGAGCCACAAATAAGGGGCATGAATTCCAAACCAAAAAACACTAAGTAGCCATAAATAAGGGGCACAAATCCAAGTGAATATATTGGATTTTGATGTATTGAATAATTTTTATAGAGAAGATCATGATTTCAAATAGGCCTATGAAGTATTTGAGAATCTAGTAAACAGAGAGGAGTCCATGGATGGACTATATGCTGAAAGAAGGATTGTTGTTCAAATGCAACCAACTATGCATACCAAGAGGATTAATGAAATAAAATATACTAAAGGAGAAACATAGTGGTAGCTTGGTAGGACACTTTGGGAAAACTAAAACACTTTCTCAATTATGCGTACACTATTATTGGCCATGAATGCAAGCTAATGTGAAGAGGTTTGTAGGAAGGTACAAAATATGTTAGCATGCTAAAGTTCAAAGTTAGAATTTAGGCCTATTATTAGAATTTAGTAGTTACATGTATATTTACCATAGAGTAAATTATTATTTACTAAGTGGTATTTACCATATAGTTACTAAGGTAAGTTAGTAGTTAATATTTGTTAGTTTTTTATATGAATAAATTGTTAAATAGTTAAAAATATATCTTGTGTTAATATAGTTAGATGAGTGAGATTTTATAGGGATAGTAGTATCCCAAATTATAGGAAAGGTATTTCTTATATAAATTTGTAATAGTGTCGAATGATTTAATGCAACAAAATATAATATTATTATTGTGTCTCTTTATACATTTGCATGATTGAATGAGTTAACATATTGAATACTATATTTATAGAGTTATCAGTGGTATCAAAGCATGGATAGTCTTCCTATGAAGGATAAGCATTGTTTGTGATGATACATGATGTATACTTACATGCTCCCATATTTCATTAGATTCGTAGCATCATCAATGTAATACATTATACTTTAATTATCAAGATCTAGCGCTGATGCAAATCAAAACCACTTAGTTTAATCGGCATTCATTCTTGAATCTAGATCAATGTTGGATGTTGAATCGAAATGTATTAATTATTTTTATGGTTTATGATCGATAATCAAGACCAATATTAAGAGATCAACAATGCATCACTGCACTATTTTTAACACACGTGTCTCTAATTTTATGTTATGATCAGATACCACATGATGTTGTGGAAAATATATAGACTATAGTCTTCCATGCTCAACATTTCCACTTAATAGTGTAGGATGATAACCCAATAACAAACATAAGTGCATACACATAATGGTTTTGTGAGCCATCATCAGAGCAAGAGGATAATTCATAGCTTGTAGGAGGAGAGTCAAGATGCCATATGAATAATGTTTGTTAGATTGTCGTAGTTGCCTTCCACCCATTATTTCAAGGTCTATTCATTTCACTTATTATTTCATGTTTGCTAAATAATATCTTTAGTCAAGTGTCAATATATATATATATATATATATATATATATATATATATATATATATATAATGTTTAAGTTTATTTTTAAAGAGACATGATCAGAGTTGTAAATTGTAAGGTGTAAGTTTTTATATAGACTTTTGGTATTAGTCCATGATATTGTAATTCATTATAATGTAAGTTTATTAGGTGTCTCCATCCTTTAAGTTTATGTATATCCTATTAAATTTTAGGTCATGTCAAATCAAAATGCAATGAGTCAAATGTTATTATTTTATGTTATTATATAAAAGAGTTAAAAATTCATCTTCTGTAATTGGATGCATTCTTGGTATAAACTAACGTCCTTAATTTATCAAAATTGTGAGAGTGTCATAATGAAAAAAATTAGTCATGTTGAAAAATTTGAGGGAAGAGACTTCCACACGTGACAAGTACAAACTTATTTGTTTCTAATCAACAAAGACCTATGGGATATTGTTGATGGCAAAGTGAAAAATCCAAAAGATTTAAAAGAAGAAGCTAGATGGGAAAGTAAAGATTGATTAGCTACAATAATCATTAGATTGGGTATATTTGATGCTTATTTTCATTAGATAGATTTGTCTAAATCCTCTAATACAATTTGGCAAACACTAAACGAATTGTTTAGTTCATAAGATGAAAGTGTAATGATAACACTGAAGAAAATATTCTTTGGTCAAAATACGGAAGAAGGTGAAAACATGGTGGATCACATTAGTAAGTTTTGATCCATCTCAAATTAGTTAGTTGGAATTAAAATTGATGTTCATGCTGATGATGCAAAATCTATTTTATTGAATAACATGCCATCCAATTACTCTAATATGGTTTTTACATTGAGTAAACTTAATCCTAGTTTAGAAGATCTCATTTTTTCTTTACTCAGGGAAGAAAAAATAACTATGATTGTTGAAACAAAGGAAACTAAAATGTATGGTAGAAACAAGAAAGAAAAGAGATTTTGTAAGGATAAATTCAAATCCTCTTTTAAAACAAGGATCATCTTCCAAAAGTATAAAGAAACAACCTAGTTATTACTATTATAAACAATCTGGTCATATATCTACAAATTGCAGGAAAAAAACACAATATTTATTAGATGCAAAACTACATGAAAATGACATAGCTGAAGATGAAGAGGAAGAGAATGAAGAAAAAATAAATACTGTTGACATAGAAAATGTACGTGATGAAGATTATATCTTTTATATGATTTTATGTTGGAGGTTGGAAGCATTGGAGGATGGAGGCCATTCAAGCCTCTCGTTAGCCATTAGCGATGGGGCTACTTCTAATTTAGTAGCATGTGTTTTTTCAGTTGTGTGGATTTCAATTTTTTCATCTTTTTTAGTGTGGTGTGAAATAAGAACATATAAGTGTTCTTGTTCACTTGTGTGTATTTCCCATGTAACCCCTTTTTGTAGAAGCATTATAGAATGTTGAACAAAATGTGTATTTTAGAAATCATGATGTGAAGGTTTTTGGTAAACTAGGAAAACCGATTATGAACGTTTTTGGTAAACTAAGAAAACCAATTGTGTAAGGTTTTTGGTAAACCTATGAAAACCAATTGTGAAAAGTTATTGGTACACTTTTAAAACCAATTTGGTAAGGTTATTGGTATAGTCAGGTAAAACCATCAATAGATAAGTTTGAAGGATGAGAAGTGTAAGTATTTATTCATGCTTGGATGGAAGTTATATCCATCCATGAAAGCCACTTGTAAGAATACAATTTATCATGAGCACATGGAGGTGGAACACTACAATCAGAGAATCAGATATATTTTACTATGTAAAAATATTATTATTATGTTTCTCTATGCATTTTCATGATTGAATGAGTTAACACACTGAATAATCTCTTTCTAGAGTTATCACCTATATTAGCCATTACCTATTCTTAGTAGGCCATGATATTCAATGAGCATGGAATTTATACTTGAGCTACCAAAGACTTAAAAAGGTAATGAATCCATATTTGTAATATTTGATAGGTTTTATAAGATGACACACTTTATTCCTTGTATGAAAACAAGTGATGCAACCAATATTGCTAACCTATTGTTCAAAGAAGAAGTGAGATTGGATGGGCTTCCTAGAAACATTATGTCTGATAGTGATACAAATTTTGTTGGTCATTTTTGAAGGACTCTTTGGAATAATTTGGGAAAAAATTTAAGTTTCAGATCATCTTATCATCCTCAAACTAATTTCCAAACCGAAGTAGTCAATACGAGTCTTAGAAACATACTCAAGAGCTTGGTAAGTGACCATCTTAAACAGTGGGATCAAGCACTAGCTCAAGTAGAATTTATATATAAGAAAAAATAACTATGATTGTTGAAACAAAGGAAACTAAAATGTATGGTAGAAACAAGAAAGAAAAGAGATTTTGTAAGGATAAATTCAAATCCTCTTTTAAAACAAGGATCATCTTCCAAAAGTATAAAGAAACAACCTAGTTATTACTATTATAAACAATCTGGTCATATATCTACAAATTGCAGGAAAAAAACACAATATTTATTAGATGCAAAACTACATGAAAATGACATAGCTGAAGATGAAGAGGAAGAGAATGAAGAAAAAATAAATACTGTTGACATAGAAAATGTACGTGATGAAGATTATATCTTTTATATGATTTTATGTTGGAGGTTGGAAGCATTGGAGGATGGAGGCCATTCAAGCCTCTCGTTAGCCATTAGCGATGGGGCTACTTCTAATTTAGTAGCATGTGTTTTTTCAGTTGTGTGGATTTCAATTTTTTCATCTTTTTTAGTGTGGTGTGAAATAAGAACATATAAGTGTTCTTGTTCACTTGTGTGTATTTCCCATGTAACCCCTTTTTGTAGAAGCATTATAGAATGTTGAACAAAATGTGTATTTTAGAAATCATGATGTGAAGGTTTTTGGTAAACTAGGAAAACCGATTATGAACGTTTTTGGTAAACTAAGAAAACCAATTGTGTAAGGTTTTTGGTAAACCTATGAAAACCAATTGTGAAAAGTTATTGGTACACTTTTAAAACCAATTTGGTAAGGTTATTGGTATAGTCAGGTAAAACCATCAATAGATAAGTTTGAAGGATGAGAAGTGTAAGTATTTATTCATGCTTGGATGGAAGTTATATCCATCCATGAAAGCCACTTGTAAGAATACAATTTATCATGAGCACATGGAGGTGGAACACTACAATCAGAGAATCAGATATATTTTACTATGTAAAAATATTATTATTATGTTTCTCTATGCATTTTCATGATTGAATGAGTTAACACACTGAATAATCTCTTTCTAGAGTTATCACCTATATTAGCCATTACCTATTCTTAGTAGGCCATGATATTCAATGAGCATGGAATTTATACTTGAGCTACCAAAGACTTAAAAAGGTAATGAATCCATATTTGTAATATTTGATAGGTTTTATAAGATGACACACTTTATTCCTTGTATGAAAACAAGTGATGCAACCAATATTGCTAACCTATTGTTCAAAGAAGAAGTGAGATTGGATGGGCTTCCTAGAAACATTATGTCTGATAGTGATACAAATTTTGTTGGTCATTTTTGAAGGACTCTTTGGAATAATTTGGGAAAAAATTTAAGTTTCAGATCATCTTATCATCCTCAAACTAATTTCCAAACCGAAGTAGTCAATACGAGTCTTAGAAACATACTCAAGAGCTTGGTAAGTGACCATCTTAAACAGTGGGATCAAGCACTAGCTCAAGTAGAATTTATATATAATGACTCTCCAAATAGATGTAAAGGTTATAGACCATTACAATTTTTGTATGTAATCCATCTAATAGGCATTTATGATCTAATAAACTTGGGCAAGAAATATAAAAGAAGTGCAGAAGGTGAAGATTTTGTTACAACTATATAAGAGTTGCATGAATAAGTAGAACAACAACTATAATTGAACTCAAGTAAATAAAAAATAAGTGTTGATATGAGAAGGAAGGAGGTAAATTTTGAGGTAAGATATATAATACTTTACAATATCAAAAAATAAATATTCCCTAGGGGGGAATACAACAAGTTGAAGATGAAGAAAATTGAACCTTGTAAGATCTTAAGAAAAATTTCTACTAATGCTTATGAATTGGAGATTCATTTGACATTGGAATCTCACCCATATTAAATTTAGAATACATTTATAATTTAATAGGAGAGAAAAAATAAAATAATTCACTTAAAGATAAAGATGATCAGAGCATTAATTGGGAACAACTAACAATGACACAACTAGATCATATTGAAGCCATTCTAGAAAAGATGGTGGTGAAGAAGATTAGAGACAAAGAGTAATTGAAGTACTTAGTCAAGTGTAATAAACATACATTTTAATATTTAAATTTTATGACACATTCAAAGATAATAAATCATGACAACAATGTTGAAGAGCTCATGAATAATTCTTTTGTTCCTTGGTAGTCTGATGCATGTGCATGCTTGTAAATAGTCAAAATATGTTTGTTTTTGGTCTTAAAAAGATTAATAGGTTGTGTGAGGTCAATAAGGAGAATTATGTAGGCTTAAATGATTAATTTTAGGTCTTTTAGAAGTCTTTTTTGTTTTCCTACCAAAAATATGAAATCCAAAATTTTGAAATTATTTTGAATAGTTTTAGGGGTTTTAGCATTTTTTAGGGTCTTGATCCATATGTAAGGGATCCTTAGGTTCTAGTTAATTGTTTTAAATGTATTTTAATATTAAACCCAATTTTAAATGTTTTCAATCATGTCTTAAACCTTAATAAGGTGAAAGCAACATAGGATTATGACTAAACAAGGCATGTTTGATGATTCTTAGGTTGGTTGAGTAATCCTTGGTACATGAAACAAGATGAAACTAAGAATAAAAATTTAGTTGTACATGATATATTTTGAACAATAAATAAGGATTATAATAATTCATGAAAAAGAAGAGAAAAACTCATATTATGGTTATTGTTAGTGTGCGAAGACAGTTTACAAAAGTTATGTATTAGTCCTTGAATATATTTGAATAAAAGAGACTTTTGTTGAGATTTTGGTTATAACTCAAACTTCATTAAATGTATATAATTGAATATTAATTGTTCTTTAGTATTTTTTTATATGTTCTTGATGTTTTTCAAGGTTACAAAGTTCTAAATTAGGGTATTTGATGACACAGTCTAGGAAAGAAGGTATGATTTGTAGGTTTTCATGATTGTTTAAGCTTATAAACCATTTAACAGAGTTAAGATAATATATAATGGTCTTGAATCAATCATTATAACATTTTTACAGTCATAAAAATCCAAAATTCATTCATATTTATGCTCTTGAGTCATCTACAGTCTATAAAACCCTAGTTTAAGGTTTCATCTACAAAATCTCTAATAACTTTTGAATGAACCATCAAAATATTCTAAAATTTTGTAGATATATGATATATATGGTATTTTAAGTTATTCAAGTGGTTTTAAACCTTAAGAACCTCCAAATATGTATATATTGGTGAACGTGTATCTGCAAGCATATAATAGACCTAAAACATGGCTAAATACAATCTCAAAAAAAATTGAGAATTCAAGTCAAGAAAAGTTGTAGAACTTGTTTATATTTTGTAATATATGAATGAATATTTTAAGTCATTTAATAATCCTTAAAGTCTAAGTTTTAACTAATAATTCATTCTTTTAGTAAATCAGACCTAGAAAAGGCTACAAGTCCATATAAAGAAGACAATATAGAATAAGATCTAGGCCTTAATGTGTTCCCTTATACCAATAAGGATGAAACCCTAGGATAAAAAGGAATAAATAATCATATATACACCTCTGTATATGGAAATAGTTATAAATCAATTTTAACAATCAAACCCTAAGGCAAAACTATGAAAACCTTAGAAAGAAGGAATATATCGTAAGGGAAACCTAGGGTTTGGAAATGTTTAAAAAATATACACGTTCACATCAGGTTCATCATATGTTTACCTTAGTTTTATATTAATGTGAATCACAAAGGCAAAACTTGTATAATTAATAAATACTGTAATATATGGAAATCAAACATAAATTTTAACATAACTAATTGAGATAAATTTGATAATGATTTGGATCAGGATACTTAGCTTTGTTATTTGACTAGTTAAATGTGATTTTATTCCAACAAGAAGAATGGACTAAAAAAGGGCACATGATTTGTATGGATGTAGAACTGACCATTTGTGTGCACTTGGTCACTAATGATTGGGTTTGGGTAGATTTTTTAGATACATAACCTAAGGCTGATGTTATTGTCCTAGAATATTCAACTTCTCTATGACTATATAGAGTAGTGCCCTTGCCTAATATATTTGTATGTGTTATATATGACCCTTAAATGTATGCACAAATATTGATATCAATGTCCTTCTCCTTAAAATCCTAGGTCCACTCATGAAGGATGCAAATGTGTAAAAAGTGAGGAAGTGAAATTACATTGAGTTATCCCCAATCAGCTCTTGATGATTGACTGTTGCATAGGGATCCAATAATCTGAAGAGGGAAGTCAAACCATAAGTAATTATTCCCCTTAGTGTGATTTTAATTTTTATTTATTTCTCTATATGAAAGCACCTATAAATTTGGCTTTGATCTTGAAAACTTTAGCTCTTGACCTAGCTTGACATGCTTCAAACTTAGATGGTGACTAATCTTAGTGATTGATTTATAATTTGGGAAGAAAAAGAAAAAAATGTTCAATGTGTACTAGTGTATTTGTTAGGTTATTGAGAATGCAAGATGGTAAATAACATTGACCTTGATTTATTTTATATGCACTTAATTGGGTAATCTCCTGTGCAAATAACATGTTATGTGAATGTGCTGACCTATAAGGATGTTTTTATTTTGAAAAATAGTCATTACTAGGTGAATGATGGTAACTTCAACCTCATGATAGTAATGTCAAAGTTATTATCTAAGCTTGATGTTATTATTTCAAATATAAAAATTCAAATGTGGTATTTTGGAAATTCTTGAGTAGGATATTTCACTAATTTAACACAAACTAAAATGTTCTTGTAGGTGACTGATAGAAACTGAGAATGGATCGAGATCATAACTAAAATTTAGGTGTGTGGAATGGTGAATAAGAGTTGTTTGGAGATGAATAACTCATGTAGGATAAATGTATATCAAGATTGACATTAATAGGTGTCAAATACCATATTTTAGTGTTTACATAAACTAAAAATGTCTTTTTCCTTCATCCTCACACAACAACAAACCTTAAGTACATTGATTATGGAAGGTAATATATTTATAAACCATTTGCAACACATAGAATGCACATCCGTTGCTACAAGTATAGCATAATAATTATTGTAGGTAAGCTACAACAGTTGTTACAAGTTGGTAGTTTGAATAATTCTACATTATTTATTAATTATTAGTAGTTCCAAATGACAAAACCATTAAATCATACTATTTTTTTTATATAAATCATAAGCTTAAAACCTTAACAATAAACATATACAAATTATATATATCATGTGCTAGAATAGACAAATATGGATAAAAGGCTATGGTGGGTTTATGAAGTGGTAGAATAGTGAGGTGATTTAGGGATATATTTGTAATAGATGAGGGAAATTTATGGGAATCATCACCCCTTTCATAGGACAATCCCCTTGATTTTTTTAGATGTTTCAAAGTTTGAAAAGGCTTGGTAGTGGCTTGAATTACATACCCTCATTAGTTATTTAGTAGGATGTATAGCCTTTAAATCCATGCTATTGTTCTCAAAAACCGTCACTTATTTTTATGGACAACATATCAACTATTTGGTCCTGAAAGCCAAAATGATCTCTTCCTTTTTCAAAAAAATGTTCAGAGCAACCAAGTTCTTCAATTCTTCAAGCATTTTCAGCTAAGGAACTCGTAGGTTCAATAGGTTCAACAGGTTCAACCAGTGGGCTTTCACAAAGAAACAAGTCTTTCTTTGAACACTTAGGCATTTCAAGGATGGTTCAACGGCGAGGTTCAATCAAAAGACTTATCAACGGGCTCTAAATAAATTGAATGAACCATTGAACCATTGAACCCCGCTTTCGCAAGGTTCAAAGGTTCAACAAGTTCAAAGATTCAACGAGTTCAAAGGTTCAAAAAAGAGTTGAGTGCTTCAAGATTTCAAAGAAGTTCAATCGCTTCAAAGGTTCAATGACTTTGGTGGACTTAAAGAAAAGAAGGCTTCGAAGAGTGAAGATTGAACTATTGAACCATTGAACCTTGAACCAAAAGAGTTCAAAGGTTTAAAGGTTTAACAAGTTCAATAAGAATGACAAACTTAGAAAATGAAAGGATTCAAAGAAAGAGAATGAACCATTGAAATTTGAATCAAAATGGTTCAAGGTTGAAAGGTTTAAAGAATTTCAAAGTTTGAAAGGAAGCTTCGAGCGAAGGAAGGAAGCAAAAGATTCTAGAAACAAGTTCAAAGGGATGGTTCAACTGAAGAGGAAAAGAAAGTGAACGCGGCTCTTCATAAAGAGCTAATTGAACCAAAGAGCCAATTGAACCAACAAGCCAATTGAACCAAAGAGCCAATTGAACCAAAGAGCCAATTAAACTGACAAGCTAATTGAACCACCCGAACCATTGAACCGATGCACTCCAAAGGTTCAAAGGTTCAAGGTTCAAAGTAGTTCAAGTGACAAGTGACCAATGATGTCCCTGCGGACATCAAATTCAGGGTGATGAAATATCCATTGATTTTCAAATGTGGCACGAAACCTAAGAACAAACTCAACGACTAGTTAAAGAAGAAGCTGAAGGAGCTAGCAAAAAGTGAGAAGATAGCCTGAGAGCTTAGATTGCCAAGGAAGGACAAAATGTGGAAAGAAAGAGGGAACAATGTAGAAATACCAAAAAAATATGTGTAATAGTTATTATAGTAGGTGGAACAGTCCACCAAGTGGACATCAGAGAGCGCAAGCACTCAAAGGCATGGCCTATTTTTCTTCATCGAGTAAAGGTGAAGTGGACAGCTGTGCAAATATCAGGAAGAGGACCAGGTGGCCCATACTTTGGAGGAGACATTTGAGAAGAATTAGCATGCCAAAGTTAATTTTGATGCCCTATTCTAGCATGGCCCCTTCACTAATTTTCAAATGCATTCAAGGCATTGAATGCAGCATGGGCCATTTTATGAAACAAAGCACCCAAGTCTTTCTTGAAGCACTATATATTGTAATCTCTTATTTTATGCAAGGGATATCTCTCTGTTATAGAAGCAAAACTCTACCCAAATTGAAAGGCATTACTGAGACTTTGAGCTCAGATTGTTAATCATATTTTGCTATTTGAATGAGAAAGCAAGTGACCTTTCAGACTTTGTGCTGAAATAACTTGTGTTGTTTAGGAGATTGTTCTTATGTATATTTCCTGAATACCATCTTGTCCATTTAATTAAATAAGTAGAACTAGTGGAAGTAATTTAGAAGGTGTCCTGAAGCCAACTGTGGGAAGACTTTGTGCTGCCACAATTGTCTTTAGTCTGTTTGTTTTCTGTTTCTATGTAAAGGATCTTGGGAAGACTTTGTGCCCCCATTATCCTTCATAATATTTTACTCTTTGGTAGTTGAGGTGGAGACTTTGTGCTACACTTCAATCTACTGTGTTACTATGCCCTATTTTAGTGAGGGACACAATATAAGACTTTATGCTTTCATGGGTTTCTCGTTGTTACAATTACTACTAGGAAGGAATCTGGCTGTTGACTGAATACTACTCCTGAAAGAAGAGAAGTACCTTAAGCAATTACCTAGGATTTATCCTTTGATCTGTGAACATCATCTCTAAAAAAAGAGAGATGGATGGTGTTATCCTATCCCTGAGTGTATTTTAAGCTTATATATTAAATTATAGTAAACAGGGAACCTCCCCTGCCATATAGGGAACCTCCCCTTGATGAGAGGAAATATTTATCCCATTTTGATGTGGTAGACCTGCACATTTTGCCGATCAAATATCCTTATGCTATGGTTGAAACACCTATTTTTCCATCAATTAGCTGGTTACAAAATATTCACCCAACACATGCTAAAAATATGAGTTTAGACACAATGGAAATATCATGGTATTAAACTCATAGGGGTGTAAAACTTGACTAAGGGTTTATTATTTATTAGGTTTTAAAACCTTAAAAATTGAGTTTTCATTCATAATCATGGCCTGTATTATGTTAGGAACTCTCTACTTGTCTTTTCCCATTGGACTTGAGACTTTATTATATCTGATAAAACAAATCTCAATGTCTAGTGTGGGTAGAGTTCCCTAGTCTGCCTATGTTATTGTGGATATTTATGGAGTAACTAGTTAACCCCTTTGATTTTTTCATTTGTTTATAAAATGACTAGGTTTATGTTAATACAACATAGAGACACATCTATGTGGAAGTAAACCTTGCACAAGACCTTATGGAAACCATACATATTCAGACTAGGGGGAAACATTTCAACCAATAATGGATGTACATCAACCTACATAATACTTGTTTCCATTGTCAATATTTAGAACACAAGTTACAGGATTTCCATCTCATGGTTTCTTTCGATTTGTTGGCTAAATCCATGACTAAACAAAGTAAACCCCAATTGGGGGATAATCACGGTTGAAAAGTCAAGGGTCAAAGAAATAACTAATATAATTGTAACAATAAATTCCCTATTGTAAACCTTAAGCCAACCATATCTATAGTAGTTTCTAAGCCACTGTTAGTTATTCAATACCCACTTACTCATGCCCCTTAAGCTCCTCAAGAAAACCCTAGGATAGATGTGGCAAACTCTCTGCAAGTAAATAATAATTATTTTAAATTAAAAGAGTCTTTGAATCCCAAATTATCTTTTTTTATTCACAAGAGTCTTTGAATCTGATGGTCCCTGTAATGAAAAACAATCCCACAATGTTGGCTTCTAGGCCTAGGGAAATTCCACTTTATTCTCATCAATGGGAAATTCCACATTCAAGGATCCTTTCCCCCCAAATAAAGGAAGATGAGTTTATGCAAAGTGAGAAGTGACTATTGCAACTTGTACACTTTCTCACTAAAAGTTAACAATTTTTTTTGAGCAATTGTGGCACTTAAAGGCCAAGATGATGAGATAATGCACCTTGATAGTTTCCAATTATGGTTATTTCATGGAATGCACATAACCTAATTGACACAAATTATGAGTACATGGTTAAGGCTATTGGTTATAGCTTTATATATCTACATATTTTATGTTTGTAAGCAATGAAAATTACCAATTTTCCTTGAATATAGTTGTCAAAATAATTTACCCTGACACTATCTATCACATGTCTAGCCATGACATGGGACATGGAAAATTTGTCACTTTGATAACACTATTTTTTTCCTCATTTTTAATGGACTATGGGGTGGATTCATCAAATCATGTGTTATGGATGATTTTTTATATTTATGGGTGTTCCCTCAGCTTAGTTAATTTCTATACCTCCAATAATGTTATTTAAAGAAAAATGTTTTGGCAATGGCTAATGGAGAAACTTATAGATGCAGTAAGGATAGTTTATGGGGATTTTAATATGGTGGAATCCATAGAAGATAAAGAGGGGGTTTCACCCATGAGATGGTGTGTCAGTGAGAGTGAATCTTTGCTACTAGGGTTATTTGACCCCAATCATCATCAAAAATATTCTCCTACTACTCCTTGGTTCACTTGATCTATTTTTTTCCAAGGAATTAATAGAGTGCTTAAAAGAATTAATAAAACACTTCTTTCTGAGCAGAGCATTTTTATTTTTCCTAGTGCTTTGATAGGCTAATTAGTGTTCTTGTAGATGTTTTTCCATCAGACCATCAACCCATCAAATATTTAAATGAGTGGTTTTCCCTACCAAATAATCCCTTCACAAACCAATTTTATATCAACACTTTGTATTTTTAATATAAAAAATTATTGTCCATATTAGGTGGGTTTGGAACCTTGTATTGAAAATATGTCACCTTTCTAAGATTGTTTGGCAAGCCTTTGGCCATGTTCAGAAGACATGCCAACTTTGATCACAAAAAGGAGTTCAATAGAGTTGTTCAAGAGTTGTAAATTTCACCCCTTAATGGAGCTATGTAAACCTATATTGTCGAGTTAAGAAGAAAAAATTAGATGAGTTTCATCAAGCTTGTAGTGCTCAAATCTAGGTTTTAATCTATTGGCTTAAGATTAGAGATAGGGTTTATAAAGAGTTTTTTTTCAAAATATGAGATCTAGACACTTTGTTGTGTAAACTAAGGCTATAAAAGAAGCTAGAGACTATCTCACAAGTCTTCTATAAATATTTCAAGCCTTTGTCCACTACCACAAACAATTATTTCAATCCCAAACCTCTAACAACAAAGCAATTTTGCTCTAAATAACTGCATAGGTATGGTAACTTGTGTAGACACCAGAAATCTGCACATGATGGTTTTGAATCAATACCCCCTTGGGCCCTAACTTGAAATTTCAATCAACAAACCTACCTAACCCTAATAAACTTTACCTACTAACTTAACCCACCTTTTCACTCAACTTGACCTTGACCCTCGACTACCAATGGTCACCTTGACTGTCGATGATCAGGTTCCATCATCTGAACCAACTTAATTGATGCATCACTTTGACTTGATATTCTATAATTATATTATCTAATTTTTGTATGAGCCCATGCATGTCAAAGTTAAAATTAGACACCAAGTTGGACCCCTTGTTAACATCTTGTTGTACCTCTCCATCCTTGCCTATAAGAAGAGAGGAGCAAGAGGTGAAAAAATGATCCATCCATGACTTCAAGAGCCTTTGCATCCAAAGTTTATTTGCAAGTCACTTCTTCCAGCAACCCAATGATCTATTTATCACATTAGAGAGTTGACTTGTCACCACCCCTCAATCGACAACCAAGTACTGTTACTTTGCTAGAATCATGTCAAACTCCATCGAAAAGCCAACCACCTCAACCATTCATCCGACCAACCTTCAACAAGCTAAGTATTTGCATTCAGTATGTCAATTACTTTGTTTCCATTTCAAAATCAACCCAACATAAACCAATCTCCTAGAAATGCCTTTTATGATCCCATCAATCTAAATTTTTATCAGCCAAACCTAACACATAGTAACCACTGATAGTCATTCTGACCACTGATGATCTGTCCCAATCGCCAATGGTTACCTCAACCACTGATGATCACCTCAATTGCCAATGGTCACACCAACCATCGATGGTCACTGTGGTAAAAAAATATAGCAAACTATTTTCACCCACCTACCCTCAACTAAATCAATCTTTGTTTATCTTTGCATGTTCACAGACCCCCAACCTATTTTATAAACCAAACCTGAACTATTTAGCACTAGTATTAACCTGCTTATTATTATATTAGTCATTTTCATCTATTTTTTATCAATAATTTATTATATTTAATTGCAATACCTTTTAATTATTGATTCAAGTACCTTATCTTCTATTTTATAAACTCAATTGTTTGAAACATGTCAACTGATAGCCCCTCAGGAAGCTCTTGCTTCTAGGATCTAGCTACTGCTAGTCAATCCACCCAGTTATCTATCTAACCATCCATTTGATTTAGTGATGTCTTATTTTTAGGTCATTCTTCCAAAGCCAAAGAGGATATCTCCATAATCATATGATTCAATGCACATATAACCAAACAGGTTCTTCTACCATACCCGTATCTAGTTTCTTTATTCTTCCTCTCTTGGAACATAATCTAAAATTATCTAAAACAATATGGCATTCCCAGTGGGACACTTGAGTCTCTACTTGGGTTTCTTTTGTTTGCATCTACATATTCTTTTGCTCATTCTGTGCTCATAAATGAAATTAAAATTTCTTTTGGGTTTAAAATCAAACTACATACATTGGTTGCTTGCAAGTTTAGCTCACCTAGTTAAATTAAATTAAAGTAATTTGATCATAGCATCACTTGTATCACACACTAAACCAAACCACCTACATTAATCAAACATCTAAACAAATTGACATAAGGCTTGACTAGGATTCATCACCTAGTGATCACCTTACCCTTTCTCAACAATCCTATTTGGAGGTCATTACCAAGCAGATAACCAACTCAACTTTTGGTTGAGTATAAACTCTAAAATTGGTATATATTAGATAAGCACTTGACACCCTTATCATTGTAGTGTGTGAAGTGAAGGGGTAGGTGTTAATACCAAGTTACGTATTGATTTCCAATACAGATCCTTTTGAGAGCCTAAACACAAACTAAAACCAACCATAAACTTCCTTTCTAATACGTTGCTCTACAAGACAATTTTAGTCTCACAATTTCTTACAAAGCTTAAGGCATAAGCCAAAAGAAAGACTAAAAATAAATTCAACACTTAACGTACTTTTTAGTGTGTGTTTGATTTCCTTGCTCATTTCTTGTCTTCTCTCTATTTGAGTGGTGATATTGTTTTTATATTCTCTCTCCCTTATCTTTTATGGTTCTAACTCGCCAGTACTGAAAGAATCTAATAGAACAAAACCCATCACCAAACCAATCAACCTCTTTTACCTCTTCATCCATGGAGTGTCTCTAAACCTAAAGACTCTCCTCGCCCTTTGGGAAGTCATTCTTTCCCTCAAGTAGTTCCTCAAAGAGATATAAACTTTGTCACCTTCTTATATAATAACCTTATGGCCCTTCAGCACTATCTCAACACCATGCCTCACCATACCCCTGCTTCAGTTCCACCTATGGGCCCACGTTATGGCATGCCTTCCCACCTTATGGGGAACCTTTCCATTGCCACAATCACCACCCAACCATTTACTACCCAAGCATATTCATCCACAAATAATCCCTTTGATACTACCATGGAAAACCAACCTGACCAACAACCCAACACCCTTACACCTTCCACCCCCACCAACAACTCCTCTACCCTAGGAACAACCCAACCATTAACCACCTATACTCCCCTCACCATGGGAGAACCTATTACTAGCATTTCCAACCTTCCTTAGGCTACCCCCAATCCATTAGTCACTACTCCATTTCAAAATCTTGTGGCGTCTATACCTTATACCTTAGCACTGATCAATACAAAGGTCACCACCTTTACTTTAATTACAAACCCAACCATAGCTCGTACCCAACCTACCGTAACCTATAAATAGGTTCCCATTGCACCCAACTTGGGTAACATCCCTAACCCACAAGGTCATGTACCTCTACCCACTACCCAACCACCTACATCCACCTACCCCTACATGGCATCCATCGAGCTACCTGTGGCCAATATCAATATGTGGCAACTCCTCAACCTCCTACCAATTATTGATATGTTACCCAACCACAAAAATAATATGCACCTTATAACCTTTTAGGTGCATAACCCCAAATGGATATAATGAAAATTCTCATGGATAAAATGACTACTTTAGAGTCATCCATCTCTAGTGCTCATAAATCTTATTGTATGACTAGATATACAACGAGCCCATTCACCCATCTATCCCTATCAAACCATATTCTCCTCAGTTGGAACTTCCCAAGTTTTATAAATTTCAAAGTAAGAAGGATCCCCAAAAACACCTCAGGGAATTAAGGCATGCATGTTATTTGATTGTCTACAATGATGCCCTCCTTCATAGCTTCCCTATGTCCCTATCCGGTCCAACATTGGACTGATATAGTGCCATAACTAAACACTCTCTCTTCTCCTTCACCTAGTTGGCCCAAACTTTCTTGGATCAATTTTTAATAAACATCTTCAATAAATTTTTAATCATTAACCTTTACTCTATCTGACAATTTGATGATGAATCTATTGCTGATTTTGTAGCCCATTAGAGAAGCCTAATCAATCAAATTTCCTTCTCTTTACCCCAACTTGAACTAATAGAATTTTTTGTTTAGGCATGTGCCAAGCATATATATTCTACATTGTGTGTTCATAGCTTCAAAACCTTTGATGAAGCTTTTACCATGGCACGTAAACTAGAAAACAGAGCCATTGATGAAGGAAAGTTAAAGTTGAAAAATAACAAATCTACCTACAAATCCAATGAGGCCTCTTCCTCTAAACCAATAAATAAAACCAATACGAATGCCAAAATCAAGGGAAATACGAATGTGGTCATCCTTAGGACTGCTCTTCCACCATTTGTCAATCAACCAAACTCTTCAAACTTCTCAAAACAAAACATGATAAACCAAAACCGAAACAATTAGAAGCAACAAAAAATAATATCTCATAATTATGTCATGACTATGCCCTTGGGACACCAATATCTCTTGGGGCACCATTGTCTCATAGTGCTTGTCCTCCTCAGGTCCCTACCTATCTACCTACAAAAGCAACCCATTGATATGGTGTTACCATGCTAGCACCACCTACCAAACTAGCTCTATACTAACCTCATCAAGGCTCATCAGGATAACATCTCAGGACTATGGCCTCATAGTAGGGTAGCTCCTACATCATGGCTAGGTATTGTGCCATGGGGAAAGTACCTAGTGGTCCTGAAAGTGTTATGGCTCCTCCTTTGGTCTACCTTAAGGAGTCTCTCTTTTGGGTAACCAAGGCTAGTGTAGTTCTAGCCTGGTCCCTCTCACTTGTAACCATAGCTATCTAAACTTGTGCTATAACCAGCTGACCCTATAAAGATACCACTTAAGCTTGTGTTATGGATAACACCACTCCTCCCTATGCACCTAGGGTAGCCCCCTATACATGTACCTACTGACCTCTTCCAGATGGGTCAACATCTATACGCTTCCTACCACCATCATTGCCACCAAAAATTGCTACTGCGTACAGTGCCTAGTACCATACAGGGTAACCATCTACAAAGCCCACATCATCTATCTTGGCCCTAGCTGGTAACTCCTCATGATCAAGCAAAATATGAATAGGTTGTGGCTCTAGGAGAAGAAGCTCTACATCTCCTAAACTATACCTCGAGAATAGACTTGGAATCCTCTGTACCAGGATAGAGTATCACCTCACCCCATCAAATGGGTTGAACTATGTCTTACCATCCCTCCTACCAAATATCCACCTATAGCTCTATAGGGATAATGTATGTCTCTTGTATCTATCCCAGTCTAGAAACTTGATGTATGGCATTCAAATCACATCACCAATGACCAAGGCCTCTAGGGCACCTCTATACCAATCTATATCATGTACCCTGCCTCCCACTCCTATGAGGGCAAAACCCACTCTCTACCTCATAAAGCTGACTCTAAACTCCATCTGGGCATAACTCTCCCATAAAATCCCCATTAGTCATAGAACTTAGATGTGCTCATATGCCCAATAGTGTAGCATGAACCTAATATTGATGCCATATCTCTTATGAGCTCTAAAACCCCACAACTCCCTATATATCTAGATAAGTAACACATGCACCCAATCAAACACTATGCAACCCAACAACATCTCCACTAAAACCCTAATAGTAGATACAAGAATCTCCTACTACTCAAATTAGGAAAAACAAAGCATGATACCATGATCATTATCATCATGAGTATTCTCCTATCATTCGTTGCCCTTTGATACATTGAAGTGTATCTAAACCCTCCTACATGCCATATGATAAGATCATGGTCATCTCCATATAGTAGCTCTAATAACTCATCTCTCTCCTCTTGCTTGATGTGATAAATTGAATCACCTCGTATGGGTAACTGAGTGATCCTGTGCACATCCTCTAGTAAGATCATTATCTCATGAGTGGGTAGAAGGAAGGTGTTTGTGGTCAGATCCCATCTCTCGATGAGGGACATAATCATTACCACATTCCATGACACATGCTGATAGTGCAACATCGATCCCAGACCCACGTCCTCTATGTTTGCCCAATCCACTACAGTCATCCCTCAATGAATCTCAGGGAAAATGCAAGGCACTCAATCTTGCATTTGAATCTACTCCATTGCCTGCAAGGTTCATTAGCAAATAAACTTAGTTCACTACCACATTTTAACTATATGAACTATATCACCCTCTTTTTAGCCTACCTTACCTTACCCATTTGACCATTACCTATTACCCTCCAACACTACCCTTTAACTCATCTATCAGACGTAACACCGACACTATTACCTATCAAACACTTGACATTTCATTTAAAGCATTAATTTCAACTTGAACCAAACATTTAATAAATCTAGACTACCTTCAACCTTATAACATTCAAACCCAATTTTCAAAAAATAAATAAAAAACTAGCTGATCGCCAACGGTCATGGTGATTACTAACGGTTAGGCACCATTATACTGACGGTCATCGACCATTAATAGTTGTGATGACCATCCATGGTCACTGTGCGTGATCACCAATGAAAATATCCCAAACCCTACCCACCTAAAAACCTACCCAAACACCCAAATCCAATAACCAAATAATCTAACTTTATCCTCTACCCTACCCCCAACCTACCTACCTTCCTAATTTCAATTTTCACCCACCAATTTCAAACAAAAACCATCAAAACCCTAAAACTAGGTCAAACTCAATCTACCCTCCCATACCAATAACAAAGCAAGCAACTCATAATGCCTTTGTAGAATTCAAAACTAAACCATCAATTTAATGCAGCCCCTATCTCATTCCTCGACCATCATCAAAGAGGAATCTTGGGACCCACTACTTGAACACATCCTCATCCACCCTACATTCTAGCTCGATCACTCTCCAATACTCTGGTCCACTCTCCACTTAGTCATCCAACTCAACACCTCACCCAACCAATCACTCACCTTCAACAAATGACCTTCACCACAAAATGCCAAGACACAAGTCACCAAAGTCAATAAGCTCAAATGAGTGAAATGGCCCTCAAATTCACTTTTTACCTCTACCCATTTAGGGTTTTGTATATGAACATTAATGGTCAGGGTGATTGTCGACAGTCGACTTCAGGACCCCTGACCGTGAATAGTTAGGATGTTGGAATTTTTTTGGTCTTGTCCCTAGAAACAACTTTTTTTGGCACCCACACTAAGTGCTCACCCATGAAGATAACCTTCTTCGCTAATCAACTACCTCGTCACCTCACCATTGGTCCATTTCGACCTAACTAACACATGTTCTGTGATGACTTTTTCTTGGTCCTTTTGACCATAATGATAACAATTACCATGTTGACCAATTTTTGAATTTGCACTACCTTACGCACATTGGACCCACTTGTGTCTTCTCAAGAGCACTTCCTACCTCAGATACCCATGACTTTACCTGACTAGTTTATGTTTTCCAAAGGGCACTTCTTGCCTTGAATACCCATAGACACACAGACCTTTCCTAGCAGACTTGCATTTATGAGTGAACCCAACCACCACACCTAAATGCAGTCACATGGTCCACTTGCCACTTATCCTTTTTGCACCAACCTTAATTTTTACTAAGTATGGCAACCTAGTCAATTCATTATCTTGGCTATCACACTTTTTTTGTACCACATGTGCATGTTTGCACTTCAGTACCCAACCTATCACTCATCTTTTTGTTATCACCTTCACCACTTATCAAACCCACACCTGATTCTATTTTACCTCATCAACTCCCAGTTTGAGGGGGAACACCTCTTCCCATACTTGGGGCAACCTGCAATCCATTTTTGTTTTGCACCTTATTGATACAAATTGCACAATGAAAAGGGGTAAAATGTAGACACCAAAAATCTACATATGACGATTTTGAATGTCATAATTCCCCTAGACCTCCTCAGGACCCCCTATGGCCCCAACTTGACCTTTCAACCAACAAACCTACCTAACCCTAGTCAGCTTGACCTACTGACTTAACCCTCCTTTTAACTCAACCTGACCTTGACCCTCGACCACCGATGGTCACCTTAATCATTGACAATCACCCTAACTGTCGATGGTCAGGTTCTACCATCTGAACTAAGTTAATTGACCTATCACTCCATCTTGCTTTTCTATAATTAGATTGGCTAATTCATGTGCGAGACCATGCATGTTGAAGTTAAAATTAGATAGCAAATTAGACCCCTTATTAATGTCTTGTTGCACCTATCCTTTCTTGCTTATAAGAAGAGAGAAGCAAGAGGTGAAAAAAGGATCCATCCACAACTTTAAGAGCCTTTGCATCCAAAGTTTCTTTATAGGTCACTTTTTTCAGCAATCCAGTGTTGCAATCATCACATCAAAGAGATGACTTACTAGTGTCCCTTGATCGATAATCAAGTACCATTACTCTGGCAAAATCATGCCAAACTCCATAAACAAGCTAACCACCTCAACCATTCATCCAACCAACCTCCAACAAGCTACGCATTTATTTTCAATCTATCAATTACTTTGTTTCCATTTCGTAATCAACCTAGCATAAACCAATCTCCCAGAATTACCTTTTATGATCCCATCAATCTGACCTTTTATTAGCCAAACCCAACACATAATAACCATCAACGGTCATTCTGACCACCGACGGTTTATCCCAATCATCGATGGTCTGTCCCAACTGCTGATGGTTACCTCAACTACCAACGCTCACCTTAACCACCATGGTCACACCAACCATCGACGATCACTGTGGCAAAAAATAATACCAAGGTATTTTCACCTACTTACCCTCAACCAAATCCAACTTTCTTTATCTCTACCTATTCACAGACCCCCAACCTATTTTTTGAACCACACCTGAACTATTTAGCACTAGTATTGACCCGCTTATTGCTATATTGGTCATTTTAGTCTGTTTTTTTATCAAGCATTTCTTGTATTCAATTTCAGTACCTTTTGATTATTGATGCAAGTACCTTATCTTCTGTTTTTAAAAGTTAATTGTTTAAAACATGTAGATTGATAGCCCTCGAAGAAGTTCTTGCTTTTGGGATCTAGCTAGCATTAGGTAATCCACCTAACTATCTATCTAACCAACCATTTACTTTAGTGCTGGCTTATTTACAATTTATTTCTCACAAGCCAAAGAGGAGCTCTCCATACTCATCTGATTCAATGCATACATAACCAAATAGGCTCTTCTACTATACCCGTATCTAGTTTCTTTCTTCTTCCTCTCTTGGAATATGAGTTATATAATGTTGTTGCCTACATGGCCCATGATAAAGCCCCAAGATTTGATGGATTTCTCTATGAATTTTATCCAACCCTTCAGGATTGTGTTAGGCCAGATTTGCACAAAATCTACTTTGAATCCATGGCCAATGGATCCCTTGAAAGGCTCATCAATAAAGACAACATTAAGTTCATCACCAATGCTAGTGATCCTAAACTCATCACCGATTGGAGACCTATCACCCTCCTAATTGTGTCCTAAAAGATTATTGCCAAAATTCTAGCCCTTACAATCAAGTATCTCCTTCGCTTTGTTGTTAGCCTTGAGTTAATTGGCTTCATTTAAGGTAGATATATCTTTGACAACATTATTGTTGTTTAGGAGGAGATGAAGTAGGCTCATACTTCCCAAAAGATTTTTTTTTCAATCAAAACTGATTTAAAAAAAACTTATGATAAAATTAAATGACCCTTCATTCTCATTATGCTTCATACTTTTGATTTTAACCATATATTTATACATACTATTTAGATCCTCTTCAAAAATGCTTATACCTTACTATTAATGACCATCAATTAAAAAAAATGATCTTTTTAGATCTATCAATTGTCCCTTAGAACCCTCTCAAAATATCTTAGGTATGGAAGGGTTTAAGTCCCTACTAAATAATTATGTATCTAGACACCGAGTGAAGGGATTATCCCTTCCTTACTCCTCTCAAAACCAACTCCTTAATATACATTTTATTGATGATTCCATTCTTATCAACCTGAAAGAAGACATTATGGTTAAGAGCACTATGGAGTGCTATGGGCTTTTTGCTTTACCTTTTATTATTTATGGTGCTTATTAATTTTGGTGACATATGCTATAATGATGAGTTTTGAATATATAAATATTGTACTTTCTCATGCTATTGCATTTTTAATTAAATATATATTATTATTTAATTAAAAAATATATTTTATACTTTCGATTAAAAAACAATATATTGATATAATAATGTCTTGCTCACCGAAAATATGAAATATACTCCAAAAAAAACCATCCATTGGTATAGTACGAGGAAGTGGCGTTATGGTTAAAATAGCATTATTATTTTTAATGCTTTAGCAACGCTGATAATAAAAAATTGTGCAAATGAGCATTTTGTGACATTTGTATAGATCGACATTTGGCAAAGTCAAAACAAAAAGAGGTTTAAAGGAATTATTTTATCTTGCATTTTCCCAAGGGGAATGATAGAGACGAGCATTAGGCTAAGCATGGTATATGTATCCATCGAAGCATTATAAAACTCATAATTATTTTTGTTTTGATAAAATGTATGCAAAATATGCATGAAACATAATAGGTTACTTATTCAATTTTTACAATTCATATTTAGTTTATATTTATTTTGGGGAATCTGGTTTTATATAACATATATTTATCTTTTTTTGATGATGGGTTTTATACTTTCCATTTAAAGTAAACGAATTGGGACGAAAGTTTTATGTATTGGACGACGTTTGATTTTGGGTGGGGAGCATGCTACTTCCACTTGCACAACTGTAAACCAACTAACCTAAGAGTACACAAATTGTTTGATAAAATAACGATCAAGAAGAACTTGGGATATAGCTCACTTAACCTTGGCTTAGTCATAAGTTCGACTCTTGATTAAAATTGTAGTGTGTAGTGAGGGCCCACCTCACACCACCCCGAGATTTATAGGGGGTTTCGCCCTATATTAAAACAATTAACTTTTGGTATTGGGCCAATCAACTTCAATTTCTTCGAATTACCAAAAATAAAATAGAATAAAAATAATGACAAAAAAGGTAGTTTTATTGACTACAATACTTGTAATGCATGGCTATGACAAGAATGATATTTAATATATAAATTAAATCCCAACTCAAGACTAAAATAATTCAAAGTTTTTTCAACAAGTTGAGTTTATTCTTTTCTACTAGTAATTATAGTTAATAGGATCATAACTCATAGTGTCATTTCCCTGAAGTCTTATAGTAAGAAAACCAAAACGATCTCTCTCATATATATATATATATATATATATATATATATATATATATTCAAATTCCCAATTAATTGATGGACATAGTAGATTATTTAAAAATTTGTTGTTGAAATGTGTCAACGAGATTTAGGTTAAAAATAACATAGGTATCCATCAAATCATAATAAAAATTAGTTTTTTATCTTGATAAACATGACACTGGATGGGGTTTGATCTCCAGTGGGGAGCATGACACTTCCACTTGCACAACTGCAAGCTAACTAACTTAAGACCACACAAATTGCATGATAAAATAATGACCAAGAAAGCCCTGGAGTATAGTTCACTTGATCTTACCCTGATCGTAGGTTCGACTCTTGATTAAAATTATGGTGTGGGATGAAGGTCCACATCACACTGGCCCGAGGTTTATATAGGGTCCCACCCTATAGTAGAGCAATTAGCTTATGGTACTAGGCCAATCACCCTCAATTTCCTTGTGTTACCAAAGATTAAAAAAATAAAATAAAAAAATAACGACTAAGAAATATGGTTTTATTGACTACAATACTTGTAGTGCATGGATATGACAAGGATGATGTCTAATATATAAAGTAAATCCCAACTCAAGACTTAAAATAGTTCAAGGTTTTTTCAACAAGTTGAGTTTATTCCTTTCTACTAGTAATTATAGTTAATAGGATCATAGCTCATAGTGTCATTTTCCTGTAAAGTCTTATAGTAAGAAAACCAAAACGATCTCCCATATATATGTATGTATATAAAATCAAATTCCCAATTAATTGATGGGCATAATAGATTATTTGAAAATTAATTGTTGAAATGTGTCAACGAGATTTAGGTTAAATATAATATAGGTATCCATCAAATTATAATAAAAATTAGATTTTTATTTTAATAAATATATATGAAAAATGTGTTAAGCAATGTGAAACGACATAAATTGTTTGATAAAATGTCTCAATTTAATGTGATTTTATTGAATGCATTTTTTTTATACAGGTAAAAGTGAGGATTTTGATGGAATTCAACAATCCAATACAAAGCTTAGAAAAATTAGTCATGAAAGCCTACACAAAAACCTATCAGCGGTATATCCAACTAGACAAACAATCTGCAAACCATCAAAGAGAACAACTTTAGAAACAACGACCAAAATTCAGCACACAATCAACTAAAAGTGAGCAAAAAGATAGCCAATAAGTAGCAACCGTCCACTAAACCACACAAGATATATAACAACTAGATCAATGACAACATAACATAACAAGAAAAATGTAGTTGGATAGTGAAATTAACCAGGGGTTATAACCAATATTCTCCATCATCGAGAGAGAATACCCTTCATCACCCATCTTTCACCATTTCCATCGCATCTAATCTCAATCTTTCTGCCTCAAATCTCTACCCCTTCCTTTTGACCATCGAGTCCATAATAATTGTAGCTTTCACTATAGAAGAGTGAGGGTGGGAAAAAACCTTATCAACTTGAAGAGAACTCAGAAACATGATAAGAGCGAACACCTCCCTTGGAAGAACCTCTCTCTTAGGAGAGATCGATAAAACCCACGATAAAGAAAAAGGCGGATAAGACACTAAAAACTAGTAGAATTTACCATAATTACTCCAAATAAAACTTGATCAGGTGCTCTTTCCTTCTCTCTCCAAATAAATCGAAAGTAAGAAGATGAATGCTGAAAACCCTTTGAGAAGCACCCAACAACATGATTCCCAAGAAGATTGCATTGAAAGCATCTGAAGGGAAGGCCTTTTTAGTCAAGGAATTGAGTCCATGACCCATGCAAAGATACCGAATTAATCGAGTGAAAAAGGGGTTTTGAAAGGTCAACAATAACACAAGATCTCACAAATATGCTTCCCAAATAGCTTTCATCAATTTACACAAAATATCCCACATGATTGATCAACCATTTGATGTGTTCCTCATTTCTCAAAATGGGCAGAAGATTGTACAATCTGATCCAAGGGTGAGTAGTCGAGATTTATACCTTTGTTGGATCGAATAAGGGTGACCAAGGGCAAAGAATAATCGAAGATTACCCAAAAATTATGGTCTCAAGGACCAAACAAAATCCCAGTCAGAAGAGCTTTAGAAAATAACTTGGAAAAAGCTTAAACTTAGCATCGGGAAATAAGTAGAAATAGAACTCTAAGCCATCGATGCCCAGTTGGATTGGATGGTGAGACAAGAGAGGCCATGTATTTACCAAATAATTACCTCCTACCAAAGTCTAACTCCATATAATAAATAGTTAGATTAGAGATTTCTAGCTTTGGAATCCCCACCGAGAAAGACACGAGGACATCCCAAAGAAGGAAGGAAAGAGGGGGAGAGGATGAATCATGGGAGGAAGAGACACAGACACCAGTGTTCACCCAAACCAAGACATATGATGTCATATTAGAACTTGAGGGAAGCAAGGATTTACAGAAGTTAGCACATTCATAGAACAGGTTCCTAGCATTCTATAGTCAATGAAAATCCTTCTTTTCACTAGAGATAACTTCATATCCAATAGGAAGGGAACAAGGGGAGGCACAGAAAGAGAAGGGGACAACAGTCGCCTCCACCTACACAGAGACAACTTCAAAGTCTTCTAATCCTGAGTCATATGCTGAAGTTGAAGAACAAGAGATATGTTATAGTCGACCATTTGAAAATGAAGAGACTAAATTTTTAAGTTTAAATTTACCTTTCCCTCTCATCATAATTGATCTATTAAAATATAATAAAAATCTCTATTGAATGCAATTGTTACAATCTAAGGATATGGAAAGGACATTGTTTGATAAATAAATATAATGTAAAATATATTTTCCACACTTAAAAACACTTAAAGCTTCAACAATAAGCCCAATTTATGCCTATCTACTAATACTTTTAACCAATACGATCACACCTTGCAGTATAATTTCATTAACATGATAAACACACATATAAAATGTATCAATATTACAATCAATGTGGTTTGATTATTGCATTGAATGATAATTTGTACTTACACATGTGATAGCATCAAGTTTTCCATATGAGCCAACAAATTTGGCATTTAGCTAAGGAGAAATGCTACAACCCAATATACCTAATAAGATGATGTTTATAACTATAAATGACTTAGAAGTTCCCCATCTCACTATATCACTATTTTACATTTTTGAACATTATTCAAAATACTCCAATTAATATAATGACTATAATTATTGTCACTTATCTATCCTTATTTTCATTGCAAGAATATAAAAATTATTGTATCGTGTATGGAATTATGTAAATATTATACAAAAGTGAAAGTGTTTCATTTTAAGAGGAATATTGAAACATATAAGTAGAGAAAGATCAACACAAAATAAAATTGTAAAAAAGACACGCAATTACTCTAGAGAGACCTAATTTAGGAATACTTCAGAAGAGTGAGGGATCTCCTCTTACCAATATATTATTATGCAATTATATGTATATTATATCTTCAAGGATTTCCTGAATAGTCTTTACATTTTTAACATATAAAAATACCTATACATGCTCTACAAATTTCTCACTAACACTTCAACTTCAAAACAAATATAACAAGGAAGAAGAATTATTATGAAACCATTAGGTGATTTAATAATTGAATGGATGAATTTCTCCATATATGAATCATCCCTTCAATAAACCACCCAATACATGAATTAATGACTCAATCAATCCATGAATAAATGAATGAATTACAATTACCCTATCCATGTACATTTATATAATTTAAAAACATATCCAACTCAAATGAGAAGCCCAAAAGACTCAAGAGAAGAAGAGGATCCATTTGTAGTCACTATTCCAAATTTTCTTTTTTTTTAAGGAGAAACTACCATTTCATGTAGGGAGAAACTGTACTAGTTAAAAAACTATTGAGGCAATTATGTAACTACCATTTACGTTAACTGGGGGTTTTACAACCCTTAGAATTATACTAACATGCAGAAGCCATATATTTTGCATATAAACTTGGATTGACATACCATTTTTTGAACTTGCATAAATTGTTGAAAGGAATATAAATATGTAATAAAAAATCATCTTTGATTAAATCTCCATGTTTTTTACCCTCTACACTAAAACTTATATTTTTTGAGGTCTTAGGATGTTACAATGTCTTCTTGAACCATATCAATAGTTAATCAACTAAAACAAAGTATAAAAGAGTAGATAGATAGATCATTTCAAGTGTTTCAAACCACTGTATTAGTTACAAAGAGAATGTTGGCTTAGTTATCTTATTTCTAACATTAATGATCCAAACTTCAGATCAATTATTACCTCTTATCTATCATTTTTAAAGAGTATTCTAATAATTATACTATGTACAAATTCTCTTATCTATCATTTTAAAAAAGTATTGTAATAATTATACTATGTACAAAATTGTATGATCATAGTAATTGATACAATTATGATATTTTATTTATCATTCTCTTAATTTTTACCGTATTAAAATTGGTGTATATTATATGAAATTATGTAATTAGTATAATTATTCTATCAAGTATAGATTTATGTAATTATCAGATTAAGAATATAAGTGTCATGCCATAATGATGTATGGAATTTGATATTGGTAATTGTTTTATAATGTTTTTGTTTAGGGACATTATTGGTATATGCAATCATTGTTTATTGTTCAAAGAGTACTTAATAATGTGGAAAGTATCAATATAGGAGTTTGTAAGAAAATATTGAAGTAACATTTGTTAAGTTATCATCACTTAGTAAGAAATACATTTTTTCTATCAATTATTTATATTTAAATAGCCAACATAAGTAAAATAAAATTTTGTATAAATTTATTCAATTAATCCCAATAATTCATTACTTCATATAATTATAATGGATCATACTAGATATCGTACGAAGATTGCTCTTGTAATATGATATTATAACCTCTCTAAAATGTAGAGAAGTGAAAATTAGATATAAAATTAAATTATGTTAAGATGAAAAAAATAAATTCAAAAATAAAAAGTCCACTAAAAAATATGAGATAAATGACATTTACATTTTTATACAAATTTAAACTTATTTTTTATTTAATATTAATAATGAATAAATAAGTTTTTGTAATGAGAGCGTGTGTGAAGGAATTAATATTAACCCCTATTTTTATTCTTATATTTCCATGTTTAAGTGCTCTTATTTCGATGATTACATATACAAATAGTGCCCATGAAAATAAAAAATATCATTTAACTAGGAGACCAATGGTATGATTTCCAAATAACCCTATAGAGAGCCAATTGAAATATTTATAAAGAGACCAATAGTATGATTTCCAAATAACCCTATATGGAGGTAATTGAAATATTTATAAAGAGAGTTAAGCATTCAAAAACTACCATGGCTACATTTCCTTGAGTAAGGTAGTGTCATATACATGTAAGAAAAAAGTGAATGCAAATAGTGATTGAGTTTCAAATAGCACTATATAGAGGCAATTGAAATATTTATAGAAAAAAGTTAAGCATTCAAAAACTGCCATGGCTGCATTTCCTTGGGTAAGATAGTGTCATATACATGTAAGAAAAAAACTGAATGCAAATAGTGATTGAGAGGTGAATTAAGCACACATTCTCATATGATTGTGATATATCCTTATTCACATAATTATACAAGTATATATATGGTGTAATAATTGTAATATTATCACAATGCAAATATCAATAGAAAATATTTCTAAGTCCTCCGTAGTATTTAACATAGAATGAGGAGAATGCATGACTCAAATTATTATTTATAAATATTTAATTTTGGTACAAGATGTGTAATTATAATAATTATATCATGTTTTCGCATATAAATTGTTTGTTTATATGATAATTTTAGTGGAATTTTTTCTCTTATATTATTTTTTACTTTATTTTTTGACTAATATGTTCTAATAAGATAAATTTTTTGAACTATTCATATTAAACAAAATATGGAAATAATACAAAAATATGAATGCTACAACAAAATATGATTGAATGAGAATAATTTACTATTCATAGAAAGTACTAAGAAGATTAAGATACATATCTTGTATTTAGTTTATGCAGGTTTGAGATTGAATAAAAGTGATTGAAAGAAATGAAAATGGACCAAGAGCCACTCAGATTAGGAGCTTGGGTATCCGGATTTGCTAGACAAGTCCATCATGATTTGGACACCTGCATCAAATGAAAATGTCTACTTATGTCGGATTCATCATGTTAGGTTGGGCATCATATTTTAGCATATGTCAATTTGCCTACTTGTAAATCATATTCCTATGCGATATCAGATGCTCACTGTGTTTGGATAATCCATAATATTATCTCCTTAACTTCAAATCCCTAATTCCACTTTCGACACTAGGTTAACCTATAAAAATTGGAGAAGAGTGATGGGTGGAGATAACCTCCACCACTCCCCAATGAATGACTAAGTGCTTCCAATACTCTAAAGATGGAAATTAGACCGCACATAGTTTTTTGCTTTAGGTAAATGTGTAAAATTATGATCCACTAGTATTAATGCATCATATATCTAGCATTTAACACTTGACAATAGTTATTTGACTTGGATTAGGTGATTTAGACTTGGTTAGGGCCTGCTCCTTGTGATTGATTTTTAAATTGGTAACTTGAGGGAAATCCCTCTCAATGTGCAAGTGATGGAATAAATTTACTTAGTGATTTCTTGATATATGCTAGATGGGGAATAGGATTAGACCTATTATATATAAATAGATGAATCTATGGGTAACTTATATTTCTTAAAACATGTGAAATGGAGTGTCAACCCATAAAGACAATTTTGATTTGAAAAATGCATGTCACTTGGTGTAGGAGAGTTTCATAAAATTTAAACGCCTTTGAAATTCCAAAGCCATCTTAGTTATGATAGACTTGTTTGGAAGGAAATAATGCTAATATGATGAACTAGAGACAATTTGATTATGATTTTAAGAAGATTAAAAATAAACTATGGAATTATTATAGGTGAATGATAGTAAATTTGGAAGGTCGGGCCCATAGAAATTAAGCAGATTTGAGATAAGGGTGTACAAGAGCCATATGTGTATGCACAAGTCATGTGAAACAAATTTAGGTCAAGAATGATATTTCTAAGTGTTTAATACCAAATTTTAGTGCCTATAAATTCCCCCCCTTTATTATAGTATTGAAAGTTAAAAAAATGCTAGAGTAAAAGGATAAAGAGATGTACCTTAGAGTGTATAACACACATTGTCTTTGGTAGAATGCTCCAAGTATGTAGTTTATTTCATGCAACCTATGATGAAAAAATTAAAAATCAATGCCCATATTTGAAATGAAATTTGAATTGAATTAGATAAATGAAATTTGAAATTTGAAGAGAAAATAATGAATACACTTGTAAGTGGTTGAATCAGATTGCTCTCTGAAGTGTTAGAGATTATGATTTGTTCTAAAGCATTGGAGAATTTGGGGTGATCATGCCACGAATGGATAATTTCATGAGGTGACTATGTACTAAGGAAAGATCCATTGTTTAAACCATGGATTTAGAAAATAAATGCCTCAACTCTCATGAAGAGGAAGTAGTGATAAGTTATTGAGTGATGCAAAACCTCAACTACACTTCTTATTTAATTGATTATTTAACCCCAAGATTGGAAGGTGGAACCTATACTAGGGTCAATAATAATAATGATAAGCCATTAAGTGATGCAAAAACTCAACCACACTACTAATTTAACTAAGCTTGAACCTCAACATGGAAGATGGAACCTATATTAGGCTCATGTAGGGTGAATCAACCACTGCATATGGACATACATATTCAAAATGTTATCTTCACTACCATCAATGTCATATCAATGCCAACTTTGAAAATAAAAAGTTGTAATAGTGTGTGAAATAAATTTTTTCATGCCCCATACTCTGATCCAGTAAGTGTAAACTTGTGATATAAAATGACATAATTTGTCACTTAATATAATCAATGTGATATCCTATAAAATATTGACATATGTATGTATATGCATTGCATATTCTCCTAAAACCTATCTCCATTTGTATATATTTATCTCGTAATCTGAAACAAAGTTATAATATGAAGTAATCTAAACTATTTGTCCTAAACTATGACATATTTGTAAATGGAGACTTACATCTCTGTGAAAATCCCATTGATATGCCCCCTTTGAGGTGATGAATGTAATCTATGAATTACTCTCTCAAAATAAAAGAGTTAACTGCATGAGTTATATATAAATATTTAAGCACTGTCATAACCCTAATATTTTTAGAATATTTGAAACTTAGAAAAAATAGTGATAAAGCCCATACTAGAAAATAATTACCAATGAAAGCATGTTCTAGGATCTACATAATCCTATTTTATTAACCAAATTCAATCATGATTATACAAACATTATACATAACATCATTCAAGAAACTAAATGCATTGCATAATATCAATTCTAGTTAAAATTTGAACTTCATGTTAGTGACAAGATTTGAAAACCACTAATGGATCCACATGAATCTCTAAATTTCATCACACACTATGAAATTAATATACACAACATATTAAAACTCTTCACATTTACATTGATTCCTTGCATTTGATTTAGTAGGAATGGGAAAGAATAATTGATTTACCCAATCCCGATAACCATGTAGACCGAGGTATAAGTCTCATACCAACAAGATCCTCGAGACTTAAATTCAAAGATGCATCCCCCTGATAAATCCTTTAATGGATCTACACATCTGAGATAAGATTAAGAGCTCACTATAAAATAAATATGAGTGGAACCCATATGTATTTGTGTCCAAGGCTAATTAGATGGTTTCTAGTCATATATCTCATATAATATGACCTTACATAGTCATTAAATGATAACCATAACTCCAAACACTATTATGCTCTTTTAATGCAAAATCTAAGATGAAATCTCACTTAATCATACTTGAAATTAACATTTTATCTCATGACTATTTCTACTTCCGATTATCAATCCTCATAGAATAGTACATGATTACAATATTAACATGAGATCCTCACTCACATCATTATCTTCATTTATGCTTGTATTTAATGTTCAAGGGATACTAAAGTAAAATGAAATAAAGCCTTTCATTCTTTTTACACTAAATCATAACCCTACTTTTTAAGGCATTTACACCCTTGCTTATACTATTGATTTAAATCCATTCAAAAAAATAGAAATACACACACACACACACACACACACACACACACACACACACACACACACACACACACACAACCATATTTTGAATGAGAAACACAGGATTCCAAAAGAACATATATCATGGTTATAGCCTTATAAGACTTAGTCAATTCAAGTGACTTCACAAAACCACCAAATGTACCTACAATCTTAATATGGTTTCCACATTAATTGAAATTCACATTCATATACAAAGAGTATAAACCTTAAATATGCAACTAATCCATCCAAGTAACATTATGATTTACACTAATAATGAGAATAGTTTATGAAGCACCTCACATTCTCATGTATGAGTCATATATCTACATATGTGATTATATAAACACATAACCATTAAAGTAAATACAAATGTCATAATAAATACAAACTGATCTCTCACATTTTATGTTTATCTTCAAAAAAGTGCACCTACAACCAATTTCCCATCGAATGATCCAATAGAATTAAAACCCAAATTTCTAAATAATAAAACAAGACTGCCAAATCATTGCTTAGTCTTAAACCAAAACCAATTTTTTATTCCCTTACACATTCTAACCACAAGGGTTCTTCAATAACAATCACAAAGAAACATATCATTTTACCCCTTATCTTATTGGTTTCAAAATCCCAAATCAAATATATATCTTTTCCCTATTTTATGCTAATGCAACTATCAATTATAAGTAATACTCAAACTAGAGTCATACGAATCACCCCAATGGTATACCACAATAACATGCATTGAATAAAGAGCCAATGTATAGTCTTATAAATGTATAAAAACTTAAACAAGAGTTTACAACTAACATTACATCTATAATTATAATTGGTCATGCATTTAAACATTTATAGTCTACAATAGGATAAATGTTCCACTCAAACTTATATGAAATATATTCATACTAACATTATGTGAAAAGAGCAATGAATCCATTCAACTCAACTACTTTAATATCAATGTACAATGTTATCTACAATAATTTTATGTATGAAACTAATATATGCCATTTGAATTTTAATGTCTGCATAATTAAATACACATATTCACAAATGAAATCCATGAATTCAAATCATAAAGCTGTTCAAGCTTAGATTCGACTTGAAATTTATAAAAACATGCAAGACCACAAGAGTACACCTAGTTACACCTTTACAAGGAAGGTTTGAATCATTGACAGTCATTTCCAGACCTATTAATCATTTATATCACAATTGGAAAGAGAACAATACAAAATAAGAAAGGACACAAGCATACATAACCAAATTGTGTAAATCCAATATGAATTACATACCATAGATTTTTCCAATGTGAATGAAATGAAAACACCTTTATAATTACAATGTATACCCTGTAGGGTTCAAAATCACAACTAAACTGTAAACACTATTATTTAACTTTTCATTGAATTTATTTGAGATTATAAAATATACAATAAGATAAGTAACTAGTCATGTTCGACATACCATTTTCATTTAAAATGAATACACAAAAATTACATCCAAAAGAATTATTTTCCAGCAGTCACTCAATCCTTTCTATGAGCATGAAATCCTTTTTACATAGTAGAATCCACAGAGAAGTTCTTGCCAAGAAATACATGTTCATATGTTCAAGATAATCCCAACCATAGATAGGTTTCCTTATCCAGCCCAACCATTGGTTAGAGATGGAAGAAAGAACTGAAAAACAAAACTATGACACTCAATTGAACCACAATAGTGATGCAATGATGGAGAACTAGTTTTTTAAGGTTTTCATAGGTATGACTGCTAAAGCAACTTAAACAAAAATAGGGTTTCATACTAGAAGTCAAGAAAAACACTAAAATAAAACACCCAAATAAAGGCTTACTAAAAGAGGCACAAATAAAAAAAACAATTGTTCTTCTAACTTGAACAACAACTTACAAACAACTGCATTTTATTTTCAACTCTACCCATTGCCATCTGAGGGTGAGTACAACTTATAGTCGAACCCTACTAGGTATCCTTGACTAAATGCAAAACCATAAACTATTTTCTAGGCCTATTCAAGAATATGTATTCCAAGATACAAAATAATATTTATATTCATATAATGTAAGCACCCATTATTAGATTTCAACTTAAAACAAAGATAATTTTCACTTACTTATTTTATGCAAAAATATGATATTGTAAAAGGCTCGACTTGCACACCTTTTCTTCTTTTCTTTTCTCCTCTACTTATACTTCTTTGTTTCCCATTTTAATTCTTACTTTGAAGTCCCTTAGTACCTCATGGAAGTGATAATTACATTCCATAGAACCTCAAGTTCTATCGAACATAACTTCCATTCCTCCACTTCTGTCATTCATGAAAGACTCTGAGTTTGTACTTAACTTCTCCATTACAGAGTTCTGATTTAAAACCCTAAGCTTTTACATGTCTCTATGCAAAAAGGCATCAATACTTTTCAAAAATGATGATAACCCTAATATTTATTTCAAAGTCAACCAAACTCATTATTACCTTAGTTGCCTTAACCAACCCCTTTTCCTTTACTATGGTCCCTTGATCGAAGTCTTTCTTTACCATGGTCTCAAAACTTCCAAGTGTTAAAACACCTTGCCAACTATGATCAAATATTCCATATTTATGACATAGATGATCTCTAGACCAATTTCATATGCTAAAGTAAGTTCCAAAGCTACATAGTATCTTAAGACCCAAGTCCCTTGAAACTTTAGTATTAGGTCATATAACTCAAGCCATGAATATTATTTTAGACATAATCCTACCATAGATTATTGACAAGCAATTTAAAACCTTAGTTCATAGTCATCATGTCCCTTGAGGAATTTAATACAAGAATATAATCCATTAATTATTTCAAAATAAGCTCTTATTTTTTAATGCCTCATCCGACAGTGGCTTCTTAGCGTTACAGTGTTGGCCTTGTCTTTCCTAGTATCATATTGTAAGTGTATTTCAAATCATAACAGATCTTAAATGCAAACCTTAAAAACATGTCAAGGGTATCATAACCTTTAACAATTCAATGCATAATGGTACTTAGAATGAATCATATTCTTACTCAATTATCGATAAGTTACTCAGTTAATGTTAACAAGGTAAAAGACATTCAACCAACATAAAGGCAACTAACAAAGAAATATTACTCTTAAAGGACCCATGTAATCATAACTATAAACATACCAAGTAAAATTACACAACTTAGGGAGGCAGACACTATTGCATCACTTTTATGGTTTACCTATGTACCATACCCTTGTTATTAGATCCACATATTTCAAATCTAACCTATGCTTATCTGAAGTGTACCTACAATCAAGCTAATATAAGAATCAATAATATCTAATATAAAACTAATAATACAAATATAAGTATATACTCATATATGAAAATGTAAGGATAGTTAAATCTCATTTCAATAATAAATAATGCCATGTAAGCCTCATAATGTCTACAATGAATGTCCACATAATAAAATAGTGTCTAAAATAATTTCAATAAATAGTCAGAGTACATGTCATGGGTCTGTGTGATCATGACATCCACCCTCCCTTAAGAATGACACCATCCTCAGGGCCTTAAATTAAATGAGAGTAATTTTGTTGAAAAATATTTTCATCTTCCCAAGTAGCAATCTTTTCTTCCATTTGATCCCATTAGACCAATAATTTCTACGGTTTTCTTTTTCAAAACTCAATGTTGCATTGAGCCAAAATCTTGATGGGCTCTAATTGAATTATTTCCTTGTCCTCCACCTAAATATTATCCTAATTTAGAACATGTGAGGGATCTAAAATATATTTCCTTATAAATGCTACATGAAAAACATCATGGATTCTAGACAAAGATGGAGGAAGAACATGACAATATGCCACTAGGCTGATATTTTTCACAATGTCAAAAGGTCCAACATAGAGTGGTGCTAATTTAGAAGCTTTGCCAAACTTATTTGATCTTTTCTGAGGTCTTACTCTTAGAAATAATTTTTCTAAGACTTTAAATTCTCTATGTGATATTTTTAGGTATGTATGGATTTTCTGTTGATCAGAGGAAGCTTTTAATATTTCTCTTATAATAGCCATTTGTTCATCATACTCTTGTAAAAATTATAGACTTGAAAACACATAATTTTCCAAACTATTCTATCTCAAAGGAGTTTTGCATTTTCACCCATATAAGGCTTCAAATGGTACCATCTTGATTACTAAATGGTAGGTGTTACTATAATCAAATTCTACCAAGTGCAAGAAATCTTCTCACATGTATTGATGATCCATGACACACATTCGCAGCATGTCCTCAGCAATCATATTCAGCCTTTCAGTCTACCCATTCATTTCTGAATGATAAGTTGAACTCAAATTCAACTTTATACCAAAAGCAACCATCATAGTTGCCAAAACTAAGAAGTGAATAGTTTATCTCTATCTAAGATGATCACTTTAAGTACACCATGAATATGTACCAATTCCTTTTTGAATCTTTTGGTAAGGATGATAACATCATTTGTGATATTTCTAGCAATAAAGTGGACCACTTCAGTGAGTTTGTCAATCATAACTAGGATTGTATCATGTTTACAACGAGATTTAGGCAATCTTATGATGAAATTCATAGATGCAACAACCCATTTACTTCTAAAATGGCATGATGATTGAGTAAGTCTTCAGGAAGATCATGCTTAGCTTTCACACACTGGCATTCCAATCACTTGGCTACATAATTAGCCACATCTTTCTTTAGCCTAGGCCAAAAATATATCCCTTTCAGCTCTTGTGTCATTTTATTGACACTAGGATGTGTGTAATGAGGTGAAACATGCACTTTATTTATCACTTGTTACCTTAGATTCCCTGAGTTTGGAACATAAATTATACCTTTGCATCTCAATAGACCATCTGAATCAACTAGAAAATCAAAATCAAAACTTATTAATTTAACTTTAGCACATATTCTAAGGAACTCAAAATCAAATTTCTACTGTGTAAGTACATAATTTTAAAAATTGGAATGTAAAATAAAGATGGAAACAATGTAGTTTTTCCTATTTAATGTACCAACCACTTTATTTTCTTTCCTTTTTACATAATCAATATTAGTGTCAAAGTTATTGACAAATTCTATCCATTATCTTTGCCTTGCATTCAACTCTTCTTGAGTAAACAAGTCCACCAGGCTATGATGGTCTGATTTAATCTTGAAGTGCTTTCCTAACAATTTTTTTTTCCATTGCTTTAAGGCATAAATAAAAAAAACTAATTCTAAATCATGATTAGGGTAATCATGCTCATGATTTTTGAGCCTCTTGGACTCATAAGCAACTACCTTTCCTTCTTGAGTCAAAACTACACCAATTTGCACCTTGCAAGCATCAACCCGTATTTCAAAATTGCTATTTGGATCTAGTATAGTCAAAATATGAGTTGTATTTAACAAATGTTTTAGCTCTTAAATTTTTTATTCATACTTAGGAGACCAATCAAATTTATTTCCCTTATTTTTCAAGGAATTTATGAGTTGAGAAACCCTTGAAAAGTCTTGCATAAACCTTTGGTAGTATTCAATAAGCCCCATGAAGATTCTTACTTCATGTATATTATTTAGAGATGGCCACTCATTAATGGATACAATCTTTGCAGGATCTACCTTAAATCCTTCTTTATAAATCACATACCATAAGTAAAATTTCAAATTGAAAGAAAGAGAATATGGACAACTTTTCATACAATTTATGTTTCCTCAAGCATTATAACACCAACTTTAAGTGTTACTCGTGCTCTTGTTCATTCTTGGAATAGATTAGAATGTCATCTAAAAACACCAACACAAATTTGTCAATAAAATTTTGAAATACACTATTCATCAAATTCATGAATATTATAGAGCATTTATTAGTCTAAAAGGCATGATTATAAATTCATAGTGTCCATATCTAGTTATAAATGTAGTCTTATGGACATCCTGATATTTGATGTGGAGTTGATGATACCCTAATTGAATATCTATCTTTGAAAATACAAGTTTTCCTTTTATTTGATCAAAAAGGTCATCTACATGAGGAATATGATACTTATTCTTGATTGTGACCTTATTGAGTATTTTATAGTCAATGCACAATCTGAGTATCCCATCCTTCTTAAAAAACACTACTAGAGCTCCCTAGGGTGACTACTAGGATGCATTATTACCTTATCTAGTAAATCTTTAAGTTGAACCTTAAGTTTTCTTAAATCAACTACATTCATTTGGTAAGGTTTTTTAGATGTAAGTGTTATTCTAGGTATTGCATCTATAGGAAAATCAAATATCATTTTTAAAGGAAACCCTATTAGTTTTTATATAAAAACATCTATAAATTATTCTAAAATTGGGTAATCTTGGAGTATGGTGGTTATTTCCTCAACTATATCATTCAAATTGAGAACATATAATAAACATTCCTTTATAACAACTTTTCTAAGTTGTATAGCTGAAAAGATTTGTGGTTTGAAGGGTTGCTTATTCTTTGAATAATTATAGGATTCCCTTCATCATCCAAGCAGTGTAGTCTTTTATTTGATAATTCTAACTCAACTTGATGTGCTTGTAACCAATCCATGCTAAATATAATGTCATAAGATCCTAAAGGAGCAAAGAATAAGTTTACACAAGTCTTAAAATTGCCCAAGTTTAACTCATCTTGCTTCAAACATTCATTAACAAACACCTTCCGCTCGATGCTAAACTCAAATTTCCATCCTTCTCTAAGTCTAGTTTGTTTGATTTTACATTTCAAATCATTAATAGGATAAATAAATCTATCTATTTCTCCTAAATCAATCATAATAGGGAAAGAAAATCTAGAATCTATACCTCTTATCTCAATACATGTTGACCAAAATTTAGCATTTCTATTATCTATAGATGCATAGACCTTGTGATTGACCTTTAACTTAGGACATTAATTATAGAAATGTTTGTCACCAAATTCCTATCAAGTTATAGCAACCTTAGTTGGAAGAGGAATGATGCTTGCTCCTGTGGCTGGTCCATGAAATTCCTATTTATTTTTTATAACATCCTTTTTTACAAAAGATTGTGAATTAGGTCCCTTTTATTTTCAAATTTATTTACAAAATTATAACTCTTCCCATCAAAATTTTTGGATCCATTCTTATTAAAATTAATAATCACTATAGGTATTGTTGACTTAAACTTTCCTTACTAACTATTGTTATGAAATTCTTGTCTTGCCCTTTAGCGAGACTTTTCTTTTTCCTTAGAATTATGTGCTGATTCCAAGGCTATTAATGTCTTTAGGTTAGTCATGTTTACATCATGCATGAAAGTCTCATTTAATCCAAGTTTAGACTTAGTTACTTTAGTTTATTTATCCTGAAGGTAATTGATATGATGTAGGAGTCCTGGAAACTTATTTTCATACTAAAAAATTGACACAGTTCCTTGTTTTAGAAGTTGAAACTCTGTTATTTTATGTTCTTTGTAGATGATGTTTAGATACCTTTTTATGAACTATTTTTAAAAAATTTCCCAAGAAATTACCATGGAATTATACCCTTTGAGGGCACACAGATGGTTCCACCACAAAGTTGTATCACCTATCAATTGGTAAGCTTTGATGCATGCTTTGATGTTAGAATACATATTATGTAGAGTTAAATACTTTCATAAGTTAATCATCCTTGCCTTAGTGGAATCACTAGTGGATTCATTAGAATATATGGGAGGAAGAATCTTCCTCATCTCCTTAATAATGGGCTTGGTAACCTCTTGTCATGGCAACTGCTCATTAAGAAGCCTTTTATCATGTTCTCAATCTTGTAAGTTTTCCAGGTGGGTCAATATTTGACATAAAATTTCCATGTAATGCACCTATAATGTCATACATTACAACATTTTATTTCTTAGGAACTTATTGTTCAGTATTAACTTGATTTATAGCATGATTAACACTATGTTCCACATCTATGTTAGCATGCTCATGCTGATCCAGTTCATGATTGTCAACTAGATCACTACCAAAATTTAGAGAGTTTTAAGTTGCTCTAGTTCTAACCATTTTGACACATTAGACATGAGTTATTAAATTATTTTTTTTCATAAAGTTTTTCTAATCAAAATTAGCAAAGGCTCTGATACCAACTGCCATAATCCCAAATTTTCTAGAAAATTTAAAACATAGAAAAAATAATGATTATGCCATACTAGAAAATAATTGCAATCAGAAGACTGCTCTAAGATCTAAATAAATCTATTTTAATAACTATATTAAATCATAATCATACAAAAAACATACACAACATCATTCAATAAATGAATTACTTTGCATAAGATCAATTCTATTTAAATTTTGAACTCCATCTTAGTGACAATATTTGAAAACCACTAACAGATCCACATGAATCTATGATATTAATCATGCACTATGAAAATAATATACATAGAATATTAAAACCCTTAAGATTTACATTAATTCCTTATGGTTGATTTAGTAGTTATGGGAAAAATAATTTATTTACATGATCCTGATAACCATCTAGACTGAGGCACAAGTCTTATACCAACAGGATCCTCGAGACTTAAATTCAAACATATATCTGATTGATATATCCTTTAAGAAATATGCACATCTAAGATAATATTATGAGCTCACTATAAAAGGAATATGAGTGGAACCCATCAGTATTTGTGTCCAAGCCCATTTAGATAGTTTCTAGTTGTATCTCTCACATAATCTACCCTTCATAGTCATTAAATGATGACCTTAATTCAAAACACTATTATGCTCTTCTAATGGAGCATTTAAGATGAAATATCACTTAAAATAAGCAATAAGCATACCTGAAACTAATATTTTACCTCATGACTATTTCTACTTCCTATTATCAATCCTTAGAGAATAGTCCATGATTACAATATTAGCACAGGATCCTCACTTGCATCAGTACCTTCATTTATACTTGTATTTAATGTTCAAGTGATAATAAGGTAAAATGAAATAAATCCCTTAATTTTTTTACACCAAATCATAACTCTACTTTTTAAGGAATTTACACCCTTATACTATTGATTTAAATCCATTCAAATAAATAAAAATATATTTAGGTATGAATATATATATTTTTATATATGTTACTACATATATATAAATATCTATAACCATACTTTTAATGAGAAACACATGATCCAAAAGAACATATATCTTGATTATATCCTTACAAGAGTTAGTCAATTCGATTGACTTTACAAAACCACCAAATGCACCTATAATTTTAATACATTTGCCACATTAATTTCACTTCATATTCAGATACAAAGAGTATAAACCTTAAATATGCAACTGATCCATCCAAGTAACATTATGAGCTTCACTAATAAGGATAATATTTCATGAAGCACCTCACATTCCCATGTATGAGTCATATTAATAGAATAGGAACTCTAAAATTGGTAACCAATTTGTTTCATTCTTCGAGTTTAGTCATATGTAGCTTTATCTAATTCCCATCTCATATCTTTATGCAATAGTGTATATATATATATATATATAAACATATAACCATTGTAGTAAATACAAATATCATAATAAATACAAACTGAGCTCTCATATTCCATGTTTAACATCACAAAATGTGCACCTACAACCACTTTCTAATTGAATGATCTTACATAATCAAAACCTGAATTTACAAATAATAAAACATGACTACCAATCATTCCTCAGTCTTAAACTAAGACTAATTTTATTTCATTCCCTTACACATTCTAACCCAAAGGGTTATTCAAATATAATCATGAAGAAGCATATCATTTTACCCCTTATCTTATTGGTTTCTATATCTTTGCCCTATTTTATGACAATGCAACTGTCAATTATAAGTAATACTCAAAATGGAGTCATACAAACCACCCAAATGGTGTACCACAATAACATGCATCAAATAAATAGCCAATATATAGTCTTCTAAATGTATAAAAGACTTAACAAGAGTTTACAATTAACACTACATACATAATTATAATTGGTCACACAATTAAGCATTTATACTCTATAATAGGATAAATGTTATACTCAAAATTATATGAAGTATATTCATATTAACATTTTGTGAAAAGATAAATTTATCCATTCAACTCAACCACTTCAATCTCAATGTATGATGCTATCTACAATAATTTTATGTATGAAACTAATATAGACCATTAAAAAAAAACATTATCTCTACACAATGAAATTTATAGATATTCATAAATAAACTCCATGAATTTGAATCATATATCTATTCAAGCTTAGATTCAACTTGAAATTTGAAATAACATGCAAGACCACAAGAGTACACCTAGTTACACCTTTAAAAGGAAGGTCTAAATCATTGATAGTCATTTCCATACCTATTAATCATTTATATCACAACTAGAAAGAGAACAATACAAAATAAAGGACACGGACATATATAACCAAATTTCATGAATCTAATATGAATTCCATACCACATATTTTTCCAAAATGAATCAAATGAAAATACCTTTGTAATTGCGATGTGTACCCCATAGGGTTCAAAATCACAACTAATAAATTGTAAACATTATTATTTAACTTTTCATTAAATTCATCTGAGATTATAAAATATATAATAAGATAAGTAACTAATCATGTTCTACATAACACTTTAATTTAAAATGAATACACAAAAATAACATCCAAACAATTATTTACCAATACTCACTCAGTCCTTTTTATAAGCACAAAATCATTTTTGCACAATAGATTCCACATAGATGTTCTTTCCAAGTAAAACCCATTAGTATGTTCAAGATAAACCCAACCATATATAGGGTTTCCTATCCACCCCAACCATCAGTAGGAGATGGGATCAAGAACCCAATAATAAAATTTTTACACTCGATTAAATCGTAATAGTGATGCAATAATGGCCAACTAGTTTTTCAAGGTTTCCATAAGTATGTCTACCAAAATACCTTAAAAGGAAAACTAAGTTTCATACCAGCAACCATGAAACACACTAAAATAAAACACCCAAATTAGGGTTTACTAAAAGAATCATGAATTAGAAAAATAACTATTATCCGAACTTGACCAAGTGACTAACAAGTAGTTACATTTTATTTTCAAGTTTACCCATTATTATCTGAGGGTGAGTACAACTTTTAGTCTAACCCTAATAGATATCCTCAATCAAATGTAAACCCATAAACTATTTTCTAGGAATATTTAGGAATATATATTCCAATCCAAAAATAATGTTTATGTTCAGAGAGTCCAATCACCTATTATCATACTATAACTTAAAACAAAGCCAAGTTTCACTTACTTATTTTATGCATAAATATGATACAAAAAAAGGCCCAATTTGCACGTATTTCCTTCTTTTCTTCTCTCCTCCACTTCTAATTATTTATTCTCCTTTTTCATTCTTGATTTGAAGTTCTTTAGTAACTCATGGCAGTGATAGTTACATTCCATATAAACCCAAGTTCTACCACATGTAACTCCCACTCCTCCACTTTTATCATTAATGTGAGACTCTAAGTTTTCACTTAACTTCACCATTATAGATTTCTAATTCAAAACCCTGACCTCATGCATATCTCATTGAAAAAATACATAGATAATTTTCTAAAACAATTATGACCCTAATTTTTGTTTCGAAGTCAACCAAACTCATTATTACATAAGTTTCCTTAACCAACCCCTTTTCCTTTACCATGGTCTTCAAACGAAGTCTTTCTTTACCATGGTCTCAAAACTTCCAAGTGTTCAAATAACTCACCAAACATGGTCAAATATTTCATGTTTAAGGTGTATATGGTCTAAAGACCGAGTTCATATGCCAAAGTGATTTCCAAAGCTACATCATATCTTAAGACCCAAGTCCCTCAAAATTTTAGTGTTAGGTTATACAACTAAAACCATGACTTTTATTTTAGCCATAGTCCTACCATGGATTATAGGTAAATAATTTAAAACCTTAGTTCATAGTCACCATGTCCCTTGAGGAATTTAATATAAGAATATAATCCCTTAATTCTTGTAAAAGAAACTCTTTTTTGTATGCTTCATCTGATAGTGGACTCTTAGCATTTTAGTTTTGGTCCTGCCTTTCCTGATATCATATTGTAAGTGTATCATAGAAAATAATAGGTCTGAATTCAAACCTTAGAAATGTGTCAAGGGTCTCACAACATTCAACAAAATTTTAATGCATGATGGTTCTTAGAATAGATCATGCTCTTACTCAATTCTTGATAAGTTACTCAATTAATGTTAACAAAGTAAGAGACAATAAACCAACATAAAGGTAATAGGTAGAGAACTATCACACATAAAGGACCCATGCAATAACAACTAAAAATAAACCAAGTAAAAAGACTCAATTTGGGCATACATACACTCTTGTATCCATTTTGCAATTTACGTATGTACCATACCCTTTTTACTAGATCCCCAACTTTCAAATTATTATCGCTATGCATAGGAAGAATATAAACCAAATATGATTTAAAGTCAATTGAGAAAGATATATTCATGTAAAATCATTGTTTACTTCTCAAATGAGGTACATGCAATATAAATATAGAAAATGATAAGTGTTATCACTCGAATTTTGCACCTATTGAACTAGAAGAATTGGTTCAATGAGATAATAGGATCATCCCCCATGGTGTGAGACACTTATGCTCCTTTGAATGAACCTCTAGAGAAGGCTGACTTCCTTATAATATAAATGCATATGATTTAGGATCAACATGTAGGCCTAAAAGAGTTGAATGGCAATCTATAACTAATCTTAAGTGTAAAACTATTGTAGAAAAGAGAGAGTTGGGGGGGGGGTTGATGAAAGGGAATAATGGTGATGCAATAAGACTAGATAAAGTAACTCTATAAGCCTTTAAGAACACACTAAAAGTCTCAAAGGATGAAAAAATATCACAAAAACTCTAAAATGAACATTCTAATTACATAAATACTTCTCATGGAGGTGTAGGACATAATAAAATACCAAGAGGGATGATAAATGATCCACAAGTGGCATATATATAGACTTATATGCACATAATGTATAACATGTAAGAGAAAGCCAAGTTCTAGATAGAGGGGTTGGGGAATAAATGACAATGAGTGGGATGAAGGTTATCCACAAACAAATATAAAAAATTCATAGGATGCACATAGAATGCAAGAAGAGAGGAAAGAGGTGAACTCAATTCTCATTAAAATGCAAGGCTCAGGTAGTAAAGGGCTTGTGGAGGGAAAATGTTGGTAACATTCCTATGCCTAGAAATGATGACCCTTTTATAATGTGAGATCCATGATTTTAATAGGTAATGAGAAGCCCATAGGTCATTGATTAATCTTACCCACTATTAGGGTGGTTAAAATGATTCAAGGCAATTGGAAGAGGGTATTTCAGTAGGCAACTCGAAATATCTGATAGCTTGAATGTGTTCTTGGAATTAATGCAATTGAACCATGACTCAATTAAATTTTGGTAGAAAAAAATAGTTAGGATTGTTTTGAGATCACTAGTAGCCCACATTTTACACAATTAGAGCCATGCTTCTTTAAGGTTGAATCTATCTTTTATGTTATACACTTGATCCTAATGCGTACACCATGTTTTGATGGGTATCACTTCTCAATCCTACATTAAATTCCACCATCCACTTGATCAATACTTGGTGAAGCATCAATTTATGACTTGATTCTATAAATCAAATTGAGTGCATAGTTTAAATTTAGCCTGCAATAGTTTTGATGACCAAACATGCCATCAACCTTTAAGTTTATGATTTAATGATGTCATTACTGCCATGTGGCTCTCTTACGATATCATTTTCCTTTGTTTTTATTGTGATATTTTATCTAGTGATATAGGATCTCATTTCACCCCTTATTAACTCATAAACATCTACAGGCTTTAGGTCACTGACTTCATTTCTACCACACATCACTCCCTTGGCACTTTTAGGCTCTTTATGTATTTAGCCTCGATCATCACCACATGTAATCTCCTTGGGAAATCATGGCCTTAGGGCCTTGATTATATTAGGAAAAATCACCAAGTTTAATCTATTTGAGGCCTTGAAGTTATGAGAAGATGTTACATGACATCGTCTTAGGGCCTTAAGACCATGGGGCTATTAACCTTTAGCTTGAGATTTTAATGCCCCCAAGATTTCAAGTGTCTAATACCTTCATGCTTCCATGCTTATAAATTTTCATAGTCTTTAAAGTCTTTAAAATAATTTCAAAATATATTGCTTCCATGTATCCTCCTTTGATTTGGATTGAAAGTTGTTTTATGATTAGATCCTGAGACTGCACATATCCATGCGGTTACTTGTGGTTGGCCCCAAGGACCTAGAGCCAGATTTAACATTTTTGGCAGGTGATCATGTGTCAGTATTTATTTATGTTAGGCTTTAGAAATATCTAACAATCATGGGAAGTTTTGGGAAAGGATACGAAGGCCAAAACTATTCTAAGTATCAAGCTCCCCTTTGGGCCTCCTTCAACACTTAGTCGATATGATTAGTTTTTCTCTATCTATAAAATTGAGATGAAAAGATGGGTCCCTACCACAAGGATTATCCTCACATTTACACTACTAGGCTAAGGCTTCAAGTGCAATGCTGAATTTTCTTCTTGTGGTAAAGTGATATTTCACCATATGGTGTTATCTCGCTCACCCACTATTCTTACACATTGCTTGGCTTGCATAAAAATCTCTGGGAGAGCAGGGTAGTAGGATTTTACCACTGGGAAAATATAATTAACCTAATAACCTATAGGTTTTAAACTTGTGTGGATGGTTTTAATATGCCAAGACACTAGGATTGTGAGATGTGGAAGCATCTCACTAACTAGTTTTCCAATTACTTTATCGATGTGAAAATTTGTCGGGAAACTTTAAATTGACTAAGTTTTGAAAAGAATTTGAAAGGTCTTGGGACCATTGGGATATCAAACATGTGGAATTATATGAAGATATAAAAACCTTCAAAACTTTTCCTCTAACTCATATAATGGCTATTTTTTTTCTTTGCAAGATTTATCTTCATGGAATTCATCCTGACTAGTCTTCCTCTTTGGAACTTCAAGAAAATACACAATCAAATCTTTGTGAAGATGTTCAAACTTTTGTTCTAAACAATTTTTTAAAAATTCATTACAAAACTTGATATAGCTAATTTGATACAAAATACGTGAATATCAAACCTTTCATAAAACTTGCAAAGAAAAACCTATGAAGTATTGATTTATCCTTTTGAGACTTAGCCATTTCCATGAACTTCAACCAAAATTTGAAAGCTTCATGACTATTGAAGCTTTTTACTAAAAATGGATGCTCCTGTTCATGGTGACTAAAAATATTCAACATTCTAATGATCTCTATGGGCTACATATCTGCTAAGTAGGAATCTAGTAGCCTTTGAAGCAATCCATTGGGAATGGAGTTATAGAATCATTTAAAACTTATCACATTATAACCGTGTAACCTAGTTGTAACCTATTTAGCCCACCATGAAAGAACTGAACTGAGATTCACCTTTTTACCAACTCCATGAAGATCAACCCTTTATGCTTGCATTTAGAAAATAACTAAGAAACACCTCTAAATGGATGATAAAAGCAAAGAATAGAAAAAAAAAGTGCCAAAGCACTTAAAGAAAAGAATAATGACATTTTTTTTTGTAATGTACACGTAATAACTTAGGGAAGAGAAAACATTTAAACTAATGTGTTGCAACACTTGAAATAAATAAAATGCAACTAACCTACCCTAAACTAACTAAATTGAAGGCCAGTTAAATGAAACCATTGATTGGTTCTATAAAATAATTGCCTTTTCTTACCAATCTATAATGATTTTCATGTTTGAAGACAAGAAACAAGAGGTGGAGAAGGATTGGGTGCTCAATGAACTAATAGAGCACTTATCTTAGGATGAAAACAAAAACAGACTCACCAATCCACATGAGTTGACATAAAAATAGTCATCTTGGAGTGGATAGGTGGGTTGATTTGGGCCTTCTTGATGCTGAATGTTGTGATCTAGATTAATCACAACTTGGGATGGTTTATCCTTATCAACCTCCAACTAATCAAAGTAATTAATAGGGAATACTATTAACAAGACAAAGTTTGAGAAATCAGAGTTGCCCTTGTACTTGCATTCTACTGCCCCATCATTCTATTAATTGGGATGTGCTTATCCTAATGGTTATCCCAGAAACACATCCATTTCCACTTTCTATACATATTTTTCATGGGATTATTTTTTAGGGGATGTTGGTTTGGTGTCCAAGCTTGAGGATAAGTCCTCTAACTCATCCTAAAAGAAGTCTTCTTCTAGCTACTCTTCACTCTTCTACATGAGAGGCGTCATCATACTTATTATGGATCAAATTTGCACCCTTTAGAAGGTAGTTCAAGCCTTCCAAATTTGATGTCACATGGAAAAAAATTAATTTTTTTGGTACCCTATTAGAGAGGTGAATCTCTAGGTTAAAGGTCTAGCTCCTCTTGATGTGTCACTTAGGCTGAAACACTACTCTAACACTTACTAGGAAAAGGGAAAGAAACCTACTCTAATAGAGGTGGTACACCAAATATGAGATGATAACTACTGACCAACTATAATTTCACTTCAAACAAGAGACTAACCTGCACATAAGACTAATCCAAATCTACCTCTCTATATCAATGTTTCTCATGAAGGTTTGTGAATCAAGTTTGAGCTAGGAGGACTAGTCAAGAGGTCATGACATGAAACTAATGAAAGAGAATTGACTGAACCCCTAAAAAATCCATTTGAAAACTTCATGAGACTTACAAGAAGATTAAAAATTGAACATGAATGCTAAATAAGGATAGGCATGCCAAGGAAGCAAGCCCATCACTTAACAAGATCAACTATTCAAGCATGCACATTGAAACCAATCCATGGAGAAGGTAAAAGTAGGTTATTATTCATTAATAAAAGGCTAAAAATGGGTATGGATTCACCATACCTAAGTTTAAGATACAAACATATCCAATTAAGGCTTAATATATATCACAAGTGAGAGAGAAGAAGAGAAGGGCGTAGGAGAGGGAGTGAGAGACAAGTGTTTCATGAGTTAAAACAAAGAGAAGGGTTATGAAACTATCTCAATAGGTCTTAAATGCCATGTGTATCTCTTCTGAATATGATCCCTTGTTCTAAGTAGTGTAGGAGTTGGAATGCTTCCTTGACACATCACCTTACTTTCCAAATCTACCCTTTATCTTGGGTTATGAATGGATAAATGGCACACTTTAGTCATCAAATATTCTTGAGTTATATATACCCATATTATTTTACACATCCCATTAGCTATATAAGTTATCTCAAATGACATCTCACTAGTAATCATCATTCATGTGCTTAGGTGTCTTGAAACCCCTTCATCTCACTAGGCTAATCTTGCTTACAAGTGTCAAAACTTGAATTCATCTTCTCCAATTAGTATCCTCTCCATGGATGGAATATTTCAATCATACCAAACCTATGAAAATTCATTTTGATTTCTCAAACTAACCCCAAGAACTTGATCTACACTAAAAGCTCCAAATTGGCTTCATTCCTTGTAACCCTAAAATCATTCAAACATCCTTGTGTAGAGAGTTTTATGGATGTTACTAAGAATATTAAGGAATATTTTAAGATGATGTATTGCCTTACATCTTCATTTCAAATTTCAAGTCTAGAGAGTGAGTATAAGTACCATTTTTTTCACCTTTTTCTCTTCTAACTAGGTCTAAATTGGGCCTCCTTGCCTAGATATTGAAATTTGAATCTACAACATACCTACACATGTGGAAACTCAAATAAATATGTAATTCATTTTATGAACCTCATGAATATAATCCATGTTGAATTTGAGCTCTTGACACCTTGTATAAACGTATCAAGTAGCTTAAAATAACCTTATTTAGCCTATTCCATACAATTCTATACTTAAAAGTATAGAAGTGGAATGGAGTGATGATAATGGGAGTTGTGAAGAATATCCAAGTCATTTTGAAGTTAATTTTATCCATATTGGGTGTTTAGAAACACCATCTCCTCATTCGGGTCATTTTGGCTCTCTTAGGCAGCCTAAAAGTACCTTAGGGCCTTAAGGATTGTTCTTAAATCTCAGGCCTTAGATGAAAAATAAAATACCATGAATCATGAATGTATAGGGGTGGCCTCTTATGACTAAAATATTTATCCAACATGTGACCCTTCATGAGAAATAATAACAAAATTTGATAGCTTCACAAGTTGGTACGTTGTGCTAGTTAGGTCAACAGAGAAAAAAGACCTGTATTTAGTGTCTTAAGTTTGGTTTTTAGTTTATGGTGACCTCAATAGGTATGTGAAATCCACCTTGGCCTATTATATGATTATCTTATCACACTTCTTATCCAACCCTACTACATCCTCATTGATTTATGCTTAGGGTTTGTAGGCCAACTAATATAAATGACCATAGTTGACTATGTTTATCCTCTTTTCTTTAATGCTTCTAATATTGAAGCAAGTGGAAACTTGTCTAGGCTCTGTACCATATCAATGAACATATCAAAACTCTCAAACCATCATTTTACCTCCAATAAGGAACTTTTCTTTTGGCTGCCCATATAGGTCTACCTATGCTTGATTTTAAGCTTCGCTGGCCGAATAAGAGTTTCCAAGTTTGTTTCAATTTTTTTTTGAGTCTAAGGGTCTAATGGAATTATATTATCACCATGGATTATCTCAAGTTCTTCACATAGATTTTTAAACCCTCAAAACAAACAAACTACTTCTCAAGTACTTGGGCATACTTGTGTGTGAATGGATAAGTAGGGTTTATGGCTCCATTTTAACCAATCTCATTGGGCATACCTTCTTTGGATCTTCATTTGACCAAGTCAATATCTATATTTTACCTAAAATCTCATATTATTGACTGTAGACCCTACCTACTCTCTTTAACTTAAAGATAAATAAATCTCTCTAGTAGACTTATTGAAGTCTATTGTGTTTGCAGGGTTTGATTAGGCTTTGTATAGTTCTCTCTCCCTATACCTTTTTAATTATAACTACCTTCAACTAGCTTGATCACTTTGTCCATACACCTAACATAAACTCCCTTACTCTTTGGTACTTTTCCCCCCCTCTTTATGCTTTTAGAATTAGCCTGCCTCTTCTTAGCAACCCGTAGGTGTCTGTAGGAGCAATTTAAATGATTTTAAGGGTTTAGGATTTTATCTCTTATAAATAGTGATCATCTCAAGATTTTTTTTATTTTGAGAATATAATAACTCATCAATTTACCCAAATCATTGAATATTTACCTAGCACACACTGTCCAAGACAACTTTCTTAATAGATGGATGTATGTGGTCATTGGAGGGGTCAAAATGCATCTAGTTTTGAATTTATACTTTTAAAATCTACCATGACAACCCAAAGTAGAGAAAATTTATTAAGGGATTTTTCTCACCTTTTATAAGTTTCAATTCCCCTTTTTATATTATTTTCAAATTTGCTCTCCTCGTCTTGAACTTAGGCCTATTTGTGAGTATTAGGCCTGTGAACTTAGTCATCTAACTCTCATTAGCTCTCCAAATCTTATATGCTCTCATGATTATGTATCATGATTTTTAACTTCTCATTCTACATGGAATAGTGTATCAACCTCATCCTTGTTTTGGTGACAATTATCTTTAATTCAAAGGATCTACAGGTCTGTCACCTATAGGTCTATTTTACTTGCATGGGCTACTAAGAAATCTTATTGAATCTTAGACACCTTCAATATTGTGACATTTTCAACCTTTGTACCATTTTTTAAACCTCACAACATGCTTATAGACTTATTTTACAAGCATCATGCCACTTTAACTTGTCTATCTGGTCTGTACAAACATGTACATGTATTCAACTTTCCGCATAGATATCAGGTGTCTTTAGTATGTTTTTATCTTTAAATGGTGGTAGTGAGGAGTTATTCAATGTATAATGAGTGTCTATATGACTATTTGGACTTCAACATTATCAAAACACCTTCAATATGTTCCTCCATTGTTATAGGCAACTTGCATACACATAATCATCAAAATAGAAGAACATTATGAATTACTTGGAGAAGGTATTATTGAAGTAGATAAAGAAGAAATAAAGTTATTTTAGTGAATGAGATGGATTATAATATTAAATTAAACCTTCAATGATCACTTTATACATGGATCACCTTAAAACAAATAGAAACATGACAGTCACTTCTACAAACTTTGCAAAGAATAGTCTTTCTTGCCAAGAGATCTCCCACATGTGCCAACTTGGTGGGTAAACATGTAATATGGTTCTTAAGACTTTTTATGACCTTTTAAAATTATTTTCTTGCAACCAATGAGTTCACATTTGCACTAGAATTACACAAAACTTAGCCTGTGGGGATTTAAGCCTTAAAAAGTACTTTAGCTCCTTAGCAATTGTTCATAAAGATAAGGAGATTAATCCAACGAAAAATTCCAAAAATTGGAATCCCATAGGGGTACCAAACTTTGGATAAAATATTATCCCTTAACTCCACCTGTACGGCCTATACCATGCATATGAAAACATCTTTCACGAGCTTGTGAAGGGAGTGATCGAGGAGAGAAAGAGTTTAGTGAATATATTGCACATAAAAACTAATTCAAGGAGATAATATGACATATATAATCCCAAGGGACACATCTATATTATTTTCTTCTAAAAATGAGTTCACAATTCTGTACAAGTGAGTGAAAATTGCCCTTTAAAGCAATGAAATCAAGTTTATGACCATTTTATGACATGCTGACATATGTGGTAGTTATGTAACTACTCTAGGTGCCTTGTAAAGTGTTCTTTTATGGATCATTTTCTTTTGTGGGATTTGACATACATGAAAGCTAGCAGAAATTACCTTTTTCTCATTTTATCATACCTTAAAGTCTACAAATCAACCTTAAACTTTCCAAATCAACATGAAATGATTTTATAAGTTGATTAAGGCTTGAAATTACCTTGAAGGATACCTAAATACCTATACCACTTCTTTACTCACTCTCATGACTTCATGACATGGCTAGACCACTATATGACCAAAACAAGACATTACCTTAATTTTTTTAAAGTTACCTTAAACAATGCTAATAAGGTTTTATGATTTTTTTTTGAAGGCTATTAAGGCATTACCAAGCTTTGAACTATGTTTTAAAAACATGAAAATAATTTTTCTGCTTATAGGGGTTGATATTTTGATCTTGGGGGTCAAAACTGGTCAATAAATTGGTGATTCACAGGGGTAACATGCCTGTTATGCTAAATGGACCATCAGCCATGTCCTTCCATTGGGAAATGGAGTCATTTGCACTCATTTTTATACCTGATCAGACTTTTACCATGACAAAACCATCTTATTTGACCTCCAAAAAAAACAAATTAAAAATAACACACACAAAGCAAAACAACAAAACTCACACATGTGTTGGCTAAGCACTTAGGGAACACAACAAACAAGAATAAAAAACTAATATATATAACTAACCTGAAAACAACTTCTTATTCCTGGATATAAGGGGAAGCTTTTACTATCTCTTGATCCATGAAATGAAGGATGACATGGAATAAGTTGTCTCCTAAGCCTTGCTCTTTTTGACTTCATATTCTTCTTGAATACCACCCCTTTTGGCATGTTCTCAAATGAAGTGATGGTAGATGTAAATCAATCACCTATGAATGTGAATTCATCTTGTGGATCAATCTCTTTCTCATACTCTTTCTTTATGTTTGTGTTTGTCTTAAACATGGCCATCTCTTGACTTATAGGAGCAACCTCAAACATAGTACCTTGGGGGTTGTCATATTCTCTTTCAAGAAGCAAGGCATTTTCAATATCATCTTCAAACTATCCAAAAGGGGGTGTAGGATCTTAAAGATCCTCATAATCATTACATATATCCCAAAACTCCTACCATAAGTCCTATTAGTCCATGAAGGTAGTAATAACCTTGTCTTCTATTCATTTTTCAAAGTTAATCCCTTGATCATCTTCAAGAGTTTCATAGTCATCATATATTGCTCCATCATGTATTTGAAACTCTTGGTGGTGTTATTCAAGACATGTTTTCTCAACAGGAACCTTACATTCCTCATCAACAATCATATTTTTCTCTCCTAGAGGTGCCTACTTCTCAAGACCTTCATACTCTTTGAATATATGTAAATAGATCTATAACATGTCCTTCACATTTCTTTGAACCTGTTCATGAAACTCAACAAATCGAGTCAATGTGATGTTCCTCTCAAAATATTTCTCTTCCATGTCTTGATCAACCTCTTCATTGGCCAAGGTAGAAATTTTGACGTTCTCTTCATGGGTAGCTACAAACTAATCTAGATCATCTCTTTCTTCATGCAAGAAGACTGATTTGTGTTTGTATTCACTAAGGGGAATAATAATCATGAATTATTCATCATATAAAATTGAATTTTCTTCTTTCTCAACTTCAATTATAACTTAATCTTATTCACTTATCTCCCATAAGACAAGTTCCTCTTTAAGAAGGGATGTGGTGGGAGGGTGATGGGAAAGTTCATGAGTTGGAGAGGGAGTATGAGGTGTGGTGGATGACTCATGGATGGGTTTGGGAATGGAGGGTTATTGAAGGAACTCTTGCAGAGATAAAAATTTGAGTTAAGGAATGGAAGGGACATCTTATTAAACAAGGACTTCATTTTTATCATAGCCTTCTTGAGGCTCTTCAATAGCTGTAAAGTGATCTTCAACCTTTTCAATTAGAGTCTAATTATTTATTTGAATACATTATTGGATAGAATTCTAAGACAAACAAGGTATAGGTTCTTGGGGAGAGGAAAATGGTGCTTGATTAGGCATAGTGCTCTATTTGTCTTCAATCTCTTGATTTTGGCTCTCTTCAAGTCTAACTCTTTAATTTGCCTATCTATAATCTCTTGGAATAACTTCGCTTTAAGGTGGTTAGTGACTTCATGAAGATAAGATACACAAGAGAGCTAGTATGAGGTATAAGATAAATCTTGAGGAGGGATGAGAGACATTTGCGTAGGCTTAGGTTCTTCATTAAATTCAACTCCCCAATTTATACTTGTTTCACCTTGCCTACTCCATGACTTCACCACTTTATTCCAACTTAGAATATTTAAAGACTTCTTAGAGAATTATTGAGAAAGAGAAATGGGATCTTGGCTCTCAATAATGGACTTATCAATAATAGTATTTTCCCTCTCTTGAATGCTCTCTTGGATGGAATTACAAGAAGGAAAAGTTTGAGGAACACATGAAGGACTTAGAACACTTGGAATCTCATTTGGAGAGGTCTCTTGTGGAAGAATGGGTGGAATATATGAAAACTATGATGGAGTGTAAGAAGACACATAGGGATGATGGAATTGGACCTATTGTCCTTCATGAACTCTTAGCATATCTTATATTTTTTGAATGAGGCCACTTATATCTAAAATTTCGCTTGAGAGGCTTTGCCAATTTTCTCTCTCAATAAGTGCCCATTCTTATTTATGTAGCTATAATGAATCTCTCATGTCATGAATGAGGTGATCAGGGATATCTTGACCATATTCACTTTATGTATGAAGGTCCAAAATATATCTCTTATAACCTAAGAGAATTTGATTCAAACTTGAAATGGATTAGTTTGAGGAGTAACTAGGGACATCTTGAGCTTGAGAAGGCTGCTCATATACAACATCATGGTCATGTAAAGGGAAAGTATGATGACCATAGGAGTGATATGACTCATAAGGAGGATAAAAATCTTGATAAGGCTATTAAAGCACATAATTAGGGTTATAACAAGGTTGATAAGGAGGGTCATCGGGTTGGTATAGGTCATGGCAAGGCTGATAAGGGGGTATAAAACAAAAGTTCTCTTCATACCCAGCCATCCCAAATTCATGAGTCAAAGGAAAACACAAGATATTATCAAATAATTTTAAAAATAACTAGGCTACTAGAACCAACTGATTACATTTGGAGACTCCATTGATGCTTGTTGAATGCCTCCAAAGGCTAATAGGTAGAAGAAAATCACCAAGAATTCTTCCACAACTTTGGACCTTAATCCCACCATGCATGCCAAAACTATTATGAATCAAATTTTCAACCTTTAGAAGGTATTTAAATCCTTCTAAATTTGATGTAACATGAAAACACCTCAAGGTTTTGGGTACCTTATTGGAGAGGTGAATCCTTAGGTTAAAGGGCTAGTTCCCCTTGATGAATCACTTAGGCCCAAATACTAATCTAACACTTTATAGGAAAAGGGAGAGAAACCTACTCTAATAGAGGTGATGTAACAAATATGAAATGATCACTACCAACCAACTATAATTACACTTCAAAAAAAAAACTTATATTCACATAACACTAGTCCAAATCTGCCTCTTTACATCAATGTTTCTCATGAAGGTTTGTGAAGCAAGTTTGAGCTAGGAGGACTAATCAAGAGGTAATAACATGACACTAATGAAAGAAAACTCACTAAATCCATACACAAAAATTTCAAGATACTTGTAAAAGGATTAAAATCTAAACATGAATGCTAAATAAGGATAAACATGCCAAGGAAGTAAGTGTATCACTTAACAAGATCAACTAATTAAGTTTGCACATTGAAACTAGTCCATGGAGAAGGTATAACTAGGTTATTATTCATTGATCAAAGGTTGAAAATGGTCAGGGTTTTTCCATACCTAGGTGGAGGATACAAACATATCCAATTAAGGCTCAATATATATCACAAGAGAGAGAAGTGTCTCATGCATTATAATCAAGAAAGGAGTTATGAAACTATATTAATAGGTCCTAAATTTCATGTGTAGCTCCTTTGAAGATGATACCTTGCTCCAAATAGTGTAGGAGTTAGAATGCTTTCTTGACACATTGCCTTGCTTTCTAAAGTTACCCTTTGTATTGGCTTGTGAATGAAAAAATGGCACACTTCAGTCATAAAATATTCTTGAGTTACATCTACCCATATTATTTAATACCTCTCATAATTTTTAGAAGCTCTCTCAATAAAAATATTAGTATTATTCATCATTCATGTGTTTAGGTGTCTTAAAACCCCTTCATCTCACTAGGCTAATCTTGATTATAAATGTCAAAACTTGAATTCATATTCTCCAACACATCTTCTCTCTATGGATGGACTATTAACATCATAATAGACCTATAATAATTCATTTTAAGGTCTCAAACTAACCCTAAGAACTCATTCTACACCAAAAGCTCCAATTTGGCTTCATTCCTTATAGCCCTAAAATCATAAAAACCTCCTTTTTGAGAGAGTTTTATAGATGGTAGTAAGAATATTTATGCATATTTTAAGATTTAGTATGGACTTACAACTTCATGTCAAATTTTAGGTCTTTGGAATGAGTGGAAGTGCCATTTGTTTCCTTTCTCTATCCTAACTAGGTTTTAATTAGGCCTCCCTACATAGAGACTAAAATTTGACTCTACAAGATGCCCACACATGTGGAACCTCAAATAAATGTGTGATTTAGTTTAAGGACCTCTTGAAGATCATTCATGTTTTATTTGATCTCCTGATACCTTGTATGGACCTCTCAAGTAGCTTAAAACAACCTTCCTTAGCATATTTCATACAATTACATACATAAAAGTATAGACCAATGGAATGGAGTGATGATAAATGGAGTTGTGAATAATATCTAGGTCATTTTAAAATTCATTCAATCCATATTAGGTGTTTATAAACACTATCTCCTCAATTGGGTCATTTTGGCTCTTCTAGGCAACCTGAAAGTACCTTAGGGTCTTAAGGATTATTCATAAAGCTCAGGTCTTAGATGAATAATGAATTACCATGAATCATGAGTGCATAGGGGTGCCCTCATATGCCTAAACTATTGATCGACCATGCAACCCTTCATGTGAGATATTAGAAAAAGTTTATAGCTTCATGAGTTGGCAGGTTTTACTAGTAAGGTCAATAGAGAAAAGAGACCTATAGGTAGTGTCTTGAGTTTGGTCTCAAGTTTCTAATGACCCTAATTTGGCCTACTCCCATGATTCTCTTTTCAGACTTCTTCTCCAACCTTGGTACATCCTCATTGATCTATGCTTAGGGTTTGTAGGCCAACTAGTATAAATGACCCTAGCTGATTGTGTTTATCCTCTTCTATTCAATTTTTTGAGCTTGAATCCTGTGAAAACTTGTCTAGGATTTGTACAATATCAATGAACATCTCAAAACTCTCAAACCATAATTTTAACTCCAATAGGGAACTTTTATTTTGGTTACCCATATAGGTCTATCTATGCTTGATTTTAAGCTTGTATGGTCTGAACAGGGGTTTCCAAGTTTGTTTCACTTTTTCTTTGAGTCTGAGGGTCTGATGGAATTATATTATCACCATGGATTATATCAAGTGCTTCACACAAAATTTTAAACCGTCAAAAAAAATAAACTGCTTCTCATGTTTTGATAATTTTTGTCTATTTCAAGTCTAAAGGAAAACGTAAAAGAATGATAGGGACAAGTGATTAGAATGAACTTGGATTGGTTTGCACACCATATATAGATGTTGTGAGCACTCCTCTTTGGCTAGGGACGACTACCTGCAAGTAAGAAAGAACTACCACAAGATGTTTGTTAGTAGATAAATGAGTGGGCTGCTAAGCTATGTGTTTTTTCTAGGAAGTGTGAAACTTCCTTAGAGATGACAATCCACTTTTGAGAGATAAAAGAGTAGTAAATAATTGAATGAGAGGTAAAGAGAGATAATATTACCATTATTCACAACCTGAGTGAAATAGAGATTAACAAGGTACAAATGGTGTATTTTGTTTGTATTTTAGAAGTTGTTTGGGTAGGTTTTGGAAAGGTTAGGGAATCCATAATCACTGATGTCAGTAGGGGAGTGACCGATATTGATTATACTACCAAGGTTGGTGGTGAAGATGACTGATGTAGGTTAGGTTGTCAAGGTTGGTAGGGGAAATAATTATCTAGGAGCTTGTAGAAAGCTTTTTCAGGTCTGGGAAATGGTTTTGATCAGGTTTGGGAGGTTGGGGAAAGTTATGAGAGAGAGAGAGAGAGTATGGTTTGGGTAGATCTTGTATGAGGTTTGGTGTGTCAAGTCAAGGGGAAATAAGTAAGGAAACTTTATAACTCACTCATAGGGGGTTCAATCAGGAGTGTATAAATAATGAATAGTAGATATGAAATGGTAGCAAAGTAAATGCTTAAAATAATTACAAAATAAGTGATTATACTTAGCTATAGTGGTGACTAAATGATAAGTACCAAATTGATGGCTCATATCAAGTAGTCCAAATTGATGCCCCAAATAGAGAGAATAAGTGGGTGCTGCTAGTCTCCAAGAGCTTGGTTCTTGATCATGATTAACTTATGCAAGAGAATAGTAAGCCAGGATGTCAAAAGTTGAATGTCAAGAGCTTGAATGTAAGTAAGAATGAATTTTCTTGATTTCTATTGACCTAAACTTTAGGCTAGAGTTGGGCTTATAGTTTCGATGTCAATGATCCCATCGACATCAGTCATGGGTTGTCTAACGTTAGAGGCCCTAGAATAGGTAAAGATTACTATTTTTGGCCTATTTTTTGTTGCTCTTTGTGCCAAGTGTGGCACCCATTACAAAATGGTAAAAATAAGAGTTTAAGGAGGTAGTTGATTAGGAATTTAGTTTGGAAGTGAGAATAAGTCTTGAGTAGTTAGGATGAGGGGACCAGGTCTTGAGGTAACTCATCAAGTGAGAATTAGTCATAGGGTGAGGTGGCCAAGTAAGGTGGTAAAAGGGGTTTTTAATTAACTTAATTAAGTATTTTAAATTAATTAAATGTGTGAAGGATAAAATCATGGGTTAGGGAGGATAACTATTATTATTGAAAAATAGGCTTAAGGGGGGTTTAGACACAAGGAGTTATGCACGTGTGTGTGACATAATTTTGGTGTTTAAATTTTCACATTTTTGTCTTGTAATTTGCACTAACAAGTTGTAAGAAAAAAATAGTAGTTAGATGCTCCAAGTATTGGATGAGGTATCCCCTCAAAATGGGAATAGATGGAGGAGAAATTAGAATTGTGTACCAATTTGATAAAAAGATAATTGGGTGAGTGGTGGAGAATTAAGTATCACTTCGTATGCATATAATACTATTAGATATAGTCGACAAAGTCAAGAATAAGCAAGGGTGAGGAGGACTTAGATAGAAATAACCAAAGTAAAACTTGTAAGTGATAGTTGACAGGTCAAAATAATCAAAGTTGTCGCTCTAATGATCGATCTATCCTAGGTATCTAAGGTAGGAAGTTCCCCTAGGAAACAAAAAATGGTTGAAAGTGACAGGATGATCTTGGTTTCCATTAAAAACACCTAATATACATGCATGTGAATAATAGCCAACTATAGCAAAATAACATAAGCAATCAAGACAAACAATGCAAGGTTGGTGTAAAAGGGTCAATGAGCGAGGAGATATTCATGATATCTAAGCAAATTCATCATGGGTGGATATTTAAATGACCTTCAAGGGTGTTTTTTCATTATGGGGGAGATATACGTGATCTCTAAATTCCCCCAAAGTATGGGTAAAGTAAAAAGTTGGGGTTGAAATTTTGGGGAAAACATTATTGCAATGGTGTCGATGTTGGTGATTTTGTTGATATTGGTAATAAATAGTGCCAATGTTAGTACATTAGGGCAACATTACTAATGTCAATATGCATAAGCACTAACATTGATAGATTAGGTCAAGAATGCCAAAGTTAATGACTAACTAAACCTGATAAAAAGAGGTTTAGAGGCTGACCAAACTCATTTGCAACTTGTGATTGGAGAGAGATAGAGTTATTAGAGTGATTGAGATGGTAGAGCAAGGACCTAGCAAGAGGTGCATGACCATAAGAACTAGTTGTGTCAGCTAAGAGGAGACAAAGATATGAGGTAAGAGTCTCTACTAGTTGTTTTGAAATTTAATTTGGGTATTTATAGTTTTTAGGCTAATTGAGAGGTGGGGGTATAGAAAATATTAGTATAGGGGTAGAAAATAGGGTAGGGTAGTTTTAGGATAAGTTGGGGTAGGTTTTTAGGTTAAATTTATAGTTTTGGGTTTGGGTCATTTGGCCCTAAGGCTGAACTAGTCATCGATGTTGATGAGATCCATCGATATCGGCCAACATAGCATAGAGGTTGACATGTGTCTACTGACATCGACTGATATAGATGCCTAAAAAGCATCGATGCCAAGATTAAATCTGATGTTGATGATTATGAAGAACTAGCAACATAAAAGAAAGGGTTAGTTTAGATCCCTAGTGGAAGTAAAAGACTAGCCTAATGGCTGAACTAGCCTCAGAAGACCTTGTGTTGACTGAGTGCTACTTATATAGCTCAATTCAGGGTCTCAAGCCAATATAGTTATTCCAAAGCCTAAGAAAAATATCTAAGGTATGGTTAAAAGGTGTATTAGGGGAAATGGGTAAAAAAGTAGGTTGAGACAAGTCAAGATGCCTAGGGCATAAAAGATAGGGCATGGTGTCAAGGGTTAAGCATATAGGCTGTGAGACCTGGAGTTGTGATAGGTAGGTAGGCCTAGGGTGGAGAGAGAGAAGAGGAAGTAAAGCCTAGTGTAGAGAGGTAGTGAAGCCTAGGGTAGAGAGAAAATATTAGGGTAGTTAGTTAGGTGGGTATATGGCCAAGCAAACCTTAGAAGACCCTGTGTTGACTGAGTGCTACCCACATATCCCAATTTAGGGCCTTAGACCAATGTAGTTCTCCCAAAGAGAAGGGAAAAAAGGCACTAATAGAGTATATTAAAAGGTATGTGACTTGAGTTGTGTGTATATGGATACATCCAAGGATGGAGCTAACATTATGGGATCATCTACTAAGGCTTTTGACATGTATGAGGAGGGATGTCACTCTAAATGAGTGGGAGCACATGGTAGTGGTGGGTTTAGGAGGAGTGTGATGATATTATTGAGTCACCTAAGATGTGAGTCTTATGATAGCATTAATTGAGAGGTGGGATCACACCACTAACACCTTCCATCTACTGACCAGAGAGTTGACAGTGACTTAGGAGGATGTCTATAGGATTTTATGGCTACCACTCTAGGGTGAGGAGATCTTCACATGCTTGAGGGAGGATCATGATATCCACATGGTGGATTTGTATGGTGAGCATGTTAGCAAGGTGACTTATCATTCTATGATTTTTACCTATGAGCTATTGTATATGGCTGATGAGGAGCAACATTGAATTAGCATCCTAATGATGATCAAGATCATGGTGTATACATTACCATTTACAGATGGTGGTAAATTTTTGATTGCATTGATAGGTGTGCTTACATAAATGGTTGCGAAATGGAATATTTTTGCATAGGGTCTAATGTTTTTAGTGCAAATATACAAAGAGATGTGGGGTTTTAGACTGATATAGTTTGACTATCAACCATCTACTACACTACTGGACATATGAGCACATCATGGTGACTTGACCATGGGGGTTACCTATTACTATTCTAGTCAGGTTAAGGGTTGGTTTTAGATGTTGGAAAGAGGGCATGACATAGACCTGAGTGGATGACATAGTGCATAATATTATGTATTATAGGCATATGATGAAGGGTTTGATCCCTACAGATATTGTGTTGAGACCCTACCTAACATACCCAATATTTAGAGGATAGTCATAACAACTTGTTAGTTTGTAGAGCTCACTATGGGTTAGGGGGAGATGAGCTGGTGAGTTGGAGATGGTACCCATGGCATGGGTCAGGTGGTAGTTTAGTCTACTATAGGATATTCCACCTGCCTTCCCTCAATACATAAGGGATGACATAGAGGAACCCCTATCATCACCCCAAGAGATAAATGGGCCATAGTTTGAGGAGCTACTAGTGGAGCCAGATGTTAGAGATCCATGGTGCACAACAACATATATAGCTTGGTGGGTAGTTTTAAATCCCATGGTGGAGATCAAGAGGTCACCACCAGACTTACAAGGGTTGGTGAGAGAGAGGGATGCAACCATACATGCATGAAATAAAACTCTGCAGGTTAGAGATACAACACAGGCATAGGTTGTAGCCTTACAAGGGTAGGTTGTGATGTGACAAGGCTAGATTGGGGCATTATAGGTCTAGGTTGTAGTATTATAGGGCTAGGTTAGAGTGTTATAGGGTTAGGTGACTATAGTGAGAATGAAGAAAGATATCTTGAGAGTAATAGGTCAACCTGCTCCTCCTCTTCCACCATAGGAACTAGTACAAGTTGAGCCATCATCAAGTGTTATGGGACCTCCATAGACTATATCTCTAGTGATATATATTACTACCCTGGATGAGATTTCCTACTATAAGAGGGCCATCAGAGAGTTTCCATAGATTCAGTGGTATTTTGAGTTCAGGGAGCAAGAGAGATCCATGTCATATGCCATAACTTTTGGCTCATGTAGACGTAGATGAGTTGAGAGTGGCGATGACACTGCTTTGTCATGACCACATGGAGAGCCATGATGATCTTAAGTGCTAGATTTTATCATTTTTGATGTTAATGCTGATTATGTGCATAGTTAGTTTGTTAGTTTCATCTTGGTGCTTTTCCATATTTTGTGATGGTGACTGCTTAAAATGAATAAATTAGTCATGTTAGTTTGTTTCAGCATTTTTCCATAATTGTGATGGTGTATGCATAAAATAAATTGAGTAGGCTTTGAAAGTGTTGGTATGACATTATTTTTCATCTTAATAGAATAATTGACATGTGGTTTGGATGGGAAAATTAAAAGGTAGAATGTTGGTGCACTGGAAAAGACCATAATTAGAACATAAATAGGTTCAAGAAGATAAACCTCTTTCATGCCTTATATCTTTGAACCATTGTGTTTATTAGAGAAGCATCATGATCACCTTATGTTAAGTGAGCTTCATAGTCCCTTGAAATAGTATGAGGGAAAAAGGGTAAAATGAGGGAAAAATGTTTGGGTAGTGTAACCTACAAAGTGGGGATGATATTCCCCTATTGTGGGTGACTCGAGAGATACTATAGGCAAGTTCATGACTTAAAGCTTTTTTTTTTATGTAAGTTGATTAATGTGGGAAGCCTACAATGGGATTTTGTATGGGTTAAGGTCATATAAAGCTGATCAATATGAGGAGCCTATTTGATTTGTATCTCCCTCTGAGAACAAAGCTTGACTTAGCCATCCTTCAAGGGAGTAGTCTAGAGTTTGTTTTTAAGTTTAAATAGCTGTCCTTTAAGGGAGTAGTCTATTGATAGTAGCAAAGGGAAATTACGTAGTTATCCTTTAAGGGAGTAGTCTACATTGAGAAGTATGACTTGAGAGTTTATAACTTGTCACATATCCCATTTTTTTGTGTGATTTTAGTCATGGACAAGACTATAGAGGCTTAGGAGTTTTCCACTTTGAGGGAAACACCATACCACTACGTAAGTTAACTAAGTGTATAGGAGTAAGGGTGAAGAGGAAGGGAAATTAATGTAATAGGGATGCTCAAGGGAGGAACTAAAGTTAAACACAAGGTGAAATGATGTTTGGTTAACAAAAGAATGGTCAGAGGTGTAAGGCATTTAAATGCTCAGGTTTTGGCCTTTCTTTGAGAGAAGACAAGCGATAATTTCTTGAGACATACTTGTGAGTTATGATATAAGGTCCAAGCCAATTAGGATCAAATTTACCCCATTTGATTTTCTCCATATTAGTCACATGATTTTATTTTAAGATGAGATTTCTTATATTGAAATCTTGCTCTTTGAGGTTTTTGTTATAAGCGCATTTGATACACTCTTGAAATATTTGGAGGTGGTTGAGGGCTATGAGATGATGCTCATCAAGTAAATCAAGTTGAGCCAAACATTCTTGGTGAAATGCATCATTAGTAAGAATGTATTTGAGAGAAATGCAAAGAGAAGAAATCTGGACCTCAAGAGGAAAGATAGCCTCTGTCCCATAGACCAAGGAAAAAGGGGTAGCATCTGTAAGGATTAAAATGTTAGTGTTATAAGCCCATAAAGCAAAGGGAATGTATGTATGCCAATCCTTGCCCATATCATTGACTACCTTCATTAGGATTTTTCTTAATGTTTTGTTAGAAGCTTTTGCCTATCCATTTTCTTGTGGATAATATGGTGATGAGAAGCTTAATTTGATTCCAAATGTATCACAAAGACTTTGAACAGTCTTGTTTTTGAAATATTTATCATTATCTATTATAATTTTATGAGGAAAAATAAAATGATAGATGAGGTGATGGTTGATGAAGTCAATAATTTTATCAGCTTTAGGGGAGATGAGAGGAATGGTCTCGACCCACATGGTAAAATATTCAGTGGTAGTAATGATAGAGTGATGACAGAGGGAGGAATGTGGGTTAATCTCCCTAATGAGATCTAATCCCCATTAGGAGAAGGGTTAAAAGTCTTTGGCAACTTGTAATGCATGACTCCAAACATGAAGTAGGTTAGCTTCTTGTTGACATTTGACACGACGTCGAATGTAATCAACACAGTCTTGATGAAGTGTGGGCCAATAATAGCCCATTTGAAGGATACGCTTGGAAATTATGTGACCATTGGAATGTCTACCAAAAATCCCATCATGGACTTCCTTAATAGCAAAGGGAGTCTCAGTACTAGTGAAGAATCTAATGAGAAGACCAGAAGGGATAATAGAAAAGGAAAGGTAATCGATGAGTTGCTTGTACCATAATTTATGTGGGTTGGAAGTTACATTTTTGATAAAGAGGATGTTAGTTGATAGATATGAAGGTAATGTTAAGTGATGAATGGTGACATAGATTTGCGAAGAAGAGGATGAAGAGGGTATGTGTGAGGCAAGTGAAGCCATCGTGTTCATAAACTTGTTTGTAGATCAAGGAATAGTTTGTAAGAGACAAGAGTAAAATGATTCTAAGAGCATATCTACACAATGTTTATACCATTGTAGAATTTCATTTTTTTATAGGTAGGAACCATTAACCTGGTTAACCACTAGATGAGAATCACCAAAAGTGGTCATGGATTTGATACCCAAGAAGAGATCTATTTAAACTCCTAAGATCAAAGCCTCATATTCGACCATATTGTTAGTGCATTCAACATATAATTTAAATAACAAAGGCATAGGATCACCATCTATAGGAATAAGAATGACCTCCACACCCCCACTGTGTTGACATTTAGACCCATTGAAGAACATCATCATTTAATAGGAGGTGTCATTGCTGGAAAGTGTTGTGATGGATTCATCAGGCAATTGAAGGTTTAAAGGTTGATTGTCAGGTAAAGGGGAAACAACTAACTAGTTAGTGATTGTTTTCTCCTTGATATACTTTTTTTGAATGAATTCTAAGTCAAATTCATCAAGAAGCATGAGCCACCAAACTACATGTTGGTTGTGATATGGCTTGGAATACATATATTTAAGGGGATCAATATGGGTGACCACATAGGTTTTATGATTTAAGAGATAATGGTGAAGTTTGGAGGTGGAAAAGGCCAATGCAATGTAAAGTTTTTGGGTATGGGTATACCAAGTCTCATAATCAATAAGTGTGTGGCTTATGTAGTAAACTGCCAACTCTCAATGTTGGTCATCTTGATGTGTAATCACTACACCTATAGAGTGGTATGTTATGGAAGATGATGTCTTCAAAAGTATCATGTGGGGAAGATGATGTCTTAAATGGAATGAGAACATCATTGGGACTATAAGTCATGTTGCATATTTTAAACAAAGGTGGGTCAATTGGTATAACTTGTACTTGTCCATCATGTTCAAAGATAACATAACAATGCAAAGTTGAGGGTACACATGTCGTGGCACATATCCAAGGTCGCTCAAGTAGTATGTTATATTGGAAATCTCCTTATAAAACATAGAAGAGCTCAAGAATAATGCAGGGACCTACATGGATATGTAAGACAATAGTGCCCACTGTAGTAGTTGTAGTATCGTTAAAGGAGTGGGGTATTGCATCAGTTTGAGACATGTATTTATCAAGAATTGATAGCTATTTATAGGCATAGATGGAAATAATATTAATACTAACTCCCCCATAAATCATGACTCTCTTGGCATGAGTTTGATCAATATATGTGGTGATAAAAAGGGTAGAATCTTGATATTCATAGTGTTGAAGTGGAATTTATGAATCACTAAAAGAAATCAAGGAGATGGGAATTAAGTGAGATGACCAAAGCTACGAGAGGTTAGGGATCATCAAGTTGTAATTCAATAGCTTCCAAGTCACTAATCAAATCTTGATGGTATTGGGATGAGTTTTGTATTAACTCATACAAGGACATTTTCATAGGAGTTTGGTGAAGCTGTTTCACCATTGAGATTGAATAATGTCTAAAGATGTCAGTTCAGGGAGGCCCAAGATGGAAATATTGGGATTAAGAGTTCCTTTAGAAAATGGATGAGCCCAAGGAGCCATGGGTTTTTCCTTTCCTTTATCTTTTTGGTTTTGTGACTATGTGGCCAAATTGACTGTGTTGATTTGAAATGTAGGTGAAGGAGGTAGTAAAGGGGTCACGACCACATATTTGGGTTTGAATTTAGGTGGAATAGTAGGAGGAATTATGGATGTAGAAGATGGAATAAGAGGAAGGTTAATAGGTGTATCATTAAAGAGAGTGTCAACATCAATGTGTTGTTGAATGACTACTATGAGGGTTTTATAATTCTCAGTATCATGTCCAAGTGAGTGATGATATAAACACACTTGCGTATCATAAAACCAAGATGTATTATTTCAAAAAGGACTATAAGGATTAATGGGAAGAAGAGTTATTATGGAAGATTGTAATAATTGACATAGGAAAAAACTCTAAGAGCCTGTGGGTGGGCTTGCAATTGTTGTGCTAATAGGAGTTAACACCTTATTTTATTTAGGATTTGTAGGGGTGATTTTACATGGTACCTTGTTTGGTAGAGTTAAGTGTTTGAGTGACACTTGATTGGTATCAGGTATCATGGTGTCAGATTTAAAAGGCCTACTATGTGGCAAAGGCAATAGTGGAGGTAACTTAACCTTTTGTTTTACTAGAGTCAGTGATAATCCAACTAAAGTGGAGGGGTGTGGACCCAAAATGGATGATAAAGTTGAGGGTTGAAGAAGGGATCGATGAGATCTAGGAAGCTTAACATTTTTATATAATTTAGGATGCAAAAATCTAACTTGTGGTTGAGGAGTTAAATCTAATTTCACTTATTGATGAATCAGATTAGAGACGAGGCATATGCCTGAGGGCCTAATCTACTTTAATGTCGTATATTCCTATGAGGGTAAGGGTTCTAACATAGATGGCTAGACTTCTGGTGATTTTGGCAAAGAATCTCTAGCTTTATCAAAGACCTTGGGGTAAAGGGTAGTGAGAGGGTTGGCAGTAAAGGTTGACATTCATTATGTTGGATAATGAGTTTTAAACTGGTCCTAAAATGTTGCATGATATAGCTTCATGGAGTCAAGAAATTCTAGACTTTTCACCAAACATGAGATGGGTTTAGATGAAGTTGATGTAGGCCTTATGGTTGTGTCTTTAGAAGGCTAAGGTGTTTGAGAAAGAGGGAAATTATTGATTTTTGCTACTTCAGGCTAAGGACAAGAAATAACCACAACGGGATCTTCTTCGACAGAAATGGGAGAAGAGACATGGTCTACCATGGGTGGAGCAAAAGTTGGCGAAAATGGTTCCTTAAGAGGGTAAAGCATAGGTATTATGGCTCCCTAAACATGTGGGTGAGGCATAGGTAAAGTATAGTCCTCCATAGGTAAAATAAGGGGTAAGAGTGGTATAATTGGAGTAGGCACAATATGTCTCTCATCTAATGTAAGAATGGATAAAACTGACTCTTTTAGTGCAAAGGTGGAGTGGTTGGGGTACTACTCTCTATGGGTGGAGGAGAGGTAGGTGAAGAGGGTTCCTTAAGAGGGTGTAATATAGGAATGATGTTCCCTTCAATATGTGATTGAGGAATGGGTAGGGTGTAGTCTTCAAGTGGTAAGAGGATAGGTACTATTGGTGCAAAAAGAATTGGCATTACAAGTTCCTCTGGTGGTAAAAGAAGTGGTAAAGGAGGCTCTTCCTCATGGGGGAGTGGAATAGGTGAAATAGTCTCTTTAACCTGAAGAAGAGGAATGGGAAAAATAAATGCCATTGACTATGGGAGAGGAGTCGATAAAATGGGTGTCTCTTATTGAAGGGGACATTGAACTAGAGGTAAAGGAGAAACCATATTAACCATATGGATATTATGGTCACCTGAATTAGTTATGGTTTGAATAATATCTTGATTAGGTGAATGGTTAGGAAAAGGGTTTTTGAACACATCCATACTTTGATTAGGGGGTGCATTAAGATTATCCAAGGTGAGATCACCTCTATCAAGCATGTCTTGAATGATGTTCTTGAGTGTCTTACAACTATTATAATTATGGCCTTTAACTTGATGGTAGCTATAAAACTCATCTTCCTTATACCAAGTTGGGATAGGATGGGAAGGGTTGAACTGTATAGTAGGTTTGATTTGAGGAAGGGCTATGATACATTGTTGCAATAGTTTTTCCAAAATGGATGTGTATGACTCCCCAATGGGAGTGTATTATGTTTGTTCATACCGTTGTTGGAATTACTTTGTAAGATTTTGGGAAGTTAAGGGATTTGATTGGTTTGTGATTATGAAAGAGGATAACTTAATGACCACCACATTGGCAGAGCTTTTACCTTTTTGGTTAGAAGGAGAAGTTTTAGAAGAAGAGCAGTCATTTGATTTGAAATTGAGATTCTTACTATAAAATTTGACTTTACCTTTGTTAATAGCCTAAATCTTGAGTTTTCATGAATAGTAGATATGAAATGGTAGCAAAGAAAATGCTTAAAATACATATAGAATAAGTGATTGTACTTAGCTGTAGTGGTGACTAAATGATAAGTACAAGATTGATGGCTCCTATCAAGTAGTTTGAATCGATGCCCTGAACAGAGAGAACAAGTAGGTGTTGCTGGTCTTCAAGAGCTTGGTTCCTGATTGTGATTGACTTATGCAAGATAATAGTAAGTGAGGATGTCAAAAGTTTAATGCTGAGAGATTAAATTCAAGTAAGAATGAATTTTATTGATTTTTACTGACCTGAACTTCAGGCTGGAGTTGGGATTATATTGCCAATGTCGGTGATCCCACCGATGTTGTAAAGCTTACTATTTTTGGCCTATTTTTTGTTGCTCTTTGTGCCAAGTGTGTCACACATTATAAAATGGTAAAAATAAGAGTTTAAGGAGGTAGTTGATTAGGAATTTAGTTTGGAAGTGAGAATAAGTCTTGAGTAGTTAAGATGAGGGGACCAGGTCTTGAGGTGACTCATCAGGTGAGAATTAGTCATAGGATTAGGTGGCTAGGTAAGGTGGCAAAAGGGGTTTTTAATTAACTTAATTAAGTATTTTAAATTAATTAAATGTGTGAGGGGTAAAATCATGGGTTAGGGAGGCTAATTGTTATCATTAAAAATAGGCTTAAGTGGGGTTTTGACACACAAAGTTACGCACATGTTTGTGATGTAATTTTGGTGTCTACATTTACCCCTTTTATCTTATAATTTGCACTGATAATTTTTAAGACAAAAGTAGGAGTTAGATGCTCCAAGTATTGGATGAGGTATCACCCCTCAAAATGAGAATCGATAGAGGAGAAACTAGAATCAAGTACCAGTTTGATCAAAATGTAATTGGGTGAGTAGTGGAGAATTTAGTATCACTTCATATGCATATACTAATATGAGATATAGTTGACAAAGTCAAGAACATGCAAGGGTGAGAAGGACTTGGATAGAAATAACCAAAGTATAACTTGTAAGTGATAGCTGATGAGTCAAAATAAGCAAAGTTGTAGCTTTAATGGTTGATGTGTCCTAGGTATTCGAGGTAGGAAGTACCCCTAGGAAACACAAAAGGGTTGAAGTGTTAGGTTGTGGAGCTAAAAGCTTCAACTATTGTAGACATGGAGGAGGTTGCTGAGTTCTAGGGAGACCGGCATCGGTAGAGTATAGTGTTGAAGGAAACTGACATTGGTAGGTGTGAACTGAAGACAACCGGCATCGACAGGAGGTCGGCCAGCATCGGTCACCTCCAAGCAGACAGGAACCGATGTCAGTCACATGTGGTGGTTCTAGAATTGTTCGTTGCATGGACAGTTAGTTTGTTGAACTGAGTGTTTGCATGTTAAGGGCTAATTATAGTCTCGAGTTGCGTGTCTAATTATTGTAAATTAAAAGTCTAAGTTATTGTTTAAGTGTGGGATCTATTTATAGACCCATTGGCATGTATTGTAATTAAGGCAAGAAAATGATTTCTTCCAGTTGTAGGATCTTGGTCAGTAGGGGTGCAAGGCCATGTTTGAAGATCTACATGCGTAAGTATGATCGTTTGAGTTGCAAGTTGTTGCAAGCTTATGGGAGATCTACTTGAAGTACTTTGAGTATTTGTGTATTGGCAGGGTTATTACTAATTGGTTGGAGGTGAACACAAATTTTGTGTGTGAGTTGTGTGTTGGGACCGTTTTTGGTAGGAGAGTGAACTCTTGAAGAAAATTACTAAACACTTGAGGTGTGGGAAGCTTCTGAGAGGTGTGGAGGAGAGGTGGCATCTTCTTTATTGTATTTTCTTTCTGGATGAGTATTAATACAAGATTGTGTATTGTCTCTCATATTCTGTGCTATTTGTGAATTCTAGTTACTTGTACTTCTAGTTAATTCTGCATGTTTAATTGCTTGTATTTGGTAATCATATTGTGCTCTTTCTGAGGAGCAAGATCCTAACAAGTGGGATCATAACAGGTGTGTTGTTCTGGATTCCCCAACAATAATCAAAGTTGTAGCTTTAATGGTTGATGTGTCCTAGGTATTCGAGGTAGGAAGTACCCCTAGGAAACACAAAAGGGTTGAAGGTGATAGGACTAGCTTGGTTGCCATCCTAAACATCTAATATACATGCATGTGAACAATAGTCAACTATAGCAAAATAACATAAGAAGTCAAGACAAATAATGAAAGGTTGGTTTAAAATGATCAATGAGCAAGGAGATATTCATGATATCCAACCAAAGTCATCATGGGTGGAGATTTAAATGATCTGTAAGGGTGTTTGTCATAGTGGGGGAGATATATGTGATCTCTGAATTACCCCAAAGTATGGGTAAAGTAAAAAGTTAGGGTTGATTTTTTGGGAAAAACATTATTGCAATGGTGTTGATGTCAGTGACTTTGTCGATATCGATAATAAATAGTGTCGATGTTAGCACATTAGGAAAACATTGCCAATATTATTATGCATAAGCACCGATGTCAATAGATTAGGTCAAGAATGCTGACATTGATGACTGACCAAAATTGACAAAAAGGGGTTTGGTGGCTAACCAAACTCATTTATAACTTATGATTGGAGACAAATAGAGCTGTGAGAGTGACTAAGATGGTAGAACAAGGAGGGGACCCATCAGGAGGTACATGGCCATAAGAGCTAGCTGTGCCAGCTAGGAGGAGACATAGAGATAAGGTAAGAGTCTTTGCTAGTTATTTTGAAATTTGATTTGGGTATTTATAGTTTTTAGGCTAATTGAGAGGTGGGGGTATAGAAAAGGTTAGTATAGGGGTATAAAATAGGGTAGGGTAGTTTTAGGATAAGTTAAGGGGAATTTGGGGTAGGTTTTTAGGTTAAATTTATTATATTGGGTTTGGGTCGTTCAACCCTAGGGATGAACCATTCACCAACATCAGTGAGGTCCTTTGACATAAACCAACATGACATAATGGTTGGAAGGTGTCTAGTGACATCAGTCGACATTGTTGCCTACAAAGTGTTGATGTCAGCATTAAAGCTGACGTCAGTGACTATGAAGAACTAACAACATAGGAAAAAGGGTCAGTTTGGATCCCTAATGGAAGTATAAGACTAGCCTAATGGCCAAGCTAGCCTTAGAAGACCTTGTGTCAACTGAGTGATACCTACATAGCCCAGTTTAGGGTCTCAAGATAATGTAGTTCTCCCAGAGCCTAGGAAAAAGATCTAAGGTATGGTTAAAAGGTGTATTAGGGGAAATGGGTAAAAAGGTAGGTTGAGACAAGTCAGGAGGATTAAGGCATAAAAGATAGGGCATAGTGTTAAGGGTTAGGGATATAGGCCATGAGGCCTAGAGTTGTGATAGGTAGGTAGGCCTGGGGTGGAGAGAGAGAAGAGGTATTAAAGCTTAGGGTAGAGAGAGAGAGGTAGTGAAGCCTAGGGTAGAAAGAAAAGAGTAGGGTAGTTAGTTAGGTGGGTATATGGCTGAGCTATCCTCAGAAGACCTTGTGTCAACTGAGTGCTGCCTATATAGCTTGATCAGGGCCTCAAACCAATGTAATTCTCCTAAAGAGAATGGAAAAATTGTGGCTATAGAGTATATTAAAAGGTATGTGACTTGAGTTGTGTGTGTATGGATGTAGGTGAGGATGGAGCTGACATTATGGGATCAATATACCAAGGCTTTTGACATGTATGAGGAGGGATGTCACTCCAGATGAGTGGGAGTACATGGTAGTAGTGGGGTTAAGAGGAGTGTGATGATATTGTTAATTCACCCAAGATGTGAGTCTTATGATAACATTGATTAAGAGGTGGGATCACACCACCAACACCATCCATCTACCAATCAGAGAGTTGATAGTGACTCAGGAGGATGTCTATAGGATTTTATAGTTGCCAATCCAAGATGAGGAGCTCTTCGCATGCTTGAGAGGAGCATGATATCCACATGGTGGCTTTGTATGGTGAGCATGTTAACGAGATGACTTATCATTCTATGAGTTTTGCCTATGAGCCATTATATATGGCCGATGAGGAGTAACATCGACTGGGCATCTTGATGATGATCAAGATCATGATATATGCATTAACAAATGCAAATAGTGGTAGACTTTTGATTGCATTGATAGGTGTGCTTGCATAGATGGTTGAGTAGTGGACTATTTTGTATGGGGTCTAGTGTTTTTAGTGCAGTTATATAGAGAGCTATCTATGATGGTAATATAGTTTATGTGTTAGCCATCTATGACACTATTGGGCATATGAGCATATCATGATGACCCAACCATCGGGGTTACCTATTACTATTCTAGTTGACTTCAGGGTTGGTTTGAGATGCTGGAGAGAGGGTATGACATAGACTTGAGTGGATGGTATAGTTCATGATGTTGAATATTATAGGTGCGTAAGGGTTTAATCCCTACTGATATTATGTGGAGACTTGACCTGACATACCTGATATTCAAAGGATAGCCACAATAGCTTGTTGGTTTGTAGAGCTCACTATGGGTTAGGGGGAGATGGGTTGGTGAGTTGGAGATGGTATCTATGGCATGGGTCAGGAGGTAGTTTGGTCTATTATAAGATATTCTACCTATCTTCCCTCGATATAAGAGGGATGACATAAAGGCACCCCTACCATTACCCTATGAGATAGATGGGCTAGATTTTGAGGAGCTACAAGCGAGGACAGATGTTGGAGATGTAGGGTGCATAACAACATATAAAACTTGGTGGGTAGGTTTACATATCATGGTGGAGGTTAAGAGGCCACCAATAGATTTATAGGGGTTGGTGAGAGTGCAGGATGTAGTCGTACATGCATGAGATGTAGCTTTGCAAGCTAGAGATACATCGCATGCACATGTTTTAGTTTTATAAGGGTAGGTTGTGACATTACAAGGCTAGATTGGGGCATTATAGGGCTGGGTTGAAACATTATAGGGATAGGTCAGAGTGTTATAGGGTCAAGTGATTTCAGTGATAGTAGAGAGAGACATCTTGAGAGCAACAAGTCAGGCTACTCCTCCTCCACCATAGGGACCAGTACATGCTAGGCCATCATCAGGTGCTATGGGACCTCCATAAACTGTATCTCTAGAAAGATATACTATTGCCTTAAATGAGATTGCCTACTATGAGAGGGCCATTAGATAGTTTCCATAGATTCAATGGTATTTTGAGTTCAAGGATTAAGAGAGATCTGTGTCACATGCCATAGCTTTTGGTTCATGTAGATGCAGACGGGCTGAGAGTGGTGATGACACTACTTTGTCATGACCATGTGGAGAGCCTCGATGATATTGAGTGATATATTTTGTCATTTTTGATTAGATTTGTTATCTGTACATCAACCTATGAGCCGAAGATGTGAGATGTATATTTTTTGAGAGAGAGATGATATTATGATGATGTATTGATGGACATGTTACTAATGATATATATATGAGATGTTTATTTATTTATGATTGTGATGAGGATATTATCATAGATGATGATATAGATGATGAGTTATGTTATGTTAATTTTTATGTTAATGTTGATTATGTTAGTTGAGTTAGATTAGCCTTTCCCATATATGTGATGGTATATGCATAGTTGGTTTGTTAGGTTCATCTTAGCGCTTTTCCATATTTTATGATGGTGTATGCTTAAAATAAATAAATTGGTCATGTTAGTTTATTTTAGCATTTTTACATATTTGTGATGGTGTATGTGTAAAATAAATTGAATGGGCTTTGACAGTGTTGGTATGACATTATTTTTCATCTCAATAGAAAAATTGACATATGGTTTGGATGGGAAAATAAAGAGGTAGAATGCTCGTGCACTGGAAAAAACCATAATCAAAACATAAATAGGCTTAGGAAGATAAACCTCTTTCATGCCTTATATCTTTGAACCATTGTGTTTTTTAGATAAGCATTGTGTTCACCTTATGTTAAGTGAGCTTCACAGTCCCTTAAAATAGTATGAGGGAAAAAGGGTAAAATAAGGGAAAAATGTTTGTGTAGCATAACCTATGAAATGGGGATGATATTCCCCTATTGTGGGTGACTCAAGAGATACTATAGGCAAGTGCCTGACCTAAAGCTTTTTTTTTTAATTTTATGTAAATTGATCAATGCGAGAAGGCTAAAATGGGATTTTGTATGGGTTAAGGTCATATAAAGCTGTTTAATATGAGAAGCTTGTTTGATTTATATTTCCCTTTGAGAATAAAGCTTGACTTATCCATCTTTCAAGGGAGTGGTCTAAGCATTTGTTTTTAAGTTTAAATAGATGTCCTTTGAGGGAGCAGTCTATTGATAGTAGAAAAGGGAAATCACATAGTTGTGCTTCAAGGGAGTAGTCTACGTTGAGAAGCATGACCTGAGAGTTTATAACTTGTCACATATCTTATTTTTTTTGGGTGCTTTTAGTCATGGACAAGACTATAAAAGCTTAGGAGTTTTCCACTTTGAGGGCAACGCCATACCAGTACGTAAGTTAACTAAGTGTATAGGAGTAAGAGTGAAGAGGAAGGGAAATGAATGTAATAGGGATGCTCAAGGGATGAATTCAAGTTAAACATAAGGTGAAGTCATATTTGGTTAACAAAAGAATGGTTATAGGTGTAAGGGATTTAATGGCTTGGGTTCTAGCCTTCCTTTGAGAGAATACAAGCGATAAGTTTTTGAGCCATACTTGTGAATTATGAATAGGGTTCAAGCCAATTAGGAGCAAACTTACCTCATTTGCTTTTCTCCATGTTTGTCATATGTTGGTTTTTTTTTAAGATGAGATCTCCTATATTAAAATCTCGCTCTTTAAGGTTTTTTTAATAAGCATGTTTGATACACTCTTGATAGATTTAGAGATGTTGAGGGCTATGAGATGACGCTCATCAAGTAATTCAATTTGAGACAAATGTTATTGCTGAAAGTCATCATTAGTAAGAATGTCTCTAAGAGAAATATGAAGAGAAAGAATCTGGACCTCTTGAGGAAAAATAGCCTCCATCATATAGACCAAGGAAAAAGGGGTAGCACCCATAGGGTTTAAATCCTAATGTGGTAAGTCCATAAAGCAAAGGGAATGTGCATATGCCAATCCTTTCTCATATCATTGACTACCTTCATGAGAATTTTGGTTAATGTTTTGTTAGAAGCTTCTACCTGTCCATTTACTTGTGGATAGTATGATGATGGGAAGCTTAATTTGATTCCAAATGTATCATAAAGACTTTGAATAGTATTATATTTGAAATATTTGTCATCATCTATTATAATTTTATGAGGGACACCAAAATGATAGATGATGTGATAGTTGATGAAGTCAACAATTTTGTCAACTTTAGTGGAGATGAGAGGAATGGCCTCAACCCACTTGGTGAAATATTTAGTGGCAACAATGATAAATTGATGTTGGAGGGAGGAATGAGGGTTAATACCCTTGATGAGATCTACAACCCATTAGGAGAAGGGCCAAAAGTCTTTGGCAACTTATAATGCATGACTCCGAATATGAAGTAGGTTAGCATGTTATTGACATTTGATGTAATGTCAAACATAATCAACACAATCTTGATGAAGTGTGGGCCAATAATAGCCAAGTCAAAGGATACGCTTGGCAACTATGTGACCATTGAAATGTCCACCAAAAATCCCATCATGGACTTCCTTAATAGCAAAGGGAGTCTCAGTACTAGTGAGGCATCTAAGGAGAAGACTAGAAGGAATAATAGAAAAGGAAAGGTAATATGTGAGTTACTTGTACCATAAGTCATGTGGGTTAGAGGTTACATTTTTGATAAAGAGGATGTTAGTTGATACATATGATGGTAATTTTAAGTGATAAATAGTGACATAGATTCTTGAGTAAGAGGATGAAGAGGGTATGTGTGAATCAAGTGATGCCATTGTGTCTGCAAACTTGTTTGTAGATCGAGGAACAGTTGTAAGAGATAAGAGTCAAATGATTCGAAGAGCATATCTACAAGATGTTTATACCATTTTAGAATTTTATTTTTACATAGGTAGGAACCATTAACATGGTTAACCACTAGCTAAGAATCACCAAAAATGGTCATGGATTTGATACCTAAGAAGAGAGCTATTTGAAGTCTTAAGATCAAAGCCTCATATTCAGCCATATTGTTAGTGTGTTCAAAATCCAATTTAAATGATAAAGGCATAGGATCACCATCTAGAGGAATATGAATGAACCCCACACCCCCATTGTGTTGACATTTATACCCATCAAATAACATCATCATTTGATAGGAGGTGTCATCGGTGGAGAGTGTTGCAATGGATTCGTCAGGGAATTCGAGGTTTGAAGGTTGATTGTCAGGTAAAGGGGTGGTAGCTAACTAGTCAATGATTGTTTTCCCCTTGATAGAATTTTTTTGAATGAATTCTAAGTCAAATTCAGCAAGAAGCATGAGCCACCGAGCTACATGATGGTTGTGATATGGCTTGGAATACATATATTTGAGGGGATCAGTATGGGTGACCACATAGGTTTTTTGATTGAGGAGATAATGGAAAATTTTGGAAGTGGAAAAGACCAATGCAAGGCAAAGTTTTTTGGTATGGGTATATCGAGTCTCATAATCAATAAGTGTGTGGCTTATGTAGTAAATCACTTTCTCTCTATGTTGGTCATCTCGATGTGCAATCATTGCACCTAGAGAATAGTCTATTGTGAAGATGTATAGGTAGAAAGGCTGATTTTCCTTAGGTGGAATAAGAACCAGTGGGGAAAGAAGATATTGTTTAAGTACATCCAAAATGTTCTTGGTAATCTGAATTCCAATAGAAGGAGACATCCTTTTTGAGAAGATGGTGAAAGTGTTGGCAATGATCTAACAACTGAGAGATGAATCAATAGATTGACTGAAGTTTGCCTTGCAAGCTATGGAGTTGTTTGATATTAGTAGGTGGAGGCATCTCTAGGATTTATCTAACCTTAATAGGATTGACCTTGATACCATGGAGAGAAATGATAAAACCTAAGAGCTTACTAGAAAGGACACAAAAGACATATTTATTTGGGTTTAGTCAAACTTTACATTGGAGGAGATGAGAAAATATAATTTTGAGAATTGTCAAATGATCCTAGCAAAGTTTAGATTTGTCAAGTAAGTCATCCATGAAATCTTCCATAATTTTGTGTAGGATATCATGGAAAATGTAAGTCATGGCATGTTGATAAGTGGCACCAGTGTTCTTCAAACCAAAAGGCATAACTTGATAATATAAAGTCCCCTAATGGGTAATGAAGGTTGTCTTATGCTGATCCTTAGGAGCAACCATGATTTGATTATATCTAGAGAATCAATCCATAAGTGATAACATCTCATGTTCGGTTGTTAGATCAACAAGTTGGTCAATGCTCAGCAATGGGAAATCATCTTTTGGACAAGCGAGGTTTAAGTCACGATAGTTGGTTCAAATACAGATTCCCCCAATCACTTTTGTGATAATAATGATATTGGAAATGCATTACGGATAGTCAATGGGTTGGATAAAGTTAAGATAAAGGATTCATTGGAGCTTTTCTTTGATAAGAAGAGCAATACAAGGGTGCATCTTGTGAAGCTTATACTTAACAAGTTTGGCATCTTGCTTGGTGGTAATTTTATGGGTGATGATAGAGGGGTGAATACTAGGCGTGTCATTATAAGACCAAGTGAAGGCTTTGCTATGCTTATTAAGAAATGTGGTATAATCAGCTTACTTAGAGGAATCTAAAGATTGGCCAATCTTGAGGATGTGAGGGTTATCATGAGAGGGCATGTTGATGTCAATGGTTGATTCATTTAACATAGCTTTTGTTTCAGATGGGAGTGATCATTGGATATAAGAATCATTCACACCCATGTATGTCAGAATTGTGTCATCATCTTGACATTGGACATTATTAATGGTGGGATAATCTTCATCAATTATTTTAGGATGAATGAGAGGAAGGGACCTTGTTTCCTTACCCTTGTAATAGGTGAGAGGTCCAAAATGGATGGAATTTATTGAAAAAAAATTAGGAGGTATAAATACCTTTGATTCAATAGGTGATGGTGGATAAAGAGAGACTGTTTCTTCAATAATTGGTTCATGGGAAGTTTTAGTGAGTTTGTTTGGTTCCTCATAACCCACTCCATGCCTATTTTTAGAATTTTTAATGGTGTTGCTAATAAGATATTCAATAGGCATATGGACACCCTATTGATAATGACCCAAACCAAATCCTTTCTAGGCACACCTACAAAGATAGGTGTGAGTGAATCTAGGGTTACTCAGGAAAGAGAAGTCAGTTAAATGGTTGTGGTGAAGGAGATGGATTGTAAATAATGGGAACTTGATCAATTTCCCCATCTATGAGATTAGTTCAAAGGTTAGGGGGCCTATAAGGGATGACCATCCCAATGCAAGCATCATAATTTGGATGTATGTGAAGCTTTCCATACTCTTGTAGAGTATAGAACATGTCAAACATAAAAAAATGATAGTTATTAAGTGATAAACATTGAAAAATTTCCTCCATGGGATCTTTGTCAATAATTTGCGTTACTGGTATTTATGTAACCACAGGAGTGGAGCTTGTAAAAGCTTCAAAATTATCATGCATGGAAGATGATGTATTCAATGTAATGAGAACATCATTGGGACTATAAGTCATGTTGCATGTTTTAAAAAGAGGTGGGTCACTGGGTATAACATGCACTTGTCCATCATGTTCAAACTTGACACAAAAGTGTAATGTTGAGGGTACACATGCCATGGCACGTATCTAAGGTCACCCAAGCAATATGCTATATTGGATCTCTCTTTCCACAACATAAAAGAGCTTGAGAATAGTGTGGGGACCTACATGGATATGTAAGACAATAATGCCCACTGTAGTAGCTATAATATCATTAAAAGAGTGGAGTACCGCATCAATTTGAGACATGCAATTATCAGGAAGGGCTAGCTATTTATAGGCATGGGTATAAATAATATTAATACTAGCTCCCCCATCAATCATAACTCTCTTGACATGAGTTTGATCAATATATGTGGTGATAAAAGGGTATATTCTTGATCTTTTGGGTGTTGAAGTGGAATTTTTGAATCATTGAAATAAATTAGGGAGATGGAATTAAGTGAGTTGACCAAAGCTATGAGAGGTTTGGGATCATCAGGTTGTACTTTAATATCTTGAAAGACACTAATAAAATCTTGATAGTGTTGGGATGAGTTTTGTATTAAATCATACAAGGATATTTTCATAGGAGTTTGGTGAAGATGTTTCACCATTGAGCTTTGACTAACATCCAAAGATGTCAGTTTAGGGAGGCCCAAGATGGAAATATTAGGATTGAGAGGAGTGTCTTTAGAAAAGGGATGAGCCTAAGGAGCCACAGGTTTTTCCTTTCTTTTATCTTTTTGGTTTTGTGATCGTGTGTCCACATTGACTATGTTGATTTGAAATGTAGGTGGAGGAGGTAGTAAAGGGGTTATGACCACATCTTTGGGTTTGAATTTAGGTGGAATAGTAGGAGGCATTATGGATGATAAAGGTGGAATAAGAGGAAGGTTAACAGGTGTATCATCAAAGAGAGTGTCAACATCAAAGTGTTTTTGAATGACTGTTGTGAGGGATTTATAACTCTCAGTATCATGGCTAGGTGAGCGATGATATAAACACAATTGTGTATCATCAAAACAAGATGGATTTGTTCCAGAAGGACTATAAGGTTTAATGAGAGGAAGAGATAATAAGAGTGCACACCTTCTTTTGTTTAGAAGTCATAGGAGTGATTTTATGTGGTGCCTTATTTGACAGAGTTATGTGTTTTACTAATACTTTCTTGGTGTTAGGTATCATGGTGTCAGATTTAAAAGGCCTACTAAGTGGTAAAGGCAATAGTGGAAGTAACTTAACCTTTTGTTTTGCTAGCTTTGGTGATACTCCAACTAAAGTGGAGGGGTGTGGTCCCAAAATGGATGGTAAAGTTGAGGGTTGAAGAAGAGATCAATGATATCTAAGAAGCCTAACATTTTTTTGTAATTTAGGCTACAAAACTACAACTTGTGGTTGAGGAGTTAAATATAATTTCACTTGTTGATGAATCAAATTAGAGATAGCACATATGCCTAAGGGCCTAATCTAATTTATTTTGGTAGATTCTTATGAGGATGAGGGTTATGACATAGATGGGTAGACTTCAGGTGCTTTTGGTAAAGAATCCCTAGCTTTGTCAAAGACCTTAGGGTAAAGGGTAGTGAGAGGGTTGGTGATAAAGGTTGACATTCATTATGTTGGATAAGGAGTTTTAAGCCAGTTCCAAAATGTCGCATGAACTAGCTTTGTGGAGTCAAGAAATTCTAGACTTTTCACCAAACATGAGAAGGGTTTAGATGAAGTTGATGTAGGCCTTATAGTTGTGTCTTTAGAAGGATAAGGTGCTTGAGAAAGAGGGAAATTGTTGGTTTTTTCTACTTTGGGTGAAAGATGAGAAAAAACCACAATGGGGTCCTCTTCAATAGAGATGGGAGAATAAACATGGTCTCTCATGGGTGGAGGAGAGGTAGGTGAAGAAGGTTCCTCAAGAGGGTAAAGCATAGGTATTATGGTTCCCTCAACATGTGGGCAAGGCATAGGTAAAGTATGGTCCTCCATAGGTAAAAGAAGGGGTAAGAGTGATACACTTGGAGTAGGCACAATATGTTTCTTATCTAATGTAAGAATGGATAAAACTGGCTCTTTTAGGTGCAAAGGTGGAGTGGTTAGGGTACTAATCTCTATGGGTGGAGGAGAGGTAGGCAAAGAGGGTTCTTCAAGAGGGTATAATACAAGAATGATGTTCCCTTCAACATGTGGTTGAGGAATGGGTATGGTGTGGTCTTCAAGTTGTAAGAGGATAAGGAATAATGGTACAAAAGGAATTGGCATTATAGCTTCCTTTGGTGGTAAAAGAAGTGGTAAAAGAGGCTCTTCCTCATGAGGGAGTGGAATAGGTGAAATAGGATCTTCTACTTGAGGAAGACGAATGGGAAAAACAAATTCCATTGACTGTGGGAGAGGATTCGATAAAATGGGTGTCTCATATTGAAGGGGAGGTTGAACTAGAGGTAAAGGAGAAACCATATTAACCATATGGATATTATGATCACCTAAATTAGTTGTGGTTTGAATAATATTTTGATTGGGTGAATGTTTAGGAAAAGGGTATTTGAACACATCCATACTTTGATTAGGGGGTGCATTAGGATTATCCAAGATGAGGTCACCTCTATCAAGCATGTCTTGACCAATGTTCTTGAGTGTCTTACATCTATTAAAATTGTGGCCTTTAACTCGATGGTAGCTGCAAAACTCATCTTACTTATACCAAGTTAGGATAGGATGGGAAGGGTCAAACTATATAGGAGTTTTGATTTGAGGAAGCTTTATGACACCTTTTTGTAATGGTTTTTCCAAAATGGATGTCTATGACTCCCCAATGGGAGTGTATTGTCTTTGTTCATATCATTGTTGGAATTGCTTGTTTGGTTTGTGGTTGTGGAAGAGGCTGACTTAACGACTACCACATTGGTGGAGCTTTTAGATTTTTGGTTAGAAGGAGAAGTTTTAGAAGAGGAGGAGTCATTTGATTTGGAATTGGGATTCTTACTGCGTAACTTGACTTTGCATTCATCAATAGCCTAAATCTCAAGTTTCTATGCAATTGTAAAGGCCTCATCAAATGTGCAGAAATTTTGTACTCAGAGGGTGGATGAGATGTGTTTAGCACATTCCCTTGAGAAGATTGCAATAATCTCAGGTTGGGGTGAGCAGAAGGAGAGTTGATTGATCAAGCTTCGCTAGTGAGGGATAAAATCTGCAATAGACTCATCATCAAATTGTCTGATAGAATAAAGGTTTAATCTAGAAACCTTTTTAGATATGTTGATAGAGAAATGGTATAAGAATATTTGTGTGAGTTGGGTAAATGACAAAAGGGAGTGTTGAGGTATAGAGTTATACCAATCCATGACAACACTTGAAAGAGACAGAAAAAGTGTGAAGTAGTAATGCATCATCATGCCCTATTAAATAACAAGCATGTGTAAATGCTCACAAGTGTTGTTGTGGGTCTTCTTTACTCTAGAAATGAGTAAATTTAGGGAGTTTCCATTGGCTTGGATAAGGGTGAATAGTCATAGAAGGATGGATGGGTTCATTTCATATCTGATCATAAGATAACACATTCTTTAAACCAAAAATAGATGTCTCTAGATTAGACATCTTGTCCATCAGCATCTTAATGAGGTCTGGAGGGGGATTAGTTTGGGGGATACCTCCTAAATTATAGGGAACCTGATAAGAAGTAGAGGGAGTGTATGACATACCTTGTTGAGGTTGTGTTGAGGCAACATAAGGATAATGAGTCATAGGCTGGGGGGAAAAAAGGAAAGGGGCTTGTCCCATTGGGTTAGATACTAAGCTTTGGTTGGTTGTTTTTATTATAGGTTGGGTCAATGGCATGGTTAGACTAAATGAAGGGTTAGTCATAACTTGAGTAATTATAGGCATGAGGGTAGATGGAATAGGTACCACTAAATTTTGAAATGGGGTAAGACTTGACTGAACTAGTTGTGGTTGTGAAAGTAGGGAAGTCACACCAGGGTTTAGGTGGGATTGGGCAATTAGAGATGCTACACTTTGGAAATTGTTTATAGTTGGGTTACTCATTGAAGTGGTGGTTTGGGTAACCATGGATAAAATAGTGGAGGCAATTGAAACTAAAGTTGTCTCCATTAGAGAGGGTGGCATACTATAGATTGGGTCACCCAAAGAATTATGGGTTCGGCTCATAACAAGGTAATGCTGAAGGGTTACCACATTGTGATAAATGTTTTTAGCAAAATCTTGATCTCCCTCAGGCACAATGGGAATTTGGTTAGGGCTGGGAGTATGATCTGTATCTAAAGTATGGTCCATGATAGAATTAGAAGTGAGAGGGGAAGGTGGAAGTGGTTGTCAACTTGCATAATCAACAAGAATTTTGGCATGAGCTCGCATCAATACTAGGCAAGAAGTAGTATAAATAGTATTACTACCCTATATTAGAGATAAAATAAAGAAAAAATAGGTTTGAGTGTAGGTAAGTGGGTTATTTTAGCTTTTTGTTTTGAGTAAAGGAAAATTACACACTCTCCAATGTCGGTCTCTTGATCGATGTCGGTAGAAAAAATTTGCTGACGTTAGTGGGTTAACTGATATCAGTAGGTAAAATCTACAGATGCCAATAGAGTTAACTAATGTTGGTCACTGTGATATCTTGGGAGATGGAAAATTTGATGTTTTAAGAATCTAGAAGTTGAAACTAGGTAAAATGGTGGATGTAAGATGTCTGTATAAGAAGGAAGAACACTTAGAAAAACTTGAGATGATAGGTTATATAAACTAAGTACTCAGAAATAGTATTGATTTTATGAATCAATAGGAAAACATCCTTACCAACTCAAAAATATAGAAGATAATATAAATGTAGAAAAATAACACACAAAAAGCAACTATTAAGTCCTAGAGATTAATTTTTAGTCTCGTGTTGGCTTATGCCTTAATCAGATAGTAAGAAGAGAATTTAGTTTTCTAAGGTACTAGTAAGCAATCTAGAGCTGGTTTTAGGTTAGTTTTAGTGCTCAAGAGGAAATTTGTGTTAGACCAGGTATGTGGCTTGTTGTTGGACCTTGCTCTTTGCACTTCATGGACCTAGAGCTAAGCCAGGCCAATTAGCCAAAATATACCTTCTATTTAGAGTTTATACTCCACTAGAGAATGGAGTGGGTTCTCCCCTTGGTGGTGAAATCCAAGTATGATAGCCAAGTAGGGTAAAGTAATCCACTAGGTGATGAAATATTGATGGGACTTTTCTCAGGTGAGTTTAGATGTTTGTTTATGTGAATGTGATTTTGTTGTGTAACATAGGTGCACTACAATTTATTCATGATGCTTGTAATTAACTAGGTGAGTTAATATGCAACAAGTAAATAATGAAATGCAGTATGTTTTAAACCCAAATCTAAAATGTTTAGATTAGAATACAAACAAAGATGAAATAGGAATAGAGAATGAACTTCACTATCATAATGTGCATGTAAGAAGAAGTAAAGAAGAGATTCTTTTTAAATTGTAAAAAAAATAATAAATTGCTTTTAGAGGCAAAGAAAAAAGAAAGAAAATTTTAGTTTAATGCTTTTAAACAGAAGATAAAATGTTGAATTTTTCATTTATAGAGAGAAAAGAAGAGGAAAGTGCAAGAAATGAAGTTTCCACTATAATTCACTTATATGAATGCTAAAAACAAGAAATGAACCCAAGGAGAACTCCAGGGTCCCATCGGGCATGCTAGAAATGTTTCGATAATTTTTGTCTATTTCAAGTGTAAAGGAAAATAGAAAATAATGATAGGGATAAGTGATTAGAATGAAACCAGATTAGTTTGTGTGTCGTATCTAGGGATGACTACCTGCAAGTAAGAAATCACTACCACAAGATGTTTGTTAGTAGATAAATGAGTGGATTGCCAAACTACGTGCTTGTTCCAAGAAGTGTGAGACTTCCTTAGAGATGAGAATCCACTATTGAGAGACAAAAGAGTAATAAATAATTGAATGAGAGGTAAAGAGAGAGTGAAAGAGAGATAATATTACCATTATTCACAACTTGAGTGAAATAAAGAGTAACATGGTGTAGATGGTGTATTTTATTTGTATTTTAGAAGTTGTTTGGGTAGGTTTTGGAAAGGTTAGGGAATCCACAGTCATTGACATTGATAGGGGAGTGACCGATATCAGTTATACTATTGAGGTCAGTGGTGAAGGTGATTGATGTCGATTAGGATGTCAAGGTTGATAGGGGAAATAATTAGCTAGGGTCTTACATAAAGCTTTTTCAAGTCTAAGAAATAGTTTTGATCAGGTCTAGAAGGTTAGAGAGAGTTATGAGAGAGAGAGAGTATGGTTTGGGTAGATCTGGTCTAAGGTTTGGTGTGTCAAGTCAAGGGGGAAACAAGTAAGGAAACTTTGTAAATCCCTCACAGGGGTTCGGTGAAGAGAGTATAAAGCAATGAATAGTAGATATGATATGGTAGCAAAGTAAATGCTTAAAAGACCTACATAATAAGTGATTATACTTAGATGTAGTGGTGACTGAATGATAAGTACCAGATTGATGGATCCTATCATGTAGCTTGAACTGATGCCCTAAATAAAGAGAACAAGTAGGTACTACTGGTCTTCAAGAGCTTAGTTCTTGATCATGATTGACTTATGCAAGATAACAATAAACTAGGATGTTAAAAGTTGAATGTCGAGAGCTTGAATGCAAGTAAGATGAATTTTATTGATTTTTGCTAGCCTAAACTTTAGGCTGGAGTTGGGCTTATATCACCGATGTCAGTGATCCCACCAATGTCAACTGTGGGTTAACTGACATCGGTGGCCCTAGAATAGGTAAAGCTTACTATTTTTGGCCTATTTTCTGTTGCTCTTCGTGCCAAGTGTGAAACCTATTACAAAATGGTAAAAATAAGAGTTTAAAGAGGTAATTGATTAGGAATTTAGTTTATAAGTGAGAATAAGTCAAGTAGTTAGGATGAGGGGACCAGGTCTTGAGGTGACTCATCAGGTGAAAATTAGTCATAGGGTGAGTTAGCCAGGTAAGGTAGCAAAAGAGGTTTTTAATTAACTTAATTATGTATTTTTAAAATAATTAAATGTGTGAGGGGTAAAATCATGGGTTAGGGAGGCTAATTATTATTTAAAAATAGGTTTAAAGGGGGTTTCGACATAGGGAGTTACGCACATGTGTGTGACATAATTTAGGTGTCTACATCTCAAGTATTTAGGTAAGCCTATGTGTGACTAGCTGAGCAAGTTTTATGGCTCTATTTTGACTAATCTCATTGGGAATAACATCTTTTTATCTTCATATAATCAAGGCATTGTCTATCTTTTACCCCTAAATTCCATATTCTTGGCTATAGACTCTGCCTACTTTCTTTAACTAAAAGCTAAACAAATCTCTCTAGCAGAGCTATAGATGTCTATTATGTCTGTAGGGTTTGATTGGGTCTGTTTAATTCTATTTACCTATAAATTTTTAAGTTTGACTACCTTCAACTAGATTAATCAAATTGTCCATCCACCTCACATAAACTCCTTTACTCTTTGGTACCTTTTGCCCTCTCTTTATACTTTTGGAACTAGCCTGCCTCTTCCTAGCAACTTGTAAGTGTTTATAGGAGCAATCTAAATGCTTTCAAGGATTTCGGATCTTCTCTCTTCTAAAAATTTATCATATCAATATTTTTTGTATTTTTGAGAATATAAGAACTCCTCAAACTCCCCAAAACATTGCATACTTACCTAACACACAATGTCCAAGACAATCTTCTTAATAGATGGTTATAGGTGGTCATTGGAGGGCTCAAAATGCATCTAGTTTTGAGTTTGTCCTTTTAAAATCCACCATGATACATATAGCATCCAAACTTCATTAATGGATTTTCCTCACCTTCTTCATGTTTCAATTCCCCTTTTTGTAGCATTTTAAATTTTTTTCTCCTTGTCTTGAACTCAGGCCTGTTTGTGAGTATTAGGCCTATGAACTCAGTCATCTAACTCTCCTTGGCTCTCTAAATCTTAGATGATATCATGATTTTGTATCATGATTTATAAATTATAATTATACATGGAATAGTGTATTAATCTCATCCTTATTTTGGTGATAGTTATCTATAGTTCAAAATAGGACTTATAGTTCTGTCACCTATAGGTCTCTTTTGCTTGCATGGGCTGTTAAGAGAGCTCGTTGAATCTTATCCAACTTCAAGACTATGATATTTTAAACATTTTTACCATTATTTAAACCTACTAATAAGATTATAAACTTATTTTATAAACACCATCCCACTTTATCTTGTCTCTCTAGTCCGTACAAACCTGTATATGCAATAAACTCAAGACTTTGAAAGTTTCCACATAGAGATTAGGTCTCTTCAACATGTTTTTATATTTAAATGGTGGTAGTGAAGAGTTATTAAATGTGCAATGAGTGTCTAAGAGTCTATCTTCACTTTAAAATTATTTAAAAACCTTCAATACATTAATCCCTTATTATAGGCAGCTTGCATACACACAATCATCAAAATGGAAGAACATTGTGAATTGCTTGGAGAAGGTGTTGTTGGAGTATACAAAGGATACATGAAGGTATTATAGATAATGAGAGGGATTATAATATTAAACTAAACCTTCACTCATCACTTTAGGCATAGATCACCCTGAAATAAATAAAAACATGACAGTCACTTCTGTAAACTTTGTAAAAGAGTAGTTTTTCTTGCTAAGAGACCTCTCATACATTAAAAAATAGTGGATGAACATTTAATATGTTTATTTATACCTATTATTACCTTTTACAATTTTTTAAATTTAACTAGTGAGTTTACACTTACACTGGAGTCGCATAAAACTTAGGTCGTGGGGATTTAAGCCTAAAAAAAGCACCTTATCTCATTAATTTTTTTTCATAAATCTAAGGAGCTCAATCTAATGAAAAATACCACAAATTTTAATCCCATAGGGGTTCAAAACTCTGGATAAGATATTATCCCCCAACTCCACCTGTACGACCTATACCATGTATCTAAAAACAACCTTCATGAGCTTGTAAAGGGAGCGATGGAGGAGAGAAATAGTTTAGTGCATATGTTGGACCTAAAAAATGATAAAAGGATTGAATATGACCTATATAATTCAAAGGGACATTGTTACAATTTTTTCTTCTAAAAATGAGTTCACAAGTTCATACAAGTGAGTGAAAATTGCCCTCTAAAGTGTTGAAATCAAGATTATGACCATTTTATGACATGATGATATATGTGAAAGTTATATAATACTATAGGGACGTTTTAAAATGTTTTTATATGGATAATTTTATTTATTGGGCTTTGATATACATGAAATTAAGCAAAAATCACCTTTTTCCCATTTTATCATACCTTAAAGTCTACAAATCAACCTTAAAGTTTCCAAATCAACATGAAATGCTTGTATATGTTGATTAAGGATTGAAATGACCTTTAAGGACACTTAAATACCTATAAAACTTTTTGAATAACTTTCATAACTTCATGACATGGGTAGACTACTATATGACCAAAATAAGACATTACCTTAATTTCTCCAAAGTTACCTTAAACAATGCAAATAAGGTTTTATGAAGGATATTAAGGCATTACCAAGATTTTAACTATGTTAAAAAAATGTGACTAGAATTTTTTCACCTATAGGGGTTGATATTTTGGGTGAATAATAGCTTCATAACAGCTCTCTTGAATGTTTGAAGAAATTTTACGGTCCTCCACCCAAAGCATGGATTCTTGTCCAACATGATGAAAAACCTAATGCACATTAATCTCATCTTACCCAAAAATAGGAATATTATAATGTTCTTATTCATGGTTAAATGGTAGTTCATTTATCCATGAGAGTACCTCATCATCTTGCCCCTAAATGCAATCTTGACTAGAGAAAATTGGCTTCTCCTCATCCAGACTACATTTTCCCTCTCAATCCTTATCTATTTGCTCACTGTTCTACTGCTCTAGCTGATCATATTCATTGTATTTTTGTATTAGGTATAATTTTTCTAGTTTAGTGGCACAAAGAGGGCTCTCAATGATTATTTCCTCATCATCTTCACTTAAAATCTCATCCTCTTCATCTACATGGTCTTCAATTTCTCTCTATACAATAGGTCATCCTTTAAAAAAGGAGATGGTAGGATGGAAAGAGGTTTCAATTAATGAAGTATGAGTGGCCTTAACAAGGTTTTACATCTTCAAATTAATATTTTTGGTCCAAGAAGGCTTCCATGATTGGGAAGCTTGAGGCTCTTATAAAAGATGAGGAGAATGGGTTTTTGATGGGGATGTTCCTAAGGGATAATAAGCTGAGTTTACACAGGAACAGGCTCTTTTAAAGGATGGGGAATTCTAAAAATTGGTATTTTTAAATAATGAGACTTACTAGGAAGTTCAAAATGTTTCCCATGCTTGAAGATTGGGATCTTGAATGTAGGAGCCTCACTTTGAGTGGATTAAGCCTGAGATATGGTGGGAGAAGCTTGCCTAAAATTAGAAATAAAGAAAGCTAACTGAGGTTCAACCTTTTATAGTTGTATAAGTAGTTGATTCATCTTCTCCTCTTTGTCTATAATCTACCTAGCCATGCATTCCTCATGATGTCTTTCTTGCTCGCTCAACTTATGTTGATGGAGATAAGCTTGATAAGCAAGCTCTTCCTGTTGCCTACTATACTCTTACTCTCAACTCTCTCTAAAAACCTAGACATATATCATTGATTATTTTGGGGGGCTGATTAGGAGGGTCATAATATTTATTGGGAGCAACATATACCTCAAGAGGTTGATTATAAGCATGAACAAACTACCTAGAATACTGAACAGGGGTGGGAGGGAGGAAAACACTATGAGGAGGCTGGTACCTTTCCAATCTAGGCCAATTTTATGTGAAACCAAGAGTGATTTTAGCCTATTATGGGAAACGAGAAGGAAAAACCAAAACATTTTCATGAAAGGGGGGTGAAAAGACATTTTCAAGCATTCAAACTGCTTAAACTAGTAGATTTGATACTTGGAGTCATCATGGTTTTGAAGAAACTACCCTAAAAGGTAAGATACACTAAATAACACATCAAAATTATTCAATGGATGATGTGAGGATCATCAAACTATATCCCAATGGGTGTGCCAATTTTTTTTATCAATTAAACTGTGTAATCATTGAATTAGAATAACTGGTTTAGTGAGACAATGGGATTGCTCCCCAAGGTGTAGGACACATTCACTCCTTGGGATGAACCTCTAAAGAAGTCTGACTTAATTCTAATCTAAATACATATGATTTAGGATCAATATGAAAGCTTAAAATATTTGAATGGAAATATACAACTAATCCTAAATCTAAAATTGTTGTGGAAAAGAGAGAGGGGGGTTGATGGAAGGGAAATAATGGTAATACACCAAGACTAAAAAGAGCAACTCTACAAGCCTTTAAGAACACACTAAAAATCTTAGAGGATGAAATAATATCACAAAGAATCCAAAATGAACATTTTTATTGCATGAGTACTACACATAGAGGTGCAGGACATCATACAATACCAAAAGGGATGACAAAAAATCCACAAATGGCATTTGTATAGGCCTATATGCACACAAAGTATGACCTAAAGGAGAAAGACAAGTTCTACACAAAGGTGTTGGGTAATAGATAATAATGAGAGGCACAAAGGTTATCCATAAGAAAATATCAACAAACCACATGATATACACAAAATGCAAGAATAAAGGAAAGAGGTAAACTCAATTACGATTAAAATGTAAAGTGTAGGTGGTAAAAGGGCTCGTGGAGGGAAAATTTCAACAACATTACTATGCCTAAAAATTATGACCCTTTTATAATGTGAGACCCAAGATTTTAATAGGCAATGAGAAGCCCATGAGTCATTGATTAATCGTACCCACTATTAGGGTGGTTACAATGACTCAAGGTGATTGGAAGAGGGTGATTGAGCAAGCAACTGAAAATATCTAACAACTTGAAGTTGTGCCTAGAATTGGTGCAAATAAACAATGATTCAATTTAATTATGGTAGAAAAAATCAATTTGGAATGTTTTGGGATAACCAACAACCCACATCTTGTGTAGTTTTAGCCACACTTCTTTAAGGTTGAAGTTATCTTTTATGTTCTGTACTTGATCCCAATACACACACTACATTTTGGTGGGTGTTGTTACTCAGTCCTGTATTGAAATCCACCAAACAGTTTATCATTACTTGGTGAGGAATATATCTATAACTTAATTCTAAAAATCAAAATGAGTGAGCAGTTGAAATTTGGCCTCTGACAATTTTAACAACCAGACAAGCCATCAATGTTTAACCTTATGCTTTGATGACATCATTAATACTATGTGGCTCTCTTTTGGCATCCTTTTCCTTTGATTTTGTTGCACTATTAGATATGCTACTTTAGGTTCTCGTTTTTCCACTTTGAAGATCATAAACATTTATGGGATTTACCTCATTGAATTCTTTGCTGCCACGTGTTACTCTCTTGGCACTTCTGGGCTCTTTATGTCTTTGGCCTCAATCATTGCCACATATCATCTCCTCAAAAACTTATGGCCTTGAGGCCTCATGCACATTAGGCTAATGCACCAAGTTTAATCTATCCAAGCCCCAAAGTTACTGGAAGCTAATACATGGCATCCTTTCAAGGCCTTAGGGTCATGGGGTATTAACCTTTGGATTGAGATTTCAGTGCCCCTGAGCTTTTGAGTGTCTAATATCTCTATGCTCATACACTTTTATATTTTTGAAGTATTTAAAGAATTATAATATTTTTCAAAATATATTTATTCCACATGTCCTCCTTTGATTGGGTTTGAAATTCCCATGCTCTAATTGGATCTCGAGACTACACATGTATACAAGGTTGTTTGTGGTTAGCCCTTGGGACCTAGAGTCAGCTATCATATTTCTAAAAAGTGACCACTGTCATTGTTAGATTATATTGGTCTTGTGAAAGCTCTAACAACCCTAGGAATGTTTGGGAAAGGATGGGAAGGCCAAAATATTATAAGTATCAAAATCCCCTTTAGGCCTCCTTCAACACTTAGTCGATCTGGTCTATTTTACTCTAGCCATAGACTCCAAGATTGAAAGATGAGTCTCTATCATGTGGCTTCTCGTCACATTTCCACTGATAGGATGAGGTTTCAAGGGATATGCTAAATTTTCTTCTTGTGATGAAATTATATTTTACCACATGGTGTAATCTTGCTCACCCACTATTTTAACACATTTATGAGCTTACACAAAAATATTTGGAAGAGTGGGGTAGTGAGATTGTGCCACATATAAAAATATCACTGACCCACTAGCCCGAAGGCTATTAACTTGTATGGATGGTTTTAGGACACTGGTACACTAAGATTATGGGTATTTAAAGACTTATAATATTTTTCAAAATATATTTATTCCACATGTCATCCTTTTATTGGGTTTGAAATTCCCATGCTCTAATTGGATCTCGAGACTACACATGTCCACGAGGTTGCTTGTGGTTAGCCCTTGGGACCTAGAGTTAGATATGATATTTCTAAAAAGTGACCACATGTCACTATTTGATTATATTGGTATTGTGAAAGCTATAACAACCCTAGGAATGTTTGGGAAAGGATGGGAAGGCCAAAATATTATAAGTATCAAACTTCCCTTTAGGCCTCCTTCGACACTTAGTCAATCTGGTCTATTTTACTCTAGCCATAGACTCCAAGACTGAAAGATGAGTCCCTATCATGTGGCTTCCCTTCACAATTTCATTGATAGGATGAGGATTCAAGGGATATGCTAAATTTTATTCTTGTGGTGAAATGATATTTTACCATGTGGTGTAATCTCGCTCACCCACTATTATAACACATTTATGGGCTTACATAAAAATATTTAGTAGAGTGGGGTAGTGAGATTGTGCCATATAGAAAAATATCACTAACCCACTAGCCTAAAGGCTATTAACTTGTATGGATGGTTTTAGGACACTGGTATACTAGGATTGTGGCATGTGGAAGCATCTTGATTACCCACTCGCTCATTACTTTGCTAATGTGGAGATCCACCACAAAACTTTTTAAAAATTGATTAAGTGTTGAAAAACATTTGAAAGGGCTTGGGACCAATAGGAGATTGACATGTGGCATTAGGAAAAGATAGAAAAGCCTTCAAAATTTTTACTCTAACTCATCCAATGTCTATTTATCTTATTTGCAATATTTGTCTTCACAAAATTTATCTCAACTAGTCTTCCTCTTCGGAACTTTTATTTAGAATAAAAATTCCAACTTTTCTCAACATTTTTTCCCAAAGGAAAAGACTTAGTTGATTCTTTGAAAATTTGTTTGAAATTTTATTTGAAACCAAAGTTTAGAAGTCCTTTGAAACACTTTCTACAACTACTTCATTTTAAAATATGTGAAGACCAAACCTTTCGCTATTGATTTCTCCTTTTGAGACTTAGCCATTTTCATGAACTTGGACTGAACCTTGAAACCTTAATGACTACTAAAGTTTTGAATTCAAAATGGATTCTCCCCTTCATGGTGACTAAAAATAGTCAATAATAAGTTTGTTACTATGGGATGTAACCACCAAAGTATTGAAAATCTAAATTAATAACATTATGTATGGTAATTTATGATTACTAAATATAAAGGGGGTGTCTCCTAGTGAGATGCATGCTCCAAGTTTATTAAACAAAAAAACAAACAAATTAAATACAAACATGGATCATAAATGCCCAAAAAACTCCCCCTTGATCTAAAGGGGTATAGAAGATGAAATAAATTTAACAATGACTATGAATTCATCAAATAAACTCTAAAGTAATTGTAACTGGTGTATTATACCTCTTGGTACTGATTAAAATTGATGCCGCTCCATAAAGAAGTTTTCCCTACAAGATATGGCATAAAAGGTTAATGAACATGATCAAAGCCTACTCATACCCCATGATCATCATACCTTACTATAATAGAACATGATCAAAGCCTTTCCAACTACATCGACCTATATAAGGATCCATCTAAAAGCCTATCCAAGTGACCAAATTGTACTATGTATGGCACATCTCCCTAATGTCTAATAAATGCTTAATGACCTTTGGTCAACATTTTTAGTGATAGAAACCCATATCAACTCATATTATCACTTATGACTGATCAAAGACCTACCAATTTTATATATTCTCCCTTATTAGGTGAGAGGTGAGAATTCATGCATTAAGAGAATAAAATCAAACAATCCCATCTACTCCATCTCATGAATATCAAGTATAGAAATCTAAAATTGGAAGAAATCAAGAATGCAAGCCAAAAATGCTACTACAATAGATCTTGGTCTTGAGCCTAGTAGTTCACACAAGACAAGTGAATCACTAATCACACATAATAGGATGTTAGGTCCATCAAGACTATAGATCTTAGCCTTATAGGATGCCTCTTGATCAGAAGAAGTGTCAAAATAACTTGAATAACTAGAGTGACTAGAATATATGATATTAGAATGATCTACATAATTTTATTTAGCTCTCTTTTTATGTGGAAAGTTGGGTCATTAAGAATGACATACATTTATAAGATGTCCAATACCACCACATTTGAAATATATGGGATATTTCCTGTGTTGACGAGATTTAAAAGAAGCTGAATCATTAGAAGAACCATTAGAGTGAGAATGGTACCTATGGTGATGTTTTTGTTTTTGAATATCCTAGAGAGTGTTGATGAGAATGATGTGTAGACTATCTAGAATGACATGAAGAGAGTCTCAAAGAGTGTTTTAGAGAATGTTTCTAAAATTGCCTCTAGACATGGTGATAATCTTTGTGCTATGACTTGGCCTTTGTATAGTGACCTTATTTAGTATAAATACTCTTTTTCCTTGCAAACTTGTACTCATGATGGGTCAATAACTCACAAATAGAGTCAACTATTATTCCATTGAGCTTATCACTAAGTTACAACATTTTGATAAAGTTGGTATATGCAAAATTGAGACCATTTAGTGTGATGAAAATAAACATGTCATAATCATTCTTTCCAACTATCATGAAATATTATTGTTTCAAAATTTTCATTTGAGAAATATATTCAGATACATCTTCATCATCAAAAAATTTATTGTTTAAAAGTTGCATCAAAAGGTCAATTTTCTTGTATGCAAGATATTTATCATACAAGTTGTCTAATTTATTCCATGAACTAGATTTAATAGATTCAATGGGAATGATCACCTATGTAGTGCAAGATGATTTTAGTAGTGCGAGTGCATGTTTATCACATTTTTAGTATTCAATAAATTTGGTTGCTTTAGTGGGTGGGATTTTTTTTTAAATTATTTCCCACAAGTCATTAAAAATGAAGATGTTTTCCTTGTGTAATCTCCATTCCTTTTAGTTTTTAGGTGTTAGTCGATCATTTAAAAAAATCAAATTGATAATTTAGCCATGGTGTAGAAAAAAACAATCAATAAATGCTATCAGGGTTTTGCCTTTACTCACCAAATAGAGTTTGATTTACAAAAGATTATGAGACTTGTATAATAATAGGAAATAATTAAACCCATATATCTCTAAAAATTAAATATTCCACACTTTATAGCTCCTTTACAAGTTTAAATGAGATTAAAAAGAAAATTTGATCACCCTGCCTTCAATCAATTTGAGTAAAAAAAGATAAAATATTAGAAATATTATTGCTTTTACAAACTAAGAATAAAATAAAATAACTTCCATCATAAAAGATTTTCACTTGGAATGTAAAATTGAAATTTTTTGTTGTACTTGGTGGAGCCCATAAGTGTAAAGAAGACTATTTTCAAAATAATAAACCTAAAATTGATAGGAATACAAGGCAAAGCATGTTTAAAAACCTAATTTGTACTTTTTGGACTGGAAATGATCATTGGTGACCTTGATATCTTTATTTACTTTAGTGGTGATCTAGTTTTAATCTTCTTTGATTTAGTGGTGATATGGGAACCGACGATGTAAACACATGAAATAATCAAGTACTGATAGATACATATTACTTCTCCTTGATATTTTATTATAGACTTGAATGCTTTAAAGATTTTAAGGATTTATTCCTCCTTTTTGGGTGAATGCTTTATCTTGAATTCTACCTGATTGTAGGCGTGAATACTTTGAATGCTTTAGCTTGGATTAAAAAAGATCTAGTTGTAGATATAGAAGTATATATCATGACCTGGTCTCCTTAAGGTGTTTTGAATGTGTTATTCCTCAAAATCTTTGAAACTAACTTGCATGATGTGTATACACATTCTATTTTCAAACTTTATCAATTACTGATGGTTTCTCTCTTATAAGAACCTATCTAGTCTCAATATATTTGAGTACATGCCTTAAATGGTGCATCAGGAAAGGGGTGTGTAAACCATTGGTGTTTCATAAGATTGTTGTCCCATATACCACCACTTGTAATCAAAACAAACATCTCTTATACACTTTTATAAGCTTTACCTCCTCTCGTACATAATCCTCAAATCATTTCACAACCTTGCATGTCCCCTTCCTAAGCCAAAAACTCTTTTTGACATTTACTAAATAATGTTGGCTTGGGCTAACCCTCTACTTAAATTATACTTGCATGTTACATGAATCGTCGGCCTTGGTTGACCCAGTTCAAGACCTACATTACTTTTATTAATTAACAATACATGGTCACCTAAGGTTGACACTATTCATTAAAAATTTAGAATGGTTTAGGGTTATATTCAACTATATATACACATCCTTTTCATCATTTTAGTGAGGTAAGATTAAGAACTTCATTTATTGCACATCTGTTTATCCACCATCCTACTTGAGGAACATTGTTTAGGGTTTCAATACTACACTTGGAGATACATATATTATCTTATGGGTAAGTCTTTTGAATGCATAGATAAGTCACGTAACCTAGACATGACCTATCATTTTTATCCTTACATACCACAAAAACCTCTTGAAAATCACCTTGGCCAAGGGAGAGATTGAGGATTGGCATGTTTATCTTCAAAGGGAAGTATTCCTAAATTTGTTCTTCCTTATTAAAGTAGATAGATTTGAATTTTTTAGCTTATGCTTCTCTCCCATGCATTATGATTTCCTATACATTGGATTAAGTATAGATCTCCTATGCATGTTTAATTTTGTGTTTATTACCCTATTTTGTGCCACAAAATTTGGTCAGAACCATGTTAGATTTTACTTTACTTTGTATTTACTTTATGACTATAGAAAACTTAAGACCTAACTAGGGTTATCACATGGCATTGTTTGACTAGAGGCTTTAGAACCCTCTCTAGTGACATTATTGTGGTAAGGGATCCGTTGGTTAGGTTTAGTAAATACATCTTGGTCATAACCCTAATTATCTAAATGTACCAACAAGCAAAAGTGTAAGTGTGATTTATCTTTTTTGAACTAGGATTGATTTGTAGGTCAACTACATTTTCCCTTGTATACAATTTATTAAAATTGACATGAATCTAAACCTTATAGGTTTTATTTCACACATTAATTTTATTATCATCTCATACATTTTTATTTTCAAAGTACTATATTGAACCTATCGATACAATCTAACATTATGTGCATAGGTTTAACACACAGTCACTCAAATCGACTATGTTTTCTTTGTTCAAGTCTTCTCCAAATATAGGTGACTAGATTGATAAGATCAACATAGTTATCTTATTCAACCACAAGATTATAGATTTTGTTGACCCAGTGGACTTTGTTCGTAGTTATCTTTTTTAGCATATAGGTTTGTAAACTTAGTTGAACTAATCGACTTTGTTCGTAGTTCTCTTTTTCAGCATACAAGTTTGTAGACTTAGTCAAACCAATCAAATTTATTCACATATTATATTTAGAACACAAGTTTTTCAAAATTTGTTGACTCTATTCATAGAATACAAAACTCAACATTTGAGAAACACAACATAAAATTTGCAAACTAAACATATTAAAAATTATCAAGGTTCATTCTTACCTTATCTATCATTTATATTTTTCATTTAAAAATCTTATTTTTCATAGTTTGCAGTCTATAAAATTACAACCCTATGGTGAATTGGGTTGACTAGCTCGATACAATTCTATAACCTTTCTTCTCTCTAGAAGACTCAATCGACCCATTTGACTATGGTCTTCCAGATCTTACTTCTACAAAACATTAACAACCATGTTGACTCTATTATATATTTTTTGCATATAGTGTCACCTAAGATAACTCTGTACTCTTCATAGACAAAGGAATTAACCTATTTTGATAGTGATTAATTAACTTTTCATTTTTAGTTGCTTGCATGCTTAGAGTAACAAACATAGACTAATTAGGTGGTTTTTAATTTGCCTATTTAGTCACACTATTTTTCTCTTTTTCACACATTTTCAAATCACTTAACACTAAAAAACATTAAACATTTTTCTTCACAAGGTCTACCTACTTAGATTTCATCACCAAGGGGGAAGCTGACTTGGTTTTCTATCCAAGTATAAACACATGGTTGATGGTATATATTGGCAAAACACTCGACAACCTTATCACTACATGATTGTAAAGTGAGGGGGTAGGCCCCAATAGCAATCTAATACCATCACTAATGTATATCCATTTTATCCTAAAATACCTGAAACTATCGATCCATTACTTTTTATTTCCTTCTAATAACCAAATCCCTATCACATTAATTTCAAAATTTATTATAACTAAACAACATTCATGAATGACCAATTAGCTTATCATTTATATTCAAGTTTTGTTGCTTTCTCTTTGATCATTGTATTTTATATTCAAAAAATTGTACTGTCCAATGTTAGTATAAGGTGTGTGTTGTATGCTACAATTAGATCATATACATTGATCTAATTTCTTGTGTGATTCATTATATTTTCTTATCTCTTATCTTGCAAAAAAATTCCCTATTTTTAGAATACAGTCATCCATGTTGACACATTCTCTTATATATTTTTTGTTTTACTTACCTTTAGTACATAATCACCCTATATGAATGTGTATATTTTTAGTTTATTTGGTTTCTCCCTCTATAGTACATATTTGACCTGTACATCTATGTTTTTTATTCCCTATTTTGTTTCCTATATTATAAAACACTATCTATTAGTTTGATATCTTACCAGTTGATCCTTCTTTCCATCAAGTTTATAGCCTATTTTATTTATCATGAATTTATTGTTTGAGGATACTACAAAGTTAAATCAAACAAAAATGATGATTTTTACCAATCCTAATAGGTTTTCAAAGATGCAACTTGTGGCACCCACCATGGATGAAAGTAATGTCCATGTTTCCATTCACACTACCAACTATGGGAATCTTCCTCACTCATCCTTAGTTATTAATAATTTATTATCACTATAATATGAACCTAATTTAGAGTACACAATCGAAATGCTCTTTTTCATCAATGAATTCCCTTAACATAGAGGAAAAGACCCTTTAACCAATTATAATCTTGTGATAGGTCCTCATATATAATAACCTCCTTCACCCTTCCCTACCTTTTCACATGGATTTGGGGGAACCACTTTCTTTGCATCTCAACCTTTTCCTTCTATTATGTCTCCTTCACACAACATGGCATATTATTCTATGGCTTGTTCAACCTCCATGGAAATTATTTCTACTAACATGGTAGGTTCAACTTCTAATGGGCCTCTTCAAAAGACCCATATCCTTAACCATGCTACTAGTGAATATTTTGATACCAATGCTTCTCGTGCCACTAGTGATTCTTTTTATACCAATGATACTGATGACACTAGTGTGGCACATGCTACTACTCATAGTGTAACTCAAAGTACTAATTCTAACACTAAAGCATCACATATTGCACACACTAGTTAAAATACTGCCCAAACTAACCAACTCCAATTACACACACTTAATCAAATGTATATCTTAAAAAATATTAATGCAAATAAGATGATGTAGATGAAAAACCATCTCATTAATCTTTAAGACCAACCTCAATAGGTTTCATGGGGAGTGCAAAATATGAATGTCCCCACCCCCCTCACCCTTAGGGATTCCCATGGTAACTGTTGATCTATTTTGACCCTTGGTCAAAATTGGTCAACCCCTATCTTTTTTTCAAATTTTTATGAGTTCACCCATGTATTATAGGGGTGATTTTTTAGTCTAAAACATCTACTTATCCATAGTCCATCCCTTGGTGTAAAGTCTAAGCCTAGAACTAGTCAAGTCAAAGAAAGTCAATTGTAGTCAAACATAGTGAAACTTAGTGAAAGGATGGAAATATATGTTTTGGGTCATAATTTGGTTTATAACATGTTTTAATCTCTTTTTATGCAATTTATTTACATCTCTCACTTTCAATATGCAAAAAGAACTTATGGGCCCACTTTTGGCTAGATTCAAAGACTTGTACAGATAATAAGTGGCATTAGGTCAGATCCAAATAGAGAATAAACATGAATAAGGTTAGAGGGAGTTAGTGGAAGGTTTTTTGTAGGACAATACTTAGTTAAAAGTTAGAAGGGGTAGTTTCTCCTCAATATTAGGCCCTTTTAGGCACTTGTATGGCCACCACCATCTGATCTCTAGATAAAAAACATGGGTGGGGGGTATATTCATCTCCCTACATCCATTTACACATTTAGACTTGAATGAGAATTCAAAAATTTACTTCTAAAACTCATTTTCCCATTCTCTCCCCTTGGCACACAAAGAGGGCTTAACTTCAAGCACTTGGTACATAAGGTATATGCACAGATGGAGGGAGTGATTCTATAGGTGGATTTTAATATAAATTTACTTCATTTTCATAATATTAGTTTGTTTTTTGGTTTATCCTCCTTTATGAAAAATTGCTAACAATCCAAGCAGCCTTTTGTATAATTACATCCAAGAGCGGTAGAATTATGCATCTATTTTGGGTTTTCAGTGATCTTTGGAGTTGAGTGAGATTGATAATGTGTTTTTAGGTTAGAATAAGTCTCTCTTAATAATGTTTTAAATATCTAACACTTCATCTATTTGTCTTTGAAGGAGTTGGCAAATAGTGTTAGTTTTATGAGAGTTCAAAGGTTGAGTGCAAGTTATGTGTTCCAAACATTCAAAGAGCTCTATGATGGTAATGATATGTTTGATTTTAATGAATAAGGAGCATTTAAATGTTTTTATCTAATGTAAATTTAAATTAGTACCATTTCAAGGTTAATTTACTCACATTATCATGGTTTACTGCCCTACCAACTTCAGTCAAGCTTGTACCTATTCATGGGAAGTGTACAAAGGTGAGATAGAGGTGAATAAGATGGTGGAGTCCATGTCAAGTTCCATCAAATCCAAGAGTCATGTTTTACATATCGTAAGGGTCCAAGATGTCACTCAAACAGTTGTCACTTCAAAACAGACTATTTCCACTTTTGGGCTCTTAGTCCCCAAATGTAGAAAATTGAGGTCCTGTGCCTATTTTGAGTTAATATTTGAAGTTATGAATGATACTCTCTCATTTTACATTGCTTTGAAATTGTATCCCTATCTACATAGTCCAACTATGTCGAATTTGAGAGCTAGAATCCAAGTGGAAGATAGGTTTTGAGCTTCTCCAAAATGCCAAAAAAGTATTAAAATCAAGCAGTCATATCTATAGGATTCTAAGAGAGTTTTGGTGTTTTCACTATGTGTGGAGGTCCTAGGCCTTGTCCAAAGGTGGGAAACATTCCCAAATACACCAAATGGCATTCTTGAGCAGTTGGTTGTCTTAGGGTGATAGTGGCATAAAATGACATTTTGAAGGTCATACTTTGTCCATACAATAGGGGAGAAAGGGCAGTGAGGGCAAGGTTTCCGAAGTGTTTTGGTTTTTAGTTATTTGAAGGGACTCCAAAAGGGAATCAGGTTTAGATGGATTATTGGCAAATAAAGAAGGAAGAGAGAGACCTAAATACTCCCTCTATACCCTAATTCACCCTAGAAGGTACCTATAGGTCTCACTATAACAAGCACCTACAACCCAACATGAGGATCAAGATATATGGAGAGATTTCAAGGTCTTGATATGGGCTAGAAGGGATATCAATGGAAAACTAAATGACTTTGAGAACCTAGGTGACTTATAAATAAATTTCAAAAGGCCAAGATCAAACATGATTAAAATACCTCCAAAATAACCTACATGCATGGGAACACATTTTCAATAGTCATGGGATGGAGCTTGTCAATGGTCATGGTATGGAGCTTATCAATAGTCATGGTATGGAGCTTATCAACAATCAAGGTGAGATGATGTGTAGAGTGAATAAAAGCATCCAAATGATTTATTTGAGAATGTATGTTAGTAAGGATATGTTTAAGGATATTATACATACTTTTTAGTGGTTGTCAACTCACAAAAGCAACCTACAACCATACCAAAATAGGCACATATAACCAACCTATTTGGAAACTAGTTTCAGTCAAGAACTAATGAAGTGTTGAACTCAAAGAAAATAATATAGATGGATAGGGTGATATAATAGGATGTTAAAAATAGAAATAATGGAGTTTCATTAATTGGAGGATGACAAACCTAAAAGAACACACCTATAACCTTGGCTTAAGGGGATTGTCATAGTCGAGCAAGGGCATGAGCAATGGAGGAGTCCATGAAGGCTGATACCCCAAAAAGCATGGAAATGGTTTATAATATGATGAAAAGTCATAATGACATAAATTTAAGATAATGACATCCCAAACATCATGAAAAATCCACCCAAACACCTCCCATACAAGCCTAACTATCTCAGTTCGTATAGTTAGCTTGCCTAGGCCTTATTTCAAAGGGCTAAAAGAGGTTTTCAAATGTGATTTTTTTTATAGAGGTTTAAAAATTTCAAAAATATTGGTTTGGATATGATGAACACATTTAAAGAGTCCCAAACATGGAATTATGTATGAAGATAGGAGATATAGGTCAGTTTGTGTGAAAACATGCAAAAAAAGGTTTTTTGTGGCCCTTTTTGGGAAGATTAAGTTGGTTTGGATACCTAGACCTGGAATATAATCAAAACCTTTCATAAAAATTACTATCATGACCTCCTATATCTCCAAAAATATTCACTTTTCATGGAGGAATAGGCTTTATACTCACTATTTTGTCCCATACCTACCTTAGTCCATGCATGTAGGAAAAATACCAGTTTTGAGAAATCTTGCTAATTGGAGGCTTGCACTAAGTTTGAACACAAAATGGGATGTATATAGATGAGAGATACCTATGGGATCCTAAAAAAACAAACTATAAGGTCTGGAAATTAATGGTTTGGTCCACACAAGGAACTTTGCATGAAGGTCTAGTGGGAAAACATGCTTTCGCAACCCCAAGCAAGGTGTCAACTCAAATTACACAGTTCTCAAGGACTTATAAAGATTTTTTTAATGTTTTTAGGGTCAAATAGGATGAATTCACAATCTAGGTGTCCATTTAAGGAGAATAATATCATGTGTTGGTGCACAAGGGGCAGACATGTTGCTTGGCACAACATGATCCCTCTTCCAAAGCAGGGGCAACTTCTAATTTGGTTTCTTGGTAATCCATAAAAAGTGAGGTCTTGGTGCTTTTGGTTAGAATGGAAACACAAGGGAAGGCCAATTCAAAGCTTAGATGTACTAGAACCCTCATAGAATACAAGAATCCTATTTGAAGGTTACTTTCTTTTACTTGTATTATCTCTAAAATTTTACATGGGACTTGAAGGATTTTAGAACAATTTAATGAGGTCCTTAAGGTGACAAAACTTCAATTCTAAGGAGTGTTCAATGTCACATTTTTATGAACAATCCTTAAGACCAAAAAACCTCTTAAACCCTCCTAAAACCCTTAGGTAGACTCGATGGTGGAAACCAAGAAAAAAGTGAACTCAAATGAAATAATTAGACTAGGGATATAAAAGGAAAGTTGTAGAGGACATTATAATTATTCTAGATATATGGATTGTTTGTACAAATATGTATAAAATAGGGGATAAAAAGGCATGTTTTCACCATTTTTTATTGTGTACAAATTATAGATGGATTTGAAAGATCAAATAAGTTTTAAGAAGAAGATATACATTTGAGATAACTCAAAAAATTCACTTAAACTCATGAAAATTGTTCTAAGTTTCCTAAATAGGCTTTCACTTTGGCCACTCCAGTAAGCTAAGCAGTGAAATTTGGGGTAAAGTAGTGAAAATTGATCACAGGGGAATTTTAAAGGTTTATTATTAAAAATGATGAAGGCCTTGACATGTGTCATTCACACTTTTTTATGAATTGGTTTTAATATTTGGAAGGTTTGGAGTGCCAAGTGGAAAGGTTGCATGGAATGAGCTCTTTTGAAAGTACCTAAGATGATTGTGCATGCCCATAGAAATAGGAATAATCAGAGACTAGACCAATACATGGATGATGTTTTTGGTAACCTTTCCTATCCTGGACAGCCATTAAACTTTATATTTTTCAATAAAAAGAGGAATTTTGAAAGGCTACTCAAGTAGGTAGTTTCTTATGCAAAATTGGTAGTTTTGTGCCACTTTTCACCTCTTTTGTGACCTATTTTGATAAGTGTACCTCCTAACTTGGCATGGATCACCTCAATCCTATTTCACATGCAAATATAACTCCCCTTTTTATATGGACACATGTCCAAGTGACCCTTGGACTTCATCTTGCTTATTCTCTCTCTTTAGGTTATAAATATGCATTATTTTAGCTTATTTTAGTAGCCTCCATTGGTTAATGGGGAAAATATAGCCAAATTTGTATATTAAAAAGTCTTGAAGAAATAATACAAGTGTTAATTCCTCTTATACACTATAATATTGTGTCATGACTTAAATCATGTTGGTCTAGTTTAGTAAAGTTGTCTTTGTTAGCTTTGCACTCTTGATAGTTGACCAAGTTGTAGATAGATGGTTTTTGTAGGTCCTTACTAGTGTTATTTCCAAGAGTATAAATATTATAAGTGATTCATGAATGTATTCTTTTGATGTCATTCATTTCCTTCATAAGAGTCATCCACCTTGTTGAATCTAGTTTGTGAAACATTGATGCAATGATAGTTCTAAGGTTGTGAGTCTTGTGTAACAAGAACATTATTCATATTCAAGTAGAATTTTTAGTCAATTGTGAGGAAAATTTACATTGGTGTATCACTTCTTATTTGTTTTATTTTTTTCATTAAACTCTTTTCATTATCAAGTTGTTAAAGTAATTCAAGAGTAATATAAAGAAAATCTAGGGAGCTAGCCCTCATAATACTAGAGATTCATCTCTCCCACAAGATCCCACAATATTGAGAGATGAATCCATGTTGCATCAAATTGTAGAAGATGAACTATTGATCCTCGGGTGCACAATTTGATGCTAACAGTTTTGCCATGCCTGGTGGGACTTAGAAGTCCTAGAAGATTGTTTAAGATTGGTGCTGGTCTTGGCATAGTTGAAGATAGAAAAAACATCTAAATTTAATACCTGGTGACTCCATTGAAGATTTCAAGTCTTTGGTTGATGATCAGTCCTGAAATTCCATGCCAAAGGTGATAACTAGATGTGCTACTAAAGGAGTGCCTTTTGAGTTTGTGAAACTACCCCCATATTCCATCAAAAGATTTAGGTTTGTAACTACTCATCCTTATAAAAGAGAGTTAGTGTTTAAAACTTCTAATTTTGTGTTGCATTCATTTCCTAATCATCATAGTGAGCTTTCCAAGATGGCTATAAAGAAACCCTTTTTTCCTTACACCAAGGCATCTCCCTTACAACTTGCCCAATATTATCAAATTCTAGGAACATCTCTTAAAAGTATTCCATATTTTAGTGGTGATGGTCCTATTACTACCATTGAGCACATTAGGAATATGGAGTTTTTTTGTAACATTCATAACATCACCCAATAAAATGTATCCATTAGGTTTTTGGCCTTTTCTTTCAAAAGAAAAGTGTTGGATTGGTATAGGACCTTATCGATGAATTCCATTTTCTCATGGGATGAATTAGGAGACCTTTTGACTAGTAGGTTTCGGGAGAAGAGTGATCACTTATCCCTAGCTATGAAATTGACCACAATTAAAAGGGAACCTCATGAAATTATGTAGGAATTTAATACTAGATTCCAAAAAACTTAGGATAGAATCCCAGCTCTTGTGAGACCCACCCCAAACTATACATTTTTATACTACTTGAAAGCATTGAATAGTGATATTACCATGATGATTCAATCCATGGGTGGGAACACACAAATTTATACTTATGAAATAGCCATAAATGCTAATAATTATATTTTTTAAGTGGGAAATATAGCTCCTAGACCTCCAATGCCACTATTCCCTAATTTGTATCCTCCTAGTCAAGGTGCATTACCTACTTTAGCCCCTTTGCCTAATCAAGAAAGGTCTACCATAATTATTTCAAATTAAATCCATGAAGTGAAGATATTGATTAAAAGTGTTAAAACTTAGTTATTTTCCCTCAAAAGACAACAATATCAAGGTTATAGGCCATATAAAACATATAATTAGTTTGGGGAAACAAGCATACCTCCCATACAAAATAATGCACAAGTACAAGATCAGATCACTCATGTTAAGAATTACCAAAGCTACAATCCAAATGATCCCTAAAAATCCAAATGATTTGTTCCTACTCAAAATAATTTGGTTGAATAGAATCCCAATTATCCATCCTTTGAACATGGTGAAGAGTAAGTGACTTATGCAAGTGAAATGCAAAATCAAAGCATGGCAATGTAAGGTGATCAATATTTTCAAGCTTTAAATTTTTAAGTAACTATGCAAGGTGGGATGGGAAATGGAAAAAATTCTACTGATTACACCCTCATAAATAATTTATAGGGTGATTTTTATGCCATTAATTATGTGGGAAATGCAAACAATCAGAACACTAGTGTTACTTCCAACACTAGGTCCAAAAAGAGGGCTATTGAGGAGACTCAATAGATCAACCAAGGGCCTGTTTTGAATCCTTCATTATCTTATATGGTAAGTGGGTCTAATTAAGCTCCTAATATTTAATAAAATCATAAATTCCAAATTATGAAAACAACTCCTATGCCTTCATCTTCACAAGCTACATCACAAGGTGTTAGTGTTCCTAAAGAGCATCCTAAGGTAAGTAATCCTTCTATCAATGTTGTGGATCAGATGAAAAAGATCCATATGAACATATAATTATGGGATTATCTAAAAATACTAGGTAAAAAAGATATATTACAAAACGAATTGCATGGAATGGGTAAACAAGCTGGCCCACATAGAAATGACAATGTGGTTTTCGTCAATTGAACTCAAGCTATGGATGGACAAGTAAAGAAAGAAGAGAAAACTCCAAATTTTTACTTATCTATGATTATTTGTGATTTATTAGTCCACAATTTCATAATATATAGTGGATAAATCACGTCAGTTATGCCCAAATGTATACCAGACAAGTTAGGCCTCAAGTATGAGCCTAGACTAAAGGAGTTTTGTAATTAGATGGATCACTAGCCAAGACCTTGGGGGTAGTCAAGGGTTTGAATTTTATCCTTCATGATTTTCATAATTTTATAATTCATCATGATGTAGTGGTGGTAGATTTACCTCCCTATTTTTCTTTTTGCTTGTCAATATATTTCACATCCAAAATTGGTGGATACTTAACAACTAATTGGTCCTACATGGTGTTTAGGACAAAATATGGCACTAAGGTGAAGATTGAATTAGAGCCTATCCAAAAATATAACTTAGAACCATACTCACCCAAGGTTTCAAATGTTAACTATGCCATCATTGATGAGGAGGAGCTTCACATTGACCAATCTACATCATCTTTTCTTGAGGGAGTTTCAGATTTGTTCCTAGATGAGTGGGGAGATGAGAACTATGAACATGATCCATACAAGTTTATTGATAAATCTAGTCTTGAGGTCTATTATATGCATGAAAAATATTCTTTCATTCCAAATTTGATGAAGTCACATGAGGATGTGAATGGCTTATGGCAGTTATTCTTTGATGGGTCTAGAAGTAAGATTGGGGCAGGTGTTGGAGTTATGTTGGTTTCACTTTCCAAGGAAAGGTATTATTCAACCTTTAGATTTAATTTCTCATGAAATTGTAATGTATAAGTATATGAGGCCCTTATCCATGGCCTTGAATGGGGTAGAAAAAGAGGAATTAGAGAACTTCAAGTGTATGGGGACAATGAACTTGTTGTGAATCAAGTTAGGGGGCAGAATTTGACCAAGAACTCCTTGCTCAAGTCCTATAAGCATAGAGTTTGGGATATTTTAGAAGACTTCACGGATTTTAACATCACATATATTACAAGAGAAGACAACAAGCATGATGATAGGTTATCATCTATAGGTGCTCATTTTGATGTTCTAAAGAGCATAAGAGAAGAGAAGAATCAACCTCAATTAAAGGTGATTGTGAGACCCTTAATACTGGATAATGTCACCAATTGGAAGGTCTTTTAAATTGAAAAAAAATAGCCATCTTACTATTAGAAGAAGTTAATTTAACTATAAAAAATTAGTCTAAACTATAGTAGCAATATGGGGGGACAGATTGTCCAATTGAAATCTAACAAGCTTCCCAAAGGCCTAGCGACTCTTAAAAGTATTTTTAATGAGGATGATCAGCTAAAGAAGGAAAAGGTAGGTATGTACACTAATCAAGAGAACTATGAAAGGGTGGATATCTTCACATATAAGCTACTTGCACTTGGGAAGGTATGCCCTAATCAAGAGAAGCATGATTTCATTGAACTATGTAAAGAGTTTAGTGATATTTTTACATGGGAGTATAGTGACTTGAAGGGTTTCAATCCTATCCTAGCTCAACACACCATAGAGATAGTTGAAAATTTCAATCCCATCAAACAAATAAAAAGACCAATCAATCCCAAGATTTAACCCCTTATGAAGAAAGAACTCACCAAGCTAATTGAGTCTAGAATCATCTTCCCTATCAAACATTCCTCTTAGTTGGCCAATTTAGTCCCTGTTAGAAAAAAGAATGGTGAGATCAGGTTATGTGTGGAATTTTGGGACTTGAATAGAGTGTATTTGAAAGATCATTATCCCCTTCCTTCTATGGAGCAAATCTTACAAGTTGTGGCAAGTAGTGAGAGGTTTTCTCTTTTAGATGGGTATTTTGGTTATAATCAGATTTTGGTTAAGGAAAGTGACCAATACAAGACAACCTTCACCACTAAATGGGGTACTTATTCCTATAGGAAAATTCCATTTGGGTTGTCAAATTCAGGATCTACTTTTCAACGTCTTATGGATATGGCTTTTCAAGGACTAATCAATGATATTGTATTGGTATATCTTGATGATGTAATAGTTTTCTCTAAGTAAGTAAAGGACCATTTGAAAAACTTGAGGTAAGTATTTGAGAGGTGTAGAGAATATTGAATCTCTCTAAACCCAAAGAAGTGTGTGTTTTCTATCCATGAAGGCAAACTACTAGGACACATTGTCTCCAAGAAGGGCTTATCCATTGATCAAGAAAGAGTGAATGCCATCTTGGCATTGTCTTTGGGTAAACATAAGAAGGGTTTAAAAAGCTTCTTTGGAAAGATAAATTTCATTAGGAGAGTCATTCCTAACTTTGTTAATTTGGTCAAACCTCTAATGTCTATGCTAAGGAAGGATGAGACATTCACTTGGACAGGAAGGAGAAAGGAAAGTTTTGAAGAAGTCAAACAAGCTATTGCCCAAGATCCTACTCTTGAAAGCCAAAAATTATCTAAACATTTCAATTTATACACTTTCGGGAATGAAGAAGTGATTTTTTCCATGCTTACTCAAGCCAATGATGAGAATTTGGAGCATCCTATTGCTTTCTTTATCCAAGGTTTGGAAGGGTATGAGGTGAAGTATACATATGTTGAGAAACAAGTGCTTTCAATCATTATAATCTTTAGGAAATTTAGACACATGATATTAAATAATAAGATTCACATACTTTTGCCTCATCCTATTGTAAAGGAATTTCTATTGAGTAGGGACTTGAATGAAAAAAGGGTAGGTTGGATCACTAAGGTGATGGAATATGATGTTGATATAAAAAAAACTAAACTAATGAAAGGTAAAGGGATATGTGAGCACCTTATTTTATATTTGAAGGAGAAAAAAAAAGTTATATTGGCACTCCATGATGATCCTAATACAACTGCACATACATCCATGAGAAGTTGGATAGAAGATATGATTCACTTCCTCCAAATTGGTGACTGTCCACAAGGTCTTGAGAGAGCTAAAAGAAGTTAGTATAGATTGAAATCTATTCCATATGTACTTATTGATGGTGTGATCATTAAGAAGGATTTTTTAGGTGTGCTCTTGAGTTTTATTAACTCTAATTAGATTGAAAAAATACTATTTGAGTTCCATGATGGACTAGCTAGTGGTCACTTTGCTCCTAAAATTACTACTGGTAAGATAATCAGGGTTGTATAATTTTCGCTTAGCTTGTTCAAGGACACTCAAAATTGGGTAATAAAATGTCACAAGTGTCCTCTTTTTGGTGGCAAACAAAATTTTACTACCCTGCCTCTTCATCCCATCCAAGTTGAACAACCCTTTATGTAATGGGGTTTGAATTTTATAGGCATAATCAATCCTCCTTCTAGTGCTGGTCACAAGTGGGTGTTGACTGCCAATGATTACTTTACAAGATGGGTGGAGGCTGTAGCTCTTAAGGAGGTAAATGAAAGTGTAATTCTTGACTTCTATGAAGGTATAGTGATAAGTTTTGGATCTCCTTCAATAATCATTTTAGATAATGTATTGGCTTTCCTAGGAGTAAAGACTAGTGAATGGGCTTTAAAACATGGCATTTAATTTAACACCTCCTCCAACTACTATCCACAAGGGAATGAACTAGCTGAGTCCACAAACAAGAATCTAATTAGGATTATAAAGAGAATAATGGAGGAGAATAAAATTACTTGGCATTCCAAGTTAAAAACAACCCTTTGGGATGATAGGATCACCCCAAAGAGAGCAATTAGGAACTTGCCATACACACTTGTGTATGGAAGGGAATCTAAGCTTCCTATCTCACTTGAGTTACTAGCTTTAGACCTCACCTATCAATTGTAATTGATGGAGAATGAGAGCATGGAAGTCAAGCTATGTGAGTTGATGGAGCTTGAGGAGACAAGGGATCAAACTATGCAAACTATGACCACTCATCAAGAGAAAACAAATAAGTATTTTTCTAAGATATCTAGGCTTATAAGCTTCAAATAAGGGGACATTGTCCTAAAATTGGATGAGGATAGGGCCAAACCTAGAAAACACACAAAGTTTGATGCTTTGTGGAGTGACCCACATGTAATCACTCAATGCAAGTCACATAATGCTTTCCAAATTTAAAAGTTGGATGGAGAAGAGCTTCATATCCTAGTCAATGGGATACACATCAAGCATTTTTACTAAAGGTTCTCTTATCCCCTTGTACATAGTTTCTTGCTTTCCTTATGTGTTCCCTAAGTGCTTGTGCACAAGTGTGTGTTATCTTGGTTTTCTCTTGTGTTGTTTTGCTTGGTCTTGCTGTGTTTTGTGGAGTGTTTTATTTTATGATTATGTTTTTCCATATCCTTGTATTCATCTTAAATATCACATTGACTCCATTGTCCCTTAGTTGGATAAGGCCACTAGTCTCAAAACATAGTCAATCATGTTTACCCCAAGAGTTGGAAAAAATGTTGATTAATTTTGACCCTTAGTCAAAATTGGTCAACCCTTATATTTTTTTAACTTTTTATAAGTTCACCCATGTCCTATAGGGGTGTGTTTGTAGTCTAAAAAATCTACTTATCCATAGTCCATCCTTGGTCCAAAGTCTAGGCCTAGAACTAGTCAAGTCAAAGAAAGTCAACTCTAGTTAAATAGAGTCAAAATTAGTCAAAGGATGTAAATATATGTTTTGGGTCCTAATGTGTTTTATAACATGTTTTAATCTCTTTTTATGCAATTTATTTGCATCTCTCACTTTGAATAAGCAAAAAGAGCTTATGGGCCCACTTTGGGCTAGATTTAAGGACTTTTATGGATATTAAGTGGCATAAGGTTAGATATAGATAGATAATAAACATGGATAAGGTTAGAGGTAGTCAATGGTAGGTTCATGGTAGGCCAAGATTCAGTTAAAAGTTAGAAAGGGTAGTTTCTCCTTAATATTATGCCCTTTTAGGCACTTTTACGACCACCACCATCTGATCCATGGGTGGGGGTATCTTCATCTCCCCAAATCAATTTACACATTTATAATTGAATTATAATTCAAAAATTTTCTTTTTCAACTCATTTTTCCCATTCTGTCCCCTTGGCACACAAAGAAGGCTCAACTTTAAGCACTTAGTATGGAAGGTACAGACGGAGTTGGAGGGATTCATTCTACTGGTGGATTTTAATCTAATTTTACATAATTTTTATATTAGGATTTTATGTTTTGGTGCCTCCTAATTTATGAATAATCACTAACAATCCAAGTAACTTTTTGTAGAATTACATCCAAGAGGGGTAGAATTATGCATCTATTTTGGGTTTTTAGTGATCCTTGACGCTGAGTGAGCTTGATAATGTGTTTTTAGGTTGGAGTAAGGCTCTCTTCCTAATGTTTTCAATATATAACACTTCATCTCTTTGTATTTGAAGGAGTTTTCAAAAGGTGTTAGTTTTATGAGATTTCAAAGGTTGAGTGCAAGTTATGTGTTCCAAATGTTTAAAGAGATCTATGATGGTAATGATATGTTTGATTTTCATGCATAAGGAGTCTTTCCATGTTTCCATTTGATGGAAAGTTCAACCAGTACCATTTCAAGGTCAATTTACTCACATTATCATGGTTTACAGCCCTACCAACTTTAGTCAAGCCTGTACTTGTTCATGGGAAGGGTATAGAGGTAAGAGAGAGGTGAAGAACATGGTGGATTCCATGTCAAGTTATATCGACTCCAAGAGTCATGTTTTTCATATCCTAAGGGTCCAAGATGTCACTGAAGCAATTGTCACTTCAAAAGAGACTATTTCCACTTTTGGGCTCTTAGTCCCCAAATACAAAAAACATAGGTCCTATGCCTTTTTTGAATTAATTTTTGAAGTGATGAATGATACTCTATCCTTTTATATTTCTTTTAATTTGTAGTCCTATCTACCTAGTCTAACTATGTAAAATTTGAGAGCTATAATCCAAGTGGTAGATAGGTTTTGAGCTTCTCCAAAATGGCAAAAAAACACTGAAAACAAGTAGTCATATTTATAGGATTCTAAGAGATTTTTTGTTTTTGCACCATGTGTGGAGGTCTTAGGCCATGTCCAAAGGTGGGAAACATTCCCAAATGGCCCAAATGGCATTCTTTAGTATTTGTTTGCCTTAGGGTGATAGTCACATAAAATGACCTTTTGAAGGTCATACCCTGTCCGTATAATAGGGGTAGAAAGGGCAGTGAGGGCAAGTTTTCCAAAGTGTTTTGGTTTTTAGTTATCTGAAGGGAATACAAAAGGGAATCAAGTTTAGATGGATTATTGGAAACTAAATAATTAAGAGAGAGACCTAACTACTCCCTCTATACCCTAATTCACCCTAGAAGGTACCTACATGTATGACTGTAACAAGCACCTACAACCCAACATGAGGATCAAGATATATGGAGAGGTTTCAAGGTCTTGATATGGGATGAAGGTATATCAATGGAAAACTAAATAAATTGGATAACCTAGGTGAGTTATAATGAAACATCAAAATTACAACATCAAAAATGGTTCAAATACCTACAAAACAACCTACAAGCTTGGGAATACATTGTCAACATTCATGGTATGGTCCTTGTCAACAGTCAAGGTGAGATGATGTGTAGAGTGCATAAAAGCATCAAAATGAGTTATGTGATAATTTTATTTTTTAAATATATGGTCAAGTATCTTATACATACTTTTTAGTGGTTTTCAACTCACCAAAGCAACCTATAACCATACCAAAATAGGCACCTACAACCAACCTATTTGGAAACTAGTTTCAGTCAATAACCAATGAAGTGTTGAACCCAAAACAAAACATATAGATGGATAGGGTGATATAATATGATGTTAAAAATATAAATAAAGTAGTTTAATTCATTGGAGGATGACAAACCTACAAGAACACACCTACAACCATGGTATAAGGGGACTATCACAGTCAAGCAAGGGTATGAGCAATGGAGGCGTCCATGAAGGTTGATACCCCAAAAAGAATGGAAATGATTTATAATGTGATAAAAAGGAGTAATGAAATAAATTTAATATAATTAAATCCACAAACCATGAAAAATACACCCAAACACATCCCATACAAGCCTAATTGTCTCAGTCTGTACAATTAGCTTGTCTAAGCCTTGTTTCAAGGGGCTAAAAGAGGTTTTCAAATGGAAAAACGTTTCATAGAGGTTTAAAAATATAAAAATTCTTGGTTTGGATATGATTAAAAAAATTCAAGAGTCAAAAACTTGGAAGGATTCATGAATATAGGAGCTATAGGTTAGTTTGGGTGAAAACATGTAAAAATAGGGGTTTTATGGCTTTTTTTGGGAAGATTGAGTTGGTTTGGATACCTAGACTTGGAATATAATCAAACAATTTATTAAAAATTAATATAATTAACTAATATAGCTTCAAAAATATTCACTTTCATGAAGGAATAGGCCTGATAATCACTATTTTGTCTTAGACCTACCTCAGTCCATGCATGCAGGAAAACTACTAGCTTTGGGAAATCTTGCTAATAGGAGGCTTGCACTAAGTTTGAAAAAAAAATGGGATGTATAAATATGGGAGAAACCTAGGGGAACATAAAAAACCAAACTAGAATGTTTTGACATTAATGTTTTTGTCCACACAAGGAGCTTTGCATGAAGGTCTAGTGGGAAAACATGCTTTCCCAACCCCAAGCAAGGTGTCAACTCAAATTACACACTTACAAACTACTTATACTACTATTATTATTATTTTTTTGGTAAAATATGATGAATTAACACTATAGGAGTCCATTGAAATAGAATAATATCATCTATTGGTACACAAGGGGCAGATAGGTTGCTTAGCACAACATGATCCCTCTTCCAAAGCAAGGGAAACTTCCAATTTGATTTCTTGGTAAGACCTCCAAAGTGATTAAACATGTTCATGGATAAATTTCATAGGTGTGAGTTGTTTTTTTTGGCATGGAAATAATAGGGAAGGCCAATTTAAAGCTCAAATGTACTATAACCCTCATGGAATGCAAGAATCTTATTTGAAGGTCACTTTCTTTTGCTTGTATCTTCTCTAAAATTTTACATGGGACTTGAAGGATTTTAGGATAGTTTAAGGAGGTACTTGAGGTGACAAAAGTTCAATTCTATAAATTGTTCAATGTCACATTTTTATGAACAATCCTTAAGACCAAAAAACCTCTTAAACCCTCATAAAACCCTTAGGCAGACTCGAAGGTGGAAATCAAGAAAAAAGTGAACTCAAATGAAATAATTGGAATAGGGATATTAAAGGAAAGTTTTATATGATATTCTATGGATTATATATATATATATATATATATATATATATATATATATATATATATATATATATATGAATTTTTTGTATGGATCCATATAGAATAGGGGATAAAAAGTCTTATTTTCACCATTTTTGATGGTGTGAAAATTATAGAAGGATTTAAAATATGAAATAAGTTTTGAGAGGAATATTTAAACTTTAGATAACTAAAAAAATTCACTTAAACTCATGAAATTTTTCTAAGTGTCTTAAACAGGCTTTCACTTTTGGCCACTTCAGTAAGCCAAGCAATGAACTTTGGGGTAAAGTAGTAAAAAGTGATCAAGGGGGATTTTTAAAGGTTTCTTCTTGAAAATGATGATTTGTAATGCCTTGAAAGGTGTCATGACCCATTTTTTATGAATTATTTTGTATATTTGGAAGGTTTGGCGTGCCAAGTGGAAAGGGTGCATGGAATGAGCTCTTTTGAAATTACCTGAGATGATTGTGCATGACCATTATAATAGGAATGATCAGATAACATACCAATGTATCGATGATGTTTTTAGTAACCACTCCTATCTTGGATAGCCATCAGACTTCAAGTATTATAAGAAAACAAGGATTTTTGGAAGGCTACTCAAGTAGGCAATTTCTTTTACAAAATTGGCAATTTTGTGCCACTTTTCACCTCCTTTATGACCTATTTTGACAAGTGTACCTCATAAATTGGTATGGATCACCTCAATCCTATTTAAAATGCAAATTTAACTCCCCTTTTCATATGGACATATGTCCAAGTGAGCTTTGGACTTCTTCTTGCTTGTTCTCTCTCTTTAGGCTATAAATGTGCATTGTTTTGGCTTGTTTTAGAAACCTCCATTGGTTGATGGAGAAACTCTTGCCAAATTTATACATGAAAAAATCTTGAATAAATAATACAAGTGTTAATTCCACTCATACACTACAATATTATGTCATGATTTAAATCATGTTGGTCTAGTTTAGTAATGTTGTCTTTGCTAGCTTTGCACTCTTGATAGTCTATCGAGTTGCAGATAGATGGTTGTTGTAGGTCCTTACTAGTATTCCTTCTAGGTGTAGAAATATTATAATTTATTCATTAATTTATTCCTTTGATATCATTCATTTCCTTCATAAGAGTCATCCACCTTGTTGAATTTAGTTTTTGAAGCATTGATGCAATGATAGTTTTAAGGTCGTGAGTCTTGTGTAACAAGTACATTGTTCATCTTCAAGTAGTATTTTCAGTAAAGTGTGAGGATAATTTAAATTGGTGTATCACCTCTTAGTTTTTTTAGTTGTTTTCCTTAAACTCTATTCATTATCAAGTTATTAAATTAATTCAAGAGCAATATAAAGAAAATCTAGGGAGCTAGCCCTCATAATACTAGAGATTCATCTCTCCACAAGCTACCACAAGTTTGAGAGATGAATCCATGCTGCATCAAATTATAGGAGATGGACTAATTATCCTAGGGTACATAATTTGATGCTAATGGTAACTTATCCATCAACCACCACTCACAAATAAAAATAAAACATATACAAAATGAACCTCTAGTATCACACATTTTTAATATTGATATAGGAGGTATCACACCCACAATCACTTATAATGGATCCATTGATCCCAATTTTCACATAAAATTTTTTGGTAACCTTTATAAAGATCAGATCAAACTTAAAACCTTTGGCATTACCAAACTATTAGCTAAAACACTATCAAGAGATGTTTTAGATTGGTATAATACATTAAAAACCCATTTTATCACTAGCCTCAAAGACTTGGTTAACTAGTTAGTCCAAGAATTTCAAACTAGTGATTTTCTTGAGAACAAGTTACCCCACTTTATAAATTATAAAAAACTTGAAATTGAAATGACATAATCCTTCATCAAACTATGGAAGAACTTGTCTAACAAATGTGAGCATAATATGGTGGATGACAACCTTTAATACTTATTCACTAGTGCTCTATACCCCAAATTATAATATCCAGGTAGGACTCTTTCTCTAAGAACCCTAGAAGAAGCCCTCAATCAAGCTAAGTGATAATAATTTCTCATGCATTGATTCTAACCATCTCAACCCACAATGGGCACTTGTATGCTCATTAAAAACAAAAATTGATGTGCAACTAATGATGGTGTTATCAAAACCTATGACACTATTCATAAAATTTAAGAAATTGCTCCAAATAATGTTATGGAGCATGTTTCCCCTACAAACAACACTCATACTCATACATTTTCTCAACCTAACCACCCTAATGTCCATAAACTTATCATTAGTAGAACTTCAAAAATGTCTTCTAAGACCTCTACCACGAGATCTTGACCCCACTCATCTTATGAAATCATGGTATGATCCAATTTTTTTTTGGTTTCATGAAATTTGGGGTTTCTCTCATGAAACTTGTAGACAATTATGTAATATTGCTATGGATTTTATTCTTGGTCCAAACTTTGATCATGAAACCCTTATTCAAAACTGTCAACAAGCATATGATAGCTTTTAAAGCCCATGAAACAAAAAATGAAAACCAGCATTTAAACCAAGCTAATGATCATCTTACTATCTACACATATCCTCTTCCCAACCACCAAGATAACATTGATACGCTTAGTACATCTACAAACAATGTTGAAAGTCTTATAGACCTCACTATGAATAAAGAAAATGTGGTTAATATGATTAACATGAGATGAGTAGTTACTTTTATTGACTCAAATACAACACATACACATCACACTTCTCAACCATTTTGTGTCATTCAAGACACTTACCCATCCCATCTAATGTAATTGGGGCAAGAGGAACTTATAAACATTTAAGCACCACTCTCAATAACACCACTTAATTATACCTCTCATACCATCTCTACTCTTTCCCCAACATCCACACAATAAGACCACCTTCCCCAAACTTCCAATAGTATTTATTCAACCCAGCCATAATAAATACCTCAACCACCCATCACATCAACTAAATTAAATCAGCCCATTTTTAATCAACCTAAACCACCTACACCTTATCAAAACAAGTTTAATTTTAGTTCTAACCCTCCATAGGATCTCTTGCAACATTATGCACCTATATCTAGTAATCCTCCCATGGTTTATGATCAATGGGATCCCATTTACAAAACTTTCTCATCTCTCATATCAAATACCTTTCTTATAATTAATGAGAAATTCTCCCCATCATCGCAATCATCTAATGCAATTATTGTTTGAAATGAATATCCCTCATCCTCCTTTGGTAAAATATGAAGCTACCTTATTTAGATCTGATGATAATATAATTCAAGAATGTGAAGAGATGTCCATCCATGTCTATGAAATAGTGGATATTTATATTTCACTTAAATTCCCTATCACTTCCATGATTCTTGACAAGATATTGCTTCATGCAGATGATCCTCATTTATTAATTAACATCTAAATTAATGATATCCAAGTTAAGAGTGACTTAATTGATGAAGGTTGAGGTACTTGCATTGCCTCCATTTAATTAATTAGGAGACTTGAAATTCCATATGCAACCTCAAATCTACATGTATCACCTGTCAAGGATATGATAGAAGGCAAGTGCCTCCTCTAGGTTGTGTTTGGCTTCCCATTATTGTTCCCCCTGTCACTATCTACATGAAAGTTATGATATTTAAATTTTTTATTTCTTAAAACATATTAATTATTTGACCTTGGAATCATCTTATGAGAGCAATCACCTCATTTTCATGCAAATGCATCAAATTCCCCCATAATAAAGCTATTTATAAGATTCAAGGAGACACAAACCCTTATAATTTAATTTTTTTAAAGGAACATGGTATCTTAAAATTCGTACCCTTGAAACTTTGCCTAGTATCCCATTTAGGGAATCCTATCTCTTCCACTATCTAGTCAATTCCACTTGAGGTTACAATGGTCACCCCAAATTAATTGGGAACATTCCACCTAACCTCTTAGATTCTGATGATGATGATCCAGATGAGATAAGCCTCAAGATTGAAACTTCTAATTTATCCCCTCATATTATCACCTAAATTCCTTCCTCTTTAAAACCTTGATCCTATCAACCACCTACTGATGATATACCTATTATCTTAACCAATACTAGACATTCTATCCATCACACATCCTTTGATGAGAAAGTCATTCCTATATGTAACATCAACTTGCATACACTTGACTATGATGATGGCTATGATTTAGATGACCCATTTCAAGATGGATTTATCCAAGCTATAAATTCTAAATTTATTCCATTTGTATCTTCTTTATTTAGTATTTTCATTCATCTTTTAACATTGCTTCCTTTATAATACCTAATACCAGTCTTTTTACTATTTGTCATAGGGTAAAGATGAAGCATTCAAATGGTACACATATAGTCACAATAAATCCCATCAAGAGTATTGTCATGGATTATGTCATGAAAAGACATTATCACTTTGTTAGATACAAGGACCCTTATAATTTTCTTCCTCTAGAGATGCTAGTTACTGTTCTTAAACCTGTTACATGACCAACCTCACCTTTAGATGAGCCTAGTCTAGTTTTTACTCTAGATTTACCTTTAGCTAAGCCTAGTCTGGTTTATATTCTAACCCTAAATTTCCTTAGTGATGTCCTTATTCATTTACCATAGCTTGATCCCATGCCTAAACAATGGGTAGATTAGTCTTATTGTGATATCCACAAAGTTATCGATCATTAGACCAAAGGTTGCTAGTTATATCAATCACCCTAGCTTATCCTTCCACTTCTTCAGCTAGTAGGCCCCCAAAGCCTCCTAATAAACATATTTATTAATTTAATGAGACATGTAACCACTCTTACACTCATTACCAAAAAATTAGGAAATATATCGACACATTATGCCCAGTTATTACTTAGCCCAAAGATAAGGCCATACCTCCTCCTAATATATTACTAGAGTATATCCCTAAATATGGGGAATTATATTATATTTGGTTATAATGTGGTACACATTATACCAATCACTATATATTTCTCCAAAATCACCTTCATTACTTCCCATAGTCAACACCCCCATCAGTCATTCCCCTTTCTACATGTCACACACACAAGAAGGTCCCTCCTTTACAGGTTGCACCTCTTTCTCACTCTAAAGATAATATTCCCATTAAGACATCCATTCATCTCCTTGAGTATCCTTTGAAAAATATCCCTCATGATCATTAATCTTCATCAAATACACCTACATTTTTAGTTAAGGAGATACAAAAGGAAGTCTTTACACAACTTATGTAAAGATCTATGAGACTCTGGTTGATGTTAGAATTAAGCTTCATAGAGATGTTTCAGATGTCATGGATAATATTTATTGTCAAATATATCAGTATGTGTGAACATGGCATGGTGTTATTTAATATTGTTTTACGTTATGATTTGTATTAGATTTATGATCCATTTTTATATATCTTATACACTTGACTATGTGTCAAATTTGGTTTCACTTATCTATTTTACATAGATCAATATATTATGCTTTAAGAGATTTATATAGTTCCATTTAATTTCATATTTATTATGTATTCTTATCATTATTTTCATTATTTCACACTTATACTTATGAGTTTATTTCTTGAATTAATTCTTTTTCTTTTGCAATGATTGTTTGGTATTTGATCTCACTCAAAAACTAGATAATTATTATTGTGACTTGGTTATGCAAACCTTGATTCCATTAATATTCTATCTCTACCATATGATCAGTCAGCAAACAAGAATTATAATTTTAATACTACCATATATTTATCTACTTTGGATCTCCTTTCTTCCTTTATTTTCCTTTCACATACTAATCATGCATATGATTGAAACATAAGATTACATATTGGTTCATAGGTAAGCTTAAGTATTTAGTCAATCATATATTTGGATACTTAGCCTCCTTTAAACCAAAGTCTAAATCTCATTCATGTGTATCAATTATATCACTCATGTTTATTATTCCAAATATGTATGGAGGAGGAATCATAAAAGCAATAAAAAAGTTAAAATCCAAATCATTTAAACAAAAGGCAATGATTAAAAAAGGCAACATAAAAATTTAAAATTATAATCACGCCAAAAGATGTGATTTATAATACATCTTTGATTTTTACTCAAATCTCAAACTCTATAGTTGGACTCATGATATATTCGAGGTCCATTAGGGTACAATAGGCTAGTAGATTGGGATAGGAGAATAAAAAATTCTATAAGTGTTGCCTACTTTCTCACACATATACCCAATATTAATAGTAGATTGATAGATCTATAAGAGGTCCTAAGGAATGAGAAACATATTGTGGGAAGTTAGGTCCATTTTACTTTTCTTGTTCATATAACCTTCATGAGTTGATCTTAATATCTCACCTATTTGCCTATACAACTTTGTGTTTATTGTGAGCAGGTATCCCTTGTATTTTTATGGTCACTAGATTCTTTGTGTCTCTCCTTTGTACCTTTTCCTCATGTTTCCTAAGGTCTTGTCATAGAAACCTATGTCTATTGAGCATTGTCATTGATGTCAAATGTGCATCTTGTGAAGGTTGATGTCAAAGGTGACTAAGCCTAGTTAGCAGTGTGTGATGTGATAAGGTACATTAAGAGAGTGTTTTAATGAGAGAGTGATGTATTTAGAGAAATAAAAAGAGATAATTTTAAGGAAACTAATGTCTTATGTTTGCATGAAGGTATAGGTCATTGATGTCAAAGTGCATAGAAATCTTAGTCATGAGCCTTGTCATGACATGAAGAGGTATGTGCATGAAAATGAATTAACATAGGCATGAAAAGGTTGTATGGCACTATTTTATAATGTATGTGAGAAATTGAAGCATTAATGATAGTTTTAGGGTGAACCTATAAGGGTAGGACCTTCAGATTAAGCCTACACTTAGACCTCTCTTAGACCCTACTTGGCCAATTAAGGTATGAATATTAGATTTAAAGGAAACTATGCATATATAAACATGGAAAAATGTGAGGTGAGTTGTTTTATTCATGTTCACAAAGTTTTAGGTCATGGTTTAAAGTAAATTTCATGAATCAATGTTTTAGGCCTTCTCGAGTTCATAGAATGAGGTCTTAAGACCCAAGAAGCACTTTTAGACATTCGTTGGCATGTGTAATCTCTACATTGGAAATAATATGTTAAGGAGATATGGAGAAGGGTCATAGATAATATATTCATGAATTTATTTTGGATTAAAGGGGTAGTCCTTTATGAACAATCGTTAACACTAAAACCTATGTTAAACCTCCCTAAAACCCTAATAAGGACCTGATATAAAATATCTTGGTTAAAATAGATTAGTATGGATTAAAATGTCTAGATAAAATATTTTATCATGTATTAAACTCTCTGAAGTAACTTGAGGTGGTGGTGGTTACTCAAACGAGAGAGAAATTGTGTAGATATAGGCTTGTTTGTCAAGAAATTGTTGTATCTCTCAAAAGTTGTATTAGTCAAGAAAAGAAAATGGATGGTAGAAAAATATAGATACTAATTTTACATGTCCATGGTGATTTATAGATAGGTTATAGTCTTCAATAGTTATAATGTAGTCATCCAATTTAGCCAGTCACAAATAGACCTAATGGTGTGAACAGTGAAAAACCCAGGTAGAGATGGGAAGATGGATTTGATGGTCTGAACATGTCAGATTGATGAAAAAAATAAATGTATAAGTTGTTTATGAATTATAATTAATGTTAATTATTTTAATAATTTTTTGAGGTTAGTGAATATGATAAAAGTGTTGCTCACAATATGGCCTGTCTGGTTCAAATAATACTTTGAAACATAGGGTCAAGAAATTGGTCTACAAGACCAATATTTACCATTGGAACATATGATATTTATATCTTATTATGGTCTATAGATATCATATGACAATTTAAATTCATCAAGATTCATGCAAAGTGTCTAAAAAGGTGTTGGAGGTCTATGTCACCATGACTAGTTTTTGAGGTAAATTGGCAATTCTTGAGTGAGCGAGTTGCAAAGATGTTATTGAGTCCTTATATCCTGAGTGAAAGTGTTAAAATAATTTGGTGATGACATTTAGGTATTATATAACATATATAAATGTTTAATTTTAAAATTTTAGTAGCATAAGATTATTTAAGCTTCATTTTTACAAAATAAACTTTTGAGGTACACAAGCCTAATAGGATAGTTTGTCCTAAAAGAGCTTTCATGGTATGAGTGAAGGATACAGGTCTAATAAATCATGAATAATGGTAGTAAATATCATTATATAAGTGAATTAATTGTTTTTTATTATTTTATAAATCCATCTAGGCCCAATAGGATTAAAATTTGACGCTAAAAATATAGACCTAATGCAATTAGGTCTCCATGAGACCTAAAAGAGGAATACGGCCTAGTTGAGTTGTTGTAGACAAAAAGGGGTCCAAAGATAATTTTAATCATGTTAATAAAATATTATAAGACTTATTTTATGTAAAACCTAAGAGGTTGAAGTTGTGTTTCTGAACAAGTGGAGTGTGACCATGAGAATAGTATATATACAAGGTAGTTTCAGGCCTATTTGCAAGAAAGCAAAATAAGAAAATAAAATATTTCTTGGTAGAGAAGAAGAAGGTATTTAAATGAGACAATAATATAAGAGAAGAGGTGTGGTGATATAAATTTCATGAGGTGTTTGATTTGGTACTGAGTCACCTAGGGAATTAGTGCTTCTTTGCAAGTAGATGATTGATAAAGTCTTGTCAGGTGGGTGTTTTACTTCATTAGGTTTGTTGCTCCAAGTTGAGTTGGTGCTCTACAAAATTTGATATTTTGTTTTATAGTAATATATTCCATTTTTATATATCATAGTGTTTTTTGTTCCCCTTGAAGGTTTCTCACTCATATGCATTTTTTTTGTATTATGCTCATGTGAATGGTTCTTTATGTATTGCTAGATCTTAATGTTTCTTTTATAGTTCATGAATGGTTAGATATAATTAAAAGAAATTTTTTGGTATATTTATTCAGCCCACCCACTATTAGTTAATTTTATTCTAATAATTGGTATCAGATATTGGTCCTTTAAAGCAAGATTAATAGCTTAAAGGAGATCCCAGAAGCACAAGCATATCAAGTCATTAGGTACAAGGAGGTTTCTCAACCAATAAGACTCCTTTATTTAGTGGGACTAACTATGAATTTTGGAGCATCAAAATTAAGACTTATCTAATGTCCTTAGGCTATGACATATTCAAATGTGTTGTTAATGGATTCACTCTACCTTTTACACCACCAACTAACACAAAAAGCAAGAAGGCAAGTGAGAACAACTCTAAGGCAGTGAATGCCATCATGTGGTATTTCAAAGGCAAAATTTTTAAAGGTCATGCATTATGATAAAACCAAAGGAATTTGAGAAAATTTATAGACCATCTATGAGGGAGATACCAAAGTCAAGTTCAAATAATTTCAAACCCACTGAAGGTAGTTTGAAATTCTGAGAATGAAGGAGGATGAAAACATTGCATCTTATATGTTAAAAGTATATGAAGTGGTAAATGTCATCAGAGGTATAGGAGAAAATTTAGAAGAATAAATAATAGTATAAAAGGTATTGATATACCTAACATCTAAGTTTGATTCAAGGTGTTTTTTTAGAGGAGATAAAAGATCTTAACATATTATAGATGGATGAGTTTCATGGCATCTTGAATACTTATGAAATGAGATCAAGTGATGGAAGACCTTCCAAAAAGGAAGATAAATTCAAAGCCAAGAAAAAATCACAAGTTAAAAAGGCCAAAGATGATGTTGACATAGGCATTGATGATGATAAGACAAAATCCATGTTTGTTAAAAAACTAAGGGAAGGATTAGGTAAGTATAAGGGCAAGTTGCCATTGAAGTGATTTAATTATGGTAATATTGGTCATTTTTCATCTAAATGTCCTAACAAGGATAAGAATGAGCATGATGGAGAGTATGATGAACATCATGGTGATGATAATAAGGTGTATAAGCCTAACAAGATCAAAATGGGTTTTGGGAAATATGAAGGCAAGAAAGGGTCATTCAAGAATAAGATATGTCTATATACCAAAGAAGATAGTAGCTCATTTGATGTGACACAAGTACATCTGATAATGATGATGATAGTAATGATCATGATAACAATGAAACCTTATTCATGGATATAAAAATATACAATGAGGGTTGTTCAAAAGGGAAAAGTCTTATGGATTATGAAGAATTAGATGAAGAAGAGACTTAAGTAAATCTTGAGGCAAAATTGATGAGTTCTCTAGGGGATTTGAAGTTCCAAAGAAGGAAGAATCATAAACTAAGATCATTGGCTAAGAGTTAAGAGGAAAAAATCAATCTCTTTGAAGATAGACTAAGCAACAACACTAATGAATATGAAGAGATCATCAAACAGTTAGAAACTAAGATTGAAATTGTCATTACAAGTCTTAAGACTAAGTTGGAAGAATGCATCAATTTTGGAATAAAAATGTAGTCCTTAAAGGAATAATTAGATCATGCAATAATAAATTTGAAGACACATCAAAAATTTGGAAAGAGTACTGAAGTCCTTGGTGATAATTTTAATAATCATAGGTATTCACATGACAAGACAAGTCTTGGGTTCAAATAAGACCAAAATTAAAACAAGGAAAGGCAAACCTACACAAAAGCTCTCAAATTGATCATCAAAAAGTCAAGAAGATTGTGACTATTTCAGGAGACAACAAAGGTAGAGGTGCATCATTCAATATTAAATAGACAAGGTATGTGAATTCCTTCAATGGTTACTATTTCTCATGAAATAAATATTGACATAGAGCTATGGATTGTAGACATTATGCAAGAATTAATTCCTCATAGAGGAATAGGGTGAATGTTCATCACAACAATAGAAGAAGAATACTATGTTATAATTATGATAAAAAAGGACATATTTCAAGGTATTGCAAGATAAGGCATATGAGAAAGATCAATCAAGATATAAGGCTATATGGTCATACTAGTTAGAAATGGATCAAGAAGTTGGACCCTGTGGATAAGGTGAAATAGGAGCAAAAGACTAAAGTAGAAGAATCTATGCTAGTTTAGACTGCCTTTCACATTAAAGATGAAGGCATGAAATGGTATATAAATAGTGGTTGATAAAGCCACATGATAGGACACAAGAGTAAGTTCATTTCATTAAATAAAAATGGTGCAAGAATAATGAGATTTGGAGATAACACAACTACCAATATAGTTGGTATGGGTATCTTGAGTTTGGACAATGAGAATACCAAGATAGAGAATGTGTTGTATGTGGAAGGTTTGAAACACAACCTACTCAGTGTAACTCATATGTGAAACCAAGGACACACACTAACCTTTCATGATAGAGGATGCGATATAAGGAGAGATAAATAAAAAAGAATAATTTCCAATGTTAAGAGGACTGAGAACAATCTATATGCATTGAATGACATCAAGAAGGAGAGATGCTTTATGATCAAGATCGATGAATGTTGGCTATGGCATAGAAGGTTGGGACATATAAACTTTGATAATATGGTCAAGATAAACTCTAAGAAGTTCATGAAGAACATGCCTAAAATCATGAAACCTACAAACACACTTTGCAAGGCATGTCAACATGGTAAGTAGACTATAAGAAGATTCAAGTCCAAAAATTACTCTACTACATGACCTTTGGAGTTAATACACACTGATATTTGTGTGCCTAAAATATTCCATAGTATTCAAGGAGATAACTACTTCATGTTGCTTATAGATGCCTACACAATAATTACTTGGGTAGTATTCTTGAAATAAAAGTCAAAAGCTCTTGATAAGTTTAAGGCATTCAAGGAGCTTGTTGAGAATGAGAAGAATGGAAAGATTAAATGTTTTAGATTTGATAAAGGAGGATATTTTTGGTCTAATGAGTTTGATTAGTTATGTGAGGTCCATGGAATAAGGAGATAGTTCTCAATAGCTAGGACACCTCAACAAAATGCGGTAGTGGAAAGAAAGAATATGATAGTTCAAGTGATGGTAATAACTATGCTAAATGAGTCGAGGTTAGCTGATAAATAATGGAGAGAGATAATGAACACTAAAATATAAATTTTAAATAGAGTAAAAATAAGGACTAATGGTAATAAGATTCCTTATGAACTATGGAAAGATAGACTTGCTAATGTGGAACAGTTTAAAGTGTTTGGAAGCAAATGTTTCATCAAAAGAGATGAGCAAGACTTAGGTAAGTTTGATTCTAGGTCTGATGAAGGTATATTTTTAAGATACTCATCAGTGAGCTCATCCTATATATGTTATAATAAGAAGTTATAGAAGATAGTGGAAATCACCAATGTGAAGGTTGATGAGACAAGTTCTAAGAAGTCATGTTCACAGTCAAAGGATACATCAAAGAATTTAAACTTTAATAATGAAGAGAAAACAAAGGATATTGATGAAGAAGAATAATTTGAGGAAAGACAAGATTCAAAATATCCTTCAAGATAGATTCAGAGAGACCATACTGAATCATAAATAATTGGTAACAAGTGTGAAAGTATAAAAATAAGGAAAAGATTGGTAAGTAACCTAAATCAAGAGAATGTTTCTCTATTGTCTAAGATTGAACCTAAGAACCTTGTAGAAGCAAGAAAAGACAAGTTTTGTATAGGTTTTATGAATGAGGAGTTATATTGAATAGAAAAGAATGAGACTTGGGAACTAGTTCTTAGGCCTAAAGATAAGAATGTCATTGGTACAAAGTGGGTGTTTAAGAACAAGTTGAATGAAGATGGAGAAGTCACTAGAAAAAAAGCTAGATTGGTATGCAAGTGGTATGCATAGGTTGAAGGGGTAGACTTTTAGGAGAGATTTGATCCAGTATCAAGATTGGGGGCCATCAGATTGTTTCTAACATATGCAAGATTCAAAAGGTTTAAGGTGTACGAGATGAATGTCAAATATAATTTTATAAATGGGAACTTGGAAGATGAGGTGTACATAGAGAAACCTAAGGGTTTCTCACTATCAGGTAACATGGAATATGTTTGTAGATTTAAAAATGATCTTTATGGTTTAAATCAAGCTACTAGAGCTTGGTACACCAAATTAGATAGGTATTTATTAGACCAAGGATTCAAAATAGGAATTACACATAGTAATCTATACATAAACATAAAATATGACCATCAATTGATAGTAGTTGTCTATGTGGATGATATCATATTTTGTAGAAATAGTGAGAATATGACTAAGGCCTTTTCATATATGATGAATAAGGAGTTTCAGATGTCCATGCTAGGATAACTATCATTATTTCTTGGGATACAAATAAATCAATCATAAAAAGGTATATTCATCTCACAAGATAAGTACATAAGAGAGATGTTGAATACATTTGAGATGGTATGTTTCAAGGCTATTATCACACCTATGATCATAAGGTGTAAGTTAAGTAAGGAAGATGAGTCTCCAAATGTCATTCAAATATCATATAGGTTAATGATTAAAAGTTTGCTATATACTGTTGCCTCTAAACTTAACATCATGCAATCAATAGGTCTTGTGGGAAGATTTCAAGCAAACCCAAAGGAAAATAATCTACAAATAGTCAAAAGGATACGTAGGTATCTTAAAGGGACTATGGAGTTTGGGTTATGGTACCCAAGGAGCAAGGAGTTTAACTTGAAAACCTATATAAATATAGATAGGATAGGGAGTCTAGATGATAGGAAGAGCACTAGTGGAGGTGATTTATTCTTAGGAGAGTGCATAGTATCATGGATAAGTAAGAATCAACCATGAGTGGCATTATATACTTGTGAGGCTAAACACATTGCAATGGATTTATGTTGAACTCAAGTTCTATGGATGAGACATACCTTAAAATACAAGGTGGAGTATGATAGTCCTATCCCTATCTATTATGATAATACAATTGCAATAATGTTTCAAAGAATCCTATCATGCACTCAAGGACTAAGAACATTCCCATAATATATCATTTTCTAGGAGAATAGGTAAGTGAACAAAGTTTTAAAATTGAATATGTTTTTATAAAGGATCATATTGCAAACATTTTGACCAAACTACTTCTAAAGGCAACATTTGAACATCTAATACAAGAATTGGGTGTAATTCATACCCCTAGCATTCATTAAGGAATTAAAGTGCTTAGGGGGAGCTAATAAATTAGTTTATTAGCTCCAAGAGTAGGTGAGTAGTGCTGATAAGTTATTCATAGAGATAGGGGAGATTTTTTGTATGATGCTTCATTGACTCATAACCTTGTGTGTTAAGTTCTCTAGTTGCAAGAGGTGTGATCCAAGAAGTTTCATGTATCTCTTTGTCTTTAATGTTAAAGGGGGAGAAAGTTCATAATGAGGGAGATATTATCTATTGAGAGAAGTTTTTGAGAGTTGTAGCCATCAATGATAAAGGAGGAGATTATTGAGTATTGTCAATGATGTGAAAGGTGCATCTTGTGAAGGTTGATGTCAAAGGTGACTAAGCCTAGTTAGAAGTGTGTGATGTGACAAGGTGAATTAAGAGAGTTTTCATGAGAGAGTGATGTCTTGATATAAAGAGAAAGAGAGAAATTGAAGGCAACTGATGTCTTATGTTTGCTTGAAAGTATAGGTCATTGATGTCGAAGTGCATAGGAAGTCTAGTCATGCCATGATGAGGTATGTGCATGAAAATTAATGAACAAAAGCATGTGAAAGTTATATATAACTATTTTAGCATGTATGTGAGGTATTGAAGCATTCATGAGAGTTTTAGGTTGAGCCTATAGGGGTAAGACCTTCATACTAAGCCTACACCTAGACCTCTCTTAGACCTGCATGGCCTATTGAGGTATGAAGATAAGATTTCAAGGTAAGTATGAATATGTGAGCATGGATAGATGTGATATGAGTTATTTTAGGCATGTTCACAAATTTTGAGGTTATGGTTTGAAAGAAATTGCATGAATCAATGTTTAGGCCTTCTTGAGTTCATAGAATGAGGTTTGAAGACCCGAGAAGCACTTTTAAAAATTCATTTTAATGTGTAATATTTTCATGGGAACCTGATATATTAAATATAGATGGGTAAGGTTCCTAGATAAGACCTCTAGGCATTGGTTTTGGATTCAACAGGTAGTCTTTGATTAATAATCGTTAACACCAAAACCTGTGTTAAACCTCCCTAAAACTCTTATAAAGATTACATATGAAAGATATTGTTAAAAATATCTCAATATGGATTAAAATGCTTAGATAAACTATTGAAACATTTATTCAACTCTCCCAAGTATCTTCAGGTGGTGATGGTTAGCCAGATGAAAGAGAAAATGCATAGATACAGGCTTGTTTGTCAAGAAATTATTGTAGCTCTCAAAAGTTGTATTAGTAAAGAAAATAAAATGGATGGTAGGATAATATAGAGACTCATTTTACATGTATATGGTGATTTATGGATAATTTATAGTCTTCAAGAGTTTTAATTTGGTCATTCAAATCAGTTAGTCATAGACAAGCCTAATAGTGTGAATAGTGAAAAACCTAGGCAAAGATGAGAAGATGGATTTGAGGGTCTAATCATGTCAAATTAATAAATAAAAATTACATGGATAAGTTATTTATGAATTATAATTAATTTTAATTCTTGGAATAAGTTTTGGAGGTCAGTGAATATGATGAAAAAGTCGCTCACAATATGACCTATCTGGTTCAGATAGTACTATGAAACATAGGGTCAAGAAATTAGTTTAAGAAAATAATATTACCATTATACCATATGATATTTATATATAATGATGATATAAATATATCATATAACCATTTTCATGCATCAAGAGTCATGAAAAGTGTCTACACAATTGTTGGAGGTCTAAGTCACCATGATTGGTTTTTGAGGTAAATTGGCAGTTCTGAGTGAGTGAGTTGCATAGATGTTATTAAGTTATTATCTCATTAGTGAAAGTGATATAATAATTTTGTTATGACCCAAAATTATAGGAAAACCTATATAAATTTTTCATTTTTCAAAATTTGGTAGCTTAAGGGTGTTTAAGCTTCATTTTTGTAAAATAGATTTTTGAGGTACAAAGGCCTAATAGGATAGTTTATCCTAAAAGAGATTTCATGGTATGAGTGAATGATACATGTATAACAAAGAATGTATAAGGTCAGTATAGGCCATTGGATAATTTATTTAATCTTTTATAATTATTTGATAAGGCCATCTGGGCCCAAAAGGATCAAACTTTGACACTAAGGAGATAGACCTAATGAAATTAGGTCTCCATGAGACCTAAAAGAGGAATAAGGACTAATTGAGTTATTGCATGATCAGGGAAAAAATTTATGTGATAATTAATGTGACACTTTAGGTGAAAATTTTAGTGATGGTTCTAAACCAATTGGTGGTAGAACTTCTGGGAGCCATAACTTTTGAACCATAGCTCTGTTTGACTCCCCATTCAAACTGTTGGAAAGCTAAGAATGAAGAGAACAAGATGAGATGACACAAATATATGATTGGTGGGATTTTATCTTGAAAAAAAAAATAATTTACCATAAATTCAATTTTAATAGTGCTATCTAAAAATAGAAAGTTTGTAAAAATAGTAATTTCTCGAATTCTATGTTGTTGTAAATTGTGGAAGTCAAACCACTTCATCTCCCTTGAGCTTGGTGACCTTAAAAATACTCCTCCTGCCTTCAAAGTATGTATAAAAATAGATTTATCCTAAGAAGGCGATCATAAATCTCTTCCCAGAGATAAGCATATGTTTTCTAAAATTTTATGAGCAATAAGACATCTCTTCCTAGAGATAACATTATATGATTGTGTTATTTTGTGTTCTTGAATTATCTTTCAACCAAGACCTCTGAGTTTTGGATCATTACAAACCAAAATGAGTCTAAAGCTTATTTTAATCATGCTAATAATATGTTATAAGACCTATTTTATTTCCCACCTAAGAGGTTGAAGATGTGTGGCTGACTAAGTGGTGTGTGACCATGAGAATAGTATATATACAAGGTAATTTTAGGCCTATTTACAAGAAAACAAATATAGTGAATAAAATATTTCTTGGTAAAGTAGAAAGAGGTTTTGAAATGAGACCATAATATAATATTAGAGGTGTGGTGATCTAAATTTCATGAGGTGGTTGAGTTGGTGCTGAGTCACCTAGGGAGTTAGTGCTTCCTTGCAAGTAGATTCTTGTTAAATCCTAGTCAAGTGGGTGTTTGAATTAATTGGGGTTGGTGCTCCAAGTTGAGTTGGTGCTCAACATAATTTGATATTTTTTTATATATGAATATAGTCTATTTATAGAGATAATAATGGGTTTTCTTTCCCTTGAGGGTTTCCCACTCATATGTGTGTTTTCTTGTATTATGCTCATATAAATGGTTCTTTATGTATTTCTAGATCTCAACGTTTCTTTCTTAGTTCATGAATGATTGGATATAATTAAAATAAAAGTTTTGGTATACTGATTCACCCCCTCTTAGTGATTGTGCTTCCAACAATGTCATGTTTTTTACATTCACTCTTTCATTACAACATTCTTAATATTTCCCTTTGAGAAATATTGTTTTATTAACTGACCATTCTCACTAGGGTTTCCCTTTGTGAATTTCAGTGCAATACCATGGTTAGGACCAAGATTTACTCATAAATTACCATAATAAAACATTTAATTACTACCATTCATGTCATTATTGTTACCCTTATGAGTTTCAAAGTAATACCATAGATAGGATTAGGCCCTCCTCATAAATTACCACATTCAAAAGATATTTTAAATTATTCCCATAGTTTTTTCCACCTCATTGGTGTTCCCCTTGTGATTTTTAGTGTAAGACCATGGATAGGACTAGACCCTCCTCAAAAAATATTCCAATACCTAGTTCATACTATAACCAAGTCACAATAAAATTACATGCTTTAAATTAGAGATAATTTGTGTTAGATTATGATTTAAACGTCATTGACATACTTCCTATCTTTTAGTATGTTTTATGTTTAATTCATAATTAATTCACTTATATCTTCTTAGTTTCCAATTGCATGCATGTTTACAATAATTTTATTTAATTTCTCATTCTTCCCAACTTGATTTAGTATGATTAATTTGATTTACACTTACATTTTGTTTTTCTTTTCATACTTCCCAACTTGATTTAGTATGATTGATTGACTTTATTGTTTGTTTGTTTTTGTACCATTAGTTTTTATGTGTCTTCAATTTTATTACAAATTTACATACTTCCCAACATGATATAGTATGAATTTTATCTGTTTTAATTTTGTGAAAATCTTTGCAGGGTTTGAAAACATTTATTATCATGTACTTTACTATTTTGGTTAATTAGACTTATCTTTTATTTTTACACATTTCCCATCATGATATAGTGTGTATTATATTTGTTTTGATTAATTATACTTTTTGAAATCATTTTTTTCCTTTTATTTTTAACCATACATGTGTATCACGTAATGCTAAAAAAGAAAACATACATCACATATTTTCCATAACATATACAACAAAAGTAAAATACATGTGCTAGAGAGGAAATATATCCATAGATCTACATACAAATCCAAGTACAAGTCATAAGAACAATAAACTACTTTATATATATATATAAGTAGTTTATTGGTCATATGACTTGTACTTGGATATATATATATATATATATATATATATCATGTGTTTTATACAACACAAGAACAAAATATAATAGCTATAGCTGTAGGCACTAGGATTTCACACAATAACATTTGTGCTAGTCTAGGTCTTAAAGTCCCCTTTTATATTCCATCACTATTTCACCCCATGTAGTTACTTTTATCTAATTACTATTTTACTCTTATCTTGCATAATTAGTTTGGTTAATTACTATTTCACTTAAGTAATTTATTTTAACTAATTACCTACAATTGAATCTATCTAAATCAACCTAAAACATAATAAAAGTAAATTATTTTAACCCCCTAACAATTCACTCACTATTCCAAATTTATTTAATAACTTCAGGTTTAGTTTAAACTCATGGTTGAAACTATTAAAAAATCTTTGGTAAAATTAGGCCCGAATCATTATCAATCCTTGTGATCGATGTATTTTCTTTTGAATCAAAGTTTATTTTACCACAAGTCTCCCTTGAGCAAAGGACCATAATTTTGCACCCATAATTTGCACTGGTAAGTTGACTGAATTTTTATGGAATGTTTGCTAGTCAATTACTCACCTGTTGGAAGCCATACTCTTGCATCAACCATCAATACTCATTTAAAGGTTAAAAATCTACTCATCAACCTTGCAATTTTATATAGATTAGAAGTGTTGTGAAAGTAAGTACATTACTTATTTTAAGTAATTATGTCTATTTGACATTCCATTTTGTAGTCTTGTTTATCCCCTTTATCATTGTTAGATTGTCCTAGATCACCTTAAGCCTCATAAATCCCATAAAACCAATATTTAATTTGATATCCTCAAAACTTTGTCTATACTACCATAATCGACATCAATTCACAGAATCAACATCGATCTTATAGATCAACATTGATCTCTACTAAAATATTTTTTTGTCTAAAATCTAAATTTGTTTTAGTTATCACCTTGAATTAATCTATACTATATTTTTATTAAATCATGAGTTTTTACTTGTAGATGACATTTCTCAGAGTTGTGCATGACATAGTCACCATTCATGATTTGCCTATAGTCCAACATCCTTTCTTATTTTACTAGAGTGATATTTCCTTTGAATTAGGAATATATGCAATTGTATTCACCCCTACCATATAATCCATTGTCAATCAATTAGAAGTAATATAAGTAGAAGAAGACTCAACTAAAGATTATTAGAATGCTCATTTTTCTAATCTCCATGCAATGGATGTAAATTAATCTAAATTATTTAAATTTCTTATCTATATTGTTACATGCATTATTATAATTTATTTTTCTATCTTTATCCACTTAAATGATTACAAAGTGAGTTAACATCCTTATTAGGAAGTGTACCACTTCCTGAGATTATTCTAGTACCAGGAAGCTCACTTACATAGCCTATTAATTAATTTTTTTAGTTTTATCTTGTGTGCAAGTAGTCCTTCCTATCCAAAAAGGATCTCTCATGTCACTGGATCAATGGTGCACAATCTTTCCAGTCACAAGTAAGCCTAAAAACCCTGTATCTTAATTTACATTTTTAGTAGTTTATTTTATATAAGAACAAATGAAACATACTTTAAACATTTTGGCATGCTCAATGGGACCCTTTTTGAGCCTCATTATATTTTATATTTTATTTTTTATTCTTTTTTTGTTAATTTTATTTCATTTATTAAAACATTTTCTTCATTTTTTCATTAAAATGGTTTTAAAAAAAAGCAAAAATAAAATAAAATATATATTGCTGCTTTTGAAAGAAATTATCTTTTTTAGTTTAGCTATTTTAGAAGCACATCTAGTGTAAGTAGGAGGATAAATTTATCATTCTAGTCACACTTTTTCCACAAACTTATGAATCATGATAATCATAAAATTTACAATCAAAACAAATCCTACCAAGTAGACCCACTTGGATTTCATCACCAAGGGGAAAATCGACTCAGTGTTTTAGCTAAGTATACATAATTAGCTAGATATATATAGGCTAAGTACTCAACACCCTTATTATTACATGGTCATGAAGTGATGGGGTAGGTCCCAATACTAATCCACATACTTCCACCAATATAAAATTAAGCCTCACTATCCCTTTACATATATCAAAGTTCCTAGCTTAGCTTGCCACTTCTTAGGACCTTTGTTAAACTATCATCCCATCACATTCTAAAGTTTATTTTTTAAGAAAAGTAAAAATAATTAATTTCATTCAAATAAAGTGTGCACTTTTCCTCACTAAAAATGAGATAATAAAAAAGATTTGTGTGTTTTACATTTATTCTTTGTTTTTATTATTTTATCACTACATGGTTCTAATGAGACAATAATCACTAAAACAAATGGAATCACCACAAGTATCCTATTCAATGGAATAGTCACTAATCCCCCTACCTCTCCCACTTCCATTGGGGATGGTCTCCATCAGTTTTATCCTTAGGGTGATCCGAATTTTACAAGTATACTAGATAATAATCTGATCACCCTAAACTATTACCTTACCACATGATCCATATGAATCCCTATTTCCCCTTATGGCCAAACATCTCAATATTTCTATGGCATGTAACTAAAAACATAATAAGGGTACATGATATCCATGGTTTTCTCATCTATCAACCCACCACCATTTATAGGTTTAAATACTAGCATGACACAACATCTAGATACCTAATCACCATTAGTATCTAGTAATCCTACCATAACTATTATTATAACTCAAAATGTTACTACACTAAAACCTACAACCAACCAACCACCCTCTCTCACACTTCAAAATTTAGTAGTCTCCATATTGACAACTTTCCCTCCAATCCAAACTTAAATAACCTCTAATCCCCAATATACCACCCAACCTCCACCCTCCACATAGAAAATATTCCCGAATCAAACATTATAACAACAAATCCCTTTAAATACCCAATACCAAATTTCATCACAAAACTTTACAAGTACTTATCCTAACCCATCCCAACAAAAAATCTTACCTCTACTATTCCTATATTATGTAGTTGCATCTCAACCATCCATCACTATTTTTATTAGCTACCCCTTTTCGCAGCCACTCCTAACTTTAATTTCTCATTATCAACATTTGCAACAAAATGTTTTAGGATGTATACCTCAATACAATGCCCATCCAAACCTCATGTGCATCCTAATGGATAGGATGACAAACTTAGAAGCTTATACCTCTAAGCAAAACAACATGCTTATATACACACAAATATATAATGAGCTTATTAACCCCACCGTACCAATCATGTCATACCCAACACAATGGGAACATCCTAAATTTATAAAGTTTGAAAATAAAGAAGATCCCCAACAACATATTAGGGTATTTAGGCATGCATGTTACCTTATATCTCATGATAACACCCTCCTTTTAAGGACTTTCCCTATATTTCTAGAAGGGCTGACTCTAGATTGGTATAGTTCTATCCATCAACATTCCTTATTCTCCTTTGGGAAATTAGATAAGACTTTCTTAGAATAATTTTTTATTAATATCTCTAAAAAATTAACCATCACTAACCTCTACACCATTAGACAATTTGAAGATGAAACTCCATTGTAGAAATTATTGTTAGGTAGTGAGGCCTTATAAATCAATTAACATTATCCGTTCCTCAACTTGAACTAATTGAATTATTTTTGATATTTTGTGCTAAACATATCTCATCCACACTACAATTTTAGTCATTAAAAACCTTTGATGAAGCCTTTACCGTGGATTTTAAGTTAGAAATCCATGCTTTATAATAGGGAAAAGTTAAGTTATAAAATAAATTTTTTTATAGGAACCCTTCTAGAGAAACCAATAATGTGAAGCCATAAGGCAAAAATAACATTGTTATCCTAAATTCAGCTTCTCCATATAAGAAAAACCAACTGATCTCTTCTTAGATGCAACCATAGAGTAACTTAACGTGGTTTCCACCTAGGAAATACATGACTTTGGGGGAATCTTATGCTACTATTTTAGACAAAATGTTAAAAGGAGTGATCATTGAGATACCTTCTATCAGGCCTATTGATGAATCCTAACCAAAACCTAGTTGGTATAAAGAAATTGATTTTTGCACTTACCATCATGTACCCCGTCACAAACTTAATAGGTGTTTGTATTTCAAAAGCCTAGTCCAGAACCTCATTGATCAATGGGAGTGATAGTTGGATAATCCAAATGCTCCTCATAATCAATCCCTTGACTTATATAGGTAGTAATTCCTAAACCATCCATACTCATCTAATTTCATATAAAAAAATAGAGGCACCCCAGATCAGTATACCCATGTAATAAATCTATCCACGATCAAATTTTACCTAAGGAAGTTGATAAAACACCTAAATCGTCTTTCAAAACAATGATAATACTAAATATCCTTATAGGAGATACTTTTGAACTATCTAAACCAATTAAACCTATTTATACCATCCACTTGAACCTTCTTGATCTCATTACATGGGATCCTCTAGAATAAGACTCATCCAAACACATTGAAAGTCATCCATGAAAACTGGAGGATAAAAAAGTTATTTCGACCACATGGGATAAGTGCCTTGGTATGCCAAAGGGTAAATATTTACACCATCCACCTATAAGATTCAAACACCCCCAAAATGAGGACATTCATAAAAGTACTCCCACAACCTCCAACCATGCTCAAAAGGGGAAAATGGCTGTGCCCAAGGTCAAACTAAACCATTTATATTAGGACCTCATCTTTATTCTAAACATAAGATCTCAATTACAAAATCTTCTATCAAAGGATCTAAGTTATCTCAAAAAATTCCACTTATATTCCAACACCAAAACCTCATATTAATCCTATAGAATTTTATTACCCCCAAAAATTATCTAAAACACCATTATCACCCATTAAAACAACTCGTACCACCAACATAAAAAAGGAAAGTACAAAAGTAAACATGAATTGAAAACCAATACCCCAAAAGATTTAAAAACCATACCAAGATCCTTTATGATGATCTTATGCTACCATTCTCAACCAACTTCTAAAAACCTCCCTTGTTACATTACCTCCTATCATACCATTAAATCCCTATATATAAAAATTTGTGTAGTGTGGGGAGAAAAAACTATGTGCTTACCATAGGATACCTGGAAATGACATTGAAAGCTATAATGATCTCAAAGTTATAATCTAGAATATTTTGGATGAAGATGATCTTTTAATTGATATTCCTAATGCCATCTTTGATCCAAACACTAAAACCACAACCATCCTTGAGACTAGTATAGTAAATACCCTAAACCATTTATGACTAAAATCAAAACAAAAATAAAAAAGCATGATTAATAGTCTCTAATAATTCCATAATCAACCCTCGAGACCTTCAAACATGCATAAATTATGAACTTTGATAATTCCCCCACTATTTCAAATTGATACAATAAACATAGCCGCTTGGTCTCAAATGTAGGCCCCTAAAACCCCAAAATTGAGTAAAGCTAAAGTTTATATAGACAAATCTCCTATCCCAACCATAGAAGCATCTAGAGCTCCCACTATGAAACCAAAAATATCCAGTTTAGGGAAACACAAAAGAATAATTCCTCAAAAATTATAAATATATTAGTTTTGAAGAAACTCCATGAAATACCAATCAAAATGTCCCTATATGAACTCATTGAGAATTCCTCATAACATTGTCAATCAATGATATAAACACTTCAAGTCATCCAAGTATAAATTTATGAACCCCAACCTATGATGACATTCATTATAGATTTATAGATGGCTTCATCTATTAGTTTAAATGATTCTAAAATAGTCTCATTACCATTCGAAGATCAGGACCTACCCCTATTTGTCACCACATAAATTAATCAAACTTAGATCAAAAGAGTTATGATTAACAATGGGACTAGCATTAACATTATCTCTTTGCATAAATTTGAACGAATCTAACTTCCAAAAATGGTTTTGGACCAATCCCCAATGGTCTTGAGAGCTTTTAATGATACAATGGATCTTACTCTAGGAACGATTATCTTCCCTATCTAGGTAGGTTCTCACATCTTTCATGAATTATTTTATGTTATGTAAGGTGAATTCTAATATAATATTCTCTTATGACATCCATGGATCCATGCTATGCATTATGTTCCATCCACCTTGTACTGATGCATACAATATGAACATGAGGGTCAAGTCCATATCATCCAAGATGATCTCCATCCATTTAAAACTTTTAATCTAACCTTTTAACCTAATGATGTTCTTCTCCCTCTAAAAAGTGAAACCCCATCATCATCATACAAAAAAGCATTGACAAGTTTGACAATCCCTTCATCATGGATCTGGTTATTGGCACTTAACACCCTTCCTACTCCTCAAGTGTATAGGTACCAAGATAAATAGTGTGACTATCATCCTAACCTAGGAGATATTATTCCCTTTAATTTCCCTCTAGACTCATTTAATAGAAAGAGGGATTGATTGATCTTCCTTGTGTCTTGATGTCCCATCACATACCAAACTATTCTCCTTAAACTTCTCATTCTTGGATAAACCATGTTTTGCTCAAATGTACTTACAATAATGTGCTTGGAAAGGCTTTGTTATGAGACACTGTGATGAGTAAGGATCACACAATGTCACACTAGGAAATTTTAATAAACCTCACAAAAACATGGTCTTGGGTTTAACAAAACTCATAAAGTCATTCTTGAAGTCACCCCTTTATCTAACCCTGAAGAGAATATCTTAGTATCACCATCAAATGTTCCCCTTGAAATAGATAATGTCATTTCCATCCCCCCAAATGTTTTTAGTCAATATGATTAACCTAAGACCTCTCACCTATTATAAAAATGGAGAAAATAAATCCATTCCCTTAGCCTACCCTAATTTTATAGAAGAAGATTCTCCTACCATCCCTATTCTTCAATGTCAAGATGATGATTCTATCTTGACTTACTTAGGTGCATAAAATTTTCACTTACGCAATTCTCTACCAGCTAAAATGCCTAGTTTTCTGAACAAAGTCACCATTGACATTATCATAGGGTGTCAGGATGCCACACATATTGTTAAATCTCTAAAACATCAAGATAGCTATTTTTGTGCTTTTTATGGAAATTGGCCTCCCCCTGAATTTAGTAATGCATAACAAGAGATGGCTAACATCATCATTATCATAACCAATATCCCCTCCACATATTCATCATATAAACCCTAAAAATAAACCCCCAATATTCAATGTGATATCCAAAACATACTCTTCATATAATCATGCCAACACCATTGTACGTCCCTTCTAATCCATTGGTACTATCATTATACCCTGTATAGGTAGTCATAGTATATGGTAGATATCCTCCACCATCATGGTGATATCCCCTATAGGTATCTAAAAGGTCCATATTAACACATCACACTTCTCTAACAATACTACCAATATCCCCAAATCCTTATGTGCATGATAATAGTGGCACAATCCTCTAAAACCAATAGCCTCCATGTGCTCCCAGTCCTCATCACTCATCTGATCCTACAACCACTCCAATAGTGGTGGTACCTAGTCCTGCATCATAAGTTAAGTCTATGCATACAATTTTAGGTCAAACACAATAGTTTTATTTTCTATACTCCTATGTTGTCCTAACTTTTTCCTTATTTACCTTAAATCAACATTGATCCTCAAGAATTGATACTGATCCTTAGGGATCGATGTTGATCATGTAACAATTAATGATGATCGAAAGGAAATCAATGCCAATCAAATATCAATTGGAAATGATCCCTATGCATAAATTTGTACTCATATACAAAATATAGAAAAATTAATATATTAAAAAAAAGTTAAAATTTTAAAAAAATCTAAAAAATAAAAAAAATCTAAACAATTCTATAAATTTCTAAAAAAATATATAAAAAATTCTAAACATTTCTCAAAAAAATAAAAAAAATGTAAAACTTTCAAAAACTTAGCAAAAATTAAATCCTACCTCTTCATGGGATCATCGCCGCCTCCTCTATCCACTTTTGCTAGCCTCCATCATTTGTACTTAGCCTAGATGTGTAAATAGGTTTCAAAATTTTTCACTCTTGCTCACACATTATCGATTGTAGATGAGAACCTAACATGTTAAACATACTATTTATAGCCCCTATAGATCAACATTGATTCTATTATGATTGGCATCTATTCTTTAGAATCAACATTGATTTTGCACTAATTGTAATTTTTTTGCATCCCTCTAGTCTTGACCCAAAGCCACCTAAGTTATTTCTTTTTACAACTATCCCATTCCTTATTACCTAACATTAATAGCTAGTGGATGTAGACCCATTAGTCCCACTACCTTTGAGAGTTCTAAGCTCATTTAGGAGAGTATCCCCTACAAATCTTGAGAGTGTACCTCATCTTGAGAATAACTGTCTCTAGGTAGTGCACACATACCATACACACTAGATGCCTTGGTTGGACCATCCTAGTCTTTATTATCTTGATTGCCTTTGATTGAGCTCACTTATTCATATTTATGGTAATCTATTAATTTTTTGCCTTGGGGCATTTTTGATTGGATATCTTCTATCCTATTCATGCAAAATTATACTTTCTTACTACCCTTGCAACTTCAATGCTTATTTACTATCTATTGTATCCATTACCACCACATTTTCAAATCCAACAATTCCTTATCATCCTTCATTGGCTCCTAGTTTGAGGGGGAATACCTACTCATATAAACCTATGGAATTATAAATCTCTTAGTTTTTATCTCACGGTAGGTTACTATAAATTGCTTAACAAAAAGGGGCAACTATAGGCACTAGGATTTCACACAATAATATTTGTGCTAGTCTAGGTCTTAAAGTCCCCTTTCATATTCCATCCTTATTTCACCCCATGTAGTTACTTTTGCCTAATTACTATTTTATCCTTACCCTACTTAATTAGTTTTGTTAATTACTATTTCACTCAAATAATTTATTTTAACTAAGTACCTATAGTTAAATGTAGCTAAATCAACCTAAAACATAATAAAAGTAAACTATTTTAACCCCCTAACAACACCCTCACTATTCCAAATATATTTAACAACTTAAGGCTTAGTTGAAAATCACAATTGAAACCATTCAACAACCTTTAGTAAAATTAGGCATAAATCATTACTAATCCTCATGATTGACATTGATTTTGTTGAATGAACATCGATTTAACCATAGGTCTCCCTCAAGCAAAATACTATAATTTTGCACCTATAATTTATAATGGTATGCTAAAGGAGTTTATATAGAATTTTTATTAGTCAATTTATCACCTGTTGGAAGCCATACTCCTGCATCAAAACCTCAATACTCATCTAAAGGTAGGAATATGCTCATCAACCTTGCAGTTTAATATAGATTGGAAGCACTGTGAAAGCAAGGACATTACTTATTTAAAGAATTTATGTTTATTTTACATTCTATTTTTAGTCTTATTTATCTCCTTTATCATTACTAGATTATCTTAGATCACTTTAATCCTCCTAAATACCATCAAACCAATCTTTAGGCCCTTATCCTTAGAACTTTGTCCATACTTCTATTATCAACATCGATCCCATAGATCAACATCGATATCTACTGAAATCCTTTTCTATCTACAATCCAAATCTATTTCAGTTAGCACCTTAAATTAATCTTTACTAGTTGTTTCTTAAATCATGATTTTTAACTTGTAGATGACATTGCCTAGAGTTGTGCATGATGTAATCACCATTCATGATTTGACTATAGTCTGACATCCTTTATTCTCTGACTAGAGTGACATTTCCTTTAAATTAGGAATATGCAATTGTCTTCACCCCTACCATAGAGGCCACTACATATTATTTAGATTTAATACACATTAAAGAAGACTTAGGTGAAGATTATTGGAATGCTTGTTTTTCTAATCTCCATGAAATGAATGTAGATTAATATAAATAATATCAATTTTTTATTTGTATCATTACATATATAATTGTAATTTCATTTTATATTTTTATCCTCTTAAGTGATTATAAAGTGAGCTAACATCCTTATTAGGAAGTGTACCACTTCCTAGGACTGGTTTAGTACTAGGCAACTCACTTACATATCCTATTAATCATTCTTTTTTGAGTTTTCTCTTGTGTGCAGGTAGTCCTTCCTAGCCAAAAAGAAGCTCCCACATTATTGGATCAATGATGCACAATCTTTCCAGTCATAGGTAAGCCTAAAAACCCTGTATCTCAATTTACATTTTTAGTAGTTTATTTTATTTGGGAATGAATGAAAAATACTTTAAACATATCTAAGGCTATGATCCATCATGTCTATCTTATGGCCTAACCATGCTACCCATCGATGCCTATGATTAAACCCTCTGAATGGTGCTCTATAAAGAGGCAGTTTAGGATCTCAAGCTAGCAACCTGACCCTGTAGGTTGGCCACCTAGGATTTTACCTATCCAAGTTGAATAGTAGTCACCATGTGTATGGCTTGCTCCTATGCTAAGGCCTACCAGGTTTAAGCCTCTCTATATCCTACCCCTACAAGTGGATATAAATTATCATCTCATGCTTGTATATATTACACAACCTCTCCCACAAGTCTAAACTAGCTCGCATGATCTAGGGTATATAGAACCATAATATAAACCAAAGTGGTAGGGCCATAAGGTGATAATACCCCATCCAAAATATCATGATATGCGACCACAATCAGGGCTCCCCATTTGAACTCCTCTACAACAATAATATCTACAAAACTAAAAACTAAATATATATCAGATCACATGTATATATATCTCAAATCATATATCTATCATAAATAATGATAAAACTAGTGTTCTATTTAAAAAACTTAAACTAAATAAAAACATTTCTCACCAGTGGTAGTATCATCGACCATGGTCTCACTATTTGCTTGTTTATCGAGCACCTCCTCTATTAGGTGAATTTTCACCAATGTAAAACTAGGAGTCATCACCTGATCCCATTGTGGTCCTCTCTTTAGTGGCCTCTCTATAAACCTAACTATGTACTGACACTACTATAGGATCCCCCTGTGTAATAGCCAGTGCCTATGTCTCCTTACGTTGACATTGTCTCCATATCTAGTGAACTCATGGTGGTGACTATCACCTTTTTTATGTTCTCACATCTCTTGTATCCAAATTTATGACATCATATCCTCTAGGACTTGATGCTTCCCACTATCATCTATAACCAACCCATGGTCTAGATCATCAAGGTCTAATAACAAGGATCTTGATAGGTACCCCCTCACCTCCTTTCTCTCTTGGATCTATAATATGTCATGCCCAATAAACATGCACTACTAGAAGGGTCACTAGATGTGTAAGTCCCAACTATCTAGGTACATAAGCCACTATCTAAGGCTCCACTAATGAAGTGTAGTGGCCTGTTATCTACACATGTGCCAAACCTATAGTAATAGTGTCCCAACTTGGGCATATAAAATTTATGTGAGTGTAATGATACCTTATAATCTAACCTCATGTAATAATATGAAAATATGTAAAATGGGGAATGGATTAAACTACATGGTCCTACCTCCATCAAATAATTAGAGGTAACCTATCATCGATCGTATGGGGCAATCCAATTGATTGATACATAGGGAATCTCTCATAGATCTATACAGTTAGCAAAATGATAGGGCCCATAGTCTTTGACTCTTGGGTCAACATCTCATACATGTCATGCATTAGATGGACCCAAATGATAGAACTTAGATCATATTAGGCACCTTAATCTAAGATAGACGAACATAAAGCTATCACATATAACAATAACTTGCCATCTAACTTGTGACATAACTCTCATGCTATCACAAGCCCTATCATGGCCTTTTAGATATCTAGAATGGATGAAAGATAAACATCAAATAAACTAATATGTAACCCAAGATAGATCCTATCCGATCATGTCACCCACTAGGCTATGGCTCATCTCTCATCCTCTGACTCTGGTGTATGAAAAATAACCAACATCCCATCAATATGAAGTCAAATCAATACATAGACATCTTCTAATGTGATTAACACCTCTAGAGTATCCCCATCCATCTCCCATCATAAATTGTTCATAAATCATTCCCATGCTTCTAGGAATATGAAAATGAGATCAACACTCAGTGTGATCTGTATCATCTCTATGATGCCTACAAAACTGAAGGCAACTAGTCAAAATCTATCCATGTTTGACAACCACTCAAATAAATTTGGTAGCAAGGATGCATCCATTAGGAACAAAATTTCCATCACTTTTTCAAAACATCAAATAATAGAGAATATATTAGATCTCAATGTCATAATAATAAAATACATTCTTAAATATTATAAAAATACAAATTAACTACTTTATCAACTTGTTTTATTTATTTATTTATTTTTCCCTTTTCCTACATAATTGACCTATTTCATACTTAATTATCCTTGTCACATTATTTACATATTGCATCAGCCCACTACTTCATAGTCGACCCATTCTTCTAGATGATATCAACCAATTTGATACTAAATCAACCCTTTTCTAGCTCTAGCATACTATATCAGCCCTCTAATACATAGTCAACCTTATTTAGAAAACTATATCAGCCACATAGTATAAACTACATCGACCAAAGGATATTATGTCAGCCATTTCCCTATTTCCAACTAGATAGGCCCACTACTATGCAGTCGACCATCTCCAATGATACTACATTGACCCACTACTATATAGTCACCCCCTGGATTTCTATCACCTTGAAAATAGAGTCGATAGGGTTGAATCTATTCTTAGTTTGTAGTTATTTTTATACCATTTTCTTGTGATTTAGGAATTTGACTCAAGAGAGGATGGTTAGTATGGTGTTAGGTCCAAAATGAAAATAAAATGAAACAAACACACTAATAGCATAACATCTCTAGGCCTAGACACTAGGGAGAGCTTAGTTAAAAAGCACAAATGATAAGCACAACTAAAAAGCAAAGAATCAAATACAATAATTCCTTCACCTTCCTTGGATGCTAAAAATGGCTTTGTAATGGTGGCTTGCTTATCTTGTGCTCATGAAGTCTTCATCAAAGGAGGCTTGGTTATCTCCTTTTCTCCTTGGCACCTTTTGCTTATGGCTTGGCTTGGCTTGGAATCAATTTAGCATGGTAACACTTATTTATTGAATCTCTTATAACTAATTTGGCATTATAACTTTGCATCAAAAAAGCTTAAAAATGATGTTTATGGCCTCTCTATTTATAGATTTTTGGATTTGATCAAAATCAACCTAAACCATCCATCTCAAGATTGAGATGTGTGGTTGAGGATTAATTCAATTTTTAAAATTAAGTTTGTAATTATACTTATCATGGCATTGGAATAAGGGGTAATTGAGAGGCATGGAGGGCATCATGGAAGGCATTGATGAGGTATGGGAGGCATCAATCCTGATATTTGTGGCATTTATGGCCTACAGATGTCTTCCTAAGAAATGAGGTTACTTGATGATGTAGATATTCAATATTCATTTCTAAAAAAAATATTCAACAAATTTCCATCGAATTATTAATTAGGCCTTGATTTGGGTTAATTATCTCTTAAGCATGATTAAGTACTTTGGGTAAAAATTATAAAAATTGATCGGAATGTCTTTTTATTAGTCTAAAATTTGACTGAATTAGAATTGGAAGGCAACACAAGATGCATTGGAACCGTATCACCATTTAGGATGTTACCAATAAAAAATAACTAAAGCACATGTTTTGTGTAAAAGATTTGATAGGAAAGATCAATCCAAAGCACCTAGGTGCAAATTTAACATTTTGACTCAAAATGATCTGATCAAAGTTAGCTGGCCCATAAATTACATTGCCCCATTTAGGGATAACCTAGCCAAAATTAACACTTTAATATGTCATTTTCACATCATTTTATGTGTTTTTAGGCCAAATTGTGCATTTAGGTGGAAATTGGTCAAAATCCTGATTGGAGGTTATTAGTGGCTAGATTTAGGTGTCTATAGTTTGCCCCTATTTGGGAAGATGTTGTAAACTGTAGGCAAAGCAATGTCTTCTCAAAAAATGAGAAATGGCCTATATGCCAAAAAGAAGATGATTGAAGAACAATGCTCCAAACAATTTTTGAGAAGCCTATGATGATTCCCCCTCGAGGGAGTGGCCATCAAATTTATTGATGGATGGTCCCACGAAAAGAAACAAAAAGAAAGGTGGAATTAAGCTATGGTTAAGATTAATCCAAATGAGAAAATGCTTGCATGCATTGATGTAAAAATATTATTGATCTGCCTAAAGGTGGTTATAATCATGAATAAAAGTCAAAATAATGATTTGCCCATAGGCAGTTATAATCATTAATAGGACCTAGATTGGCTAAAGATGATTGTGCCCTAGTTAAAGCTGATTAGCAATCATAACTCAAGGATATAACCTAGAATACAGATTAAAGATGAATTGGTGAAAAGTGATGAAAAATATGGATAGAGGAATGAGACTGATCAATAGAATGATTTAGTTGTATCAATGAGGAGATGCTCATCCTAATTAACAATGATACAACTAGAATGGTCATTGGGTTTATTTGATCAAGGGTGGGATGGAAGGATATGTCAAGGTGTCAAGGAGAAACTTCTATGCTTCCATTGATTATAGACCTTTGTGAAGCTAATTTTTTTTGTAACATGTGATGGTAGGCTTCATGATATAACACCATGAAGAATTGGCCAAAATATATGTAAGGACTAACTCCCAATATCCAATAAACACTTGAAAATAATGCACCAATGATAAAAACCATGATGACAATGTTTATGTCTGAATATGGATGGACTCAAGAATAATGTGCATAATGAAGCACCCAATGAACACATATAGACTAAGTCAAGGTAACAATACTAAAAGCAAACAAATAGGCAAGAAAATAAACAAACAAAAAAATAGAAAAATAAACAAAGAACTCAAAATAAATAAACAAAAATCCTGAAAACAAAAGCAAAAGAAAACATCTTAATAATGACCATGCCCCAATAAGGTAGATCAAGGATAACTAACTAGGCTTAGATAGGACACATATTTTTTGTATTTTTGAAATGTTATCAATGTTTTTGGCATTCTGAGGTATCTTAACTCATTTAAGAATGACAAGATACTTGCTCGTAAAACAATGAGAGCATTTGGCTTAGGTTGCTCACAAAATAGTCGTATAGAAAGGGGGATTGAGGTGACCTCAACATGAATTAAGCATGACCTACATAGTGCTAAAATAACCTCAAGTCATAGTAATTCCATCCACACAAAAGGTGGAGAAAAACCAACTAGGCCTTGACAAGTTCTCAAATCCAACAAATGGCTAGTCAAATGAAAATAGTAATGGTAAGGTGATGCAACAATGCAGGATAAATAAGTGTTACCCCTATTTTGCACATAGGAAATTATAAATAAGATACAAAGACAATGGTTAATGATACTGATTTACCCATAGGTAGTTATAATTAGTAGCAAGACTAGTGAGACACTGATTTGCCCATAGGTGTTTATAATCAGGCTCACAAAAATAAACATGGATATAGGATGAAATATATCTTGCCAGATCAACTACCACACTACTTTCATAGACTATAATTGTAAACATAGATTGGATTGATTGTTGAAACTTGATTGGAATCCTCTCAAAAAAATTGTAGGAAGAACCAAAGTAACCAAGATCAAAACAAGATTGGGTAGGATGAGTAAAAATAGGCTTTGGTCTAGATAGGAATGGAATGATAGGATGGTATGGTATTGCTAAGGATAATGATGGTTTAGATAGATTAGATAAAATTTTAAGAGAGTTTCCCCCAAGTGATGAGGGTAAATGGATAGAATATTTGATAATGGAAAATGGATATGTAACACCGGTAATGGTATGGCAATATGAAATGGTATAGTACATGTTTTTGGCCTGGGTGTGGTTTTTGATCCTATTGTTCCTGTTGATGGGGAGATGCATGTCCTAATAAACAAATGATAAAAAAATAATAATCAATCATATTAATTGCTATCCCACACCTAGTCTAAATAGTTGCTCTGTCAAAAATGGCTTACAGATTTGGTTGTCAAAAGTGCTTTTGTGATCTTCCTTGGTCATTGATTCCGATTCCTTCAAGCTTCAAGATAAGGTATCTTTGTAGCCTCTACAAAGGAAAGTCTAACCATGGATGGTAAATAGAGACAAATAATGGATGGTAGGTTTGATTATGAAATGGAATGGTTGATTATAATGGAATGTGGAATGGTGGGGAAACAAATGAATATCAAGACTTTTAGTCACACGTAATGTTGTTGATACCAGATTTGACATAATTTTGGTTGTAGTGGGGCCGAAGACTTGTTCTCTTGATAAGACCACTAGATTTTTTTATTGTTTGATCTTAAGAGTAGCTACCATCTAATTAAGCTATAGATTGGAAACTATTTTGATTTTGTCTACATCAAGCAGTGAAGAATTGTTTTGCTCAGCTATTGGTGCCTCAAAAAGGTTTTCACTAGTGAAATTGTCTTGATTATCGCATAGCACCTTCAAGAAGGTTTCACTAAGGAATGTTGACTTATGACTTTTATTTTCTTCTATTACTTTTGAAAAAGTTTCACTAGAATATGCTAAGTTGTGACTTTGATTGTCCCCTAGTGCCTCTAAAAAGGTTTCACTAGGAGAGTGTTCTTATACTACATGAATGTGGCCTTGGCCTCCTTTCTCTTCTTTAACTACTATGTCATCATGGAGTAGTTCAAAAAAGTGTGATTCTATCAATCCCAATCAACACTTGTGGGAGATGGAATATCAATAATATGGCTATCTTGGTTGATGGTAATGGCATGTGGAATGGTAATGGAATGGGTGTTGGCCACACAATCCTCATAGAAGATACTTGGTGAACTTGTGTTTATGCTGAATTACTCATCCTCAAAAACTGTAGAAGGATCACAAATGTATTCAAATTGATCTAAGAGGCATGCCTAACCAATATTGTAACAACCATGGACATATTCTTCTTTTGAATCTAATTCTAACTCAAGGGACTCTGAATCTGATGTTGAGACTACTATTGATTTTGATTATAATGCTAAATTAGATGTTGGTTCAAGAATAAAAATTGACTCTAACTCTGATTCTTCATCTGATGGGTAATCTGTTACAATGATGTCTTGTTGAATATTTGGTTTTAGACAAGTAATGGCCTGTGATGGCATAATGGGCTCCACAAAAACTAGTTTTTCAAAGTGAGACTCCTCTAGGATGGGAAATAGTTCAAGAGACAAATCCTTAGAGACTAGCTTGTTAATAGGAGGCTCTTGAAAAACTAGCATATGGTCGAGGTAATGATTTTCCCAAAGGTATTCATAATCATTAAGAAGTGACTCAACAAAGATTGGTTCATCAGAGTGAGACTCCTTGACAACTGGTATAGGATCAATAGGTGATTCATCACAGGTTGACTTATCACAAATGGTTGATTCAACATAAATGTCTTGGATTGGTTGGTTCTCTTGGCCTTAGTTTCTAATGAGTTAGAAAATACTAGTTTTAAACATAGCTTGGTCTTTAAATGATTGGATTGGTTGAGGTTTAGATGGGATTGATACTAGATGACGAATGACTTTTGGTTAGATAATGGTAGGGAACTAGGGTATATGATTGATCGCACAAGCCAAAGGACTAGGTTCTGGAATGATAAAGGGGCATTGTGGAGCTTGATTGCTTGCACAAACCAAAGGATGAGGTCCTAGTATAGAAATGGTATTCCTTAGATATTGTAGAGCTTGATGGATCATATAATCTATAGGCAGGTTAGGGATAACCGATGATTGGATAACAAAGGGATGTCATGAAACTTGATTGCTTGCACAAGCAAAAGCATCCAAGTCTTCCTCATAAACCATATCATTTTAGTCATGAGCTGGATCATATGTTGGTTCTTGGTTGTGTTCCATGTACTAATTATTACAAAGAGGGTATGGATTTGTATCCCAAACAACATTATCTATAGTTGGGTCTTCAAAGTCCTCTTCATACCAATCAAGGTCTCGAGTTAGATCATAAGTTGTTTCATGGCTTTGTTCCCATCAATGATTAATATGAGGTAGATAGAAATCTATCTCACAAACCATATTAGCATCATTGGGGTCTTGACAATATCCATAAAAGTCATTTTGTATGACCATTCTATCATAAGTTGGATTAAAAGTGACTCCAAAAAACATTTAGCGAGACCTATCTACATAAATGATGAAATCTTTGAAAATAAAAGGACTTAGAGTTCTACAAACTCTAAAAAACTATATCTAAAGGACAAATGGTTCAAGATTGGTCTAACTTAGTCAAAAGGTGGAGTTGTATCTCTAATGTGGTTTGAAAGTGGAACTGTATCTCCAAAATTATTTTTGCTAAGACTTGGCATAAAATAGATTAACATCAAATGTCTAATGTCAAATGTCACACTCACAAAAGGTCAAGCATCTGAATAAAAACTGACATGTCAAAGGTCTAGGTCAAAGTGTTCCAAAAAAGGTCTAAACTAGGAAAGGGAAAAGTTGAGTTGCTAGGTCTTTTCTCCAAACACATAGTTAAAAGCTAGGCTTAAAAAAATAGGCATGCTAGGAATTTTGGCCAAACGACGTCAAAAGATAGACTTGAAACAAAGGCTAATGTGATTTGATTTAATCTAACAAGTTTGGAAATATATTTGACTTAAACTTGACACATGGAATCAAACATAAACATGATCAGTTTCCATAAGGCATAAGATAAAAGGCTCTTTGAAAAAGGTTGTGTTCTCCCCAATAAAGGCACAAATAGTGATAAGAATAGGCATTAAACAAATAAACCATCAATAGTTTTCAACTTTTGGTAATCGATTAATTGAAGTTGTGCAACCCAAAAGAGAAAGATCTATGTATCATCCCCATTAATTGAGGCTTAAACAAAAATTAATCAATGTTTGGAAACAAAATTAACAAGGCTAATTAAAAAGTCAATGTTGAAAACTAAGATTTGACCAAACAAGCTAGACAAGATTGGACAACATGATGACACAAGACAAAGGTCCAAATGGTATACACAAAGTGGTTTGAAACAACTGGTTTTGATACAATGGTAAACAAGTCTTGAAACAAATTGAGCAACCTAACAATGTAAGCATACTTGAATAATGTGGTCAATGTTATGTTTAAAAGACTTAAAAAAGGCTCAAAAATGTTTTGACATGATTTGGGTAGCATAACACTACCCTTCACAACTCAAATACATTGTTTTGACATGGCTTATGAATAAACAAACAAGTTTTAGTCTCAAAACATACCAAGCAAAAATGACCAAAATACACTAAGTATAATCATACAAATCCTGATAAGGGTATGGAAAAATGGGGTTTACTAAACTAGCAAGGTCTTGATCATTCTAGGGGAATCAATTACACAATGACTTTCACGTCAAATAATGCAAAATATAAGCATGGAAATCAGGTGACCACGACATTGGCTAGTTATAAAAAGGTCTAGTCCTTTTTACAACCACTACATCCTATTGTTTGCTCAGTTTAGTGTGATGTCCAAATGCAAATATGTCCCATGTGTAACTCCAAAGGAGCCAAATAAATTCAATGTCAAGAGGTGAAACCCTGGGTCAAATCTTCCTTAAAGAACTCATGAGAGGTAATAATGTCCACCTCACAAGCCAAGTTTGCATAAAAATAAAGAAAGTATGAAAGTAGAAAGACTTTAGGGTCATTTTCAAGGTCACCCAAACTTTGACAAGTTTTTGGGGAGAGCTTTAGATGACTTTATTTATAAGAATTGGACTAGGCTACTTGCAATAGGAATGGCTCATTTGATTCTAAGGGTTCCCTATAGGGGACAAATATAAGAGCATACACGCAACATTCCTCTTTTTTCCAAACAAAAAACTAACTAAACAATAATTGCAAGCAAAAATTGACAAGTGTGTTTAATTTTAAACCCAAATGAAATGTTTGGTGGTGTTCACTTGACCCCTTGGTCTTTGTTGCAAACTTTGAAAAACATTCACCAAAACATCTAAATTATTTGTTAAACACCCAAAACAAGTTTCCTAATTGATTTTTAATAATGCAAAGGTGATTTAAACATGTTTTAAGAAAATATTCCGCTTGGTCCTACATAAAAATTGTTAGCATAGTTAGTATTGTTAGCATGGTTAGTTAGCATTTATGGCAATTAGTCAAAAAGTCATCACAATGGGCACAAAAGGTCGACTAGGTTGACTTAGTCTACAGAAGATAGGAAAAGTAGTAGGTTGACTTAGTAGTAGTTGGCTGATTTTGTTTGCTAAAGAAGAAGGATGACTTAGTACTAATGGGTTTACTTAATTATTTATAAAGTGGCCAACTTAGTAATGTAAGGGATTAAAGGGGCTGACCTAGTACTAGTAATATAAATGGTGGCTAACTTAGTACTATAAATGCTGACTTAGTTGAAATTTTTATAAGGCTGATCTAGAATCCTTGACAAATGATATGGTTGATTTAGTTGAAATAGGTCAATTCAAAATAAAATTAAGAAACTAAATCAAATCAACTCAATTTTTTAAAATTTGTAAGAATGAATTTTGATTATGAATGACATGGAGATATAACACATATTTTATTATTTGATATATTTTAGAGGCATCAAAGATTTTGGTGATAAATTAGTGCCTTATGGTTACTATATTTCTTAGAGTGCTTGATAGATGTGGATAGATCAATATTGGTTGCATTGGGCTTGGGAGGTATCATAGAGATGAGATGCATCCCACTGAGTGTTGATCTTGTTATCATGTTCCTTAGAGCATGGGAATGGTTGACCAATAAGTTTTGATGGGTGGCAGATGAGGATACCATAGAGGTAGGTATCACATTGGAAGATATCCATGATTTTTTTGGACTACCTATAGGAAGGACACCGATGATCACAGGGGTATAAGATGATTTAGAGGAGAGATGAACATAGCTAGGTAGGCAATATGCTTAGATAGAATCTAATTAGGGCTAAGGGTGAGATTATTTTGTTTATATATTACACAAATTCTAGATATCTATAAGGCTATGATTATAATTATGATAACATGAGTGTTGTGTCACAAGTCAGATGATAAGGTACCAATTTATGCGATAGTTATGTGCCAATCTATTTTGGATCATGGGGCACTCTACGATTTTGGGTTTGTCATCTAGGTCTATCTCATGTATGATATGTATGAGATGTTCTATAAAGAAAAAAACCATGGGTCTAGTGGTGTTAATAAGTGCATAGATATATGAGAGGTTCTTGATGTATTAGCCAGTTAGGCTGCCCCATCTAGTTGATGATAGGTTACCTTGGGTTGTTAGATGGAGAAATGGCCATGTAACATAGGTCATTTCCTATATACCAATTCTATAGATAGTCACATGAAGAGAGATGATGTGGAATTCCTACACACATATCGATACTATTTATTCTAATTGAGAGAGTATGGCACAAGGGCTGGCTCAAGTGCATATCATGGGGTACTATATCTAGTGGGTAGAGCTGTATCTAATGGTACATTTTCTAGGGTAGTTTAAACTCCCATACTTAGTAGTGCCTAATTTTTGGGCATGAGATGTTAGAGATCCAAGGAGGAGAGGAAGAGGAGTGAAAATTGAGATATTGGTGATTAGGCCATGATGTGTAAGGCCATGGTTTGGTCAATCATGACAATTGATAGTTGAAGGAGGAGAGGGCACGCATGTAGATGCAAAATGATAACATGTACCATAGTAAGAATCATATTAGTAGGAGCATTAAACACTTTAAGAACACCATTTATGGAGATGCCATTGGTGAGATTGAGCATAGATGAGGGTGGTCATGCAAGATGATTTGAAAATTAGCCTAGGGCATAGCTGGTCGATAGATGCACCTCTAAGGAGAGGCCTACAATGTACATGGGTGGTGAATCTAAGATTTTATTTGATATGGAGGAGACCCACATATGAGGTGCTTAGGAAATGAGCCAATGGAGAGATCATTCTTGGTGAATGAGAAGATGGGGAGACAGGGGGTGGTGACATCAAGATAAGTAAGAAATGTTATAATTGTTTTGTCTTAATTTTTGAGATAGAATATTAGTTGTATATGATTGTAGGTAGATAGATATATTTTGAGATGTATACATGATCTTATACAAATTTGGCTTTCCATTTTATCAAACCCTATAATAGAAGAGATTAGATGGGGATCCCTAGTCATGGCATCACATCATGACATTTTGGATGGGGTGTTAACACCATACGACCCCACCATGCTATATGATCCTATGGTACAATTTTAAATAGCTCAGTTGAGCTAGTTTAGATTGGTGGGGGAGGACACAAGGTAGTTATAGACATGTATGGATGGGTTACAACCATCATTAGGGGTGGGATTAGGAGAGGCACATGCTTGGTAAGTCATGGCGTAGGAGAGATATGCATACATGACTACCATGATCTAATTGGGATAGGTATAGGCCTAAGTGGCCAACCTATAGGGACATGTAGTAGGTTTGAGATCTCAAATAGCCTCATTATATCATACTATGTAAAAGGGATAGTCTGAGGCATCTATGGGTAGTGTGTTTAGGCCACAAGATAGGCATGATATAGCTCAACCATAAAGCTAGAGCGATGTATTTTTGTATTTTGTACCATTATATAAAACACATGATATATGGAGAGATATTTTGTTTGGATAGTTAAATTTTGGTCTCATGAGTTATATTTTAGTTGTGTTTTTTGATGCATGGATATATTTCCTTATAACACGTATATTTTGTTTTTTTTGTATATGTTATGGGAAATACACATGGAGTGTTTTCTTTTCTAGCATTATTTAGTACACATGCATGGTTAAAAATAAACAGGCAAAAAGGACTTGGACAAATGTAATTAATCAAAAACAAATGCACTACAGATTATTTCACGATGAGAAATGTGTAATAACAAAATATGACTAAATATAATAAAATCAAAGGTGGTAAACAAGAGGAAAAAATGTTTTTGAACCATGAAAAAGATTGGCACCAAATTAAAACAAGTAAAATCACACTATATTACATTAGGAAGTATGAAAATAATGTAATAAAATGAAAAGCACGTGAAAGATAAATGGTAGAAAAAAAACCAATTAAGTTAATCAATCATCCTAAATCATGTTGGGAAGTATAACATAGAAATATAATTGGAAAAAAGGACTTAAATAATCACACTAATTCAAATTGGGAAGTATGAAAAACTTAATAAAATTGGTTAGATTCTTACATGAAATCATAAAATAAGAAGATAAAAGTGAAAGATTAATGAAGTAAGCATAAAACATACTAAATCAAGATGGGAAGCATGTCAATGATGTGTAACTCATAATCAATCACATCTTATCTCATATTTGACACATGTAATTTCAATGTGACTTGGGTATAGAAATTTTTTGTGAGGAAGGCTAGGTCCTATCCATGGTCTTAAACTGCAGCTCACAAATGGAACAACAATGATGTGGAAACAATGTTAAAATTGGATGTTTGGAATGATAATGTGAAAATGTGGTAATTTGTGAGGAAGGTCTGGTCCTATCTAAGGTTTTACACTACAACTCACAAATGGGATCCCTAGGGGGAGTGATTAGTGGAAAAAAATATTATTTCTCAAGGTAAAATATTAGGATTATAGGGAATAAAAGAGGTAATGTAAGAAGCATAACGTAGGCATCTTATGAGAAGACCTTAAGAAACATGAGGCACACTAAGGACATAGAAAGACACTAACTAACTAATGACCATCAATATACAAAGGATACCTATTCACTATAGGCACAAAGCTATATAGGAAAATAAGTGTGGTACTAAGATCAACTCATGTTGGTTATGTTGAAAAATAAAATTGAAATGGACCTACCTTCCCAGAACATGTTCCCCATTCTTCAATAACTCTTATAGATCTGTCGATCTATTGTGAAGATTTAGTACTTACGTGAGAAAGTAGGTAGCACTAAAAGGTTTTGTATTTTCTTTTTTCAATCTACTAGCCTGTCGTACCCCAATGGACCTTGACTCTATCATGAGGTCAATTATGGAGTTTGAGATTAAATTATAAAAAGGAGATGTGCTTATAATCATGTCTTTTAGTGTGATTTGACTTTTGAATAATTTGAATGTTGTCTTTTAGATCATTGCCTTTTGTTAAATGATTTGGCTTTTGAATTTTTATGGATTTTAAGATTCCTCCTCCCATACAGATTTTGAATGACCAATCATGAGAGATAAAGTGATACACGCAAATGATATTTAGGCTTAGGCTAAAATAAGCTAAGTATCCAAAGACAAGACTGACTAAAACACTTAGGCTTGCCTATGAACCATCATGTTATCTCAAGTCTCAACCATGTGTATACTTAGTTTGTGAAAGGAAATAATGGGAATAAAGTGAGATCCAAAGTGAACTGATCAAAGGAGATTATAATGAGATGAATTATTTGCTAACTGATCACATGGTAAATAAGGAATGACTAAAAGGAGCAGGGTTTATATAACCAAGTCACAATAACAATTATCCATGTTTATAGAGATAAGATAGAAAATAATCATGAAATAGAATAAGATAGCCATAAAAAAGGAACACATAGAGAAGAAGTATGTATGTATGAAAAATAATCCATAAGATAAAATAAGAATAATAAGGACATCATAAAAAACATGTAGTGTGAAAAAAAAATCATCATGTAAGACAATAATAATTTTACACTATGTTAATGATGCAAGATAGATAAATGTTATTTTGGAACACACATATAATCCAAAAGGAATAAATAAATCAAAGAACACCATGTTTGTGTTCATAAATACTGGTATATTTATCCACACACATTATCCTTCACATTTGATAAATCTATATGAAGCTGAATTTAGACTGCAACCAAAGTCTCATTGATTTTTAGGTAAAGTTGAGAAAAAACTTTGCATCAAATCTCTTAGAAAAAAAATGTAGGAATGCTTGAAGGACCATGATGATGAAGGGTATCATATAGGGTATTCTTAGGAGAAGGAATGCTAATGGAATTTTTGGGAGATGAAGGGGTCACTAGTGGAGAATGGGCTACAGGTGAAGGAGTCACTAGTGGAGAAGGGGCCACAGGTGAAGGAGGATCCATGGATGAGGAAATCACAGGTGGAAAAACTATAAGTATATAAGGAACCACAGGTGGTAGATCCATAAGATAATAAGGGGGATCCTTCTTGCGAGTGCAACCTATGGTAAGAAGGGTGGTTGACACAGGAAGGTTATGAGGTGATCCTTGAGATGCTATTGAAGGATACAACAATGATCAGTGTCATGAGTACCACATTGGTACTAGAGATAATATACCTCTCCATATTTTGGAATATATTTAAGTAATTATTTTAGGGAAGGTATAGCCTTAGTTATGGGCTAAGGAGTGGTGGGATGTAAGGTGTTGATATTTTGTCATAGATTATGATAATGCATAGAAGAACAATTATTTGTGTTGTAGAAGCAACACATATGCTTACTAGTAGAATTTACAAGTGTACTAATAGAGGGAGTGGAAATGGAAGTTGAGTAAGGATGGTGTAAATAATATTTTCTATTCTAATGATTGACAACTTTATGAATATCCCAATATGGTTGATTGGCTCATTTGGCGGGCAAAGGAGCAAGCTGCAGTAAAGGAAGAAAACCATCACCAAGGGATGGTGGAGAGACTGGGAAAGGCTCAACTAAAGAAAGAGGATCATAAATAGGAAGAGACTTAGATAGAGAGGGAGTGGGAATAAGATCCAAATTGGGCTTAGTTGAGAGAGGGGTGTGATACATGGAAGGCTAAAGGATAGTCACAAGCATCTCAAGGATAAGTTGGCTAGAGGGGTCTTGGTATCTAGCAAAGAGATAGGAACTAGTCATATCATGATCTATAAGCATAATCATATAAGGATATTCAAAAAATAGAGGTGTTCACACCATCTCTACCCTATGAATAAGAGGAAAAATGTTAAAATTAGGAATTATATAGGATGAAATGCTATAAGATAAATGGAAAGACAAAAACAAAGAAGAATGATAACAAATAATTTTAGAATCTTGGGCCTGAACAAGACCTCTTAAAAATGGGTCATCTAAAGTATAGCCATCATCATATTTAGGTGTATGAAGATCAATAACATAGGTAGGGATGACTTTGTCATCCAATGTGGTATGATGAATGGAATGTCAAGTCTTAACTAAGATAATGGGTATATCATTACTAGGTGGTTGATGAAAATAAGGATTCAAAGAAGGTGAAAGATGAGAAAGGAGATGAGGTGAGATGTTTGAGGTTATGATCTTGATATTGATCTCATTAGGATTATCATCATCTGAATTTAAGAGATTAGGTGGTATATTCCTGATGAGTTTAGGGTGACCATTGTAACCTCGATAGGAAACTTAAATTATTGAGATTCATTAAATGGAATACTTGACGAAGGTTCAAGACATTTAATCTTGAATACACCATAGTCTTGGAATTATTCAAAATTATAAGGGTTCGTGTCACCTTGAATCCTATAGATTGCTCCATTGTGAGGAAATTTGACACATTGGCAAGCATAAGAGACAACTGATTTCATGCAATGAATCTATGGTCTACAAAGTAAAATTTTATATGATAGAGTAAAGTTGAAGATCATTACCTTCACTCTAATAGTGATAGGTGGAACAGTGATAGGGAGACAAACATAACCTAAGGGAGGAATTTGTTTTTGGTCATAGCCTTAACACATGTTGCATGTGGACTTAAGATTATATTCAAAATATCCAAAGGTTTTAATAAAATTAAGAGAGGCAACACAAGTACCTAAACCCTCATTAATCAAGGCACACTTGGCCTTGAATATCACCATTTTTTTCACTGATAAAAATGGAAGGATCATCTACATGAATTAGAATCTCATCGGGGATCATAGAAGCAAAGGGGAATTTGAGGGAAAGAAAAGTGTCCATTGTTTCATCAATGTGTATGGACATCTCTTCACACTATTTTAAAATGCTATCTTCTAATCTGGATAAGGTGGATTCATGTCTTACTAGGGGAAGATGAAGGACATTCATTATGAAAAAGATCTGTATAAGATGATTATGATGATGTAGATAAGTCCACATAAGTTCAAGAAATGGGATTTGAAATGGGAGATTAGTAAGTTCCATGATAGGATCCCACTCATCATAACCCATAAGGGGATTATTGGAAAGAGGTGTATAGTGTTGAAGGATGTCCTCAGAAGGATGAGCCAAAGTACATGTGAATTTATGTTGATAAGATGCAAGAGGTTTAATTAGAGGATAAGTTTATTGATTATTTTGATAAGATGGCATAGTTTGTGTAAGTTTAGTTTGAGATAAATCATAAGAAGTGTTAATAAAATTTTGGGTATCATTAGTGAAGGGTAAAGAAGTTGGAGAAGTGGTAGAAATGGTATTATAAGTGTTATCAAAGGGAGGTGTTGGAATTGGTTCATCGAAAGATATAAGGTCTTCTTACCCCAACTCTGTTAAGTGAGTTGGGGAAGAGTCTTAGATAACACAAAAAGTGCAAGATGATTGAGGAGTGTGGATGGGATGAGGATCAATGAAGGAAACTATCCTACACATATTAGTTATATTGACCACATTATCTTTAGGAGGTGAATCTATAGGACTATCAACATTATTGGTAGAATGAGTAGGTTTATCATTGTTATCTTGGTGATTTAGAAGAGGATCTTTGTAGATGGCCAAATGAGCATTAGCCTAGTTCAAAGCTTGAGATTTAGTTTGTGTCTCATGGGATTTAAAGATAATGTCATAGGCTTGTTGATGTTTATGAATAATAGAATCATGGTAAAAATTGGGACTGAGAAGGAAATCCATAGCCAAATTATGCAATTGTTTATAGGTTTCATGAGAATGACCCCAACTAGCATGAATCCAACAAACTTTATTGGGATCATACCAAGATTTCATGGGATGAGTGGGATCAAGATCTTGTGGAAGAGGCCTTGGTAGAAGCTTTTTTAATTCTTCTAAGGATCAAGGTTTATGAACATTGATGTTATTTATTGAATATAAATGAGGATTAGTGATGTGGTTTGGAGGGGAAGCTTATTTTTGATCCTAATTGGGAATAATAGCCTAAATATTATGAATGGTATCATAAGAATTGATGAACCCATCATTAGTATCATGATTATTTTTATTTTTTATTAACATGAAATTACCCATATAAGGTTGGGATGGCTTGAATTTATGCATGAGAAAATCTTGGTACTTGGCTTTGTTAATGACCTATTCTAAAGTTCATGGAGAGAGAGTCTAAATTTGATATTGCAACTTAGGATAAAGAATGTTGGTGAATAGATGAAATAGGTTATCATCTGCCATATTGTGTTCACACTTTTTAGACAAGGTCTTCCATCATTTGATGAAAGTTTGTGCAGTTTCTATCTCAAATTAATTACAACTAATAAAATGGGCTAAAGTATTTTTAGGGAGGTCAATAGTTTGAAACTATTGGACTAGAGTATTGACTAAATCTTCTAAACTAGTGATGGAATGGGATTTTAGTTGGATATACTAATACAAAGCATCTCCATAGAGATTTTTTGTTAATAGCTTAGTAGCAGCAAAAGCATTTAACTTGACCCAATCTTTTTATAGACTTTCAAATGTTTTTAAATGGAGAGTAGGATCAGTTGACCCATTGTAAATAATGGTAGGGGTGATACCTCTTATATCAATGTAAGCAATTTGAGGTGTAAGAGGCTCATTTTTAAAGTGATTGATTGTTTTATTAACAAGAGGAGTTTGAGGGATAAGAATACCATGGGAATCCCTAGGGGGAGGTGGGGGGACATTTAGTTATGTGTTACCCATGGAACCTATTGAGGGTGATTTTGAAGATGGATAAGATGATTTTACATTTGCATCATTTTGTTGGCATTATTAGCTTGGAAATCATTCATTTGATTAAGAGTTTGTAATAGAAGTTGATGGGTTTGAGTGGTGTTATTTATATTATGTGAATCATTTGCATTGGTATGAGTGGCTTGGGTACCGCTATGAATTGTATCATGTGTGTTATTAGTGGCTTGAGAGGAATTGTTAGTAAGTGAGGTACTAGTATCATGATTTTCTTTGTTTGACAAAAGATGCACTAGTAGAGGGATGAGAGGAAGTAACACTAGAGGCATGATTACCATGGGTAGAAAAGGATGAATTAGTGGAAGAATTGATAGGAGTGGGTCTTAGAAGAGGCCTACTAGATGTAGAACCTACCATGTTAGTAGATATACTTGGCATGGAGGAGGATGAAATCATAAAGGAAGATGTCATAGTATGAGAAGGGGTCAAAAGAGAAGAAAGAGGCTGAGAAGAAAGAAACTAGTGTCCCCAAATATGTGTGAGAATTTGGAAGAAGTTGAATGGGGTTCATCAGTTTGAACACTTATCATAATATGGTAAATACTAAAAGGATATTTTCCTCGATGTTGAAGAAAATCATTGATGAAGAAGAGAATTTCTGGAGTATACTCTAATTCAAGTTGATATTCTAAGGAGAAGAGAGGGTTATGAATTGAAGAGGAATGAGGAGGGGTCCCATAATTTGTAGTATGAGTGGATACATGAACATTACTTTCATCTAGGGTAGGAGCCACAAGATGCATATGGGAGAACCTATTGGGGTTGGTAAAGCTCATCATATCTATTAATTTCAACTCAGTGTTGTCTTCAAATAAGAAGTTCATGATGAGGGAGAAAGATTAAGAAAGACTAAGATGATGCAAAGGAAAAGAGGTAGAAAGGATACAAAGATGACCAGGTCAACTGTGTTATGTAATCCAAGAGGTAGATAAGGATATAGAATTGTAAAGGTTGATTTTGTACTATAAATAGGGTATAAAACTAGGTTGATTTTGTACTATAAATAGGGTATAAAACTATGTTGATAAGGATAAAGGGTCAAAACAGTTGACTTAGTACTATAAAATGATTGGAAAAAAAGGATATAGAGTGATATAGGTCTACTCTATATTATAGAATGGGATATAAAGTAGGTAGAAAGGGATACATAGTTATATAAGTCGAATATGTATTGTTGATAGGGTAAAACACACTCTATGAGATACTATACCAAATAAAATGATAGTGTGCTAAAATAGAGAAAGAAATTGCAATATAATTGAAGCAAGAAATGAAAACAAACACATAAACAATTGGATCAATGTGAGTGATCCAATTAGGGTAAACAACATAAAACCTTACACCAACATTTTCCAATTAAAGTTTTTTCAATATAACACACAATGATCATAGAGCAAGTAGTCAACTAAAAAGTAAATGTTAACTAAGTGGTCACTCTATGTGTGTTATTATATTATTATAAAGTATTGATTTAAGTGTGATAGGAAATTTGGTTGAAAAATAGGGCACTAAAAAGCAATCTATGGATGGTTTTAGGATGTTTAAGTTGAAAGAGATCTATGTTGTCAATGGTACTAGCTTGGTATTAGGGCCCACCCCTTCACTTCACAATCCCACAATGATAAGGGTATTGGGTGTTTTACCAATATATGCCACTAACCACGTATTTATACTTGAACATGAAACCAAGTTAGCTTCCCTTTTGATGATGAAATCCAAGTAGGTAGGTATTGGGAAGATAAGTGTTAAATGAATTTTGAATATTATATGACTTGGTAGTGTGTGCAAAAGGTAAAAATAGTGTAACTAAATGATAATTTTAAAAATCACTTATTTAGACTTTGTGAGATACTCTAAGCATGTAAACAACTAAAAACTGAAAGTGTGAATTAATTAATAAAAAATAGTTATTAACTCACAAATTTAAAATAGTACAAAGTTGGTTGAGATGACACTATATGAAAATAGTATAGAATAGAGTTAACTAGGTCACTACTATTATATGGAAGCACATGTCTTAAAGAATAGAATTGAACAAGTTAACTAAGTATTTTAGATAGAAGATAGGCTACATAACTAAGTCGACTAGGTTGACTTAGTTTTCTATAGGATTTTAGTTTTGAAGATAGATAACTTGCATAAAAAATAACTAAAATGAAGTACAAAAAGGAGTGAGAACAAAAATAGAGGAACCTTGGTGGGTTTGATGATGATTATGATTATAAATTTTATACTGAAGTGCCTTGAATGTTGCTTTCAAATTTTGCAAACTAAGTTGATTGCTTCAACCTAGTTTTACAAAACCCTATGTCCTAAAGGAAAATAAGATGACTGAGTCAACTTGTTTGACTTAGTTTGTTGATGTGGATGCTGTCAGAGAGAATAAGATGACTAGGTCGACCTATTTGACTTAGTTTTTTGATATGAATGTTGGCAAAAGAGAATAAGATGATAGAGTCAACCTATTTGACCTTATATGCTTATATGGGATTGAAGAAGAGTATTGTGTTGACCTATTAAATCTAGTAACTTGTATCTGATGAAGACCTACATAGACATAATAGATTCTTTTTTATGTGAGTGTGTGTTAAACCTATGCATATAAATTTAGAACTATACTGAATGGTTCATTATAGCATCATAAATATAAAAAATAATAAGATGATAGATATGAAAAATTGAAAGAAAACTTGTAAAGCCTATATTCACATTGGGTTTACCATAATGTATGCAATGAGAAATGTATTATATCTATAAATCAATCCTAGCTTGAAGAAGATAAATCCTACGTACACTTTTGATTGGGGATACATTAGATAATCAGGGTCATGACCAAGATGGATCTGTTAGACCTAGCCAAGGGATGTCTTACTATAATAAATTCACTAGGGAGGGTCTAAAAGCCTCTAATCAAACAAAACTATGGAAATAACCTAACTAAGTCATATGTTTTCATTTCACTAAACTAATAACAAGTATAGAAAAGTCTAATCTAGTGCTCCCCAAAGCTTATGGCATAAATTGGGGGTAATAAAAATCAAAAGTGAACATGCATAGAAGACATATACTCACATTAAGTATACAAAATCTTAATGCATGGAAGATAAGTGAAAATGCATATATATCTACTCTTACAAAGGAGGAATAAAGTTAAGAATACTTACCTTTGAAGAACTTGTCGAGTCTCAATCTCTCCCTTGGCCAAGGTGGTTCACAAGAGGTTGTTATGGTATGTATGGATGAAAAGTATAAATCAGATCTAAGCTACATAACCTATCAATGCCTTTAAAAGACTTGTCCACAAGACAAGATCTATATCTTTAAATAAATTATGAAACCCTAAGCTTGTTCCTCAAGTAGAATGGTGGATAAGTAGATGTGTAATATATCATACTTCTTCTATTTTAGAAATGGTAAAATGAATATGTTTATATAGGTGGATCAAACCTTAAACCCTTCTAAAAATTTAGGCCAACAACGTTGACCCAATTGACCTAGTTTTAATTGACAAAAACAAACTAGGCCATGGGCTAGGTTGGCCAAGGCCCAACCTAGACCCTAATAAATTTTATCAATAAGAATACAAGGTCGATAGGGCCAACTATGTAATGCTAAATGTCAAAAAATGGGTTTAGTTTAGGTACGTGCTAATGAAGGTGGTAAAATAATATAGGAGGGTGAAAAATAGGAGGCAAAGCTTAGGGGAATGATTTAAGGAGACAAGTGTGTAGATAATAAGTGGTAAAAAGGGATAAAAATCTTGTGAAGCACCAATGGTCTGCCCACCCCTTTCTCAATACACCCTTTAAGGCCTGCACTCAGAGAGATTGAAAATCGATGGTTTCTTTCAAGATAAATAGTATTATTAATTGATAAAGTTTAAAAATATTATATGTATACATATGCCCAACTCTAAGCTCATCACGTGTCACATAGGTGAAACACAAGATGGTGCTTTGGAAAAAGAACATAGAAACACATAACATTGAAGATGAATAAAGTGTAGTAAGGATAAAATAAGATAAATGAAAAGATAAAATTGAAAAACACATACCTTTACTTACCTTAGTGTTATATATAAAAAAAGAGATGTGATAAATGTGAAGGTGTCCAATGTGAGGAACATTAGGCAAAACTATAGAGATTAGTGAAAGAGAGAGAAAAATAAAATAAAATTTAAACATGTACACATAATAATTGAAAAGATTCTCTACAATACTAGGATTTTAGAACATTTTATGGTTTGGAAAAAGAGTTAGTAAAGATAAAGATATGATCAAAATAAGAAATCTGATAGTAAATATTTAAAGGGTAAATAGTTTTGAATAGTAAATATAAATAGGGTGGAAAAAAATTAATTTGGTATTATTTTCTATTCTGAGAAAAATAAAGCTTTGATAGACCTAGTGAGAGCCTAGATAGCTAGGATGGTGAGGAGACGAAAGTTGAGATAGGTAGGACACATAGCTCTAAAAGACTTATTTTGAGCATAGAAAGTGACCATGGTGAGGAGACAATAACTATGATGTTGAGGATTTATAGTGGCCATAGTGGGTCCAACATATGTAAGGGAAGTATTAATTTCAAATTTTTATGAAATTTTAATTAAAATTAAGCTAAATATATAAAATTGGATGGTAGGAAAAATCTAGACATCGAAACTAACTCTAGGAAAATTTTAAGTAGACAATGGGTAGAATGGGATATTGGGAGGAAAAGACCAAACTAATAAATTCCTAAGGCATTAAGTAATGTAGACACCTAAATCTGGCCACCGATAACGTCCAATCAAGGTTTTGGCCAATTTCCACCCAAAATGCACAATTTGGCCTAAAAATACTAAAACACATAAAATAATGTGAAAATGACATATTCAAGTGCCAATTTTAGCTAGGGTATCATGAAATGGGGCAATGCAATTTATGGGCTAGCTAACTTTGACCATTTTATTTCAAATCAAAATGTCAAATTTGCACCTGGGTGCTCTAGATTGCTCTTTCCTATCAAATCTTTTACACAAGGCATGTGCCTTTGTTATTTGTTGTTGGAAACATCCTAAATGGGAATACGGCTCTAATGCATTTGGCATTTCCTTCTAATTCCAATCCAGTCAAATTTTGGACCAATAACAAGGTATTATGATCAATTTAGATAATTTGTGCACAATGTACTTAATCATGCTTAAGAGCTAATTAACCCAAATCAAGGCCTAATTAATAATTCCATGGAAACTTGTTGAATATTTGTTTTTAGAAATGAATATTGAATATCTACATCATCAAGTGACCTCATTTCTTGGGAAGAGATCCCTAGGCCATAAATGACACAAATATCAGGATTGATGCCTCCCATACCTCATCAATGCCTTCCATGATGCCCTCCATGCCTCTTAATTTCTCCTTCTTCCAATGCCATGATGAGGATAATTAAAAACTTAATTCTAAAAATTGAATTAATCCTCAACCACACATCTCAATCTTGAGATGGACAGTTCAAGTTGATTCTGATCAAATCCAAATATCTATAAATAGAGAGGCCATGAACATCATTTTAAAGCTTAATTAGTGTAAAGTTATAATGCAAGATTGGTTTCAAAAGCTTCAAGAAACTAGTGTTATAATGACAAATTGATTCCAAGCCAAGCCAAGCCATAAGCCAAAGGTGCCAAGAAAAGTTGGAGGTAGCCAAGGTTCCATTGCCAAGGACTTCATGAGAACAAGCTGAGCAAGCCACTACTACAAAATCATTTGGAACATCCAAGGAAGGTGAAGGAATTCTTGTGTTTGATTTCTTGATTTCTAGTTGTGTTTGTCATTTTATTTTGTTAAATAATCTCTCCCTAGTGTCTAGGCCTAGAGATGTTATGATATTAGTGTGTTTATTTCATTTTGGAACTAACACCATACTAACCATCTTCTCTTGAGTCAAATTCCTAGACCACATAATGGCACACTCGGTGGGACTAGACGCATCCCACACATGAAGAATATCATTTTCATCTTTAAAATCTTCATTTGGATCATTAAAACTCTTGAAAATTGATTTTATAACTTTGTTTTACCATTTTTTGTTTACCACGGGTTTACTTAGTAACTAACATTGGTTATTAAAACTGTCATTGATTAGCATAGGCATCATCAGTCACTATTTATGTAACCAATGTTAGTTAAATAACCATCATCAGTTAGTAAGTGTAACCGACATCGGTTATATAACCAATGTTGGTCACTATTTTTTATTAAAAATATAAACCTGAGAGCTATTTTGAAATGCTTGGTTTGGGGTCATACGGACTCTGTTTTGGATTATTTTTTTTAAAACCAAGTATTTTCTCTTAAATTTTTAGAAATTGGCATTAGTTCAGCTTCAAGTTTCATAGTTTTTAATAAAATTTGGAAAATATATTTAAAAGTTTCTAATCTAACATATTTGCTTTTGGGGTGATGCCTTAAGGGTAGACAGGTAACCAACAGATTTCAAATTTGATAAATCATGTTTTGGACCACCTTTTGAATGATTTTAAAATTAATTAAAAACATTATTTTGTTGCTTAAAGTAACATTGAAGGTGTTGAAATAAGTGTTTTTAGCATTAGTTTTCAAAGTTACAACTAAGACCAAGGGGTCTAATAAACACCACCTCATTTTTCGAATTTGGGCTTAAAAATGAACTCACCTTTCCAAGATTTTTATATTCACTTAGTTGTTTAAATTAAATTTTTGTTTGGAAAAAAGAGGAATGTTTCATGTATGCTCTTCCATTGGTCCCCTATAGGGAACCCTTGGAATTAAAAGCACCATTCCTATTGCAAAGAGCCTAGTCCAAGGCTTAGAAAGAATGTCATCTAAAACACTCCCCAAAAACTCATCAAAATTTGGATGACCTTGAAAATGACCTTAAAGTCTTTCTATTAGTCTTTTATTTTCATGAAAACTTGGATTATGAGGAAGATGTCATTAACTCCCATGATTTATTTAGGGAAGCTTTGACCTGGGGTTTCATCTCCTAGCATTGACTTCATTTGGCTTCTTTAGAGTTGCACACGTGATGTATTTGCATTTGGACATCACACTACACTGAGAAAAAAATAAGATGTAGTGGTTGTAAAAAGGACTAGACCTTTTTACAAATAGCCAATGCCATGATCACCTAATTTACATGCTTGTCTTTTGCATTGTTTGACGTGAAAGCCATTGTGCAACTGATTCCCCTAGAATGATCATATCCTTACTAGTTTAGTAAACCCCATTTTCCCGTACTCTTGATAAGATTTGGATGATTATACTTAGTGTATTTTGGTCATTTTTACTTGGTATGCTTTAAGGCTAAAACTTGTTTATTTTTTCATAAGCCATGTCAAAACAACACAGTCAAGTTGTGAAGGGTAGTGTTATGCTACCCAAATCATGTCAAAGCATTTTGAGCCTTTTTAAGTCTTTTGAAACATTGCATTGATTGCATCATTCGAGTATGCTTACATTGTTAGGATGCTCAATTTTTTTCAAGACTTGTTTACTATTTTATCAAAACCATTTGTTTCAAACCAATTTGTGTATACCATTTAGACCTTTGTCTTGTGTTCTCATGATGTCCAATCTTGTCTAACTTGTTTGGTCAAATCCTAGTTTTCAATTAGCCTTGTTAAGTTTGGATCTAAACATTGATTGATTTTTTTTTAAGCCTCAATTCATGGGGATGATACACATATCTTTCTCTTTTGGGTTGCATAACTTTGGTTAATAAATTACCCAAATTTGAAAACTATTGATGGTTTGTTTGTTTAATGCCTATCCTCACCATTATTTGTGACTTTATTTGAGATAACACAACCTTTTTAAAATAACCTTTTGTCTTATACCTTATGCTAATTGATCATGTTTATGTTTTATTCCATGTGCTGGGTCTATGTCAAAATTATTTCCAAACTTGTTAGATTAAATCAAATCACATTAGCCTTTGTTTTAAGTCTAGCTTTTGACGTCGTTTAGCCAAAAGTCCTAGCATACCTATTTATTTGAGCCTATATTTTGACTCCGTGTTTAGACAAAAGACCTAGAAACTCAACTTTTCTCTTTCCTAGTTTATACATTGTTTGGAACACTTTGACCTAGACCTTTGACATGTTAGTTTTTATTCAGATGCTTGACCTTTTATATGTATAACATTTGATATTAAATATTTGACGTTAGATTTTTTTATGCCAAGTCTTAACACAAATCACTTTATAGATACAACTCCACTTTTAGACCATATTAGAGATACAAATCCACCCCTTCGACCAAGTTATACCAAGTTTGAACCATTTGTCCTTTAGACATAGTTTTTTAGAGTTTGTAGAACTCTAAGTCTTTTTGTTTTTGGAGATTTCATCATCTATGTAGATATGTCTTGTTACACTTATAGTGGAGTCACTTACAATTTGACTTATGATAGAATGGCCACACAAAATGACTTTTATGACTTTTGTCAAGACCCCAATGATGCTAATATGGTTTGTGAGATAGATTTCTATCTGCCTCATATTAATCATTCATGTGAATAGAGTCATGAAGCAACTTATGATTAAACTCAAGACCTTGATTGGTATGAAGAGGCTTGTGAAGAGGACTTTGAAGACCCATCTATAGATAATGTTGTTTGGCATACAAATCCATACCCTCTTTTCAAAAATCAGTACACAGAATAAAGTCAAGAACCAACTTAAGATCCAACTCAAGACTGGGATGATATGGTTTATGAGGAAGACTTGGATGCTTTTGCTTGTGCAAGAAATTAAGTTTCACAACGTCCCTTTATTATCCAATCATCAACTACCCCTAACCTTCCTTGGAATTATATGAGCCATCAAGATCCATAATATCCAAGGAATACCATTTCTACACCAGGACCTCATCCTTTGGTTTGTGTAAGCAATCAAGCTCCACAATGCACTTTCATCATTCTAAGACCTAGTCCTTTGGATTATGAAAGCAATCATGCTCCCCAGTGCCCTACCATTATCTAACCACAAGTCATTCCTCATCCAGTACCAATCCCCTCCAAACCTTAACCCATCTACTCATTTAAAGACCAAGCTATGTTCAAAATTGGTATTTTTCAACTCATTAGAAACTAAGGCCAAGAGAACCAACCAATCCAAGATGTTTCTATTGAACCAACCATTTTTGATAAGTCAACCTATGATGAATCACCTATTGATCCTATACTAGTTTTTGAGGAGTCTCACTATGATGAGCCAATCTTTATTAAGTCACTTTTTAATGATTATAACCACCTTTGGGAAAATCATTGCCTCGATCATATGCCACTTTTTTAAGAGCCTCCTATTGACAAGCTAGTCTCTGAGGAGTTGTGTCTTGACCTATTTCCCATCTTAGAGGAGTCTCACTTTGATAAACTAGTTTTTGTGGAGCTCATTATGCCATCACAGGCCATTACTTGTCCAAAACCAAATATTTAACAAGACATCATTATAACAAAGTACCCATCAAATGAAGAATAAAATTTAGAGTTAGGTTCTATTCTTGAACTAACATCTAATTTAGCATCAAAATTATAATCAACATCAGTCTCAACATTAGATTCAAAGTCCCTTGAGTTAGAATTAGATTCAAAAGAAGAATATGCTCATGGATGTTACAATATTGGTTATGCATGCCTCATAGATCATTTTGAATACATTTGTGATCCTTATACAGTTTTTGAGTATGATTACTTCAACATTGACACAAGTTCTCCTAGTATCTTCTACAAAGAATGTGTAGCCAACACCCATTACATTACCATTCCACAAGCCATTACCATCAACCAAGATAGCTATATTATTGATATTCCATCTCCCACAAGTGCTGATTGGGATCAATAAAATCACACTTTGTTGAACTACATCCATGACAACATAGTAGTTGAAGAAGAGCAAGGAGGCCAAGACCACATTCATGTAGCATAAGAACACTCTCCTAGTGAAACCTTTTTGTAGGTGCTAGGGGACAATCAAAGTCACAACTCGGCATCTTCTAGTGAAACTTTTTTAAAAGTGCTAGAATAAAATCAAAGTCAAAAGTCAAAATTCCTTAGTGAAATCTTCTCAAAGGTGCTATGGGATAATCAAGATAATTTCATTGGTGAAAACATTTTCAAGGCACCAATAGCTGAGCACAAAAGTTATTCACTACTTGATGAAGATAAATTCAAAGATCAAATCAAAATAGGTTCCAATCTATAGCCTAATTAGATGGTAGATACTCTCAAGATAAAATAATAGAAAAATATGGTGGTCCTATCAAGAGAACAGGTCTTCAGCCCCACCACAACTAAAATTATGTCAAATCTGATATTAACAACATTACGTGTGACTAAAAGTCGTGATCTTCATTTGTTTCCCCACCATTCCACATTCCATTATCATTGACCATTCTATTTCGAAATCAAACCTACCATTCATTATTTGTCCCTATTTACCATCCATGATTGCACTTTTCTTTATAGAGGCTATAAATATACCTTGTCTTGATGCTTGAAGGAATCAAAATAAATGACCAAAGAAGATCACAAAAGCATTCTTGACAACTAAATTTGCAAGCCATTTTTGATAGAGCAACTATTCAAACAAGGTGTGGGCTAGTAATTAACATAATCAATTATTCTATTTGTATCATTTGTTGATTAGGACATGCATCTCCTTATCAATAGGAACAATAGAATCAAAAACCACACCCAAGATAAAAACATGTACCATACTATTTCACATTGTCATTCCATTGCCATTGTTACATATCCATTTTCCATTATTGTATATTCTTTCCATTTACCCTTGTCACTTGGGGGAAACCATCTTACCATTTTATTCAATCTATCTAGACCATCATTATCCTTAACAAGACCATATCATCCTATCATTCCATTCCTATCTAAACCAAAGCTTGTTTTTAGTCATCCTACCCAATCCTATTTTGGTCTTGGTTCATTTGTTTCTTCCCACACCTTTTCTGGGGGGATTCTAATCAAGTTTTAACAATCAATCCAATTTACGTTTATAATGATAGTCTATGAAAGTAGTGTGACATTTTATCTAGCAACATATCTTTCATCCTATCCACGTTTGTTTATGTGAGCTTGATTATAATTGCCTATGGGCAAATTAGTGTTTCACCAGTCTTGCTGTTAATTATAACAGCCTATTGGTAAATTATTATCATTGAACCATTCCATTGTATCCTAGTTATAATCACCTATGGGTAAACTAGGGACAACACTTGTTTATCATGCATTGTTGCATCACCTTGCCTTCGCTATTTTCATTTGACTGGCCATTTGCCTGAGAACTTGTTGAGACCTAGTTAATTTTTCCCCACCTTTTGTGTGGAGGGAATTACTATGGATTGAGGTTATTTCAAGACTATGTGGGTCATGCTCAATTCATGTTGAGGTCACCTTAGTCCCTCTTTCCATATGCTCTCACCGTTTTATGAGCAACCTAAGCCAAACACTCTCGCCATTTTGTGATTAGGTATCTTGTAATTCTCTAATGAGTTAAGATACCTCAAAATGCCAAAAGAATTCACAATATTTCAAAAATTAGAAAATATTTGTCCTGTCTAAGCCTAGTCAGTTATCCTTGATCCACCTTACTGGATTATTGTCATTGTTATGATGCTTTCTTTTACTTTCAGGCTTTTTGTTTGTTTGTTTATTTTAGTTGGTGGTTTGTTTGTTTGTTTGTTTTTTATTTGTTTATTTATTTATTTTTTCAATTGCCTATTTGTTTTCTTTCAACACTATTGCCTTGTCTTAGTCTATATGTATGCATTGGGTGATTCCTTACACACATTATTCTTGAGTCTATCCATATTCACACGTCAACATTGTCATCATGTTTTTTATCATTGGTGAATTATTTTCAAGTGTTTATTAGATCAAGAGTTGGTCCTTACACATATTTTTGCCAAGTATTTATGGTGTTCTATCATGAAGCCTACCATCACATGCTACAGAAAAATTATCTTCACAAAGATCTACAATCAATGGAGCCACAAAAAGTTTCTCCTTGGCACCTGGGAAAAATCCTCCCATCCCACCCTTGATCAAAATCAACCCAATGACCATTCTAGTTGCATCATTGTTAATCAGGATGAGCATCTCTTCATTGGTAGGTACAACTAAATTATTCACACTAATCAATCTTATTCTTCTATTCATCCATTTCATCACTTTACACCTACTCATATTTAATCTGTATTCTAGATTATATCCTTGAGTTATGCTTGCTAATCAGCCCTAACTGAGGCATCATTATCTTTAGCTAATCCATTTCCACTTAATGATTATAACCACCTATGGGAAAATCATTATTTTGACTTTTATTCCTGATTATAACTACCTTTAGGCAAATCAATTTCCTTTTTAAATCAATGCATGCAAGAATTTTCTCAATTTGATTTATCTCAACCACAGATTAATTAAACCTTTCTTCTTGTTTCTTTTCAAGGGAGTATCCATCAACAAATGTGATGGTCACTCCCTCGAGGGGGCATCATTATAGGCTTTCCAAAACCATTTGGAGCTTTTTTATTCAGCCATCATCTTCTTTTTGGCATACAGGCCATTTCTCATTCTTTGAGAAGACATTTATTTACCTATGGTTCGTAACATCTTCCAAAATAGGGGCAAACTGTAGACACCTAAATCTGGCTATCGATAACCTCTTATTAGGCTTTTGGCCAATTTCCACCCAAAATGCACAATTTGGCCTAAAAACACTAAAACATGAAAATTAATATAAAAATGACATATTCAAGTCCAAATATTGGCCAGGGTATCATGAAATGGGGTAATTCAATTTATGGGCCAACTAACTTTGATCAGTTCATTTTGAGTCAAAATGTCAAATTGTCACATGGGTGCTTTGGATTGCTCTTTCCTATGAAATCTTCTATACAAAGCATGTGCCTTTATTATTTGTTGTTAGCAACATCATAAATGGGAATATGGTTCCAACACATCTGATGTTGCCTTCTAATTCTAATCCAGTCAAATTTTGGACTAATAACAAGGTATTCTGATCAATTTGGGTAATTTATGCACAATGTACTTAATCATGCTTAAGAGATAATTAACCCAGATCAAGGCCTAATTAATAGTTACATAAAAACTTGTTGAATATTTGTTTTTAGAAATAAATATTGAATATCTACATCATCAAGTGACCTCATTTCTTGGGAAGATATCCCTAAGCCATAAATGCCCAAAATATTAGGATTGATGCCTCCCATACCTCATCAATGCCTTCCATGATGCCCTCCATGCCTCTTAATTTCCCCTTCTTCCAATGCCATGATGAGGATAATTACAAAATTAATTCTAAAAATTGAATTAATTTTCAATCACACATCTCAATCTTGAGATGGATGGTTAAGGGTGATTCTGATCAAATCCAAAAATCTATAAATAGAGAGGCCATGAACATCATTTTTAAGCTTAATTAGTGCAAAGTTATAATGTAGAATTAGTTCCAAAATATTCAAGAAACTAATGTTATAATACCAAATTGACTCCAAGCCAAGCCAAGCCATAAGCCAAAGGTGCCAAGGAGAGATGGAGGTAGCCAAGTTTCCATTGTCAAGGACTTCATGAGCATAAGATGAGGAAGCCACTACTATAAAGGCATTTGGAATATCTAAGAAAGGTGAAAGAATTCTTGTGTTTGATTCCTTGCTTTCTAGTTGTGTTTTTCATTTTTTTTTGATAAATAAGCTCTACTTAGCGTCTAGGCCTAAAGATGTTATGCTATTAGTGTGTTTATTTCATTTTATAAATAACACCATACTAACCATCCTCTCTTGAGTCAAATTCCTAGATCACAATGAAATTTGAAAAATTAGGTCTCAGGTCTGTGTTTTTAGAAAAACACAGTGACCAACATCAATTATTACCACCAACATCAGTTACTTAGCTATTGAGATCTGGACGATATCAATTTTGTTGACCGATGTTGATTATAGATAACTGATGTTAGTATTTTCGCTGATGTCAGTTACTGTGTAAAAACCATGACAACCAAAAATGGAAAAATAAAGTTATAAAATCAATTTGTAAAATTTTTAAAGGCTCAAATGAATATCTTAAAATTGCAAAATGGTCTTGTTCATGTGTAGGATGCGTTTAGTCCCACTGGGCATGCCATTATGTGATCTAGGAATTTGACTCAAGAGAGGATGGTTAGTATGGTGTTAGTTCCAAAATGAAAATAAAATGAAACAAACACACTAATAGCATAACATCTCTAGGCCTAGACACTAGGGAGAGCTTAGTTAACAAACATAAATGGCAAGCATAACTAAAAATCAAGGAATCAAATACAAGAATTCCTTCACCTTCCTTGGATGCTCCAAATACCTTTATAATGGTGCTTTGCTTGGCTTGTGCTCATAAAGTCTTCATCAAAGAAGGCTTGGATATATCATCTTCTCCTTGGAACCTTTGGATTGTGGCTTGGCTTGGCTTGGAATCATTTTGGCATGGTAACACTAATTTATTGAATATTATGGAACTAATTTGGCATTATAACTGTGCATCAAAAAGCTTATAAATGATGTTCATGGCCTCTTTATTTATAGATTTTTGGATTTGATTAGAATCAACCTGAACCATCCATCTCAAGATTGAGATGTGTGGTTGAGGATTAATTCAATTTTTGGAATTAAGTTTATAATTATCCTCATCATGAAATTAGAAGAAGGGGGAATTAAGAGGCATGAAGGGAATCATAGAAGGCATTGATGAGGTATGTAAGGCATCAATCTTGATATTTGTGGCATTTATGGCCTAGGGATATCTTCCCAAGAAATGAGGTCACTTGATGATGAAGATATTCAATATTCATTTCTAAAAACAAATATTCGACAAGTTTCCATGGAATTATTAATTAGGCCTTGATTTGAGTTAATTGAATCTTAAGCATGATTAAGTAGTTTGTGCACAAATTACCCAAATTGATTAGAATGTCTTGTTATTGGTCTAAAATTTAACTAGATTGGAATTGGAAGGTGACATCAGATGTATTGGAACCGTATTCCCATTTATGATGTTACCGACAATAAATAATGAAGTCACATGTCTTGTGTAAAATATTTGATAGAAAAGAGCAATCCAAAGCACCTAGGTGCAAATTTGGCATTTTGACTTGAAATGATCTGATCAAAGTTAGCTAGCCCATAAATTGTATTACCCCATTTAGGGATACCCTAGCCAAAATTGGTACTTTAATATGTCATTTTCACATCATTTTGCATGTTTTAGTGTTTTTAGGCCAAATTGTACATTTTAAGTGGAAACTGGTCAAAAGCTTGATTGGAGGTTATCAGTGGCCAGATTTAGGTGTCTACACTTTTCCTATCTTCTACAGACTAAGTCAACCTAGTCGACCTTGTATGCCCACTGTGATGAATTTTTGACTAATTTCCATAAATGCCTTTTGCATTTATTGGTATAACTCCTTACCCAATACCCTGTTTTACCCCTAGTGTCCCTACAAAATTCTTAGGACTCATTCAAATGCCTAGATTTTTCCTAATAGTCAATTTTATATAATTCACTCAATTTAAAATAAAAAACACTAAAAAAAATTGAAATTTATAGTTAATTATCTATATTGCACTCACTACGGCTATTATACATCCTCCTTATCTCAGTTGTCATCTCCTCACCATCCTAGCTCTCTAGGATCTCATTAGGTTTATCAGAGCTCTGTTTTTCTCAGAATAGTAAATAATACCAAATGAACTATTTTTCACTCTATTTATATTTACTATTAAAAATTATTTACCCTTCAAATATTTACTATCATATTTTTTATTTTAATCATATGTTTGTCTCTACTAACACCTTTTCCAAATTGTAAAAAGTTCTAGAATCCTAATGTCATAGAGAATATTTTCAACTATTATATGTACATGTTGCAAAAATTTCAATTTTTTGCTCTTTTGTACTAATCTTTATAGGTTCACTTAATGTTCCTCACATTGGAAACTTTCACATTTCTCACATATCCTTCTTTATATACATCACTAAGGTAAGTAAATGTATGCATTTTTCAATTGTATCTTTTCATTTATCTTATTTTCTCCTTACTACACTTTATTCAACTTTAACATTATGTGTCATTATGTTTTTTTTCCAAAGTACCATCTCATGTTGCACTTATGTGACACGTGATGAGATTCGAGTGAGGCATATGTATACACATAATATTTTCAAACTTTATCAATTAATGATATTATTTATCTTAAAAGAACTCATTGAGTCTTAATCTCTTTAAGTACATGCCCTAAGGGGTGCACCAAGAAAGGGGTGGGCAAATCATTAGTGCTTCACAATATTGTTGTCCCTTTTTGCCACTTGTTATCTACACACTTGTCTTCTAAAACTATTCCCCTAAGATTTGACTCTTATTTTGCACCCTCCTCTATTATTTTACCACCTTCATTATCCCTTCCCTAACCTAAACCCCTTTTAGATAGTTTATGTTACATAGTCAACCCCATCGACCTTGTATTATTATTGATAAAACTTATTAGGGTCTAGCTCAGCCCTTGGCCGACCTAGTCCATGACCTAGTGTTTTTATTAATTATGATACTAGGTTGATTGGGTTGATCTTATCAGCCTAAACTTAGAAAAAGGGTTTAGGGTTAGAATCACCTATATAAACACATTTATTTCATCATCTATAAGAAAAGAGAAGAAGTAAGATATATTATGCTTCTTCTCCATCATTATACTTAAGGAACAAGCTTAGGGTTTCATACTTTCTTTGGAGATACATATCTTGTTTTGTGGATAAGTCTTTTTGATGCATTGATAGGTTGTGTAGCCTAGAGCTGATTTATCCTTGTCATACTTACATGCCACAACAACCTCTCATGAAACACCTTAGCCAAGGGAGATATTGAGACTCAACAAGTTCTTTAAAAGTAATTATTCATAACTTTGTTAATCCTTTGTAAGAGTAGATATATATTCATTTGTAATTCTCTTCAATGCATTATGTTTTCATATACATTTATGTGATTATATGTCTTCTATGCATTCTTATTTTTAATGTTTATTACCCCTCACTTTGTACCACAAGCTTTGGTGAGCACTAGATTAGACTTTGATTTACTTATTATTAGTTTAGTGAATGTGAAAACATAGAACCTAGTTAGGGTTATTATGTAGTTTTGTTTGATTGAAGGATTTGAAACCCTCCCTAGTGAATTTATTACTGTAAGAGATCCCTTGGTTAGGTCTAACATATCCATCTTGGTCATGACCTCAATTATCTAATGTATCCCAATTAGAAGTGTAAGTAACATTTATCTTCTTCGAGATAGGATTGATTTATAGATCTAATGCATTTCCCATTGCATATAAGCATTAGATTATATTTGAATTTAATTTATATTTACTTTGTGAATATAGAAAACTTAGGAGCTAGCTAGGGTTATCACATGGTGTTACTTGACTAGAGGCTTTAGAACCCTTTCTATTGACATTATTATGGTAAGGGACCTATTGGTTAAGTATAATAGATTCGTCTTGGTCATGATACCAATTTTATAAATGTACCAACAAGTAGAAGTGTAAGTGTGATTTATCTTCTATGAGATACGATTGATTTGTAGGTCAACTACATTTTCCCTTGTATACATAATGCATCAAAATATTTATTGCACCATACATCAAAACATATTACACTTTCTAATTAAATTCATACGCATGTATTTTTTGGTAGAGTAAATATTTTCCAATTTCAATAGATCATTATCTCTCAATCCTCCTTTCTCATTCTATGTGGCTATGATACCACTGTTGACCCTATGTGCATGATGAATATATACAAGATAAGATTAAAATTTAATCAAGAAATACATATTCATGTAAAATCATTGTTAACTTCTCAAATGAGGTAAATACAATATAAAAGAGAAAATGGTAAGTTATAAGTCCCTTACTATGGGACATAACCACCAAATTACCAAAAACCTAAATTAATAACATAATGTATGGTAATTTATGATTACCAAACATAACATGGGTGTATCCTACTGAGATGCATACCCTAATAATATTAAAAAAAATAAATAAATACAACCATGGATCATAAATAACCTAACATAAATCCAACCTATGCTTATTCGAAGTGTACCTACAATCAAGCCAACTTAGGCATCAACAATATTTGATCTAAAACTAATAATACAAATATTAGCATTTACTCATATATAAATTTGCAAGAATAATTAAAGCTAATTCCAAAAATAAATATTGTCTTTTAAGCCTCATAATGTCTACACTAAATTTCCACATAATAAAATAATGTCTAAAATAGTTTCAATAAATAATTAGAGTCCATGCCCTAGGTAGGTGTGGTCATGACAAAGCATTTTAATAGTATGTGTTAACATGTGGATAATATGCCATTATAGTATGATTAGATCATAAAATCATATATGATAAACATAATGAAAGTCATAAAAGTGTCATGTCAAGATAGATATATAAATTAGGCATGCAATAGTAACCATCATAGATATAAAAAATGAATAGTAACCTATATAGGAAGGTGCTTGATATACATCATGGCACCAAAAGTTCAAAAGATAATCTTAGATGTATCGACTCATAAGCACATAATTTTATTATATGACACACATTAAATCAAACACAATATTACTCAATGTCACACAAAGAAATAACCATGGATAATGAAAAATCAAATGTCACACAACAAGGTAAGATCCATACAAAAAAGTCATAAAATGAGAATCTCAACCAATCAAAAGTCATAGAAGAAGGAAAGGACCAAAATAAAGAGTTATACAATGAAAAAATCAATCAAACAAAAGTAAAAAAAGAAGGGAAATTATTAAAAAAAATCCATATAATTAAAAATAAATAAATTAATTTCATACACTAAGAAAAGAGGAAAAAAACATAATTGTAATATCCCCACTAGGATTTACTAGAATAATGTAATAGATTTTTTTTTAAAATTTTTATGTTCCATGCATTATTTTATTAGATTACATCATGAGAATATAATTAGTGATCTAATCATACTAACTAAGTATGTTATATAAAGTAAACATGTAACATTTAACAATTACTGATCACTAGTATCTCATGTTACAAAACACAACTGCATGAGAAAATAATTACATAAAATGTAGCCTCGATTGGTAAAATAATACAACCACTATTTCAATGTAGAGTAAGTCATTAAATACATTTCCAGCTGGCATTATGTCTCAATATAAATAAAATAATGATCCACTAAGCATGAGCCACTCAAACTCTAGTATCTCTGATAATCTCAAGTGTAGTCTCCAAAAAGTACTACAGTGGGGAGGGAGAGCATCATCCAAGAATTTTTACACACCAACCATGGACCATCGATCTCTTGCATAATCTCCCAAATAGGGAATGACCCTCACTTCATAGATGGGTAGATAGTGATGGTGTGGGATTCCATAGAGACATGCTAGTAGCCGTGTGATGTAATATTTCTACTACATGATGTGTACCATAAATAAAATACATTATAACATGATATCATACAAAAATATAAATCATACATATGAAATGATAATGTATATCTAAACATTACTTTGGCCAAAGTTTTCAAATAGCTATTGATCTCAAGGATTAGTCAAATTCATACACACCAATTAATCAAATTAACTTCATCTAGCATTGTTGATGATAACTAAGCTATCAAAGTAAATCTCACTAATTAGTACCAAGAATGTGAGATTTGGTTAACATTAATATAACTAATAGATTAATGCAAATTATTTCTACTAGTAAGCACAAACACATGCTAATTATTGAAATAATCACAATACATACATTTAGTCCATCAAATATATGAATGAATCTCTATAATATTATTCAATAAAATAATAATTTGCATAACAAATAATTTTATTTCCCAAATGGTTAAAATATAAACTTGGACTGCATTCCCAAAATCTTAGAGTAAATTCAAACATTTACAATTATCAATATCTTGGTATATTGTTCATATTACTCAATACAAACCAACAATCATAGTTAATATAAAGGATCATAAACTCATAAATAAAACACCTATTATGTCATTTATGAACTTAGGCTACATGCATATAATTATAGTTCCCTATCATTCAAGATTTAAGACTTACTTGATTAGTCACATTCTATAATTATAGGCATGCTACCTATTTTATAAATATAGGCTATATATGTATATGAGAACCTAAGTTATATTATATTTATATTATATATATTATTATTATATATACCACATAATATATATAATTAAAACACAAACATTATTCTAATAATGTTTTTCATTGTTTCTTTTTAACTTTAATGTTTCCTTAACTAATAACTTTTCCTGAGAAAAGCTTCAAAAATTAAAAAGGGTCTCTCCATTCCATAGCCTATATTTCACTACTTAACAACAATGATATAATTCCATTTTAAACTCAAAATAATTACTAATCAATTTCCCAAATTTTTTCTCAATCAAAAGATCAAACTATATTTAGTATAAAGTTTCCAAGCCTTTATATAATTTTGTATGTTTTCAAATTAAATCTCAATGCTCACAATTTATCGATCCACTTTAGCTCATTTGGATTCATGTATTTAGCCAAATACACTAAATATTTCTTTTTTCCTCTCATAGTCTATATATCTCTGTTTCACACTCACAATTTATACTAATTTTGCACAGTTCATTTCAAGTATATGATAGTAGTGTTTCCATACATATGGCTAAAGATGTAAATTCAAAAAACTCATAAACCATGTATTTGATATATATATTTGTTATATGTATTTGATAGATGTATTTGATATATGTATTTGTTGTTCATAATTTATTTAAATACACACAGTTGACTTATATTTATTTATGTGTATATATATATATATATATAAAAGTTAACTATAAATTCACATAAATAAATATATATCCATTTCTCATAATTTACTTAAATATACAATTGTCATATGTGTGTGTGTGTTTGTGTGTGTGTGTGTATTCTATTCACAAATAACTAAAACACACAGTCATCTTAGGTATATGTATACCTTCGCCATTTATAAATGACTTAATACACACACACAGTTCTCATATGTATGGAAGAAAATCAAATGAAAGTCCATATATATTTATATCATATGAATCGACAGAAAATAAAAATCCCCTTTGAATCTTTTGAAGTCATTTTGGCTCAGTTACATCTATATCAAGAACTCATAAGATATATGTTGTCTTTCTACAAAACTGAATATAAATATATATAAGTATATACTCATAGGGTCGATTTCATCTATATATGAGTATATAAATATATTTATTCTAAGCATTTGAAACATATAAATATATATCTAAAGATCCATTACTCAGTCTATATATGTATACTGCATTATTAACCACTCAGGGTTTCATATTAAGCTAGGGAATTGGGTTGTCAAACAACTAAACTCAATTTACCCTAATGGATTAACACTAGATCAAATTAGTTTATAATCTTAGGGTTTTAGAAGTTATATGGCTTAGTTCTGTGGATGGATGAGCCATCCATAGATCTAAGCATGTATTCTTAATATAAGGTTAATACATTTTCAAAATCCCTAATAATCTGAACCATAACCAAATATTCTATAAGCAAATGAAAGTAATTATTTCACAAACCTCTTAAGTCACTTCCAAACTGATGTAAAATGAACTAGTATCTTACAATTATTCCTTTGCTCTGTGCTATCTTTATCCTCTTTCATTGTGTCCTCTTTTTCACCATGACTCACCTCTTATCATTTTCTTCTTACCATTCGAGATTTGCATGCCCCTATTCACCCCCAACTCATAGTCCATTCAAAATTCTCATTACATTTCAATCTCCAGTAATCTCATAGTTAAATTTCATTAATCAAACCAGAAAATCCCTAATTTTATACCTCAAATCTCCTCTAATTATTTAATTATTATTTTATTAAATTCAAAAAGCTTGCATGTTCAATATTATGTTACATGCTCGAGTGATTCACTCTAAATGTCCATTTAAAACATTATTAACAAATGATAACTATTACTTCTATTTCAACATAGTCTATGCATGGTAACAAGATTAGGCTTAGATCTTAGGATAGTCTCAGGTTATAATATAATCTTTGCAAAATTACTTTAAAGATAAATAATATCATGATTTTTAAATAATATTGTAACTAGTCAATAAAGTAATGATATCCTTTTAATCAAATTGTAAATTTGTTAATTAGTATACTATCCATAAAAGTGTTATAGTAATATAAGTAGCACTTTATTACTATTTTATATAAACTATATATGTATTATTTTATCTTCTTACCTTCTGGAAAATATTGATATTCTTGAATATCAGTGATAACAAACTAATGTTCCAAACATTGCATATATGTTTTTTGTTAGTTTATATATAATAGTTACTAGATATCATCTTCATGGATTTATATTCTTGTAATCATAAACAACATGAGTAAAATAACACAATAAAATTATACTATAACATTATGCACTAGGTCTACATAAAATATTCACAATGCAATCATACACAATATTTATTCCATATATAAGTAATAAAACTAAACTAACACTTACTAACATGCAAAATATAGTATCTAAAGTAAATAACATTAAAAACATACTAACTCACATAATGCACACAATGCATATAACATGTATTAACTAATGTGGTGTGTGCATGAGTTTTAGCAATTCCTCTATCATCCCTCAATGTATCAATCTACGTCACCCTCTCTGATGATGCTCTCCCTCCATCATGCTCTAAGAGATGAACTCTCCTACATCCAACTCATGACAACAAGGTAGTTAGCTTGATACATCATGACACACACACACACACACACACACACACACACCATAAAATAATGTTGTAGTAATAGTTAACATAATTATAATATACAAAATTCACAATATAACCAACTCATATCAATGAAATCAAGAAATATAAGTAACATAAAACTATCCCATAATAGCATATGGCTTATAGTTTAGTTAAAAAGTATCAAATCAATTTAACAACCATAATATCTATAGATAATTAGGTAAATTGGCTTATTGATAAATCAGGATGTAACAATAATAATTGATTAGTCTATACAAACTAAAATAGGAATAATGAGGAATAAAATAATTCAATCTAGTATACACCATCAATCTATGTCAATGTCATAGTATTAAAAAAAACATATCCATGAAATGCAACACTACATAAAAATATAAGAAAGATCAAGTCATGTGTAAGAAAATAATGTAGCTCAACATAATAAATGGAAAGGTCATATAAAGATATAACTTGTGATATTGTAACCTATGGAATGAGATACCCTAAGCATAGACATAACCCCTAGGTGTAGTAATGTCCTACATCTATGCATCCATGTATAATGTATTACCTATACATCCTACATCTCACTCCTATATACCTTGAAATGCATGTATGTATGAAAAAGTATATGTAATATACTAAACAAGTAATAAATAACAAATTAATAATGTAATCTAATAAACATGAAATGCTTAGCTCTCAATTTTTTTCTTTTGGAGCATTTTAATATATTAATTTTTTGAAATATATAAAACATATGTATATAATAAAATAAGGCCAATTGAAAATACTACAAAATAGAAGAATGGGAGGGATCTGAATAGTCATAACATATGTCAAGGCATAGTGTGTATAAAGTGTAATAACATGGAAATGTGGAAGAAGTGAAAGAAAGAAACATGCCCCCACTATATATGGGAATCACAATATCATATATTAAGAGAGTATGTGGGAGGTAGAGGGAGATGAGGAATAATCAATGTATATGCTCATATAACATGTAGACATAATTGTATGTGATCATGTAAGATCAATGTAAGCCATGCTAGGTATAGATAGTCAATAAATAAGAGTGATAAATCAGTATGTCATAAAGAATGTGCATTGGAATAAAGTTGCTATAGAATATGTATCTTCATAGTTTAAATTTCATAGATGCCTAGATTAGGGTAAATAAACAAAAGGCGAGTTCCAAGTGAAAATAAAGCCAAGGGATAGAAGAATGATTGATGAAAACATAATCTACACATGTGTCAAGATATAAGAATAAAGGGGATGGACAATAAATAAAAAATAAATAAGCTATGTACAAGAGATTATGTTCTATATAATCAATGATCTCATCAATTTAGGAGTCATATGTATGTCATGTATTATTTATGTCATAATCACCAAGTGTATTTCCATAATCATTCATTAGTTTAGACACTTCATCATAATCATCTTATATATTTATAGTGGGATATACATAACTAAATACACCATATTTTGGAATTATATTATTGAATGTCATTTACTATTTATCAAGTGGTAGGCACATCTTATACCCTTATACTCTATAGCATCAAATGAGATGAATTGATTTATAAAATTTCTCTAGAGAATTATGTATGATAAATATATGTTTTTCACATAAATGTTTATGTGGAGTAACCTTATGTGGTTCATAGGTAAGTGTATTATACTAATTCACATCTGACATTAATCTCTTAGGAACACATATATTATGTACCCTTGTTAAGTCTGTATTTATTGGCATTTGAGGCGTAACAATAACATGAGATTATTTACATTGTTGCTCTTTTTGTGGAGTACTATTTATTTTTTCACTAATTCCTTCATCTGTACTTTTCTTACTTTACTTTGGCATCCACACTTGTGTACTATTAGGTGTAATTATATTATGATAATTTTGAGTGACAATTGGATCCTTTATATGAATGTCCTAGAATACCTCAAATTTTCTAGAATAAATGGTATTAGAAGATGAAAAGGGAGGTCTCATTGAAATTTTTAACTGTACCTAATGTAATAACCCCTCTTCCAAAGTTTTTCAATCTTATATCATAATGAATAATTTTTTTGATCACTATGTCCATTGATATGATGATGATTTAAAAATTATCTTTCCCCCACTTGTGTTAGGCAATGATGAGGGTAAGCTGATCAATATTTTATCAAGTAATATATGTATAATAACACTTGGCCTATCTTTTAAACTATAAAACTTGACCAGTCAATTGATTTTTAGAATCATACGATATGATCCAGTATAACTAACCCTTATTAGAATAATTTTCCTATATAAAAATTTGTCTTTATGGATGTCCTTATTTGTATCACTTACATCATGTGTAGTTTCTTTTTTATTAGCTTCCTTAATTGTAGATTTTTGTTTCTTCTTATTCCATACTTGAGATGAAATATTTTTTGGCATGTGTGTTTGAGATGGAACACCAAATATGTAATATACATTATCATGCTTAAGATTCTACTTATGTGAAATTTTATCCTCAAGTGATGTAACCCTTAAGCATAATGTTTGAATTTTATTTTGAAACTCCATGAATTTCATCATAGTAAGCATTTGATCATGAATAGTTTTAATAGGTAAACTTTTAGTAATAGGTTTGGAAGATTTAGACATGGGTTCTATTTTATTCTATACATTATATCTCTGTTTATAAGATTCATCATAAAAACTTGTATTAATGCATTTATTTTTTAGAGAGGAAGGAGTAACATAATGAGAATCAACATATATATCATATATTCACTGATTTATTATATTAGGTGGAATGATATCAACATCAATAGGTTAATTCATTAATTCCTTATTATTTTCCTCTTATTCTAATGTTTGATTAACAACAAAGTGTATAGAAGTAGGAGAATTGATTTCAAAATTATCTTGGTCTTCTTCTACTTCACTATGTACATCACAAACATACCAATCTTATTCATAGTCATAATCATAGTCATTTCCTTCACAAACATAATATTCATTTACATAAGTAGCATCATCAATTACACAATACTAATCTTGGTCCATTTATTAGTATATACATATGGCATGGCATGGGTAGATAATATGAAATCTATGGGATAATGGATTTTAAGGGTTCTGAGATGCTCATACATTTTAAAGTTATCGAACACTAAGATATAAAGAAAAAAAACATAAATCCTACACAAAAATGAAGGGGAAACTTATAAATCAAATATAAAAATGAAAACTTAACAAAAAAAATTGAAACTCTTATGAGAGAACAAAGCCCTAAAGGTAAATATATGTAAAAAGGTGAAATGACAAGGGTCAAAGAACTAGCCACTCTAAGAAAAGCATGAGGAATTTTTGATAAAAATAAATAGAAAAAGGAAACCCATAAACTATTTTAAAAATAAATACACCCTTCATCCTCTAAGATAAATTTACTAAAAATAGTAAAAAGTTGATTTCAGAAAAGTTATACATAATTTTGGTGAACAAAAGTAGGTTTTTGATCCAACTAATAAAAATAAAAAACTTTTGATTTTTTTTAAAAATATATTCATTTTGAATCAAACATGAGCCAAAAAAGTAGGATGACAAGCCATAAACCTTGGAAAAGAAGTCCTTGTAGGAAAATGAGTGTGAAACCATAGAAAGAAAAAAAGTTTTAGATTTACATGTATGATGATAAGAACTCACAATTCATGTCTAAAACCCTAACGTAGAAATATTAAAATTGAATAATATGGAATGAAACCTTAAAGAAACCTAGGGTTTTCCATGATCAATATAAGGATCAAGTTCACCAATATGTTGCACCTTATTTTTTATAAACATTATCTAATAATATAGAAAATTTAAACTATTCAAATTGTACAAGGTATAGAAATGATAAAAATATATGAATGCTAAAAAAAAGTATGATTGAAAAATTATAATGTATTATTTATATAAATTACTAAGAGGGTTAAGATACTTGGCCTGTTTCTAGTTTGTGTAGGTCTATGACTGGATACAATTGACTGAAAGGATTAGAAATAGACCAAGGGATATTTAGATAAGGAGCTTGAGTATCTGGATTTACTGGATGCATCATTTAGGATTTGTATACTTGCATTATATGATGTCATTTAGTTATACCAATTCATATTATTAGGTTGTACCCAACTATTTTAGCATAAGACGTGTCTAATTATAAATTGTCTTCTTGTGGAATATGAGATTCTTGTTGTTAGGCCTTGTTCCAAAGTCTTAACTTAGTTTAGGATTTTGATATGTTAGATTAATTAATACAAGTAAATGGTGCATGCTTATTTTATAAAGACACCCCCATAAATAATTACGTTAGTTTTACTTCGAGTTTTAGAGTTAATGTTTAAACCACCTTTCAAGTGAAATTCCCATAGATAGTTGGTTATAGGAGTTAGTTGGTTTTTATTAGTTCTAGGTAAAAGCTATTTATTTCATGTTTGGATTTGTAAAAGGGTTAATAGAGTATTGTCGCCCTTTTCTATGTATTGTTTCATTTTGATTAATAAAATGCTTGTGGACCCACCTCAATGGGCAAAATATTCAACCTAATATTTCTTAACTATCAAGGGTATCAGAACTATTTATTTCATGTTTGGCTTTTTAAAAGGGTTAAGAGAGTATTGGCACCCTTTTCTATGTATCGTTTCATTTTTATTAATAAAATGCTTGTGGACCCATCTCAATGGGCACAAGATTCAACCTAGTATTTTTAACTATTAGTGGTATCATAGCATGGTAATTGGGAGCATAGTGAATCCAGGTGAAGAGCAAGCTAAAAAAATCATTCACATGGAAATAAATAGGTCTCTATGAAGTCAAATTGGTTATTGGGTGAATAATAGAAGGTATGCATTTGATAACTTTAATTGGTCTAATGTTGAAACTTTGAAAAATTAATTAAATTATTTAATTTTTCAAATATTTTTACATTACTCATGAGTAAATTTGAAGGAAAATAATCTTGTAAATTGGTCTTGTACGACCCCATGCTTGAAAGAGCTTTTCATGATCACTACAAACTTAGATCCTCCATTCTAAATGTTTTTGAATTATTGTTTTTGATCCATCTAATTTTCAAAACCTTAAAATCTTCCAAAATAGACATTTGTATGGCCTTTTCAATCTGGATATTCCTATGAATAGCTGCAATGGTTCCCATTTATATTACAATTCATCTGCTCAATATTTGATTGTTATTTGAGTTCTTAAAAACCAAATTTCCATTTTAAAATAAAATCAAAAGCTATTCAAGCTCAGATCTGGAGTGGTACAACCCAAAATTGTTATAGTATGGCCTCCCAAGCTGTCCCATATCCTCCAAATCAGATTTACTCAGCCAAATCTCTCCATGATAGTCTCAAACATAGGCAAATAGTGAATTATATAGCCTGTATGGATTTATGTGGCCCAGGAAAAAGGAAAACAAGTTCCAGGAAAATTAAAGGTCAACCATGGTGTCCTCATGGTGTTGAAAGCTTTAGGAAATTAAAAAATTGATTTTTTTATAGAATTTTCAATATTTTGTCAAAAGGCTAGGGTTTAGATGGGTCCCACTCAAAGCTATGAAAATAATTGGTTTTTTACTTGGATAAATAATCTCACAAGAAAATTAGATTTATTTATATCCAAGTAATTTTTTTATTCTCATAAAGTAAAAACTCAAGTTTATATATAAATACCTCTCTTTATATCTTGTAAATGTTCTTAGAGCATTTGGAAGAGTTAATTTTGAGAAGTGCTTTGAAAGGAGGAGGTCAAGAGTTCCATTCTCTTTTTTGGAAGAATTTTATTTATGGTATATGCTTTTGTGAAAGGAATATTCCATTTTAAAACTTTTTTGTATGCTTTGTAAGTTGTAAAAAGCATGTGTTGTGTAAGTTTGAATTCAAGTTAGAAAAAGGGAATCGAAGCTTATTTATTTTACATTATTTTGGTGAAATAAGGGTGCAATTGGTGAAATAAGGTTGTATTTTGGCAACATAAGGGTGTAATATTTTTTATTTTTTGGTGTGGTTAAGTGCAAATCCCATCAAGAATCTTTTTTTTGCTTTACGTGGAGGTTAAGTGCAAAAAATCGTAGAAGCAGTGTCTTGTGCAAATTGTTATTAGTGAGTGTGGTGTTTCTTTACTTTGTTTCATTTATTTTACATTATGTCATACTTAATTTTCCTTGTCATACTTACATTTCTTTCAAGATTCCAAAGATTCATATTTGCTTTCAAAAGGTGATAGATTAACGATTTCTAATTATTCAAATTGGAAATGTTTGATGGAAGCTTCATTAGTTTTTAATGAGTTTTAGGATATTGTTAAGAATGAAAATCCCACAATGCCTAAATAATAGGCTAAACTTGACACATTTAATCTACATGATTCTAAGGCCTTAACTTTAATCAAGTGTTGTTGTACTCATGATACTTATATACATATTGAAAATTCTCCCCATAGTTACACTGCATGGAAAACATTATCTAATTTGTATGATAAGAAACCTAAACATAAGAAGATAGACATTTATATGAAGCTATATAATTTTTCATTAGAGGAAGATGGGGATATGGGAGAATGCATGTCTAAACTAAATAATATTATTACTGAGTACACTAAGGCTAGTTTTGGAAAACCAAATTATGATCTCATAGTTATTGATGTATTAAAAGGACTACGTGGGTCCTATAGGAACTTTGTATAAATGTTACATGTCTCTAACAAGATCACATGCATCACTTTTGACAAATTGGCTAAGTTTCTTATTGAATATGACCTCTCTCTACCCAAGAAATCCAAAAAAACTGAGGAAGCCCATGTTTTAGAATCTAAGCCTAGTTCATCTTCTTCTGGTCAACAAAACAATAGAGGGAACAATTATAAAGGGGGTCAAGGTTATAGAGGAGGTAGGTATCAAAACTGAGGTAGAGGTTATTCACATCAACAATAATCTAACCATTCTCATTCAAATGAGACAAGTGATAGAGGATGTGGTCATAACTCTTATAGAGGTAAAAGTCAAGGTAGATAAGACATTTAATGTCATAAATGTGAGAAATTTGGTCACATTGCCTCTCAGTGTAGGATTCCTTTTGATAAAATTTAAAGGCCATAAAAAGTGACTAAGTCTAACTCTACTCAATATACTGATCATGACTATGATGAGTCTAGAAATCTTGCTCATGAATTTGCATTCACTGCTTTAGGGCACATTGTTTATATGGAATATGAGGCTATAGATGTATGGGTGTTAGATACAGGAGAAACCAAACACATGACATTTAGGTGAGACTTATTTTATACTTTTAAAGAAGATCCTCTCTTTGGTATCATTGTAAGATAAGTCTTTGCATACTCCTCAAGATCTTGGGTCAATTCGGATTCTCCTTTTTAATCGATAAATAAAATACTTGGAGAATGTTTGGTTTGTTCCCACATTGAAAAAACATCTTTCCTTGGTAACTATTCAAAATAAAGGTTATCAAATTGTGCTTGAAAATGGGCTCATTTATATCAATTTAGTGAAGGATGGATACAAAACCATGTATATAGGATATGAGGATGGAAATTTGGTTAGATTGCATTGTAAAGTGCTTCCCCCCATAGTGAAACTTGCAACAATTATTGACAGAGGTATAGGTACTATGTCTACACAATGGTTATGGCATCTCTTCTATGAAAATTTGAAGGTTCACTCTTTAGTGGACTTGTAGAGATAAGGTATGGTGAGTGGGTTTCCCACTTTTTACAAAGATAGTATTCTTTGTGAATCATGTGTTTTGGGCAAATAGAATTGGGAAAACTTTCCTAAGAATTCTTCATGGAGAGCTAACAGATGTCTACAATTAGTTCACAATGATGTATGTGACATGAAAAATTCATCCATTAGAGGGTGTAGATATTTTATGTTGTTTATTGATGATTTTTATAGGATGAATTTGGTGTTTTTCATGAAAAACAAATAAGAAGTGTTCATTAAGTTTGTTTATTGGTTACACTTAGTTGAAAAAGAAACAGGTTCACACTTAGCCACTCTTCATTCAGATAATGGTGGTGATTATACTTTGAATGATTTTTTGGATTATTATCAAGAACATGACATTCATCAATAATATAGTAATGCTAACACTCCACAATAGAATGGAGTATCTAAACTAATGAATAGAACTTTAGAGGGCATAACATGAGCTATGTTGCACTATAAATAGCTTGATGATAATTTTTGGGTAGAATCCATTAGTAATGTAGTGTATTTGAGAAATGTGTCCCCCACAATTGTACTTTTGGGACAAACTTCATATGAGGCCTGGTATAGGTTTAAACCAAAATTTAAACACTTGAAAGTTTTTGGATGTCTTTGTTTTGCTTTAGTTCACACTGAACATAGAACTAAGTTAGAACCACAAAGTCAAAAATGCATCTTTATTAGATATTCAAAAAATAAAAAGGGATATCATTTTCTTACATAAGATACAGGAAAATTCATAGTGAGTCAGGATGTAGTATTTGATGAATTTGGTATTATGAATACTACAAACATTGATTCACAATCTGACAGGTTAGAGAGGAAAATTACAAAATGTGATAAGGTATTGAATAATGAGGGCAATTCCCTATGGTTGTGGTATGAGACTCATATCCCTTCACTTTCTTCTCCTTCATCTACTAGTTCATAGGTTGATGACTTAGAAAATTTTGAAAATTCTCTAAGTCTTCCTTTGAATGGGGCACATGATGAGAATTATGGTGTTTCTAATTTGACTAATTTGAATTAGTATCCAAAATGGGCTCAAAGTACTTTTTTTGACTTGAAATTAGATGAAGTTGGTTTAACAGGTTCTAGGAGTTCTTGTAAATAGGTAAACTATGTAATGGTTGTTACTACTTCTTACACTAAGCCATCTACTTTTGAAGAGGCATCTACTGAACATGTTTGGTAATAGGCAATGCAAAGTGAGTATGATGCAATACTTAATAATAATAATTGGGTTTTGGTTGATCCTCCTCCACATGTTCAACCTATAAGATACAAATGGGTTTATAGGAATAAGTATAAATTGGATGACTCCATTGATAAGCATAAGGCAAGCTTTGTTGTAAAATGTTATGCACAATAAAAAGGTATTGACTATGAAAAAATATTTGCACCAAAGACCAAATGGCACATTATTCATATGGTGCTTTCCTTAGTTACATATAATGGTTGGAAAGTACATTATATGGATGTTAAAAATGAATTTTTGAATGGTGATTTATAGGAATAAGTATACATGAAACAACCTCTAGGTTTTGAGAAACTAGGTGCAGAATACAAAGTGTGTAAATTGATAAAAGCTTTATGTGGGATCAAATAGACACCTAGGGCCCTGTATGAGAAAAAGGATTCATACTTTAAGAAAATTGGTTTTAAAAGTAGTGAATCTAATGATACTCTCTATTTTCAAGTATAGGGTAAGAAATTGGTGTTTCTTGTTCTCTATGTCAATGACTTGTTTATCACATATAATGATGAAAACCATAAGAAGTCTATGAAGAAGGAATTAAAAGATGGGTTTGAGATGACAAATCTTGGACTTCTTCACTACTATCTTGGAATATAAGTAACTCAAAAAGAGCACAGTATTTTTATTTCACAAACTAAGTATATTTTTGAGTTATTAAATAGGTTTGGCATGAGTGACTGCAAACTTGCCCTCACTCCCATGGAAAGTAACTTGAAATTGTCTAAGGATGGTAGTAGTGAATTTTTTCATGGCACCAAATATAGATAGTTAGTGGGAGGTTTGATATATTGATGACTACCAGGCTTGATGTATCATTTTTAGTTGGAGTTTTGTCTAGGTTTATGCATGAGACTAGATAAATTCCTTGGCATGTAGAAAAAAGAGTACTTTTTTACCTTTAGGGAACAAAAACATATGGCCTTGAGCACCACCATAATAAGAACTTCAAACTTGTTGGGTATTATGATGAATATTTTAATAGATGTGTGGATGAAAAAGTGTCCATAATAAGATACACTATGCATATGGTTCCAATTACTATTGCTTGGTGTTGTAATAAGCAAAATACAGTAGTAAATTCATAAGTAGAATCAGAACACATTGTATCATGGGATGCCTCTATAGAAATTGTTTATTTATGGTGAATTCTTGAAGATCTTTAGATTTATTAGATTACTCCTACACAGTTATACATTGATAATCAAAGTACAATAATATGTCAAAGAATCTAGTATTTCATGCCAAACTAAAACATATGGATGTCAAATATCATTATCTATGAATGATGGTGGTGATAAAAGAATTTGATCCAGTATATTACCTAACTACTGATTAGACAACTTACATCTTTACTAAACCCCTTGACAGAATCAAATTTGAAAAATTTAGAAAATTGCTTGGCATGTGTCCAAAGACTTGACTTTGGATCATAGGGGATTTTTTTAGTACTTGTTCTAAAGTCTTAACTTAGTTTAGGATTTTGATATGTTATATTAATTAATAAATGTAAATGGGGCATGCTTATTTTATAAAGACACCCCCATAAATAATTACGTTATTTTTACTTAGAGTTTTAGAGTTAATATTTAAACCACCTTTCGGGTGAAATTCTCATAGATAGTTGGTTATAGGAGTTAGTTGGTTTTTATCAGTTCTAGGTAAAAGCTATTTATTTCATGTTTAACTTTTTAAAAGGGTTAACTAATTACTGGCACCCTTTTCTATGTATTGTTTCATTTTGATTAATAAAATGCTTGTGGACCCATCTCAATGGGTACAAGATTCAACCTAGTGTTTTTTAACTATCATTTATGTTTGTAAAATCTAAAATATTTTCTCCTTCACTTTAAATCCATAGTTACACTTTTGACACTAAGTTAACGTATTAAAAATGAGGAAGAGTGATGAATTAATCTCACCCCAACCAATCCCCAATGAATGGTTGAGTGTTGCCTATGTATCTAATACTTGGAAGAGGGAAATAAAATTGCATGTAGTTCTTCCCTTTAGGAAAGTATGTGCAATCATGATCCATGATTATGAATGCATCCTATGATCTATATTAAAACACTTTCCAATGGAAATTTGATTTATATTAGGTGCTTTAACATGGTTGGGGCATGCTCCTTATGACTAATTTCTGATCTAGGAATTCTAGGGTAGTCACTCTCAATGTGCAAGTGATGAAATAAGATTTATTAGTAATTGATTGGTAGATTATAAATGGGGAATATGATTAGACCTATTATGTATAAATATATGATTCTTTGGGTAACTTCTCATGCAACCAAGATACAAAAATGTATAGGTTGACACATAAAGATAATTTTAATTTTATAAATGCATGTTTCTTGGCATAGGGACAACTCCATTAGAGATGGATGCCAGTGGAATTACAAATCAAGATGAGTTTTGATGGAATCGTATAGAAGGTAGTAATAATGATATAATGATATAGAGATATTTTCATTATGATTTTAAGTAGGTTTGATGTAGATGAGGAAATTTTCATGATTATATTAAAGGAAATTGGTAAGGTCAGGCCCATAAAAATCAAGAAGATAGGAGAAAAGGTTGTGCAAGGGCCATATTTATATGCATAAGTCATGTGGGGTAAATATAGGTCAAGATTGACATTTTCAAGTGTCTAGAACCATATTTTAGTGTTTACAATTGGACCTTGTACAACGTTTCACTATCATCATTCACTCATGAACATATTTTTTAAGGAATTATGCTAAGATCAATAAAATAGTATTGAAAATCATAAAATAATTAATTCATAAATGAAAAGTATTACCTCAATATCAAGCCACAAAAGAACACAAGAGATAATATTTTTAAGTGGGGAAAATGTTAAATAAAATAAAATATCACATCTATTAATAAGGATTGCAAAACAAAATTATCCAAATACAATCTCAATGGATGAAAAGAGAATAGATAAGAGAGATGGGCCTCAAAATATAACATAAATATATTAATAAAGAATAGTGTGTCTAGTGTGTTGAATAAGAAAGGAGATAACTCAATAAATAGAGCTATAAGGAAAGATTAATTACTTATACAACCTTCGTGTGTGTGCCAAATGTCCCTAATCCCCACAAGGTGAGGGGAACGTCTATGACAAGTTTATGGGGAGTTATATTTTAACATAACTCAAAGATTCCATACAAAAATACAAAATAGGCTTGACACCTCATAAATCTAGCTAAAGTGAATTTTTCATAATAAGAAATGCACAAATAAAAAGAGTTAAGATTAACCTACACTAATCCAAATAAATATTAATATCCAACACTCCCCTATAAGATTTATCTGGGGTTCCAAAAAAGAGAAAATATTAGACAAAGAAAGAAAAGGCAATTGCCATTACATAATTCTTCCCCTTAATATAAAATTCCCTCAAGATAAATTACAAAAGTTATGAGAGAATAAAGAAGAAGATAAAGTGTCACTAAGAAGCTTGCAAAGTTGAATGTGTGATCATAAAAAATATTCAAGAATCCTCTTCAGACAAGGTGGTCAATCCATATTGAAAATAAAAGACCAAAAAAGGAGGGGAAAAATGACAACAATACATGTAAATTATAAGCTTACACCAATCTTTCATGTTAATTAAACAAAATTCCATAAATATGATATAAAAAAAATTAAATTATTAAAATTATATCTATATTAAGATAAAAGGAGCAAAAAAACACCCGTAACAAAGTGTAGAATCTTACATGGAAAAAAATAAGTTAATCCAAAATTATTAGTTCCTAACAAATTAAGATAAAAAGAACAAAAAAACACCCATAACAAAGTGTAGAATCCTACACACAAAAAAATAAGTTAATCCAAAATAATTAGTTCCTAATAAATCATATTTCCTTGATAACTTACCATAATAAGTAAACACAAAATTAAGGACTACATAAAATGTTGAGTTTTAAACTTATCAAAATGGAGACAAAAGATATCAAAGTGGATTTTAGGATTACTGGATAAAGTGAGTGCATGAATTGATGATAAGAATAAGATAAACTAGTACTCAACACAATAGCTATAAGAAAAATGAAATCACATAAATGAGAGTATTGCACCAAAAAAAAGAGAAAAATCCTAATATTCCATTACTAAAGCTCACAAATGTGAGATGTACATATAGGGGAGTGCATGTGTAACTCCTCCCTAAAAATCTCCACAAAAAGTGGTCAAAGAGGAAAAAATAGAAGAGTAACTCCCATACCCAGAATAACTAATCAAGGGAGTTATGTTCTATTCCTCCAACCAAACTATAACTCCAAGTACACCTAAGAAATCTTGTCCATGAAAGTAGGAAAAATCTAAATGGGGTAGAAAACACCATAATAAATAAATATGGGAAAATAATAAACCCATAGTCTAACATCCCCCATAAACATAACATGGGTGGGTAAAAGAAATGGGTCCCAACAATAAGGCATGATAAGGTACCCATGTAAAAATCAATCCATCATAAATTAGAGAAAAGGTAGAAAACCCATAAGAAAAAACTCCCCCCAAAAAGAGAGATACAAAGAAGATGCTAGAAGCCCCCATAAAAATGATGTTGTAGTATCCCAAACCTCTAGAAGAGGTTGCAAATGAAAATACTTAATCTCCATTAAATATTTGGTGAAGATTTTTGTTGTCTACTTTGCTATCTAGAAATGTCTCAGATGAAATGGTAACCCATGAATGAGATCCCATATTAAGTGCATGGGTATCCTTGTGTTCGGTCCATTGATGCTAGATTAAATTCATGTAAATCTAAATATTACTACTCTGGTAATCACAATAAATGACTATAGGTCATCTTCACTAGATACTAAACTCGATGAGAATCCCTTTAAACTAGATAACATTAATGGAAACATTGACATCCCATATGTATTCTATTTTAGTATATTTTAAATCATTAACATTTTACTTCTTACTTGATCAACTAATTAGAGTTGAACTAATAGAAGAACTATAACCTGAAGTGGACTTAGGATTTTAAATATCACCATCCCAATCTGAGTCAAAATAGCCAATAAAGTAGATGTAAATTATAGCTCTATAATTAATCCCAAATATATATGTCCCATAAATATAGTGAAATATACTCTTAGCTTTTTTCTAGTGAAACTCAAGGGGTTCTTGCATGAATCTAGAGACTAGGCCCATTGCATATGATATGTCAAGTTTAGTAAGTGTCAAGTAGATAAGGCTTCCAACAAGTTGTCAATACAAAATAACATGAACCAAATGTTGAGTAAAATATGCCTCAATATTAACTTCAAATAGAAAGGGATTCAAATTTGGATTACAATCAGCCCTATGAAACTGAGCAATTAGATCAATAACATACTTAGGATGTACAAAAGTGATTCCCAAGCTATATTGAGGAATATGGAACCTAAAGAAGTAATGTAACAATCCCAAGTATGTCATGGAAAATTTGTCTTGAAGAGCCTCTTTCATTGATACAATGAATGAGGAAAACCTTCTAGTGATCAAAAGGTCATCAACATATAGAAGCAAAATCAAAAGTGAATCATCGTATGACAAGATATAAATGCTCGAATATGAATGGAACCGAATCAACCTTATGAGAGAAATAAGTAATCCATATTGGAATACCAATATCAAAGGACCTATTTGAGGCCATAAATGTATTTTTTTTAAGTCTTCACATAAAGGAATAATCCTCAAAAAATCTTGGTGGCTACTTCATGTAAATATTCTTCTCAAGGTCACCATGAAGAAATGCACTCTTCACATCCATCTGATGAAAATCCCAATGATTAGATATGATAATAGAAAGTGTGATTCTAACAAAGTTAATTTGATGATTAGTGTAAATTTTTTGGTATAATTGATGCCAGACACCTATGAGAAACCTTTTGTGACCAACTGCACCTTGAACTTATCAATTTACCCATTTGCTACATACTTGGTCTGATATATCTATCTACATAAAACTATCCTTATTCCCTTAATAAGAAATGTCAAGTCCTAGGTGTGATTATTTATTAAGGAGTTATACTCCTCATGCATGGTATAATCTCATTCAAGAATACCTGATGCCTCCCAAAACATCTCTGGATTTGAGCTAGACGCATAGAAAACATATGGCCCACTCTAAAACTCTGAAGATGTCCACCTATCATCTAAAAGGATCCCCAACCCATGTACATGCACTCTATAGTGTCTACCTTATCGAAATAGGACCAAAAGTAGGTGAGTTAGGTGGATAATCATGATCCTCCAAAGTGTGGCTAGATGTGGATAGAGATGAGTCCTTATCACTACTATCATTGTCAGAACTGGAAGAAGTGTCCTCAAATATGGAATATGCTGAAGATGATTTGAATCATTAGAAATATCATTAAAGCCAAAAGAGTCCAATGAAGTGGGAGAAGTGTCAAGTGTCAATTATATAGGAATATATTTAAATTGAACACTTCTCTTAATGAACATATCATGTGTGGTTGGATGAAGAATTTGTTATCCCTTAACACCATCTGGGTATCCTAAAAAGATGTAAGGCTTAATCTAAGGTTACATAGCCTTTCATTTCTTATTATGTATGCATGTCATAAATAGATACCTGAATATCCTAACATGATCAACAATGAGCTTGTAACTATTCTAATATTTGAAAGAAGTTATTCCTTTCAAGGCTTTGTGGGGAACCCAATTTTGAATATAGCAAGCACAATTGATTATTTTTGCCTAATACTAAGGTGTTAGTGATTTGGAGTGAATTATGTAGTTCACCATCTCTTTCAAGGATTGGTTATTTCATTTTCAAACATCATTATGTTGAGGACTATATGAAACTATGCATTGTAAATCAATCCCCTCTACTATGTAAAAATGATCAAACCTATTATTGACATCCTCACCCCATTTTCTAGTCTAAAGAACCTTGATATATTTATTTGATTATTTTTCAACAAGTGCATTAAAGTATTAAAAATCATTGAAAACTTCAAACTTTATTCAAAGGAAGTAGACCCATGTGTATCTCATATAATCATCAATTAAGGTGAGAACATATTTATCCCTAATGAAAGATGGATTGGGGAAGGGCCTCGATATGTCACTATGTATCAACTCCAATACTTGTTTAACCCTCCATGATTTTCTCTTATCAAATTTATCCTTATGATGCTTTACAAGGGTGAAACCCTCACAAAGGTCCTTATAAAAATGAACTCTAGGCAAATATGTGACCATGTCGTGTTGACTGAGTTGTTCTAGGTAGTGGTAGTTAAGGTTTCAAAACTACTCAGGCCATAATTTATTATCTCTATCTGAGTGAGTCAACAATTCAGTAAAATAAATGTTAGGTAAAAAGTTTGAGAAGGTATATAACTAAGCCTAGTGATATTCCCTTCTTGTTGCCACTATAGAATCACTATGCAACTATCTAATGACTATAAAATCTAGATAAAATTCAACTCTTGTGCCTTGACTAATGTGAGTGATATGGTACACTGATAGGAGATTAGTTGAAAGTGATGAAATAATTATAAAATTATTGAATGTTCATCCATTCACTTTAACAAACTCTATCCCTACAATTTTTACTATATTGTCATCACCCAATGTGATAAAAGACATGCTACAAGACTCTAAGGAAGATAACTCAACCTATGAAAACCCATGTGGTACAAAACACTCGAATAAATAACCCATGAAAGAAGTTAGAGATGTAACTACTACCAAAGCCTTGCCATTTTTTCTCTCTTTACCTTTTTCTTTTTCCTTATAAGAATCCTATGTTGATTATTTTTTGATATATTTAGGAACACATGTTATTCTTTTCTATAAGCTGAGTTAGGTGGTCAATTTATTTCTTCATACACATATGTTCATCATGCCCATTTTTATTGAAATAGGCACACTTAACCTTCTCTTTCTTAGGTTTACCATTGGTAAAGGAGGTTTTAATGTTTGGTTTTTATCCTTCTTCTCATGATACTTTTTCTTTTGTTTCTTCTCCTTGTTGTTCGAAGCCTTATGTTTCCCATTCCAAAAAATTAGTTCTTGTGGTTTTTAGGACTTTAGTATGCCCATATTTATTAACTTATCTTGTTATAGAGTCAATTCAACAACAAACCATCTAAAGAAGGCATCTTCCATGTGAGTCCAAGAGCATTTTTGGTGGAGTGGAAGGTGGGGACAAAGATAGAATAATTTGAACCTAGGTTTGAGAATATAGAAAGAATAAGTTAGTTGTATTTATTATCTATCAACTACAATATCAATGATTTAAACTTAGTGAAGAAACATTGAAGGGTGTCAAAACTGTTAGGACTCAAATTATTAAGTTCATTCTCTATTTCATGCCCTCTTACTACATTTAGCTTCTCAAAGAGATTTTATAAGGTGGTCCAAACTTCATTAGAATTTTTAGGAAACTCTACATGAAAGATAAGATCAAAGGAACTTACAGACATAGCAACCCATAAGCTTTGTCACAATGGTTGTACCATTTAACTTTTTTTGCATATGTATTAGGTTCATTCTCATTACCCATTGTTATATGATGTAAACCCTTCTAAAAATAATTAACATTTTATATTTACATTCATAATAGTTAAATGGTGTGAGTAGTGAAATTAAATTAACATCCATTTTCATAAATAAAGTTGTTGCAGTTATTTATTACAAAAAATAGAGAAATGCAATAAATGCGACAAAAAAATATGAACCACAACACACCACCTCCCTAAAATTAGTTTCAATCAAGCCCCCAAATTTGGTACATTATAATTTTAGTGCATTTAAAAAAATATATGAGACCAATGGATAGGACATGAAAAATCATGCACTTTTAAACAAAACAATACTCAATTCAAAGTTACTGATCAAAAGTTACACTATATATCATATTCCCATCTTTAATGGTCTTTTTAAATTAAAAAACACAAAATTTAAATACACTAAAAGATTAAAAACAAATATAAAATTATATATAGGTGATGGAATCAAACCAAAGACCTCTCTAAATCATCCTGAAAGTCTTAACCAATATTTATATGCACCCACATGTTCATTCACATGGAGAGAATTCCACTTGAAGAATATTAAAAAACTATCTATTAAAAAAATTAATAAAATAATTGTAATTTTTTTATGGAAGAATAAATATTATTTGATTTAGTTTTGGAAGAGAGAAACAAAGATTCCACCATGGGAGAAAGCAAGCCTATGATCATATTTTTTGGAAAAAACTAGACTAATATAGATGCCAAACTCCTTGAGTAGGTTGTGGGAGTTGTTGGAGGACTATTTAAAGATGTTACAGGTTGTGGAAACTCCTTTTATAGGCCATGGAGGAACTCAAAATGTCATCAACAGGCAATGAAAGGCTCAAAACACCCTTAATGGAGTTAATATCATGTCTTTGGTGCAAGTTTAGGCTATGACCAACATTCTTGAATGAATTTTAGAAATGTAAAACCTTGGTTCAACGTGAGACTCTTTATTCCTTGGTGAGAATTAAGAATAGGCCTACATAAAAACACCTCCTAAAAATAGTAATACCCCTATTTTTAGTAAAAAAAACCCTTACAAATTTTTTAAATCTTGAGGTTTTTGAGATTTTTAAAAACACCTCAATTTTTATTGTAAACCCTCAAAAAAATGACTCACATTACACTGTAAATAAATTAAAGATCTAAAATAAACTAACAACAATAAAATAATAGACAATCATATACTAGCTTGGTACTTTGATACCATATCGAAGTGGATGCCAGAATCTCTAGATCAAGTGAGTGCACAGGTTTGTGATACACACAAGAAAAGCTAATACTTAACATAATAGTTGCAAACAAAATGAAATCACATACACAAGAATATTGCACAAAATAAAATAAGATCCAAATCCTAATCTTCTATTAATAAAGATCATAAATGTGAGATGTACATATAAGAGATTTCATGTGTAATTTTTCCCTAGAAAGTAATCCATAAAAAATGGTCAAAGAGGCATTCATAAAAGAGTAATTTCGATACCTAGAATAGTCAATCAAGAAATTTACTTCCTATCCCTCTGGTCAAACCGTAACTCCAATTACACCTAAGAAAACTTATCCATGAAAGTAAGAAAACTACAAGTGAGGTAACAAAAATTTAATAAATAAATATGGAAAAATAATAAACCCCTACTGTAACAGAAGATGTGTCACTTACAAAAGATACTTTAATTGAAATAATTGAGAAATTATCAAAATACTGCATATCAAAGTCTTCAGAACCATAGATATAGGGATCCAAATTCATTAAACCTTTGCATGAGGTGTTTCAGTAATTTTTCAATAATGTAAAATATCATGAATTGATTTACCACAAGACTTAGATGGATGTGATTTCCAACATTTAGAGATATGATGTCCGTCTTTACCAAAAGGCTCACAAATATTATCATTGTTAACCAAAGTATGAATATGAAAAGTATTAGAAAAATAAGTAGTATGAGAGTGAAAATCATGATTGTATAATGTCCTTCAATGAGGAGAATAATATGATGTCTCATTATTATTATTATTATAGATACTAAAACCAAGCCTTGAAAAATTTATGCTAGATTTAATCAAAATAGGCTCAAGAATAATATTTTCTCATTTTCCAAGAATGCATCCACTATAAACTATTGAGTACATGATTTTTAATCCAAAGTTAAAATAATGAGGGTGCAAAGAATTGAAATTTTCACTAGAAGCATATTTAATATTAGAGGCATGATTCTGATCAAGAAACATTTTTTGCATTAAGCATGTTAATAACATTATACATTTTCTACATGTTTGCATTAAAAGAGTTTTACATAATTGTCAATTTATCATTAAATGAAGATTTTAAAACATTATAATTCATGTGTTAGATGTAATTGTACATTTAAGAGTATGAATTTCATTAGTTTGAAAAGTAATTTTTTGCATAAATTTTTAAATGCTAAAAATAAAGCTAATTCAAAAGCTATTTGCTAAAAAAAATTATATCTATAAAGATTTAATGCATAAATGAATTTATCAAAGTATTAAAAATCTAATATTAATATTATATGTTATACCAAGGAATAAAAAAATATCACACAATATCTCATCTATATGAGAAAGTTCTTTTAAAACAGAATTTTGAGAAAGACTTTGATTATAGATTTGATTTTTTTTTAACAAAATATTTAAAATCTCATTTTAAGAGTTAAAATTTAAAATTACAAGATTTTAAAATTTAGATAATTTAGAACTTCAATATTTTACTATGTATAAGAGTATATAAAGCTAATTTATTATTTTTAATTTTGCAATCCATACATACATACATACATACATACATACATACATACATACATACATACATACATATATATATATATATATATATATATATATATATATATATATATATACATACATACATATATATATATACATACATACATATATATATATATATATATATATATATATATATATATATATATATATATACATATATATATATATATATATACATACATATATATATATATATATACATACATATATATATATATATATATATATATATATATATATACATACATACATACATATATATATATATATACATACATATATATATATATATACATATCTATATATATATAATATATATATATATATATATATACATACATATATATATATATATATATATATATATATATATATGAAATTCAGTAGTTATGAATTTGATGATATATATCAAACTACAATATTATTTTGTATAAAATTTTGATAAATTATTTTCAGCTTAATTAATGAAAAACCCATTACATTTTAGAAAAAACTAGAATGCCAATAAAAAGATACAATGCTTTTAATAGTCACATTTTTAGTTTAAAAATAGATTTATGACTGAATTTAATGCAAGAAAAGAATATCAAAATAAGCTAAGGGTTAGGAAAAATAATGGAAGACACACAAAATGTTTGCAAGGGTAAGCCCTTGTAAAATAAGTGTCAAAAATTTTGCTTCTCCACCCAAACATATGCATATACTCAAATATCAATGTTAAAAAAACTCTTGCTCCAATACCATATTAGGAATTATGCCAAAATCATTAAAATAACATTGAAAAACATAAAAAATGAATGCGTAAAGGAAAAATATTACCTCAACATCAAACCATAAGATAATTCAAGAGACAAGATATGTCAAGGGGGGAATTGTTAAACAAAAGAAAACTCCACATCTATTAAGAAGGCTTGCAAAGTAAAATTTTATAATTGCAATCTCAATGGATGAAAAGAGAAAAGAGAAGAGAGATGGGGCTCAAGCCAAAAGAGATAAATTTCAAGAAATATTAGCATGTCTAGTGTGTTGAATGAGAGAGGAGAGAGATTAATAAATAAAGATAGAAAGAAAGATAAGTTATTTACATAACCTTTTTGTGTGTGCCAAATTTCACTAATCCTCATAAGGTGACGGAGATGTATGTGAAAAGTGTGGGGGGAGGAAAATGTGAATGTAACTCCAAACTTATATAAAGAAGGATAAAAGAGGTGTGACAACTCATAAATTTGAGATAAATTGAATTTATCATAATAAGAAATATACAACTAAAAAGACTTAATATTGACCAAAACTAAACTAAATAAAGATTAATCTCCAACATACGTAGATATATCATTTATTTATTTCTAATTTCTCACTAACACTACTGTAGATTCATTGATCTCCATTTATTAAAATTTGATTACTTTAATTGAAATCAAAATAGTATGATAATGGTCTGATCACTGTTGGACCATCCCAATTCTGATCATGTTTCTTATTGGTCCATTATTATATTTCACTATGTTTCCCTATATTGTGATTGTTATTTTTACCACTTCCACATTGTCAACTTACATATGAATAAAGTCTTAAGTGGAATTAAATGTGTCTATATATATGCAAGCACCCTAATACATTTTAGAAACAAGTGTTATCAATAAATTTTATTGCAATTATAAGGAATCTAAATAGATATAACATATTTTGATTTCCTTTTATTACATTAAATATTTTTTACATAACACTTATATAAAAATGAGGAAATTTACGTTAGTGAAAGAACAAGAAGTACTCACCATAGTTGCATCTATCATAGGTATAAGGAATTGGATTATAATTTACATATATCTAATTATTGAAATGCATGAGTGATGAATTATAATTTATCACAAAGTAAGGGTTTGACTAAGGCAAGCCCTTAAAAATAAAACCTAATTTTTATGTATTTCTATATTTTCTTGGAGCATATAATGGATTGAGAAAAGGAGAAGAACTTATAGTCATTTCACACAAAATATCACTTATCTAAGCTATGATTATGTTGAACATGAAAAAAGGGATGCACAAAGTTTCATAGTTCTCAAATCAACACAAACACTATTTGAACATGACTGCCACAATCAGAACAAACTATTAGAATTAAAATAATGTAATCATGGTCATTTCTAAAATTCACACTTATCTTTCCAAATTATCTTATGCACTATTTTGAACCTTTTTCCTCAAGATTTACACCCTCTATCAGAGTTCATGTGAGTCAAAAATTAGGTGTATCCCTATAAACTCTCTTTTTAAATATCAATAATTATAGGTACTTTTATTCTATACCCCATGACACCCTAGTAAAATATTATTTATTATACTATATTTAGGCTAAATTTTCCTAGGGTCCCTTATCTCATGGTTAGTGTAGTGTTTTGAACACTTGTTCAATATCTATTAGTGGGATTATTCATTGGATCATTGATCATAAAAGATAAACCATGGCCCCTGATAAAATTGGAATGATATAAAGAAGATTAACATGACCTCTACATAAGTATGACATGCATAAGCCAATAAATGGTCCAAAATCCCCCCTAAGCAGTCCCCCATATAGGTTAAAAGGAAAAATCATCCCCGTATGATATTTCTTAGTGAATCTATTGAAGGCCATGGGAATTGCACTTGAGCAAAGGTTTTTAAGGAAAAAATAGATCATTCCAGTAAAGGACCCTGAAGATGATGAAGACCCATAGGAGGGAATTTTTTCCTAAATATTTTTTAGTTTATTATTTTTTCCTCTCATTCTAGTAATGTAGCTTTTTGATTTTTGTCTCCTCAGCCCTATTGATGGCTTGTTAATACTTTTATATTGCCCTTTGGTGGTTCTAGGTCCTTGTAAAACCTAGCTTTTACCTCATCAAATAAAAAAAGATAAACCATGGAAACTCACGATCATACTAAAATATCAAACATCTACATACATATTTCATGGCATTATTTATACTTTGTGACATTCTATAGGAATAAAAAAAGTATAGACATGTAGAAAAGATTTTTCTATTAAGATGGCGTATTGTATTTGATCCTAACAAAGACTTGTAGGGAAAGTATCATGATATATTGAATTGAATATAATATAAAACTATGTATTTGTGCCAATATATTAATGAGAATTGAATCATGTGTCATTTTATATATTATGTGTTATCAATGTACTACTTATTTATGTTTAATCAAGCAATGCATGTTAAATTAACTTAAATGACACTCTCTTTGTACACATCATCTCTATTTGAAACATTGAAATATGAACTCACAACATGATGTAGAGTTTATGCTAAAATTTGATGTATGATCCCAAGTTTTAAATATTTATATCTAATTAAAAGTATTGGATAGAGATCTATAAGTTGGCTATAATATAGATACAACATTGGTGGAAAAAAAACAATATATTCAACAGGAGGCAAAGAGAATAAAAACTACTGTAGATCAAGTTGAGGAGGAATTATATCAACCATAAGATGAATATTTTTAAATTTCATAAATATATTATGGCCCTAAATCTTGAGATTAATATATATAAAGGTTCAATATTACCCATTAAGAAACATATTTCATGGATAAATGAGAAAATAAAAAAACTCGAGGTAGACAAACCTTAGACATGAGTAATAGATTATTGGTTTGAAACCACATTATACTGATTTGTAATACTATGGGTAATATTAGGGGGAACAAGTTTTGACATGAATAGATAAGAGTTATTATAAGTTTGAAGAGGGAGATTCCTTGAAAAAATTTCATCATTAATCTGTATGTTATTAATTGAAGGTGGATTGATAAGAAGCAGTAAACAATTTTTGTACGAGACAAACACTTATGGGATGATGTAAGGTGAAAGGGGGGATCAGAGGAGAGATGACTATTTAAAAATAATATGCAATATTTGGTAAGGATAAATGGAAGAAAGAGGAATGGAAGAAATTAATAAAATATTAGAATAAGGATTACTAAGAAGAAAGAATTAGATAAGATATAAGAAATAATAGAGAAAATCTAAAGAAAGGAAAAAATAATTATTGTAGGAAGAAAGACAGAAAGAGAGAGAAAAGAAAAGTGGAAAGAGGAAAGTAGAAAAAAGAGAGTAATATTAAGTAGGAAGTGGAATAAATAAAATGAAAAAATTAGTCAAACAAATGTGATTAATAACATAAAATAAATAATTAGAGGAGAAAATGGAAAGATAAAGATTAGAAAGAGATGAAATAATGAGACAGTTAAGTTTAAGAAAGAGACAATAATGGCAACATCAAGGGAAGTTTCAATAGAAAGAAGAGAAGAACATTTTGAGGAAAAAAATGTTACACAACAATCTAGGATGACGTAAAGTTTAGAACTAGTTTTGACAACACCGAAACCAAAAATAAAAATGGAAAGAATATTGGAAATAGATTTAAAATGTATGAAAGAGACACATACTACGTACACAAACTTAGTTTAATAGATAAATATATCAATAAATGTTAGTGTAGGTTTTTCTTTTTCCCTATTATTTAATTAGAGAATATTATATATTTGTGCATACATGGAGTTTTCCTACATTCGTGGGATAGGCTAACTTATGTGGAGATGTGTGTCATAGATGTGTCATAGGTGTCATAAGAATGTCATAAGTAACTCCTTTGACCGGCTATTCTGGGTATGGGAGTTAGTTATCTATTCTTAGCACCTTGTCACCACATTTTGTGGAGGAGTTACAGTCTATTCTTGGGGTGCTTTGACCACCATTTGTGGAGGAGTTACTTAGTAGCTCTCCTATATGTATTCTTCATTATGTCCATCTCATGTTAATGGAATATTGGCTTTTCTCCAAATTGTCTATGCAATTGTCTCTTGTTTGATTTCAATTACTTTAGCATTTTGTGGTGTTCACTTGCTTTGTCCCATGTAACCACGACTCGTGCATCCTCGTTATTCAGACCTTGGCAAATCCTTCGATAATAAAATCATTATAATATAATAAATATGTTAATTATAAAATGTAGGGAGGAGTCTTTGGATGTGGTAAGCCAAAGAAGATCTTTCTAAATATAAGAATAATTAGTCAGATAGAAGGAGATAAATTAGGAAGTATATAAAGCAAGAAGAGAGTAGTGAGATGAAAAATAAAGAAGAAAGATTTTAAGGAGAAGGAAATACTATAAAACAAAAGTAGATTTGAAGAGATTGGTTAAAAATATAGTAGAAGAAATTATTAGAGAAAATAAATGGGAAACATGATTAGAAGAAGAAGAGAGTGGAATATAAGGAATTAAAAATAGAGATGAATATTAGGGAGAAAGATTAGTTACAATTAATACATAAGAAAATGATATAGAAGAAAATAAAAATGAGATATGAGGAGATACTAACCAAAAAATATTGTTTGAGGAGATGAATCCCTTGAACTAACCATCATCCCCTATGCCACTTAAAAAATTGAGAGAGACATCACTTGAAAAAAGTATATATATATATATATATATATATATATATATATATATGAGATGAATTAAGAGAAATATATACAAAACATAAACTTGAGAGTTTGAGAAGAGAAGGACTAGTGGAATAATTTGAAGAAGTGTTAGGAAAGGATACTTTGAGATATAATTGATGTTAGATAAGATAAGAAATAAGGTTGTATGGAAAAAATAATACCATGAAAAAAGAAAAGGAGAAGACAAAAAAGAAACAAAAAAACCAAAACAAAATAATACTAATTCCAAATCAACCAGTGGAAAGACAAGTTTTAGTCAAGCTAAAATGGCTCAGAATAAAAAATTACCCATCTTTGTTAAAGATACAAATGACATGAAAACACATATTTTTACATGAGATGCATACTGAAGAATTTATAATATTATAGACAAACAAGATAAACTATTTGATTTTATGGGAATGTTAAAATATGATGCTTTGAAATGCTCTATAAAAACTAGTCCTACCTATAGTAATACATGTCATGACATTAAAGGTGATTTTTACTATCTAAAGACACCCATAGAAAGTGTAAGTAAGATGAGATAATTATTCAATGGGATAAATAAACAATGATTTTTTTTGTTACAATATTCAAATAAGTAGTAAGGAAATTGATATAACCATTAATATAAAAACATAAAATTGAATGGTTTATATTGGGGTTATTAACACATCAAATATTAGTTATTGATGGCAAAGAATTTCAAAATATTACTAATGTATTAGAAATGGTAGCTCGGTTAGAAGTACAAACATGGAAGAGAGAGAAGGATACAATGATGTAAAATAAAATTTAGAAAATGAAACAAGAACTGGTATAATTAATATTAAGATAATAAATATAACTGAAACTAGAAATAACAAATAATTAATCCACAAACTCAACAACATGACCCAAAACTTGGTCTAAAATATGTTATGAGGAAGAAAATAGTAAGTTAAAGTGTCATCATGCTAAAAATATTGGAAGGGTAACATTAATTAAAGCCAAACCTATCAGGATGACACCTCTAATACAATAATCAATTATAAAGGATAGAATATGGTGCAAAAATTTTAGGCTATATGATCAACATAGTTAGAATATGTACCCATTAATGAAAGTATCTCCTTATAAAAATTAAATAAGATATTTTATGATGTGTGGAACATTTAAACACAACTATAAAAATTAGCCTAGAGTGGAGGCATTATAGGACCTTAATAAATGCAAGTAAGAGATTTCATAGTAGTAAAACAACCAAAATTACCTTCCCCTCATCAATAATGACAAACCCAAATCTCTCACAAGATATAAAAAACCCATACCATCTACCTATTGCACCACAAAATATAATCTACCAAAATTACCTACCCCTCATCAATAATGATAAACACAAATCTTGCACAACATATACAAACCCCATACCAATTGCAACAAAATTTCTACAAATACCAATAAGGTTATCAAGATGGATATCAAGGAGGATATTGCAATAGATACCAAGGAGGATATTGTGGTGTTATTAGGGAAATAATTATATACCATGATATTGTAGGGGATACCAAGGTGGATATTAGGGGTAAAAAAATCAAGGAGGTTGGGCTACAACATATTTCAAGGAAGAAGAAATGATAGGATTAAATAAAATAGCAAAAATGATAAATGAGTAATCATTATTATAAAAACATCACTAATGTTGTAAGTATTTGAATAAACAAGAATGTACATATTGCATGAAAAGAATGGAAAAAACCAAAAACAAAAGATTTTTTTTTGCATACAAAAGAGCATGGAAAAATTCAATGATATACTTATATGTCAAGGTCGAAGGTCATGGGTTCACAAAGGTAATATTGGATTTAGGAGCCAATGTCAGCATCATGTCAAAAAGAACATAGGAAGCATTAGTAAATGTCATATTGCATCTAGTGAATTATGATATTTCTATAATATATGGTATCTTAAAATCCCCAATAGGACTAGTAAAAGAAGTAGAGGTGAATTTTATGAGGATAACCAAAACAATCAACTTTAAGGTAATGGAATGTTTTTCTAAAAACCTATCATATTCCATAATTCTAGCACTAGGGTGGTTTCTAGATTATAATGGTATCTTCAATTGTGAGGATGAAGAGATAAACCTTGAATGGAATGGGATCTTGGCCCACATCCCATTCAAAAAAATCATGAGTGCCACTTAGATTGAAGAAGTATGGGAAAATAAGGATAAATAAAAAGATTTCTATGATGTCTAATAGATTTATGCCATCAAGAAAATAACCCATTTTAATGGGGACTTTGAGCCCAATGAAAAAGAAAAAATTAAATTAGAAATTAAAGAATTAGAGTCTTATACCGAAGAGGATATAGAAGCATAGTTATATGAGACATAAAAAACAAGAGTTTGTAAATTATTGTACTTGAAAATAATTGACTAAAAAAAATCTTGTGATGAAGAAATCAATTGGGAAGATTATTATTCAACTAAGGAAGAAACTGAGTACCGTTACATCATAGATAAGTAAAAGGACACATTTTACGATACCACATAAACATGGGACCATAACACATAAGTAATATACAATACCAAGAAATAAAGAATGATTTAAAATACCATGAGAATATACAAAACAACATGACACATATAATATATATCATTAATCACCTAAGTCATACCATATAATTAAGTATATTGCAATTAATCTACCACATACCACATAAAATGCCAAAAAATAACACATCATAAAAGACAACAACATTCAATATACTACCAATCAAGAAAATTATCCCTAGTGTAATAAATAAGGAATAACCAATAAGAAAGAACACAAATATATTATAACAATTGAAAAATAAAGACAATAATACATTGTGGCATTACCAAAAGATACCACCGAAAATACAAGAGACATAATACAAAAGAAGATAACACTATATAAAAAGATAGTGAAAACAAGAGCACAATAGAGACCCCAAAGAAATATATAAAACCAAAACTTTTATTGGGAAAAGGAGCATCACATATTAAATTACCCAAATTCTCAGGGACTAGTAATGTTAGAACATATTTAGCACAATTGGAAAAAGTATTTCCTAATAAAAATGAATGGAAGATCTAGATGACACACTAATCGTAAATGTTGTGAGATGGTGGGAAACACATAAAGCATATATTAAAAAAATTAGAACATCCTTGTCATACTCAGTAAGACATGATACATTCAAAAATAAGGGAAGATTAATGATATTACCAAATACATAGGGAAAGGAACTCCACATCAACATATTAATAAATGTGAAGCATATTGGAGATAGATTAGAGAAACTAACCCAAAAATCTGGTATAATGTTTCTATTAGAACTTTGGACATATATCGCGAGCTTGGTATATGCATCAAGAAATGCAAGGAGAAACAAAGAGTTGGGACCAACTATTTAATTAATTTTGATGCACATTTTACTTTTGGGATCCCAATAAAAGAATATGTCACTCTCTAAAAATTACAATACCTTTGAATATCTTTTTATGAAGATGCCATAGCAAGATTTCAAAAATATCAAATAATAGAGAAAATAAAAATTAAAAAACCCATAGAGACTCTAGATATAATCTATATAGGGAGGCATCCAACAATAAAAGTAAAAAATAAAAAATTCATGCAAGTCATATATATATTATATTAAAATATTCTAATAAGATGCTATAAAATTGAAAAACATGAACTTGAAAAATAAAAAGATAGTGTAGACACTTCATTTTTACCACGTTACATGTCAAAATTGTAAAATGTAATGACTTCCTACATTTGCACATCTACATTTTTACCAAGTTACATGTCAAAATTGTAAAATGTAATGACTTCCTACATTTTCACATAACTTGGTCCAAATCATCTGTTTATCCCAAATTCTTTTGCCCATCCAACATACAAGTCCGAATTTGCCTTGGGGAATCCATAATTGGGGAAATGCACCATTTTGAGTCATCTATTTAGTGTCTCCATTGTATAATTGATTATCTCCTTCAATATTCACTATTCACTATTCATTATCCATTAGTTAATTAATCCAAATTAAATAATTAATCCTTCCCTAATAAATAATTAATCCTTCCCTAATAAAAAATTCCATGGATTTTGGAATATTAAATATTTCTAAAATTAAATATTTATTATTATCCTCACTTTATTCTATGAATGAATTTTATATTCACTTCTTCCTCCACTTGTCCCCCATTATCCCTTTTCCTCTAGTTTTTAATCTAAAATTCCTCCACTTGTCCCCCATTATCCCTGTACTTCTAAGACTCCTCTTCCACTTGGAGGACAAACTTTAATCAAGCCCAAACCCCATCAAATGGAACCTTAAACATCCTCCCTTGATCTTAAAAAGAGATCAAAGTCTCAATTTCTTGATCCATGTGAGATGAGGAGGGTTCATTCTCCATCATCTATCTCACATTCAATATGGACAATTTAGGTTTATTCAAGAATATTATAAATAATTCATTAGACCTCCATTTTTATGCTCAAGATCACAACAATTCCCTACAAGTTTTTAGAAGCCTCTTGTGCATCAACATCCTTTCTCATTATCCATTATTCAAAGCTTCCAAGAGGAGATGTTGCCAACTTAGACAACATTAATACAACCCCATTTGGAGCTACATATCAAGATCCACATCCACTTACGACAAGATGAATGGTCCATGATGGAAGGTATAATCATTGTTTATTTAATTTTTTGATCTAGTTTGTCTTTGCCTTTGTTCATAGAGGGCTCAATCTTTTAGGTGTTAGATATGTATTTGGTATTGATTGTTATTCTTTGATAAATTTGTAACCCTTTATTGCAATCTTATAGATACATTTGGCATGATTGGTGGGATCTATAATCCCTCAGTTCTTCTTGTATATATTAAAGGTTTCAATTATTTTAGTGATAATTAAAATGTGTATGCTCTCCTCTTGCATTTATTAGGTGATTCGTGAGGATCATAAATGTTTTGGTTATCTTCTATTCTTTTTGTAGGTTTTCAATATACAAGGAAGACTACGTTATTAACAATATGTTTGTAGGTTTTTGAGTCAATTTAAACTCAAAAAAAACATATGGTTTGCATTTTTTTATTTTTTTCTTTCCTCTCATAGATTACAAATCCGTAGCTTGAAAAGTTCTTGGTCATCTAGACTCTATTTTAGATTTTTTTTTAAAACCACATATTTTCTCATTAATTTTCTAAATTTATAATTAAGTATAGTGTATTTTACATAGACTATTTGTAAAATAGACAACATAAGATTACTAATATGTATGTTTTTAGGTTGCCCATCAACAAAGATTATAAAATAGATTAGCATTCTAACTTATTTTCCATAGGTTTCACTTGTCAAAGACCACTTAAAATTAAACCTTAAACATTTTCTTGTAGGACCTCATCCAAAGAAGTGGTGTTCAAACTTAAGACGAATACTTTTGCTTTCAAAATGTTTCAATTTGGGATATTAAAGAGAAAAAACTTGTCTACTAAATATTTTCCTATCTTACTTTTGGTTTATTTTGCTTCTTATAAGTTATTTTTTCTATTCAGTCCTTACGCATATTCTCTCCCCTTTTTGGTGACCCAGAAATGTGAGGTGCCAACTTTTTTTTATCCCAAATGCTTTTCAATATCCCTTTTGGGAGATTTATATGAATTATAATGACAATACCTTCCATGTTTTCTTTTTATACTATGCAAGTGGGATTTCATGACCTTTTTGAAAGTCTTTTAGGGTATGATGACTGGGACATAATTACCTAGCATTTGACCAAACCCTATTTATCCAATGGGGTATATAAATTGAGGAGTGTATTGTAGTAAATGCCTAAGCAGTTGTGCATTTTACACACACTATACTATGAGGGTATTTCATGCTCTAATACCAAGGATTATTTATGGTTCCTTGAATTTCTAGAATTTTGATAGCACTTTAATAAACTCCAACAAATGAAGTGGTTGTGTAAGGGTCTTAGACCCTCCCGTAAATAGCCTATTTTTTTGTCTTCATTGACAGACTTTGGGCCCATGTAGCAAAAGGTATATTGGGACCATCTAAAAATCTAACTAAATCTTTAAATTAGGAACCTATTGGCCAAAAAAATTTCATTGACAAAGGGATGTAAAGGCAACATATGCCCAAGATTACTCATCACAGGTGAACTACAAGTGAGGGTGGGTATTTCATCTACATTTAAATCTCCTTAATTATTAATCATTAAACTTTTCCTCTTATAGCAAGTTATTCGATAGGTCAGTGACTATGATGCATACATGTTCTACCACTACAATAGGCTCATCTTATTTCAACATGGTTGTGTGATTGTTATTCATTCCCATTTTGGACACATTTTAAAACTCAAACTAGGTCTAAACGATACGAAGTCCATAACCTAATCTATATATACTTATGCACTAGGGCATTACTCTACCCATTTTTGGGGTCATAAATCATCCCTCTATACATATTATGTTTTATTTATGTTATACTATCCAAATGAATATGCCTCTTCTTTAAATAATTCTATTATGCTACCCATTTTGATTCACCCCTAAAAACTAGATCACTATTCATAAGTCACTATTCCTAGATCACTATTCCCAGATCACTATTCTTAATTCACTATTCTCAAGTCACTCTTCCTAGGTCAATCTTCTCAAGTCACTATTTGTAGATCACTATTCACATATCACTATTCTTAGGTCACTATTCCTAGATCATTATTCCCAAGTCACATTTACCAGATCACTATTCCCAAGTCACTATTCCCAAATCACTATTCTCAGGTCACTACACCCATATTACTATGCCTATTTCACTATTCCCAATTCAACTATGTCAAATTCACCTTCCAAATTCCAAATTGATTCCAATTTCCATTCACATATAAATTACATTTAAATTTTATCTAAATCATATTCTACTTCAATCCAAATCAAATCTCATTTCAAATCCACATTCAAGTCCAACTTCCACATTTGAGCTTCAACTTCTAAATTTGAAATATAATTTCTAAATTCAAGTCATTTAAACTCCAAGTCCATTTTATATAATATATTTTGAGTCCAATTTCTATAATCAAGTTGTTGGCCTAGTTAACAGTAGGAATGATAAACAAATTACATTTTGAACAAAGCTTTGCACATAGAAAATATTAAAATATATTCATTTGAGATAAATTTACAAAGTATGTGAAATCTTAAAAAGCTTCATGGGGTGGTTACATGGGTGGAACTAACTTTTCTCATAAACCAACTTATTTACTAACAAAACAAACCAATAAAAAATAAATAAAATACTTTGGATCATTAAAATAATTCAAGAAACTCCCCCTTGATCCAAAGGGGTATACTAGATGAATGAACTAGAGAAATGACTCTAAAGTCATCAAAGAAATTTTGTCATAATTACAAGTGATGTACTATACCTCTAACATTGACCAAAAACTATGTTGCTCCATAAATAAGCCCAACCCTATGAGTTATGCCAAAAAATGGTTGACAAACACGATCAAGGTTTGCTCATGCTCGGTGATCATCATATTGTACTATAGTAGAACATGATTTGGCATGTCTAATTACATCGACCCACATAAGGTCCCACATAGGAACCTATCCAAGTGACAAAGCTATAATCTGTATGCCACATCTCCCTGATGTCTAACAAATGTTGAAGACCTTTGCTCAACATTGAAGGTGCTAGTAACCCCTATCAACTCATACTATCACCAATGACTGATTAAAGTCTAACCAATGCCTAAATCTTCTCCCCCATTAGGTGAGAGGTGAAAAGCTGTGTATCGAGAGAAATAAAAAAACTAACTCTATCCACTCCATGCCATGAATATTAGATATAAAAAGCCAAAAATGGAACTAAAATCAAGAACATAGTCCAAAATGTGCCATTCAAGCATTGAACCCATACTCTGATCAAATAGCTAACTGAAGAGGGTAATTATTCTCCACCCTGTAATGGATCCTCCAACCTCCAATTGTTACTTAGATGGTGTCAATCAAAAGGATCTTAGGACTTGTAATGGATGGTATTATCTCTAAAAGGATAAGCATGAAGAGATATTATGATGATTTTTATTTCAAAGGTGTCGGATTTAATAAAAAATGCACAATACATTGCCTTCAAAATCAAATGTGACAAAAAATATAACTAACTTTGAAGGTTTTGAACTCTTAACCTCTTTGGAGAGTTCCTTACAAAACAAGCTTGTCCAATTAATCTATGAGCGTTTACATTACATAAAGGGAATATTTTGTATTTAAGACTAATTTGATATGTGGAAAACAAAAAATTACTTTTCCATAAATATGTTTTACGATGAAAACAAGAAATGGAAAAAACTATCTCCTTATTTGAATTTTTAGTAGGCCCAAATAAACCTTAAATTATATTATATTTTTTGCCAGGAGAATTCCAAATAGGCTAAAGGCACACCATTGTACAAGTGTTCCATACAGGTCCTTTGATTTATTTCTATGTCATTTCACTTTGGAGACTGATTTGAATAACTGGTGGATTGGTGGGAGTTGTTGTACTGATTCAGTTTGAAGGCTGCATAACAATCAGAACTTGTACGCATAATTTGTCCACCTTTAGTGTATGGTTTTTCACAATCACTTATGAAATTAATTATTACCTGCTATATTTTATTGTAAACAAAAGGGAAAGGGATTCTACATTTGCATGTTCACGATCCAGAAGGTCTACAAATACCGCTCCTCTACATGATCTCCCATGTCGGTTTAGTTTTGCAGGAACCTAACAATATTTATAGATTAAACTCATATAATTTATCAGGTCTGGAAAAAAATAAACTCTTTCTATTACACTTGGCAGCGAAGATAATAGAAGTGGTGTTGAATTATTGGCTAGCCGCTTAGACTGACACACTTAAAAGAAGCAATAGAGGTTGTACAGAACCCTTTCAATGAAATCTCTATGAAACACTTTTGAAAGAAGAAAATAAAATTTACCAGGCGTGGAGATTTGTAGACATTGAGATTTGTAAATAATATTCCATATCATCACTGATATCCATAATTTTATGATTCAATTTGATAACCACCCCAGACCATGATTTTTAATGTTTTAAAAGACCAAATTATTCAATTTATTTGACAAAAAAAATATCCACCACTGTCATGGACTTGGAGGAAGTACAAACTATGGATCGTGTCTCCTTTTCAAATTGTCTAGCTCTTCCAACACAGGTATCAAACAGAACAACTGGGTTCTCTAGCTGCAGCCATTCTCTTCTTCAATCCTCATTTTTTTTGGTCGTATCTCTAATACCACTATTGGCCTAGTTAATAGAGGGAATGATAAAACAATTTACATTTTGAACAAAGCTTTTCAAATAAAAATATTAAAATATATTCATTCGAGATATATTTATAAAGTACGTGAAATCTTAAAAAGCTTCATGGGGTGGTTACATAGGTGAAACTAACTTTTCCCATAAATCAAGTTATTTACTAACAAATAAAACTAACTAAAAATAAAAATAATACTTTGGATCATTAAAATAATACAACACAAGCAATTCCAATTCTATTACTCATATCAATTGTAAATCCAATTTATCCAATCCTTTCTTCAAATCAAACATCAACATTTCCAAATTCACCTTTGAAATTTAATTATTTCACATTCCAAATTCTAATTTGAAACCAAATACAAACCAATTTTCAAATTCTAATCCAAACTCAACATTTACTTCAGATTAAAACTTAGTCACAATAAAAACATTATTGGTCAAAGTTCAAACCTAGTCAAAGGTCAAGAATCAAAATCAAATAGGGTTGACCAAGTCAACTTAAGTCAAATCTTATTTTAAAAATCAAATTTGATCAACCTTTCTAAATCAAACACATCTAATTCAAATCAAACATTCAAAATCAATTTCAAGTCAAACCTTTTATCCTAACATTTAAATTTCTCAAATTAAATTGATCCTGTTTTAACTTAAGTTCAACTTGTTAAGGACATTTGTGGTCTAAACACACACATTTTGAATAGTAACTTCAATTTTATCTTACAATTACAAGTTTACCTAGTTCTATGCCACTTTAGTTTAAGAGATATGTTCCTTTGCAAACCTTATGTTACTTCAAACATAGATTATAATCTAATATTTTAAATTCAAGTCCTAAATCAGACCCCTTAATTGGAAACAAGTGTCCAAGATGCCTCAATACACAAGAAGTGGGGTATTTTATAATGCTACTTATGATGAGGAATATACCCAAAACCCCTTCATATATCAGGATTATCAATAAGATCAAGCAACCTACATTAATCCCTGAGACATGGAGGTCTATCAACTAGAGTACAAGGATGTGGCACCCAATTACAAGACCAATTGAGATTGATTTGATCAAGTCTTATTTAATAATAAATAGGAGGCTCTATTACATTTTTTAGAAATGAGTCCTAGAGTTATCCCTGATTATCTCATACAAAACTTGTGCAGTCTTATAAAACCTCAATCCCAATCACATAATATTGTGGCTATTACATAATGGATTGAAGATGATGATATACTATCTTCTAGTCATGATCAAGGACTCATACTAAGCAAAATTGTTCAAAACATATCTAGAAAAGTGTAGGAGCCACTTATTGAACCACCCCAAGTATCCCCAGTTATTGTATTACAACTAAACAATCTAGTCAAATCCTATCTAGTCTTACATCCTCATTAATCATACCTCTAGTTTCTGACCTTCAACTCATTAAAAACTAATCAGTTTTAAGTACATGTTCTAAATCTATTAGGTCATCTATCCCATGTTCAAGAAACATCTATTTATCTAGATAAATGTATACCTATAGAATCTTCACAATAAGTTGTTAAAAATTTACAAAAAACATTACCAAATCCCCATCTAGTTCTCACTAATCTCACTATTCAAATTCCATCTCAAAATGGCCCTCATTGATAAAGGATTGATCAAAATTTATTCACAAAATCAATCCCAACATCAAACTTAGAATCACAATCAAAATCAAGCTTCAATGCAAATTCAACCAAGCATGGTTGAGAATCCTAAAACATTCAATTACAACAAGAATGTGTTTTATAATGGAGTTGTTAGGGTGTGAATCCACTATTCACATGCCAATATTCATGAACACTATTCATGGTGACATGGAATGTGGGTGATGTGGCATGTAGGTGTGAAGATGAGTTGGAATGTAGGTGACATGTCATGGAGATGATGTGGTAAGTGGGCCCATGGCGGGTCCTAGGATGTGATCAAGATGATGTGACAGGTGTGGGGTGTAGTAATCCACTAGAGGACATGGGTTTTGTCCTTAATGAGTCATAAATGGGTTTTCATATGGTGCAAAAGACAAAGGGTCATGTAAGATCCCCTATATAATTTCACCAAAATCATTTATTCCTCTTCATACACATTTTGTCAAACACTTTGCATACTTCCTTAGGTTAAGAGGTTTTATTTTGCAATTTTATTAGATTCAGATTTGTGAAGGGTTTATTTCATAATATTGATGCCAAATGAAAGATAAATAAAACACCAAGTAACATACATTCATAAGATGGAAGGTCAATATAAAATTTGATCGTAAAACCTATTAATAAAAATCTAAAAACAGGTATTTAACATTAGCTTCACTGTTAAAATAAGTATTTAATAGTCTAGATCTGACCTCTTTATTTGTCTTGAAATGTGCATACAATGGTTGACCAAATATGATATAACATGATTAAGGATAGGCTACAAATAAGCTCATAAATTTTCTGTCAGAAAAATCCTTCAAGGAAGACTGTAGCATGACATGATAGTGCAACAATGTGGCCATATAGAACATTGTAGCATATGTATGGAACATTATAATAGTGGTATATATTACTATAAGACGCTTTCAAAACTCATAAAATATTCATTAACTTCAAAACTATCTCTGTAGCAATTTATTTTTTGACGTTTCAGTCCTCCATAAACTAATCAAATAAGCACAATTATGAATTCTAGAATTAATCTACCTAATAGATTTAATGGTTTTTTGTCCAAACAACCAATCTACCCAAGGGTTTTCATCATAGGGCACACTGAACCTGCAAACACAAGCTCTCCAAATTTATATGATAGAAAATATAAAAACCAAGATGTCTAAACGACTTGCTCTCATTTCTTTTTAAAGGTTTAGCTAAGTCTACTAGAATAATCGAATTTAACCTCTTCAAGGATTTTAGAAGAACACTTTATTTAATAAAGTGACTTTATAATAATTATTTTTTATTTGAGTCACTTTAATTAAATTAATTAAAAATAAATATATCATTATGATTTAATTTATTTGGACAAATTTATAAATAATTAATTTTATTTTATTACTTTGTAATGCTTGATCATAGCCTATAGGAATAAAATAGGCTAACTATCCTTGTTGTATGATCACTCAAAAAAGGGGACATTACATTCTTCCCTTCCTAGAATTGCTTGCTCTCAAGCAATTGAAAATTTAATGGTTGTATAATTTGTTCACCTTCCCACATAACATCTTGGATAGGCAAGTCCCTCCATCTAATCAAATACTCTGTGATCATCTTATTTCTCAATCTATGCTCCCTCATATCCAAGATAGCATCAGACACCAAAACCAACTTGGCTTCCTCATCTAAAGGTGGAAGATTTGGAGAAGGTATATTGTGTTACCTAAGTGCCCTTTTAAGGCAAGATACATGAAATACATTATGAATTTGTCTATCTTTAGGCAATTTTAGTCTATACAAAAGCTATCCAAATCTCATCATGTCCTATAGGAACCATAGAATTGAGGTTTTAACTTTTTTGCACCACTCTTCTTGAATGTAGATTGTCTGTATGGCTGTAGTCATAATAAAACCAAATCACCAACCTTGAATTTCCTCTCAATCTTGTGTTCATCAACATATACCTTTTATTGATTCTGAGCATGGTGAAGATTCTCCTTAAGGGTTTTGAGAATATCTTGGCTATCCTACATCAACTCTCTTACCTTAGGATCTTGACTATCATCAAATGGTAAGTCTGCAAAATACATAGCTTCATACCCATATAAGGCTCTAAATGGTGACATGCTTGTCAAAATGTGATAGGTGGTATTATAGCAATGCTCTTCTAAATACAACCACCCGATCCAAGTCTTTTACTACCCCATAACATAATTTCATAAATACTCTTCAACCCATTTATTTACAATCTCTGTCTATCCATCTGTCTATGGGTGGTAATTAATACTCGAGGTCAACTCAGTACCAACCAATCTGAATAGATCCTACCAAAACACATTGAGAAACATGCTATCTTGATCACTAATAATGGTCCTCAGAAGCCCATGAAGTCTAAACACCTCTATAAAGAATAAATCTACAACTTAGGGTGCCCTATAATCAGATGAAATAATAAAGAAATGTGCGTACTTAGTCAATCTATCAATAACCACATATATGCAATATTTTCCTTGGAATTTTGGAAGACCTGTAATAAAATCCATAGACATACTCTCTTACTTATGTAATAATAGGCAATGGCTGAAATAATCATGTGGGAAATATATGCCCGGACTTATTCTATTGAAAAATCATACACTCTCTGACATAACACAAGACATCATCCTTGAGACCCTTCCATGAGAATCTCTTCCTAATATGCCTATAGGTCTTGAACAACCCTAGATGTCCTTATAGAGGAGTATTATGAACATCCCTCAAATCTTATCCTTCATATTAGATTCAAGTACCAAATATATCATATCCATATAATATATCACATCATTAATCACCTTACACCTATCATCCTAAATATTACTGTCCATGAGTACACTTACAAATATATTCTTCGAATACTCAACGAAAAGGTGAGCCTTCTAATCAATTGAAATCTCTGACATAGAGAAAAATGTGGCTTTCTTGGATAATGCATATGATATAACATTCTTCTTACCCTTAACATATTCAATATTTAATTCATATGCCCAAATTTTGTTTACCAACTTATTTTAGTGCTCATTCAAATCCTTTTACTCCAAAAAGTATCTCAAACTATTGGGGTTTGTCCTCACCACAAATTTTCCACCACCAAATACTCCCTAAATTTTGCCAATGCATGCATGATGGCAAGCATCTCCTTATCATAGGTGGAATATAATCAATCCACATATTTCAAATTTTAACTCTCATAGGCTATGGGATGTTTGTTATTCATAAGAACGATACCTATACCTTTGTCAGATGCATCACACTCTAGTACAAATGGTTGAGGAAAATATGGTAAGGCCAACATTTTACAAGTGCTCATCACCTCCTTAAGTCTATCAAATGTAGCTTGAGCCTCATCTGACCATCTGAATTCCCCCTACTTAGTAAGATCTATAAGAGGTCATGCTAACTAATAAAACTCCTTGAAAAATCTCCTATAATAACTACATAATTAAAGAAAACCCCTCAAATATGAAACTTACCTTGGTGGTGACCAATCCAAAATGAGAAGTATCTTTTCTTGGTGCACCTTCACTCATCAAACACTAATCACATGTCCCAAATATAATTTTTTTTCATTCCAAATTCACATTTGGAATCCTTTGCAAACAAGGACAATGTCTCCATAATGCCAAACACCTCATCAATGTGCCTAAGGTGATCATCCCATGTCTTACTGTATATCAAAATATCATCAAAGAATACCGACACAAACTTTTACAACTTATGGTTAAAGATGTGATTCATACATGATTGGAAAGTTGTAGGAGCTTTAGTAAGACCAAAGGGCATAACCAAAAAATCATAATGTTCATAGTGGCATCTGAATTTTATCTTATGCATATCCTCCTCAGGGTCTTTGATATGATGATACATTGAATGAAGATCAATTTTTGAAAAGTAAACTACCCCATGTATTTCATATAAGAACTCATCTATCTTGGGTATAGGGTACCTATTTTTTATGGTCTTATTATTAAGGCATGATAATCAATGCACATTCTCATCTTGCCATCCTTCTTTTTTTCTAAGACCACTGAAGATACAAAGGGACTAGAGCTAGGTCTAATGTGTCCCATATCCAATAACTCCTTTATCATTTTCTCAATCTCCTATTTTAATCTTTTATGGTGATAATAAGGAGTAGTAATAACTGCATGGAGCCCTCTTCTAACTCAATCAAATGCTCAAATCCATGATCAGGAGGTCTACCAGGTGGAATATCTCCAAACACCATATTGTGCTTATCCAAAACTAACAAGATGTTCACGTGATAATGCCTATCCACATTATAAGAAGATTTTTAAGACAAAATAGTGGGCTTCCCATGCAACCTCATCATGTCCAAACAATGCCTCCATCCTCTTGGCTATCACTACCATTGGTGCACCATCCACCAAAGCTCTCAACACTATCTTCTTCCCATCTAACATAAACTCCAACTCCATCTTCTAGAAGTCCTAAATGTATCTACCAAGTGAATGTAACCACTAAACTCCCAAAACAACATTGGTCTCACCAATCCCAACCATGTAAAAATAACAAGTAACCATATAATCCCCTAATTGGATGCTCAATTATGAAATCTTCTTATTGCAACTCATCTTAAAGCCATCAGATACCATGACACTAAAATTAGGAAAATCCTCAACCTGTAATACTCTCTTCACCACTAGACCCTCATCAATAGAATCATAAGTGGCCCCACTATCAACCAAATATGTAACCCATTGTTCCTTAAGTACTTCTCTCACTTGAAAAGGGTGATACTTATGAAAACCTAATAATTGAGAAATAACACCATGAACCATGTCTCCTATAGTAGTATCATCATGCTTTACCCATTGCTCCTCATGTTCACTATCTAAACTAGTGTCAACTATCTCTTCTTCAATATTGGAAGTGACCACTATGTAATGTGCTTTGCCTTTTCCAAAGAATTTTTGACCAGGTTCCCAAGGCTCCTTGTAAAATAAGCATAACTTCTTCCTACATAACTCATTCCTCATCTTAAAGTCTATCTCAGGTGGTGTGTGCTTAGGCTAATTGAAGGTTCTCCTGAATGGTTTGTTTCCCTTAAAGATCTTATTTTAGGATTAATATGTGGGAGGTGTAGTCCCTAGATCAAGTGTCATTTTTATATCATATTGTAGTGTACTAGGCTTGAAATCCTTCACCAAACCCTTCAAGTTTTTATGCAAACCCTCTATGAATAACATTACCACTCTCTTTTCTAACATGTCAATAACCATAACAATAAATTTTTAGAATTTGTTGATGTAACTATCAACATCCCACTTTGTATAATTAATGCCAATTCATGGAAATACATCTCTACATATTTTCAATCAAATCTATAAATCAATTTGTTGTTAAACTCATAATAAGATTGAATTAAAGCATGATTTTGTGTCACCAAACCATGATGCCAAAAATAATATGATTCTCCCTCCAAATGTAAGGTTGAAAAATTAATCACTTCCTCTTCTGCCATGGGCTTAAGTGTCAAAAATGTATCCAACTTGTGAATCCAAGCACATGCTATGCTCTTCCCACTACCATAAAATTTTGGAAGAGTTAGTTTTCTCAATGCATGTTGATACTCCTTATGTTGAGTTCTTGGTCTTTTTTCCTATTGTGTTTTTTTCTTATCCTTTTGTTTATTCATATATTGGTTCAATGATAACTCATTTCTGATCACATGAGGAAGTGTATGGTACTCATCATAAAATGCGACCACCTCATCAACCAATGGTTATTATTCCTCAGGTTATGGTGTTTCTTATTCTTCCATAAGTGTGAATGCATGCCTAAATGGTCTATCTAAACCACCCAAACTATCTCTCTTAGGAATGTGAGTACCTGAATTACTCGGATCACCTATATCATTTTGATTTACCCTGAGAGTATTCAAGTTTTGTGACATTTTCCCAATGGCTGTGATCAACTATTATTATGACTGTATAAATTATTGTATTGTCTATTGTTGTCCTCTTACAAGGTCATTCAATATGTTTTCTACACTTTGAGCATCATACCTTCTCTCAACCCTATCTCAAGGACTCTTTGAACCACTCATTATTTCAATATTTGGTATAGTTTTAAGTGGTTTCCTTGTTGCAAGTACTATTGGAAGTGTATCCTCTTCTGGATATGGACTTGAAAATTTAAATTACCCTATTCTTTGCTCTCTTTTATAATACCTTATAGCTTTATAACTAGTACTCACTAACCCTTTAGGCTGGCAGGAATGTGGCTCTGATACCACTATAAGATCCCCTCTATAATTTCTCAAAAAACATGAATTCCTCTTCATACACATTTTGTCAAACACTTTGCATACTTCCTTAGGTTAAGAGGTTTTATTTTGAAATTTTAGTATATTCAGATTTGTGAAGGGTTTATTGCATAATATTGATTCTAAATGAAAGATAAATAAAACACAAAGTAACATATGTTCATATGTCAGATGGTCAATATAAAATCTAAGAATAAAACCTATTAATAAAGATCTAAAAACATGTATTTAATAGTCCAGATCTGACCTCTTTATTTATCTTGAAATGTGCATACAATGGTTGACCAAATTTGATATAACATGATTAAAGATAGGATGTAAATAAGATTAATAATTTTTTGTTAGAAAAATCCTTAAAGGAACATTATAGTGGTATAGAACACTGTAGCATCCATATAAAACATTGTAGTAGTAGTAGTACGAATTACAATAGCATGCTTTAAAAATTCATAAAATATTCAAAATATTCACTTACTTCAAAACTATATTTGCATCCATTTATTATTTGAAGCTTTAATCCTCCATAAACTAATCAAATAAGCACAAGTATGAATTCTAGAATGAATCCACCCAATAGGTTGAATAGGTTTTCATCCAAACAACTGACCTACCCAAGGGTTTTCATCCTAGGGCACATTGAACATGAAAACACAAGCTCTCCAAATTTCTTTGATAGAAAATATCAAAACCAAGATGTCCAAATGACTTGCTCTCATCTCTTTTTAAAGGTTCAACTTAGTCTTCTAGAAGAATCTAATTTAACCTCCTTAAGGCTTCTAGAAGAACACTTTATTTAATAAAGTGACTTTCTAATATTTATTTTTTATTTGAGTCACTTTAATTAAATTAATTAAAAATAAATCTATCCTTATGATTTAATTTATTTGTAAAACTTTATAAATAATTAATTTTATTTTATTCCCTTGTAATGCCTGATCATAGCCTATGGGAATAAAATAGTTTAGTTTTCCCTATTAGATGATCACTCAAAAAAAAGGGGACATTAAAGGTCACGCATGGATAAAATTTATAAGGGGACCCATGATTCCCATGTGTGGGTAAAGTTAAAAGGTGATTGTAATACCTTTTGGACTTGTGTGGTCACATGGAAGAAGAAGACAATATGTGCACTATTGCGAATTGGCCTCACATTTGTGAGTGGGGAGAAATTCTAGGAGTCACATGGAGTGGATTGGATCTTATATAAAGTAAGAATATACTTTATTGACCTTTAGGATTTGAAGACAATAATAAAACTATTGAGTGCTTGAACTCACTTATGGAAGTAGGGAACATGTTTTGGATCCACATGGAGGTGGCACATGTTCTTGTCTAAAGTGAAGATGCTTTGAATAATTTTACACATGGTGACAAACATTATGGAGGTCACATAATACCCCACTCATGTATGGGTTAAATTTATAAGGGGACACTATGTTTTTATCCCTCTTTCTCTCTCTCTCTCTCTCATGTAAAATGTTATAAAACAATTCTTTCTCTTTGTATTTGTGTGAAGCCCATTTAGGGATATCCACTCTTGGATCATTGTTGAAGGTTGGAGCTTGCAAGGCATGGAAGATTAACTCACCTAGATACTTTGGTTGTAAGCAACATTCATGCCTAGGTGGTTAGAGATTATAAGGCTTAGATGAGAGCATGGCTCACCTAGTTTGTTGAAGCATGGAGATCTTTGAGATTAGAGGTTAGATCCTGAAAGGCTATATTAGCTTGGCTCACCTGGTTGAAACTTTGAGGCTTGTTAGCTCAACTCATAAATATAGAGGTTGATGCTTTAGAGCTCATCTTGGATGCTATAGTGGTTATCATCATGATGGAATTGCATGTTACAGCTTAGAGGTTGGAGCCTGTATGTCTTGGTTACAATATTATTTAACTAAGTTCTTGTAATAACTAGAAAGAATTTTTTGAGAGGATATGATGTTGTAGAGAGAGTTTCTAATGAATATTGAAGTTTGGATGCTACCTTTACCTTGTGGTTTTTCCCTTGATAGTTTAGTATGGTTTCCATGTATATCTTGTGTAATGCGTTCTCTCCTATGTTTATGTTTTTGTAGCTTGTTTTAATTCTGCAATTTATTTACTTGCACATGTAGGATGTTCTAGATCCTAACAACAGGTATTAGAGCCTATTTTTGGCTAGTTTATGAAAGTGGGAGTTATAAGTGGAGAGACTAAGATATGAAAAAAAATGCATGGAATGTATTCTCTCTTGGTGAAAGATGAAATATGGAGGAGAAGTTGAACAAGCTTTACCAGATGGATCAATACCAACATAGTATTCTTGATGAAGAAGTAACTGTACATCTTGTGGTGAAGCAAGCTAGTCTCAATTAGTGTAAATGGAGGGTGATGATAAGTATGTTACCTTGTTGGGTTATCAATTGGTGAAAGAATGTAATTTTTGGGATCATACTATCATAATGTGTGAGCCAAGATGATGCTAAAATTATATGTATAGGAGGAGTTATAAGAAACCTGATATTTTAACTAGTGGATGGAGAAGAACAAAAGACATGAGGTTCCATGAAAGGAAAAGGCCACATGTTTGACATGTAGTAGAGTAGGATGCAAATTGAATGTATCTTTGGGGATCAAAAACTTGGTAGGTGCAGTGATGCATTGAGTTGAATTATGACTTACCAAGAACTGTGGATGAGTACCATGTTGAACATGGTGTGTAGTGGTTTACTACATGTAGAAGTCTTGTGTTGACTTATGTGGGTTATTCTCTCTTATTATTGAATTAGTTTAGGATAGATGAAGAAAATAAGAGACCGAAGGTTCCATAGAAGGAGAAGGCCATGTGTTTAACATGTAGTAGAGAAGGATGTAGCTTGAATGTATCTTTAGGGCTTAAAAATTTGGTAGGTGCAGTGATGCAATGAATAACATAATGAATTCCCAAGAACTATGGATGGGTACCATGTTGATCATGGTGGGTAGCGGTATGCTACATATAGAGGAGTCATGTGATTAACTTCTAAGGATTTTTATCAAGAGTGTTATGGTCACTTGATGTTTTTCATGTTTGGAGTAGCTAGATTTGAAAGCATCATTCTTACATGTTGGTCTCATGATGAGATGGAGTAGCCAGGAGGCTATGAGGATGAGGCCAAGAGTTTTTGGTTTGTAGAATTGAAGATTATATGGGTTCCAATATTCATGTTAATGTGGTACAAGAATACATTGATGGAGAGCCAAGGTTAGGTAGAGGTTGTTGCTATGTGTAAATGGTGTATTGGTTGTAGGCCCCAACATGATCAATGGTGATTTGGATTGGGTGACTAGGATGAGATGAAGGATACGAATAAATATGGAGATGCACAAGGACATGAAAGCAAGAAATTCAAGTATCCCACTTCTTATGGTTTTATGAGTTTTATTTCAGAGTATCCTAGAATAGGGAGGAGAAGACATAGAAGTCCTATGTATTATATTCATCAAGAGTAGGAAATCCTCATGTATGCCATGGTGTGCACTAGACTAGATACTTATAAGTAGTGGGAGTAGTGAGTGATTCATGGTATAATCTTGAAGAAGAATGGGTTTGTGGTGAAGTGGGAGTCACTTCAAGTTTCTATAAATATCCTATGGAGGAGTAGATGTTGATAAATTTGGTTAGGGAAGAGGAGTTTTATTGGTGTAGAAAACTTCTACTTGACTTTTATGTGAGCAGTATGGACATTGATAACAAATGGATGGCATCTAGTTGGTAGAATATGTAGGTGTGGTAAATTCCTATGTATATGACTTCAAATGGGAAATTTTTAGGGTGTGAAGCCACTATTCATATGTCACTATTCATGGTGACATGACATGCATGTGATGTGGCATGCAGTTTGTAGATGAGTTGGCATGCAGGTGACATGGCATGAAGGTGATGTGGTAGGTGGGCCCATGGTGGGTTGCAAGATGTGATCAAAATGATGTGATAGGTGTGGGGATTAGTAATCTACTAGAGGACATGGGTTTTGTCCTTAGTGAGTCACATGTGGGTTGTCACATGGTGAAAAACACAAAGGTTCATGTATGAGTCAAATTTCTAAGGGGACCCATGATTCCCATGTGTGGAGAAAGTTAAAAGGTGATTGCAATACCTTTTGGATTTGTTTGGTCACATGAATGAATAAGATAAGATGTGTACTATTATAGATTTATCTCACATGTGTGAGTGGGGTGCAATTCTAGGAGTCACATGGGTTGGCTTGGATCTTGTCTAAAGTAGGAATATACTTTGTTGACCCTTGGGAGATGAAGACAAGAATAACACTATTGATTGTTTAGACTCACTTGTGGAAGTGGGGAATAGATTTTAGAGCCACATAGAGGTGGCACATGTTCTTGTCTAAAGTGAAGATGTTTTGAAGACTTTTTCACATGGTGATAAACATTATGGAGATCACATGACACCCCACTCATGTGTGGGTCAAATTTCTAAGGGGACACTATGCATTTCTCCCCCCCACTCTCTCTCTCATGTAAAATGTTATAAATAATTTATTTCTCTTTGTATTTATGTGAAACCCATTTGGGGATATCCACTCTTGGATCGTTGTTGTAGATTGGATCTTATAAGGCATATAATATTATATCACCTAGATGTTTGGGTTGTAAGCATTATTCATATTTAGGTGGTTAGATCCTACAAGGCTTAGCTGAGAACATGGCTCACCTAGTTTGTTAAAGCATGGAGATCCTTGAGGTTATAGGTTAGAGCTTGAAAGGTTACATTAGCTTGGCTCACCTAGTTGAATCTTGGAGGCTTGTTATCTCAGCTCATGAATATAGAGGTTGATGCTTTGGATCTCACCTTAGATGCTATGGTTATTAGCATCATGATGGAGTTGCAAGTTGTAACTTGGAGGTTGAAGCCTGTAAGGCTTGGTTGCAAGCTTAGTTTACCTGAGTGCTTGTAAGAAATGGAAAGGATTTTCTAAGAGGAGATAATGTTATACAGAGAGTTTTTGATGAATATTAAAGTCTTGATGCTACCTTTTCCCCATGGTTTTTCCCTTGCTAGTTTAGTAGGGTTTCCACATTTATCTTATGTAATGTGTTCCCTCCTATTTTTTGTTTTTCACTATAGCTTGTTTTATATATAAAATTTATTTACTTGCACATGTAGGATGCTTTAGATCCTAGTAGGAGTAATAGAATCAAGACACATTCATCAGTGAATCTACCACCAATATAACATACTCCTCCTCCAAAACATTATATCTTGTATAGGTCACTAGTATAACATTTTCATCCACCACAATAACTTAATTTGTAGAGGTCACCTATTCAAAGGAATAAATCCAATAGGATACCTTTTGTTAATCTTGGAGATCCTATCAAGGTAATATTTTAGAAGTTACTTATTACAAACATGATAACTTAGATTAATACCAAACCATTTGACAAGAGTCAACCCAAGCCTAAATGGTATCATGAAAATGAGTATTGCATGTAACATAATGTAAAAGTTCATGGTATTCATTGGTGTGTGCAATTAAGACACCTTATTCAAAACATGATTGAAATAGGACCATCTAATTCTAATAAAAAATGGGGATCTATAGAGACCACCTTCCAAAGCATAATACTAATCAAAATCAACAATAATAACATCAATAAAACCACGATCATAACACCAGTCAAGGCTCCCAAACAAACCATATAGATTACCATACTAATTCCTACAACTATAATAATGTGGTGGGGCATATAATGTGGCAAAAATTATAATATATTCATTTTCCCATCCTAATAATTCCCAACAAGCATGTCCATCTATCATAGGATATCCTCCCATAAATAATCTTTGTTGGAGGATTATTATCCTAGGATCTACCTATAATTCCTCTAATTATGTAATCCTATCCTAACTTGAGATTGTGTTTCTACAACTTGATTCCCTAGGATTACCCTTTAATGGCATAACTCTTCTTCCTCAAATCCTATACCACCTTCCAATTCCAATCTTATTTAGAATCCCCCAAAGTTAAAAAATACACCCCATATGGATAATAAATATGATCTCATGGATCAGTTAAACAAAATGCCATTATATATCTCCATATTAGATCTTTTGTGTTTGTCACAAGTCCATAAATATATTTTTTATAACCTGTTGAGTCAATCTAAGATACCTGACAATATTTCATGTGATAAATTTCAAGTGTTGGTAGGACATTTATCTCCTAGTCTTCAGGTTACATTTGATTAGAGTAACATGTTGACTCTTGGCCCTTTTCATACTCACTCCCTATACATATAAGTCATCATTACCCACCATAAAATCAAGAAGGTACTCATAAATAATGGTTCTGGCCTCAATATTGTTCCATTGACATTAGTCTAGAAGCTGGGATATACTCTAACTAATTTGAAGAATGAGATCACCACCATTAAGGGATGTGATAATATTGAAAGGGATTTAGTAAGTATAATTTCCATACCCATATAGGTTGGGCCTATCCTTCATGATACCCTATGTTATGTTATAGTTATAGAATTATTATATAATCTCCTCCTTAGTCATCCTTGGATCCATGAGATGTATGTAGTTCCCTCTACGTTGCATCAATGCCTTAAATTTACCCATTATAGAATGGAGGTAACTATTCTTGGGGATATATAACCTTAGAAATATTTTAAACATTTGAAAGAAGAGGGTCACCAATACACTTATTATCCTTGTGCAGATCAGGCCATCTAAAAGGGTAAACAAGCGATACCTAACCCACCTAAATCTAATTATGTAGATCCTAGTACCCTGGTTTCCTCTTTTTAAGTCACCTAAATCCTATGGTAAACCTAATATGTAATAGTGTAAAAAGAAAATAAAGCCTCATACAAATGAGTATAAAATAATTTTTAAAGGTAAACTTTTCAATCAATAATATCTAAAGCATCTAGATGAGTCTTGGTTGATAATGATGATTTTGCTCCTTGTTTTCAAAGAAAAAAATATTCCAATCAAACTCATAAAATTATGGAAAATTTAGCTTCTAAATGTAAAGGCTTAGGTAAAAATAAAAAGGTGTATTAGATCCCATTATTCTAGTTAAACATATAAAGTCTTGAGGTCTTGGATATCAATCTCCTAGGGTTATCCCCTCAGATCTTGAAAGTGCCACAACCTCAGTGGCTAATGATAATTTTTAGAATAGTGACACTGAGTATTTTTATAAAATATATGATGATCTATCCAACACCAATCTATTTTATTCACATTCCATCCTTACCATTTACATTGTTCCTAAATTTACCATCACTCTCTATTATCCCATTCTCATCGATTGGGACTAACAAGATCAAAATATCAGACTAGATGAATTTCAAAATAAAGAGGCCATATCAAAATTATTAGGCTTAAGATATGGTTTACCAATGGGTGACCACAAACAATTATTTGTATAAACTTTAGACCCTACCACTTACTTTGGGGAGTAGGTGAAATTCCTTCATCATAATAAAATGAAAATGAAATATTGAGGTCTTTAAGTGAAAACCTACATCATAATAAAATGAAAATGAAACATTGAGGTCCTTAAGTGAAAAACTCTTTGAGGCACTTTCAGATCGGGGTAATTTTAAAGAAAAATACAAGTCCATGGGTGAAAACATGTTTCAAGTGCCCTTGGACATGTAAGTTCATTCTATTTAAAAGTAATTACAAGGCACCACAAGCCCACACATATCATCAATAATAGATCTTAATCTTGAGGATCTAGAAGCATTTTCAAAAATAGTCTTAAAACATCCATAACTGGTTGCTAATTAGCCATTACTTGATATGGCTGGCTCTATTTCTTCTTACCTAGGTGGGGTTGAGAACCCACATTTAGATGTAGATAATCACTTGATTTATTACCAATAATTATATAAGATGGTTCTAATCTTCTTGTGGAGGATAATATAGATGTGAATATTGGTACACATGAAGATCCCAAAATAATTAAACTTGGTGTGTCCCTTAATTTAGAGGAACGTGAATTAATTGTTGCAATTCTTAGTGAATTCATTGATATATATTTGGGTCCTATTTAGACATTCTTGGTCTAGATATTTCTTTAGTGGTGCATCATCTTGTTATACATCGAACTACTAAGCCCATCAAACAAAAAATATGAAAAATGCATCCAATTTTTTTATCTTGGTCAAAAAATAATTAGAAAATTTACTTGAGGTAGGTTTCATTAAACCAACTAATTACTCAGAATAGTTCTTAAATATCATGTCGATCAGTAAGAAGTTAGTTGGAATCAAAATTTAAATAGATCTTAGGGATATTAATAAAGCTTTCCCAAATATGATTTTCCATTACTCAACATTAATATGATTGTTGATTCTATAGTTGGTTATGAGATACTCACTCTTATGGATGGTTTATCTGGTTATAACCAAATCAATATTGCTCTTGAAGATCAACACAAGACCATGTTCACCACTCCTTGGGGAAGATTATGTTATAAAGTCATGAAATTTATCTTGAAAAATGTTAGAACTAAATATCAATGGGAAATGGTAGTCATATTCCACAATCTGATGCATGACATTATTGAGGATTATGTGGATAACATTTTTGGTAAATGAAGAACCCATAAAGCACATTATGAAGTATCACTAAAAATATTTGAGAGACTTTGTTATTATAAAGTGCACCTAAAACATAATAAATGTGTTTTTGGGGCTACCTATAATAAATTATTGGGCTTCATTGTTTCTTGTAGGGGCATAAAAGTCGATCCAACCAAAGTCAAGGCCATTACTAAAATGCCTCTTTCCAATTTGAAGCAACCTTGTAGTTTACAGGGTAAGATCTAGTCAATTAACCACTTCATTTCTCAACTTGTTGATCTATGCCACCCATCACACACTTTCTAAAGAAAGGAACCACATTTTAATGGACTTATAAATGTCTAGAGGCCTTCAAGAAACTAATAAAATATTTGGAAAATCATCAAGTGCTCATTCTACTAATGCCTAGTAAACCCTTGTTATTGTACATTTTTGCCACTGAACATGCACTAGGGGCACTTTTTGGTGAAACATAATGATCAAGGCAAAGAAAGGGAAGTTTACTATTTGAGTAGAACACTGATTGGTTATATGAACAAATACACCCCAATTGAAAAATCTTGTCTCACATTGGTTTTATCTTCTTAGAAGCTAAGACATTATATGTTGAACAATGAGATTATGTTGATTGTAAAAATTGATCCTCTAAAATATCTCTTGTCAAAAGCAGCTTTGATGGGTAAAATGGCTAAGTGGCTCATGTTACTCAGTGATTTTACATAGAGTATTCACATAATAAATATAACAAAGGACATGTATTAGCTGATCAATTGGCCAAATCACTCTTTTAGATTCTACTCCTATAATATTTTAATTCCTTGACAATTTCATTTTTTAATCTAGAAGAATATTGTTAAGGTGTGGAGCTAAAAGCTTCACCAAGTGAGCATTTTGCAAAGTTACAGGTTTACACAGTCACCGGCGTCGGTCAGGAGTGATCGACGTCAGTCAGGAGCAGACCAGGAGATGTCAGCATTGGTCATAGATCGGCCGACATCGGTCATAGATTAGCTGACGTCAGTCATAGGCAAATAGGTAGGAACTGATGTCAGTTACCTGTGCATCTAGAAAGCTATTTCTGTGGACAGAACTGAGTGTTTGCATGTTAGGATTAAGTGATAGTCTTAAGTCTACATCTCTATTATTAGTAAGACTATTTAGAGCCCTTGATTAGGAGGTGCATCTGATGGCTGTAGTTGTATGCTCATGTTTCCTAATTATTATATAATAGGATAGATCTTCATAGCTTATTGTATTGTATGAGTAATGTTGAACAGTACAGAATTGTATATGTGAATCATTCCAGGTTGTTGGAGTTGATTGTAATTGAGAGAGAGAGCTCTTGAGGGAAAGAGATCTAGAGAGAGATCTGTACATCTGAGAGAGGTGTGGAAGAAAATAAGTTTCTTTAATTGTATTCCTTCTGTAAAGAGTTTAATACAAGTTTTCAGGGTGGTTTCGTGTATCTCTTATTGTTTGCTATTTCTGATTCTAGTTACTTATCATTCTAATTTAATTCCGCATTTATTGATTTCATAAGTGTAATCAACATTATTGGTTGATCTCCAACAAGTGGTATCAGAGCTCAGGTTGACTAACAGGTGTTTCAGATCTCGTTAGTGTGTATTGATTATAGGGTACTCACAAGGGTTTTTGCAGGGATTTCTGTTTGAGTGGGAGAAGCAATGGCAGAAGAAAGTAAACTGAGAATGGAGAAGTTCAATGGCAAAAATTATCAACATTGGAGAATGCAGATAGAGGATTATCTGTATCAAAAAGATCTATACTTACCATTAGGTGGGATTGCAAAGAAGCCCACAGACATGGATGATGAAGAATGGGAAGTTCTTGATAGAAAGGCTCTGGGGTCTATAAGACTAAGTCTAGCATCTACTATGATATCTAATTTATCACAGGAAAAGTCTACGATAGAGTTGATGACTACTTTAGCAAATTTATATGAAAAACCCTCAGCTTCAAACAAGGTATATCTTATGAAGCAATTATTTAATTTGCGTATGCAGGAAGGTGGATCTGTATCTAATCATGTAAATGATTTCCATGGAATTATAAATCAATTAAGTTCAGTCAAAATAGTGTTTGATGATGAAATTAAAGCTATTTTAATATTATGTTCTTTGCCTGAAAGTTGGCATAGCTTGGTAATGGCAGTTAGTAATACTGCATCTGCTTTAAATATTTTAAAAGTAGAGGATGTTGTTAGTGTAATCTTGAATGAAGAAATTCGCAGGAAAATCACAGAGGAAACATCAGGGAAGGCTTTAAGTTTTGAGAGTAGGGGAAGGCAAAAAGAGAAGGGCAAGAAAGGGAGATCAAGGTCTAAGTCAAAGGTGAGAGGTAGATCCAAATCCAGAAATGGCAGGAAGCCATAATGCTGGAATTGTGGAAAGATAGGGCACATAAGCAAAGATTGCTGGTCAAAGCCTAAGGAGGACAATTAGCACGAAGGAAAAGAAGAAGTAAAGGTTGTAGGTATTGCACAAGATGCTCTTATATTCTCTTTGCATAATAATATAGAATCTTGGGTTTCAGATTTTGGTGCATCTTTTCATGCTACCCCCAGTAGAGAATATTTTAGTGATTATGTCCATGGAGATTTTGGAATAGTGTATTTAGGGGATGATGAGCCTTGTAAAATTGTTGGAAAAGGAAAAGTGTAGCTGAAAATGCAGAATGGTGACACATGGGTGTTGAGAGACGTCATGCATGTACCCAGCTTGAAGAGGAATTTGATTTCTGTAGGAAAGTTAGGGGATGAGGGTTGTACAGTAACTTTCACAGCTGAATCTTGGAAGGTGACCAAGGGTGCACTTGTAATGGCTAGAGGTAAGAGAGTAGGTACTCTATATTTATGTAATTATGTTACTAATAATTCTCCTTCTGTATTATCTACTTCAGATGTGGATGCAAAATTGTGGCACTCTAGGCTCGGCCACATGAGTGAGAAGGGAATGTCCATTCTTAAGTCAAGAGGTAAGCTTTCAGATTTGAAAAGCATAGATCTGGATTTTTGTGAGCACTGTGTTTTTGGGAAATAGAAGAGAGTGAGTTTTCTCAAGACTGGGTCAACAAAGAAGAAGCATAAGTTGCAGCTTGTTCACACAGACGTGTGGAGACCGGCTCAGGTTGCTTCTATTGGAGGATCACAGTACTATGTGACGTTCATAGATGATGCTACAAGAAAGGTATGGGTCTATTGTATTAAGAAGAAATCTGATGTATTTGAGACTTTTAAGATTTGGAAAGCTATGGTTGAGAATGAAAGAGGCAGGAGATTGAAGTGCCTGAGATCTGACAATGGTGGTGAGTTTTGCAGCTACAAGCTCAACTGGTATTGTTATATGCATGGAATTCACAAGCAAAGGATGGTTCTAAGGACACCTCAGCAAAATGGAGTTGCTAAAAGGATGAACAAAACAATAATGGAGCGTGCAAGGTGTATGAGATTGCATGCTAGTTTGCCCTTAGAGTTTTGGGCAGAAGCTGTTGATACTGTAGTGTACCTGATTAACAGAGGAGCCTCTATAGCTTTGGATGGTGGAATTCTAGAAGAGGCATGGATAGGTAAAAAGGTAGATCTCTCATTTCTCAAAGTTTTTGGTTGTGAAGCCTTTTTGCACATTGATAAGGAAAATAGAAAGAAGCTGGATGCTAAGTCTATGAGGTACACATTTATTAGCTATGGCTTTGATGATTTCAGATTCAGGTTTTGGAATCTAAGAACTAACAAGATAATTAGGAGCCGTGATGTTGTTTTCAATGAAAAAGTGATGTATAGTGATCAGCTCAAGAAGTTGAATCAATCTGGGTAGAGCAATGGAGAATCAGATGAGGTGACGGTCCAAAATGAGCTCATGATAAAAATTAATCACAGACAGGAAAACATAGAGACCGACATCAGCAAGGTAGGAACTGACATCGATAGGACAGAAACCAATGTCGGTCAGACAGTGACCGACGTCAGCCAGGAAGGAACTGACGTTAGTTAGGTATAACTGACATTGACCAGTTACAGGCCTGGAAGTGACCGAGGTCAGTCACTATCAGAGAATTTGGGTGGACAATGTGTTGTGAATGAGTCTCAGATGCCCATTAGGAACTCCAAAAGGGTAAGTAAACCTCCAATTCGATATTCCCCTTCATTATTCTATTTATTGCTTACTGATGGTGGAGAACCAGAGAGCATTGATGAAGCAATACAGGTGGAATCCAAGAATCATTGGGAGCGTGGCATGGTTGAGGAAATGGAGTCCTTGAGAGAGAACCAAACATGGGATTTGGTTGAGTTGCCAGCAGGAAAGAAGACACTGAAGAACAGATGGATCTACAGATTGAAGGAAGGTGAGAATGGATGGATGAGATATAAGGCCAGGTTGGTAGTGAAAGGATTTGCACAAAAGCCAGGTATTGATTTTGGTGAATTTTTTTCTCCTATTGTTAAAATGACTTCTATACGGACTGTACTGTCTTTAGTTGCTATTGAGGATTTGCATATTGAGTAGCTTGATGTTAAGACAATGTTTCTTCATGGATATTTGGATGAAGAAATATATATGGATCAGCCATAAGGATTTGAGGTCAAAGGTAAGGAGAAGTTAGTGTGCAGATTGAAGAAAAGCTTGTATGGCCTCAAGCAAGCTCCTAGAAAGTGGTATTTGAGATTTGATAGGTTTATGACTGAGCATGGCTACAATAGGTGTCAATGTGACCATTATGCGTATTTTAAGAGATTGGATAATGGTAGATATGTTATTCTGTTGTTGTATGTAGATGATATGCTAGTTGCAGGATCATACATGCAGGATATCTCTGAGCTTAAGGTGAAATTAGCTCACACATTTGCCATGAAGGATTTGGGAGCAGCAAAGAAAATCCTTGGCATGAGCATTAAGAGAGACAAGAAAAATCACAAGTTGATTTTGTCTCAAGAGGATTATGTGAACAAGGTGTTGAAATGGTTCATTATGCAGATGCAAAACCGATAAGCACACCTTTGGCTGGACATTTTAAGTTGAGTAAAGAACAATGTCCTGATTCACATGATGAGGTAGAGTACATGAGTAGAGTTCCATATTCTTTTGCAGTAGGAAGTTTAATGTATGCAATGGTTTGTACTAGACCGGATATTGCCCAAGCAGTGAGAGTTGTAAGTAAGTCTATGACCAATCTAGGAAAGGAGCACTGGAAAGCAGTTCAGTGGATCATTAGATATCTAAGAGGAACCAGCAGAAGGCATTTGTGCTATGGAGGTTCAGATACTTCTCTACATGGTTATGTAGATTCAGATATGGCAGGTGATTTGGATGGCAGAAGGAGCACCACAGGTTATGTTTTCACTATTGGTGGAATGGTAATTAGCTGGATATCAAAGTTGCAAAAGGTTGTTGCCTTGTCAACTACAGAAGCAGAGTATATTGTAGTCACAGAGGCTAGCAAAGAGATGATATGGATGACACGGTTCATGGAAGAGCTAGGAAAGGAGCAAGAGAGTTGCAGACTATACAGTGATAGTCAGAGTGTAATTCATTTGGCTAAGAATTCAGCCTTTCATTCAAGAACAAAGCATAGACAGCTTAGGTACCACTTCATAAGATAGGTATTGGAGGATGGTGAGTTGAAGCTGGAGAAGATCCATACAGATAAGAACACGACTGATATGTGAACCAAGCCAGTAACAAAGGAGAAGTTGAATCTTCATTCAACTTCTGTTGGTCTTCATGATTGAGTTGAAGATAGAGGAGCTAGAAGATGTTGTTGTACAGGTACTGGTGCAACTGTTTCTCTCCAAGTGGGAGATTGTTAAGGTGTGGAGCTAAAAGCTTCACCAAGTGAGCATTTTGTAAAGTTACAAGTTTACATAGTCACCGGCGTCGGTCAGGAGCGATCGACGTTGATCAGGAGCAGACTAGGAGATGCCAGCATCGGTCATAGATTGGCTGATGTCGGTCATAGGAAAATAGGTAGGAATCGATGTCGGTTACCTGTGCATCCAAAAAGCTATTTCTGTGGATAGAATAGAGTGTTTGCATGTTAGGATTAAGTCCACATCTCTATTATTAGTAAGACTGTTTAGAGCCCTTGATTAGGAGGTGCATCTGATGGCTATAGTTGTATGCTCATGTTTCCTAATTATTATATAATAGGATAGATATTCATATCTTATTGTATTGTATGAGTAATGTTGAACAGTATAGAATTGTATATGTGAATCATTCTAGGTTGTTGGAGTTGATTGTAATTGAGAGAGAGAGCTCTTGAGGGAAAGAGATCTAGAGAGAGATCTGTACATCTGAGAGAGGTGTGGAAGAAAAGAAGTTTCTTCAATTGTATTCCTTCTGTAAAGAGTTTAATACAAGTTTTCAGGGTGGTTTCTTGTATCTCTTATTGTTTGCTATTTCTGATTCTAGTTACTTATCATTCTGACTTAATTCTGCATTTATTGCTTTCATAAGTGTAATCAACATTGTTGGTTGATCCCCAACAAATACAAACCATGGAAATTATATTTTGATGGCTCCTTCACATCTCATGGTTTTTCCATAGTAATATTATTCATTATGTCATAGGGTGATCTCATTCCTAGAGCTTTTCACATTGGATTCCCATGTACTAATAACATTGCAGAATAGGAGGTATTAATTGCTAGGCTTTAAATTATAGTTTAGTGAAACATTTAGCATATGGTTGCTAGTGGTGATTCAATATTGATTATTAATCAAGTTAATAATCACTATTATACTAAATATGATAAACTCATACCTTAAAATGGCATTATAGATATACTCAAAATAAAAAATGATATCCTTAAATTTGAACAGGTTCTTAGAACCATAATAAATCAACTAATGTGATGGCTACTATTGGATATATGATTACAATGTCTCCTATAGTTATAGAATATTAGTTTCTAATTGAAAGTATTCTCTCTCCAAATTACAAATGTTTATAATTTTCAAATGGTAAGTGAGATTTCTAGTCCCAATTCCCCCTAGCACCAAGACATTTTCTTGTACCTCCATGATCACATCCTCCCTACTAATCTATCATGTAATCATCAAAAATAATTTATTTAATCCACCTCCCATCATACCTCACTTGGTGAAATGCTCTATTGTATAGGTTATGATGGAACTCTACTTTAATATTTGAATTTTGGAGAATATGAATTAGTACTTAAATAAGTTCATGAAGGGATTTATGGGTCCCACACTAGCGGTATGATCCTGACCAAAAAGATCATTTGCACTAGTTATTACTAGCTCACTATCAACGTAGATGAATATGTATGTGTTAATAAATGTGTAGCCTATCAATAACATGGTGACCTATCCATGCTCCATCACAGACACTTCAACTAGTTACAGTTCCTTACTATATGGGGGCTTGATATCATAGGGAAAATTAGCCCTACATATTCAAATGGCCTTAAGTACATTCTTACTACTACTGAATACTTCACTAAATGGGTAGAGGCAATCCCTCTCAATTATGTAATTGGTAAGTATATTTATAAATTTATCTTGAACCATCTTACTTATTATTATGGCATCACCTCAACTATTATTTTTGACAATGGCAAGTCATTTAAAACTAAATATGTCAAATCCCTCTGTTTTGAGTTCCATATTAAGCATAAATTCTCCACCCCTTATTTTCCCTAAGGTAATGTCCAAGTTGAGGTGTCTAATAAAAACCTTGTCAAAATCCTTAAAATATTGTTAATGATGCTAGCCATGATTAGAATTTGAAAATATTTCCCACCTTTTGGGCATATTGTATTAATGTTTACACCCCCACTAATGCTACACCTTATTCCCTAGTCTATGGATCTGAATCAATTCTCCCTATTAAGATTGAGATCCCTTATCTATGCATCTAATTATAGAATATTATTGATGAAGATGATTATATAATGGACATGATATAATAGTTGGAGATTGAAATGAAAAGCCTCCCTTAATCACCTCAAAGCATATCAAAATCAACTATGTCAATGTCACAATAAGCACATCATTTCTAGGGAGTTTGATCTTGGTGACCTTTTGTTGAAAGAAAATCAAAAGAACACTAATACTTAGCATAAAAATAAAGTTAAATTTGAGCCTAATTGTTTGGGCCCATTCATTGTTATATCCAACTTTGATTCAAGAGAATATAAATGGGCTACTCCATATGAGTATGAATTAGATGAGCCCATGAACATTATGCATCTCAAGATTTTTTATGCTTGAGTTGTCAAATATTTTCTATGAGTGTCCCTACTTGGGGGCATCCCTCTTTAATAATATTCCATCTAATATTTCTCCCTTGATTGGGGGCACCCCTTTTCCTTTCCTGATCACTTCCTTGTCCATTTCCCCCTTATTATTACCCACCCTATTTATAATTATGATTAAACAGGTACAATAGATGAATCCAGAGTAGACTTTAGTAGAAGTCTATCAATGTTGTAGAATGGTTTGAGACAGAATATATTTAAAAATGAAATGTTATAATATTTTACATCATGATTTCCTACTTTCATATCCTTTAGATTTCTCTTGAGTTCATGGCCATTCCTATTTGCATTCCATATTTCATTCCCTTTTGCACCCTGGTACATTATTGCAAGAGAATTTGTATTTTCATTGCTAAACCATTATACCCATGGCCATTCCTTCCTTTGTTAGATGTTTCTTGGAACATTGTTCCCCATATTAGTACATCCTTTTTCAAAATATTCATGTATATATTCCATTTTAAAAATCTAAACAAATTTAGATAGTCCAAAAAAAAAATTTAAATATTACCTCAAAAAATCCCTAAATTAATCCCATCCCAAGTGAGATATTGTGCCATAACTCATCACATAATTATCATCATGTCAACCGATTGTATTTCCATTAGTTAAAAAACAAGTGGCACATATTAAAGTAGCTCATGTTTGACTCACTCTCTTCTTGAGTAAAATATTTTCATGAGTGGGACCCATTTAGTCCCTATCCCACACACTTGCCATTTTGTGAGCCAATTCAATCATCTCACATTCTCGGGTCCTTTTCATCACATTACTCCCTTCTAAATGCCAATAATCTTACTCAATGCTCTCATAATTTTATGGGACAATTTATTATTCTCTTACCTTAGATTTTATGGACATTGTGAATGTCAAATCATTACAAAAGTGAACACTCATATATTACCCTTCTTTACACCTTTTTTCCACACTCATAATTTTTCAGTATCAATTCTAATCCCTTAGTTGCTTTGTAAGTTATTTCTTTCTCCCCTTTAGCCACTTTTTTGAGATAATTGTTCCACTTTCCATATCTCTCATTTTTTTTAGCTCAATTTATTCCCTACTCACTTTAATGACTATTATTTTCTATACTCTAGCCATTATTATGAGTTACTTATTCCACTTTCATGCTCTCACAATTTTGTGAGTTCACTTTTATTCCATAGCCACTTTTTCAACTATTATTTTTTACACTATAACCATTTTTATGAGGTACTTGTTATACTTTTATGATTATGTCATTTTATGAGAGAGTCCCTTCTAAAATCCTCCTTATAAAAAATCTTACATATATCTTATTCTAGAAACCCAAAAACATTCACAATATTTCCCAAAATATTGAAAAACTCTTGCAAACCTCCAAACACTCAAAAAGCACAAAAATAATACAAAATTCAAAAAATGGCTCAAATCTCCAACATAGATATTAAGCCAAGAAATATTTTTACTCTTTGTCTCACTGTTCACTAATAGTTTTGATCTTAGCTCTATTTTAGGTGGCACTCTTTCAATACAATGTAGGTGAACCTCCCTTTTGTTTTTGATCATCTCACATACAAAAACCTCTTTTATATTCATAGTCATTTAAAATCATCATCATTTCTTAATTACCCTCCCATTTATGTGTGAATTACATCAGCTTGAGGTCCACATAGACTATATAGGAAACATTTGGATATAGGGAGTATCTCGAGATAAATTAGCTACCATTATCATCCTTAGCATTCATATTTCACTATATTCATATATAATAAATTAGGACTATCACATGAGAAAACTCTAATATTTAATTTTCCTTCATCCATATTATCACCTTTCTATTTACCTCATGCTCTCATTATTTTGTGAGGCTATCTTTCTCATTCTCTCACTATTTTGTGAGCCTATATTTCTCATGCTCTTGTAATTTTTGGATCTCTTCCAATTTTTCCTCTATGATCATTTTATTTACTTATCATCACTTTTATTATTTACCAATTCTTGGGAGAACTAAATTTGGCCTAAATTCCAACATGGACTATGTAGGTATCATCTATTTACATGGGGCATTTCGAGACAACTTGACCACCCCTTCCTTATTATTCCAACCACCCATTTTTTTGTCAAGATTATTTTATCTCACCCTTAGATTCAAGATTAATGACTTTTTGTCACACACTAATTTCCTAACTGAGTATTTTTTTACTTTTGATTATGTATTTGTGTGCTTATTGGTTGCTTATTAATTTGCTTATTAGTACTCAGGTGCCTTAGTTTATTACATTATGTTTTACACTTGACTCTTGATTATTCATATCAGGATGTTAGGCTATCAACATTTGTATTTAAACTTGTTTAAGTGAATTATTTTTTACAGTTAAGTCTTGATTTTCCATATCTTTATTTTTCATTATATGCATTTGCATTTGAATTAATTAATTTTTATGTAATTTGATAAACAATGTTACCATGAGTCATTTTCAGATTATGATGTCTATTGTCATTTACAATATCAAAAATCAATCTCCAAAGGTATATACACAAGTAATGTCATCTCAATTATTCTAATCATCTCCTCATATTTTCACTATCATATCACCTTTGTGATCCTTCTCATTTAGTCAATCTATTCCTCTCCAATTTGGTCAATTTGTTTCTATTCATTCTGGTCATCTTAAGCATTATTTTCATCCTTTTGGGGGTCTACACATTCATGAAATTTTTCATACATACCCCCAAGGGGGAATCTAAGGCTTACCAAGTACTGTTTGAGGCATCAATTTAAAATTGTTTGCCAATGAATTTAATGAATCATCAATTGGACATCTGTAAATTTTATTCTAATTATTTTGAAAATTTTTTGCACTTATTTTAATGTTCTTTTCAGTGTTTGAGAAGACTTTACTTATTTGGTGCCTCATAATGCCTCCTCAAATAAGGGAAAAATGTAAACACTTCATTTTTACCACCTTACATATGAAAATTACAAAATGGAATGACTTCCTGCATTTACACACAAACTGGTCCAAATCATCTATTCATCCCAAATTATTATGTACATCTAACATACAAGTTCAAATTTACTTTGGGGCATCCCTAATTAGAGAAATGCACAATTTTGAGTCATCTATTCACTGTCACAATTATATATTAGATGATTTCCTTCACTACTAACTATTCACTATTCATTATCCATTAGTTAATTAATCCAAATTAATTAACTAATCCTTCCCTAATAAAAAAATCCATGGATTTTAGAATATTCATAATTTATAAAATTAAATATTTATTATTATCCTCACTTTATTCTATGACTAAATTTTATATTCACTTATTCCTCCACTTGTCCCTCATTATCCCATTTCCTCTATTTTTTAATCTAAGATTCCTCCACTTGTCCCCCATTATCCTACTTCTGAGAACCCCCTTAAACTCAGGGGACAAAATCTAATAAATCCCATGCCCCATCAAATGAAATATTAATTCTCCTCCCTTGATCTTCAAAAGATTTCAAAGGCTCAATTTCTTGATCCATGTGAGATGAGGATGTTGCATTCTCTGCCCTCCATCTCACATTCAAGATAGATGGTTCAAGGTTATTCAAGAATATTATAAAAAATAACTTAGACCCCCTTCATTTCCATGCTCAAGAATCATAATGAATCCTTTAAATTTTATAGAACCCTCTTATACATCAACCCCCTTTCTCATAATGCATTCTTCAAAGATTTTAAGAGAAGATGGTGCTTTTGAAATATAATTGAAAAATAGGTAAGTCCATTCATTAGTGAATAAAATCAAGAACAAACATATTAATCCTACTCCATCAGTTGGCAAGGTCAATGAATTAAAAATCAAACAAAATAACATAAATTATGACACATTATACTTTTTTCATGAACTTCCCTTCAAGTCTAGTTCACAAGCATGATTATGCCCAAATATGGAGCTCAATATCTTCAAAAAATTTATTGGGAAAGTGCCTAAAACATATCCTCATACACCATTTGGATTGGTTTGTAAAAGAAAATGGAAGAAATGGTTAAATATTTAGAATAAATTTTACATTATATCTTTTCACTAAAAAGCTTGTTATTGGTGTATCGTGGCCCTTGTATTTATAGGCTTAGAAAAGTGATAAGGATCATCCTTCTCAAAATTAGAACCAATGGCCCAAGATGAGTTAAATTTGGTAGACCAAAGGCATTAAATTTTGGAGTTAATATTACAGTGAATAGGCATGGCTTTCCAAATTCAGATATTTGTTGCATTTATGTTGATATTTTCGATTCATGACTTTTATGACTAATGATGTCATGTTGATGTTACATTAGATATTTTGTTGAATTTATGAATTTTTAAAATTAGATATTCATCCAATTTCCATGGATTTTTCACTTAACCTTTTAATTACATTTGCTTAGTTAAGTAATTAGCCTTTTTGCAATTCTAAGAATTTAATAAATTATTATACATAACTGGTCAAAAACATCAATTGTTAGGTTGTAATTTGACTAGAGATGAATCAAAGGAAGGTGATAATTTCATACAATGCATTTCCCTAATTAGGGATGTATTGAAATAGTTTAGAAGATACATGTCAAGTGTGTGGAATAATTTAGGTGTTTCGGTGGTTTCTAGTCTGATTTGTGTGTTATTACGAAAAGTCATTCTAACTTATAATTTCAACATGATAGTGGTGAGAATTGGATTTCTACATTTTCACCTTATTTAAAAGGTCATGGTGAGACATTTCGGTGAAGTAACATCTTTTCAAAGAATAAAAATGTAGCTTGAAATGATCATAATTATAATAAATAATTTTGCTCCTACTTTCATTGATTTTAATTGATTTATGGAAAAATGAGTTCACAAAAATGCCCCAAATAATTTTTGGGAGGCCCAAGATGTCCCCTCAAGGGTGGGACCAAAAAAAATAATTTTGATTGACGTGCCATTTAAGTGAATAAAATGGCATGAGATTCAATGAAAGAGGCTAAAAAATGGAGTAGTTTGAATAAAATGAGATGAGAAACACATAAATGAGGCAAAAATAAGCATCCTAAGAATTAAAATAGAGCATAATAGGAGTAGGGGGTGAAAAATTCAATTTTTACGCTATAAAATTGCCCCTGGGGTAAAAATAATTTATTTTTATCCCCCCTATTGAAATTTAGGCTCTAGTTTTTGTGCACAAGAGAAGCAAAGAAAATGGATAATATCCTATACCACGGGCACCTTAGAGAGTGTGTGAGATAATATCAAAGACCAACAAGTAGCGAGGTATCAATAAGTGTAATTTGTATTTTATAATTTTATCATTATTACATTTAATGCTCATAGGAAGAAGTCAAAATGGAAAACTTATCATTTTCAAAAAATTGAAAATGACAAACTTTCCCATGAAATGGCTAGGTCATGGGGTAAATGGTGAACCCATGGCCAATTCAATGACCTCACCAAAATGGATGGAAATCACCAAATAGATAATATGAATCAGGTGAAGTTCATAAAAAATGATGAGAATGTCAATCAAATAGTGGAAATGTCAGTCAATTGGTAGTAATGTTGGTCAAATGATGAAAATGCCAGGTCAACGAACAAGTGGGGTAAATAGCGAACTCACCCATAATAGTGAGGTCATCTTACCAACCAATGGGAATGACCTATAAAATGGAAAAATCATAGACAAGTGAGGTAAAGAATGAGAACACCTTGCCAAATAGTGGGAATGCTCTATAAAATGGTGCGATCACTATGAAAAATTTGAAGATCACCTCAAATGGTAAATGACATAGAATAAAGGATCAAATAAGGATAAAAAATAAAATTCTAAGGCCAAAAGTAGAGGAAAGTAGTAAAATGATCAACTAGGATAAAATAGATGAGTGATTGACTTTATTCTCTTTCTTTGTGACATGCATGAGCGAGTAGTGAATATGATGGTATGAAAGCAACACTCTCAAGTAATACATCATATTGGAATGATGATAGGGGACATGATAGCATTCTTGGAGATAGTTGACTTACTTTACATAGCCTAAATGCCTTTTATTTGATCTAATAGGGTAAAAGTTATACCACTAGTAAAGTGTTGGCACTCTGAGACTTATACTTTACACTTACCCATAAGAGATGCCATAATGACACTTGAGGATGTATGGAGGATCCTAGGTTACCAATTCAAAGTTGTAGGTTCTATTAGATGATAGATGGATGATGATCTATGCTCAAGGACCTACTAGGGGTGACAAATGTTATGATTAAGGATGGGTCCATAGATATTAACTCCATAGAAGACTTAGCATTTCTCCCAAATGGTGTTCCTAGAGTGACACAAACATCAATGCCAAATGAAGAAATGATTCTGATGGCTCTTGTTAGTAGCTGCCTACTTCCTGACAAGAGTGTATGACACTTTTATATTGGCCTCATAGGAGTCATTTAGAACATGTTTGATTCTTTCACTTTGTTTGCTTGGGGCCCTATGGTTCTAACATAATTATTTCAATATTTACACTTGATTGCCTAGGAAAGGGGTTAGAGTATTGGGCACAACACTCTATTATAGGTCTGGGCCTAGGAACATATTATAATAGAGTGACTAATTAGCCAATGAATGTAAAGATGAGTGAAATACCCACTTAAATTTGGTTGGTATTAGATGGGATCCATTTCTTGAGGTCATAGGGGAGATATATATTTATACCAATGAGCCATAATGAGATGGTAGATGGTGAACTTATTTGGAGGTCATATATGACTATTCAATTTGGTTGAGTAGATGATGGGTTTGTGACTAAGTATATGTTGATATTATGCTACATCACATAATGTAATGAGTTCATTATGGATAGGTATAAGCTTAATTAAGTATAGAAATAGTTTAACTTCCAATAGGATGTGCCCGAGGGACCACATTTTTTTGTACATGTGACTTGAGAGAAGAGATAGTATGGGCCACCTATGCTGAGAGCCCAAGTGATTACTTATATTGAGATGATATGGCCCCTAGATTGGGCCTATGTAGGTGGTGTTACATATGCTAGTGTGACAGACACCTATGTGTCATGGTGGATAGGCTTTAGGCCCATTTGATTGACTATACCCCATCCCTAGCAGCTTGGACAACATAGGAGGAGGGTGAGACAAAGGAAAGCCTTAGTACAGGGGTAGAACTAAGGACATGAATATGTATAGGGATAATCTCCCATATATTAGGTGATACCTTAGGCCATCCCACTTTAGGTTATTCAAGTTCTTGTGTACTAGCCTACACAACAAGGTGTTTAGATCTATAGTAGGTTGTACAAGTCTTAGGTGCTTAATTTTCTCCCTTGGTTATATAATCAGTCTCAGATGTAAAGGATATCTAGGATGAAGATGGATATGGGGGACATGGTCATCCCTTAGACATAAATATGGCCAAGGAAATAGGTGGTGACTCAAGGTAGGGTACATGCACATGTATTGGGGAGGTAGGACCCTATAAGAATGACACATATACATGTATAGTGTTCAGAACCCGTGCTATCCATTATCTTTACTTTGTTAGTATATTAATTACTATAGATGCATATGATTCATAAGTCATCCCATGAGCATTTTGTTTTGTCCCACATTCTTGAGAAGCAATAGTTTCTTATATTAGACTTAGTATATAAGCAAGTATTGAGGCCAATGAAGGCATCCAAAAATTTATTGTATTGAGCTTTCTCAAAGGAAGTTTCCCCCTTGAAGCATCCTATGATCAATATAATCCCTTTGGTGTTTTTACTAATAATATAAATCCATTATTTCATGCATTTTCATTAAACAAATATGTTATTTTGTGCATTTTTATTAATTTATTGTAAGAGGTTCCTCTCATCTGGTATCATAGCACTTTTCAGGGCCAATTTTTTTCTAAAAAGTGTTTTTTCTATTTTGCTACATAATTCATTTAGGTATTTTTATGTATCATAATAATTTGTTTTAGATTAGGGTAAATACTTATCTTCATAACTGTGGGAAGTGCTTGGGCATAGACCTAAAATTCATTATGAGGAGTACCAGAAGAACCCTAAAGTAGTTGGCCCATTGAGAGGACTTGCCAATGAAATGAGCAATGGCCCCATCTTGATTGACTAGTTCCCACCTGTGAATAAAATCAAGAGCTATCCTTTAAGGGTAAATCCATGGTCATAATTTTTTTGGAGATCGGTACTCACTCAGATGGCATTGGTGGCCAAAGAGATATCTTTAAAACCTTAGGTAGCCATGGAAACTTGGGGCACATTTCTATCAATTTTAGAATATTACCAGTGTAGTATTAGAAAACTTGCCATGTCATATCTTCACATATTAACAACAAAGTATCAATAGACTTGCCATACTAGTTTCAAAATATTCTTAGAAGACTCTTAGAGGACTTGCAACCAGACATTTGATACAAAGCAAAAACTAGACAATATTCATCCTATTAATTTTAGAAAAATATTAGTAGAGTATCAGAAGAATCTTAGTTAGAGGACTTATAGCTAGACATTTGATAGAAACTAAAAACCAAAAAATAGTAAAAAAAATTATTTTGGCCATGGTAGTAACCTGAATAGGAGCAAAAAATATGGAGGATGAAATTTCTAACCTCAAAACCCAAATCAAAGATCTTGATGAAAAAATTCTTGACCTCAATCTTTAACATACCACCTTGAATAACAAATAGTATCTAGAGTCCTCTTCAAATATTGAATTTTTTTCTTCCAATAATTTTCATGGGCCAAAGCTTGATTTTCCTAGATTCAATGGTGTAGATCTGACTGGATGGATCTATCGGGTATAATAATATTTTAGTCTCCATAATACTTTTGATGCCAAAAAAGTCCCACTTGCATCTTTTCACTTGGAACATGAATCCCTTCAATGGTATCATTGGTATATCAAGGCTCATGAGGAGCCAATATGGATTGATTTTTACACACTCATTTTGCAATGATTTGGACCTAGTATTTTTGATGACTTCACTAGAACACTCATTAAGATTCACCAAATAAAAACCATGAGAGAATATCAAAAAAGAATTTGAAAAATGGCCAATCATAGAGAGGGATTATCTGATGAATTCTTTAGAGTTAATTTTTAGTGGACTAAAGGATACAATTCAATTTGAGGTCAAAATGGTACATAATGATAGAAGCCTTAGGGTTGATTAAGTTGGTAAAGGAAAAGATCACAGCTTAGTATTGATTCAAATCCAATTTTAATCCATTAAAAAATACAACTCCACAATAATATCACATAATGCTAGCCCCTAAAACCACTCATATCAAGCATTTAACTAGAGCAGAGATACGAGCACATAAAAAAAGGACTATGTTATAATCATGATGATAAATTCACTCAAGGACATCTATGTGTTGAGTAAAAGCTATACCTACTAGATGTGGACTCTCTACCTAAAAATAAAGTTTGGGAAGATGCTCAAGATACAATAGATGATCCAAAAAAAACTCAACCGATTATGGAACTTGCTTCTCAAAAATACCAACCAAAGATCTCTCTCCATGCCTTAGCAAGAGTTACCACCCCACAAACCATACAGGTTAGGGGTTACTTCAAGAAGATCCATATCATAATACTCATTGATTTTGGTAGCACTCATAACTTCATAGACCCTCAGATCTCCAAATAGATTTATTATTTTATCCCTTTTTACTCTAACTTTGAAGTCATGATTGCCAATGGGGGCACATTAACTTGAAAAGGGATGTGTCACAATGTGCATATCTATATTAATAACTTTCACTTTGACATATTTTCCTTAACCTTAGGTGGATGTGATGTTATTTTGGAAGGTCAATGGTTATGAACACTTAAACCCATCTTATGGGATTTTGCTAAACTTTGGATGCAAATTTTAGATAATGGGCAAAAACACACATTGAAAGGCTTATACTTAGGGTCTCTCAGCTTCACAAATTCACATTACATGGAAAAGCTTCTTAAGAATAATTCACATGATGTCATTACCCAACTCCATTCCATTCAAATGTAACCATCAACAGTCTCCACTACTCCTAATCTATAAACCATTCTGCATAGGTATGCATGTGTCTTTGCCAAACTAGTGGGATTACCACCTTCACAACTAGAGGACTATCATATTCAACTCCATCTTGGAAGATTTCATCCCAACATTAGGCCCTACCACTACCCATTTCAACACAAGACCAAGATTGAGATACTCATTTGAGACTTATTAAAGCAAGGCATTATTCACCCTAGTACCAACCCATATTCTTCCCTAGTTCTTATCTAGGAAAAAGATGGGTTATGGCACCTCTGAAATGAATTTCAAGCACTTAATCACATCACAATCAAGGATATGTTTATGATATATATTATTGATGAGCTTCTTGATGAGCTTCATCGCACTCATTTTTTATCCAAGTTAGATCTCCACTCTGGATATTATCAGATATGACTTCATGAGGATGATAATCCTAAGACAACTTTTGACATGCACGATGACAACTATGAGTTTTTGGTCATGCCCTTTGGCCTCATGAATGCTCCTTCAAAATTTTAGGCATTGATGAATAAAATATTCTAGCCCTACCTACAATAATTCATTCTAGTCTTCTTCAATGATATCTGCATCTATAGTAAAACATGGTCTAAGCATCTCCAACATCTGGAGTTCACATTGAAAATTCTCTTTGATCATCATGTCTATGCAAAATAGTCCAAATGTGATTTTATCCAGGATGAATTGGAGTATCATGAGCATATTGTTTTAGCCCAAGGGGTTCAGGTAGATCCCAAAAATAACTACCATTACAAATTGGCCTCATCCTCAGACACTCAAGAGCCTTTATGTTTTTTTGGGGCTAACTAGATACTATCATAGTTTAGCAAAGATTATGGGAATATTTCAACTCCACTAACAACTATGTTGAAAATGGATGTTTTTACATGGACACAAGATGTTGAGTGTGCATTTGAAGAATTTAAACAAGCTATGTGTACTACAACTATTCGAGTTATGCTATATTTTCTAAAAACCTTAACTATCAATAGTGATGCTTACATCAATGGATTTATTTGTGTTCTCCTAAAAGAAGGATGTCCCATTGCATTCACCAGCAAAGCCCTTTCTGTCTAGAATTTAGTACTCTCTACTTATGAGAAAGAAATGATGGCTATTTTGCATATAGTATAGAAGTGGTGACTATACCTAGTAGGGAATCATTTTTGCATCAAAATTGATCACCAGAGTCTAAAATATTTTTTGGAATAATGGGTCTCTATCTCATCACAATACAAATGGGTCAACAAACTCATGGTTTATGACTATGAGATCAATTACAAGAAGGGTAAGGATAATATTGTGGCTGATGTTTAGTCTCACACATTTATGGACTAAGCTTCCCTTTTAGATATTTCCGTGCCTATTAGGAATTGGTTGGACATTGTACATCAAGGATATATCAATTACTCCTCATTGTCTCAAATAATTCAATAGTTGGCCACTAACCCCTTTGTCATACCACATTATTCTTACGATGGTGCTTCTCTATGATACAAGGGTTATCTGGTGCTTTCCCAGAGCAGAGATCTTTAGTAGGCTATGTTATATGAACTCCATGCTTCTCCATCCATAGGTCACTCAAGGTTTCTCAAAAATTATGAGCGGGCATGATGCAAATTATTTTGGAAGGGAATGAAAGAGGCAATTCAATAGATGGTGGTTGAATGTGATACCTACCAATGCAATAAGGGTGAAACAACACTCATTCCTAGGTTACTCAAACCCTTACACATTTCTACCAATATTTGGATAAATATTTATATGGATTTCATTGAGGGACTCCCTAAATCTAAAGGGAAAAAGTGATCTTGTTTGTGATTGATCACCTCTCCAAATATAGTCACTTTTATTCCCTCAACCATCCCTATACTGCCTCTACAATCACACAAATTTTCTTGGACCAAATTTTCCATCTTCATGGTATTCCTTCTTCCATTATCTTAAATCATGATGTAACCTTCACCATATATTTTTAGATAGAACTATTTTGATGCACTAGCACCCAATTGAAGATGAATTTTGGGTATCATCCAAAAGCAGATGGCCAGACTAAAATTATCAACAAATGCTTGAAAACTTTCCTTCATTGCTTCACCTCAGAACAATAACATCAGTGGGAAAAGTGGTTCCCTCTCATTGAATGGTGGTACAATACCTCATACCACACTTTAAATAAAATGAGTCCATATGAAGTAGTTTATGGTCAAGCACCACTAGTGCTCCTTCCATACACCCTTAGTAGTTCACAAGTTCAAGTGATCGACATGATTCTCTAAACTTGGGATCAAATCCTCAACACCTTGTGAGACAATCTTTATATGGCATAAAATAGAAAGAAATAACAAGCTGATCAATACCATTCTAAGTGCACTTTTCAAGTAGGTGATATGGTTTTTATTTGCTTTCAACCATACAAGTAATCCTCCCTAAAATTGAAAGGCCATCTTAAGCTAGCTCCCAAGTTCTATGGGCCATATAAGGTTATCTAGAAGATTGGGTTGGTTGCTTATAAATTTGAGCTCCCACCTTCTTCCTGAGTTCACCCAATATTTCATGTCTCTTGTCTAAATAAATTTCTTGGCATAAGCATTAGAGTGCAAACTATTTTACCAGAACTTCATAATGAAGGATCCATCCTTCTTTAGCCAGAGTCAAACCTAAATAGGCGCACATACAAACCTCACTCCTATTCCATCATAGAGGTATTAATTCAATGGCACATAATAAAACTAGAGGATGCAACATGGGAACCACTATTTCACATTCAACACCAATTCTCACATCTAAATCTTTGAGGACAAAGCTTATTCTTATAGGGAGGGGATTTTAGGAACCCATGCTACCCCTTATCTTTACTTTGTTAGTATATTATTTTATATGGATGCATATGATAAATAAGTCATCCCATGAGCATTTTATTTTATCCCACATTCATGAGAAGTAGTAGTTTCTTAGATTAAACTTAGTATATAAGTAAGTGTTGAAGCCAATGAAGGCATCCATAGATTCATTATATTGAGCTTACTTAAAGGAGGTTGCCCCCTAGAAGTGGCCTACGATCAATATAATCCCTTCAATATTTTTGATAATAATATAAATCAATTAATTTATGTATTTTCATTATATAAATATATTATTTCATGTATTTTTATTAATTTATTACAATAGGATCCTCTCATATATGTACTATTAGGTCAATAGGTGACCAGGATCTGATATATAGGATACAACATGAGATCATGGTGAGATTATCTAAGATAGTTGGCCTAGAGTAGGATGTTTTTGGGCTACTAGATGAACTAGCAATAGCCTAGGGAAAGACCACTAGACTATAGGGCATTATTGTTTCTCAGGATATAGAGATTAACACATTAAGGGGGAAGGTTTTATAGATGACATCTATCTAGGGGTAGTTTAAATTACAAGATCCCGATCTAGTTACATTTATTAGTGAGTGAGATGGGACTCATGTAGATTGGGATAGGAAAGAGAGTGGTGTATAAAATATTTGTGAGGAGTTATCTAAGGTATAATAAATTGTGTTGGCATAGGGTTTGTCCAGATCACTAATAGAGGTGATCTAGACCAAGTATGATGCTCTATATGGTCAAAAGATAAGGTGGAATACTATCACAATCTTTATGAGTCAATGGTTTTGACATAGGGTAGGGTGCCATCTTATTGAGAGTATACATGGATTTAGAAGACCTGGTAAACCTATAGATCATGCCATATTAAAGTATCAGAGTAGTCAATGGCTAAACTAAAACCAAAATAGAGAGTGATGGGTCCACCACCATCATGTCCACCACCTTTGAAAATAGGGCATAGTTTTTATGAAAGTACCCTAGGGATGGAGAAATCTAGAGCTGATATTTTCTTGTAGATATACATTTTTATTGTATATGATATGTAAATATTATCATAATGTATAAAACTTTGATTTTGATACATATATATTTATATATATATGTCATTAATTTCTACTCATGGCTATTGTACATGGACCCTCAATAAATTTTTTTGAGACATAATGCTCTTTTATTTTCATATTACTGAGATGTTAGATGTAGATTTGTTGATAAAAATATGGATATTGATGTTTATCTGTTTTCCATGATTGTTATCTTCCTTGATATGTAATTTTGCACATTTTGTTGATCTCATGTATGTACTTGTTATATGGATAGATGTTATATGCTTACATGAGGATATGCATGTCCTTAGTTATCATAGTGATATCCATGTTTCTTATAAATATTTGTCATGTGATGTGGTTATGTCATCTGGATCATGTATAGATAGGCTATGCTTGGAGATATGATTTCAGCACAACATTATTATATAAGATTGGAAAACTTGGTTTTTAATTTTGTAAATGAGATTATGCATCATAATTAAAAATAACCTATGATAAAATTGTATGCCAATTATGTGGATGAGTTCAGATGCAAATATTGTACAAATCAACATAATAATATGGAACATAAAAATCTAAGTTGAAAACATAACACATTTGAACCAAAGATAGAACAAAAATAAAGTTTAAATACAAGTGTAAACAACTTAAATTCAAGATATGAAATATCAAGACTTAAGTGTAAAAAAATGTATCAAACATAAACAAGCAATAAAATAATTGAAGTACAAAATTTAAACAACCTAAGATCAAGATATACATTATTGAGGCCTAAGTGCAAAAAAAAATGTATTAAACATAGATAAATAATTAAAAAATATCAATATTAACAAGCACCCAAATAGATAGGCAAATAAACACACCAAAAATCTAACACAAACAAAAATAAAAACCCACCTAAGTTATCAACAATTTGTGCATGTGTGATTATTAAAGTGTTATGCATGTATTTTGTGTGCCCCTAGTGATGAGAATTATATATAGCTCATCATATCTCATATAAATTGTCCATAAGTATTTCTTCTTGGTTATATATTGCATTAAATTTAATAGTTAAGGTCTCATCTAAGTAGGAAATGAGTGCACTTATCTTTTGTTTGTATGTGATACATTGTTGACTCTCTATCTTGTTATTTGTGTCTAAATTGGATAAAATGAGTACAATTTTGTGTAAAGAGATACATCCCTATGGTGGGATCATTTTGAGAAGTCACTAAAAATTTTGGCAACAATTTTTAAGATTTAGCGTAAAACACATTGAGCTCTAAATATCCTTAGTTGAGCTTCAAAGATCTAAATCTTTGAAGACACTCCAAAGATGCTTCGAAGACCTATCTAGCCATGATCTAAAGACATCTATCCGTGCTTTAAATATGTACAACTATACTCTATAGATCAATATAGTAATTCTAAAGATATCTATTATATATAGATAGATTTTCCTTCTTTAGATATCTTATTTTAGACATTACTATTGTCACTTGGATTTTCACCCTTTGAGAAGATGTATAGATATTCTCATCCAAGTGGCACAATTGAAACACCTCTAGGCTATGGGTATCCTAATAATGAGGTGAATATTTAGATAGGGCTAGTTCCCTTGATGTACCACTTGTAGATCACTACTGCACCTATGCTTGTGAGGGAAAAGGGAGAAAAAACTAAAATTAAACTATCCTAAAGAAGGTGATACACCAAATTAGTTGATAACTACCAACTAGCTACATGTTACACATGAGAACAAGGGACTAACCAAACATACACTTCTCCAATATACATCTTCTCACATCAATATTTAATTATGAGGTTGTGATGAATGTTTATGCTAGGAAGACTATATAAGAGGCATAGAATGGAAATATTTGAATATACTAACTCACTCAACCTGGACACATCATAAAACACTTCACATGACCTTCAAGAAGAATCTTGCTAACTATAAATAGGTGAGATAATGAGAAAACAATACTAAAAAAAAATAGTCATCACATAATCGAGATAAATAATTCAATTGAACACACTATGAATAATCATGGAAGATATAAAAATTAGTATTATTTATTGATCCATGGTATGAAAATGAGCAGGGCTTTTCCATACTTAGGTGAAGCATAGTTTACAAAGGCCAAAATGGATAGTTATTATAGAACTTGAGAGAAAGAGGAGAAGAAATAAGTCTAAAGGCCACAAAGACACTTGTCAAACTGATAAAATGAGTTACATGAGTGTGAGAAATGAGTGTGAAACTGACCATGTAAGGTTAGAAGAGACAAGTGGCTTCCCAAGTCATGAAACTCATGAAAAGTGGTGTAGGAGTTGTCATTTTCCACAAGGAAACTATATTCATCATTCACCCCTATTTGAACATCCAAAAAATAACTAGGTACATGTACAATTATTGGACTAAGAGAGAAGGGTTTTTGACATGCTTCTCCATGCATTGGTTGCATTCCTAATCACATGGAATCTTCTAGAAGTGAGTTATCATTGCCTGTAGTAAAAGAAAACTCCTATTTCACACACCTTGAACACTTGGATTTATTTTCCCACTAAAATACATAAAATTGGGTGGAAAACATGTGTCAAGACCATCCATGGCCTTAGAGGCATCATGCACACCTTAAAAGCAATGCACTTGAAGTTTTTCACCCTTCTCACTATCATGTTCATTATGCCAGTTTTGACTGGCTAAGATGAGAGATATTATTTGAACACTTATGAGTTTTTTTAAATCAATAAATTGTCATGGGGAGTTATATTAAGTCTCAATCTTCCCCTCCATGTGATTGGCATCTTCAAACTCCTTCTAGAACCTATAAAATATACTAAACTACCAAAAATACCATGTTTTATACTCCATCCATACAATTCTATATAGTATAATAGTATGAGGAGTAAGAAGAAAAATTATCCTACAATATATAATCATAATTCTAGGCAAACTATGCCATTTGGGTGCATTAACTACTCCATCTCCTCAAATTGGTCACTAGCAAGGGTTTTAGCTATTTTAGGCCTATTTTACCCTCTTAGGATTTGTTCATGAAGGTTGGACATAAGAATTTGAAAAAAAAAATAAAAAATGTGATATTCAAGTCCCTTATAAACTTATCCAAAATTACCTGACCCCCATGCAAAGTGTCAAGAAATATGTGAGCATTTGGAGTTACCTTGTTGAGATCTTTTCTCCATTTCCTCCAGGCCTGAGTTGTCTTTAAGAAAAAATGGCCTTTTCAGGACTTCCCATACACCCCAATAGCTTATACATGTCTATTATGACCTTATAAACATTATAAAACTGATTATAAATATCATCTCATGCTAAAATTAGAAATGACTCTCCATTTGGCTTTAGGCCTAAACCCTGCCTACATAAGCCTGACTACATACTTGATGATTTAAACCATTTTTTGAGATTATCCATTATTATAAAGATTAATAATGTTTTTTTAGGTGTGTTATGTATTATTACTCATTTTTTAAAGTTTCAACCATCTCTTTGTCCAACCTTTCTTCTCTTCTTGTCAAGACTGCAGGGTTGTGTGCATAGGGAGTGCCCTCTATTTGAGATAAAATAGAGAGACCTCCCCTATATTTTTAGATAATGGTGATCATTTTAGGAGATTATATAGGGTTTAAAGTTATTTTATACAACACATCAGCCCTTTTTAAGGTATTTTTACCCTCTAACACCTACAAAATATAAAGTAGGCTCTTAGGAAGAGAGACTATATGCAAGATTCATCATATGGATTGTGCGTACAATTAAAAAGAGGTTTTCCTATGATCCATATATACCATGAGATATAAATAATACCATCATGATAATATTGGAGGTATTACCATCTTCATTTTTCTCTCCAACCTTTCACATACTCCTCCATACACCCTACTTACACAAGACTATTTAAACAAATTCCTGACTATGTTGACCTCAAAACATCACACCTATAGGTTGATTTGCATGATTTATCTTGAGAAATATGTTTATCAAAATCCATAGAGTCCCTTTAAATCATTTTACACCTATTTTGACCCATTTTTCACCTCTTATAAACTAGATCATCACCTAGATACCTTTTTAGCTTACTGTCTATCTATAATCAGTTGTAGGTGGGTATTTTAAGGCTTAAGACACCTGTAGGTATATGTGAGATTCAAAGAATATTATATAATCCTATTTAGATGGTCTCTTATGTCATAATTAATCATTTCAACCATTTGGAAACATTTAACTATGGTGGCATTATCTAGTTTGCAACTTTGGGTGAAAAAGGTCCCTTTGTGATCAAACCCTATAGGCGTTATTGCCTGAATTTAGTGCATAAATGGGAAACTTTAGGGCTCTCAAAAAATTTATTCCATTAAATTTATTCCCTTTAAATTTGTAAAATTCCTTGTCCCATGTAGAGGCTACAAGGTTTAGTCACTTATATGCCTCAAAATTTTTAGAAACCTTGCTATATGACCCTTACTAAAATGCCTTAGGTCTCTATTCTATGCTTTTAGGGAAAAGTTCCTAAATACAGTCATTTCTTGTTAGAAGGATTCCTCACTCTTTACCTACACACTTAACATACTGAACATGCATGCTAGGGTCTCTTCTTCATGTTAGGACTTCAAGGAGAGTTCCAAATTGTTTCAACACTTCAATACACACATTCTCAGTCCTTTGTTAGCATCACTTGTAGGTGGAAATTTGCATATATATAGATAATAAGAAAATATGAGAAATATGCAAGCTATAAAGGTTATTATCAATTAAAATCCTTCACTAAGTGTTCAAATTCATTCTTATTAATCTCAAATATTAAACCACTTAACAAAACTCCATCTCAGCATGACATTATCAAGGGGACTCCTATAGATGAAGATTGAGTTGTATGCAGATCGATAGTGAGTTTAGGTAGTGAAGATGAGTCTAAATCTATGAATAAAATCATACCCTTACAAAGGATCAAATGATGGATGATAATATCAAAGAGCTGGAGGAAAACCCCTACGCCACATTTCAACATTTGAAACCTTTCAAGTACCTGTAGGTGTAGTTCCATGGTGCAGACTATATTAAGGTGTTGTATATGACTACAACAATCCCTCTACACACTATTTGGAGATTTAAACCTATTAATTATTTCTTATAAAGACATGCTTAATGTCTTGATACTCTCAATTCACCTCCATAAAGTTACAATATAGGGCTGACTGTGAGTATTTTAGATTGAATGTTTGATCCAAGCATGAAGTTATGAGACTAAAGATGAAGGGAAAGTTATAAATATGACATTGAGACATGGGAAACCTGATATATTCTTCACATGAGACCCTTGTAGAGAACCAAACATTTTGAAAACAAGGAAGACTAATTGAGACCTCATATGGTGACACCTCCCTGTAACATGAGATGAATTGTCTATCAAAACATAATGAAACATGAAACTAAGCATGAAGATAATTTTAGAATAGATCCAATATCATCTAGAGTCAACTTCACCAATTGGATTGTATGTACTTGTCCAAATTAGAGGAAAACCTATAGGGTGCACAGATTAGCAAGCAAGAAAACATAGTCAACTTGTTAGAGATGGTTCATAAAGCATAGTTAACCAATATTAAAAATATTTTTATGTAAAATAATATATATAAGTTTAGTTTTGCCTCCCAAAGTCATTTTTTTAAAAACTCCTCCAACTATTTGTACCAATCACAAACCTGCTAACTGGTTCTGTGTGTCTAGAAGGGCGAAGGAGTAGAATAATTTTAGCTAAAAAATGACACTTCTAGAGTATGTCAAGAATGTAAATGAGTTTTAATAAGTTTAATAGTCATCTCAAAACCTTATCCTATATGTCACACTCCTTCATGGTTTGTACAAGTGCCAAACTCTTCCTTTTTTAGTTGATTCCTTGATTTTCAGTTAGAGAACCTACAAATTTTAGATGAACTAACATTATTGATAGGGAATCTAAATTATTAGATGTTTAAAAGGAAAATATGACACTTATACACCTTGAAAACCATGCCACTTGCATTTATGACCCCTAAATGCCTACTAAATGACTCGAAATGATATATTGACTAATTAGACCAAGAACAAGGCTAATATAACATTAGATGACATAAAAGATCCATAATACACCCTATGACATAATAATATACCCTTAAAACACCTAAAAATCAATTTTTTACCTATAGGGTTCCCAATTTGACCTACAGGATCAAATTTCGTCAACAAATTGGTGACTCATAGGGGTAATATGCCTGCTATACTAAAAATTAGTAGCCATATCAGTCCATTGGGCTTAGGGAGTCATCTAAAGTCTAAAACATATGAGGACTTGAAAATTTATAAAAATATTTGACCAAGACAAGACAACTAATTATCTCAACCACACAAAAGAAAAGACACATACAAGCAAAGCAAACACACACTTGTGCTTCATGAGCACTTATGGAACACACACACCAAACTAAACGTTGACCAAATTTGACCCTAGAGGTCAAATTGGGACCCCTATGGGTAAAAATTTGATTTTGAGATGTTTTAATGGGTATAATATTTGGTCATAAGGTGTATTATAGGTCATTTTATGGAATTTAATGTCATATTAGCATTGGTCATTAGTCATTTTAGTCCTTATGTACTTTTTAGTCATTTTGAGGGTCAAAATGAGTATTAAATGACTTTTACATCCTCCTAAGTATATTTTAAGGTGTTAAAGTATGATTTCATGCCCCATGTGTCCTCATATGTCTTAAGTAACTATTTGTAACTAAAAAGTGGTAGGTTCTTCAGAAGAATGGGTAGTTTTATTGAAAAAATGAGCATTTAATGAGGTGTATAGAAATATATGCCCTCCTAAAATTTAGGACAATTAAATAGTGCCTCTTGGTATTAAAAATAATTTTTCCATTGATCATTTTTATCATAAGCTTCAAGAAATGAAGAAAATTGCTTCTTTCTTTTTCCACTAGGCTTGAAAAGCAAGAATGACCTTCATGTTTGTACTTGGTATGATCAATAAGAGAGGTTTCAATAAAAATGATCCTATAGGTGTATTATACACTCAATTATATTTTATGTGATGTTTGGTTGTAGAATAATGGTGACCTGTGCTTCATGAACAATTCTTAAGAAGTTGGTCTATCTATTTTGCTTGCTAATCTATCCACCCTGTATGTTTTGCTATTGTTTGGATGATTCCATACAATAAAATTGTTAATTTTGATTAAATATTATTTTTAATACATCTTATAATGTTTTAAATTCTTATTTTCATGTTTTAATGTGTTTTTATGAGCAAATCATCTCAAGATTACAGATTGCTCTCGTTTGGGATGATAGGCCTATTTCCACCATTTTTAGATATTCATGATTTGAAAATGGTTTTAGAGGTTTTTGATAGGTCAATTTACATGTTTTAAATTCAATTTTAATTCCATTTTACTTCCCAATCTCATTATCCAAACAATGTTCCATGGGTGCAGTCATAAGACACTATACAGTTAGTTTATTATATGATTGTCATACACAGTCAACCATGGTGAGTCACATATAATAAATGTATGTATATAATTAATTGAGAATAAAGTATGGTTTCAAGTTTTTAATCATGATATTAAGTATGAAAAAATAATCTAGACCTTCTAAAGAGTGTAAAAGGGTATTGTTGTAGTTATACACAACACCTTTATACATTCTATAATTGGAATGTGCACCTACATGTCATATAACAAGGTTAAACATTGAAAAGGAGGTATGAGAGATTGTTTTGGGTTTTGAAACATAATTATGTTTCATTTTAACACCATTTATGAGAGACAAATTAATTTTTAAGGCATATTCTTTCAATACATGGACTATCTCATGCTCATTGTCTATATGCAACTCATAGTGCATCTACAACCTCTCAAGATGATGCCATGGTGTAACAGGAGATTTTATAGGTGTTTCATACTTTTATAGTGATAAGAGTTAAATTTAATATTTTATGAAAACATATAATTGATCAAAAACCCATACATCTTGCATACTATCTAAATTTTATACCCATTGCCTCTATGTGAAAGTACCCACCTACAAGTGGCATCACAAAGTTATAAAAGTCCTTACATGGGGAAATTAGAATATGATAAATCCTTCACTTGAATCTTATAGTTGGGTGATAATTAAAAACTTATGTGAAGTATCAAATGGGTAGGTATAATTTTAAACCATCTTTTAAGAGGTGATGACTGAATTCAGAGACACTTTCCCTAAACTGAGAAAACACAGGTCTAGGCATTTTAATGAGGGTCATATAACAAGGTTTCCAAAAGTTTTTATGCATCTAAGTGACTAAAAATTTCATAATATACATGAAATTATCAAAGTATTTGCTAAGGTTTGAATAACAAGGATGCACGAGTCATGGTTGCATGGGTTGAAGCAAGTGAATTCCACAAAATGCTAAAATAAATGAAATCAAACAAGAGACAATTGCATAGACAATTTGGAGAAAAGCCAATATTCCATTAACATGAGATGGCCATAATGAAGAATACATATAGGATATCTAGTAAGTAACTCCTCCACCAATGGTGGTTAAAGCATCCCAAGAATAGACTGTAACTCTTCCATGAAAGGTGGTGACAAGGTGCTAAGAATAGAGAAGTAACTCCCATACCCAGAACAGCTGGTCAAAGGAGTTACTTATGACATTCTTATGACACCTATGACACATCTATGACACACATCTCCACATAAGCTAGCCTATCCCACGAATGTAGGAAAACTCCATGTATACACAAATATATAATTTCCCTAATTAAATAATAGGGAAAAATAAAAACCTACACTAATACCCCCCATAAGCATAGCTTAGGTGGGCAGTGTGGAAATATAAAATGGGTTCCAACAACTAGGCTTGATGAGGTACCCATGTACAAATGCAATCTCCCATAAGATAGAAAAAGGAAAAAACCCATAGGAAAAAACTCCCCCCCCCCAAAAGAGAGACATAAAAGAAATGAAGAGGCTAGTGCCCCCTCCCCCCCAAAAGAAGATGCTACTATAGATGTGGAATGCACCCCAAGAAGAGCTCGTAGATGAATGAACTTGCTCTTGGTGAAAGGTTTGGTGAAGATGTCTGTAACCTGATCTGAAGACTAGCAAAATAACAAGTCAATGACCTGACTATGAATAAGCTCCCGAATGAAATGCATGTGAATCTCTATGTGCTTGGTCCGCTGGTGTTGAACTAGATTCTTGCAAATTTGAATGGTACTCTAGTTTTCATAATAAATGATGGTGGGCTACCTGATAGGAATGATAAACTAAGAAAGTATCTCTTGAAGCCAAATAGCTTTAGTAGCTACATTAACAACTCCCCTGTACTCTACCTCTATGGATGATATAGCAATAACACTTTGCTTCTTGCTAGATCAACTGATAGGACTAAAACCTAGAGAGAAAATGTAACCAGAAGTGGACTTGCGAGTCTGAGAATTGCCAGCCCAATTTGAATCTATATATCCAACCAATTCAACCTCTATGACAAATTTGTAATGAATCTTTTATCTATGTGAGCCTTGTATGTAATGCAAGATCCTCTTATCTGCTTTTCAATGTAGCTCATGAGGTTCTTGCATAAATTTGGAGACAAGTTCCATTGTATATGATATGTCAGGCCTGGTTTGAGTCAAGTAGATGAGACTACCAACAAGTTGTTGATATCGAGTGGCATCAGCCAATGGTGAATAACAGTCAGCCTCAATCTTGACTCCTGATAGAAAGGGAGTCAGAGATGGCTTGCAATCAGCGATGTGAAATTGAGACAATAAATCAAGAGCATACTTAGGTTATGTAAGAGAAATCCCTAAATCTGACTATGAGATCTCGATGTCACGGAAGTAGTGCAACAAACCCAAGTCTGTCATGTTAAATCTATCTTGAAGAGATGTCTTCACCACTGCAATAGCCGATGAAGAACTGGTGATCAAAAGGTCATCAACATATAAAACCAAAATCAGGAGCGAATCATCTTGCCATAAGAAGTAGACATTAGGGTTATAATGACACCTAGTGAAACCCACTGTGAGAAAAAAGGAATCCATCTTGGCATACCAAGCTCGAGGGGCCTGTTTGAGGCCATATATAGATTTTCTAAATCTGCATACTAAGGAATAATCCTGAATAAATCTTGGTGATTGCTCCATGTAGATCTCCTCCTCTAGGTCTCCATGATGAAAGGCACTCTTCACATCCATATGGTGCCTTTTAGACCTTGGCGAATCCTTTGATATGGTATGAAAGCCACCTCGATAACTAGTTGTCTATTTTACTATTACTTTCATTGAAATCTAGAGCTTTTTTAAGGCATTTTTTTGTGAAATTTGAAAATTTCTAGGAGATATTAATAGTTCTCCATGCTCTTGTTCCTTCCATGGCTTGTTTAGTCTCTCCATATACATGCAGGAGGTATTTTATAAGATCCAATAATCTTGTTTCTATCAATCAGCTTGCATATTTTGTGTTTTAATTAGAATTGTAGGTTGTCACATGCCTTTGCAATCTCTTGGTAGCTGATTCTACCTTTGCATGCCATTTTTTAGTTGCTAGGGTCATTTTTTCTAGCTAAAGGCATTTATTTTACACTAGATCTACATCTTCTATACATCATCAAGAAAAATGCCTTATGGGTTTTGTTTGCAACCCAAAAAAACCATCAGGGTATCTTTTAGATTTTACATACATTCTATATACTTTGTAGAAATGTGCTCAAAAAGCTACAGCAGGATGCCTCTTCATTGGCAGTTGCAATTTTGAAGGAAGTTTTCAAATGCTCTATTCTTGCTCATATGGACTCATTTTCCCATGATTTTTTTTGATTTTGGCTATTTTTTCATGCTCTGATACCATATCAGAGGATTCACCAAGGTCTAAATAATGAGGATGCACGAGTCGTGGTTGCATGAGATGAAGCAAGTGAATACCACAAAATGCTAAAATAAATGAAATCAAACAAGAGATAATTGCATAGATAATTAGGAGAAAATCCAATATTCCATTAACATGAGATGGCCATAATGAAGAATACATATAGGAGAGCTAGTAAGTAACTCCTCCACAAATGGTGGTCAAAGCACCCCAAGGATAGACTGTAACTCCTCCATGAAAGGTGGTGACAAGGTGCTAAGAATAGAGAACTAACTCCCATACCCAGAATAGCTAGTCAAATGAGTTACTTATGACATTCTTATGACACGTATGACACATCTATGACACACATCTCCACATAAGCTAGCCTATCCCATGAATGTAGGAAAACTCCATGTATGCACAAATATATAATTTCCCTAATTAACTAATAGGGAAAAATAAAAACCTACACTAATAGTGATAAGGAATTTTAGAATTTTTAAAGATAGAGGATTAGTGTAAACTAATTGTTGGAGACCTCAATTTTTCCATTTAATCATAGATTCCATTCATTGACATCTACAGAATTGGAAGTTTTGAGTAACCTTGCACTCCAAGTTGGCAATTCTAAACCATGATTTCATGACCAAATTTTTATAAGTAGTGAAATTAATATATATGATATAAATTATCATCAAAAATAAGGGACATACCATGTTTTAGGTTCTATACTCACCTATAGGTTTATCTTTCCTAAGAAGACCTATAACAGATTTTAACACCTATACCTTCTAAGAGAGAGACTTAGGCATGGAGACACTTACATTGTTCATGAAATATGATATAAAATGACTTAAAAATACATAAATTGGATCATGATCCTTGATCAATGTTCCAAGGTTAGGTTTTATTCATAAAATGTTAGCTTTGCCATACATAGTCAGCTATAGTCAACTATAGCTAATAGTGACCCAAGTGGTGATTGTTCTAGGTCTTGGACCTAGAATATACATGTCACAAGTGACTCAAAGGAATATGAGGTGTAATTAAAGTTTGAATAAGTCCTTATAATAAGTTAATAAACTATATAAGTGTGTTTTACACCTATAAGTAGGGGAAATGTGCAAGTAGGGTTAACTTATCACTCAGGCCTAACTAAGTAGGAGCACAATCCAAGGTGTAAATATGGATGAGAAATGTTTATAAGCATAATGATAACCTATAAAATAATAGTGACCATAATTTTAAAATATCATGATGTGGAAATAGGGTAAAAAGGGCAAAAATGTTGCATCACATAGTCCATTCCTTAAATCATGTACACAGTCTATCATAACAGGGGTCTATCTTGGGTCTTTGAGGATTTTGGGGCAATTGACCTAACCAAGAGATAAAATTTGATAAATATAATCTCCAATATTTTAATAATCTCTTCCAATATCTATTTTTTTGAGGAAATAGTGGAAGTTTCCTTTATTTTGTTTCAGACAGAGGGCACTTCCCTTTATGCATAAACTGGTAGGTTGGAGAAGATGGGTGAGAAGGGTAGACCAGAAGATAAAGAGACCATTAAAGAGGATGTGAGATGTTGAAATAAACATAAGGAAAACATGGAAACATATCACATAGGGAGGAATCCCAATAGTATGGCCTAGACCCTTAAACTTGTAGGCAAGCCTAGTAGGCAAGGTTTAGGCCTAGAAGCCAAATGAAGAGTCACTTACACTTCTAGCCTTAGATATGAATTATAATCCATTTTATAATTTTTATATGGTAATATTAGACATATATAAGTTTTTTTTAATGTAAATAAACCCATAAAGAAGCCACTTTTAGCTTAGAGACAATCCAAACATGTAAGAATTGTGAAAACAAGCTCGATACGGTGATTTCAAATGCTCACATCTTTCATAAGGATTTGAATGGAGGTAAAGGAAGTTTAGAGGGGTTAGAAATAATATTTATATTTTATCTTATATAATTTTTTTTTAAACTTCAATGTCTCATCTTTATGAATGAATATTAATAGGGTAAAATAGGCCTAGACTCACCAAAACCCTTACTAGTGACCATTTTGAGGAGATGGATTAATTAGTGAACCCATATGACATAGTTTACCTAGAATTATGATTGGATGTTGTAGATAAATCTTAAATTATACTCTCCATCCTTTTTGACTATATGAAATTGTATGTATGGGGTACAAAATAGGGTATTTTTTTATTGTTTTGTGCATTGTGTAGGTTCGAAGAGGTTTCAAGAGATGAAATAAACTTTGGAAGGAATATTTAGACTTAATATAACTCCACATGTCCATTTAATTACTTTTAAAAACTCCTAAATGTTTTTACTAGATCTCTCATCTTAGCCAATCAGAACTGGCATAGTGAGCAAGAGGATGAGAAGTGTGAAAACTTCAAGTGGAAACCTTTTTAAGGTGTGTCTGATGCCTCTAAGGACATGGAGGGTATTGAAACATGTATTCCAATCCATTTTAAATATTTTCATGGAAAACTAAATTCTTTTTGGAAGCCAAGTGTGTAAGGTGTGTGAAAGCAAAGTTTTCTTAACTGTAGGTAGTGATGGCTCACTTCTAGGATATTCTAGGTGATCAAGACCAAAACCAATGCATAGAGAGGCATATCTAAAACCCTTCCCCCTCATTCCAATCATCATAACTATCCATATTCAGTTTTATGACATTCAAATAAAGGTGAATAATGAAGACAATTTTTTGAGCTAGCAAAGGGAATTTCATGCCATTTTTCATGAGTTTCATGACTTGAGAAGCCACTTGTCTTTTCTAACCTTACATGGACCATTTAATCCTCTTCCCATGTACATGTAAATCATTTTATCATCTTGAAAAGTTTCCTTGTGACATTTTTACCTCTCTCTTTTCCTATCTCTCTCTCAAGTTATATAATAACTAGCCATTTTAGCCTTTATAAACTATGCTCCACCTGAGTATGGTAAATCCCTGTTCATTTTCATACCATGGATCAATCAATACTAATGATTGTTACCTCTTCCATGAATTTTCATAGTGTGTTCACTTAGATGATTTATTTTTCTTAGTGATAACTTATTGTTTCCTTAGTATTGTCATTTCATTCTTTCACCTATTTGCAGTTGGAAAGCTTCTTCTTGTAGGTTATGTGAAGTGTTATATTGATGTTTCAAGGTTGAGTGAGTTAGTCTATTCAAACAATGACATCCTAGGCCTATTTTATAGTCCTCATATCCTAAACATTCATCACAACCTCATAATGAAATATTGATGTGAGAAGATGCATATTGGAGAAGTGTATTTTTAGTTAGTTCCATGTTCTCATGTGTAACATGGATCTAGTTGGTAGTCATCAACTAATTTGGTGTATCACCTCCCTTAAGATAGTTTAATTTGAGATTTATCTCCCTTTTCCCTCACAATCATAGGTGTAGTAGTGGTCTACAAGTGGTACATCAAGGGAGCTAGTCATATCTAGAGATTCACCTCATTCTTAGGCTCACCCACAGCCTAGAGGCATTTCCATTGTGCCACTTGGATGAGGAGAGATGAGACATATCCTCAAAGGGTGTAAATCTAAGTGACAATAATTTTTGGCATGCCCAGTGGGAATCTTAGTCCAAGAAGTTGAATTTTTTTTGGCATTGTCTTTCATCACATCAGCCTTTAGAGGCATCTATCTAAACATCAATGGTGACTCTGAGATTACATTAGCTAGTCAAGCAGCCCAGGTATTCCTTTTGAAGATTTTTGATAATCATTCCTTATGTTTTTGTTTCTTGATGAATTTTTATGGCTAAATTTGGTGAAGAGTATTGTTTCACACAAGTTGGTGAGGTTTATCAAGCTTATGGCATTCCCTATCAGCATTGTCATGATCCTTACCAGCTCTAATATGATCTTTACCATCTAAAATATCATTCTTCCCAACTTGGTCATGATTTGTATCAGCACTTTTTTAATCCTTATCCTCATGAAGTTTTCAATCAACTTCAAGAGAGACTTTTCCAAGAGAAATTAGCTAAGAAAATTAATGACTTAGATTTGATATTTAAATTGTTGAGTCAAGGTGTGATGGAAGGTTTAGAGCCAAAAGAAGATCTTATGCTCAAGCACACCCCATCTAACCTTTCCCAAGAAAGTCCTCAAGATAAATCAGATTTTAATAAAGATATTTACAAATGGAAGGAACAAAACCAATCTATTTTATCCCAAGGTCTGCTTGCCCTTCCTCAAGATTTTCCAAAAAGATCCCCTATAATTCATTCTCAATCTGATTTTGAGTTCTATGTTTTACCTCGACCAACTAGTTCAACTTGTCCTCACCCTATCACACTTTTCCCTAATATACATATGGTGTGGGAACCTAAAGAAGAGAATTTGGTTGAGATAAATTTATAACTCTTGCTTGAACAAAGCATAGCTCCCTGGCAACCTCATTGGGCTAAGTCACCTGATTTCAAGATGCCTAGTCTTAGCATCACCAAGAATGAGGAGATTAAAGATCTTGTATCCCTTGAGAATAAAATTTTGGTTATGATAGTTAAGATGCAACTTGATAATCCTCAAGAGCTCCTAAATTCTGAAGAAGAGGTGAGTCCTTGTGTTGAGTCTTCTTGTTGTGTTGATAATAAAGAATGCCTTCCTTATGTTAAAGAAGAAATCTTGGATGAAGTACTTTTGGATTCTAAAGAAGAGGATGAAATATCTTATCTTGTTCCCCTTCATGAATTTTATCAAAGAGAAAATGAGGACTTGTGATAGTAGTTTATAAGCATATGCAATGAGTTTGAGTCTCTCAAGGGATCTATAACTTCCTTAAAGCTGATTGAAAGTGATGATAAGCAAGATGAGCAAGAACAAGCCTCTAATCAGCCTTGGGATGACTTGTTTTCAATCATTGTATCAGGTTACACTCCTCTTCAAGTATACTATGATCTAGTCAAAAATGGATAAGGTAACCTTGACACTCAAGTAAGTATGCAAAGGAAAAACAACTTTTCAAATCTATCCTTTCAAGAGACATATACATTCCATGATGATATGTTTGAAATAATCAATATGGGCTATCATACTCTCCACCATTTGGGAGAAAAACATCAGCTCTTTAAGAGTGGAACAATCTTCTATTGGCCTCAATATTCTAAAGAACAAGACACTACTCCTCTTGAAGTTATGCCTACTAAGAAGATGCAAGTTGATCTTGAGATGAAGAGTGGGCAATAATATGAGGTATGTGTACAATGCCAAGATGAATATGTTTACATTGGAGACATATTTTAGGATGATATACTTGAGATAAAATCATGTAAAGTGCCAAGGAATAGGTCTAATCCATCAAGTATCTAATCCAAAGAGCAACATGCTTGGCACTATGTTTCATCTCATGAAGAAGGAGTTGGAAGGAAATTTCCTTGTGATCCTAGAAAGGGAGGTATAATTAATTATTAGTTGTACATAGTGGTTTTTATTTATTTTATTTCACTAATTGCCTTGAGCACATGTGTGTTTATCTTGTTAGTTTGTTTGCTTTTTTTTGTGTGTGTCCTTTGTTTTGTGTGGTTGAGGTAATCAGTTGGTCTTGTATTGATCTAGCTTGTTGTCAATGTTCAAAGTACTATTGTTGTGTTTTATACTTTAGATGACTCTCTAAGTCTAATGGACTGATAAGGCTACTGATCTTTAGTATATCAGGCATACTAGCCCCATGAGTCACCAATTTGTTGACCAAATTTGACTATACAGGTCAAATTGGGACCCTTATAGGTAGAAACTTGATTTTTAAATGTTTTAAGGGGTATAATATCTATTTATAAGGTGTATTATAGGTTATTTGATATAATTTAATGTCATATTAGCCTTGGTCATTAGTCACTTTAGTCCTTATGTCATTTTGAGTCATTTTGAGGGTCAAAATGAGCATTACATGAATTATATGGCCTCTTTAGGAGATGTGAAGGTGTAAAAGGATGATGTCATGCCTAATGTGTCCTCATATGTCTTAAGCAACCATTTTTTAACTAAAAATTGGTAGGTTCTTCAGAAAAATAGGTAGTTTTCTTGAAAAAAATGAGCATTTAATGAGGTGTATAAAATGTTATAGCCTCCTAAAGCTAAGGACACTTTAGTAGTGTCTCTTGGTATTCCAAACACTTTTTATAGTGATTAGTTTGATTGGAATCTTTTATAAATGAAGAATATCACTTCTCTCTTCTTCCACTAGGCTTGGTAAGCAAGAATGGACTTCAAGTTTATACTTGGTATGGTCAACAAGAGAGGTTTCAAGAAAAATGCTCTTGGGGCTGTCTTATAAATTCAATTAGATTCCATTTTATGTTTTGTTGTATAATAATGGTGACCTATTCTTCATTAACCATTTTTAAGAAGTTGGCCTTTTTATGTTGCTTGCTAATCTGTACACCCTATAGGTTTTGTTCTTATTTGGATGACTCCATACAATCCAATTTTTTATTTTGATTCCGTAGGATGTTGAATCCCTCCTCTAATTTTGTCCATCCCTGGTTTCATGTTCCAAGGTGTTTTTAGGAGCACATCATCTCAATATTATAGACTACTCTCATTTGGGATGACAAGCCTATTTCCACCATTTTTAGATATTCATGATTTGAAAATGGGTTTATAAGGTTTTGATAGGTCCATTTATATGTTTTCAATTCCCTCTTACTTCCTTTTTACTTCCCAATCTCATTCTCCATACAATGTTGCATGGGTGCAATCATAAGACACCAATACAATTAATCTACTCTATGACTGTCATACACAATCAACCATGGTGAGTCACATATAATGAAGGTCTATACATAATTCATGGAGATTAAATTATGGTTTTAAGGTGTTAATCATGATATTAAGTAATAAAAAAACAAGCTATACATTCTAAAGAGTGTAAAAGGGGATTGTTGTAATCATACACAACACCTTCATACAGTCTATCATTAAAATGTGCACGTACAGGTCATATAATAGGGTTGAAAATTGAAAATGAGGTGTGATAAATTGTTTTGGGTTTTTAAATATCTTTAGGTTTCATTTAAACACCATTTATGAGATAAAAAATTATCGCGAAGGCAAATTATCTCAATACATGGACTATCTCATGCTCACTATCCATATACAACTCAGTGTATCTATAGCTTCTCAAGATGACATCATGGTTTAATGGGAGATTTGATAGGTGTTTCATACTTTTAAAATGATAAGAGTGAAATTAAAAACTTTATGAAAACATATAATTTATCAAAAACCCATAATCTTGCATACTGTCTAAAGTTTATACCCATTGCCTGTATATGAAAGTACCCACCTACAAATGGCATAACAGAGTTATAAAAGTCCTTGTATGGGGAATTTGGAATATGATAAAGCCTTACATTTAATAATATCATGTTTGTGATAATGATAGACTTATGTGAAGTGTAAAATGGGTAGGTAGAAGTGTAAACCATCTTTTAAGAGGTGATGACTGAATTCAGAGACACTTTCCCTAAACTAAGAAAACAAAGGTCTAGGCATTTTAATTAGGGTCATTTAACAAGGTTTCAAAAAGTTTTAAGGCATCTAAGTGACTAAACCTTGTAGACTCTGTATAAGATAAGGAATTTTAAAAATTTTAAGCATAGAGTATTAGTGTAAGCTAATTATTAGATACCTCAAAATTATCATTTAATCATTGATTCCATTCATTGACATCTACAAATTTGGAAGATTTGAGTAACCTTACACTTCAAGTTGGAAGTTATAAACCATGATTTCATGATAAAATGTTTATAGGTAGTGAAATGAATATATATGATCTAAAGGATCATAAAAAAGAAGGGATATACTTTTTTTTAGGTCCTATACTCACCTAAAAGTTTCTCTCTCCTAAGAAGTTGACCTACAACAAACTTTAACTCTTATACCTTCCATAAGAGAGAGTTAGGCATGAATACACATATAATATTAATGAAAGATGACCTCAAATGAATTAAAAACACATAAAGTGGATCATGGTCCTTTCTCAAGGTTCTAATGTTAGGTTTTATTCATAAAACCCCTACTCTACCATACACAGTCAACTATAGTCAACTGTAGTTAACAGTGACCCAAGTGGTGATTATTATAAATCTTGGACATAAAAAATGCATGTCACATGTGAATAAAATGACTATTAGTTGTAATTAAAATTTTAATAATAGCTTATACTAAGGTAATCAACTCCATAAGTGTGATTTACACCTATAGGTAGGGGAAATATGCAAGCATGGCCAACTTATCACTCAGGCCTAACTGAGTAGGATCATAGTTCAAGGTGTAAATATGGATGAGAAAGGTTTATAATCATGATGAAAACATATAAATTGATATTTACCACCATTTTACACTCTCATGATGTGGAAATAGGTGAATAAAAGGCTTAAATGTTACATCACATAGTTCAATCCTTAAATCATGCACGCATCTGTCATAACAGGGGTCTATCTTGGGTCTTTGAGGATTTGAAGATTCAAATGACCTAACCGAGAGATAAAATTTAATAAAAATAATATCCAAGACTTGAATAATCTCTTACAACATCAATTTTATTTTAGGAAATAGGGTAAGTACCCTCTATTTTGTATCAGATAGAGGGCACTTCCCTTTATGCATACACTGGTAGGTTGGAGAAGATGGGTGAGAAGGGTATAATTGAAGATAAAGAGACAATTAAATAGTATTTTATAATTTTAAATACACCTAGGGAAAACATGGAAACATATCACATAGGGATTAATCCCAAAAGGATGGCCTAGACCCTTAAACTTGCAGGTAGGCCTAATAGGCAAGGTTTAGGCTTAGAAGCCAAATGAAGAGTCACTTACACTTATAGCCTTAGATATGATTTATAATAAATTTAATAATATTTATATGGTCATAATAGACATGTATAATTTTTTATAATGCAAAACAACCCCTGAGGAAACCAATTTTAGCTCAAAGATAGTCCAAGCATGTAGGAAATGTGAAAATAAGCTCGATAAGGTGATTTCAAATGCTCACATCTTTCATGAGGATTTACATGGAGGTAAATTAAGTTTATATTTATTATCAGGGGTTTTTAGATTTGATCTTATGTAATTTTTTTCAACTTCAACATATCATCTTTATGAACAAAGATTAAGAGGGTAAAATAGGGCGAAACTCACCAAAACCCTTGCTAGTGACCAGTTTGAGGGGATGGAGTAGTTAGTGCACACAAATGGAATTTTTTAAAATAATGATGGTTGGATATTGTATATAAATCTTCAAGTATACTCCCCATCCTTTTGGACTATATAAAAGTGTATGGATGGGTATAAAATATGGTATTTTTTAAATCATTTTATGCATTGTGTAGGTTATAGGAGGTTTCAAGAGATGAAATTAAATTTGAAAGAAATATTGAGACTTAATATAACTCCCTATTTCCATTTCATGCCTTTTAAAAACTCCTGAGTGTGACTTCTAGAGCTCTCATCTCAGCCAGTCAAAACTAGCATAGTGAACAAGAGGATGAGAAGTGTGAAAACTTCAAGTGGAAACCTTTGTAAGGTGTTCCTGATGAATCTAAGGCCATAGAGGGTATTTAAACATGTCATCCAATCCATTTTATATATTTTAATGTAAAAATAAATTATTTTTGGAATACAAGTGTGCAAGGTGTGTGAAAGAGGATTTTTCTTGACTACAGGCAGTGATGGCTCACTTCTAGGAGATTTCAAGTGATCAAGACTACAACCAATGCATGGAGAGGCATGTATACAACTCTTCCCCCTAATTAAAATAATTATACCTATACCTAATAAGTTTTGGTATGTTTAAATAAATGTTAATAATGAAGGCAAGTTTATGAGCTAGCAAAGGGAATTTCATGCCACTTTTCATGAGTTTCATAACTTGGGAAGCAACTTGTCTCTTCTAAACTTTCATGGTCCATTTAACATCCTATTACCATAAAAATTTAACTAATTTTATTATCTAGTGTCATCATGACCTTTGGACTTCTCTCTTATCCTTTCTCTCTCAAGTTCAATAACAACTAGCCATTTTGGCCTTTATAAACTATGATCCACCTGAGTATGGAAAAGTCCTGCTCATTTGCATATAATGGATCAATAAATACAATTTATTTTTACCTCTTATATGAATATTCATAATGTGTTCACTTTGATTATTAATTTTGGTTAGTGATGACTTGTTATTTCCTTAGCATTGTTGTTTCATTCTCTCACCTATTTGCAGTTGGAAAGCTTCTTCTTGTAGGTCATGTGAAGTGTTCTATTGATGTGTCAAGGTTGAGTGAGTTAATATATTCAAATAGTGTCATCCTAGGCCTTTTGTCTAGTCCCCCTATACTAAAAATATATCATAACCTCATAATTAAATATCGATGTGAGAAGATGTAGATTGCAAAAGTATGTGTTTAGCTAGTCCCTTGTTCTCATATGTAACATGTAGTTGGTTGGTAGTCATAAAATAAGGTTTTGTATCACCTCCATTATGATAGTTTACTTTTATATTTCTCTCCATTTTTCCTCACAATAATAGGTGTAATAGTGGTCTATAAGTGGTACATCAAGAGAGCTATCCCTATCTAGAGATTCACCTCATTCTTAGGCTCACCCATAACCTAGAGGTGTTTTAATTATGCCACTTGGATGAGGAGAGATGAGAAAAATACTCAAAGGGTGAAAATATAAGGGAAAAAAATAAACTAACTCAAACACTAAATAACTTGAGATGAAAACTCCCTCCTGGATAAAAGGGGAAGTTTGAAACTTTTATTACTTAATGACATGAAGGATTTAGTAAGACATGTAGCCTTTTGACCTTTAGTGTTGATGCCTCCATATTATTCATGGTGTTTTCCAACTTCATTGGCATGATGTTCAATTATAACAAAGTAGCTCCATATAGGTTGGATATGTAAATAAACTCTTGGTGTATCCAAATATTCTCAACCTTCTCATGTACTTGGCCCTTGATGTTCAAGTTTGAAATATGACAGTCTTCTCAATTTCGCTCTCCTCCTTGACATAATTTACTTGATGTTTGGAAACACCAATCTTTCCTTCACCATGTTCCCACAACCTTAAATGTGGTTTTACCTTAGATGGATCTCTTTAATGTCTTTTAGGTACAAAAATATATACCTTAACATCATTACCTTTGTTTATAAATTCTTGTACACTATTATCATCAAATGGCTTCATGATTGTAGGTTCTTGACCAACAGAATGACCTTCATCTTGATATTTGATTGAACACTCAAGATCATGTTTATTATACTCATAAGCAAACTTGTCATCAAATATGCAATATTTTGGTGAATAAAAAGCTTTACTCAACTTATCAAATTTCTTGCATATGGCATTAAACTTCTACCATAAATCTTCTTCCTAATGAATGTCATCTTCAAGAGTTATTTCCTCTACCTTGGTCTTATGATACTCTCTTAGGACTACCACTTCTTAAGGAGTGACTTGACATTAATCCTTGATAGTACACTCTACTTCATTCTTGATATGGTAATCTATAAGTTCATGATCAGACATGGAGTCTTATTCAAATACCTCTCTCTTCAAGTCTTGGCCACATTCCTCATGGAAAACTACAAAAGTGTCTTCAATATGTTTCTCCTCATTCAAAAAGGTAGGATTGATATTTTTCTCACCAAGGGGATTCCATATGGTGATTTATTCCTCATAGTCACTCATGGAATCTTCTTGATTAGCCATGAATTGAGTTTGCTCTTCTTCACTTGCTTCTCTCAGGATGGGCTCTTACTCAAGAAGGGGTAAGGCAGAAGGTTGATGGATAGGCTCATGTGAAGGAGATGGAATATGAGGTGAAGTGGAAGGTTTATGAATTAAAGATGGAGTGTGAGGCATAGGAGAAGGCTTATGAGTGGATTTAAGAAAGATAAAAGCACTAGTAGGATCATAGGGAAGTGGATTCTTGGACTGATTAAAAGGACTAGCATCTACATAAGTAGGAACTACATATTGCCAATAATATATTTGTGTATAATGAATGGAATCACCTAATTATATATGAAAATAATCATAGGAGTACTCTTGAGGCTGATAGGCATCATGGTATGAATGATAGGGCTCATATTGGGACTGATAAAGAGGTGTTTCTTGATAGGTTTCTTGGTAGCCTTACTCATAAGGTTGTCTAACAACATGGCATCCATATGGAGAGGGAAATGAAGAGATATAGGGCTTCCATGACTCATAGGATTGATATCCATTCTGATAGGACTATTGAGGAGTAAAATGTGGTTCATAGCAATGTTGATAGGGAGGTTCATGATAGGGATATTGGCTATAGTTATTCATATCAACTTCATATGTTAGATGAGAGATAAAAATTGATAAAAAAATCATTGAGATATACCTGGGATGCTTATAAATGGAAGTTATCATTTGGATTCACCATTAGTGTTAACTTGTTTGCTTCCAAAAGCTAATTAAAAGAAAGACACACTAATAATATTCCCACTCTCTTGAACCTTTGTCACATTGAGCATGTCAAAAACTATTGTCACTTGGATTTTCACCCTTTTAGGAGATGTCTTAGCTCTCCTCATCTAAGCGGCATAATTAAAACACATCTAGGGTGTGGGTAACCTAAGAATGAGGTAAATCTCTAGATAGGGATAGCTCCCTTGATGCACCACTTGTAGATCACTATTACACCTATGCTTGTGAGGGAAAAGGGAGAGAAAAGTAAAATTAAATTATCCTAAAGGAGGTGATACACCAAATTATTTGATGGATACTAACTAACTACATGTTACACATGAGAACAAAGAACTAACCAAACATACACTTCTCTAATCTGCATCTTCTCACATCAATATTTCATTATGAGGTTATTGTATGCAATAAAAATTGCATGATGTATATGGATTAATCTTGGATTAGATAAGATAGATCACACCTTCACTTATGATTGGGTATACACTTTTTAAGTGAGAGCATGACCAATGTGGGGATCTAATAGACCTGATTAAGGGATCACTTGTATCACTTGTCACAATATATCATGTTAAGAAGGGTTCTAAGGTCTACAGTCTAACATAATCTCACAACCCTAAAATATTCCTATGATTTTATATTTCACTTATGCTAATAAACAAGTGCAAACTATTTGAATAACAAGAGAAGTAAATTAATCTAGTGTGCACCAAATTTTGTGGCACAATGTGAGGGGTTAGATGAAAATAAATCAAATATGTATAGGGAAATTCAAATAAAGTATCACTCCCTTGGCCAATGGGGCTTTGTAAGAGGTTATTATGGTTCATAAGGATCACTTTATTATGCCAAATCATCCAAGACCTATCCATAAGACTAGATTCTCTAAAATAATAAACCTAAGCTAAGACTCCTCAAGTAGAATGATGGAAGAACAATTTATGTAAAAGCATAAGTGAATAATAAATCTTGATTGCATATTATAATAATGATTGAAATGACCTTGTATATATAGGAGTATCTCACCCTAAAATCATCTAGACATGTCGATTGTACTAGGTTGACCTAGCACATTTTTGGTTTAATGCCTAAATTCTATGCTAGGTTAGTTGAAAGGCTAACAAACCTAAAGAGATAAAGTGACCTTAAACTATACTAGGTCAACTAGGTCATTTGAGTTTGCTGAGTAGGCCAAAAGGGTACCAAGCAAGGAGAAGAAGGATAGAAAGAGGAATGTACAAGGGAGGAAAAATAACTTAGGGAAAGGTTTTAGGAGATGAATGGATTGGAAATAATGTGGCAATAAGGGAAAATAATCTCACAAAGCACCAAAGCTCTATGCACCCCTTTCTTGGTGCACCCCTTAAGGTATACACTCAGAGAGATTGAGTCACGACAAGTTTTTGCAAGATGTAAAGTGTCAATATTTGATAAAAGTTAAAAATATAATCTATATACATATGACCCACTCAAACCTCATCATGTATCAATAAGGTGCAATAGGGGATGGTTCTTCGAGAAATAACATAAGGACACACATAATGATGATGTTAAAAAAAGTTGAAGTATTTTAAAAAGCATAAAATAAATGAAATTAAATGATAAAAAAGGGAAACTAATCTAAAAAATAAAATTGATGTGTACCTTGACTTAATTTTTATCAGGAGATGGTTATCAACTATGTTTTTATTTTTGATTATGTAGGGCACAGAGACTACTTTTGACAAACCCAAGGATATAAAACTAAAGAGAAAAAACAAACAAATGCAAGAAAAACCAAGATAACTGGTGCTATATGGATAGGACATACTTGGGAATTTGGCAAGCTGAGCGATAGGTATTATGTTAGACCAAATGACCAAGTTAAATAATAAGAGTAAATTAGGTAACCAAAAATCCAAGGCTACTAAAGATCAAAAAACTCAAACAAGTAAACCTCAAGTAAGAAAAGGTAAACTCACCAATTCAAACCAAGGATACATGTTTAAAAAGGAATGATAAACAAGAAAAATCAATGGTAAAAAGAAAAAAAATGATAAAAAAAACATTGATGAGTGAGCAGTAACAATCCACATCTCACTCAACAATGGAAAAAGGTACATAAAAAAGAAAACAACATTGATGAGTGAGTAGTAATAAACCACATCTCACTCAACAATTGAAAAAGGGTATGAACTCAGGGGTCCATAGTAGTAGGATAGAAAAATCACGATAAATAGGAAAAAGAAAATATATCAAGTCTAGTAAATGTAAGATGAAGTAAATAATATGATCCAAAGTTTCTCAAACATGTTGTATTGCATCTAAGGATAGATAAAATTGAAACAAAGGAGTGCTGACATATTTTTAAGAAATGAAGAATAAGGAATTTAAAGAAAAGTTAAAATAGATTTGGAATCATAATTTGGCTATCAAGGGGGGAGATGAAATGGGTGGAGAGGAGAATGAAGGAAAAACTAAGGTAGAAATACTCTTTATCGAAGTCAAGACACTCAAATTTGGTTTGTCAAAACAAGAGGAATTTCAACCTTAGGGACTCTAAAGAACTTCTCTTTGCTACAAAAGTCTTAGATCAAAAATTGGAGTATATAGATCATCCCATGAAGGTTATATGCATGAAAAGTAAAATAGACCAACCTCCTCATGATGTATTCCTCGCTCTTTAGGACCTCTTACAGAGCCATTGGTCTATTGTGAAGATTAGGTAATTACATGAGAAAGTAAGTAGCACCATAGATTTTTTTGAATTCCCCTATTCCAATCTACTAGCCTACCACATCCCAAATGACTTTAGCTCTATATAAAGCTGACTGTGGATTCTAAGATTTGATTAAAGATAAGAATGTGCTTTTAATCATGTCTTTTGGTGTGATTTTTAATTTTAATATTTATATGTTACCTTTTAGATATCATTGCCTTTTTTTCAAATGATTTGGATTTTAACTTTATTTTGATGGATTTTTCTAATTCCTCCTCTATACGGATTTATAAGACCAAACATGGGTGCTAAAGATGACTTACATTTGAAAAATTGGGACAAGGTTGCTAAGAAAGAGAAACTTCAAAGAGCATGGGGTCTAAAAGTCTCATAAATCTAGGTTAAATAAAAGTGCTATCTTGACTTCAACCTTGTTTTATCTAATGTGGAGATGAGAGAAAGAGGAAATCAAGAGGAATGACACATGGAACAATTTGAATTACGTCAAAATGCAAAAAAATGTGACAAAGGGAAAAAAGAAGGATAAAATGATAATAAAAGTGATTCCTTATCATAAGAATGAGGGAAGTGGAGGAAAACATGCTAACATAGATTGTTTTCAAATTTCATCTAGCAAAAGAAGCAAAATCTAATGTCTAATAACAAGGATAAAAATAAATAAGAAGAGAATGGTAATTTTATGAGGGTCAGGTCTTATCCATGACATTACAAAGTAAATAATAAAAAAGAGACCCACAAGGGTGTTAATAAGTAAGAGAAAAGTAAAGTGAGGGACCCTTTTTACAAAGCACCCCACAAAAGAAAAACCCAAAGGATGTCAAAACAACATTGGTAAGCAGAAAAAAGAGAAGGAATAATAAGTAAAATATGATGGTTTTGTGAGGGATGCCAGGTCCTCATAAGCTTAAGAAATGGAATTTGAGATGGGAGATTAGTGAGCTATGCATTGAGATCCCACTCATCATAACCCATGAGAAGATTGTTAGATATAGGTACATATTGATTAAGGAGGTCTTCACAAGGAGGAACTAAAGAGCATGGAAATTTGTGTTGATAAAAATGAGAATTTTTAGAAGTAGGTTAGAAATTATATTGAGATGATGAAGTAATAGATTCATATTAATCTTGAAGAGTAGAAGTGTTAGTATCAGGTTGGTTATCATTGGAAGAGTGATTATCATTGGTATTAGAAGATGATTAAAGAATGATATAAATATAATGGGATGTATTATCCAAGAGAGAATCATAAATTGGACCATCATCAAAGGTTATAAGATCTTCTTTCCCCAACTCATTTAAATGAGTTGGAGAATAATTTTGGATAACACGGTATGTTTGAGAAGGAGGCAAGGTGTAGATAGGTTGTAAATCAATGAAAGCCACCACCCTTCACATATTAGTTATGTTAACCACATTCTCTTCAAAATTTGGTTCAAAAAGACTTTCTACGTTATTGGTGGAAGGAGTGAGCTTGTCTTAACTTTCTTGGATTGGTTGATGATTAAGTAAAGGATCTTTATAGATAGCTAAATGAATGTTTGCTTGATTTAAGGCTTGAGCTTTATCATGAGTTTTGTAGTCCTTGAGAGCATGTTAATAAGCTTGTTAATGCTTTTAAATGATATAATCATGATCAAAATTAGGTCCAAGAAGAAATTCCATAGCTAAATTATGAAGTTGTCTATAGGTATCATGAGAGTGACCCTAACTACCATGAAACCAACAAAACTTGCTAGGATCATACTAGGTTTTCATAAGATGAATAAGGTCAATCTTTCAAGGAAGAGGCCTAGGTAGAAATTTAATTAATTCAACTATGGAAAGAGTTTTATGAATATTAATGTTATTTGGTGAAGAGAAATGATGATTATAATATTGTCGAGAAGAAGAAGCTAGTTCTAAAGAAGGGTTAGGACTGACAACTTGAACATTGTGAATGGTATCATATGAATTACTAACACCATCATTGGTAATATTTCCATTTTTGTTATTAACAGACAAGGACCCATGAAAGGTTGGGGTGGCTAAAATTGATGCTTAAAGAAATATTATCATTTAGCCTAGTTAATGGCATCCTCTAAGGTATGTGGAGAAAGGGTGCAGACTTGATATTGTAATTTAGGGTAAAGAGCATTATTAACAGATGAAAAGTATTATCATCAGCCATGTTACATTAACACTTGTTTAACAAAGTCTTCCATCATTTCACAAAGGCTTGGGAAGTTTTGTTTACAATTGATGAAATGGGCCAAAGTGTTTTCAAAAAGATCATTATTATGGAATTATTGTACTAAAGCATTCACTAAATCCTCCAAACTAGTAATATAATGAGATCTAAGTTGATTATACCAATCCAAGGCATCACCTGTGAGGGTTTTGGTAAGGATTTTGGTAGTAGAAAAGGTGTTAAATTTAACCGAATCCTTATAAAGATTTCCAAATGTCTTAAGATGAAGGATAAGATCAGTTGATCCATTATAAGAAATTTTAGGTGTTATACCTCCAATTTTAATGTTATCAATTCAGGTAGTAAGAAGTTCATTTTATAAATTCTTGATGACTTTTTTGACTAATGGAGGTTGAGGAATGAGATTTCCTTGAATATCTTCAAGAGGGGGACGAGGAACACTTTTTTATGTGTACCCCAAGTCATTGGTTGAGGATTGGATTGAAGATTAATAAGGTGGTTTTGCATTCACATCATTTGATTCATATTATGATCATGGGATATGTTTATTTGATTGAGAGTTTGCAATAATAGTTTATGAGTTTGATTAGTGTTATTAGAATAAGTAGTATTTGTGTTTTTATTGGTATTAGTGACTTGGTACCAATATTAGTGTTGATATGAGCTTGAGAAGAACTGTGAGAATTTGAGGCACTAGTGGCAAAATTTTCTTGTAAATAAAAATATGGACTAGTAAATGGTTGAGAAGAAGAAGCACTAGAAACATGAGTGCCTTGGGTAGAAAACAATGAACTACTGGAAGCATTAAGTGTAGTGGGTGCTATGAGAGGCCCACTAGATGTAGAACTAGCCATGTTATTTGAGATACTAGGCATGGAGGTAGAAGAAGTTAAAGAAGAAGATTTAATGGCATACAAAGGAGTCAATATTGAAGGAAGAGGTTGAGAAGCAAAGAAACTAGTACCCTAAAATCTAGTTGAGAAAGTGGAAGTAGGAGAATGAGGTTCTTCAACTTGATGGCCAATCATGAGGTTACATATAGTGGAAGGATCCTTCCCTCTATGTTGAGGGAATTACATGATAAAGAAAATAATTTTAGGAATATAATCTAACTCAACCTGATCCTCTAAGAGAAGAGGAGGGTTTTTCTACAAAGAGATATGAGGAGGGGTCCCATAGTTCATTATGCAGGTTGCAATAAACATTATTAGCATTCTCGAAAGGAACCCTACTTTGTCTATGAGAGACCCTATTAGGATTGGTAAGTTTCATCATGTTTTCTGACTAAAATTTAGTGTTATCACCAAATATATGGTCCATGATGAAAGGAAAAGAAGCAAAATGAGAAAGCAAAGAATTAAAAAGTGACTAAAACCAAACTAGGTCAACCTGGTCGACCTAGTGCAAAAATAGGGACTGTGAAGCTGTACAGGGTCCACAAGATTGACCCAAATAAAGAACATAGAGTAATAGAAAAGGGTAAAAATCTTATAAATAGTGATAGGTCAACTAGGTTGACCTACTATAGTGTACAAGGGTTTAAAAAGATGCTAGGTCAATAGGGTAGACCTAGTGTAGTGAACAGGAAGTAAAAGAAAGAGTTGATAATAAGTTTATGAAATGAAACAAGATATTTCATAGTTGATCTAAGAAAGTAAATGTTGAAAGTAAATAGACAACTAATTGAATTGATGTTAGCCAACCCAATTGATGCACACAAAATAAAAACCTTCCACTAACATTGGCTAATGCAAGTTCTTACACACAAAATTGAACAAAGAGCAAGCAAACAACTTGGAAGTAAAGCTAACTAATTGGTCAACCTATAATTTTAATTATATTATTAAGATTAATTTTAAATGATAGGGATTTGGATGTAATAAAGGTATTAGATAGCAATTTATGGATGGTTTTAGGTGATTTTAGGATGAAAGAGACTATAGTGACAATGATATAGGCTTTGTATTGGGGCCTACCCCCTCACGTCACACACTACAGTGATAAAGGTGTCGGTGATTCACTATAATATACCATTAACCACAATGTATACTTTTATATAGCATCAAGTCAACTTCCCCGTTAGTGATGAAATCCAAATATGTTGGGCTAGGTATTCAAATGTTAAAATGGTTGTTGATGTTATGTGACTTGGTCATGTGTGCGTAAAATAAAAATAATGAAACTAAGTGGTTAATTAAAAACCTCTTAATTAGACTATGTGAACTATTCTAAGCATGTAAACAATTGAAAGAAGATATTTGATTAACATACAAGGTGAATTCCAGCTTTTAAATAAGGTATAGTGAAGACACTATAAGCACAACATACATAACTAAGTCAACACAGTCAAGCTAGTAATATTGAAGACAAGGTCTGAAAAACCTACTAGGTCAACCAAGTTTACCTAGTTGTTTTAGACAACACATAGAACATAAAACTGTGTCAACCAGGTCAATCTAATTGGCTATGTAGGGGTAGTTTTGAAGACTACAAAATTGAAAGGAAAGTATAGAATAGAAAGAGATAGATAATTATTGATCAAGAACCTTTGAGAAATGTATCAAAAATATATAAACTAGGTCAAGTTGAGTGACCAATAAATACATAAACCTATTGAATTTTTTTTAGAAATGTACTAGGTCAACTTGGTCAACCTAGTAGGTTGAACAAGATGTCTAAAAATGCACTAGGTCGAGTTAGTCAACCTAGTAGGCTAATCTGGAAGTTTGTAAAATTGAAACCTATACTAGGTTGAGTTCATCAAATAGAATACACATGAACTGACTACAAAGTGGCTAAAAATATGCTAGGTCAACCTGGTCGACCTAATAGGTTAAATTAGAAGTCTAAAATGTGTTAAAAACTTGTATTAGGTTGAGCTGATTGATCTAGTTACTTGTTCATGCACACAAAGAAAAATAACTAGGTCGATAGAATCAAACTAGTATGTCAAAATATATGATAGAAATGATGATAAAAATAATTAAATAAATAAAAAAAGTGAACAAATCTTGCAAGGGTTTGATTTACACTGGGTTCACTAGAATGTATGCAATCGAAATTGCATGATGTATATGAATTAATCCTGGATCAAATAAGATAGATCACACCTACACTTTCGATTGGGTATATAGTTGTTAAGTGAGAGCATGAACAATATGGGGATCTACTAGACTTGATTAGGGGATCACTGTCATAACATATCATGCTAGGAAAGGTTCCAAAGCCTACAATCTAAGACAGTCACACAATAACCCTAAAAGATTCCTATGATTTGATATTTCACTTATGCTAATAAATAAGAGAGTAAAGTATTTTAATAAAAAGAAAAGTAAATTAATCTAGTGCACACCAAATCTTATGGCATAATGTGAGGGGTTAGATGTAAAACAATCAAATATGTATAGGGAACTTAAAATAAAGTAGGTATGAGTAACACCCTAATACATAGACTATGAAGAGTAATATTATTCTAGGTAACACTTAAGCTACTTCTATCTACTAAAATATAGGAGAACAAAGTTATAATATACTTACCTAAATGTGATCCTATCATGATTTAATCTCTCCCTTAGCCAATGGGGCTTTGTAAGAGCTTTTTATGATTTGTAAGGATCACTTTGTTAGGTCAAAGCATCCAAGACCTATCTACAAAACTAGATTCTCTAAAATAAGAAACTAAAACTAAGACTCCATAAGTAGAATGGTGGAAGAGTAGATTGTGAAAAAGTGTGAGTGAATAATAAATCTTGATTGCATATTCTAATAATGATCAAAATGACCTTGTATATATAGGAGTATCTCACCCTAAAATCATTTAGACATGTTGGTTATGTTAGGTTGACCCAATCGACCTAGCACATTTTTGGGATAATACCTAAAGTTTGTGTTAGGTCAGTTGGAAGGATAACAAGCCTAAAGAGCTAAAGTGACCCTAAACTACACTAGGTGAATCAGGTTGACCTATTTTTTTGAGTAGGACAAAAGGGTATCAAGCAAGGAGAAGGATAAACATAGTAAAAGACAAGAGGAATGTGCAAGGGAGAAGAAACAACTTATAAAAAGGTTTTAGGAGATGAATGGATTGGAATTAATGTGCTAATAAGGGGAAACAATCTTTACAAGCACCAGAGGACTTCCCAACACTTTCTTGGTGCACCCTTTAAGGCATTCACTTGAAGAGATTGAGTCACGACAGGTTCCTGCAAGATATAAAGCATCAATATTTGATAAAAGTTAAACATATTGTGTATACAATTATGATGAATGTTTATGCTAGAAGGACTAGAAAAGAGGCCTATAATGAATCTAATTTAATAGACTAACTCACTAAACCTTGACACATCATAAAACATTTCACATGACCTATAAAAAGAAGCTTTCTAACTGTAAATAGGTGAGAGAATGAGACAAAAATACTAAAGAAACAACATTCATCACATAATCAAGATCAATAATTAAAGTGAGCACACTATGAATAGTTATAGAAGAGGTAAAAATCAATAGTATTTATTGATCCATAGTATGTAAATGAGTAGGGCTTCACCATACTCAGGTGGAACATAGTTTACAAAGGCCAAAATGTCTAGTTCTTATAGAACTTGAGAGAGAGAGGAGAAGAAATAAGTACAAAGGTAAAAAGGACACTTTTCAATATGATAAAATGAGTTACATGTGTATGACAAAGGAGTGTGAAATTAAACATGCAAGGTCAGAAGAGACAAGTGGCTTCCCAAGTCATGAAACTCATGAAAAGTGGCGTAGGAGTTGTCATTTTGTATAAGGAAACTACCTTCATCATTCACCCCTATTTGAACATCCCAAACCTAAATAGGAATAGGTATAATGATTGGAATGAGATTTAAGGGTTTAAAACATGCTTCTCCATGTATTGGTTGTATTCTTAATCACCTAGAATCTTCTAGAAGTGATCCATCACTACCTGTAGTCAAATAAAACTCCTATTTCACACACTTTGCACACTTGAATTCAAATTTGGCTTAAATTTCCAATGAACATCTCTAAAAGGGGGTGAAATATATGTGTTAAGACCATCCATGGCCTTAGAGGCATCATGCACACCTTAAAAGCAACCCACTTGAAGTTTTTCACCCTTCTCACTATCATATTCACTAAGCTAGTTTTAATTGGATGAGATGAGATCTATTATTTGAAAAATTAGGAGTTTTTTTTAAGAAATAAATTATCATGGGTAGTTATATTAAGTCTCAAGCTACCCCTCCATGTGATTTTCATCTTCAAACTCCTTTTAAATACTATAAACACACAAAATTACCAAAAATACCCTATTTTATACTCTATCTATACAATTTCATATACTCCAACAGGATGAGGAGTAACCTTAAGAGTCTCATAAAACATTCCATCATCATATTGGGAAAACTATGCCAATTGGGTGCACTATCTTCTCCATCTCCTCAAAGGGTGAAAATCCAAGTGACAATAATTACTATTCATAGTAATGGTCTAAAATGATTCAGATATAAATGTATTTCTATTTTGTAAATTTGAACATAATCTTTTTTTATCTATGTTATTTATTCTCATTCTATTATTATTTGAATCATATCCAATGCCTCCATATAAGTGTGGGATCTAATTCCTATATCTTATATTTTAAATAAGTAGATTTGGCTGTTTAGATCACCAGATTATGTATTATGAGAATAGTCATTGAGATGTGATTTAAATACATGTCTCCTTCTCATTCCATAAAATAAAGAATCAATTATACAATAGAGAATAGAATAGAGAGAGAAGAAACATTCAAGTGTAATTTCATGCATTTGTATATGTTATTTTTGATATTGAAGTTATAATAAAGTTCAACATTCCATTCCATTATTGAGTAAAAGTTGATCTTGTTCTGAAGAAGGAGCAAGGGCCCACTTCTCTCTGAAGATTAGGGTAATTGGTATTTTTAATTTATATTTTAAAGTGTATTTATTTTGAATAGGTATATCTTATTTTAATGTAAAAGTGTGATTTCCCTTTCAGTGCAAAAATTGATTTCTCTTTCAACGTAAGTGTGTTATCTTTTAATGCAAGTGTGTTTTCATTAAATTAAAAGTTTGTTTAATTTTAATGCAAGTGAGTTTATTTGATACAAAGTGTGTCTTTCAAATCTCATAAGTAAAGTTTGTTAACTCATCTTCATATTCAGAATTTATCAGGAAGCAGTCTAGGTGACAATAGGCAAACAACATTCTAACATTCTAAAATATAACACTATCCTACCTAGTCAAGAAAGTTGAGTGAGAATACCATGGTGTCTTATGCCAGGTGTTTAAGTTATGGATGTTAATAGTGTAAACTAGATAATCCTTTTAACAAGGAATTCCATAGGAGATATTTAGTTAGCAAACCTTTCTAGATTTCCCTTTTTTGTAACATAGAATTAGAATATTATTTACTATTTTTAAAATTAAAACATCATCATTAGAGTAAAAATCCCAAAATAACAAACTATAAACTCAAATATCCAACATCTCATTGCATATAGCCTTGGATACTGGTCCTAGTTGAAAATGACACCGATCTATTGATTGGTTAAATGAGAGGTATAATGATAATCTATCATTTTTAGTGCTATTGCCTGGGACTCTTAATCATTAAATTTTAATGAGGTCATATATTAGAGTTATATAAGGAAAATTCAAAAACATTCATGATAACACATGAACCAATTAGGTTGAATCTTGTGCCCACTCAGGTGCGTCCACAAAATTTTTATTAATAATGAAAATCAAATACAATATAAGTGTGCCTTTCTGATTCCATACAAAGCTTTTATCAATTTACACACTTTGCGTTCTACACCCACTTTCTCAAAACCTTGAGGTTGTTTCATATATACTTCTTCCTATAAATCGCCATTCAAAAATAACTTTTAACATCCATCTGATTTACTTTCCAACCATTCTGTGATGTTAAGGCAAGTACCATATGAATATTTTACCATTTGGTAGTTGGTGCAAATGTTTCCTCATAGTCAATACCTTCTTTTTTTTCATATCCTTTTACAACAAGTCTAGCCTTATGTTTTCAATGGAGCCATTCAATTTATACTTAGTCCTATAAACCCATTTGCATCCTATGGGTTGAATATGTGGAGGAGGATCAACCAAAACCCAAGTATTATTGTTAAGTATGGCATCATACTCACTTTGCATTGCCTATTGCCAAACATGTTTAGTAGATGCCTCCTCAAATGTAGATGGCTCAATGGAAGAAGTAGTAACAACCATTGCATAGTTTACCTATTTACCAGAACTCTTGGGATAAGTTAAACCAATTTCATCTACTTTCAAGTCAGAAAAAGTAATTTGAGCCCATTTTGGATACTTATTCAAATTAGTCAAATCAGGAACACTAGAGTTCTCATCATGTGAATGATTCGAAGGAATACTTAGATAATTTTTAGCATTTTATAAGTCATAAAATTTTAAACTAGTAGATGAAGGAGAGGAAAGTGAGGAGATATTAGTATCATACCACAACCTCAAAGATGTGCCCTCATTACTCAGTCCCTGATCATTTTTTGTAATTTTCCTCTCTAACTTGTCAAATTGAGAATCAATCTGTGGAGTGTTCATAGTGCCAAATTCATTAAATACTACATCTTGACTCATTATGAATTTGCTTATATCCTATGCAAGAAAATGATACCCCTTTTTATTTTTTGAATATCCAAGAAAGATGCATTTTTAACTTCGTAGTTCCAGCTTAGTTCTATGTTTAGTGGGAACCAAAGCAAAATAAAGGCATCCAAAAACTTTCAAGTGTTTAACTTTTAGTTTAAACCCATACCAAGCCTCATATGGATTTTGTCCCAAAATTTCTACTTTGGGGGACATTTTCTCAAATACACTACAGTACCAATGGCTTCTACCCAAAACTTATCATTGAGCTATTTATAATGCAACATAGTTCATATTGTGCCCTCTAAGGTTCCATTAATTTATTTAAATACTCTATTGTATTGCGGAGTGTAAGCATTACTATATTGTTTATGAATGCCATTCTCCTGAAAATAATTTGAAAACTCATTCAAAGTATACTCACCACCATTATCTGAATGAAGAGTGGCTAAGTGTGAACCTTTTTCTTTTTCAACTAAGTGTAACCAATCAACAAACTTAGTGAAAAATTTTGATTTGTTTTTCATGAAAAATAACCAACACATCTTAGAAAAATCATCAATAAACAACACAAAATATCTACACCCTCTAATGGATGACTTTTTCAAGTCACATACATCACTATGAATTAACTGCAAACATCTGTTAGCTCTCCAAGAAGAATTCTTAGGGAATTTTTTTTGATTTTATTTTCCCAAAACACATGATTCACAAATAATACTATCTTTGTGAAAAGTGGAAAACCCACTCAACATACCATATATATTAAATTCCACTAAAGAGTGAATATTCAAATGTCCATACTAGAGATGCCATAATCACTATGTAGACATAGCACCTGTAACTATTTCAATAACTGCTGCAAGTTGTATTGTGGGCGGAAGTACTTTAAAATAAAATCTAACCAAATTTCCATCCTCATTTCCTATATACATGGTTTTATAACCATCCTTCACTGAATTGATATGGATGAGCCTATTTTCAAGCACAATTTGATAAACTTTCTTTTGAATAATTACCAAGGAAATAAGATGTTTCTTCAATGTGGGAACATACCAAACATTGTCTAAGTATTTTATAGAACCATTAGGAAGAAGAATATGAATAGATCCAAGTCTTAGTGGAGTATGCATAGACTTATCTACCAAATAAAATGGAGAGAGAGAAGCTTCTTTGAAAGTACAAAAAAAGTCCTACCTAGATGTCATGTGTTTGGTTGCTCCTGTATCTCAAACTCATACATCTGTGAGCTCATCTCTAGCCTCATATTTTTTATAATTAATGTACCCTAAAATAGTGAATGTAGATTCATGAGCAACATTGATAGACTCATCATATTCATGGTTAGCATATTGAGTAGAGTTAGACTTAGTTTTTGTGGCCTCTAAATCTTGTCAAAAGGAATCCTACATTGAGAGGCAATGTGACCAAATTTCCCACATCTATGACATTGAATGTTTGACCTACCTCAACCTCTACCTCAATAATAGTTGTGACCATGTCCTCTATCACTTGTCTCATTTGAATGAGAATGATTAGATTGTTGTTGATTTGAATAACCTCTACCTAAGTTTTGATACTTGTCTCCTCTATAAACTAGGTCAAGTTGATCGACCAAGAAATACAAAAACCTATTGAAAAAGTTTTAGAAATGCACTAGGTCAACCTGGTCAACCTAGTAGATTGAACAAGATGTCTAAAAATGCACTAGGTTGAGTTAGTCAACCTAGTAGGCTAATCTGGAAGTTTGTAAAATTGAAACATGTACTATGTCAAGCTGATCGATCAGAATACACAAGAACCTACTACAAAGTGGGTAAAAATATGCTAGGTTAACCTAGTCAACCTAATAGGTTGAATTAGAAGTCTAAAAAGTGTCATAAACTTGTATTAGGTTGAGCTGATTGATCTAGTTACTTGTTCATGCACATAAAGAAAAATAATTAGGTCGATAGAATCGAACTAGTATGTCGATATATGATAGAAATGATGACAAAACGAATGAAATAAATAAAAAAAAGTGAACAAATCTTGCAAGGGTTTGATTCACATCGGGTTATACAAAATGTATGCAATAAAAATTGCATGATGTACATGAATTAATCCTAGATCTAATAAGATATATCACACCTACAATTTCTATTGGGTATATAGTTGTTAAGCGAGAGCATGACCAATATGAGGATCTACTAGACTTAATTAGGGGATCACTTTTATCACTTGTCACAACATATCATGTTAGGAAGGGTTCTAAAGCCTACAGTCTAACACAATCACACAATAACCCTTAAATATTCCTATGATTTGATATTTCACTTATGTTAATAAACAAGAGAGTAAAGTATTTTAATAACAAGAAAAGTAAATTAATCTAGTGCACACCAAATCTTGTGGCACAATGTGAGGGGTTAGATGTAAAACAATCATATATGTATAGGGAATTTCAAATAAAGTAGGTATGAGTAACACCCTAATACATAGAATATGAAGAGTAATATTATTTGAGGTAACACTTATGCTATTTCTATTTACTAAAAGATAGGAGAACAAAGTTATAATATAGTTACCTGAATATGAACCTGTAATGATTTAATCTCTCCATTAGCCAATGGGGTTTCATAAGAAGTTGTTATGGTTTGTAAGGATCACTTTGTTAGGTCAAAGCATCCAAGACCTATCTATAAAACTATATTCTCTGAAATAATAAACTGAAACTAAGACTCCATACGTAGAATGGTGGAAGAGCAGATTGTGAAGAAGTGTGAGTGAATAATAACTCTTGATTGCATATTATAATAATAATCAAAATGAACTTGTATATATAGGATTATCTCACCCTAAAATCATTTAGAAATGTTGGTTATGATAGGTTGACTCGATCGATCTAGCACATTTTTGGGATAATGCATAAAGTTTGTGTTAGGTCATTTAGAAGGCTAACAAACCTAAAGAGCTAAAGTGACCCTAAACTACACTAAGTCAATCAGGTTTACCTATTTTTTTGAGCAGGCCAAAAGGGTGTCAAGCAAGGAGAAGAAGGATAAAAAGAGTAAAAGACTAGAGGAATGTGCAAGGGAGAAGAAATAAATTATAAAAAGGTTTTAGGAGATGAATATATTGAAAATAATGTGGTAATAAGGGGAAAAAATCTTAAGAATCACTAGAGGTCTTCTCAACACTTTCTTGGTGCACCCTTTAAGGCATGCACTCGAAGAGATTGAGTCACGACAAGTTCCTGCAAGATATAAAGCATCAAATTTGATAAAAGTTAAAAATATTGTGTATACAATTATGATGAATGTTTAGGATAGAAGGACTAGACAAGAGGCCTAGAATGACACTAATTTAATAGACTAACTCACTCAACCTTGACACATCATAAAACATTTCACATGACCTATAAAAAGAAGCTTTCTAACTGTAAATAGGTGAGAGAATGATATAACAATACTAAAGAAATAACATTCATCACATAATCAAGATCAATAATTAAAGTGAACACACTATGAATAGTTATGGAAGAGATAAAAATTAGTAGTATTTATTGATCCATAGTATGCAAATGAGTAGGGCTTCACCATACTTAGGTGGAACATAGTTTACAAAGGCCAAAATGGCTAGTTCTTATAGAACTTGAGAGAGAGAGGATAATAAATAAGTCCAAAGTTCAAAAGGAAACTTGTCAAGATTATAAAATGAGTTACATGTGTATGATAAAGGAGTGTGAAACTGAACATGCAAGGTTAGAAGAGACAATCAGATTCCCAAGTCATGAAACTCATGAAAAGTGGTGTAGGAGTTGTCATTCTGCATAAGGAAACTACCTTCATCATTCACCCCTATTTGAACATCCCAAAACTAAATAGGGAAAAGTATAATTATTTTAATTATAGGGAAGGGTTTAAAACATGCTTCTTCATGCATTGGTTGCATTCTTAATCACCTATAATCTCCTGGAAGTGATCTATCACTACCTATAGTCAAATAAAACTCCTAGTCACACACTTTGCACACTTGAATTCAAATTTGGCTTCAATTTCCCATGAATATTTGTAAAAGGGGGTGAAATATATGTGTTAAGATCATCGATGGCCTTAGAGGAATCATGCACATCTTTAAATCAACCCAGTTGAAGTTTTTCACCCTTCTCACTATCATATTCACTAAGCTAATTTTAACTGGATGAGATGAGATCTATTATTTGAAAAATTATGAATTTTTTTAGGAAAAAATTTATCATGGAGAGTTATATTAAGTCTCAATATTCCCCTCCATGTTATTTTCATATTCAAACTCCTTTTAGATACTACAAAACACACAAAACAACCAAAAATACCCTATTTTATACTCTATCTATACAATTTCATATAGTCCAACAGGATGAGGAATAACCTTAAGAGTCTCCTAAAACATTCAATCATCATACTAGGCAAACTATGCCATTTGGGTGCACTATCTTCTCCATCTCCTCAAATGGTGCAAATCCAAGTGAAAATAATTACTATTCATATTAATGTTCTAAAAAGATTCAGATATAAATGTATTTCTATTTTGTAAATCAGAACATAATCTATTCTTATCTATGTTATTTATTCTCAGTCTATTATTATTTAAATCATATCCAATGCCTCTCTATAAGTGTGGGATCTAATTCCTATATCTTATATTTTAAATAAGTAGATTTAGCTATTTAGATCACTAGATTTTATATTTTGAGAATAGTCATTGAGATGTGATTTAAATACATGTCTCCTTCTCATTCCATAAAATAAAGAATCAATTATACAATAGAGAATATAATAGAGAGAGAAGAAACATTCAAGTGTAATTTCATGTATTTGTATATGTTCCTTTTGGTAATGAAGTATTAATAAAGTTCAACATTCCATTCCATTATTGAGTAAAAGTTGATCCTCTTCTGAAGAAGGAGCAAGGGCCCACTTCTCTCTGAAGATCAGGGTAATTGGTATTTTTAGTCTATATTTTAAAGTGTATTTATTTTGACATAGGTATATCTTATTTTAATACAAATGTGTGATTTCCCTTTCAATGCAAAAAATGATTTCTCTTTCAATGTAAGTGTATTATATTTTAATGCAAGTGTGTTTTCACTAAATTCAAAGTTTGTTTAATTTTAATGCAAGTGAGTTTATTTTATACAAAGTGTGTCTTTAAAATCTCATAAGAAGTAAAGTTTATTAACTCATCTTCATTTTCAGAATTTAATTGGAAGCAGTCTAGGTGACAATAGGCAAACAACATTCTAACATTCTAAAATATAACACTATCCTACCCAATCAAGCAAGTTGAGTGAAGATACCATGGTGTCTTATGCCAGATGTTTAAGTTATGTATGTTAATAGTGTAAAATAAATAAGCCTTTTAATAAGGAATGCCTTAGGAGATATTTAGTTAGCAAACCTTTCTAGATTTCCTTTTTTTGTAACATAGAATTAGAATATTATTTGCTATTCTTAAAATTTAGACATCATCATCAAAGTAAAAATCCCCAAATAACAAACTATAAACTCAAATATCCAACATCTCATTGCATATAGCCTTGGACACTAGCCCTCGTATAAAATGACACCAATCCATTGATTGGTAAAATAAGAGGTATAATGATAATCTATCATTTTTATGGCCATTGCCTAGGACTCTTAATCAATAAATTTTAATGAGATCATATATTAGAGTTATACAAGAAAGAATCAAAAACATTCATGATAACACATGAACTAGTTAGGTTGAATCTTGTGCCCACTCAGGTGGGTCCACAAGAATTTTATTAATAATGCAAATCAAATACAATATAAGTGTGCCTTTTTGAGTCCATACAAAGCTTTTATCAATTTACACACTTTATGTTCTACACCCACTTTCTCAAAACCTTGAGGTTGTTTCATATATACTTCTTCTCTATAAATCACCATTCAAAAATCACTTTTAACATCCATTTGATTTACTTTCCAACCATTGTGTGATGTTAAGGCAAGTACCATATGAACAGTGTACCATTTAGTAGTTGGTACAAATGTTTTCTCATAGTCAATACCTTCTTGTTGTGCATATCCTTTTGCAACAAGTCTTGCCTTATGTTTATCAATGGATCCATTCAATTTACACTTAGTCTTATAAATCCATTTGCATCCTATGGGTTGAATATGTGGAGGAGGATCAACCAAAACCCAAGTATTATTGTTAAGTATGACATCATACTCACTTTGCATTGCCCATTGCCAAACATGTTTAGTGGATGCCTCCTCAAATGTAGATGGATCAGTGGAAGAAGTAGTAACAACCATTGCATAGTTTACCTATTTACAAGAAATCTTGGGATAAGTTAAACCAACTTCATCTACTTTCAAGTCAGAAAAAGTACTTTGAGCCCATTTTGGATACTTATTCAAATTAGTCAAATCAGGAACACTAGAGTTCTCATCATCTGCATGATTCTAAGGAAGACTTAGAGAATTTTTAGCATTTTCTAATTCATAAAATTGTAAAATAGTAGATGAAGGAGAGGAAAGTGAGGAGATATTAGTCTCATACCACAACCTCAAAGAATTGCCCTCATTATTCAGTCCCTGATCATGTTTTGTAATTTTCCTCTCTAACTTGTCAAATTGAGAATCAATATCTGTAATGTTCATAGTACCAAATTTATTAAATAATACATCTTGACTCATTATGAATTTTATTATATCTTATGCAAGAAAATGATGCCCCTTTTTAGTTTTTGAATATCCAAGAAAGATGCATTTTTGACTTCATAGTTCCAACTTAGTTTTATGTTCAGTGGGAACTAAATCAAAATAAAGGCATCCAAAAACTTTCAAGTGTTTAACTTTTAGTTTAAACCCATACCAAGCCTGATATGGAGTTTGTCCCAAAAGTGATACTTTAGGGGACCTATTTCTCAAATACACTACAGTACCAATGGATTCTACCCAAAACTTATCATCGAGCTATTTATAATGCAACATAGTTCATTTTGTCACCTCTAAGGTTCCATTCATTTGTTCAGATACTCCATTCTGTTGTGGAGTGTAAGCATTACTATATTTTTGATGAATACCATTCTCCTAAAAATAATTTGAAAACTCATTCAAAGTATACTCACCACCATTATCTGAATGAAGAGTGGCTAAGTGTGAAGCTTTTTCTTTTTCAACTAAGTGTAACCAATCAACAAGCTTAGTGAAAACTTTTGATTTGTTTTTCATGAAAAATATCCATGTCATCTTATAAAAATCATCAATAAACAACACAAAATATCTACACCCTCTAATGGATGACTTGTCAAGTCAGATACATCACTATGAACTAACTACAAACATCTATTAGCTCTCTATGAAGAATTCTTAGGGAGTTTTTCTCGATTTTATTTTCCCAAAACACATGATTCACAAAGAATACTATCTTTGTGAAAAGTGTGAAACCGACTCACCATACCATATATATGCAAGTCCAATAAAGAGTGAATATTCAAATGTCCATACCAGAGATGCCATAATCACTATGTAGACATAGTACCTGTAACTATTTCAATAACTGCTGCAAGTTTTATTGTGGGAGAAAGCACTTTAAAATAAAATCTAGCCAAATTTGCATCCTCATTTCCTATATACATGGTTTTATAACCATCCTTCACTGAATTGATATGGATGAGCCTATTTTTAAGCACAATTTGATAAACTTTCTTTTGAATATTTACCAAGGAAAGAAGATGTTTCTTCAATGTGGGAACATACCAAACATTCTCTTAGTATTTTATAGAACCATTAGGAAGAAGAATATGAATATATCCAAGTCTTAGTAGAGTATGCATAGACTTATCTCCCAAATAAAATGGAGAGAGAGAAGCTTCTTTAGAAGTCCAAAAAAAGTCTCACCTAGATGTCATGTGTTTCATTGCTCCTGTATCTAAAACTCATACATTTGTGAGCTCATCTCTAGCCTCATATTTTGTATAATTAATGTACCATAAAGTAGTGAATGTAGATTCATGAGCAACATTGACAGACTCATCATATTCAAGGTTTGCATATTGAGCAGAGTTAGACTTAGTCAATTTTTGTGGCCTCTAAATCTTATCAAAATAAATTCTATATTAAGAGGCAATGTGATCAAATTTCCCACATCTATGACATTTAATGTTTGACCTACCTCAAACTCTACCTCTATAAGAGTTGTGACGATGTCCTCTATCACTTGTCTCATTTGACTGAGAATGATTAGATTGTTGTTGATTTGAATAACCTCTACCTAAGTTTTAATACCTGTCTCCTCTATAAACTAGGTCAAGTTGATTGACCAAAAAATACATAAACCTATTGAAAAAGTTTTATAAATGCACTAGGTCAACCTAGTCAACCTAGTAGGTTGAAAAAGATGTCTAAAAATGAACTAGGTTATGTTAGTCAACCTAGTAGGCTAATATGGAATTTTGTAAAATTGAAACCTATACTAGGTCGAGCTGATCGATTAGAATACATATGAACCTACTACAATGTGGCTAAAAATTTGCTAGGTCAACCTGGTTGACCTAATAGGTTGAATTAGAAGTCTAAAAAGTGATAAAAACTTGTATTAGGTTGAGCTGATTGATCTAATTACTTGTTCATGCACACAAAGAAAAATAACTAGGTCGATAGAATTAAACTAGTATGTCAAAATATATGATATAAATTATGACAAGAAGAATGGAATAAATAAAAAAAGTGAACAAATCCTACAAGGGTTTGATTCACATTGGGCTCACCAGAATGTATGCAATTGAAATTACATGATGTACATGAATTAATTCTGGATCAAATAAGATATATCACACTTACACTTTCGATTGGGTATATAGTTGTTAAGCGAGAGCATGAAAAATATGGGGATCTAATAGACTTGATTAGGTGATCACTTTTATCACTTGTCACAACATATCATGCTAGGAAGGGTTCCAAAGCCTACAGTCTAACACAATCACATAATAACCCTAAAAGATTCCTATGATTTGATATTTCACTTATGCTAATAAAAAAGAGAGTAAAGTATTTTAATAACAAGAAAAGTAAATTAATCTAGTGCACACCAAATCTTGTGGCACAATGTGAGGGGTTAGATCTAAAATAATCAAATATGTATAGGGAACTTCAAATAAAGTAGGTATGAGTAACACCCTAATACATAGAATATAAAGAGTAATATTATTCGAGGTAACACTTATGCTACTTCTATCTACTAAAAGATAAGAGAACAAAGTTATAATATACTTACTTGAATGTGAACCTATCATGACTTAATCTCTCCCTTAGCCAATGGGGCTTTGTAAGAGGTTGTTATGGTTTGTAAGGATCACTTTTTTAGGTCAAATCATCCAAGACCTATCCACAAAACTAGATTCTCTAAAATAAGAAACTTAAGCGAAGAATCCTCAAGTATAATGGTGGAAGAGTAGATTGTGAAAAAGTGTGAGTGAATAATAAATTTTGATTGCATATTCTAATAATGATCAAAATGACTTTGTATATATAGGAGTATCTCACCCTAAAATCATTCAGACATGTCAGCTATCCTAGGTTGACCCAATCAACCTATCACATTTTTGGGATAATGCCTAAAGTTTATGTTAGGTCAGTTGGAAGGCTAACAAACCTAAAGAGCTAAAGTGACCCTAAACTGAACTAGGTCAATCAGGTTGACCTAGTTTTTTTAGCAAGCCAAAGGGGTATCAAGCAAGGAGAAGAAGGATAAAAAGAGTAAAAGACTAGAGGAATGTGCAAGGGAGAAGAAACAAATTATAAAAAGGTTTTAGGAGATGAATGAATTGTAAATAATGTGGCAATAAGGGGAAACAATGTTGAGAAGCACTATAGGTATTCCCACCACTTTCTTGGTGCACCCTTTAAGGCATGCACTCGAAGAGATTGAGTCACGACAAGTTTTTGCATGATATAAATCATCAATATTTGATAAAAGTTAAAAAAATTATGTATACAATTATGATGAATGTTTAGGATAGAAGGACTAGACAAGAGGCCTAGAATGACACTTATTTAATAGACTAACTCACTCAACCTTGACACATCATAAAGCATTTCACATGACCGATAAAAAGAAGCTTTCTAACTGTAAATAGGTGAGAGAATGAGACAACAATACTAAAGAAACAACATTCATCACATAATCAAGATCAATAATTAAAGTGAACACACTATGAATAGTTATGGAAGAGGTGAAAATTAGTATTATTTATTGATCCATAGTATGTAAATGAGTAGGGCTTCACCATACTTAGGTGGGACATAATTTACAAAGGCCAAAATGGCTAGTTCTTATAGAACTTGAGAGAGAGAGGAGAATAAATAAGTCAAAAGGTCAAAAGGACACTTGTCAAGATGAAAAAAATGAGTTAAGTATGATAAAGGAGTGTGAAACTGAACATGCAAGGTCAGAAGAGACAAGTGGTTTCCCAAGTCATGAAACTCATGAAAAGTGGTGTAGGAGTTGTCACTCTGCATAAGGAAACTACCTTCATCATTCACCCCTATTTGAACATCCCAAAACTAAATAGGGATATGCATAATGATTGAAATGAGAGGGAAGGGTTTAAAACATGCTTCTCCATGCATTGGTTGCATTCTTAATCACCTAGAATCTTTTGGAAGTGATCCATCACTACCTGTAGTCAAAGAAAACTCCTATTTCACACACTTTACACACTTGAATTCAAATTTGACTTCAATTTCTCATGAATATTTGTAAAAGGGGGTGAAATATATGTGTTAAGACCATACATGGCCTTAGAGGCATCATGCACACCTTAAAAGTAACCCACTTGAAGTTTTTCACCCTTCTCACTATCATGTTTACTAAGTTTTAATTGGATGAGATGAGATCTATTATTTGAAAACTTAAGAGTTTTTTTTAAGAAATAAATTATCATGGGGAGTTATATTAAGTCTCAAGATTCCCCTCCATTTGATTGTCATCTTCAAACTCCTTTTAGATACTACAAAACACACAAAATTGCCAAAAATACTCTATCTATACAATATCATATTTTCCAACAGGATGAGGAGTAACCTTAAGAGTCTCCTAGAACATTCAATCATCATTTTGGGAAAACTATGCCATTTGGGTGCACTATCTTCTCCATCTCCTCAAAGGGTGTAAATCCAAGTGACAATAATTATTATTAATAGTAATGGTCTAAAATGATTCAGATATAAATGTATTTCTATTTTGTAAATTTGAACATAATCTTTTTTGATCTATGTTATTTATTATCAGTCTATTATTAGTTGAATCATATCCAATGCCTCCCTATAAGTGTGGGATCTAATTCCTAGATATTATATTTTAAATAAGTAGATTTGGCTGTTTAGATCAACAAATTTTGTATTCTGAGAATAGTCATTGAGATGTGATTTAAATACATGTCTCCTTCTCATTCCATAAAATAAAGAATCAATTATACAATAGAGAATAAAATAAAGAGAGAAGAAACATTCAAGTGTAATTTCACGCATTTGTATATGTTATTTTTGATAATGAAGTATTAATAAAGTTCAACATTCCATTCCATTATTGAGTAAAAGTTGATCCTATTCTTAAGAAGGAACAAGGGCCCACTTCTCTCTGAAGATTAGGGTAATTGGTATCTTTAGTTTATAGTTTAAAGTGTATTTATTTTGATATAGGTATATCTTATTTTAATACAAATGTGTGATTTCCCTTTCAATGCAAAAATTTATTTCTCTTTCAACGTAAGTGTGTTAAATTTTAATGCAAGTGTGTTTTCATTAAATTCAAAGTTTGTTTAATTTTAATGCAAGTGGGTTTATTTTATACAATGTGTCTTTCAAATCTCATAAGAAGTAAATTTTGTTAAATCATCTTCATATTCAGATTTATCAAGAAGTAGTCTAGGTGACAATAGGCAAACAACATTCTAACATTCTAAAATATAACACTATCCTTCCTAGTCAGGCAAGTTGAGTGAGGGTACCATGGTGTCTTATGCAATATGTTTAAGTTATGGATGTTAATAGTGTAAACTAAATAATCCTTTTAACAAGGAATGCCATAGAAGATATTTAGTTAGCAAAACTTTCTATATTTCCTTTTTCTATAACATAGGATTAGAATATTATTTGCTATTCTTAAAATTTAGACATCATCATCAGAGTAAAAATCCCCAAATAACAAACTATAAACTCAAATATCCAACATCTCATTGCATATAGCCTTGGACACTGGTCCTGGTAGAAAATGACACCAAGCCATTGATTGGTTAAATGAGAGGTATAATGATAATCTATCATTTTTAGTGCCATTGCCTGGGACTCTTAATAAATAAAATTTAATGAGATCATAAATTAGAGTTATACAAGGAAAATTCAAAAACATTCATGATAACACATGAACCAATTAGGTTGAATCTTGTGCCCACTCAGGTGCGTCCACAAAAAATTTATTAATAATGCAAATCAAATACAATATTAGAGAATTTTTAGCATTTTCTAAGTCATCAAATTGTAAACTAGTAGATGAAGGATATGAAAGTGAGGAGATATTAGTCTCATACCATAACCTCAAAGAATTGCCCTCATTATTCAGTCCCTGATCATGTTTTGTAATTGTCCTCTCTAACTTGTCGAATTGAGAATCAATCTCTGCAGTGTTCACAGTACCAAATTCATTAAATAATACATCTTGACTCATTATGAATTTTCTTATATCCTATGCAATAAAATGATACCCCTTTTTATTTTTTGAATATCTAAGAAAGATGCATTTTTGACTTCGTAGTTACAACTTAGTTCTATGTTCGGTGGGAACTAAATCAAAATAAAGGCATCCAAAAACTTTCAAGTGGTTAACTTTTAGTTTAAACCCATACCAAGCCTCATATGGAGTTTGTCCCAAAATTGCTACTTTGGGGAACCTATTTATCAAATACACTACAATACCAATGGCTTCTACCCAAAACTTATCATCGAGCTATTTATAATGCAACATAGTTCATATTGTGCCCTCTAAAGTTCCATTAATTTGTTCAGATACTCCATTTTATTGTGGAGTGTAAGCATTACTATATTGTTGATGAATGCCATTCTCCTGAAAATAATTTGAAAACTCATTCAAAGTATACTCACCACCATTATCTGAATGAAGAGTGGCTAAGTGTGAAGCTTCTTATTTTTAAACTAAGTGTAACCAATCAAAAAACTTAGTGAAAACTTTTGATTTGTTTTTCATGAAAAATAGCCAACTCATCTTAGAAAAATCATCAATAAACAACACAAAATATCTACACCCTCTAATGGATGACTTTTACAAGTCACATACATCACTATGAACTAACTGAAAACATATGTTAGCTCTCCATGAAGAATTCTTAGGGAATTTTTCTCAATTTTGTTTTCCCAAAACACATGATTCACAAAGAATACTATCTTTGTGAAAAGTGGGAAACCCACTCACCATGCCTTATATATACAAGTCTACTAAAGAGTATGAGCATATTAATTAATACAAAATAAGCTCATCTCTAGCCTCATCTCTAGCCTACTACCCAAAACTTATACAAAATATTCTAAAGCTCATCTCTAGCCTCATATTTTGTATAATTAATATGCCCTAAAGTAGTGAATGTAGATTCATGAGAAACATTGATAGACTCATCATATTCATGGTTAGTATATTGATCAGAGTTAGACTTAGTCACTTTTTTTGGTCTCTAAATCTTGTCAAAAGGAATCCTACATTGAGAGGTAATGTGACCAAATTTCCCACATCTATGACATTGAATGTTTGACCTACCTCGACCTCTACCTATATAAGAGTTGTGACTATGTCCTCTAGCACTTGTTTCATTTGAATGAGAATGATTAGATTGTTGTTGATTTGAATAACCTCTACCTCAGTTATGATACCTGCCTCCTCTATAACCTTGACCCCCCTCTATAACTATTCCCTCTATTGTTTTGATGACCAAAATAATATGAACTAGGCTTGGATTTTGAAACATGGGCTTTCTCAGTTTTCTTGGATTTCTTAGGTAGAGAGAGGTCATGTTGGGTAAGCAACTCAGCCAATTTGTCAAAAGTGATGCTTATGATCTTGTCAAAGACATGCAACATTTTGACAAAGTTCCTATAGGACCCAAGTAGTCCTTTCAATGTAGTATTAACTATGAGATCATCATCTAGTTTCCCAAACCCAACCTTAGTGTACTCAGTAGAAATATTTTTAAACTTAGACATGTATTCTCCCATATCTCCATCTTCCTCTAATGATAAAGTAAACAACTACATATGAATGTATATCTTCTTATGCTTGGGTTTCTTATCATACAAATTAGATAAGGTTTTCCATGCATTGTAACTATGAGGAGAATTTTCAATATGTATGTATCAAAAGTACAACAACACTTGATCAAATATAGGGCCTTATAATCATGTAGATTAAATGCATCAAGTTTAGTTTGTTCTATAGGCAATGTGGGATTTTCATTCTTAACAATATCCCATAACTCATTAAAAACTAAAGTACCTTCCATCAAACATTTCCAATATGAATAATTAAAAATTGTTAATATATCACCATCTAAAATTAAATTATGAATCTTTGGCATCTTGAATGAAATGTAAGTGCAACAAGGAAAAGTAAGTGTGACAAAATTCAAAATAAATGCAACAAGATAAAGAAACACCACACTCACTACATAAGACACTGCTTCTACGGGGTTTTACACTTAACCTCCATGTAGAGAAAAAAATAACTTTTGATGGGTTTGGAACTTAACAACACCAAAAATTAAAAAATTACACCATTATGTCTCCAAAATATAACTTTATTTCACCAAGATACACCCTTATTTCACCAAGATACACCCTTATGTCACCAAGATATACAATATCAAAAGATAACAACTTCACATGCAAAATTTCAACAAGTATGCATGTTTTTACAATAAAATATGCTTTTTACAACTTGAAAAGCATATAAAAGATTCCAAAAAGGGAATATTATTTTTCAAGAAAGCATATTCAAAGAGAAAATTCCTCCAAAAAGAAAGATTTGAACATATAGCCTCCTTGTTACAAAGTTATATCCAAAATAAGTCCTTCCAAGTGCTCTATGAACATTTACAAGTTTATAAAGATAGGATTTTATATATAAACTTGATTTTTTAGCTCTATGATAAAAAAAAATTTACTTGGGTGAGTAAAATTAAAAATCTCATGAAAAATTTGTCCAAGATAAAAATATTAATTATTTCAAGCTTTAATTAGGTCCCACCAAACCCTAAATTTTTCTCAAAACTATATCCAACTTTGTAAAATAAAATAAAAATTATTTTCCAGCAATATTCTAATTCCATGCTAGAGCTTTCAATGCCATGGTTGATCTGGAGAAGTTAGAAAACCTTCTGACACTCCACCTAGGCCATACAAATCCTTGCAATATTGAATCTTCAACTATTTGGCAGTGTTTGATACTAATAGAAGAATATTTGGTTGTGTAAAACACATTTTTTGATGATTTAGGATGTTGGAAGGCTATATTATTACAATTTTGGGTTATATTAATGTAATTTATAGCTTAAAAAACTTCTGGAATGCTTTGAGAATTGATAGATGGTCTTCAAGAACTCAAGGACAAATTAAATACTGAGCAAATGGATTTTAAAATAAATGGAAGCCATTTCATCCAGTCACAAGAATATTCAGAGGAAAAAGGTTGTATTATTGCAAATTTAGACTTGAAAAAAACTCACAAAAACTTTTTGAAATGGAAAATAGATCTTTAGGAACTCAAAAGTGGATCACAGATTGAGTAAATTGATTGAAAGAGATTTGAAACCATTTCACATACTCACAGAGGATTTCTCATATTCAAAAAAGCTTTACAAATAGTTTTTGGATAAATTTTAGAGTTTTAAAAACAAGTCTGGATCAATTTAAAGCTTCAAAATTCAATCTGAAATGCTTTAAAAAGAGTTTGAAAGCAATACCAGGGAGCATGAAAGGCTTGACCAATTATATGGCCATACAAGACCAATATATAGGCTTATTTATTTTAAATTGACATTATTCAATACAAAAACATTTGAAAAATTAAATAATTTAATATTTTTTCAAACTTTTCAACATTAGACCAACCAAGGTTTATTTGATATGGCATACCTTATACTATCTATAATTTGATTTTACGCGAGGATTTCAATTCCATATGAATTAACTTTTCATCTTGCCTTCTCTTGAATTCACCAAGCTCCCTGTATTCATCGTGCTTTCCAAAACCATGCTCTGATACCATTGATAACACATGAACCAATTAGGTTGAATCATATGCCCACTTAGGTAGGTCGATAATCATTTTATTAATAATGCAAATCAAATACAATATAAGGGTTCCTTTTTGACTCCATACAAAGATTTTATCAATTTACACACTTTGTGTTCTACACCCACTTTCTCAAAACCTTGAGGTTGTTTCATATATACTTCTTCCTATAAATCACCATTCAAAAAAGCACTTTTAACATCCATCTAATGTAATTTATAGCTATTTTGTGTTGTTAAGGCAAGTACCATATGAATAATGTGTCATTTGGCAATTGGTGCAAATGTTTTCTCATAGTCAATACCTTCTTGTTTCACATATCCTTTTGCAACAAGTCTTGCCTTATATTTATCAATGGAGCCATTCAATTTATACTTAGTTCTATAAACCAATTTGCATCCTATGGGTTGAATATATTGAAGAGGATCAACCAAAACCCAAGTATTATTGTTAATTATATCATCATACTTTGTTTTTTACTGGGATGTTTGATATACCTGATGACTATGAGGCCCAATTTATCATTTTCAATTGGAATTTTGTCTAGGTTTATGCATGAGCCTAGAGAAGTTTATTGGCATGTATAAAAATGAGTTTTTCCTTACCTTCAAGGAATGAAAACATATGGCCTTGAGTACCACCGCAATAAGAACTTCAAACTTATTGGGTATTATGATACATATTTTAGTGGATGTGTGGATGACAGAGTGTCCACAATATGATAAACTATGCATATGGGTTCAGTTGCCATTGCTTGGTGTTGTAAGAATCAAGATACAATGATAAATTCATCAGTAGAATTAGAGTACATTACAGCATGGGATGCTTCTAGAGAAATTATTTATTTATGACATATTCTTGAAGATCTTTAGGTTTCTCAGATTGTTCCTACACAATTATACATTGATAATCAAAGTACAATCAAGATGTCCAAGAATCTAGTATTTCCTGCCAAAATAAAATATATGGATGTCAAATATCATTATCTATGAATGCTAGTGGAGAAAAAATATCTTGGTCTGATATATTGCCCAAATACTGATTAGACAATTGATATTTTCATAAAACCCCTTGATAGGATAAAATTTGAAAAATTTAAAAAAATGCTTGGTATGTGTCCAAATACTTAACTTTGGATCATAGGGGGATTTATTAGGACTTATCCAAAGTCTTAACTTAGCGTAGGATTTTGATGTGTTAGAATAATTTAATAATTGTAAATGGATCATGCATATTTTATAAAGATACCCCCATAAATAAATTAGATTAATTTTTATTTGGGTATTTTTATGTTTGAGTTATTTAATATTTTGAACTACCTGTTAGGTGGAATTCCCATAGGAGTTGTTTATTAGGTTTTACTAGTATGAGGTGAAAACCTATGAATACTTATTTTTTCATGTAAAAGGGTTAGCAGAGTAGAGGCACCCTTGTATTGTATTTGATTTACACTATTATTAAAATGATTGTGAACCTGCCTATGTGGGCACAAGATTCATCCTAGTTTGTTTATTTGTTATCAATTTATATACCCCAAAAACAAAAAAAAACAATTGAGGACACCTTAGATTTATGAGCCACCCAAGAGATTGTCAAGGATGGTTTATCTCTAAAGATTCTCAAATAAAACAAGAAGAGAGGGTCCTATCCTTGTTGTAAATATTAGGAAGTGAAAGAAAGGCAATTGAAATTCATTTACAAACTTTATTTGATTATTCTCCTAAAAAAATTCTTCCTCACAAATAGATCCTACTAGAAGAATTCTATTCAGGACATCTTCCCTTGTAGGAAGAATTGACCCTGAGAATCCCATTCTAGAATAGTCAAATTTGATCCACAAGATCTACAAGAAGAAGATCTAATCACAAACAAAGATTTTCCTCCTAAGGTATACCATAGTTTGAGAACCCAAGAAGAGAACTTAGATTGGATTAATAATTAAAGCTCGGAAGAAAATATGGGAGACGAACATGCACATGTAGAAAACCCTGATTGATAACCTCAATAGGATAGAAATTTTTCATATCAAATAAACTTGGATCCTAATGACAAAACCACAATGAAAAATATATTGCCATCTATTTTACCTACTTTTAGAGGTAAATCCTTAGAGGATCTATATCAGTTCCTCTTTTAATTTTAGGTTCTTTGCTAAACATATGACTATGTCACAGACAATCAAAAGTTGAATTTATTCCCATCTACACTTAAGGATGTAACCATGAGATGGTTCATGGGCCTTGAGGGTAATTATATAAGTACTTGGGAAGAAATAGAAACTACATTTATTGATAAATATCAAGATTATTGTAGAGTCATAGAATGAAAATAAGTCTTTTTCAAGATCAAGCAAAATGAAGTTGAAACTTTAGAAGATTACCTTGATAGGTTTATAATTGCCCATAAATGGAGTGGTTACAAAATCATATAGGAGGTCATCAAGACAATATTTCTTAAAGGCCTAGATGATTATGCATGTGATGCTTTGAACCTAATGAGAAAGGGTGACATTGACAAGTGAACCTTTCATTAGATTTCAACATTATGTAGTAACTATTCTAGGACAAGACCTAACATAAGGAAATCATGGTTAAGAAAATCACTTGAAGTTGGAAAATTAATGGAAGAATTTTCTAATTTCAAAACATATGTTTTAATATATTTGACATCCACATTAGATGGCATTAAATAAAAATCCAATGCCACCAACTTTAAACAACTATCAATATATTGTCCTAGATGTAGACTCAAACACACGATAAAAGATTATCCTTTAGATAAAACATAGGTATGTGGTATTTGCAACCTAAACCATGACACTGTAGACACCAAAATCATGTCTACTTCTTAGTCGACTCCCCCTTGGTCCCCTTGGTCCACTTCCAAACATTCCTAACCCACACACTTATTAATTTAAAATAAATTAACTATTTTAAATTAATAAATCCCACCCTTGACACATCACCCATGACACCTCACCTCTCCTTGGATACCTCTCCTTAGATACCTCCCTCACCCCATGGCAAATATTTATTACTTAAACCCCATTTCAACCCTCCCACTAACCTCTCATGCTCATTTAATCTGCCTTGGGACCATTTTTCAACGACCACTGAACTCAGCAGATGAAGGAAAGGGCAAAAGACTTAAAATAGCCTTTTTTCCATTCTTCTAGCTGTCGACATCGGTTACCAGTCGGCCGATGCCGACGAGATCACCGACGTCAATTGCTTAAGATAGGCCCAAAGGTGAATTCTTGACCCCTGCTTGAATTCTCCCTGAATCACTCCCTGAATTCCCCTCGGATCAATCACAGACCTGAATGCTAATTCTCTTCGACCTCCCCCTCTCTCTCTCTCTCAGACACACACCAAGCATCACAGGCTACAGGCACTCTACAGAAATAGCTCTAGACTTTGGGTTAAAGACATTAAAGGAAGTCTTCTACATCAGCCGCATCAGCAACAAGTCTTCTACACTCCCTCATCAGCAAGCAAGAGCTAAGTATTCTTCTTCTGTTTCATTTCAATTATTTAGATTATATCAGCAATCAATTTTCTATTCATTGCTTCTAAATAACATTATCAACCAGACCCAGCTATCAACCAGACCAGACCTGACTTTCTTCTTGGAGAGGCTAAGAGGCCTTCCTCATATCCTTACCCCTTTTGACAACCTATCCTCTACCCCTTGTCCCTCCTAAGACCCTGTATATTGTCTTGCAACCCTACACAAACCCTCTGACTAACACAGACCACTCTATCGACCAAAGACACAGCCTAAGACCTATCCAAAAGTCCACTACCCCTACTGACATCAACATCATAACTGACGTCGGCACATTTATCAACTGACGATGGCAAACTAACCAGTGTTGGCAACATTGACAATCGATGATGACAGACTAACCGGTGTTAGTGACTGTGGAAGACAGATTGCAAAGAATTAGGTATGCATTATCTATTTCTATTTCTTTAAGTCTCTCATTATTTCTCTTTCTAGCAACACTCTTTTTTATCAACTAGTGGATTGTCATTCCTCAAGGAGGTCTCTGCATTTTTGGGACCGAGCATATCACTTGGCAATCCACCTTATATCTATCTAACATGTTTTTGTTCTAGTCTTATTCTATCCACAGGTGTCGTCCTCCACAGCCAAAGAGGAGCTCCTTTAATCATCTAGATACGGTGCACAAACTTCATCTGGGTATCATCAAAACCCTGACCATTATCTTAGTTTCTTTCATCTTTTGAATGTGGAAAAGCGAAAAATAGTTAGAAACATTCTGGCACGCCCAGTGGGATGCTAGAAATTTTCCTTGTGTTCATACTTTTTCGTCTAAAAGCAAACTTTTCATATAGGTGCATTAGGTCTCTTCTTGCATCTTTTTCTTCTAACTCTTCCAAAAGACACCATCAGCAAAGTTAAAAAGAATCCTTCTTTTTATTTCTTTTTTGCATCTTAGAGTAGTAAAATTCATACTCTTCAACCTTTTCTCCACTTGTCTGCATCTGAACACACATTTTAATTTGGGCTAAAAACATATTGCATCTCATTTCTACCTAAATGCATTTTAGCTCTCACATCTAGTAATTAAAAATGCATTATGAATAAATCTTAGTGCACTTATGTTACACGACCATACCACTATCACAATCAAACATCTAAACATACCTGAGACAAGGTCCAACTAGGATTTCATCACCTAGTGGATACCTTACCCTTCCTGGTAATCCCACTTGGACTTCACTACCAAGGGGAGAGCCCACTCTGTTCTCTGGTAGAGTATAAACCTTAGGGGAAGTATATATTGGCTAAGTGACACAGCTTATCTCTAGGCTCGTGAAGTGAGGGGAGCTTGCTCTTTAGCACCAAGCCACGTACAGAATCTAATTTAGATTTTGAGCACCAAAACTAACCCAAAACCAACCTTAGACTGCTTCTTCTAGGACCCATTCTAAAATCCAACTTCCCAAACACACTCTTCTAAGGCATAAGCCAACAAGACTCTAAAACTTATTCTTAGGATTTAACGTTTAGAGGCTGCTTGTCTTCGTCTAGTTTTCTATTTTCATCTAGTTTTTTGAGCTGGTGAGGACACATTATTCTGAGCTCCAAGAACAACTCAGACTTTGTTCTTTCTTCCAAAAATTTTTAGTTTTTTGAAGTTTCTGGAAATACACAGACACTGACATCAATTTTTCCACCGACGTTGGCATCTTTATTCATCGACATCGGTTATTTGATCGACATCGGCAACTTTTTTCACTGACATCAGTTTTTCTACCGATGTCGGTCACTGTCAAAATCTTTCTTCTCAAACAACAAGCTAAAAACCTAACCTTCTGACTATTAAAAACACTGATTCTGGTTTTCTAAGGCTGAAACATACAGTTTTTAGAACCTAAACCCCCCTTTTTTTTCCTTGGATAGTTTTGACACGTAGTCAAACCAAAAATCTTATTGACCACGCAAGGCAAAAACCACTTCCACCTTCACCTTTCATATCAAGTCCCTTAATGGAGTGTACTTCAGACACTAAATATTCTCCTATCCAGTCAACCCCGATCAATCTCTAATTGTTCCCGAAGGGGATCAAAATTTTGAGAGATTCCTTGACCATAACGTCAAGGCTCTCCAACACTATCTCGCTAAGGGCCAAACATGAGACTCTTTAATTCAACCAAGTTCATCACATTTTCAGAACTTGATTGTCTCGACTCCACACACTCTTGCACCTATAAATGTGGGAGTGACTACCTATCCTTTTACCAGTGCCACCATTCAACCACCTATAGCGACATCAAGCCAAGTTGTGCTTCCTAACTTCATGACACAACTACCTCTGGCTTCAACATTTGTCCCTATGACTAGTTATCAAGCACAACCAACTACGTCATACGCCCCTCCTAACACCTTCCAAGCACCCTACAATCTAGGGGGCGCTCCACCTGCAAATCCATCAACTGATCTAATCAAGATGTTGATGGACAAAATGTCTAATCTTGAGACATCCATTTCTGGTTCAAGTAATGTTCTTTCATATGAACAAATTTGCAACAAACCCATTCATCCTTCAATCCCAATTCGACCATATCCCAGTCAGTGGGAACTTCCCAAGTTTACTCGCTTCCAGAGTAAGGAAGACCCACATCAACATCTACTAGCGTTCAGACACACTTGTTACCTTATAGCCCATGATGATGCATTATTGCTACGTACATTTCCCATGTCACTTTTTGGAGCTACCCTTGATTGGTATAATTCTATTACCAGTCACTCTATCTTTTCTTTCACTCAACTAGCTCAACTTTTCCTTGACCACTTTTCAATCAACATCACCAAAAAGGTCTCCATCACAGACCTATACTCTATCAGATAGTTTGACGATGAATCAATAGCCAATTTTGTTGCCCATTGGAGAGGCTTAATCAACCAACTCTCCTTTTCTTTACCTCAACCCAAGCTCATTGAGCTCTTTTCACAAGCATGTGCCAAACATATTTCCTCTACTTTGTGGGTCCAAACATTCTGCATATTTGATGAAGCTTTCACCATGGCCAAGAAGCTTAAACTCTGCATGGTTGAAGAAAATAAGGTCAGATTGCATAGTAAAAACCCCAATGCAAAGTCAAACGACCCTTCATCCAAACCATCTTCTTCTTCCAGTCCCAAGTCTAGGGGATTGGCAAATGCTGTGGTCCTTAGGCCATCATCTTCGACCACAAATAACCAATCTCAACCCTGCACATCACAAAGCATCACCAAATAATTCCAACAATGATACATACAGTGTTAATATACTCCAATAGGAGAATCATACGCTTCCGTGTTGGATAAACTAGTCAAACAGGGGTTCCTCAATCTCCCTCAAATTCAACCACCTCAATTCGACCCCTCAAAAGCCATCCCTACATGGTATAGGGAAAATGACTTTTGTAATTATCACCGTGTCCAAGGCCATGACATAAACAACTGCAAAACCTTCAAAAACATTGTCCAAGACATGATAGATAAAGGTGATCTTGTTTTGGATAACCCAAACATGCCACCAAATCAAAACATCGACATCTTTAGACAACCTTTTCCTAACCATCCCCCTAGCCAAAATAACATTCACACCATAGCCAATGACTCTCAAGAGCGTAATATACGCACGGTCAACATGGTCTCTCCTCTTATGCCTAATCAACATCTCCCACAGTCTGAAGAGGTTAGTCAACTTATTAGTCCACCACAGGTAGAAGAACCTTCTTCTCCTATTTGTCCTCCACCAATAGAGGATATTCCTTCGTCTAGCCCTCTTTCACACGAAGGAGAGTCAACTCTGAACTCTCCCATATTAGAGGACGTTTTGGTGACTCTAATGCCGGTAGCCTCGCCTTCATCTTAATCATCATCAATGGGGGATCATACCTTCCCCGCTACTCGACCACATGCCAAAGCCATCACCATCCCTATGCTTTGCCCTCTCAAAGATCCACAATCTCTAATCCATTCTCCACTGAGAGAGGAACTCACCACCTCACCTACTTCAGTCGCAGAAGATCCAGTGAGGGTAGACTTGAACCTTACCCCATGCAATAGTACACCCCGCACTCAACCAAAGAAGGCTACTAAAACACATCAGAGAATTTTTCTCCCACCATCACCATTGCCCTCTATTTTAGGCCCACACCCATCCACCTTAATAAGAATGCTTCCTACTCTGACACCTAACAAAAACAAATCACCTCCATTACTACCAACACCTAACAAAAACATACCTCCTTCAAAACATCCAACACCTCCTACCATGAAAGTGTCATCTACGTGTCTGGCCACACTGCCAAACAAAAAGATGGTGTGAAACACTCCCTCAACAGCTTCTAAATATAAGTTGCTAACTTTTACTGCAACAAAATGTGCAGACCCATTAGCAGGTTCTTATACCTTGTTGTTACGCCACTTGTTACAATCCTCTAGCATCACTCTTTCGCCTATTAAGGCATACCAACCTCTCAGACCAAAACCATCTTGGTTCGATGACACTAAAATTTGTCTATATCATCGTACACCTGGGCATGACACTGATCATTGTTGTGCCCTCAAGGTTGTCATCTGCCAATTCATGGAAAAAGACACCCTTCTTGTTGAGGAGACTGTCAACACATCTCCAGCATCATCTCGTGCCTCCCAAACCTCATCACCTTCACACTCATCAACTCTTGGATCAAAACCATCTTGGTTCGATGACACTAAATTTTGTGCGTATCATCGCACACCTGCATATGACACTGAGCATTGATGCGCTCTTAAAACTATCATTTGTCAACACTTGAAAAAGGACACCCTTTTCACTAAGGGTCCTCTTGACCACTTTTTCAACAAACCATCGACACCATCATATACCTCTCAAACCTCATCACCTAAATCGGGATCTCAATGCAAGACTGTGGTTCCTCTACCCCCTTCAACCCCATTATTTGAAATCAACACCATCAATGTGGCCACCAGGTCACAAACCATGAAGGATAAAGGGAAAGAGAAGGTTTCTCTCCCTTGAACATATCCTTTCATCAACCCCCATCAACCATCAAAACCCAAGGTTTTAATCTTGGGCACATCTCGACCAACTTTTTCGACACCAATTCATGACCCCATGGTGAAACAACTTCACCCAACCTCTGTGAAGACATCTTTGTATGACCTCATTCAACACTCTCCACAACATCGACAATCTTTAATCAAAACTTTACAGACAATGGAGGTCCAAATCGAAGACCCCCAACCACTAACTTCTTTAATCAAAACATTACCAACCATTGCCTCCGTCACAGTCCCTAATTCTGAGATCCTAGCCTCCAACTTGGAAGATCAGGATCTCGCTCTCTTAAACTAAGCCTATCAGGCAAATGCTTCACAAGATTCATCCTTGTGTCACACTCCTTGTCTAAGAGGAGCTTCATTATCTTCCATCCGTCTCATTTATCCAACCCACTGATTATCCACAATGGGTATCAAACATTGTCCCTGTGACAACAATAATTGGGGGAATTTGACTCTATCCTGACTATCACGACCTCAACCAAGCATCAACCAAACATCAACCAACCAAGCATTGACCAAATATCAACCAAACATCAACCAACCAAGCATCGACCAAATCTCGATGAAACATCAATCGACTAAACACCAACCAAACATCAACCAACCAAGCATCGACCAAATCTCGACCAAACATCAATCGACCAAACACCAACCAAACATCAACCAACCAAGCATCAACAAAACATCAACCAACTTCTTAATCACCTTTAACATGTGACTAATATGGAAAGAAGAAAACGAGGCAAGTTTGCTCCTAGTTGACTCAGACCTTACATCATAATGCACAAGTATGGATCAGGGACTTATCGTCTATCTTCCCTTGAAGGCCGACCAAAACCTGAGCCCCTTAATTTCTTGCATCTACGACCATTATTCTGTTAGTCAAGTACTCATTCACTTGACATTAAACTTGAGCTCATCCCTTGAGCAACCCCCGTCATCATCATCCTTATTCCCTTAAACCCTTTTTCCTTACCAACATTAGTTAACCCTTTTGTCAAGCATGAATGCTTTGTCCTAATAAAAGGGAGACCCTTAAACCTCTAGAGGCTCATCCATGGCTAAGAATTTAGTCAACAAAACATATAAAAATTAGGATGTCAAAATATCCAAAGGTCATAAACTCTAAATGCAGACTGCTCCCTCGAAGGACAGTTGCATCATCATTATTGTAGCTAATAGAATGCTCCCTTGAAGGATAGCTATTCAAAGCCCTGAAAAACATATAAAGCAAATAGACCACTCCCTCGAAGGATGGCTATGCCTAAATCTTGCTACAAATAGCACTATCTCAGAAGCTTCCTGCATCGATCAGCTTCACATATATGACCACAAAACAAAACGACATCTCTACGTAGACTTCCCGCATTGATCAGTCTACCAAAAAAAAGGGTCATGGACTTGACTTGTAGTCATTCTCAGGGTCACCTATAAAAGGGGCACAATTATCCTTGCTAAAAATGGGTACCTTATCCTAACATATCATCAAACCTATTACCCCAACATACTCAAGGGATTTCGAGCTCACTCAATGTCAAGTAATTCGATTGCTTCTCTAACACAACCAATGGTCAAAGATGTAATGCATGAACGGGGCTTTTGTTTGCAAAACCCTTATCTATGCTATCATTATTGTCTGTGTCAATGAAAGAGCAACGCGCCTTTCACTTCATACCTTTGTCACATTCAACCAAGTCATTTTCTAAACCAAATCATTTTCAGACCACCAACACTATCATAGACCATTCACACTAGTTTCTATGGAAACCAATACACATGGAAACTATCAACCACACAATTTATGTCAAGCATAAACCATTACTTGCTGAAGCATAAATCATACTCATTTCATTTTTAGCATACATCCATCATGAATATGGAAAACTTGCTAGGGATGAAAAACCACATAACCAATGTTACAAAATACACCATCATATGGAAAAGGCTATAACATCATCATGCCATCATCATTTATAACCTAACCAAACCAACCTATCAACCAACCTGAACTACATTGGTCTGAGGCCCTTCAAACAGGGGCTATGTAGGTAGCACTCAGATGACACGACGTCTTTTGGGGTTAGCTCAGCCACATTTGTTTGTTCATCTACTTGATGGACAAACCATTTCACCCTTTGACCATGACTTAACCTCGTCCAACCCACATCCATAACCGACCCTCTTCCTCCCTTTTTAGGGAGAACTACATTGGCTTGAGGCCCTTCAAATAGGGGCTATGTAGGCAGCACTCAGTTGACACAGGGTCTTTTGAGGTTAGCTCAGCCATTCCTTCATCCATCCATCTAATGGAGCAACTATCTCAACCCACCTCGACCAATGACCTTGGAGATCGCGACTATCTCCTTAGACCATGACCATTTTTGAGATAACTTTGCCTTAATTATTTTGATTTTATGTAGGCTACTTCATGAATAGTTAGCCAAATTATCCATAGCTCACATTACGACCCTCACAAGTATTGGATCGCGAGCAAGTTGATCCCCACTACTTGTGACATTTTCGTGTTTTCCAGGAGCACTTCCTGAGCCTGAGATACTTGGAACACGATGACCATTAGAGCTATAGCTTGGATCGCATAACCAAATCAGCTACGACTAAATGCTGGGGCCCAATTATTTCAATTTTAGCACTCCTCGACCCTTGACTGTGATAATTTGACTTGACCATCTCATGGAGTGGTATACGCGCAATCAAAACTTTTACAGCGTTCACACTCAAACTTCACCATATCCATCCACTATCTATCAAATTGGCACCTGATATCAAGTTACCTTCCCTCGACTCCCACTTTGAGGTGGAATACCTCATCCCATATTTGGGGCAATCGACTCATATTTTTGTCTTGCAGTTCACTAGAACAACCAACAGGACAAAAACAACCTTATCCCATACCTGGGGTAACTTACTCTTATTTTTGTCTTGCAATTCATTAGAACAACCAACAGGACAAAAATGACCTTATCCCATACCTGGGGCAACTTACTCTTATTTTTGTCTTGCAGTTCATCAGAACAACCAACAAGACAAAAAAGGGCAAATGTAGACACCAAAATTGTGTCTACTCCTTGGTCAACTCCCCCTTGGTCCCCTTGGTCCACTTCTAAACATTCCTAACCCACACACTTATTAATTTAAAATAAATTAACTATTTTAAATTAGTAAATCCCACCCTTGACACATCACCCATGACACCTCACCTCTTCTTAGATACCTCTCCTTAGATACCTCCATCACCCCATGGCAAATCTTAATTACTTAAACCCCATTTCAACCCTCCCACTAACCTCTCGCACTCATTTAATCTGCCTTGGGACCATTTTTCAATGACCACTAAACTCGATAGACAGAGGAATGGGAAAAAGACTTAAAATAGCCTTTTTTCCATTCTTCTAGCTGCCGACGTTAGTTACCAGTCGGCTGACGCCGGCGGGATTGCCGATGTCGGTTGCTTAAGACAGGCCTGAAGGTGAATTCTCGACCCCTACCCGAATTCTCCCTGAATCACTCCCTGAATTCCCCCCCTAAATCAATCACATACCCGAATGCTAATTCTCTTCGACCTCCCTCTCTCTCTCTCTCAGACACACACCAAACATCACAGGCTACAGGCACTCTGTAGAAATAGCTCCAGACTTTGGGTTAAAGACATTGCAGAAAGTCTTCTGCATCAGCCACATCAACAACAAGTCTTCTACACTCCTTCATCAGCAAGTAAGAGCTAAGTATTCTTCTTCTATTTCATTTCAATTATTTAGATTATATCAGCAATTAGTTTTCTATTCATTGCTTCTAAATAACATTATCAACCAGACCCGACTATCAACTAGACTAGACCTAACTTTCTTCTTGGAGAGGTTGAGAGGCCTTCCCCATATCCTTACCCCTTTTGACAACCTATCCTCTACCCCTTATCCCTCCTAAAACCCTATCTATTGTCATGCAACCCTGCACAAACCCTCTGACTACCACAGACCACTCTATCGACCAAAGACACACCCTGAGACCCGTCTAAAAGTCCACTGCCCCTACCGACATCAGCATCATAACTGAAATCGGCACATTTATCAACTGATGATGGTAGACTAACTGGCATCGACAACATTGACAACTGATGATGGCAGACTAACCGACATTGGTGACTATGGAAGATAGATTGCAAGGAATCAGGTATGCATTATCTATTTCTATTTCTTTAAGTCTCTCATTATTTCTCTTTCTAGAAACACTCTTTTATCAACTAGTGGATTGTCATCCCTCAAGGAGGTCTCTACACTTCTGGGACCGAGCATATCACTTGGCAATCCACCTTATATCTATCTAACATTTTTCTGTTCTAGTCTTATTCTATCCACAGGTGTCGTCCTCCACAGCCAAAGATGAGCTCCTTTAATCGTCTGGATACGGTGCACAAACTTCATTCAGGTATCATCTAACCCCTAACCATTATCTTAGTTTCTTTCATCTTTTGAATGTGGAAAAGTGAAAAATAGTTAGAAACAGACACAAAGAATTAAAATCATTTTTCTACCATGATAAACTAGGTATAACAATTAGTACATGAAATTGAGGAAGTGAACTATATCTAAAGACAAGGAAATTGGTACTCCTAACCTCAAAATTAATTTGGTCCATGATTGCCCCCCAATATATGGATTACACCATGGAATGGATAAGTCACACCAAAAAAATGGGGTCCAAAACCACAAAAAAACATTGGGTACTCAAGAATAGATGCCATGAATGTGGGGAATGACTCAAAATCATTCACAACCTTAGATGCAATAACAAAACCAATAACCACATAAGATACAATAAGCACTACCTCAATGGTCAAATCAATAATATCAACCACAGAGAAGGTTTCCTCCAGAACAAGATTTGATGCCTTCATAACCTTAGCCACCACTAATTGAGCATTAGGTTAACCACCCATAATTACCTTCCTAACTAGTGGTCAATCTAAAGAACAAGTAAAATACTCCTATTTATGGAGCTGATCAAGAAAGTAGTGTTGTAACTAGTTCAACTAAGTGTAATAATGTTTAGCTTATGTTAGGAAAGGTATTATGAGATTCACCCATTACCATAAATGAAATTCCAAATGATGAAAATGCTCATGAGTCACTTGTAGTCCAAGATCTAAATGAAGACAAAGTATAATCCACCATAACTCCAATCACACCAACTACAATTCAAGATTCCCCTACTGTTCCATTTTTTAAGAGACTCAAGGAAGAAAAACCTAGGGAGGATTTTGAATTGATGCATGGATTAAGAGAGATGAAGATATGAATTCCACTATTAAGAGAAATTAAGGATATTCCTAATTTAAATCAAATAATTAAAGGATTGTGCATCAAATCACTAGGTAGAAAGAAATGATATCCTAAAATAATTTAGGTAACTAGAAAAATTGTTGATTTACTAGCAGGAAACATATTTGTTCTTAAATACAAAGACCTTGGTAGTCCCGTGGTGACTGTGATAGTTGGGAACAAGTCTATACCAACTGTGTTTATATATCTAGGTGATTTCATTAGTATAATGACTATCAACACAGTATAATATTTATCCCTTATAGGGCTTCAGCCCACCACTAAAATCTTGAAAATGGTAGATCAATCCACTGTTGCACTTGAAATAACCATATAAAATGTTCCAATCACTATAGACTCTTGAGAATACCCTATAAATTTCATGATCCTTCAACCTAAACCCATGAATGTAGGGTATCCAATTATTCTTAGGAGACCTTGGTTAGACATAGTCACAATTTGAATTGATTGTAAATCTATTAATATAACTATTTCCAATGGAATTCATGTCAAACAAATATCCCTTTATCTACTTACTAGACCTTTAATGGATCTTTTTGAATAGATATGGGTGGATCAACCTAAACAAAATTAGAATAACATATCTTCCTTAGCCATGGTTACCATAATATATTATGTCCAAGAATTTGAGGAGTATATAATAGAATATTTGGACCAAGAAATAATAGATTTGATGTTTAACAACTTATCTCCAAAGTCTAATAGCTTAGCTCTAAATTCTGAGAGCCTAGCTTCAAAGATTAATAGCTTAGCTCTAAATACTGATAGCTTAACTCTAAAGACTAAAACCTTAGATCCAAAGATAAATAATCATGAATGGGAAGAATTTAATTTCACTACTAAGAATAAAGATAATTTCATAAGTTCCCCAAACATGTTATTTGGTCCACAAGATATCCAACAAGCCATAGTTGATTGGGCTCAAAATAGACATAATTCATTTTTAAATGATTTTTATTGTCCAGTGACCAATCTAATCTCTAAAATTGAAACCTTTTACAAGGATGTGGCTACATTTCATATGCTACTACCACACACATGTGCATTTAATACTTAGATGAGTGAGTATAAATAGTTAAATTCCATCATTATAGGTACTAAACAAATTGCAATCTATCCCAATAAACTGTTGAATATCAATAGTTGGTTAACTGACCAACAATAAAGTAAATTATTTGATGTATTGGTATGAGACACAAAAGCCTTCACTTGGGATTACAATGATATAAAAGGAATATATCCTAGTCTCTGTACCCATCACATCTACACCAAAGATTCTTACACCAGTCAGACAACCACAGTAGATAATTAACCCTACCTTGAAAGGAATTGTAAAGCAAGAGATATAAAAACTATTGTAAGTTGGTTTAATTTACCCCATATATGATAATTAATGGGTTTCACCTCTGGTCATTATACCTAATAATAATGGAAAATGAAGAATTGACATAGATTATAGAGAATTGAATAAGGCCACTATGAGAGATTTATTTCCTTTGCCTTTTATTGATCAAGTCTTGGATAACTTGGTAGGAAAGTGGTACTTTTATTTATTACATGGGTTCAGTAGATACAATCAAATTATAAGAGCCCATGAATATCAAGACAGAACTACATTTACCTATCCTTGAGGAACATTTGCTTATACAATCCTTCCTTTGGATTTTGCAATGCACCTGCTACCTTTTAGAGAGCAATGTTAGCCATATTTTTTGATCTTACAAATGATTATGTGGAAGTGTACATGGATGACTTCACTATCCATGGCACTACATTTGATGAAGACTTGAGTAATGTGGATAAATTACTCACCAAATGTGAAGAACACTAAGTATCTTTGAGTCATGAAAAGTGTATCATAATGGCTGATGAATGGATAGCCTTAGGACATCATATCTATTCTCAAGGAATAAAAGTGGATCCCAATAAGATTGAAGTGATTTCTATTATTACCATTCCTAAAACACAAACATATGTTAAAAGTTTTCTCAGTCATATAGGAAATTACAAAATATTTATTTAAGACATTGACAAAATAACTGCACTTATGTTTTCCTTGCTAACAAAAGATAGTGAATTTGTATATAATAATAAGTGTCAAGAAGCTTTTGAAACATTAAAAAACAAACTTATGACGGCTCTAATTTTGAAAGGACCTAATTATAAAAATAGTTTTGAATGGACCTAATTGAGAAAAGCCTTTTCATATCTATACTAATACTTCTAATAATGCACTAAGAGTAGTTTTAGGACAAAGAGATGAGGAAGGAAAAATGTATGTCATTTATTATATCAACAAGAATCTTACTCGCATAGAGAAAAAATACACTACACATAAAAGTAATTTATTATTATTGTTTATGCCATAAATAAGTTTAAGCATTAAATTATTGGTTATCAGGTATTTGTCTATACAGATCATTTAGCTATTAAGTACTTAATTAATAAACCACTAGTAGGTGAGAGAAGTATTAGATGGCTAGTATTGTTGCAAGAATTTGACATTACCATTATAGACAAACTTGGAAAGTATAATGTTGTTTCTAATTTTTTGTCTAGATTGATCACTACAGGTGAAGATGAACTTGTGAAGGACTCTTTTCTAGATGAATAACTATTTTTTATATCTACATACTCCCCATGGTTTGCATACATGGAAAATTACTTGGCAACATGAAAGTTTCCTCATTTATCTACTTCTAAAGAAAGAAAACATTTGATTAGAGCTAGTTCTTATTTAAAATGGTTTAAAGGCATGTTATTTAAAACTAGACCTGATCATGTACTTTTCAAGTATGTCAAAGAATATGAAGTATTTGACATCATAAAGGCATGCCATAGTGAACCTAGAGGAGGACATTATTCAACAAAAGGGACCATTCATAAGATTTTTGGTGCAATGTATTATTGGCCATGTCTTTTCAAGATTGTAAAAAGGTTTGTATGGTAATGTGATCATTTTCAAAGGATGGGTAAGCCTACTCTATCCTCAAAAATTCCTCTTCATCCTCAAATAGTTTTGAAACCATTTGAAAAATGAGGTTTGGATTTTGTTGGACCAATCAACCCACCATATCAAGGAAAAGAATATTTATTAGTATGTATTGATTATGTTACTAAGTGGGCTGAAGTACATGCACTCACCTTTGTTAGGGAGGAAATGGTTGTTGATTTACTATATTATAGGATCATGATGATATTTGGATCTCCTAGATCTATTATTTCTAATCAAAGGCTCCAATTCATGTCTAACATGATCAAGGTATTCATAGAACTGTACCAAATCAATCACCAAAAATCTTGACCATATCATCCCCAAGCTAATGGGTAAATGGAGATTACCAACCGAGAGCTTGAAAACAGTCTAACCAAAATAGTGAACACTATCATGAAAGATTAGGTAGATAGAGTACCTGAAGTAGTTTGGGAATATAATACAACATGGAAGACTACCATAGGATTCTATCCATATGAACTTGTGTTTAAAAATAAACTTTTATTACCAATAAAGTTTGAATTATAGACACTAAAGACAACAATTAATATGGGAATTGATCTTGATGAAGCACATAAGGAAAGAATTGTGCAACTAAATAGATTGGATGAACTAAGAATTGATGCACTTACTCAATTTAACATGATCTAGAAGCATAAAAAATAGTGGCATGATACTCATATCAAATAAAGATAATATAAGAAGGTGATTGGGAACTTCTATTTGATTCTAAATTCTAGCATTTCAAAGGTAAGCTCAAGATAAGATGGTTGGGGCCATACCTGATCAAAACTATTCATAGTAATGGCTTTGTCCAACTTCAACCAATTGATTGTGACCAAAGGGCACTTTTGGTCAATGTTCACAGACTTAAAGTGTATAGAATACCTCTCAGTAGGGAAGAATTTATGGAACATAATCAAGACCAATTTAACCTTATAGAAGAACATGGTTCTTCCACAAAGGCCAAATGATCTTTGTAGTAGACATCTAATAAGGGGGAGTGACAAAAACTAGAAAATGGTGGTTCTCCTCCCTTAAAAATTAAAAATTAAAAAAATATATAAAAAAAGTATAAAAAATTAAAAATTAAAAAACTACTAAAAAGTGAAAACCAAAAATGGCACTTCTATAATAAACATGAATTGTTGTCTTGTCAGCTAACTTATCTTATCAAAATTATTTATCCTTATAAGACACATGAAAACTTTAGGAGATAAGCACAATTTTTTTAATCAAAGGTATATTTGTACTTCATTCCTAGAAGGTTAGAAATTTTCTATTTTATGTTCTATATGTATGACCATTAGATGGACAACACTTCTAAAATATGGATAATGTTATTTTGATACAATGTAGATGTGACTGAGGCTGGTACCATCTTCAAATTTAAAAATTTGATGTAAAGTTATTCTAAAAGACCTTTTCAAAAATATATGACCTCATGCATAAATCATTATGAATATTATTCCAAGTGTCTTCCAAGTGTGATCTCTCATGCCACATCATTGATATTGACCCCAAAAAGTGATTTCTCATTAAAATTTGCATGCTATGAAGTGTTTGGCCATCATTTATATTATAATTTCATGATACTCTTTTATTACTATTAATTACCACATCATATCCCTAATTTTATTGCCTTCCTCAATACTCTATGCAGTTTCAAGTTCAGTTTTTCATCATGCAAGCAAATTTTCAAGAATACTATGAATCGATCCGAAGATGGGGGGTAAGAATAAAAGTGAACTAGAGTCAGTAGAACCTATGCTACAAGATGAATCTACTAGAGTTATTATTAAAATGGTGGGATGGTTCAATTTCTTGAAGACATTTTAGGGTTTTTAATAAAACATTGTTCAAGATTTTTAGAAAATTTTGATGAATATCATTATGTAATTTGAGCTGAACATATTCCTATTGATTCTTATATTATTAGAAAAATTTTAAGGATTCCTAAAAAAGGTGTGGTTTTTACTGATAAATTGAGTTTTATCGATCTAATTCAAATGTTCATTGATGGCAATGAACCCCATCTTAAGCTAGACAAATCTCCATAAGGCATGGACAAAGGAATCATTTGAGACAGTCTTCCACCTCCATAGAATAATGTTACCTATTGGGTCATAAAATATCTCACCTATGATGGACACTTCATTGTGGTTGGTGAAAACACCATGAGGCTTCTCATTCATTTAACGAAAGGAGCCACTAGACTTGAATACTAGGTACACCTACCATCTTTTATTTATCACTTTTTAATTAATGTAGCTCAAAAATTAAAAAGGGGAACTGGGTCAATCAAACATCATGATTTAATCCATCTCATCTGTCAGCACCATTTTATGAATAAACTTAAGGGTAAGAAAGCTTGGTCCTCATTTTTGCAAAAATCATCCCAAATTCTTGGTAAGAAATCACAACGTCCTATTTTTCCTCCTATAACAGTAAAACTAGAGTAAGGTCCATATTCAATGCATTCAACTCCAAAGATGTTATGACAAAATTCAAAAATAAAAATGAGGGTTTCATCAAAAAAATCTGCTCCATTTGTCAAACCGTAGTAAAGTCATTAGCTAATTTTCTAGGAGGAAGAAAAATGTGATGTACAGGTAGCTAAAATTTTGGGAAATTTAAGTTCTCCTATAGAAGTAATGGATGTTGAACATATAGTTGAATAAACCCCTACACAAGATATTGTAGCTGAAGAAGAAGAAAGAACCTTACCTTTCATAGTTGACAAGGGTAAATCTCTATTTATATAAGAAGTTTCATCTTCTCCTTAGCCTATTCATGAAAATGAAGAGTTGTAGCATGTTATGACCCTGTCATGGCATGAAGAAACCATTTGACCACAATAGGCAAAGTTGGATTTTAGTTGATTGACACTTCAAGGTAAGAAATAAACCATTTCTAGTTTGGAAAGAAGATATGACTATTTTGTTCCTTAGGTTTGAGCACAAGAAGTGATCATTACAATAGTTAATACTGAATAGACCAAAATTCATAATCAACTATTTTCCCAATCTCATGAACTTAGTACCTTAAAAAACTCCCTTGTAAATAAGGATGCTCAAATTGATAATTTAAAAAATTATATTGCTAGTAAGGATGCTTAGATTAATAATTTACAACTCTCTATTGCTAGTAAAAATGCATTACTTGGTCAAAAAACTATTTGTATATAAGAGTTGACAACTTAAAATGCTGAGTTACAATCTTTCATACAAGCTATGTAGAGGGAAACAAGAGAAATAGTTGTACAAATTGAAGGGCCCACAAGGTATATTCCTTCTTTCCCTCTACCACTTCATGAGATGATTTTAGTTTATAATAAAGTGCAGAACAAGATTCAAAAATTGGAAGCAAAAATGTTGGCATCAAAGCAGAGTCTCAGTAGTAATTGTAGAAAGCTCAGACTTTTATTCAAACTATTTATGAAATTATTGAAATATTGTTCTCTTGAAAAAAACCTTCATCTTTATATGTTATATTTATTATGAAAATTTTTATAAGTGGCAAATGCAATTGATTTATCTTGGTTTTCCCATGTTATTAAAGATGAGCATATGTACATGGATATCTTTATTAAAAGTACCATAGAAAGACATGATCAAATTTATGAATTCCATATTTGTAACATGTTGGTTTACCATTCTAGATTTTTGATTAATTTTTTTATGAGGGAAACACAATTACATGCTTTCCTTTCCACCATGATAAATCAAATTAATTGGGAGAAAACACACAATAAATTCTTGGAACTATAGAATAATATAGGTCTATATATGAGACCTCAGTTTTTAGATGCCTAAATTTTTTTTGATGTATTCAATTATATGTACATGAAAAAAAAATATCATGAGTTGCTAAGAGAAAACGTTACATCCTTTAGAGTTTTTTCAGCCAACATTCCTTCATCTCCATCAATGCAAGTATGGATAGATGGGAGACTTTGCCTATTGCTTTGAAATACAGGGAAGTTATGAGTCCCACCACCATCAGTTAAAGTCTTTAGAGAGATAGGGTGGTTAATCATATTATCATGAAGATATTGGATGAATGAGGGTTATATGTGTTGATTGGTATGATATTTAGTCTACCCATTCTTACTTTTCCTATGTCTCCTTGGCACAATCAGGCAAAAATAGAATTTCAGGCATGGTTAATACAATGATAAGATATTTTTTATTTATACCTATAAATAATTATGATTAGGAACATCACTTTTAAATCTATGATCTCAATAAGTGGTTGGAATCCAGACTCTTAGAATAAAGAACAATTCTCCCACTAGTTTGCAAGAGGACTTGCAAAAGGTAAAGTATAGGAGAAAATGATGAGAATTCTATATATCTCATTATATATCATATAAAATGTCCATAAGTCTTACCTCGTGGTTATATATTACATTAAATTTAATAGTTAAGGTCTGATCTAAGTAGGAAATGAGTGCAATCATGTTTTGTTTGTATGTGATACATTGTTGAATCTCTATCTTGTTATTTATGCCTAACTTAGATGAAATGAGTATAGTTTTATATACAAAGATACATCCCTATGGATGATAATTCTATATAGCTCATTATATCTCATATAAAATTTCCATAAGTGTTACCTCTTGGTTATATATTACATTACATTTAATAGTTAAGGTCTCATCTAAGTAGGAAATGAGTGCAATCATGTTTTGTTTGTATGTGATACATTTTTGAATCTCTATCTTGTTATTTGTGCCTAACTTAGATGAAATGAGTATAGTTTTATATACAAATATAAATCCCTATGGTGGGATCATTTTGATAAGTCATTAACAGTTTTGGAAACACCTTTTTGGCAACAATTTTGAAGACTCGGTGTAGAACATATTAAGCTCTAAAGATCCTTAGTCAGGCTCCAAATATTTGTAGCTCTGAAGACGTTCTAAAGACCTATCTATCCGTGCTCTAAATATGCCTAGCCATGATTTGAAGATGTCCAACTATACTTTGTAGATCAATATATTAATTCCAAAGATATCTAATGTATATATATAGATATATTTTCCTTCTTTAGATATCTTCTTTTAGACATTACCATTCATAGCAATAGTCTAAAATGATCCGAATATAAATGTATTTCTATTTTTTAAATTTAAACATAATATATTTTTATCTATGATAGTTATTCTCAGTCGATTATTAGTTAAGTCAATTATAACACCTCCCTATAAGTGTGGGATTTGATTCCTAGATCTTCTATTTTGAATAAGTGGATTTGGTTGTTTAGATCACCAAATTTTGTATTATGAGAATATTATTTGAGATGTGATTTAAATACATGTATCCTTCTCATTCCAAAAAATCAATAATCAATCAGGAAATAGAGAAAAATAGAGAGAAGAAACATTCAAGTGTAATTTTGTGCATCTGTATATGTTCCTTTTAATAATGAGGTATTTATAAAGTTCATCATTCCATTCCATTACTGAGTAAAATCTAATCCTATTATAAGGAAGGAGTAAAGGCCCACTTCTCTTTGAATATCATGACAATTGGTATTTTTAATTTATAGTTTAAAGTGTATTTCTTTTGATACAGGTATATATTATTTTAATGCAAAAGTGTGATTTCCCTTTCAATGCAAAAGTTTGATTTCCATTTCAATGCAAGCATGTTATCTTTTAATGCAATCGTGTTATCTTTTAATGCAAGTGTGTTTTCATTAAATGTAAATTTTATTTTAGTTTAATGAAAGTGATATTCCTTCTAAAAAGTGTCTTTCAAAGCTCATAAGAAGTACATTTTGTTAACTAGTCTCCATATTCAAAATTTATCAAGCAGTCTAGGTGATAATAGGCAAACAACATTCTAACATTCTGAAATATAACACTATCCTACCCAACCATGCAAGTCAAGTGAGGAAAACATGGTGTCTTATTCTAGATGTTTAAGTTTTGGATGTTGATGGAGTAGACCAAAGAATCCTTTTAATAAGGAATGCCATAGGAGATATTCAGTTAGCCAAACTTTCTAGATTTACTTTTTTTGAAACATATAATTAGAATATTATTTACTATTCTTAGGATTTAGATGTCAATAACATAGTAAAAACCCCAAAATAATGAACTATAAACTCAAATATCCAACATCTCATTAAATATAGACTTGGACACTGGCCTTGGTTACAAATGACACCGATCCATTAATTGGTTAAATGAGAGGTATAATGACAACTTATCACCTAGGCTAAGGTGATAATGGATTGGTTGTATATAAATAGGGGGAATCAAATAAGAGGGAAGGGGTGGCCAAGATAACTCTAAATGGCCCAATTCAAGTGAAAATTGTTACATATTCTTATGGAATTAAGTCCAATGTAGTTATGTTATAGGTGCAATCACTAAGGAGCGGGGGGGGGCATGAATCAATGGTGACAAATAATCCAATTTAATTTCTAAACCATTCAAATACTTAACCATTCAATACAACCATTCATGAAGCATAAAAGATGTTTATAGCAATAAAAAATGAAGATAATGTATTATCATACAAACAACACAAGATCTATGTGTGAAACCCTCTCAAGGAATAAAACCCAATCTCAAGCCTACAAACACATAAATTATTTATTATATAAGATGATCATAAACATGAGACTGATCAAGTCCTTATGAATAGAATTTAGTGAAACACCTATTTCACAAGGAGCACCTGTGCCTAAGATGATCAAGTCCTTTTGACCACCTTTTTGGTCAAATCCTTCTGACCGAATTTAATGAAACATTTATCTCACAAGGAACACCTACCCTAAGATGATCAAGTCCTTCTATCCACCTGATGGTTAAGTCCTTCTGACCAAGATGTTGATCACCCTACCAACACTTATGAAATGAACATATCTTGATCACTAATTTCCTACAAATGTGATGGAGAAACAATGTATATCTTCCCCCTTTACTTCTTCACATAACCACACATATCCAAAACCAGCTTTTGGATCACTCTAGACCTCTTCACTCATCCTCAATCTTTAAAATTTTAAGAAAACTATCCTTAACATCAGAAATATGAACTATAGGCCATACACATAGTCATCAACCTACTCTACTCTTCAATCCATCTACTGGGCACACTCACTCCACACACCTCTTCTCTCTAGTCTCTCACAAGTCTTCAACACTCCTTTTATATGCCTAGAAACCATCACATTTAGTTTCACCTTTTATAGAGTATTCATGATTATTATCATGTTCACAAAATTAATTTTTAGCCACAACACATGCCTTCACTCTTAAGGCATCTACATGGGTCACCTTTAAGCACAACCCTCTTTCAAATAGGCCTAAGTCACCTTTTAGGTCTTATGAAGACCCATTCACCTCTTTGACATTTTTTTGAGAAAATTAGAAACATAGGACCACTTTAAAATTCATGTGTCCACTCCACATGACTCCTTTTAAATCCTCAAATGATCATATTCAATATAATAATTGTTTTCTAAAGCCAATTTTGCTTAAACAACATTCTATAGACAAGAACACCATGAATGAACACACAATCAACTTATAAGCATTTTTCATACTAAATATGGATTGGTAAAACCTATAAAATCCATATATATTATCTTCAAGGATTATAATACACTCTTCAATAGCTAAGTTACCTTTAAACATTCAAATCCCATCAAGAACAACTCAATTATCCTTCTCGGGTCACTTATAGAACATGAACAAACACACAATAAATTTTGGAGATTAATAAATTTGAATTATAATTATACCTTAAAATTTATATTTATACATGAAAATTTAAGTCATATACAAATTTAATTTTTATTATACCATCAAATTCTGCATATATCTAAAGTTATGGCTAAAAAACCACAAACTGGTCTTCCCTTGCAAATTCAAATATTTGAATTCCAATGGTCACTAAGAAATGGTTAAAATTTGCACACTATACCATCATCACATGTCCTTGAATATTATATTAAACATGCACCACTGATATTATTCTAACTTTAACTTGTCTAAATTGTTAAATAATAAACATGTTGACCTCATCTCGTACACCCTTGCAATATTGACTAAACACACACCGTCGATCTCTACAGATCGGCCTAGTCCTTACCTTGCAGTGCTCATCATTAGATATTAGATTTGAGATCCCAATTTTTTTCTATTTTCATACCCACATCCCTTATACACATTTGACTCTTTGAATTCAAATTTTATCATCGATCTTCATGTACGAACACCCATTCACCATTGATCTTTATTTGACAAGTTTTATTTTCCCCATTCAATCTATTAAAAGAATTATGCTCACCATTAGATAATTATCTAGTTAGATTAAATTATCACCATATATATATGATGTGATTAAATTTTCACCATTATATCTCCCTTTTCAAAATTGGCTAAGTATGGGAACTTAGAGAACTTCTATCAGAGAAGCTAACTTTGCACCTTAATGACTTTTTCTCTGCTCAACCTCATGACCTAAAATTTAAATCACATGATAAAATTTCATAGGGGAATAAATAAATATATAAATATTATCCTATAAACTTCACATTTATTAAATATAATTTCATCAAATTGCGTACTTGGCTTTTACTTTGGCTAAGTATGGGAAAACATTAAAAACTACCTAGGAAGCCAACTTTGAAGCTACATATCTTTAGCTACGCTTACTCGTATGACCTAAAAATTAGAACATAGAAAATTGGGACTAATTTTATCACACAAATATGACTAAATCCCCCTAATTAATCCATACATGGTAATGGTGACATCATTAAACTACCTACTTAGATTTTTCTACCATAGAACCAACTATGCCTAGATGAGAGTTGTGAGATACCAACTAAAATACACTCATGTACACAATAATTAAAAGAATAAAATAAATATTATGGGACCTATTTCACAGCCTCAAATCATCATACTCATCCCTAAAAAACTTAACCATGTCAACACTGAAGATCAACCAAGCCTGCTTTAAGCATATTACGATAATCACACTGCACACTTTGTCATTGATACTTAGACTATCAAGACACTTCATCCACTCACCTAGAAGCTTATATGAAATCAATAAAAAAAATTAAAAAATCTCCCCCTTTTTCATTTATGTCAAAACCCATCATACATCTCACCTTCCTATTCTCTCTTCAATCACTCTAAAAATAGGAACCTTCTCTCCTTTTGACATAATGATAAAGTAGTCACAAACTGATCTTGATGACTTGAAAATACCACCAACAAGAGAGGACCACCTTATAAATATTATATTAATTCCCATTTATGTTTATTGTACCTATATTTTCCTTGAAAACTTCCTCTTTCTACATTCCAACACTCTCTTCAACCAAGCACAACAACCAATGAAGAAAGAACACACAAAAAACACTTGAAATTTGATGGAACTCACCAAGAAAAATCTGAGAGGTAATATCTCTAAGATATTAAACCTATTGAGTATATTTATCTATTCACACACCATGAATAACCACCATACATGCTTATTAGCCTTCTCTCTCAAGCCACCTCAAGGACCTATTGACCAAGTTTGACTTTTTAGTCAAATTGGGACACCTACAAGTAAAAACTTGATTTTTTAGGTCTATATAGGGTGTAATATAAGTTTCATGGGGTGTATTATAGTTTAATTGATGTCAATTAATGTTATATTATCCTTGGTCAATTAGTTTTTATGTCTATTTATTATTTTGGGTCATTTTAGGGGTCAAAAAGGGTGCATTTAATGAGTTGTATAGGTTTATTGGGAAATATGAAAGTGAAAATGGGTGATTTCACATGACATATGTCCTAAAAATTATTAATCCACTATTAGTAACTAAAGTTTACAGTTTCATCAGAAGAAAAGTTAGTTTTTTTAAAGAAAAGGAAGAGTTTGGAACTTATACGACCTCTTTGGGAAGTGTGCCTCTTATAAAAGGTTTAAATGTGAATATTAAGCTCCTAAATTCTTATTTCCATGCTTTAATTATATTGTAAGTTTGATTTCTTTCTCAAAACTGTTCATCTCTCTTATCACCCTTCTTGGCAAACAAAAGTGACTTGTAGGTTTGTACTTGGTACGAAAAGATCATGAGGTTTCAAGACAAATTATCTTGGGAGATGATATTAAACTTGGATACATTAATTTTAATATAATTATTTTAAAAATTTATCGATTGTGCTTTATGAACCATTGCTAACAAGTTGACTGTGTAAATTGGCTAGTTGTTTCATACACCCTATGGGTTTTGCTATTGTTTGGGAGATTTCATACAATCTAGATTATAATATTTCTCCAATATGATGTTTAATTATTCCTCTAATGGTAACTATTATTTTTTTCATGTTTTGTGGTGTTTGGATGAGCCAATAACCTCAAATTTGTAGACTGGTCTCTTTTGAGTGCAATAAATAGTTTTCACCATGTCCAAGATTTTCAAAATTGTTCATAGCTCTATGGGGTTGTGTTAGTGTTATTTATATGTTTCCAATGCCATATATATTATCTCTACACATTAAAACCTAATTCTCCAAATCACCTTCAAGATTTGTAGTCATACTCTTTACATACACATAGTCTACCATTGGAGTGTGCATCTACAGGGGGTTGCAAGGTAGAATTACATTTATTTAAGGATTTTTGAATTGTTTCAAAGCCCCTATCATTAAAATCACCCATTTTTTTAATTTAAAATATTCTAAGTCTACCCCTTGAGGTCTAAAACTCACACCTTGCCCAAACTTCTCTCCACTACCTGAATATTCAGAATGTGCACTTGTAGGTGACCCTAACATAGATACATGAGACTTTTTTTGAGGGATTAAAACATGATAAATCATCTAATTAAGATATTTATATACAAACTTAACTCAAGGAATACCTATTTGAAGTGGCAAATGAGCAAATGAGGTCAGGGATCACCTTATAAAACCAAAAAGCTATGTTCAAGCCCTTTGTCCCCAAAAGGTGAAAATAGAGGTCTAAGAGGTTTTTGTAGGTACCTTATAAGATGTTTTAAAATATACCTAAATATTTAAAATATGTGAGTTTGATATCTTATATCATGGAGATGACTTATGCCAAAAATGAAGTTTAGAAGGTGAGTGGAAGGTGGAATTTGAAGACCTTAAAATTGCCTCAAAAGGCACTGAAATCCTACAATGATATCTATAATTGAAGCCCCAAAAGAGAATTTTGTCACTTAAGATTTAAAAATATACCTTCCACAATGTTTTAATATTTCAAAATGTTTAAAGGTGACATTTATGACCTAATTATCACTAATATAATCTCATAAGCTGTGTTTAGACCCTATGACCACTATTAGTCCGTACAGGTTCTTAATACAGGCAGACAGTGAGCTAGCATGATGTTTGATAGTGTTTTAGCCCTTAGAAGTAGATTAAAGTATAAAAAATATTCTTGGTAACCTAAAATAATGTTAAATTAAATTTTATCAAACATCATACCCAAGTTTCAAAAGGCAAATAACAACTACAACAGGGGTGAAAGAGCATGGTGTCTCAATTAGAGGATAATGGAGTACTCAATTTTGACAAAAGGTGAATGAAAAGGGATAAAAGAGGATAAAATTATTAATAAAGTTTGTTAATACCTTCATTGTGACTAGGAGGAACTCCATGATATTTAGACATGATAAAAAATCCAACAAGACCCTAAGAAGGCTCTCACACAGTCAGCTGAAGGTGACTAGGGTAGACAGTGGACTGCAGAGTGAGTTTGAGTGCTACTAATGCACCAGGGTGATAAAAATAAGATTAAAAAAGTTTATATGATCATAAAATGATATATGGTGATAAAAAACATTGTCCCAAACTCAACTCATGAAAAATACCTACAGGTATCTTCCTTAGAAACAAGACACAATCATGAGAAATACTTTATTTTGAGACTCACGATTTGAACAGGGGTATAACGAAAGTTTAACAAGATGTATGGATTTGAAACACATAAATCATGGTTTGATAAGTTTTAAAAAACCATATCATGTGAAAATTATTCATAAAGTAGGGTCTCCAACTAGGGCATATAGTCCATATACCTTTTCTACACACAGTCTGCCTATGAAAATCTCAGTCTTAGATTTTGAAGCAATTAGGGTGTCAAATGGTGTAATTAAAGGCTGAATTTTTGTATAAAAGGTCTCCATAAATTTTATAATCCTCTATAATGAATAAAAATATTGAAATAAAAAGGGGAGTGCACTCTATTTTGTTTCAGATAAAGGGTAATCCCTAATGCTTGGAACTAGTAGTTTTAGGGGATGAGGATAGAAAAGTGGACTAGAAAAAAAAATAATCTATTAGGAGGGTGATAAAAGTTTAAAAACATGAATATAAACATGGGAGACCAAGTAAATATTAAATAAACCAAATAAGATTCTTAAAAACCTTAGGGTTATAGTCAAGCATGATAGGCATTTTTAGGCCTAGAAGCCAATTAGAGATCATCTTCATTTCTAGTTTGGAGTGATCCATATAAGTTGTTGAAAAATGTTTGAGGGATACTAATAGACATGTTCAAGATCTTAGGATGCAAGTTAAATCATCAAAACTCATTTTAGGTTCTGAATTGTAGGTAAGCCTATTAGGCAAGGATCAAGCCTAGTGCTTAAAGAGAAGGCCACTCACAGTTTTGGCCTTAAATATACATTGGAACTTATTGGAGCATTTTCCTATAGTAGCATTAGGTATGTTATAATTTCAATCTTGTAGAGAAGGCTTCAGGAGAATTAATTTTGGCCTAAGACCATCGTTGGGCCTATGAAAATGGGGAAAAGAGCTTGATAGGACATGTTTGAAATATCATCTTTCATGACACTTTGCATGGAGGTTTAATAATTTTAGAGGAGTTATCCATGGTATTAAAAAATGATTTTGTGGCATTGGATTGAAAGTTGAATGTGTAATCTCTATGAATAATGGCTAAGAGGGTAAAACTCTCTAAAACCCTTAAAGGAAATTGATTGGAGAATGAAGTTATAAATGCATCCAGATGGACTAGTATGACCATGAAAGCTTTTGGACCTTGGAAAGGACTCTCTCAGGCTCCCTCACATGCTTTTTTCCTATACAAACTTATACTGATGGGGTAAAAAATAGGATTTTTATCACTATTTTATGTCTCTTATAGGTTATAGGAGGTTTCAAGAGATGAAAATCACATGGATGGAAATATTAAGACTTAATATATCCTCCCATATCACTCTAATTTATTGAAATAAATCCTAAGTATCTGAACCAAGTGCTTTAACTCAGCTAGTTGAAACTGACCTAATGGACAAGCTAGGGAGAAGTGTGAAAACTTTAAGTGAATGGATTTTTAAGGTGTCCTTGGTGTTTCTAAGGACATAGAGTGTCATTAACTTCCTTCCATGTATTTTCATGAGAAATAGATCTCTTTTTGGAATCCAAGTGTGTAGGGTGCATGAAAGATAATTTTTTGGATAATAGATGATGATTGCTCCTTTCCAAGTGATTGTAGGTGACCAGGCCTACAACTAATGCATGGAGATTCATGTCTAATATCCTCCCATTCCATTATAATAATTATACCTACTCCTAATTAGTTATGAGGTGTTCGAATAGGGCCAATCATGCAAGTAATTTTTTTGAGACAGAATGAGGATTTTCTTGCCACTTTTCATTAGATTTATGACTTGGATTGACAATTGTAGCTCCTCACCTTGCATGGTTCATCCCATATCCTCTTCACATGCACAATTAATTCATTGTATCATATTGACAATTTTCTCTATGACCCTTAGAATTTTCTCTTCTTCTCTTTCTCACAAGTTCTATAAGAACTAGCCATTTTGGCATTGTATTGGATGCTCTACTTGAGTATGCTAAAGCCATGCTCATTTTTATACCTTTTTAACAATAATAAAATTAATTTTTACCTCTTCCATGAATTTTATTAGTGTGTTCATTTGGAATGTTTGATTTTGCATAAGTGAAGACTATGGATTCCTTAGCATGTGTTTCATTCTTTCATCCTATACAGTTGGAAAGCTTCTTCTTGCAGGGCATGTAAACTATTTTAGGAGATGTTAATGATGGATTGAGTTAGTATTTTCATTAATACCATAATAGGCCTCTTGTCTAGTCCTCATAGCTTTGCACATTCATCCATAACCTCACAATGTAACATTGATGTGAGAAGATGAAGATTAGAGAAGTGTATGTTCAGTTTGTCCTTTGATTTCAAGTGTAACATGCATATGATTAAATGTCATCATGTTATTTGGTGTATCACATTCCTTAGGTTAGTTTGCTTTCAATTATCCTTCTTCCTTTTCATCTCCCAAGTCCAAAGGGGTACATCAGGGGAGCTAGCCCTATTTAGAGATTCACCTCATTCCTTAGGTTACTAACAACCCTAGAGGTGATTCCATTGTGACACTTGGATGAGGAGAGATTTTATATCTCATAAAATGGTACAAATATAAGTGACAATAGTTTTTGGCATGCCCAGTGGGACTCTTGGTCCAAGAAGTTGAGATATTTTTGGTGTTATCTCTCAAAAATCAACCTTTAGAGGCATCTATCAAAGCATCAATGGTGAATCCAAAGTTTTATTATCTAGTCAAGCAAACCAGGGTATCCTTTGAAGATTGTGGTATCATATTTTCTTTATGTTATTGCTTTCGATGAAGTTTCATGGTTGACTTTGGTTTTGAGTTTTTTTCTCTACAAGTTGGTTAAACCTTCCAAGATTGTACCATTCCCCATCAGTATGAACAAGTTCTTAATGAACCTTGGTGTGACTATAATCAACCTTGTCATGAAGTATATAAATCTTAAAATTATCCTTCTATGAACCACAGTTTATCCCTCAACAGTCCTATGAGCCATGGCAGTCCTATAGTCCTTCATTTTCTTTTCCATATGGACACCACATTATTAAAAAACCCCATGAGAATAACTACCAAGAAACCTATCAAGAGACACCTACCTATTAGCTTCAAGAGTATTCTTATGAGTATTTTCATATTAAACCAAATGTTTTCATGGATTGTAAAAAAAATTACCATTGGCAAGATGTATCTCCTGCTCATGTAAATGTTACTCCTCCTAATCAGCCCAAGAATTCACTTCTATATGAACTCACTAGTGCTTTCCTCTTTTCTAAACCCATTCATAAGCCTTCTCCTTCATCCCATACTCTATATCCAACTCCTTCACCTTCCACTATATCTCATACTCCAGATCCTTTACCTCAAATCCATGAGCCTATCCATCAACCTTTCCTTCTCAAAGAGGAACCTATCTTGAGAGAAGCAAGTAAAGAAGAATGAATTCAATTCATGGCTAATCAAAAGGATTTTATGAGTGATTATGAGGAATAAATCACCATAGGGACTTACCTTGGTGAATAAAAGGATAATAAAATAGCTAATGTCTCTATATTTAAAGGGATGTGTGTCCATGAAGAATCCCCTACATTTCACCCTCAAGATAATTTTGAGTTCTATGTGCCACCTCCACCAACTAGCTCATCATGTCCTCACCTTATCTCTCTTTGCCTTGATGGACCTATGGTATGGGAACCTAAGAAGGATTAGTTGGCTGATAAATAAAGATAAATCTTGCTTGAATAAAACCTACCTCCTTGGCAGCCTTATTGGGCTAGGTCACATGATTTCAAGATACCTAGTCTTGGCATTACCTTGAAGGAAAAAAAGATGGAGGATCTTAAAGCCCCTGAAGAAGACTCTACAACTAATCAAAAGGTTTTAGATGATCATCTCAAACATGAAGTAGAATGTACTATCAAGGATGAAATTAAAGTCATCCCTCAAGAAGTGGCAGTCCTAGGAGAGTTTAATGAGACTAATATAGAGGAAATAGTTCTTAAGGATGGCATCCATGAATAAGAATATTTAAGTTAGAAGTTTAATCCCATTTTCAAGGAATTTGATGGGTTGTGTGAAGCTTATCCTTCTCCAAAATATTTCACACTTGATGATAGGATTTTTGATGAGTCTAACCTTGATATTGAGTGTTTAACTAAACATAAAGAGGAAGCCATTTCTACTGGTCAAGAACCTGTTGCCATGAAGTCACTTGGTGATGTTAGTATACAAGAAGTTGTTGACAATGGCATCTACAAATGGAGTTATTTTAAGAGCTAGAAGAGCTTTGCCAAGTTAATGGTCAAGTGCATGACAAGTTAAATAAATAATCTTCCATGGAGGATAATGATCAATATTGGATAGAATTTGTAAAGCTAGAATAATTTTCAGATGAGAGGAGACCCAATCTTATTGAAAATACTATGGAGGATAAGAAGGTATGTTTTGTTGAATCATCATTTAAAGTTGTAATTGAGGATCCACATGATAAGGTAAAGTATGTTTGGATGAAAGAGGAATAATTATACATTATAGACCTATTTGAAGTTGGTCTACCTAAGATCATGGTAATTAAAGTGGCAAGAAATAGGTCTAATCCACAAAACATCCAATCCAAGGAGAAACAGGCTTTGCACCATGTTCCATCTCATGAAGAAGGTGATGTTTAAAAATTTTCCTTTGATCTATGTGGGACGTATGTTCATTTTTATTTGTATATAATAGGTTGTTTTCTATTTCTCCTAAGTGTTTTGAGCACATGTTTGTATTTGTTATCTTTGTTGTGTGTGTCTTTACTTTGTATGTCGAGGTAGTCATTAGTTGTCTTGTCTTGGTCATGTTCAAAGTCAATGGTCAAAGGTTTATTTATTTATCTCAAGATTTAGATGAATCCTAATCCCAATGGACTGATAAGGCTACTAGTTTAGTTAGTATAGCAGGCATGCTACCCCTATGAGTCACCAATTTGTTAACCAAATTTGACTTTTTAGTCAAATTGGGGAACCTATAGGTAAAAAATTGATTTTTTACCTATATAGTGGGTGTAATATGACTTTCATGGGGTGTATTATATTTAAATTGATGTCAATTAATATTATATTGGCCTTGGTCAATTATTTTTTATGTCCATTTATCATTTTGGGTCATTTTAGGGGTAAAAAAGGGTGCATTTAAAGAGTTGTATGGGTTTATTTGAAAATATGAAGGTGAAAATGGGTGATTTCACATGAAATATGTCATAAAAATTCATAATTCACTATTGTTAACTGAAATTTTTAGGTTCATTAAAAGACAGTTTTTTTTAAAATAAGGAAGAGTTTGGCACTTGCACAACCTCCTTGCGAAGTGTGCCACTTTTAAAAGGTTTAAATATGAATATTAAGATCCCCCATGCTCAGTTACATGCTTGAATTTAATTGGAAGTGTCATTTATTACTCAAAACCATTCATCTCTCTTCTCACCCTTTTTGGCAAGCAAAAGTGACTTGTAGGTTTGTACTTGGTACAGACAGCTCATGATGTTTTAGGACTAATTATCTTGGGAGATGATATTAAAATTTGATGCATTAATTTTCATATAATTAGTTTGAAAATTTATCAACTGTTCTTTATGAACCATTGCTAACAAGTTGACTATGCAAATTTGCTAGTTGTTTCATGTACCCTATGGGTTTTACTCTTGTTTGGGAGATTCCTTAAAATATAGCTATTGATATTTATCCCAAATAATTTTTACTTATTATTAAAATTTTACCTATGATTGGTTTCATTTTTTATGGTGTTTTGATGAGATAATAACCTCAAATTTATAGATTGGTCCCTTTTGAGTGTAATAGATAGTTTTCAACATGTCCAAGATTTTCACACTTTTTCTTAGATTAAGGGGGTTGTGTTAATGATATTTATATGTTTAAAATTCCATATAAAATTTACCTCCACCTTAAAACCTCATTTTCTAAATTACCTTCATGATTTTCAGTCATACTCTATACATACACATAGTCTACCATTAGAGTGTGCATCTATAAGTGGTTGCAAGGCAAAATCAAGTTGATTTAAGTATTTTAAAACATTTTTAAATGCATAAATCATGAAAATAACCCATTTCTCAAATTTTAAAGAGTATTATTCTTCCCCTTGAGGTCTAAAACTCATAAATTACCCAAACTTCTCTCCTCTGCCTGCATATTCAGAATGTGCACTTACAAGTGACCCTAGTAGAGATACATGAGACTTTGTTTGAGGGATTAAAACATGATAAATCCTCTCCTTAATATCTTTATATAAATAATGAACTCAAATTAGACCTATTTAAATTGGAAAATGAGTAAATGAGGTCATGGATCACCTTCTAAAACCAAAAAGCTATGTTCAGGCTTTTTGTCCCCAAAAGGTGAAAACAAAGGTCTAAAAGGTTTTTTTTAGGTACCTTATAAGATGTTTGAAAATATACATAAAGATTAAAAATAGGTTATTTTTATATATTATATCATGGAGACGACCTATGCAAAGAATGAAGGTTAAGGTGAGTGGAAGGTGGAATTTGAAGACCTTAAAATTGCCTCAAAAGGCACTAAAATCCTGCAATGATATCTACAGTTGAAGCCCCAAAAGAGACTTTTGTCAATTAAGATTTCAAAATAAAATTAAATAATTTTGAAATGTTTCAAAATGTTTAAAGGTGACATTTATGACATAATTATCACTAATAAAATCTCATAAGCTATGTTTAGACCCTATGACCACTCTCAGTTCGTATAGGTTCCTAAAAGTCCACCTACAGGTAGACAGTGAGCTAACATGATGTTAAATAGTGTTTTAGCTCTTATAATTAGATGAAAGTATAAAACATATGATTGGTGAACTAAAATTGGGTTAAAATAAATGTTCTCAAACATCATACCCAAGTTTCAAAAGGTAAATAACACCTACATCAAGGGTGAAAGAGCAGGGTGTCTCAGTTAGAGGATGGTGGAGTACTCAATTTTGACAAAAGATTCATGAAAAGGGATAACAAAGGCTATAATGATAAATAAAGTTTGTTAATACCTTAATTGTGACCAGGAGGACCTCTATGAGGTTTATACATGATCAAAAAACCTACAAGACCCTAAGAAGGCTCTCACATAGTTAATTGAAGGTGTTCAGGGTAAACAATGGATTGAGCAGTGAGTTTGAGTGATACTAATGCTCTAGGGTGATACAAATAAGATAAAAACAAGTGTTTATTATCATTAAATTATCTATGGTGATAAAAAAACATTTTCCCAATCTCACTCATGATAAATACCTACAGGTATCTTCCTTAGAAACATGACACAACCATGATGAATACTTTGTTTCTAGACTCAAGGTGTGAACAAGGGTATAATGAAAATTTAGAAAAATATATGGATTTGAAACACATAAATAATGCTTGGATAAGTGTTAAAAACCCATATAATGTTAAAAGTATGCATAAAGGAGGGTCTCCAACTAGGGAATACAATCCATATACCTTTTCTACACACAGTCTGCTTATGAAAAGCTTAGTCTTGGATTTTGAAGCAATTAGGGGGTCAAATGGTCTAATTTAAGGCTGAATTTTTATGTAAGAGGTCTCCATAAATTTTATAAGCCTCTAAAATTACTAACAATATCTAAATAAATAGGGGAGTGCCCTCTATTTTGTCTCAGATGGAGAGCACTCCCCTCATAGTTGGACATGGCAGTTTTAGGGGATGAGGATAAAAAAGTGGACCAGAAGAAAAATAAGATATCAAAAAGGTGATAAAAGTTTAAAAACATGAATATAAACATGGGATACCAATTATATATGAAATAAACCAAATAAGATGCTTGAAAACCTTAGGATTATAGTCATGCATGATGGGCAATTTTAGGCCTAGAAGACAATTAGAGGATCATCTTCATTTCTAATTTGGAGTCATACATATAACTTGTTGAAACATGTTTGAGGGATAATTATAGAAATTTTAAATCTCTTAGGATATAATGGAAATCATAAAAACTCATTTTAGGCTCTGAGTTGCAGGTAAGCCTACTAGGCAAGGATCAAGCCTAATGCCTGAAGAGAAGGCCACTCACACTTTTGACCTTAAATATTCATTGGAACCCATTATAGCATGTTGAAATTTCAATCTTAAAAATAAGGATTCAAGAGAATCAATTTTGTCTTGAGACCATTGTTCGGCCTATGCAAATGGGGAAAAAAGCTTGATAGGATAGGCTTGAAAGCTCACATATTTCATGACACTTTGCATGGAGGTCTAACAAGTTTGGTTGAGTTAGCCATGGTCCTAAAAAATCATTTTATGGTATTGGATTTAAATTTAAACATGTAATCTCTATGAAAATTTGATAGGAGGGTAAAACTATCTAAAACCCTTGCAAAACCCTTGAAGGAAATTAATTGGAGAAATGAGGCTGGAAATGCATCCATATGGACTAGTATGACCATGAAAGCTCTTAGACCTTAGAAAGGACTCTCTCAGGATCTCTCACATGATTTTTTCTTGTATGAAATTGTATGGATGGGGAAAAAAATATGGGTTTTATCACTATTTTTTGTGTTTTACAAGTTGTAGGAGGTTTCAAGAGATGCAAATCACATGGATGAAAATATTAAGACTTAAGCTAGCCTGTATGGATGAGCTAGGGAGAAATGTGAAAACTTCACATGAATGAATTTTTAAGGTATCCTTGGTGATTCTAAGGCCATGAAGTGTCTTTAAAGGTGTCATTAACTTCCTCCCATGTATTTTCATGAGAAACTAGTCTATTTTTGGAAGCCAAGTGTGTAGGGTGCATGTAAGAGCAATTTTATGGATAACATATAATGATTGCTCCTTTCCAGGTGATTCTAGGTAACCAAGGCTAAAATAAATGAATAGAGAGAATGTCTAAAGTCCTCCCCTTCCATTCCAATCATTTTAACTGATCATAATTACTTATGAGGTGTTCAAATAGGTCTAATCATGTAGGTAATTTTTCTAAGCTAGAATAAGGCATTTCTTACCACTTTTCATGAGGTTTATGACTTGGATTAACACTTGTAGCTTCTAACCTTACATGGTTCATTCAAAATCCTCTTCACATGAATAATTAAATCCTTTCATCAGCTTTAAAAGTGTCCTTGTGACCCTTGGATTTCTCTCTTCTCTCTCTCATAAGTTATACAAGAACTAACCAATTTGGCATTATATTAGATACTCTAACTAAGTATGGTGAATCCCTACTCATTTTTATACCTTTTTATCAATTAAAAAAACTAATTTTTATCTCTTCCATGACTATTATTAGTGTTTTTATTTGGAATGTTTTATTTTGCATAAGTGAAGACTATGGATTCTTTAGCATGTTTTTTCATTCTTTCATTCTATCTACAGTTGGAAAGCTTCTTCTTGAAAGGCATATGAAGTGTTTTAGGAGATGTCATAGATGGAGTGAGTTATTATTTTCATTAGTGCCCTCATAGTCCTCTTTTCTAGTCCTTCTAGATTTTCACATTCATTCATAACCTCATAATGTAACATTGATGTGACAAGATAAAGATTAGAGAAGTGTATGTTTAGTTTGTCCTTTGATTTCAAGTGTAACATGCAAATGGTTGGATGTAATCATGTTATTTGGTGTATCAACTCCCTTAGGTTATATTTATTTCAATTATCCTTCTCACTTTTCACCCCCCAAGTTTAGTTTTAGTTTCCATCCAAAGTGGTACATCAAGGGAGTTATCCCTAGCTAGAGATTCACCTCATTCCTTAGGCTACCCACAAGCCTAGAGGTGATTCTATTATGACACTTAGATGAGGAGAGATTTGTCATCTCCTCAAAGGGTGAAAATATAAGTGAAAACAAGACCACAAAAAAAATTCATTCCACTCACCAAATAGGAAGCATGATCTAAACCAACTTGATAATTCACCTTGAAACACTCATGCCTTGATATTTTGGAGAAACTGAGCAAAAATATCAAATCTTCACACTAGGTCTGTTTAGACTCCTTATAGCATATCTAGAACTTGAAGATCCCATAAATTTTAGTAGACATATTTTCAAAACCTAAAACTTCATATATAGAGCACTCTCATATGCCCCTTAAGAACACCAATTTTCATCACATAGCTCATCCTCTACAATATACTTCCTTCACAAGCATACTAGCCAATTAGGTTTCCATCTTGATAAAATCATGAATATTTTGAAAACCACAAACATTTATATCTTTTTGAATCTTTATTTTACAATAAATTTGTCCCATTCAACTTATTAATAAGCCTAAGACTTGAAATCATAAAGAAAAACCACTTTTATAGCATAGCCCAAAACTCTAGACACTTAAAACAAATAATGTTAACAAACCTCTTTTTGGTCAATACCCACCTCTAAAACTTCTTTCACACCTAGAGATAACCAACATATACTTGTAGACTAATATTTGATCATTCAAACCTTTAGGAACCTTGAATTCTTATACTATGGCTTTGATCTACAACAATAAAGATAAACCTAAGAGCACACTGTTTCTACTCAAAATTCGCTTTTAGATCTAAGAGAAAGAAGAAACTAAAAAAGTAATGGACAAGGCATGGGAAGTACCTGGACTAAAGATTGCGCACCATAAATCCAGACGCTTGTGAGCACTCCTCTTTGGCTGTGGAGGAATGACACCTGCAAGAAAAAGGAAAACTTGGACAAGAAAATGTTAGATGGATAGGCGGTGGGTTGCCAAGCAAGAGCTTGTTCCCGAAAGTGTAAAAACTTCCTTAAGGGAGGTCAACCCACTGTTAACAGACAGATAAAGGATCAAGAAAATACAGAATGCCAGAATACAGAAGTGACAAAGAAATTAGGAAGGAAAGAAAAGACAAAATGGTTACCTGAAGGAGTTGTTGGGCTGAAGACAGTCGCCGAGGTCGAAAATGTCGCCGGCGTCGGTTATCTGATCTGCCGGCATCGGCTACCCTGCCAACGTCGATTAAGGAAGTGACCGGTGTTGGTCAGGGTTGTGGCCTGTAGTTGGGTCTGGGTTACTTTCTGGACTGTGGATGGGTCTGGTTCGTGAACAAGGTCAAGACTGAGTTCGGGGATGGGTCTGAATGGACTAAGGAGTGGTCTTGCCCTGTACAGGGTCTTTTGTTGGCAAAAGGAGGATGAGGGAGTTGTCTGGAATTGGTATAAAAAGTGGGACAATGTGAGAGGAGGATGGACAGAGGACAGGTCCTGAGAAGGCTTTTCAGCCTCTCAGGGGGAAGGATAGAGAGAGTAGGAAGCAGCAGATAGCTGAAAGCTTAAAGAAAAGAAATCAAATAACAGAGTCTGCTTACCTCTTTGCCTGCTGAATGAAGGGTTGAGGGAGCTGTTGTTGAAGCCACAGAGGATTTAGCAAGAAGAGAACTCTTGATGAAGAACCTTTGCACCTGTTGCTGTTGTTGCACGAGGTCCAAACGGAGAAGAGACAAAAGCCAAAATGCCAAGAGAGTTCAGTTTGCGAGCTCAAGGGTCCAGGGGGCTGCAACGAATGCAGAAAAGGGTAATGAAGGATGCCGATGCCGGTAGTTTTGCCGATGTCAGCCGAAGGGTCACCGACGTCAGCGGTCACAGAATGGGGACAGAGGCTAAAAATAGCCTCTGCCCATTCTTGCACGCCGCCGAGCGAGGGGGAATGGGAAGAACGGTCACGAGGATGCCAAAATGGGCGTGGGGGGAAGATAATGAAGAGATTTGGCCTAATAAATGTTAGGGGGAAGGTGGAGGGATTCAAGGGAGGATCCAAGGTGGCAAGGGTTGGGTGGAAAGGGGGCCAAGGCCAAGGGTTAGGATAGGGGTTTAAGGCGAACAAGGGGGAGGACCAAGGTGCAGACACGTTTGCGGTGTCTACATTTGCCCCTTTTTGTCTTGTTGGTTGTTTTAGACGAACTGCAAGACAAAAACAGGAGTTGGTTACCCCAAAAAAAGGATGAGGTGTTCCCCCCCTCAAAGCGATAGTCGAGAGAAGGGAACCGAAGATCGAGTGTCGATTTGACAGAGAAATGGATAGAAGAGAGTGAGTGAAAATGCTGTAGTAGTCGTGATTGCGCGTAGTCCACTTCACGAGAGGGTCAGGTCAAATTGTCACATGTCGAGGGTCAAGGAGGGCCAAAATTGAAGTAACCGGGCCCCAGCATTTAGTCATCTGCTGATCGGGTCAATCAATTTAAGCTGAAGCTCCAAATGGTCATCGTGTTCTAGGTATCCAGGGCTCAAGAAGTGCTCCCAGAAACACGAAAAAGCCACAAGTAGTAGGGATCAACTGGCTCGCGATCCTATACTTGCGAAGGGTCAAAAATAGTCTGCGGACAATTCTGCTAACCAGCCGTGAGGTAGCACACACGCAAAAACAACCAAGGCAACATTGTCTTGGAAGTGGTCGAATGGTCGAAGGATGGTCATTGGTCAAGGGGATGGATGGACGAAAGGATGCGGCCGAGCTAACCCCAGAAGACCCCATGTCAACTGAGTGCTGCCTACATAGCCCCTGTCGTAGGGGCCTCAGGCTGATGTAGTTCTCCCTAAAAGGGAGGGAGGGTCAGAGGGATTGATTGGTCTTGGTCAAAGGAAATGATTAGTCTTGGTCAAAGAAAATGATTGGTCTTGGTCAAAGAAAATGATTAGTCTTGGTCAAAGAAAATGATTGGTCTTGGTCAAAGAAAATGATTGGTCTTGGTCAAAGAAAATGATTGGTCTTGGTCAAAGAAAATGATTGGTCTTGGTCAAAGAAAAATGATTGGTCGTGATAAGAGTCAAAGAAGAGAGGGTTTGTCCATCATAGAGACGAACAAAAGGGGGTGGTCGAGCTAACCTCAGAAGATGTGGTATCTGAGTGCTGCCTACATAGCCCTGGTCATAGGGCCTCAGACCAATGTAGTTTGGACGAATTGAGAAGATTGGTCGATGATGAGATTGGTCATGTGTTGAAATGATGAGGGTAAGATGAGGATAAAATGATGCTACAGATGGTGTACTCTGTAGAATTGGTCGAGAGTCTTTCATCCCTAGCAAGTTTCCATAGTCGCAATGGATATATGCTAAAAATGAATAGAAGTCTATTTATGCTTCAACAAGTATTGGTTTATGCTTAACATAAATTGGGCCTAGTCGATAGTTTCCATGTGTATTGGTGTCCATAGAAACTATGTGAAATGGTCTAGAATGATGTCAGCTGAAAATGATGAAAATGGCTGGGTTTGAGATGAGTCGCTAATTGATGTGGTTAAATGTGACCAAAGCGAAGAGAAAAGATGAAAGGCAAATCGCTCTTTCATTGACAAGGACCAGAAAGGAAGCATAGATAGGGGTTATTAGAATAAAAGCCCCATTCGTGCATTACGTCGTTGACCAGTGTTGAGTTAGAACGGTAATCGAATCACTTTGACATTAAAGTGAGCTCGAAGTCCCTTGAGTAGGTGATAGGAGGAGGATAGGGTAACCCAGTTTAAGAGCAGGAATAACCTTGCCCCTTTTATAGGAGACCCTGAGACAACTACAAGCCAAGTCCGTGACTCATTTTTTTTTTTTTTTTTTTTGGTGCAGGCTGATCGATGCGGGAAGCCTACATAGAGATGTCTTTTGATGTAGTGGTCATGTTGCGAAGCTGATCGATGCGGGAAGCTTCTAAAAAAAGGTTGCTGTTTGTAGCAAGATTTAGTCATAGCCATCCTTCGAGGGAGTGGTCTATATTTTTGCTTAATAATGTTTTATAAGTTGGCCTAGCTGTCCTTCGAGGGATCAGTCTAGTAATATAGCAATGATAGTACAGCTGTCCTTCGAGGGAGCAGTCTGTCTTTTTGATTTTGACTTTGTGACCTTGGATATGTTTTGACATCTTGATTTTGATTGTTTTTTTTTTTTTTTTGATAGGAATTTGAGTCACAGACAAGACTGTAGAAGTTCAAGGACACCCTTTTTATTAGGACAAAGCATTACTGCTTGACAAAAAAGGGGTTGACAAGGGTTAGGAAGCAGGGTTGATAGGAAAAGGAATGACAATGACAAGGGGTTGCTCAAGGGACGAGCTCAAGTAAAACGTCAAGTGATGGAGCACTCGACTAACAGAAGAAAGGTCGAAGACGCAAGACATAGAAAAGGGGTTTAAGGTCTAATAAGACCCTGGGCCATGCTAGTATGTTAAGGTCCGAGTCAATTGGGAGCAAACCTGCCCCATTTGCCTCTTTCTAGATTGGTCAGGTGTTGATTGATGGATGTGAAGTTGGTTGACATTGTCGTTGGTTGGTTGAGAAAGGTTGAATGTTTGGTCGAGAGGTCAGGGTGATTGATATTTGATTGAAGTTTGGTTGAGACTAGTCGAATAATTGGTCGGGGGTTGGGTCGGTGGATACTTGGTCGGGTTTTAAGATAAAATGAGTGATTGATATGTGGTAGAGACTGGGTTGAACAGTTGGTCGAGGTTTGAATAAAGGATGAATTCCCCCAGCGGGTAGGGAGAATGTTTGAAAGGTTGGTTAAGGTCGGTTGAGGTTTAGTGGTCAGATGGACGGTGTTAATGTCGAATAAGGGGGTCAAAGGTGGCAAAGGGACCATAGTCTGGCGTGGAGATCCCGATTTAGGTGATGAGGTTGGAGAGGCATGAGTCGAGGTTGATGTTTTGTCGAAAAGGTGGTCAAGAGGACCCTTGATGAGAAGGGAATCCTTTCTCCGTTGCTGACGAATGACAGCTTTAAGAGCGCAATAATGCTCAGTGTCATGTCCTGGAGTGTGATGATAATGGCAAAATGTGGAGTTGTCGAACCAAGATGGTCTTAATCTGAGAGTTGATGAGTGGGGTGGTGTTGAGGGTTTGTTGATAACGTGGTCGAAAAGAGGGGTGTCATTCCCAAGACATTGGCGAATGGCGACCTTGAGGGCATGACAATGCTCCGTGTCGTGCCCAGGCGTGCGATGATATGCACAAATGCGAGTGTCATTGAACCATGGTGGTTTAGGTCTGAGAGATTGATATTGGTGAAGAGGCGGAAGGTTGATACGAGACGACTGCAACAAGTGCCGTAAGAGCAAGACATGAACCTGCTAACGGGTCTGGATTCTTTATTGTAGTGAGGGTTGGTGACGTTGGTTTGGGAGGTGAAAGAGGCATAGGTCAAGAGTTCGGATGAGATGTATGTCTGATGGGATGAGGAAGTAATGGAGGCGATGTGCCTCTGTGAAGGATGGGAGTGGGAAGCACTCCTATTAAAGTGGACGGATGCGGGCCCAAGATTGAAGGTAATGACGAAGGTGGGGGAGGAGTTCTCCGGTGTGGTCTAGTAGCTTTCGTGTGTTTGGGTCGAGGGCCACCATTGTGCGAGGCAAGGTTAGATGTGGGTTTGGGTTTAGATGTGGATGGAGGTGAGTGAGATGTAGAAATCTCACGCAAAGGGCAAGAGGAAACCGCGACTAAGTCTTCCTCGATTAAAATGGGTGGAGAGACTGGTTCTTCTCTTGGTGGAGAAGAAATAAGAGAGTCTGGCTCCTCAAGTGGGCAGAGGGCATGGATGATCGTGCCTTCTACTTGTAGTTGAGGAGTAGGTAAGGTAGGGTCTTCGGATGAAGGTGGGCTTAATGGCGTTGATGTGGTCAAAGCGTCCTCTGATACAAGAGAGGTAGATGGAGGACTAGTAGGAGAAGGAGGTTCCTCATCCTTTAATGAAAGAGGTTGGTCAAGGACAAGAGGCAAGATAGTGCTAATCGTGTGAATGTCATGGTCTTGAGGGTCATTGGTCAAAGTCTGGATGTTGTTTTGAGTAGGCGGATGATTCGGAAATGGTTGTTGGAAGATGTCGGTATGTTGGTTAGGTGGGGCGTTCGGGTTATCTAAAATAAGATCCCCCTTGTCGATCATGTCTTGGACGATGTTTTTGAAAGTTTGGCAGTTGTCGATGTCATGGCCTTGGACGCGATGAAAGGGACAGAAGTCGGCCTCCCTATACCATGTAGGGATGGCCTTTGAAGGGTCAAATTGAGGTGGTCGGATTGGAGGGAGATTAAGGACCCCCTGCTTGAGAAGTTTTTCCAAAATGGAAGCGTATGGTTCTCCAAGTGGAGTGTAAGAACGCTGTATGTACCGTTGTTGGAATTGTTTGGTGATGCTGGAAGATGTTGAAGGTTGAGAGTAATTCGTTGTTGTTGAGGATGGTGATCTAATGACCACAGTGTTGGCCACTCCTTTAGACTTGGAGTTGGCAGAAGAAGAAGGTCTGGAAGAAGAATGGTCAGTAGATTTTGCGTTGGTATTACGCAATTTGACCTTATCTTCTTCAAGGGCACGGAGTTCAAGCTTTCGAGCCATGATGAAAGCTTCGTCAAAAGTGCGAAATGTCTGAATCTGCAAGGTAGAAGAGATGTGTCTGGCACATGCTCGAGAGAAGAGCTCGATGAGCTCGGGTTGAGGTAAAGAGAAGGAGAGCTGGTTAATCAGACCTCTCCAACGAGCGACAAAGTCGACAATTGATTCGTCATCAAATTGCCTGATGGAGTAAAGGTCTGTGATTGAGACTTGTTTGGTGATGTTGATTGAGAAATGGTCAAGAAATAGTTGGGCGAGTTGGATGAATGAAAAGATAGAGTGTCTGGCAAGAGAACTATACCAGTCAAGGGCAGGGCCAGAAAGGGACATAGGGAACGTGCGTAGAAGTAACGCATCGTCGTGGGCGATAAGATAACAGGCATGTCTAAATGCCCGTAGATGTTGCTGTGGGTCTTCCTTACTCTAAAAGTGAGTGAATTTAGGAAGCTCCCAATGGTTAGGGTATGGTCGAATAGGGACGGAAGGATGGATGGGCTCATTGCAAATTTATTCATATGACAGAGTATTGCTTGAACCGGAAATGGAGGCCTCGAGACTGGACATTTTATCCATCAGCATCTTAATGATGTCTGCTGATGGATTGGTGGGTTGAGCGCCCCCTAGGTTGTAAGGCGCTTGGAAGAGGCTAGAGGAGGTGTGCGACATAGTCGGTTGTACAATGTATGGATGACTAGTCGCAGGGGTGGAAGTGGAGGCTAGAGGTGGTTGCGTTACGAAGGTCGAAGGTATAGGTTGACTGGGCACTGCCAAAGGTGGTTGAATGGCGGCACTGGTAGAAAGACAGGTTGGCACTCCTATATTTGTGGGCGCAAGAGTGTGAGGGGTCAAGGCAATCAAGTTCTGATATGATGTAGAACTTGGTTAAATTGCAGGTAGTTGAGGGGGTAATGGAACCCCGATGGAGGTCGGTCTAAAAATAGACGGGGAGGCCAAACTTTGCGTATTGGCCATGGTTGGGTTAATAGTTGAGGCGAAACGCTGAGTCATAAAGGGTTGGGTGGCGAATGGTGTGGATGTCGTCGCCACGTCACCCGAAAGGTCTCGCATTGGGTTTCTCGCGAGATAGTTTTGGAGGGCTGCGGTATTGAGGTCCAAGAATCTCTCGAAATCTTGGTCCCCTTCAGGGATGATGGGAATTTGAGTCAGGGTCGGGGTCAGGGTCGGTCCTGTAGGAGTTCTTTCAGTCTCCGAGTGGAACTCCATGATAGGACTGGTTAGAGACAGGATAGACGGAAGCGGCTGTTGGCTAAAGTGGTTAAGAAGAGAGTCCTGGTTCCATAAACTATGTTTTTGCAGTCTCAAAAAACCAGAATGGAGTTTTTTGATAGAGAAGGGATAGGTTTTAGGCTGCTGGTTTTGAAGAAAAAGGACAGTGATAGAGACTGACGTCGGTTTAAAAACTGATGTCGGTAATAAATGTGGCCGATGTCGGTTAGATAACCGATGCCGGTAACAGATGAAGCCAATGTCGGTAGCAGAACCGATGCCGGTGACAGGGGAAGGCCGATGTCCGTGGCAGAACCGATGTCGGTGACTGTGTCTTCCAGAGAACCAAAAGGTTTGATGATTCTTAGAAAAACAAAGAAGAAAGCGTCCTCACACACTCAAACAATCAGATGAGAAGAGGAAAATAGAGAGAGACAGACAAGCCTAAGCGATAAATCCTAGGAATTAACCTTAGAAATTGTGGCTTATGCCTTAGATGAATGTTTGGGGAGATTGGCTGAAAAATGGGTCCTAGAAGAAGGCGGTCTAAAGATGGTTTCGGGTGTTGTTTTAGGTGCTCAAAAATCTGTGTTAGGGTCTGGTATGTGGCCTGGTGCTAAGGAGCAAGCTCCCCTCACTTCATGATTCTAGTGGTTAGTTGGTCTCGCTTAGCCAAGATATACCTCGCCTAGAGTTTATCCTCCGCCAGAGAACGGAGTGGGCTTCCCTCTTGGTGATGAAATCCAAGTAGGGTCACCGAGACGGGTAAGGTATCCGCTGGGGGATGAAATCCCACTCGGGCCTTATCTCAAGTAAGTTTTATGTTTGTTTAGTGCATGTGGTCTGGTAGTGTAACATCAAGTGTCTACGGTTCATTCAATATGCGTCTAAGTTACTAGATGTGGACTAATGCAAGCACAAGCAGAAATGAAAGTGCAATACGTTTTAATGCCCAAGTCGAAATGTGATGTTTGTTATGAAGACAAGCTTGAGAAAGGGTTGAGAGTATGATGTTTAGACTAGTCTAGAAATGCAAGGAAGAAAGATTCATTTTAGTCCTGCTTATAGTGTCGTTGAGAAGGAAAGAAGGAAGAGAAAAGGTGAGAACCTAATGCTCCTAAATGAATGAAGAGGAAAAGGAACCCAGGAGGAACCTAGGGTCCCACTGGGCGTGCCAGAAATGTTTCTGCTCAAAATTCGCTTTTAGATCTAAGAGAAAGAAGAAACTAAGAAAGTAATGGACAAGGCATGGGAAGTACCTGGACTAAAAATTGCGCACCGTAAATCCAGACGCTTGTGAGCACTCCTCTTGGCTGTGGAGGAATGACACCTGCAAGAAAAAGGAAAACTTGGACAAGAAAATGTTAGATGGATAGGCGGTGGGTTGCCAAGCAAGAGCTTGTTCTCGGAAGTGTAAAAACTTCCTTAAGGGAGGTCAACCCACTGTTAACAGACAAATAAAGGATCAATAAAATATAGAATGCCAGAATACAGAAGTGACAAAGAAATTAGGAAGGAAAGAAAAGACAAAATGGTTACCTAAAGGAGTTGTTGGGCTGAAGACAGTCACCGAGGTCGGAAATGTCGCCGGCGTCGGTTATCTGATCTGCCGGCGTCGGCTACCCTGCCGACGTTGGTTAAGGAAGTGACCGGTGTCGGTCGGGGTTGTGGCCTGTAGTCGAGTCTGGGTTGCTTTCTGGACTGTGGACGGGTCTGGTTCGTGAACAAGGTCAAGACTGAGTTCGGGGACGGGTCTGAATGGACTAAGGAGTGGTCTTGCCCTGTACAGGGTCTTTTGTTGGCAAAAGGAGGATGAGGGAGTTGTCTGGAATTGGTATAAAAAGTGGGACAATGTGAGAGGAGGATGGACAGAGGACAGGTCTTGCGAAGGCTTTTCAGCCTCTCAAGGGGAAGGATAGAGAGAGTAGGAAGCAGCAGATAGCTGAAAGCTTAAAGAAAAGAAATCAAATAACAGAGTCTGCTTACCTCTTTGCGTGCTGAATGAAGGGTTGAGAGAGCTGTTGTTGAAGCCACAGAGGATTTAGCAAGAAGAGAACTCTTGATGAAGAACCTTTGCACCTGTTGCTGTTGTTGCACGAGGTCCAAACGGAGAAGAGACGAAAGCCAAAATGCCAAGAGAGTTCAGTTTGCGAGCTCAAGGGTCCAGGGGGCTGCAACGGATGCAGAAAAGGGTAATGAAGGATGCCGACGCCGGCAGTTTCACCGACGTCGACTGAAGGGTCGCCGACGTCAGTGGTCGTAGAATGGGGACAGAGGCTAAAAATAGCCTCTGCCCATTCTTGCACGCTGCCGAGCGAGGGGGAATGGGAAGAACGGTCACGAGGATGCCAAAATGGGCGTGGGGGGAAGATAATGAAGAGATTTGGCCTAATAAATGCTAGGGGGAAGGTGGAGGGATTCAAGGGAGGATCCAAGGTGGCAAGGGTAGGGTGGAAAGGGGGCCAAGGCCAAGGGTTAGGATAGGGGTTTAAGGCGAACAAGGGGGAGGACCAAGGTGCAGACACGTTTGCGGTGTCTACACACACAAAAACCTCCAAAAGGCCCAAATGGGATCATCAAGAAACAAAACCACCTAAAAAACATCACAAAGAAGTGCATTGACCTTTTGATCACCAAACCCTTATTGACATTCCATCAATCTCATTATGCCACCTAAAAACACCCATTCTAATCCTACATACACTATATATACAACAAAAACACCTTATGACATCAGTGTAACCTCATCAGAACACTTCTCCCATCTTGACACACCAATTCCAATTTGAAACACTTATCTCTTGCCTTTTATGACCTTTTTAAGAACACCACAACACCACTTGCTTATCCACTAAAAGGAGTCTCTTAAGAAGTATAGACAAAGACCTCTTACTTTATATGGTTCCTTAGAATAATGTGAAACCAAGAGTTGCCCACAACTCCTCATATTCCTTCTCCTCCTTGGTCATCTAATACTGATATTTATTCTTCATATTCTTCTTCTTAGGATTAATAAAAACAACATGCTCATCCATCTTTCTCTTCTAAGACTATATTGACAACACATGGAGATAACATAGATTTATGACATAACTTTTCATTTGAAGAATCTTTTTTGCATTGTATAATATCACCTTTAGACCTTGAAAACATAGGAACCAATCTTGAAACCTTCTCACACATCACAAGTTTCTAATTATAATCCAAACACCCCTCAAAACTAGCCTCAACTAGAACTTTGGTCTTCTCCTTGAGCTTGGTCTCTTCATTCACAATATGAGTAGACAATGAGAGCTCTTGGCACTTTCCAACTTCTATAAAATTATCCACCATAGAAAATAGATTACTTGGACCCATAGACTCATCATGACTCACACTTACCACCTTTGGTTTCCATGAGTTAACTTTCCTTCTTTCTTTCACTCTAGGATCCTAATTAAACCTATTCTATCTTGTAGGCTTTTATTTGAAGAATTTATCAATGTGACCTCTATATTGACAGTTGAAGCACACTATACCTCTTTCAAGAAGCTTATCTTGCCTTTCCTGATTAGAAGAAAATCTTTTAATATGTCCATTCTTTTGATAATTGAAACAAACTAATCCTTTTAAAGAGGACTCACTTTTTGACTTATGACCCCCATCATAGTTCCATGCAAACTTGTTTCTACTAATTCTCTTGCATTCTCTATCTCTATGCACAAATTCATTACATGTGTAACAATAACCATTAAAACTTGCATACCTCATGGCATTTGGTTGTTTGATTTTATTTCTCTTCATTCTTTTAGCATCTTCATTCCTTGACTGATTGTTGAACTTCAAGGTCTAATTTACATTATTCTTCATCTTATCTTGAGTTGAATTTTTTGGTTATTGTTTGTATCCAAGACTAGTATTATTACTTACATATTTTTGACCATTCAGAATATTATCTAGATCACTTGATCTCTTTTAAAATCTCATAAATTATTGCATCTTATTAGATGTCTTTTCTAACTTAGATTTTAATGACTCATTTTCAATAACATACCTTGAAAATTCATCTTCTTTAGTTTTTAGGCTTATAGATAAGATTTGTCATTGACAACTAAGATTCTTGACTATATCTTCATTCTCCTTGGTGTCTTCATTCATTTTTTACTCAAACACACTAAATTTCTCATCATAATCCTTGATTTGAGGCTTCATCTTCTTGTTAATCTTCTTCTTAATATTCAATTCTTCAAGAGCATTCATCAATTTAGTCTCATAGTCCACCTAATATTTATAATCATCTAAATCACTCCAAGTAGACTCATTTTGATATGATCAACTTCTTTCCTCAGTCATGAAAAGGGATTTGTATACAATATGACCATCATCTTCATGATCATACTCTGAGTCCTTATCTTCACTCTCATCTGATGAGCTACAATATTCTTTGGTGTAGAGACTCTTCTTGTTCTTAAAGGACTTCTTCTTGTTATCATATTTTCTAAATTATTTTTTCCTCTTATCAGACTTATATGTCTCCTTTTCTTCATCTTGGCCATAACCATGCTCTTCATCATCATTATTCTTATGCTTATGAGGGCACTTATTATCAAAATGTTCTATCTCTCCATAATTGAAGCATTTGAAAGAGTAGTTCACCCTTATACTTGCCTGACCCTATTTTCAATTTTTTTGTAAACAAGGCAATTAGTTATCTTCATAATTATTATGTGTGTCATCCTCCTTAAGTTTATTACCTTGGAACCTTTTATTTGGATTCATTTCTATCTTTAATGTTTCTTCCTTATTTGGTGGTTTATCATCATCAACTCTCATCTCATAAGCAATAATAATGACATGAAATTCATCTATCTTTAACTAAGTAAGATCATGACGTTCTTCTATAGAAGATACTTTAGATTCAAAATTGAGAGAGAGAATCCTTAATACCTTTTGAACTATAGTATGTTCTTCAATATTCTCTCCAAGACCTTTGATGATGTTCATAATCTCATCAACTCTCTATAGAAAGGATGCCACATAATCTTCTTCCTTCATCTTAAGGCTCTCAAATTATCTTCGATGAGTTTGTAACTTTGCCAACTTAACCTTTGAATATTATTCATAAATAATCTTTAGTTTATCCCATATTTTTTTGTAATATATGAAATGGATTACCTTGGTGCATTTAGTCTCTAAAAGACCATAAGTGATAACATTCATTGCCTTAGAATTATTCTTAAGTAGCTTCTTATCTACAATACTATATGGAGGAATAATAAGTGCAAAATAACCATCCACAATAGATTTCCAAGTATCAAACCCTAGGGACATGTTTTAGGTCCTCATTTTTGCACTCCAAAAAGCATAATTAGATCCATTAAACATCGGAGCTTGCTTAGTGGAGAAACCTCATTGCATTTGATGACTACCCATATTATACCTTGGATCTCCTTAAAACTATCAATCCTTTACCAAAATACATGCTCTGATACCAATTATTAGAGGTACAATCACTAAGGGGGGCTGAATCAGTGATGAAAAATAATCAAAATTATTTTTCAAATGCTTAAAACACTTAAACATTTAATATAGCCATTCATGAATCATACAATATGTTTATAGAAATTAATAATGAAGATAATGCAATATCATACACAACAAAAGATCTATGTAGGAAACCCTCTTTTGGAATAGAACTCACTCTCAAGCCTGCAAACACATGGATTACTTATCTTATAAGATGATCATAAACATGAGAATGATTAAGTCTTTTTGACAATAATTTAGTGAATCACCTATTTCACAAGGAGCACCTTCCCCTAAGATGATCAAGTCCTTTTGACCACCTTTTTGGTCAAGTCCTTCTGACCAGATTTAATGAAACACCTATCTCATAAGGAGCCCCTGCCCTAAGATGATCAAGTCATTTTAAACACATGATAGTAAAGTCCTTCTAACCAAGAAGTTGAGCACCCTCTCAACACTTATGAAATGAACATCTCCTAATCACTGATTTCCTACTAATCCAATGGAGAAAAAATGTATATCTTCCCCCTTTAATTCTTCACACAACCACACATATCCAAAACTACATTTTGGATCACGACCTCTTCGCTCATCCTAAATATTCAAACTTACAAGATAAATATCCTTTACATCATAAATATGACCTAAAATTCATACACATAATCATCAACCTTCTCTTCTTTTTAATCCATCTACTAGGCACACTCTCTCCACACACCTCTTCTCTCTGGTCTCTCACAAGTCTTCTACACTCCTATATTCCTAGAAACCATCACCTTTGGTTTCACCTTTTATAGATTATTCATGATTATTATCATGTTCACAAACTTCCTTATCAAACACAACACATGCCTTCACTATTAAGGCATCTACATGGGTCACTTTTAAGCATAACCCTCTTTCAAATATGGATAAGTCACCTTTTAGGTCCTATGAATACCCATTCACCTCTTTGACATTTCTCTGAGAAAATTATAAACATAGGACCACTTAAAAATTCATAGGTCCAATCCACATGACTCCTTTTACATCCTTAAATTATCATGGTCATTACAACACTCCTTTGATAAAGCTAATTTTGCTCAAACAACATTTTGTACACAAGAACACCATGAATAAACACAAAGTCAAATTCTAAGAATTTTTTCATATTGAATATGGATTTTTAAAATCTAAAAAATACATAAATATCATCCTCATGTATTTTACAACACTTTTTAATAGCTAAGTCCCCTTGAAACATCCAAATTCCATCAAGAACTTCTCAATTATCCTTCTTAGGGCACTTACAAAACATGAATGAACACACAATTTTTTTTGGAGATTAATAAATTTGAATATATAAATAAATATATCTTAAAATTAATATTTTTATATATTATTTAAGTCCTCAACAACTTTTCTTTTTACTGCACCATAAAATTCTACATATATCAAAAGTTATGGATCCAAAACGACAGACTGGTCTTCCCTCACAAATTCAAATATTTGAATTCCAATGATCACTAAGGAATGATTAAAATTTGAACACTATGACATAAGATCATGTCCTCATATCTTATATTAAACACACACCATCTATCTTCTTCAAAATTTAACTTGACTAAATTGTTAAACAATAAACATGTTGACCTCATCTCATGCACCCTTGTAATATTGAGTAATCACACATCATCGATCTCTGTAGATTAGCCTAATCCTTAATTTTTAGTGCTCACAATTATATATTATCTCTAAGATCATATTATTTTTACACTTGGAATCTCCACATGCCTTCTACACATTTGACTCTTTGACTTTGACTCGCATCATCAATCTTCATGTATGAACATCCGCTTACTGTTGATCTTTATCTGATAGGTTTTATGCTCACCATTAGATCTTTAACAAGAATGACACTTGTAATTAGATCCTTATATATTTATATTAATTTAATGTCATATATATTTTATGTGATTAAATTTTCACCATTATATCTCTCTTTACAAAATTGGATAAGTATGGGAACTTAGAGAACTTTTTTTAAAGAAGCCAACTTTGCACCTTAATAACATTTGCTCCGCTCAACCTCATGACCTAAAATTTGAAAAACATGATCACCTTTCATATTATAATCCATCCATATATAAATATTCTCTTTTAACCTTGACATGTGTTAAATATAACATCATCAAACTACTTACTCAGCTCTTACTTTGGCTAAGCATGGGAAAACATTGCAAACTACCTAGGAAGCCAACTTTGAGCTCACATATCTTAGCTGTACTTAATCACATGAATTGAAAATTGGAAAATAGAAACTTGGGACTCATTTTATCACACCCATATAAAAAAATTACCCTGACTCATCATTACATGGTAATGGTAATGTCATCAAACTACCTACTCAGAGTTTTTTGCCACAAAACCAACTATGCCTAGATGAAAGCTATGAACTACAAGATGAAATCTAGTCATGCACACAAGAATTCAAAGCATATAATACATATTATAGGACCTATTTCACATACTCAAATAATAATACTCATCCTTAAACATCCTTAACCATGTCAACACTAAATATCAACCAAGACCGCTTCAAGAATACTAAGACAAACACACTGCACACTTTGTCATTGATACTTAGACTATCAAGACACTTCGTAAACTCACCTGGACACTTCCATGACATCATTGAAAACTATACAATAAGTTCTCCTAGGATTTGGGATAGAATAAAAATTATGAGAAGTAGGTATGTTATTATAGAGGAGAAATAGGAAACATATACTCATAAAATGATGGGAGCATTTTAAGACAATGGTTGCTCACAAAATAGAAAGAGCATAAATCAATGGTTACTCATAAAATTATAAGAGCATAAAATAATGGTTACTCTCAAAATGGTGAGAATGTAAGGTAATGATTACTTGGAAAAAGGTGAGAGTGTAAGGTAATGATTACTTGTAAAATGGTGAGAGTGTAAGGAAATAGTTGGAATATAATAATCTAAGTGAAGATGAAAAAAATAAGTATGAGTAGTCAAGTTGACCTAAGATTCCCCATGCATCTAAATGTTACCTACATAGTTTATGTGGACCTCAGGCCAATGTAGTTTTCTTAGAAATGGGAGGATAATGAATGGTATGGTAATGAATATCTCAAATAAACTAAGATAAATAATGAGGTTCCTTACCAGAAACATTTGGGACTTGATATCTCTCATGGTTATTGTAAGTTGATTTTCTCAATTTTATGATTTTTAGGGTTTTATATGTATTTTAAATGTTTTGTTATTTTTTGAATAAATAAATCAAGGTAACGTGCACAAATATACAATGAACCATTTAGCAAGGGACAATCTCCCTTATGTAGAGCCTCAAACAACAACTAAATTGGCTACAATAGTAACTACTACAAACCAACAATAAAACCTAAGGCACTAGGGGATACCACACAACAAAAATATTAAAATAATAATTACATATAATGGGGAAATAATATGAGGATAATCAATTAGAGGAATTCACAAGGAACTATCAAGTAGGTAACACCTTTGTTGACATACCCTAGAACACTTGGCTACAAATAAGTTGTTAATGCTGATCAATTTGAAGTGACTTGTTGGTCATAATCAAGATAATGACATTAATATAAAATAGGAGGAAAAATAAGAATAATTTAGGGAATGGTATGGAAAGTGAATAAACGGTATGCAAAATAGGTGCCCCAAGTGAGAGATCTCATAGACAATTATTCAAATTAGTTAAGCATAATAACATTTGAGATGAATTATATTCAAAGGTTCCTTGAGATATTTTCCATTTAGGGTAGCCATCCTATATGCCCTTAAATTATAGTTTATAGTAACAACAAAGGGACCAAGCCAAGTGGCCTCAAATTTGCCTTTCTTTTTATGCTCTTCATTGGTGTTATTTCGATTTTATTTGATAACCAAATCACCAATTTTCAATTCTATAGGGAGAATATGTTGGTTTTCATTGTGATGCAATCAATTTTGATAGGATAAAAAATGGTCTAATGTTTCATGTCATTTCTCAACTAAGATTTTTAGCTCTTACAATTTAGCCACTCTATATTCTTTACCATCAATGATATTATAGAGAGAAATATGTAGAGAAGGTAATTTGATCTTGAATGAGATAATGGCTTCAAATCCAAGGACTAAAGAGTATGTGGTGTGGCTCTTGTAAGTATGCATGTACTGGTATGGTAAACCCACAAGGCTGGGAATAATTGTAAATGCCAATTGTATCTAGCATCATTGACAAGATTTTTTAGAATCTTAATAATGGTTTTGTTTGATGCCTCAGCTTGGTCATTACCTTATGGATAAAAGGTTTTGGCTCTTTTATTCTTGATTTAGAATTTGGTATAGAGGGATTTGACATCTTTGTTTTTGAATGGGTCACCATTATCAGATATAATGGTGGAGGGAATGCCATAGTGGTAGATGAGGTGATAGTAAATGAACTTATAAATCTACTTTCCAATTATATAAGTGAGGGCTATGGCATCTATCCACCTAATGAAATATTCCACAACAATTAGGATATGTTTGTCACCATCAAAAGAAGTGGGGCTGATTTTCCCTATGAGATCGAGTCCCCAAGTATAAAATGTCTATGGTGTAGTGATTGGTTGGAGTGATAAAAAATGAGAAGAATCACACTTATTGACATGTTGGTAAGCATTCATCTCCATTATTGGCTATTAATACTTAGTTTAGAGGAGTTTTTTGGCAAGGACTAGGCCACTGGTGTGGCCCCCATAAGTTCCTTCATGTACATCCTTAAAAGATAATTTAGATTCTCCTAAAGTTAAATAATGAAGTAGCATTCTATCATAGCCTCTATTATAAAGCATATTTTTGAGTAAGGTATATAGGGTAGCTTTATGAATGAAAGCTTTATGTTGGGCTCATGATAGGTTTACAAGAAGAATTTAGTCATAGAAGTAGGTATACATGAGTTAGTTGAATAAGGTTTTCAATAAAAATTTGATACTCTCTGACCACTGCTAACAAAGACCCAATGGTCACCATGGAATTTGCTGATTTATTATTGGTCTGAGGTATTTGTTAAAAATGAATGGTATAAAAATGAGGCTTGATTTTGTCAACCATACTCTTTTAAGATACAAGCTTCTCATTTTTGGTTTGGTACTAGTCTATATCATGATTAATGATCAATTGGGAATCCCCATATACCATTATCTACTAGATATTGTTGAGTTGTGGAGCTAAAAGCTTCACTAATGAGCTAATGTGGAGGTTGCTGGGCTTACACAGTAATTGGCATCAGTCAGAACCAACTGACATCAGTTAGGGGTCGACTGGCATCGGTCATATTGGTTAGAACCAACTGACATCAGTTAGGGGTCAATCAGCATCAGTCAGGACCAATCGACATTGGTTAGGGGTCAACTGACATCGGTTAGGGGTCAACTGACATCGGTCATCTTTAGACCGACACCAACTTCTGTGTGTTTCTAGAATTAGAATTGTGCTATTTTTAGGAGAATAGTTAGTTTGCATGTAAAGACTAAAATTAGTCTTGAGTTTGTTTTTATAATTATTGTTTCCTTCAATTCTATTTAAGAGACCCATGGGGCAGTATTGTAATTGGGGAAAGAGCAAGATCAAGAAGATCTGCTTGAATACAATTCAGTAATTGAATTGATTGTAATTGATTGAGAGAGAGAGAGAACTCTTGAGGGAGAATTACTATACATCTGAGAGGTGTGAGGAGAGAGATATTTCTTCATTGTATTTCTTTATGGAAGAGTTTAATACAGCCATTGGTTGTTTCTCATATCTCCTATTATTTGTTGTTTCTGATTTCTAGTTACTTATTACTTCTGGTTCAATTTCATGTTTAGTTACTTATACAAAAGTAATCAATTGTAATCTAAGATCCTGACAACTGGTATCAGAAATATGTGTATACACTAACAACTAGTATCAGAGTTATGTGTATACACTAACAACTGGTATCAGAGCGTGTTAGTGTTTGTTGATTATAAAATTCACTCACAGGGGTTTCTGATTGAGTGAGAGCAAACAATGGTAGAAGAAAGTAAACTAAGAATGGATAAATTCAATGGAAATAATTATCAATTATGGAGGATGCAGATTGAAGATTATATGTATCAAAAAGATCTGTATTTACCGTTGGGTGGGGTTTCAAGGAAGCCCACAGATATGGAAGATGAAGAATGGAATGTTCTTGATAGAAAGGCTCTTGGATCTATAATGTTGAGCCTGGAAGCTTCTGTGATTTCCAACTTATCACATGCAAAGACAACGGTAGAGTTAATGGATACTTTGGCAAATTTATATGAAAAACCCTCAGCTTTGAATAAGGTATATCTTATGAAGCAATTATTTAATTTGCAAATGCAGGAAGGTGGATCTGTATCTAGTCATCTTAATGATTTCCATACAATAGTAAATTAGTTAAATTTAGTCAAAATAGTTTTTGATGATGAAATTAAGGCTCTCTTAATCTTATGCTCTTTACCTGAAAGTTGGCATAGTTTGGTAATGGCAGTTAGTAATACTGCATCTACTTCAAATATCTTGAAAGTTGATGATGTTGTTAGTGTAATCTTGAATGAAGAAATTCATAGGAAAAGCACAGGGGAAACATCAGGTAATGCTTTAAGTGTTGAAAGCAAAGGAAGGCAAAGAGAGAAGGGCAAGAAAGGGAAATCAAGGTCAAAGATGGGAAGGAGATCCAAATCCAGAATGGAAGAATAACCTGCTAGAATTGTGGAAAGAAAGGGCATGCAAAGAAAGATTGTTGGTTGAAGGATAACAAAGAAAATCAACATGAAGGTAATAAAGAAGCAAAATTTGTAGGTATTGTTGTACAAGATGCTCTTATATTTTCTTTGGATAATAAAGTAGAATCATGGATTTTAGATTCTTGTGCCTCTTTCCATGCAACCCCAAATAGAGAATTTTTTAATGATTATGTCCATGGAGACTTTGGAAAAGTTTATTTAGGGGATGATGAGCCTTGTAAAATTGTTGGCAAAGAAAAAGTGCAGCTGAAATTGTAGAATGGCAACACATGGGTGTTGAAGGATGTCATGCATGTACCCATCCTGAAGAGGAATTTGATTTCTGCAGGAAAGTTGGGTGATGAGGGTTGCACAACAACTCTCACAGCTGAATCTTGGAAAGTTTCCAAGGGTGCACTTGTATTAGCAAAAGGTAAGAGAGTAGGTACACTTTATCTATCTAATTGTATTACTAATTATTCTCCTTCTATTTTATCTACTTCAGATGTAGATGCAAAGTTGTGGCACTATAGGCTTGGTCACATGAGTGAGAAGGGAATGAATGTTCTTAAGTCAAAAGGTAAGCTTTCAGATTTGAAAAGCATAGATCTAGATTTTTGTGAGCATTGTATTTTTGAGAAACAGAAGAAAGTGAGGTTTCTCAAAATTGGGTCAATAAAGAAGAAGCACAAGTTAGAGCTTGTTCACACAGACGTATGGGGACCAGCTCAGGTAGCTTCTATTGGAGGATCACAATATTATGTTTCTTTCATTGATGATGCTACAAGAAAGGTATGGGTTTATTGCATAAAGAGGAAATCTGAATTTTTTGACACATTTAAGAAATGGAAAGCTTTGGTTGAGAATGAAACAGGCTTGAGATTGAAGTGCCTTAGATCTGACAATGGTGGTGAGTACTACAGCAATAAATTCAACAATTACTATTCTATGAGTGGAATACATAGGGAAAGGATGGTTCCAAGGACACCTCAGCAAAATGGAGTTGTTGAAAGGATGAATATAATAATAATGGAGCATGCATGGAGTATGAGGTTGCATGTTGGCTTGCCCTTACAGTTTTGGGCAAAAGCTGTAGATATCGTGGTTTACCTAATTAACAGAGGACCTTCTACTACACTGGATGGTGGAATTCCAGAAGAGGCTTGGATAGGTAAAAAGCTAGATCTTTCATTTCTTAGAGTTTTTGGTTCTAAAGCTTTTGTGCACATTGATAAAGAAAATAGAAAGAAACTGGAAGCTAAATCTATGCGATGCACTTTAATTGGTTATGGTTTTGGAGATTTCAAATTCTGGTTGTGGAATTTAGAAACTAACAAAATTATTAGAAGCCATGATATAGTTTTCAATGAGAAGGTGATGTACAGTGATCAACTCAAGAGGTTGAATAGTTTTGAGCAGGGCAATCTTGATTTAGAAGAGGTTATGATCCAAAATGAGCTCATGGGTAAAAATCATCACTCACAGAAAAACATATAGATCGACGTTGATTAGGTGGAAACCGACATCAGTCAGGTGGAAACTGGTGTTGATCAAGAGGAATCGACATCGGTCATGTACAGACTGACATCAGTCAGAGATGACTGGGATCGGTCACTGTCAGAAGGAAATTTGGGCAGACAACAAGCTGTAAATGAGTCTCAAATGCCCATAAGGAGGTCTGAAAGGGTGAGTAAACCTCCAATTCATTATTCCCTTTCTTTATACTACTGCTTTCTCATTGATGGTGGAGAACCAAAAAGTTTTGATGAGACAATGTAGGTAGAATCTAGGAAACAGTGGGAGCATGGCATGAATGAGGAAATTGATTCCTTGGAAGAGAACCATACATGGGATTTGGTTGAGTTTCCAGCCGAAAAGAAATCACTGAAAAACAAATGGGTATACAGGTTAAAGGAAGGAGAGAATGGACAAATGAGACATAAGGCTAGGTTGAAGAAAAGCTTACATGGTCTTAAGCAAGCTCCAAGACAATGGTATTTGAGGTTTGACAAATTTATGACAGAGCATGGCTTTAGTAAATGTCAATCTGACCATTGTGTTTATTTTAACAGATTAGATAATGGTAGTTATATTATCCTATTACTATATGTAGATGATATGCTTGTTGTAGGTTCACACATGTAGGAAATTACTAAGCTTAAGGTAAAATTAGCTCACACATTTGCCATGAAGAATTTAGGAGCAACAAAGAAAATCCTTGGCATGAGTATTAAGAGAGAAAAGAAAAATCACATTTTGATTTTGTCTCAAAAGTATTATGTGAATAAGGTGTTGGAGAGGTTCAATATGCAGGATGTAAAATTGATAAGCACACCTATGGCTGGACACTTCAAGTTGAGCAAAGAACAGTGTCTTAAATCACATGATGAGGTTGAGTACATGAGTAGAGTTCCATATGCTTCAGCAGTTGGGAGCTTGATGTATGCAATGGTATGTACTAGACCAAATATTGCCCAAGCAGTGGGAGTTGTCAGCAAGTTTATGGCCAATCCAGGAAAGGAACACTGGAAAATAGTTCAGTGGATTCTCAGATATCTAAGAGGGACTAATAGTAGGCATTTATGCTATGGAGGGTCAAACACTTCTCTACATGGGTATGTAGATTCAGATATGGCAGGTGACTTGGATGGTAGGAGAAGCACCATAGGACATGTGTTCACTGTTGGTGGAATGAAAATTAGCTAGATTTCAAAGTTGCAGAAGGTTGTTGCCTTGTCTACTATAGAGGCAGAATACATTGTAGTCATAGAGGCTAGCAAGGAAATGATTTAGATGACTCAGTTCATGGAAGAGTTGGGAAAGGAGAAAGAGAGTTACAGATTGTACAGTGATAGTCAAAGTGAAATTCATTTGGCAAATAATTTATCCTTTCATTCAAGAACCAAACATAGACAGCTTAGGTACCACTTCATTAAACAAGTATTAGAGGATGGACAGTTGAAGCTGAAAAAGATCCATATAGATAAGAACCCTGCTGATATTTAACAAAGTTGGTAACAAAGGAGAAGTTGAATCTTCATTCAACTTTTGTTAGTCTTCAAGATTGAACTTGAAGATGGAAAAACAAGCCAGAGATGTTTAGAGGATGTTGTTGTATAGGTACAAGTGTAGCTGTTTATCTCCAAGTGGGAGATTGTTGAGTTATGGAGCTAAAAGCTTCACTAATGAGCTAATGTGGAGGTTGCTGGGCTTACACAGTAACCAACATCAGTCAAAACCAATTGACATCAGTTAGGGGTCGATCGGCATCGGTCATATTGGTTAGAACCAATCGACATCGGTTAGGGGTCGACCGACATCGGTCAGGACCAACCGACATCGGTTAGGGGTCGACCGACATCGGTTAGGGGTTGGCTGACATCAGTCATCTTCAAACCAACACTGACTTCTATGCATTTCCAGAATTAGACTTGTGCTATTTTTAGGAGAACAATTAGTTTGCATGTAAAGACTAAAATTAGTCTTGAGTTTGTTTTTCTAATTATTGTTTCCTTTCAATTCTATATAAGAGACCTATGGGGCAGTATTGTAATTGGGGAAAGAGCAAGATCAAGAAGATCTTCTTGAATACAATTCAGTAATTGAATTGATTGTAATTGATTAAGAGAGAGAGAGAGAGAGAACTCTTGAGGGAGAATTAATGTACATCTGAGAGGTGTGAGGAGAGAGAGATTTCTTCATTGTATTTCCTTCTGGAAGAGTTTAATACAACCATTGGTTGTCTCTCGTATCTCCTATTATTTGGTTTTTTTGATTTCTAGTTACTTATTACTTCTAGTTCAATTCTGTGTTTAGTTGCTTATACAAAAGTAATCAATTTTACTCTAAGATCCTGACAACTGATATCAGAACTATGTGTATACACTAATAAATATTCCACTGTATGGTGAGATAGAGTCCTGTAATTAGTGTTTCATGCTCATCCATGTTGTTAGTGAAATGGAGGCCCATATGGATCACCTTGGGAATAATATCCCCCTACAATGTGATGAATAAAATACCAGCCCCAGCTCTGTGGGATGTGAATGAGCCATCCAAGTACAATGTCCACTGTTTGGACTCAATAGTTGTTACTTCCAGAGTCATAATTGATTCATTTGGGAAATCAAAGTTGAGTGGTTACGAACATAATATAGGGACTTAAACAAGTTGATATACAATAATTTACCCTTTAATGGCCTTATGGTTTTGATATTCAATATTAAATTCATTCAACAACATTACCCATTTGACCATGTGACCTATTAGAGCTGCTTTAGATAATAAATAATTGAACAGATTGATATTGGATATAAAAATGGTATTTTTATTTAGCATGGAATAATGTAATTTATAGGAAGTGAACACCATTACCATATAAGCCTTTTCAATTGGTTTGTATTTTTTTCATATGTTACAAGTGTCCTACTTAAATAATAGACTACATGTTCTTTAGCCCGCTCATCATGTTGAGCCAAAAGTGCCCCCAGGGCATGCCCAATTACAAATATGTAAAGTTATAATGGTTTTCCTAGTGTAGGTGGCATCAATACTGGTGGGTTGGCCAAATAAGTCTTCAATTCTTTAAAGGCTTGGTGACAACTTGTATCCCACTAAAATTATACAACTTTCTTCAAAAGTTGAGTACAAAGATGTCATCTATATGTAAATTATGAAATGAACTAGTGAATGGACTACACTTTTCCCTGCAAGCTATGGAGTTATTTTAAATTAGAATGAGGAGGCATTTCCATAATGGATTTGAACTTATTAGGATCATCTTCAATGCCTCAATCTGACATAATAAATCCTAGTAATTTTCTCAAAGTGATGCCAAGACACTTATTTGAATTGAGCCATAACTTATATTCACAAAATCTCTCAAAGATTATTTGTAGAAATTCAGGATATCTTGTACATGTCTTGGATTTAGCAAGGATGTCATCCACATAGTTCTCAATAATGTCATGCATCATATCATTAAGATGATAGTCATGGCACCTTGATAATTTACCCCTCATTATTCAATCCAAATGGCATGACTTGATAACAAAAGTTACCCCATATAATGGTGAATGTTGTTTTGTTTTGGTCTTTAGGTACAATATTAATTTGGTTATATCTTGAAAATCCATCTATGAGGGATAAAATCTCATATCTTGATGTTGAGTCAAATATCATGTCGATGTTTGGCAAAGGGAAGTCATCCTTAGGGCATGCCTTGTTAATATATTTCAAGTCATTACACAAGCAAATTACTTGAGGCTTCTTTCTGACTGGAATGATGTTCAAGATCCATTTAAAGTAATATAATGTTTGGATGAATCTTGCTCCCAAAAGTTTCTCTAGATCTTTCTTAACTAAGATAGTAATACATGGATGCATTTTATGAATATTTTGTTTGATTGGATTGTTATTTGGATGTATAATGAACATATTTACCACTAAATATGGGTCTAAACCTGACATGTTTAATTAAGCCCACAAGAAGATGTCAATGAAGTCCTTTAGGATAACAATAATGAAATCATATTCCTCAACATTTAAGGATGCACCTAAATAAATTATTTTGAGTTCTTCATAGGTACCAATGTTCATTCTATGGTATTTTATACAAGGAGTGTAGAACCATCTTCAATAATAGTAGGTAGGGATGAAAACTAGTCTTCTTTAATTTATTATGAGCCACAAGGCTCACCCATGTAAGAATAATAAAAATAGGCCATATCTAGTAGTGGATAATCAATGAATTACTTTGTAAAGTCCTTTATAAATTGTGTAAATATTATATGTTCTTCTTCACTACTGTTAGACCCAACTTAAATGATTGGACTTGGAGGACACTAAGATTCCTAAGGAGATGAGTGAACTTCCCCATCCAAGGGTGCTTGAAATAGGTTTTTACCCATGGGATTTTATTTCTCTTTACTTTTACCCAATCCAAAGGCACCTCAAATAGGTTTTCACCATAGGATATCGATGTTTTACTTTATTTATGACCAAGGAAGTTCTCCTGCTCTCCAAAGTAGGTGGCAGGGTCTAATGTGAAATCAAAGTCTTGTTTATGATCACCAGCTGGCAATCCATCTCTTAGGCCCATGAATTCAATTATGGACTATTCATTTTGGAATTCATCCAATGGTATAATCAAATATTTTTGGCCCCAATTGATTAGGTTGGTATGATTTGGGGAAAGAGGATAATAGGTTGTAATATTAAGAATGACATTAGGTTGGTATTAACTAGCTCATCTTAGGTGCTATAATGGTATGTTGTGTCACTGCGAAGAGTCTCTTCATCATTATATGAAGTATTATAACCCTAAAAATCTATGAGGTCACCCCTAAGTGATGTGAATCCAAGACCTTGATTTCTTATATGTGTTGTGGCAATACATGTTCAAGAATTCTTGTGATTTTACCCCCAGACCTTTTTCCTTATAGTCCTCATTATTCATAATTTGATTTCAAATGGGGTACTTATTATTTTTATATCAAGTAGAAAAGTCATCACCATATATCCAATCTCATTCATAACTTGTGGGTTGATCTTGATTTGGTGATGTGTCTTTTACAAACACAAGTGGCTACTATAGAGTAGGTGTGGACTTATTTTACCATATCATGTTGGGCATGTTATGGATAGGTTTTGGCATTCCATATCATTTAAGATATTTTGGTAATTTTACAATGTGGAAATCATATTGAATGCAACATGTGGCAATGTTGGCCTTTCAACAATAAAGTGATCATAAATTAATTAAAGAGGTAGATTAGAGGAAGTGGACACAAGGTCACTAGGATCAATGTAATTAGACTTTAGAGATTCAATAACTTTAAATTTATTATTATTTCATACATACTTAGTGATAGGAAAATAATTCTAGTTCCCGTACTCAGCTTCCATTTTTTTTACAATACAAGAATGGTTGTAGATCACTAGGAATAGTGACTTCTAATCATGAAAGAGGGAATTTAATGCATTGGTGTAAGGTGGAAGGGACTAATCATACTTCATAGATCTAAATATGATCAAGAATTAGATTATAGGTTAGTTTTATGCTAATGACATGGAAAATGGTGGTGTGAGTGACATGCCCAATAATCATAGACAAATAAATGGTACCTACAAATTTTATCTTTGCATTATCATAAGCTTTGATTGTAACAATATCTACCTACATATTCATTGTTGTGTATCCCAAATGTTAGACCAACTTCAATGAAGTGATGTTTGAAACTAAACCATTATATATAATAACCTACTTTACTTTGTGGTAGGAAATGATGGCTTCAATGTATAGAGGATTATTGTGGAGGGGACCAATGGATGACATATCTTTTTGATCAAATGTGAATTATTGACCTAGGGATAAATGTCCACCAATGTTTATAACTGGGATAGGTCAATGTCATTGGGTACCTTATACTATTGGATAAATTCATTTAATATTAATCTATTAACTTTAGATGTACAAAAGAGATATAGGATATAAATTGACATAGGCATTTTGCTAGTTGTTCACTAATATTATATGACTTCTTAGTAGAAGAGAAAGGTGGTTTGGATTTTGATAGTGTAGTACCTAATTAGAATTGGTATTGGAATTATAGGGTGGCAAAGGGAGTTGGAGGGTAAATCTTGGACGTCTAGTTATGAATGCACAATTTTGAGTTGAGAAAGAGTTACCTAAATTAGATTAATTAGGTAGGGGTCTAAAAATATTAATTTTCAATGGTAAAAGCATAATTGAATTAATCTAACTTATGTTGGAATAACTTATAATCAAAGGGGGTAGTCTCAATATAGAAATGATAACACTCTAATGAGTGTTAGATGATGTATGAGGAATGAATTTTTTAGTAGCAACATAGTTCTTTATAACATGCCCTATGGCATCACCATAATTATATGGTGCACTTTGAGATCTAACTTGATTAGTTTGGGTATCGTGATCTTGATTAAAATTGACTTGGTCCTGATTTTGGCCTTATCCTTGTTATTGATTATGACCTTTTCCTTGGTTGTAATTGTGACCTTTCCCTTGATTCATATTATTTTTTTGTTGTTGATTGTTGTTCTTTAGAAAGGGGTTCTTATAGATTCCCATTTCTTGGTTGGTATTGGGTATTCTTTTCTCCAACTTGATTTGCCCATTTTAAATCAAATCTTAGATAAGATGCATTAATTGCATGCACATATAGCTTACATGACTAACCACATGATGGTAATCACAATACTCATTATATTGATACCATACTAGCTTGTGTTGACCTTGTAAAAAGGGTTTTGGTATAGGCTAAACAATCATATTAGTTGCTATAAATTTTTGGAATATTGCCTCAATCCCCCCTTGCCTCTTAAAGTCATGAAAATATATCTTAGTAGTGTCCTCTTTGCATGGTAGGTATTTTAAATGTGATTTGAGGGTTATGTGGGGTACTTTGGGTAGGTAGTGACTAAATTATTTGTGCATGTCTTGCCTATGTGACCCCATTGCCAACTAGTCTTTATTTTTGACAAAGGTCTTTGATTTTTTAATTACATTCACTTGAATTGGCACTTAATTTTGGTTTAAAACTTGGTTTTGGTTTGGTTCTTGGGATTGAGAGTATATATTTACAAGACCTTTATCAATTAGTGTTTTTTCATTTTGCACTTCTTTGTCAATTATTTCTTCAAATGTGTTTACATGAAGTCTTAGATTATGTGCAACTTCAGCATTTAGGTTTTGTGAGAAAATACCTACTAATTATTTACCTGATAAATTATGGAAAACTAACTATCCAAGGCTCTCCACACTTGTAAATATGCTAAAAAACTTTCTCCTCCTTGTTACTTGGCATTGTAAAAATCTACTACCATTAGTTTCTGATCTATGTTGTAGGAGAAGTGGTTGACATTTTTTTATGATAATTCATCAAAAGTGGTTACCAACCCTTTTGGAAGTTTGAGAGTCCAATCCAAAACTTATCCACCCAAAATAAATGTAAATAATCAAAACAAATATATATTGTTATTAGCTATTTGTTGGCATGTAATGACAAATGTCTATAAATGTTCTCTTAGGTTACCTTTCCCTTTATACTTAACAAACTTTATAAATATGAAATGGTGGTAGAGGACTTGCAAAAAGCTAAGGTAAAAAGGATAAGCATAAATTTCATCAACTTTATACTTCTTGGGCACTTGGTTATCTACTTGATGTCTGAAGACAATTTCATTCCACTCTTAGATTTTGGGAGAATTTTATGATGAAGGGAAGGTATTTTGTTGTGTTTGATGGCCTTGGTTGGTAGTAGTGTAAGTAGGAATGGCTCCCCTTTATGCAGTTTTGTTATGGATATTACCCTAAAACCTACATCTCAAGTTTTATGAGGGATTTGTTGTTAGTTTAGATTTGAATTGGGATAGGTAATGCATTAGTAGTTTAGAGGAAACTACTATTGTAAATTGTAAAGGATATATTATTATTGATTTTAGGGGATCCAATATTGGTTTAGAGGAATTAATTGTTGGTTTTGATGAAATTATTTTTAGTTCATGATAAGTTTTTTTTGTTGTAAGTCAAAATAAGTAGGCAATATGTGATAAGAACCTCCCAATGCTTGTTGTGGTGGTGTATTGTTGGCAACTTATTTTTGTGGATTATTGGGAACTTGTTGTGCATTGTTTGTAATTTATTACATATTATTTGGCACTTGTTGCATGTTAGAAAGGATATCTTGGTGGTTAAAAAAGTTATGTTACATCTCAAGTGGAACTTGTTGCATAACATTCATTGGAATGACTTGTTACAATAGAGCCAATGGGTCTATATTTTATATAGCATTATCCATGGGTTGTTGTGGTTATTAGATCAATTGGGTTTACTTTATAAAGGTGGTATTATTGAATGAATTTAATTATAAATAAGTTTTTAATTGAGAAACCAAATGATCATTATGCATTGGCTAATTTTTTATATTGTAGAAGTAATGAGTTATTCGTGTTGAGATGGATCAATAATTTGTCCCTTCCCTTTATTGGATGATGCAATGGTTGGTTTGTAATTTTAATAAGGGGATGAGTTTGGGTGAAAAATAATTATTGAGGTAATTATTCTATGTAAAAAATACTACATAATTATTCTATGGGGAAATTAGGTGGAAGTTTGGCTCTAGATTATAATAGTATTAAATTTTTTTCATCCTTATCTTCCATAGTTTGTTGTTTAAATTGACCTTGAAAAGTTCCAACAATAGGAGAGAGGTCTTTGAAAACTATTGGATGGTCCTCACTATCCTCACTGTATTCATAATTTTTTAGGTATCTTGAGGGATGGTATAATTCTTAATCAAAGCTAAGGCCATAAGATGCCCCACTACACATGTACCCAGGCATGTATCAAACGGTTTGACATGATTCATTTAAAATTTAGAATGAGATCAAATGGTTTTAAACCTAAATTATAAGCTAAAATTAGACTATATATTTTGAGTTATGACACAATAAAATGCTAATGCAAGACTAAGAACATAATAGGCAGCATAACAATACCTAGTGAGACAAGTCTTTATTTCAATTGAAACACATAACATAACAAATTGACTAAGGATGGTTCAAAATAGCTAGGAAGAATAACACCTTAATGTGTGAATGTGTAAGGATGTGTTTTTAATCATTTGTTTTTATAACTTGGTGTATTTTTTTTAATGTGGTTGTGAACACAACACTGGTTTTAATAAAGTACTCAAGCAATCATGAGTGTATTTTAAAAATTGACACAGGTTATGGCTTAATCATTGAGTCCTTTTGATATAATTTCCTTTGAGAGAATAAAATTTAATGGTTCATTAAATAAATTATTTTAATTATTGGTAGGGTTTTTAAGCACCCTTATCTCAAAGTTTTTTACTAAAAGATGATCTCCAAGGATAGATATTTTTCCACCCCTATCAATAAGAATATCATGGTAAATGTTGTTTATATCCTATGTTTTCATTATATTTTTTAGATGGTCTCAATATACATTATGGTATGTGGGTCATTTAAAATAATCTATAAATTGTATGAAATACTATGTGGGTTATCAACCAAAGGGTCTCATCCCTTTGTGACCACTTCAGCTGTTGGAATCTCAATGAAGTGCTACTGATATTACTAGGCTTTGAGGAACATGTCAGCTAAGATATCATTAGTGTAACCTGTAGAGTAAAAAATTACTCTACATTTCATTCTATTTTTTAGTTACACGCTGCAAAATTTTATTCCCACATACTTTGGTCTGAAACAATGAAGTTTTGAAACAGAGCATGGGCTCTATTCTCCCTTTGAGTCATTTTTGTCTAAGTGTCAAAATCAAGTAGAAGCTGCCAAGTGTCATCATCTGAGGCACTTTTCATAATTTTAGTAAGGATGCAAAGATTTCCACATACCTCATAGCAACTCAAAAAAGCATGACAAGTGTCGGCATCCACATTTCATATCGGCATCCACGTTTTAAGCGTTTCATATTGGCATCCGCATTTCAAATCTCTTTTTAGTGGAAGGTTTCAACAAGCTAAGTATCAGGATCAGGTGGAAAGCGCCAAGTGGCAATCACGAAAGGTCTCAATTTGCTTTTCTAAAAAGTGATGAAAGATGCCACGTATCCCATTTGAAGAGAGCAGAAGCCACCACGTGTTGAGATCTGAATTATCTTCATTTTGCTTCACTGATATAACAAAGACTATGGTGGGTCTCAGGTTTTGTTTATGAAACAAGAAAAAGCCGCCAAGTGTCACTATCTATGTAAATATGAAATGAGGCCCATTTGTTTCTATAATATAAATAGAGTAAAGTGGAGACCATCACGTGTCACCTTTCGCAGGTTCCTCAAAAGATAGCTAAAAGCAGTGGAGATCACCACATATTTCCAGTTAAGTAAAATGGAGATCGTCACATGTCCTTTGATGAAGCAGCAGATATTTCCAACTATCCCTATGCCCCTTTTAAATTTACTTAGGTAATAAATGTTGTGGGTCTTATCTCTATTAAATTATTAAAGTTTCGAGGAAGCAGATTGCAACAAGTGTCAAAGGTGGAACGTTCTTGAGCAAAGATATAGTAAGAGTATAGGTAAAGAGGAGAGCATTGTGTGTCCTTGGTAAGGTTGTGGAACCCACCAAGTGTCACCCTTCGATGTCTCCTAAAGTAATAAGAAGGTTTTCAAGGAATTGGCTAAGTGTTATCTTCTGTTTAAGAGAAGGGAGCATCCTGTGATTTATTTCAACCAATGAACTGCCAGAAGACAAAGCATTTCAGAATCTATGAAATATCTTCTATTAGACACTTCCAGTTTGGTTAGATTTTAGTTGGGCCATTAGATTTGGAACAAGTAGACAATTTAGAGTGAATCCAAGGCTATAAATAAGGTGCAGAGATTACCAGAATAAGAATCATGATCAGATACCAGAGAGAATTTTCTGAGAGAATTATTGTCAAGAGTTTAGACTTTCTAGAGCTGTGACTAGGAATATCATTTGCCTTTGTTCTATTTTCTTAAGTTGGAAAGTTTATGTAACTATGCATGTTTTTGTGCCTCTTATGTGACTAAATAAGATTGAATCCTGTGCCTTTGTTGATATTTTCTGTGTCATTACAAAAGTAGTCTAGGCTATGTTGTCAAGAGTGTTTCTATGCAAAATTGCTTTCTACATTCAAAGAAGAAATAAGAAACTGAAAGAAAATGGTTAAGGCTAGAAGTACCTGATAAAGTTATGCACACCGAAATCAGACGTTGAAAGATTCTCCTCTTTGGCTATGGAGGAATGACACCTGTGAAAAAGAGACTAAAACACGGAAAGATGTTAGTCAAAGATATGGTGGGTTGTCAGGCGAATGCCCGATCCCGGAAGTACGAAGACTCCCTAAAAGGATATCAACCCACTGATAAAAAGCGTAATGTTGGACGAAAGTAGATAATAAAAGATGAAATGACAGAAAATAAAATGCGTACTTGATAAGCAGCACTGTTCTGCACAGTCGCCGGCGTCAGTCTCTGTGGTGCCGGCGTCGGCCTGGAAAGGTGCCGACGTCGGTTGGGGTAGTGACCGGCGTCGGTAGGGGCAGGTTCTGAACAGAAGGTCTTGACAGGGTCGGGACAAGATTTTAGATAGAGTCGAGATGGGGTTTTTGGTCGAGTCTGGGGGTTTGAAGCTTCAGGATGGCAGAAATAGGGAATAAATGATCAGAAAGAGAATGAAAGTAAACACAGAAAACACTTACCTATGAGAAGCCGTGATGAAATCCATAGTTGAAGTTCTCTGTGCAGTGCCGAAAGAACGAATGCTGGAGTTGATGGATGCTGGAGTTGATGGATGCTGGAGTTCGAACGCTGGAGAGCCTATAGATGTCGGAAAAAAATGGAAGCCTGATTATTGATCGGGGAGGGGAGATTGAAGGAAGGCCCCGGGACGGTTTCGAGAGACGGTTCGATAACCGTTTTGAAAAACTTATCGGGAACCGAATGGTAACTGATAACGGATAACGGGATGGTGACCGACGTCGGCAGGATTGCCGACGTCGACCAATAAGTGACCGACGTCGGCGACATCGGCCGGGTAAAGACCGTCGTCGACAGATGCACAATGAGGACAGAGTCTAGCTTTTAGTTCTCTGCTCATTGTTACATGCTACCAGTGTCAAGGTTGGTAGGACAAGTGATCGACAAGGGTTAAATAGGCGAAGAAGAATAAGACGGAGAATGACCAGGGGAGTCGACACGATTTCGGTGTCTACATTTGCCCCTTTTTGTCTTGTTGGTTGTTCTGACGAACTGCAAGACAAAAATAGGAGTGAGTGCCCCAGGTGAGGGATAAGGTTGATTTCATCTTGTTGGTTGTTCGAATGAACTGCAAGACAAAAATAGGAAGCGGATAGGTTGCCCCGATTAAGGATAAGGTATTCCCCCTCAAAGCAGGAGTCGAGGGAAGGGAACCGAGAATCGGGTGCTGATTTGACAAAGAGTGGATGAAAAAGGGGGTGAGGGTGAACGCTGCAAAAGTCGTGATTGCGCGCATACCACTGCACGAGATGGTTAGGTCAAAAGTGTCGCAGGTCAAGGGTCGAGGAGTGCCAAAATCGAAGTAACCGAGCCCCAGCATTTAGTCGTCTACTGATCGGGTCACTCAATCTAAGCTGAAGCTCCAAATGGTCGTCATGTTCCAGGTATCCCAGGCTCAGGAAGTACTCCTAGAAACACGAAAAATCCACAAGTAGTGTGGATCAACCGGTTTGCGATCCTATACTTGTGAGGGTCCAAAAAAGGTCTGTGCACAATTCTGCTATCCAGTCATGAGGTAGCATACATGCAAAAACAACCAAGGCAACAATGTCTTGGAAGTAGTCGAGGTCAGCGGAGATAGGCATGATCTCTAATGGTTGGTGGTTGAGGGGAGGAATGGACGAAAGGATGTGGCCGAGCTAACCCCAGAAGACCCCAAGTCAACTGAGTGCTGCCTACATAGCCCTGGTGATAGGGCCTCAGGCCAATGTAGTTCTCCCTAGAAGGGAGGGAGGGTCAAAGGGATAAAATGGGTCATGGTCAAGGATAAGATTATGGTTAAAAGAAGGAAAGAAGGTTTGTCCATCAGAGAGATGAACAAACGAGAATGGTCGAGCTAACCCCAGAAGACAGTCGTGTCATCTGAGTGCTGCCTACATAGCCCCTGTGATAGGGCCTCAGACCAATGTAGTTCAGACCAAGCGTCCGAGTGGTAGACAGGTGGTTAAAATGGTTGATAGATTGGTCGATGATTGGATGAAATGATGAGGAAAAAAAGATGTTGCAGCCTTTTCCAAATGGTGTATTCTGCAACATTGGTTGAGGGGTTTTTCATCCCTAGCAATATTCCATATTCGTGATGGATGTATGCTAAAAATGAATTGAGGTCTATTTATGCTTCAGCAAGTATTGGTTTATGCTGAACATAAATTGTGGTGGGTCGATAGTTTCCATGTGTATTGGTGTCCATAGAAACTAGGGTGAATAGGCTAGGTCAGGTTGATGGTTTGAAAAGAGAGTTGAGTTGAGTCGATTGACAAGTGATGAAGGTGAATGTGACCAAAGTGTAGAAGAAGTGAAAAGCATATTGCTCTTTCATTGACAAGGACCAAAAAGATAGCATAGATAGGGGTTATGAGAACCAAGAGCCCCATTCATGCGTGACGTCATTGACCGTGGATATGTTAGAGCGGTAATCGAATCACTTCGACATTAAAGTGAGCTCGAAGTCCTTTAAGCAGGTGATAGGAGGAGGAAGAAGGGTAACCCATTTTAAAGAGCAAAGATAACGATGCCCCTTTTTATAGGAGACCCTGAGACAACTATAAGTCAAGTCCATGACTTTTTCAATTTTTTTTTTTTTTTTGGCGCAGACTGATCAATGCGGGAAGCCTGCATAGAGGTGTCGTTTGTTTGGTGGTCAGGTTGTGAAGCTGATCAATGCGGGAAGCTTCTAAAATAATGCTGTTTATTGCCAGATTAGTCATAGCCATCCTTCGAGGGAGTGGTCTAGATTTTTGTTTAATAAAAGGCTTTTGAATAGCTGTCGTTCGAGGGAGCAGTCTATTTATTACAGCAATGATAGTACAGCTGTCCTTCGAGGGAGCAGTCTGTTTGTTTGATTTTGATATTGATATAGTGACCATGGATATGTTTTGACATCTTGATTTGTTTTGACAGAAATGTGAGTCATGGACAAGATTATAGAAGGTCAAGGACTCCCTTTTATGAGGACAAAACATCCATACATCATAAAAGGGTTATAGGAATTGTTAAGAGGAATAGGGTTGAAAGGAAGTAGGATTAAGAGGACGGGGATTGCTCAAGGGACGAGCTCAAGTTAAGTGTCAAGTAGACGAATACTTGACTAGCAGTAGAACGGTCGCAGATGCAACGCATTAAGAGGCTCAGGTTCTGGGCGTCCATCAAGAGAAGACAGACGATAAGTCCCTGATCCATACTTGTGCGTGATAATAAAAGGTCCAAGCCAATTAGGAGCAAACTTGCCTCGTTTACTTCGCTCCATATTGGTCACGTGTTGATTGATGAGTGGACGTGAAGTTGACTGATATGGTCGTTGATTGATTGAGACTGGTTGAATGTGTGGATAAAAAGGGTTGGTCAATGTTTGATTGAGATTTGGTCGTTTGATAGTTGGTCAATGGTTGGTCGAGGGTTGATTGGTTGGTATTTGGTCTTTGGTTGGGTCGAATGTTTGGTTGAGGTCGGGTTAAATGTTTGGTTGCTAGTCTGGTTGAGGCTAAGTTGAAAGAGTGATTGATATGTGGTCGAGACTGTGTTGAAAAATTGGTCGAAGTTTGGATGAAGGTTGAATTCCCCCAGCGGCTAGGGAGAATGTTTGACGGATTGGTTAAGGTAGGTTGAGGTTTAGTGGTCAGATGGACTGTGTTGATGTCGAATAAGGGGGTTAAAGGCGACAAAGGAACCAGAACCTGGCGTGGAGATCCCGATTTAGGTGATGAGGTTGGAGAGGTATGAGTTGGTGTTGATGATTTGTGGGAGGGAAGGTCTAGAGGATCCTTGATGAGAAGGGAATCCTTTCTCCGTTGGTGATGAATGACAGCTTTAAGAGCGCAACAACGCTCAGTGTCATGTCTTGGAGTATGATGATAGTGACAGTATTTAGAGTTGTTGAACCAAGAGGGTCTTGATCCGAGAGTTAATGAGAGGGGCGGTGTTGAAGGCTTGATAACGTGGTCAAGAAGAGAGGTGTCATTCCCCAGACATTGGTGAATGGCGACCTTGAGGGCACAACAATGCTCCGTGTCGTGTCCAAGTGTGTGATGATACGCACAAATACGAGTGTCGTCAAACCAAGGTGGTTTAGGTCCGAGAGAATGATATGGTTTGAGAGGCAGAAGGTTGAGGCGAGATGACTGCAATAAGTGCCGTAACAACAAGGTATAAGAACCTGCTAACGGGTCTGGATATTTTATTGCAGTGAGGGTTGATGACGTTGGTTTGAGAGGCGTAAGAGACGTTGGTCGATGGTTTGAGGGAGATATATGTTTGACAGGTTGATAGAGTAATGGAGGCGACGTGCCTTTGTGAAGGATGGGAGTAGGCAGTACTCTTATTAAAGTGGATGGATGTGGGCCTAGGATTGAAGGTAATGACGAAGGTGGGGGAGGAGTCTTCCGATGTGGTCTAATGGTCTTCGTTAATTTGGGTCGAGGGCCACTATTGTGCGAGGTGAGGTTAGATACGGGTTTGGGTTTAGATGTGGACAGAGGTGAGTGAGATGTAACAATCTCAGGCAAAGGGCAAGAGGAAACCATGACTGGGTCTTCCTCAATCGAAATGGATGAAGAGATAGGGTCTTCTCTTGGTGGAGAAGAAATAGGAGAGGGTGGCTCCTCAAGTGGGTAGATGGTAGGGATGATCATGCCTTCTGCTTGTGCTTGAGGAGTAGGCAAGGTATGGCCATTGGATGAAGGTAGGGCTAATGGTGTAGGTGTGATCAAGGCGTCCTCTAATATAGGAGAAATAGATGGAGGACTAATAGGAGAAGAGGGTTCTTCATCCTGTGAAGAAGGTTGGTCAGGGACAAGAGGTAAGATAGTGTTGACGGTGTGTATATGGTCTTGAGGGTCATTGATCATGGTTTGAATGTTGTCTTGAGTAAGTGAGTGATTAGGAAAAGGTTGTTTGAAAATGTTGAGGTTTTGGTTGGGCGGTGCGTTCGGGTTATCCAAGATAAGATCGCCCTTGTCTAGCATGTTCTGGATGAGGTTTTTAAAAGTTTGACAGTGATCCGTATCATGGCCTTTGACACGGTGATAGTTACAAAAGTGATTCTCCCTGTACCATGCAGGGATAGGTGTTGAGGGGTCGAATTGATGTGGTCGGATTGAAGGGAGATTGAGGACCCCCTGCTTGACGAGTTTATCCAAGATAGAGGCATATGACTCTCTAATTGGAGTGAATTGACGCTGTATGGATTGACGTTGAAAATGCTTATTGATGTAGTCTAATGTTGAAGATGTTGGTTGGTTAGTTATTGTTGAAGATGATGGTCTAAAGATGACAGTGTTTGCCGACCCCTTAGATTGAGAGTGGGCAGAAGAAGGTCTGGAAGAAGAATGGTCATTGGTTCTTGTGTTAGTGTTACACAATTTGACCTTATCTTCTTCAATAGCGCGGAGTTCAAGCTTTCAGGCCATGGTGAAGGCCTCGTCGAAAGTGTGGAATGTTTGAACCCGCAAGGTGGATGAGATGTGACTGACACATGCTCGGGAAAAGAGCTCAATGAGCTCGGGTTGAGGCAAGGAGAAAGAGAGCTGGTTAATCAAGTCTCTCCAACGGGCGACAAAATCAACTACTGATTCGTCGTCAAATTGCCTAATGGAGTAAAGGTCTGTGATCGAGATTTGTTTAGTGATATTGATTGAGAAATGGTCAATGAATAATTGAGCGAGTTGAATGAAGGAAAAGATAGAATGTCTGGCAAGGGAGCTATACCAGTCAAGGGCAGGGCCAGAAAGAGACATAGGAAACGTGCGTAATAATAACGCATCGTCGTGGGCAATAAGATAGCAGGCATGTCTGAATGCCTGTAGATGTTGTTGTGGGTCTTCCTTACTCTGAAAGCGAGTAAATTTAGGAAGCTCCCAATGGTTGGGGTATGGTCGAATAGGGACAGAAGGATGAATGGGCTCGTTATAAATCTAGTCATATGAAGAGATATTATTTGAACCGGAGATAGAAGCTTCGAGACTGGACATTTTATCCATCAGCATCTTGATAAGATCTGCTAACGGATTGGCGGGTTGAACGCCCCCTAAGTTGTAAGGCACTTGGAAGAGGTTAGAGGAGGCGTGCGACATAGTCGGTTGTATAATGTACGGATGACTAGTCGCAGGGGAGGAAGTGGAGGCTAGAGGTGGTTGCATTATGAAGGTCGAAGGTATAGGTTGACTGGGCACCGCCAAAGGTGGTTGAATAGCGGCACTGGTAGAGGGATAAGTTGGCACTCCTACATTTGTGGGCGCAAGAGTGTAAGGGGTCGAGACAATCAAGTTCTGATACGATGTAGAACTTGGTTGATTTGTAGATGATTGAGGGGGTAACGAAACCCCGATGGAGGTCGGTCTAAAAATAGACGAAGAGGCCAAACTTTCCATATTGGCCATGGTTGAGTTAACGGTTGAGGCGAAAGGCTGAGTCAAAAAAGGTTGGGAGGCGAATGGTGTCGATGTCGTCGCCATGTCACCCGAAAGGTCTCGCGTTGGGTTTCTCGCGAGATAATTATGGAGGGCTGTGGTATTGAGGTCCAAGAATTTTTTGAAATCCTGGTCCCCTTCAGGGAAAACGGGAAGTTGAGTCGGGGTCAGGGTCGGTCCTGTAGGAGTTTTTTCAGTCTCCGAGTGGAACTCCATGATAGGACAGGTTAGAGATGAGGTAGACGAAAGTAGTTGATGGTTAGAGTGGTCAAAAAGGGCCTTGGTTTGACTGTGTGTCAAAACCATAAAAGGCAAGAGAGAACGTCCTTACACGCTCAAACAAGCAGATAAGAACTAAAAAGATGAAGACACAAGCAGATCCTAAAATTCTAGAAGTAAAATTTTTAGGATTATAGTGGCTTATGCCTTAGAATGTGTGTTTGGGGAGGTTGGCTTTGTGAGTCGGGTCCTAGAAGAAGTCTATGGATGGTTTTGGGTTTTGTTATGGTGCTCAAGAAGTCTGTGTTAGGGTCTGGTACGTGGCCTGGTGCTAAAGAGCAAGCTCCCCTCACTTCACGATTCCAGTGGTTAGCTGGTCTCGCTTAGCCAAGATATACCTCGCCTAGAGATTATACTCTGCCAGAGAACGGAGTGGGCTTCCCCCTTGGTGATGAAATCCAAGTAGGGTCACCGGGACGGGTAAGGTATCCGCTGGGGGATGAAATCCCAGTCGGGCCTTGTCTCAGGTAAGTTAAAATGTTTGTTTTGTGCAAGTGGTTTGGTCGTGTAACATGAAGTGATCTAGATTAATTCAATATGCGGTTTAATTACTATGTGTGGTCTAAAAGATGCAGGCAAACAGAAATGAATGCAAAGTGTTTTAATGTCCAAGTCGAAATGTTTGTTCGTATGAAGACGAATGGAGAAAGAGTTGAAGAATATGAGTTTAGCTAGTCTAGAAGTGCAAGAAAGAAATGTTCGTTTTAGTTTTGCTTATAGTGTCATTGAGAAGAAGAGAAAGAGGAGGAAAGGTAAGAACCTAATGCTCCTAAATGAAATAAAATGAAAGGAACCCAAGAAGGCCTTAAGGGTCCCACCGGGCATGCCAAAATGTTTCTATGCAAAATTGCTTTCTACATTCAAAGAAGAAATAAGAAACTGAAAGAAAATGGTTAAGGCTAGAAGTACCTGATAAAGTTATGCACACCGAAATCAGACGTTGAAAGATTCTCCTCTTTGGCTGTGGAGGAATGACACCTGTGAAAAAGAGACTAAAACACGGAAAGATGTTAGTCAAAGATATGGTGGGTTGTCAGGCGAACGCCCGATCCCGAAAGTACGAAGACTCCCTAAAAGGATATCAACCCACTGATAAAAAGCATAATGTTGGACGAAAGTAGATAATAAAAGATGAAATGATAGAAATAAATGACAGAAAATAAAATGCATACCTGATAAGCAGCGCTGTTCTGCACAGTCGCCGGCGTCGGTCTCTGTGGTGCCGGCGTCGGTCTGGAAAGGTGCCGACGTCGGTTAAGGTGCCGTCGTCGGTTGGGGTAGTGACCGGCGTCGGTAGGGGCAGGTTCTGAACAGAGTCTGGGTGAGTTGCAGAAGGTCTTGACAGGGTCGGGACAAGATTTTAGACAGAGTCAGGACGGGGTTTTTGGTCGAGTCTGGGGGTTTGAAGCTTCAGGATGGCAGAAATAGGGAATAAATGATCAGAAAGAGAATGAAAGTAAACACAGAAAACACTTACCTGTGAGAAGCCGTGATGAAAGCCATAGTCGAAGTTCTCTGTGCAGTGCCGGAAGAACGAACGCTGGAGTTGATGGATGCTGGAGTTGATGGATGCTGGAGTTGATGGATGCTGGAGTTCGAACGCTGGAGAGCCTGTAGATGTTGAAAAAAAATGGAAGCCTGATTATTGATCGGGGAGGGGAGATTGAAGGAAGGCCCCGGGACGGTTTCGAGAGACGGTTCGATAACCGTTTCGAAAAACCGATCGGGAACCGAATGGTAACTGATAACGGATAACGGGATGGTGACCGACGTCGGCAGGATTGCCGACGTTGGCCGATAAGTGACCGACATCGGCGACATCGGCCAGGTAAAGACCGTCGTCGGCAGATGCACAATGAAGACAGAGTCTAGCTTTTAGTTCTCTGCTCATTGTTACATGCTGCCAGGGTCAAGGTTGGTAGGACAAGTGATCGACAAGGGTTAAATAGGCGAAGAAGAATAAGACGGAGAATGACCAGGGGAGTCGACACGATTTTGGTGTCTACAAAGAGTTTTAGACTTTTTAGAGCTGTGATTAGGAATGTCAATTGCCTTTGTTCCATTTTCTTGAGTTGGAAAGTTTATATAATTGTGTGTGTTTCTATGCCTCTTATGTGATTGGAGAATTCAAATAAGAAGATTGAACCCTGTGCCTTTTTTGATATTTTCTATATCACTGCAAAAGTAGTCTATGTTGTGAGCCTCTATTTCTATTGTTTCCATCTTTTACATTGATCATGCACTTGTTTGCTCTTAAATGTAATTGAATCTTGTATATAGTCTCACTGTGCTCAAGATTAAGGTTGAATTACATTCAGGCGCATTGCCATAGTTATATTTTCTTTCTTGCATTTGTGTTTCTATTAAAATTCTTATCCCTTTTCCTAGTATACACTTGATATAAAGAAGAGACTAGCTTCTTAAAAATCTAGAGGCTATTTCAAGTCACAAGTCCCACATCTTGAAACTTCCCATTGTTGGTGTTAAAAATAAGCACAATTTTAACCATCAACAGTTTTTTGGCACGCTTGGTGGGACCAATCTTGAAGTTTCTTTCAAGATCGTATGAACCAAAGAGCTACGAGGAGTCATAGCTGTGGACTAGTAACCAGATCACAATTGACTATAAATCTAGGTATTCTTTTACCACCTTTGGTAACTAGTCCAAGAAGAAGAGTCAACTAGTTTATACCAATACCAAGAGCAAATATGGGAGCCCCTCTGCCCCTAAGAAATTATGCAAGTTGGAACACTGGTAGTCCATTGACTCTCCCAATACCACCAGCCACTTGGGACCCTATCCCAGTGAATGCCTTGAAAGCTCTGCCCAAATTTAGTGGGCAAGACTTTAAAACACCTGAAAAACATCTACAAGATGTATCAGATGTCTGTGTTATACATGTTGTCACACAGCAAAATGTGGCCATAAGATTATTAGCAGCTTCTTCTAAAGGAAATATCTAGAATGGTATCGGTCCCTGACCCCAAATGCCATATCTACATGGGATCAGCTCAGAGATCTTTTATTTGAAATATTCAAAGAGAAGGGTGATAAGTCTTCTTTGTTACAACAATTAATTACCATCCAAAGGGCACCACAAGAAGCAATGACTGACTTCAATTCTAGCTTTCAAAAGACTTGAGAAAGAATCCCTGCTACAAGTAGACCATTACTGGGTATGGTTATAGTATTTTATCTTAAGGCTTTGAATTCAGATATATCTATTATTATTTAGTCACTTGGAGGACACACTTTGCTAGAGGCTTATGACTATGCGGTCAGAGCAGAGAATAATTTAATATATGCTGGAAAGTTGACCCCAAGGCCTCTCATGCCCATGTTCTCAAAAATTTCCTTACCATTACCTCAAGAAGCCCCTAAATCCATAACCCCACCTTTGTCTATTTACACATATCCTCAACCACCTGCTAAAAAAATTGTCCCCACTCAGTCATCTGAGCTGGATGATATCAAAAATATCTTGAGGACATTTTCTAATGAGCTAATTATTATAAAAAGACAGCAAAATAATTATACTAAACCCCAATACCAGGGCTATCAAGGAAATATATTTTCATCTTAGCCAAACCAATACCAAGGTCCTCCAAGGCAAAATAACCCTCAGCCAGCAAACCAATTAGTTGCAATCCCTACACCTTCACAGACTATTCCTCCCAATTCAAATAGGGAGATTATTCTAGGGAAAAATAACTATGTAGATAACACTAATGCCTGGTGTTTTCCTTGAAACAATGCTCATGCACCTAGAGATTTTCCTATGGGTAATTTATAACAAAAGGTGGCAGAGCAAAGAAGAATGGAGGGATAGTTTGCAAGTTCCAGTGACAATCAAGCCTACCAGTCTTTTGGTATGCAAAATTTAGTCTTAATGGCTCAGCTACAAGGGATGTCTTTACAAAAAGAGGAAGAAATAGCCCCAGAACATGCTTTGTTCTCATGGGTTGAAGATGAAGAATCAGTTTTCTTGAACGAAGCTTCCACTTCCAAGAAACTAGTGGTGCAATCTGATTATTGCACTAGATCAAAGAGAAGGATGGTGGAATAGCCTGAAGTTGTAAATAGTCAAGTCATGGAGAATACTCCATTTCAAGGACAAAGAAACATAGATTTCAAACAAGAAATGCCTCAACCGGTGTAGAATCAAGTGATTCCTGCACAAATTTAGTAAAAAACAAGATATCCTTATTTTCAAAGAACTCAGACTCTAGGACCAATAAATGTGGTAGATCAATTGAAGAGGACTCCAGCACAAGTATCAATATGGGATATATTGGCCATTCCTAAATAGAAGACACTACTACAAGAAGCTCTACAAGGCCAAGCAGTGCCCAAAGGTACTATTATCAAAGAAAGACCTACTGAAAAAGAAAAGCTCAAAGACACAGTTCATCTGCAGACGATAGCCCTAGTGAATAATGCAGCAAAGGTAAGCAAATCCAAATCAAATCCCTTCTATTTAACTTTTATAGTGGGTAAGAAACTACTGCATAATGCAATGATTGATTCAAGGGCTAGTACTAAAGTAATGCCTAAGCAGATAGCTGATGCTTTAGAAATTAAGTATGAACCACTCACTAAAGGAGTCATGCAGCTAGATGGCAAAGCAGTACAAACAATAGGGAGAATTAAATGACTCTAATTACAATTATATGCTTGTCCCAATATAATTGTAAATCAAGATGTAGTAGTGATAGATATACCTCTTGTTTTTGGCTTATGTTTATCAAGAGACTTTACAGCCAAGATAGGAGGATATATGTCCCTTGATTGGTCTCACCTCATCTTAAGAACTAAATATGGTTCAAAGATGAAGATATTATCTGAGCCATTATATAAGGATCATATCACCAATGAACCAACTACAAATTTAGAGGTAGCTCATGCTATGATGAATAAAGAAGAAAGGGTTTTTGTTGAGGAGCTAGGTGAATGGACTGGACATAATCAAGAAGAGGAAAATGATCATTTATTAGCTATGATGCAAAATGACCCATATAGAAATTACGACTCTATTGGTCTAGGCACTTACGTTATACTTGATGAAGATCATAAAATCTCAAATGTTTTAGAGGAAGAAAAGTCAAAAGATACCTCTTCTATTAATCCTTGGGTCTCTCAACATGAATTCCAGATTCTGAGTGAGAAGTCACAAGCGTATGCCTTAATCTCTGATGAAGAAGAAATAATTTCTGACTTTCTTCTTACTTTTCAAGATGATGTGGGGGAGCATGGACAGTTTCTTGATCATGATTTGAATGATTTGTTTGAAATCATTAGATCAGGTTATACTATTTTTTAGGGAAGCTATGAGTCAGTTGCAGATGAACAAGATAACATTGAGACTCAATTACATATGAAAAATTATTGCAAACTTTCAGAATTACCTTTTCAAGAGGTTGGTAATTCTGAAGACATTAAAGAGGATGATCATGCAATGGAACTTGAGTTTGAGGCAGAAGGAGTTCAGTCAATAAATGATATATGTCAAAGGACTTCTGTTGATGAGCAAATAGTCGTTAATTTCTTGATAAGACATACCAATATCAAGAGCCAGCATTCGATGAGCTTCCAAGAATAAGAAGAATCTATATATGTTGGAAGCAGGTTTGACTCAGACTCACTCAAATACAGGATAGACACCATGGCATACAAAGAAAGCAAGTCATTAGAGTTATATCCAATTCAAACACTTGTCTGGAAATATAAGTTGGCTTGTCATGAAGGAGACTTTAGAAATTCTTCTTTTGATCCAGGAGGGAGATAAAGATACTGGGTTAATGTATTCTAGTTAGGTAGTTCCCCTTTTCGTATTGCTTTGTTTTCCCATTTTTATTTTCCCACTTTTCTTTTAAATAAGTGTTCTTTGAACACGTAGTCGGTAGCTCAGAGTTTTTCAAAATTCTCTAATACATTGAATGTCTCCCAAATATTTAGAAAATCCCTAAGATACCTTGCACTACCACTTGCATAACATGTCTATCTCACTGTTCCATAAAGATTGAGTAGGATTTGCTAACGATTATCCAAGTTTAATGCCATTTTGAGACTTGATAGGTCAATAAATACCTCTTAGCAAGAGTTAAAGCTTACAAGTTCTTAAACATTCCTGCATCTTTGAGAAAATATCCTGTTACTTGCATTTTTTAGTGCCTAGTAAACTTGCTTCAATGAAAGTGTTTCTATCTTGCAAAAGTTCATACTAGTTATCACAGAAAAAATATGGAGATGGAGGGGGCACAATCTTCACAACAAGGAGCTGGGATGTATGAATCCCTTGATAAGTTTCTTGTGAGTAAGTCATATGCTTCAGCTCCTGCACAACCATTGAAGATCTATCCAAGGACTAGAATTCCTGAAGTTGGTCAAGTAAGTGACCCAGTGAAAATAAAAGACTATGCAGATGGAGTTATGGACCCAATCCTTCAAAGAGCTAGTAGCAAAACTCTTAGAGAAGGGGCACATCAAAGGTGTCTATAGAGGGCCAGAGTAGGGAAATATGAAACATTTGCCATGAGGATATGGACTTCACAACTGGCACAATTCATTGTCCCAACTGTACATCCATGTCCTGACTTGATCGAATTATGCACAAATTTGTTCCATGCACCCTCATGCACCATTCAATAGTGTCCATTTATAGTACAAATCAAACCACAGGCTATCAGTGATATGTTAGCCCTGTATCATGATAGTATAGCTACATTTCCCACTATTTCTAAAATGCAAAGAATGTGGGCAAACATCAATACTTAGTCGAGGTTCTTGAGATCCAAATTACAAATGGGCAATCATGACACTACGGTGCCTACACTCCCTGCAGCAAGAGCCCAATTCTCACAAGCTAGCCAAGATGCACTGTCTATGATGGCTTTCATCTTTGGCATGAAAGATGATATGGCAGTTTATGTAGAACAAATGGCTATCCTCTTCAGGCTGAAGACCGTTGACAAAACTTAGGAGTATAGGCTTAACTTTTCTGAACAAATTGCTTTCTCAATGGTGGAACAACTAGCCCATTTCAAATCAAAAAGAGTGTTCAAGTACTCTTCTTATTTGTTTCACCTCATGTTGTTTCAGAACTCTGACCTCTTTGCCCAACATATGTACCTTGATATGTATGACCCAAGTTTTGATCTCCAAAGGACCATTCCTGTGTCTGCATGGACACATATTTTATCAAAGACTAGTGACCCATATGAATTCTTGGAATTATTTGTTACCCCTACTTTTTGTCACCTTAGGCCCGAACTAGTTATGAATAGACTATTTCTAAGTGTTTCAAACCTTCTAGCCAGTTGCCCAATTCCTTATGATTTCTATTTTGGATCTCACCATACAATTATAAGAGTCCATGGTTTTTGTGGGGAACTAATGTTGCTACCTAAGATTTTGACTCTTAGGGTAGCATTCTTAGAGGTCACCAGGTAGGTATCGACAGTAAAAAATAAATATGGCTCTAAGAAGAGGAAAATAAAAATGTATGACCTCCCATGGATGACAACCAACATGGTTTTAGAAACCAGAGATGCTGAAGTTGTGTTGCTCAGAAAGCTAGCCTTTCTGGGTTTCCTTCTAATAGAAGACAAATGGGTTTATGACCCAAATGGTTTCATAGCTTCCTAGATAAGGACTAACAGGGTTGTAACTAAAATTGCACATGAGGGCCGCCCTTTTTGGGAAACCAAGAAAAATCCTAGAGAAGATGCTCCTAGATTTTATGTTGAGTTAACAGACTTGCCCCTTCCACAAAACGGACCTTGGGAAACATTCTATGTTAAGTAGAGGGATTATGATCCTAAAGTTAGAATGACTTCTAGCTTAAGAAGGACACTAAAGAATAAAGATTGGGATGTTAAGAAAATAGAAGCCTATTGGAAATATAGGCAGGAAATTTATCAAACAACCCATTCTTTTGGGAACATAGACACAAATGAGAGATGGGAAGAACTATGGGATGAGTGCCATCTCTCCCATGTATCTAGCCCAGAGACAAGTAATTTATTGACACCAGGTGTAGAGCCAGAAGCTAGAGCAAGACCAAGCCAAGAACCATAGGCCTCAGGGCAAAATGTAGCTACAGTAACTATATCAATTTGGACCCAATCTCTTAGCATCATGGAAAAGCAAAAGAGTGTGGTACCTTCACCACCACAAGCTTCCCCATCAGCATCAGTTATAGATATTCTCAATTCTCCACAAGCATCAGTGAAAGGAAAAGAAATGCAGCCAAAAAAAGAGACACCCAAGAAGTGAAAGAGGGTGCAATTTTAGTTTGATTCAGAAGAGGAGATAGACACCCCACAGCGCCAATTACAGAGTATTGTAATTGCTCCTCAGGTAAGTATTATTCCTCCTTCTCCTTCTCAGTCTATTTCTTCTCCTATTGGCATGATTATTTCATCTAGCCAGATGACATCCCCTGCCACTTCTGTCGTTCCCATTTCTCACTTCACCCCATATGTGCCACCTTAGGCTTTAACATTACATCATTTCTCCCCCTCTATTCCCAAGAAACTTCCCCCTCAGATTGCCCATAGCCAATAATTGTCTATTCAATATGGTTTACCATAGGGACATCCTTTTATAGGTGGCACATTGCCTCTCCTTCTACCTTTCAGACCCAAGTGAATGCTGCTAGGAAGGCAAGGGAAACTCGAAGAGAGAAAAAAAAGATCAAGGAAAATAAAGCCTTGGCTACTCCCCATCTTCGGTCACAATTTGACCCCATTCAGTAGCAATTGACGGTGACTCATTTGTCACCAAATGTAATCAAGCCAACTGAGCAGATGTAGCTGGAAGACTACACAATGAATGCAGTGGCCATCGACATGTCCCTCTTCAGGCCACAAGACAAAATTGAGTTGCTAACCAAATTCACTTCTGTAGTTACTATCAGGAGAACCTATAACAAGCAATATGCTCTGATACCAACTGTTAGGAGACCCCTTATCCAACGGAAGCACAATTGATTACTTTCTTATAAGCAATTAAACACAGAATTATATCAGAATGATAAAGTAACTAGAAACTTGAGACAACAAAGAATTTGAGAGACAATACATACTCTTGTATTAGATATTATTAGAAGAAAATACAATAAGAAAGATGCCACTTCTTCCTCCACCTCAAAGGCTTGCCACACCTCAAGACCTTCTTCCCTCTCTTTCTTGCTCAACACGACAACTCTATAGCCTGAGTTATTATCCCTCCTTGAATGCTTCAGCTGATCTCCTTGACCTTACACCTGTAGATCTCCTTGACCTTGCTTGCTTCAATGCTTTTTACTTGCCCACTTGATTGAATACAATACATGCCTCATGGGTCTTTAAATAGAATCCCAAGGTTACAAAAATAGAAATCTAACTACAATAATTAGACACACAGCTCGTGACTATAATTAGTCATTTGACATGCAAACATTCGCTTCACTTAACTGACTATTCGTCAACAACAGTTCTGGAAATACACAAGCAACCAACATCGGTCCCTGCTTGCCTGGTGCTGCTGACATCAGCTGACCTCCTGCCATCACCAGTTTCCTTCTCCACTATCTGTGACTGACGTTGGTTATACTGCCGATGCCGGTTCCTCTGATTCTTTAGCATCCTCTTCTTGTGTCTACAAACAGTTGAAGCTTTTAGCTCTACACACTAACAATCTCCCACTTGGAGATAAATAGTTACTATTGTACCTGTACCTGTACACCATCTATTTTGTTCCTTTGGCTCTGTATCCCTCTTCAAAGTTACTCTTGAAGACCAACCACCACTGAAACCTGTGATGCTGAACCTGTCACTTATGCCACAAGAATTTTGCTGCTCCCAAATTCTTCATGACATACTTCTGAACCAACTCTACCCTTAGCTCAGAAAACTCCCTGTATATGAAACCCTGCAACAAGTAACACAATATAGTAACAAGATAATGTAGCTAATATTATCCAACCTGGTAAAGATAAAATACAATGGTCAAACCTCCATTGTCTGCAGCCTACTCAAGACCATATACCATAGCCTTTTGTCTCATGTGTCCATCCACTCTCTTCTCTAAAATGGGAATCCATCCCTCTATCCAGTGCTTTCTTCTAGCTGACAACTCTACCAAAAAATACCTGTTTGGTTCTATTCAAGGACTCACACTCCTCATCCATGCCAAGCTCCCACTGTTTTTGGATTCTACCTGCATTGCTTCTTCCATCTTCCTAGTTCTTGACTGTCAGTAAGCAATATAAAGAAGGTGAACAATGAATATGAGGTTCACTTACCATTTCTGACCTCCACATGGGTGTTTGAGACTTATAGATCCACCCAACATCCGTTCCAGTGACCGATCTCGGCCATCTCCCAGTCTGCTCCCGACCGATGTCGGTTCCCTGCACTGACCCTGACTGTTGACATCATTTCCTTGGCCGACGCTGATATCCCCCTACCGATGTCGGTCTTTATGACCAACGTCAAACTTTTCCTGCCTGACCTATCGACCCTGCTGGTCTGCACATGATCAATGTCGGTATCTGGCTGACCGACGTCGGTCCCATGTGACTGACATCAGCGTCTGTGTGTTCCTGTAAGTGATGAAATTTTCATCCGCGATCTCTTCTTGGATCAAACCTCTATCCATGCTGCCTTGCTCAGATTTATTCGGCCCTTGTGACTGATCTCTGTCCTTCATCTCCTCCATAAACACCAAGGCTTCTTTGTTTCTGTCAAAAGCATCAAATTTCCTTTTTTTACAATGAACTCTATCTGTGCTTTCTGAATTTGAACACATACCTTTTGAATCAAGAACATCCATTCCCTTCTTATTCACGTGACCAAGCCTATTAGACCACATCTTTGAATCTACACCAGAAGTAGAATCAGTAATACAAGTAGGTAGATAAAGAGTACCTACTTTCTTACCTCTTGCTAGAACAAGTGCTCCCTTGGTAACTTTCTAAGAGTCCGCTGTGATGGTTATTGTGCATCCCTCATCTCCCAACCTTCCTATAGAAATCAAACTCTGCTTCAGAATTGGAACATGCATGACCTCTTTCAACACCCATGTGTTGTTAATCTGCAATCTCAGCTGCACTTTCCCTTTGCCAACTATCTGACAAGGTGTACCATCCCCTAAATAGAGCACTCCAAAGTCTCCCTATTCATACTCATGAAACAAATCTCTGTTTGGGGATACATGAAAAGATGAACCAGAATCTAAAATCCATGATCCTACCTGACTATCCAAAGAAAATATGAGAGCATCCTGTACCACAATATTTTCATCCTTTGCTTCTTCAGTACCTGCATGTTGATTCTCTTTATCTCTCAACCAACACTCCTTCTTTGTATGTCCTTTCTTTCCACAAAACTAGCAGGTAATACCTTTGGACTCGGATCTCCTTCCCGACCTTGATTTCCCTTGCTCAACCTTCTCCCTTTACCTTCCCCTGCTTTCTGCACTTAGAGCATTCCCTGATGATTCACCTGTGCTTCTCCTACGTATTTCTTCATTCAAGATCACACTCACAACATCATCAACTTTTAAGATTTTAGAAGCAGATGCAGAATTACTTACTACCATAACCAAACCGTCCCAACTTTCAGGTAAAGAACATAAAATCAAGAGAGCCTTTACCTCATCATCAAAAACAATATTGACTGAAGCTAATTGGTTTACCAAACCATGGAAATCACTGAGATGAGTATGTACCGATCCACCTTCTTGCATTTGCAAAGTAAATAACTGCTTCATAAGATATACCTGAAGCCGAGGGCTTTCATATAAATTCACCAAGGACTTTATCAACTCTTCCATTGTCTTGCACTGTGATAAGCTAGAAATCACAGACGATGTAAGGCTCAACCTTATGGAACCGAGAGCCTTCCGATCAAGAACACTCCATTCTTCATCCTTCATACCTGTGGGCTTGCATGCAACCCCACCCAATGGTAAGTACAAATCCTTCTGATACAGATAGTCCTCAATCTGCATCCTCCAATGTTGATAATTCTTGCCGTTAAACTTCTCCATTCATAGCTTACTTTCTTCTGCCATTGCTAAACTCCCACTCAATCAGAAAACCCTGTGAATGACCTGTAATAAAAAATAATAACCTACTTCCTGTAAACTGTAGCTCTGATACCACTTGTCAGGAGAACTTACAACAAGCAATATGCTCTGATACCAACTGTTAGGAGACCCCTTATCCAATGGAAGCACAATTGATTACTTTCTTATAATTAATTAAACACAGAATTATACTAGAACGATAAAGTAACTAGAAACTTGAGATAGCAAAGAATTTGAGAGACAATACACACTCCTGTATTAGATATTACTAGAAGAAAATACAATAAAGAAGATGCCACTTCTTCCTCCACCTCAAAGGCTTGCCACACCTCAAGACCTTCTTCCCTCTCTCTCTTGCTCAACATGACAACTCTATAGACTGAGTTATTATCCCTCCTTGAATGCTTCAGCTGATCTCCTTGACGTTACACCTGTAGATCTCCTTGACCTTGCTTGCTTTAATGCTTTTTACTTGCCCACTTGATTGAATACAATACATGCCTCATGGGTCTTTAAATAGAATCCCAAGGTTACAAAAATAGAAATCTAACTAAAATAATTAGACATGCAGCTCGTGACTATAATTAGTCATTTGACATGCAAACATTCACTTCACTTAACTGACTATTCGTCAATAGCGGTTCTGGAAATACACAGGCGACTGACGTCGGTCCCTGCTTGCCTGGTGCTACCGACGTCGGCCGACCTCCTGCAGTCACTGGTTTCCTTCTCCACTGTCTGTGACCAACGTCAGTTATACTGCCGACGCCAGTTCCTCTGATTCTTCAACATCCTCTTCTTGTGTCTACAAACAGTTAAAGCTTTTAGCTCCACACACTAACAGTTACTAAAGACTACTTAAAGATATCAAGGAGGCTACAGAAGGTGGAGGTTGATTTAGCCAAAGAAAAGGCAAACTATAATAGTTTGACCACATAAATCAATAAAAAATACAATGAAATAGAGAATCTAAATAAATAGTTGCAAGATACTATTTCTCTTCAGACTCACTTGGCAGTCTAGGCCCAAAATGATTCTTTAAAAGCAGGGCTAACATAGGTAAAATATGCAGTGATGACCCTAAGGTGCGAAAAGGTAGCATTACAAGAAAAATGTGAGAAACACCTATTGCAGGTTACCTAATTGCAACAAAAGCTGCTAAGTGAATAGAATAATACTATGGCTATACAAGCCCAATTTCAAGCAAAACAATAGAGAGCAACATAATTGACACTAGAGCTGGCCAATAGGTTAAGGAATATTAGAGTGTTAAGTCTAGTGAAGGAGCTCTATGAATCCATGTGGAAAAGAATCTCCTCAGAGATTATTCAACTCAGGGCTTCTCTCAACTTTCTACTAAATGCATAGAAATTGTGTGAAAAGGTGGAGGATTTAGTTGCAAACACTCTGGCTACAGTTTTTAGGAGAGTAATGGACTCAAAAATGTTGCTATAAAATCTTTATGATGCAATGGATGCAACATTGTCATCAGCAAGAATTGAGAACATAATGGTCATTACTGAGTGAGTAAATGAAGTTCTCAGTTGCAATTCTGTAGCCATTAGTTGTAGAGAGCTTCTAGATGTCATGAAGGAAAGAATCAATGAAATGAAACAACATATTGAAGATCTAGTGCAGTTAGGTCTTCCTTCTCCATTTCTTAATGACAACATGGTGCTAATGGTTGATGAAATTGAACCTTTGCTATTGGCTAAATAGAATGATTAGACATTTTTCCAGGATGTAAGGGATGATTCATCAGTCCCTGAAGTAGAAGTTGTCTTGGTTCCTGTTTCCTAGCTTGAATTCAAATTGAAGGCTATGGTTCAAATTTTGTAGAATTTTTCACACAAGGATATTATTAACCTTGATTTAACCTTCAATGAATTACAGAATAAGAAAGGGTTATCTGATGATGAGTGGTATGCCTACCAAACAACATTGCTGAAGCTACAATTTTGAAATTTTGATCTAGCGGGAGTTGTGGTTTCTTTTTGAGCAGGCTCAAAAGTCCTTGGGGTCACCAATAACTGTAGAGTAAAAAATTACTCTACGTTTCATTTTATTTTTTAGTTGCACGCTACAAAATTTTATTCCCATATACTTTGGTCCAAAATAGTGAAGTTTTGAAACAGAGCACGGGCTCTATTCTCCTTTTGAGTCATTTTTGTCTAAGTGTCAAAATCAAGCAGAAGCTACCAAGTGTCATCATCTGAGGCACTTTTCATAATTTTAGTAAGGATGCAGAGATTGCCACATACCTCATAGCAACTTAGCAGAGCATGACAATTTTTAGCATCTGAGTTTCATATCGGCATCCACATTTCAGGCATTTCATATCGACATCTATGTTTCAAATCTCTTTTCAGTGGAAGGTTTTGACAAGCTAAGTATCAGGATCAAGTGGAAAGTGCCAAGTGGCAATCGCAAAAGGTCTTAATTTGCTTTTCTAAAAAGTGATAGAAGATGCCACGTATCCTAGCTGAAGAGAGCAAAAGCCACCACGTGTCAAGATCTGAATTATCTTCATTTTGCTTCACCGATATAGCAAAGACTATGGTGGGTCTCAGGTTTTATTTCTGAAACAAGCGGAAGCCACCAAGTGTCACTGTCTGTGTAAATATGAAATGAGGCCCATTTGTTTCTATAATATAAATAGAGTAAAGTGGAGACCAGCACGTGTCACCTTTCGTAGGTTCTTCAAAAGGTAGCTAAAAGAAGTGGAGAATACCACATATTCCAAATTAAGTAAAGCAAAAATTGGCACGTGTCCTTTGATGAAGCAGCAGAGACTGCCACCTGTCCCTATGCCCCTTTTAAAGTTACTCAGGTAAGAAATGTTGTGGGTCTTATTTCTGTTAAGTTTTTAAAGTTTCGAGAGAGTGGATTGTGACAAGTGTCAAAGGCAGAATGTTCCTGAGCAAATATATATTAAGAGTATAGGTAAAGTGGAGAGCACCGTGTGTCCTTGGTAAGGTTGTGGAACCGGCCAAGTGTCATCCTCTAGTGTCTCCTAAAGTAATAAGAAGGTTTTCAAGGAATTGGATAAGTGTTATCTTCTGTTTAAGAGAAGGGAGCATCCTACGATCTATTTCAACGAATAAACTACCAGAAGACAAAGGATTTCAGAATCTATGAAATATCTTCTATTAGACACTTCCAGTTCAGTTAGATTTTAGTTGGGTTATTAGATTGGGAAAAGCAAACAATTCAGAGTGAATCTAAGGTTATAAATAAGGGTGCAGAGATCACTAGAAGAAGAATCATGATCAGATACCAGAGAGAATTTTTTGAGAGAATTATTGTCAAGAGTTTAGACTTTCTAGAGCTGTGACTAGGAATATCATTTTCCTTTGTTCTATTTTTTTAAGTTGGAAAGTTTATGTAACTGTGCATGTTTCTGTGCCTCTTATGTGATTGGAGAATTAATAAGAAGATTGAATCCTATGCCTTTGTTGATATTTTATGTGTCATTGCAAAAGCAGTCTAGGCTATGTTGTCAAGAGTTTTAGACTTTCTAGAGCTGTGATTAGGAATGTCATTTGCCTTTGTTCCATTTTCTTGAGTTGGAAAGTTTATATAACTGTGTGTGTTTCTGTGCCTCTTATGTGACTGGAGAATTCAAATAAGAAGATTGAACCCTGTGCCTTTGTTGATATTTTTTTATCACTACAAAATTAGTCTATGTTGTGAGCCTCTATTTCTATTGTTTCCATCTTTTACATTGATCATGCACTTGTTTTCTCTTAAATGTAATTGAATCTTGCATATAGTCTCACTGTGCTCAGGATTAAGGTCAAATTACATTCAGGCGCATCGCCATAGTTAGATTTTCTTTCTTTCATTTGTGTTTCTATTAAAATTCCTATCCCTTTTCCCAGTATACACTTGATATAAAGAAGAGACTAGCTTCTTAAGAATCTAGAGGTTGTTTCAAGTCATAAGTCCCACATCTTGAAACTTCCCATTATTGGTGTTAGAAACAAGCGCAATTTTAACCATCAACATAACCTAAATTTGTATACATTATTATATAATTGGGTTAGTATGATGCTAGGATGTGACTTCCTAGGTCAACACACCCCTAAGGACTAGTGGGAAGGCAAATAACTCCACCCTACAAAGTCAAAAAAGAAAAAAAGAAAAAACACACTTCACTTTTTATTCTTATAACCCCACAAATGGGAAAGATAAGAGCATACTTTGAAATGGTTTTTTGGGTAGGAAAGCAAGAAAGTAAACTTTTGTGATTTTATTCACCCATGTTCTCTAAAGGGGGCAATGGGAGAGCATATGTACAATGGTTTACACAAACAAGAATGTAAATAATAAACCACTTAAGCTAAAATTGAAATGCATGTGCTCTTAAGAGCCAAGTTAAAAGTGATTATTCATTATTAAGCACCAAATATAAAATATGATTGAATTTTACCTTGTAAAATTGTGTAAAATACTTTAAAATATATCAAAACATGTAAGACATAAGATTAAGCATTTAAATAAAGATTGTGCTTGTCAAGAGGAAGTTGATTTCTATTATTTTAAGTATTAGGAAATTTTTACATAAAGTGATTCCATCATTTATCAAAGTGATCTTGCCATTTTGCATGGTGATCCCACTGATTTTAAAGTAAACCTATTGTTATGTAGGGAGTAAAAATGACAAATTCGGTGACTTTGCTAATTACCAAGATGAACTCATTGTTTACTAGACAAGTTTTTTTTTCATAAAAAAATGATAAACAAAATATGGATTACCTTATAATGACTTCACCATTTGTCTATCTACTCCACTAATTGTAGGTCAAATCCTCCATTTAGTAGTCTAAGTTCACTAATTGCAAGAGAACTTAGTAAAATACAAATAAGTGACTTCACCATTTAGTAGAGAAATTCTATAAATTTAGTCTCAATACCACCATTTAGCATGGTGAGTCCACCAATTTACCAAAACATAGAGAATAAATAGAGAGTGGTGTAAAGATATCTCATTGATTCACATGTCGAAGTCATCATTTACATAAGTGATCCCATTTTTCTACAAGGTGATCCCATTGATATATAGTAATGCATAATATGGGAAATTGAAAAATAAAAAAGGGAAATTGATGCCAAATAGTTATCAAATTTGATAATTAGAATACTAGGAAGGTTTCCAAGTATTTTTTAGGGAGCATAGTCACACTAGGCATGCCAAATGTGAAATATGATTTCAAAATAGGTTAGTCCATTCATTACTGAATAAAATCAAGAACAAACAACAAGAAAAAAATATTAATCCTGCTCTTTTGGTTGGGCAAGGTCAATGAAGTAAAGAGCAAATAAAAGATCATAAACTATGACAAGCTAGACCTTTTTCATGAAATTCCCTTCAATCCTAATCCACAAGTGTGATTGTGCCTATATATAGATCTTAAGATCTTTAGTAGTGTGTTTGGGCAAGTGCCTCTAACATATCCTCATGCACTATTTGGATTGGTTTGTGAATGAAAATAGAAGAAATGGTTGAATCTTTAGAATAAATTTTGTATTATATCTTTGCACTAAAAATCTTGTTATTAGTGTATGGTGGCCCTTGTATTTATAGGCTTGGCAAAGTGATAAGGACCATCCATCTCAAGATGAGAACTAATGGCCCAAGATGAGTCAAATTTGGTGGACTTAAGATATTTAATTTTGGAGTTAATATTACAATTGATAAGTATGACTTTCCAAATTTAGATATTTTTTGTATTTATGTTGATATTTTAGATTCATGACTTCTATGATTGATGATGTCATGCTAATGTCACATTAGATATTTTGTTGAATTTATGAATTTTTAAAATTAGATATTCATCCAATTTCCATGTATTTTTCACTTAACCTTTTAATGGGATTTTATTATTTAAGTAACAATGATTATCCTTTTTAAAATTCTTAGAATTTAATAAGTTGTTATGCATAAATGGTCAAAAACATCAATTTTCTAGGTCATAATTTTACTAGAGATGAATTAGAGGAAGTTGATTATTGTGTACAATGCATTTACCTAATTAAGGATGTATTAAAGAAATTTAGAATATGCACATCAAGTAAATGAAAGAATTTGGACATTTCAGTGGTTTTTGGTTCAATTTGTGCATTATTGTGAGAAGTCATTATGACTTACAATTTCAATAAAATAGTGGTGAGAATTGGATGGCTACACTACCAACTTAGACAACATTGATACACCCCCTTTTGAACTACATATCAAGAACCACATCTAATTATGACAAGGTGAATGATCCATGATAAAAGGTATAATAATTATTTATTTAATTTCTTGATTTGGTTTTATTTCTCTTTGCCTTTGCTCATAGAGATATTATAAGTTTAGGTGTTAGATATGTATTTGGTATTGATTCTTATTCTTTGATGAATTCCTAACCCCTGATTGTAATCTTACATATATAGATAGAAATATAAGTAACATCAAATATACTATCCAAGAATGGGAAATAAAAGTAGTTTAAATTAATGAAGACAAGACAAGATTCTTTTATCAACCACTAAAATTATGGGAACAAAACATAGTAATTGGAGGAGATACCAAATTGGCAAAAATTAGAGATTATTGGTAAAAATCAATAGTTTTGAAAATAGTAAAATTACTACAATAATTTGAAGATAATTTGCCCAAAAACTTCAAGGAACTCTGTGGCATCAAACCATAGTTAGGGATAAGAATCATTAAATTAAAACTAGTATAAAACCCAATCTATAAAATACCTTACCAACTAAATCCTAACATGAAGATCAAATTCAAAATAAAAATTGATAAGATGTTAATTACATGCATCATAGAGCTAGTAGATGATGCAAAATGGATTAGTTTGATGGTGGTACAAAATAAAAATACCATTGAAATAATAATTTGTGTTGATTTCAAATAACTAAATGACTCGTGTATCCATGACCCCTTTCTTACACCATTCATAGAACAATTTTTATAAAATATTGTGGGAAGAGAGGCATATTCCTTCATAGATAAATTATCATAATATCACTAAGTTCAAATTGATAAACATGACAAACCAAAAATAACATTTCTACAAAAAGGGGATCATTCATGTACACATTAATGCCATTTGACCTTAAAAATACCCCAACTATTTTTTTTTGAATCATGGTCAATGATTTTAAAGATTTTATACAATATTATTTGGAATTATATATAGATTATTGGACTATATATGGATTATTAAAAGATCATATCCAAACACTATATTGATTTTTGAACTATGACACATTTTATAAATCACATTAAATCTAAGCAAATTCATATTTTTGACACCTTTTGGAACATTATTAGGTCATATAATTTATAAGTAAGGGTTAATGATTGAACCTCTTACAACAATAGTAATTATCAATTTACTTCAAAAACACAAAAAGAATTATGCACATTATTATCGTACATAGGCTATCATCAAAAGTTTATTAGAGGGTATGTCATAATCAGTGCACCTATAAAGGAAAAATTAAAAATAATAATAATAAAATAATTGATTGAAGTAAAGAGTGTCAATATGCCTTCAAGATATGGAAAACATTATCCTAAATACACCCACATTGATATTTCTAGACTATAAGGTTACCTTCCACGTAAATGTTCACACCTTAGGGATAGTGATAGGTGAAATATTGTCACAATTACAAGACAATATAGATCACTTGATAGATTTTGAAATCCAAAAGTTAGCGTAAACAAACAAAATTATTCCACTGTAGAAAGGGAAACACTAGCAATGGTTTTTGCACTACAAAAATTTCAACATTATATAACAGTTACTCCATCTGTATTCTACATAGATTGTGAATGACTCTAATACTTGTTGAATAAAACACTACTTCAAGGCTGTATATGTAGATGGTTGATACTATTTCAATTATTTGATTTCATAATAACTGTTAAACTAGGAAAACTTAACAATGGCCTAGATTATTTATCCTAAATAAAAAATGGGGAAGATCAAGGATTAATTGATGATGAATTCCCTGGATCCCACATATTTCATGTAGAAAGAGCCCCAAAAGATATGGAAACCATTGCATGGTTCTTGAAAACATGGAAATTTCCTCAAGAATACTGCAAAATGGATAAAAATATACTAATCATGCAGGATTTCCCATTCATACTAATTAAAGGTGCCCTATATAAAAAAGGATAGGATGAAATACTAAGATGAGTCGTATTACAACATGAGTGACATAATGTAATCAAATAATCCCATGAAGTAATTTTGGGAGGACATAATGGTGGATAAGGAACAAAAAATAAAGTATTATTATCTGGATTATGGTGGCCCACCCAATTCAAAGATCCCAAACTTTATGCATGGTAATGTTGTATTTTTCGAAGAGTGGGAAAAATAAATGCCAAGGATGAAATTCCATTAAGAATGGTGCTTATTATATCACCCTTATAAAAACTACCCATTGACTTTATTAGAACACTTAAACCTATGACAAGGAGGTCTCAGTTCTGATCATTATTATAGGAACATATTATTTGACATAATGGGATGAGGCAATACCCAAAAAATATGCCACTATAATTTTATTTTTAAAACAAAATATGACAACATAATTACATGGTTTATGTTGTCACTTGAATATGCACCCTTTGAGGATATGCAAATCTCTCCTCATCCAAGTGGCATAATGGAAACACCTGTAGGCTTGTAGGTAGCCTAAGGATGAGGTGAATCTCTAGATAGGGCTAGCTCCACTTGATGTACCACTTTAGATTTCAACAAAAACTAAAATTTGGGGGTTGAAAAGGGATAAAGATAAATTAAAATAAAATAACATAAGGGACGTGATACACCAAATATGTTGATGACATCCAACCATATGCATATTTTACACTTGAAATCAAAGGACAAACTAAACATACACTTCTCCAATCTTCATCTTCCCACATCAATGTTACATTGTGGGGTTATGAATGAATGTGCAAAGCTAGGAAGAATAGACAAGAGGCATTGAGTGACACTAATGAAAATAATAACTCACTTAATCTTTGATATCTCATAAAACATTTCACATTCCCTATAAGAAGAAGCTTTCCAACCACAAATAAGGTGAAAGAATGAGATCACATGTTAGGAATCCATAGTCTTCACTAAACAATATTCCTCATCTAAGTATAACACACTTATAAATATTCATGGAAGAGTTAAAAAATATTATTATTATTGATCAAAATGTATAAAAATGAGTAGGGATTCACCATACACAGGTGGAACATAGAATACAATGGCAAAATGGCTAGTTTTTATAGAACTTAAGAGAGAGAAGAGAGAAGTCCAAGGGTCATAAGGACACTTTTCAAGTTGAGATAATAAGTTAATTTTTCATTTGAATAGGATTTGGGATGAACCATACAAGGTTAGGAGCTACAAATGTCAATCCAAGTCATAAACCTTCATGAAAAGTGGCAAAAACTCCTTATCTTGTTCAAAAAATTACCTTCATGATTTGGACTTGTTTGAACATCCCATAAATAATTAGGAGAAGGTAAATTATTGGAATGTAATGGTATGCTATCATAAATTCCTCTTCATGCATTTAATGCATGCTTGGTCCTCTAAGAACTTTTGAAAGTGACACATCATCATCTTCTATCTAGAAAACTCTCCTTTCATGCACCTTACACACTTGGCTTCCAAAAAGGCATAATTTTTGCATGAAAATAATTAAAAGGTAGTCAGTAACATGTTTCAAGTACACCCATGGCCTTATAAACATTAGAGACACCTTAAAATTACCCCACTTGAATATTTCCACCCTTCTCACTAGCTTGTCCAATAGGCCAGTTTTGACTGGCTGAGTTGAAGGACCTAGTTGTGACACTTATGAATATTTTAAAGGAATAAAATTGATATAGGGAGTTATAATAAGTATTAATCTTCCATCTCATTTTATTTTAATCTCTTGAAACCTCCTACAACCTAAATAAAACACAAAATGGTGATAAAAACCCTTTTTCTACCCCCATCTGTATAAGTCTGTATAAACAAAAAGCATGGGAGGGAGATTGAGTGAGTCCTATAAAAATTAAAATATGTTTCATCATAAAACTATTCCATTTTAGTGGATATCCAAATCCATCTTTTAAAACCTATCTTTGCAAGGGTTTAACAAGGGTTTTAGCTTATTTTCACTCTTAAGGTTGGTTCATAAAGATCTGACCTCCAACCTACCAAAACATCTCACAAATTCATTTTTAAAGACCCCTAATAGTTTCCCATAACTCCTTTGTCAACCATGCAAATCATCATGAAAGGTGTGAGCATTCAAAGTTATCTTATAGAGCTCTTTCCTCTATTTACATAGGCTTAACATTGGTTTCAAGACAAATATGACTGTTCTAAAGGTTTCTCTGCAAGTTTGAAGATGAAACACACCTATAATGACCTTATGAACATGTTCAAATAGGTTTTTAAGCATGATATATACTGATAGGTGGGGTGAATTAGTATATCATATATCTTATAAAACTTTTACTTAATCAAACTCCACTTAACCATACATTCAAGATATGTAATAAAACTAAAACAATAACATGCACCACAAGAGAGAGAGAGAGAGAGAGAGAGAGAGAGAGAGAGAGAGAGAGAGAGAGAGAGAGAGAGAGAGAGAGAGAGAGAGAGAGAGAGAGAGAGAGAGAGAGAGAGAGAGAGAGAGAGAGAGAGTTTTACATGGATAACCAAAGTGGGAAAAACTATGGAGAACAATCTCCAAGTATATAAATGAGCACCAACTCAAATTACAAATTTCACAAGCACCAACCCCTTTATTGAGCACCAACATATCAACTATTTATGAGTACCAACCTATAGGAGCACCAACCCCTCTTATGTAAAACACAACTATCTCTCAATGTTTTTTTCTCAATAAATGATAGAAATCTACTATATCTCTTTATATTCTCCTTTCTTTTCTTAAAATAAAACAATTTCAAACCATGCACTCTTGCATATTATAAATGGCTTCCCAAGCCTCCATTTATAGCTTTCCAAATGACCTTTGGCATTCACCCTTTGTGACCCTTTAATCCATATGGAAAATGGCACCAAACTTGCATGACCCTTTTAATCCTTTCATTTGAAAAGTCACATGGTGACCCTTCATAAGCAAATGCATCCTTTCCCCTTTTGTCTTTATTTGGTTACTCTTAGAATTCCTCAAGGTGACTCTTCATGGAAAAATGTGCCCTTCCCTCTTTTGTCTTCACTTGGTGACTCTTTGAATTCCTCAAGGTGAACCTTCATGGGAAAATTCATCCTTTCCCTCTTTTGTCTTTATCTCATGACTCTTTGACTTATTCATGGGCCCTCTTTCGACTTTATGCAACCAAAAAATATTCATTAATATCAACACACTGTATTCAAAATATGAACATTAAAAACACCTTTAGAAATTACTTGCTATGGGGCCTTTGTCATCAATAATGTTAGACCTTTGACATCAATGACAATATTTCCAACAATACCCCCATTTGTCATTAATGGCAACCTCAAACTTCCACATCCTAAAACCTATACTACAAATGCCAACCTACATATACTACCAACTAAAAATCATACAGTAACTCTCCCTTACTATAGCATCCTGTACTTATTCTTGTACTTATTTTTTACTTCTCCTCCTTTGACATCAATGACAAAGGGTCTATTCTAGAGTTAACACTTAGCTCCCCCTCAACTAATGTTGATCCTCAATGGTAAGAAGTAAAATAGATTACTCCTAACTTCTCTTATAGTTACTCAAATGTGTCCTTTGATAGTGCCTTCATAAAATTATCTACAATCTATTTTGTAGTACTGATATATTCCAAATTAACCTTCTAATTTGCAACCTACTCTCTCAAGAATTGATATCTATTAGGAATATGTTTTGTTCTTGAATGCATCACTAGATTCTTTTAAATATTAATAACACTTATGTTGTCACAAAAAATAGAGATAGGTTCATCATATTTTACCTTGATGTCTTCTAAAGTTTACTTCATCCAAAGCACTTAAGTATAACACAACATTGCTAAAATATATTTTACTTTAGCTATAAAAACTGGTATTGAGTTCTTCTTCTTGCTTAGCCATGATACTAAGCTATCACAAAGGAAGAAATCTCCTCCACTTATATTCATTATGTCATCCAAACAACCTACCTAATCTGAATCTGTATAATCAACCAAAGTGAAATATCTATGTGTGGGATACCACAATCCATAATCCAATATCCCCTTGACACATCTTAATATTCTCTTCACCAACTGAACATGACTCTCCTTCAAATTTGCATGACACCTTACAACCATGCCTATTACATGCATGATATCTAGCCTTGATGCTATCAAATATAAAAGACTACCAATCATAGATCTATACAAAGATTGATCTACAATAGGTGAATATTCATCCTTAATCACCTTGTACCCTATACCCATTAGTGTGACAACTGGTGCACAATCCTCAAAACCAATTTTTTTCAACATTTCTTTGGCATATTCAATTTGAGATATAAAAATTCCTTTATTTGATTGAAATATTTTCAACCCTAAGAAAAATTACAATTCTCCAAGCATAGACATCTCAATTTTTTTTTGCATAATATCAAAAATTTCTTTTGTCATCTTTTCAATGTTACCTCCAAATATTATGTCATCAACATAAACCACAACAATCAATTGATTCTCACCTTTTATTTTGATGTAGAGACTACTGTCAGCAAAACCTCTCTTAAAACCTTGATCCTTCAGGTACTTATCAAGCCTTGCATACCAAGCTTTGAGAGGTTGTTTCAATCCATATAATGCTTTCTTTAATCTGCATACATGGATACTATCATTTGAGAGAAGAAATCCCTTAGGCTTCTCAATGTAGACTTTCTCTTCTAGCTTCTTATTCAAAAAAGTAGACTTAACATCCATCTAAAATGCTTTGAAAATTTTAAACACTGCCTATGCAAGAAACGTTCTAATAGCCTCTATCCTTACCACTGGTGTAAAAGTTTCATCAAAATTTATTCCCTCAATCTGAGCATATCCTTTACATACTAACCTTGCCTTATTCTTAGTAATTTCACCATCTTCATTTAACTTATTTTTGTATACTCATTTTGTTCCTATTGTGCTCTAGGAATTTGACTCAAGAGAGGATGGTTAATATGGTGTTAGTTCCAAAATGAAGACAAGATAAAATAAACATACTAATAACATAAAATCTCTAGGCTTAGACACTCAGGAGAACTTAGTTAACAAAATCAAATGACAAACACAATTAAAAACCAAGAAATCTGTTGGGTGAATATTTTGTCAATAGCTAACTGATGAGCAAAATAGGTCTCTTCAACCACAGCAAGGGAGATTGGTTAGCCAAATGTGCAGGTTTACCACATCAGAGGTGGAAAAATCTCTCCTCTCATCAAGGGGAGGTTCCCTATAAATATGAGGAGCTATATATATATATATATATAAAGCAGAAAATAACACTCAGGGTAGGACTACACCATCCATCTCTCTTTTTTCAGAGATGATGTTCACAAACAAAAAAGAGAAATCCTAGTGATAATACTGAAGGCACTTCTCTTCTTTCAGAAGTAGTCTCGTAGTAGGTCATAGGAAATCTTTCAGGTAGGTAACTAATAGATAACAGGGGCATAATAACTAGCAGAATGAAGTATAACACAAAGTCTACACCTCAACTACCCAAAGAATGAAATATGAAAGATAATGGGGGCACAAAGTCATCCCAAGATTCTTTACACAGAAAGAAACTAAAAACACACAATGAGGACAACTATGATAGCACAAAGTCTTTCCACAATTAGCTTCAGGACACCTTCCTAATTACTTCCACTAGTTTTGCTTGTTAAATTAAATAAATAAGAAAGCTAGGAAATAGATATAAGAACAATCTCCTAAAATAGCACAAGCTATAACAACACAAAATATACAAGTAACTTGCTTTCTCATTCAGATAAAATAATATGAACAATAATCTGAGCTCAAAGTCTCAGTAATCGCCTTTCAATTTGGGCAAAGTTTTGCTTCTATAATGAAGAGATATCCTTTTGCATAAGACAAGAGATTACAATATATGGCAGCCAAGAAAGGCTTGGCACTTTTTTCCATGGAATGGCCTATACTGCATTCAATGCCTTGAATGCACTTTCAATTCTGTTGAGGGACCATGCTTGGAACAGTGCCTTACCTTAACTATGGCATGCCCATTCATCTTATATGTCTCCTCCTTATCATGGGTTATCTGGTCCTTTTTTTGATGTCTACGTAGTTGTCCATTTGGCCTTTACTTCAATGAAGAAAAATAGGCCATGTCCTTGATTTGGTGTGCTCAGAAGTCTACTTGGTGAACTATTTCACCTACTGGAAATAACTCTCTTGTAGATATTTTTGATCTTTTTGTATTGTTCTTTCTTCCCTATAGCAATTTGAGCTCTCGAGTTATCTTCTTCAGCTGGTCACTTGGTCATTTTTTAATTTCCGTGCCATATTAAAAAATTAACATATATTCCATTACCTTAAATTTGACATCTGTAGGGATGTCAACGGTTGCTAGTTGTTTGAACCATATTGAACCATGAACCTTTGAACCTTGGAAAGTTCATTGGTTCAATAGTTCAATGGTTCAAGTGGTCTTTATTGGTTCCCTGGTTTAATCACTCCCTTGGTTTAATCATTTCCTTGGTTCAATCACTTCCTTGCTCTTTGGTTGAACCATCCTTTTGAATTGGTCTCTGGAATCATCCGTGTTCTTCCTTTGCTTAGAGCTTCATTTGAACCGTTGAACCTATGAACCATTAAACTTTGAACTCTTTTGGTTTAAGGTTCAATCGGTTCATTGGTTCATTCTTTGTTCCATTGCTTGGGGTTGCCTTTGAATATTTGAACCTTTAAACCATTTTGGTTCAAGGTTCAACGGTTTAATGCCTTTATTAAAATCCTTTGTTTTTGGCTAAGTTTTTAGAAGCCTTGAAATCCTTCGGCCCTATGTCTTTGGGACACCTCGAAGGGAAGGTGTCCCTACGGGCCTTTGAGAAAGGTCCATTTTTCTAGTGCCAAGATCCCCCTGCAAGGGTACCTACCCTTCAATTTTATTCGGGTGGCTTTGAGTTAATTCCTTTAGGTGGCCTTGATCCTTCCTTTCCTTCGGATTTAGACATTTTTTTTCCTTCGGGCGAATTCCTTTGGACAAAAGTCCGAAGGAATTCCTTCGGATAACTTGTCTGAAGGATTTGCCTTAGTCTTTTTTCTACGGAAAATATTTTTGAAGGAATTCTTTTGGTTCCATTACTTAGTAATTTCTTTGGACAAAAAGTTTGAAGGAAATCTTCTCTTTCAGCCTTCTCTTTGATTCTTTGAACCAATGTTCCCTACCCTCTGCAAGGGCACCTACCTTTAGTTCACTACCCTCCACAAGGGCACTTGTTCCTTCAGCTCTGGGGCAGTCCTTTGAACTGACTAATTGAACCAATTTTGGTTCAAAGGTTCAATCTTGTGTTTGAGGCCTTCTTTTTGTCTAAGTATTTTGATCTCTTCAAACCCATTGAACCCATTGAACCCGTTGAACCCATTGAACCCGTTGAACCATTTTGGTTCAAGGTTCAATGGTTTATTCCTTTATTTTTTGCTAAGTCTTTTGAAATAATTGAACTTACTAAAGCAGTTGAACTTTAAACCTTTGACAAAGCGCTTAACTCTTTAAGCTTGTCGATAACGTTAAACCTTGGAACCCATTGAACCCGTTGAACCCATTGAACCATTTTGGAAGCGGGGTTCAATGGTTCAATCCTTCTTTTAAAGCTTGATGATGAACATTTTTGGATGAACCGAGGTGTTGAACCAATCTTGAAATTGCCTAAGTGTTGGAAACTTGCTCCTTTGAGAGAGCTCACCTATTAAAGCCATTGAACATGTTGAACCTGCTAGTTTCAAGCTTGCAGAGTCTATAGTTTCAAGCCTACAGAGTCCATAGAAATTTGAAAAAGATTGAATAATAGAGAATTTGAATATTCAAAATAATTTTTGAGAAGGGAAAAGAGGATTTTGGCCTGCAGGACCAAAATAATTCATATGTTGTCCCAAAAATGAGTAACATATTTTGGGAACAACAGCTGGCTCCAGTTGGGGAACTTCCTTCAGTTGAAAACTTGGAACAGCTGAGGGGAGTAGAAAATAGAATATTTAGTGCCTTTAAGTATGCCATTGGGCTACAAAATCATGCTACCAAAAAATAAAGGCACCAAAAACAAAAATGAACACATAAAACAGAACCAAAAACTATACAAATATACTTATGTAAAGGTGAACTTATCTGATACTTCAAGAATTGAAATGCTTCAGATGCTGCCCATTGTGAGGTAGAGAAAAGGGTGTGCCATCTTGATACTTTAATAGGAAACTATTTTTACCATGGAGTTGATGGATGGTAAATGGGCCTCTCTAAAGGGAATCGAATTTCCCATGCATTCCCTTTGGTTCTCTTCTCTTGTCCCACAACAGGTCTTGGTCTCTAATCTATAAATCATAGTCTTTTTCTTTCTGGTTGAAGAGCTTCTTCACCAGACTTTGATGTGTAGTAATTCAGTCCACCACCATAGTTCACTGCTCATTCAGCTCAATCAAGCACATGATCATCTTATCGATGGAGCTTTCATATGTCTGATCCTTGACTGCCTTAGTCAATTTCAATGCTGGCAATTCTAGGGTGATTGGTATCTTAGCATTAAGACCATAAAATTTTGTAAAGGTGACATACCAATTGCCCTCTTGGGTGTAATGTTGTCTACCCATAAAGTGTCAACCAATGCTTTATGCCATGTTCATTGGTTGTCATCCACCAACTTCCTGATGATGGTCACCAAGTTCTTGTTGCTTGATTCAACTTGACCATTTCCTTGTGGGAAATAATTAGAGGAGTGGAAAAGGGTAATCCCATAGTAGAAATAGAACTAAGTGAACTCATGAGAAGAGAAGCATGCAACATTGTCTGTCATAATCTTGGTTAAGACCCCAAACTTAGAAATGATGTTCTCTTTGAAGAAATAGTACACTACTTCTGAAGTAGCATGCTTGGTTGGAATAGCTTCTACCCACTTGGTGAAGTAATCTATGGCTATGAGGACATAATCATTTCCAACACTTGAAGATGGGTTTACAACACCAATGAAATTGATTCCCCATTGTTGAAATGGCTCTTCTATCACCACTAGCTTAAGAGGCAAAGTAGCTAACTTGGGTCTTCTAATGAACTATTGGCACAGTTCACACCTTTGCACCCATTTGTATGCAACTTGAAAGAGAGTTGGCCAGTAATACTTGGCTCATAGAATCTTATGGGCAGTCACAGGAGCAAAAAAATGTCCTCCATAGGCCAGATTGTGGAAGGACTTCAAAAGTTAGTTCTACTGCTCTTTATCTACACAGCGAAGGAACACTCCATCAAGGCTCCTCTTATACAGACCATTGTCTTAGAGGACAAAATTGGTAGATTTCAATTTAACAATCTTCCTTTTTTTATGAGATAGGTGAGCAAGACACTCACCATAGGTAAGAAAATGAGCAATATTTAAATACCACTCATTCATGGTGGAGACAAAAAGGACTATTGGTGTGTCTTCAATTTCTTCTTCTTCATGCTCTATTTTTTCTGGTCTGTTATTAGTAATCAATTGGCATAGGCCCCTTCCCCGCACCAACTTTGTTGTTTTGATGACTAGATCAAACTCTTAGATTTTAGCAATCCAATTACCTCTTTTGGTTTCAAACTCTTGCTGAGTTAGTATGGATTTGACTGTGGTGTCAGGAACTAGGGTAGTAGTGTGTGAATTTAGGATGTAAAAGTGGAAATGCTTCACTACCTTTACCACTGAATAAGCATTCTTCTCCATGTTTGAGTACTTCAACTCATGAGCTTTGATAGGATAGCTATGAAAGAAATGGGAGATTCTATACCTTATTTGTTTTTTTGAACCAAATTTGTTGAAAGTGTGTGTTCAGAAGCATAACTATACACTGTGAAATCCTTGGTATAATCTAGACAAACCAGAATTGGGGTGTGGGCAATAGCTATCTTGATGTCTTCAAATGCTGACTTGCCTTCTATAGTCCACCAAAAAGTAGCTTTTCCCTTCATCATGTCCATAATGTGGTGAGTTTTCTCAGCAAACTTTGGGATGAACCTCTGTAAAAAATTCACCTTTCCAAAGAAAGAGTGAACTGTAGTCTTACTTGTGGGCAGAGTAAGTTCCTAGATGGACTTGACTCTGTCTGAGTCAATATTTATGCCTTCTTAAGACACAATGTGTTTGAGAAGTTTTCCCTCTGTTACTCCAAAAATAGACTTCTTAGAATTAAGAGAAATACCATTTTGGCAGCAGCGTTTTAACACTTGTTGCAAATGGCGCACATGGTCAGGGCGATGCTTAGAAAAGATGGTTAAATCATCTAGGTATACTACAATGAACTTACCCATTTTATCTTTGAAATCAAGGTCCATTTCTCTCTGAAAAGTAGTGCCAGCATTTATCAAGCCAAATGACATTCTTCGATAAGCAAAGGTGCCCCAAGGTGTGGTTAAGGTAGTCTTATGTTGGTCTGCTTCACCAACTTCAACTTGATTGTACCCTGAGAAGCCGTCTAGCATTGATAACATCTTTGAACTGGTCACTATTTGAAGCACTTAATCCATGATGGGCAGAGGATAGTTATCCTTTAAGGATGACTGATTTAAATTTTTGAAGTCCACATAGAGGTGAATTTCACCATTTTTTTCCTTATAGGTACTATATTAGTAATCCATGTAGAATGATGGATTGAGAAAATTATCCTATCATTCAACATTTTATGTATTTCAAACAGAATAGTACCTAATATCTTCATATTGTACTACCTAGATTTTTGCTTGTAAGGCACTAAATCACTTTTGAGAGGAATGTCACAGTGGATTTCTTCAGGCCTGAGTGACTTCAGATCATCATAGGATTATGCTAGGATATCCATGTACTGGCAGAGCAAAGTAGTGAACTTAAACTTTTCTTCCTGAGTGCAGCATTTTCCAATGTTCACCATCTTGGGATTTTCTTTGGTACCCAGACTTACTTGATCAAACTCCTGGGAGGAGCTTGAATCCATTTGCTATTGTTTGATGAATCTATCATGCTTTTCAAACAACTTCTCAAGGGAAACTAGGCCTTTTAGGATCTTATTTCCTTTAATTTTCAAGAATTCTTCACCTACATCTGCACTCAATTCAGGGGTTGGTTCAAACTTCTTAGGCTCAATACCTTCAAAATGAAGCTGTTCAAAGCTAAATTTTTCTCTAGGAAGGCAATGATTTGGTTGTCATTGTTAAACACCTGCCAATGACTGGCATGATTAGGTATACTTAGTTGAAATACCAGTTTTATAGTGTACTTATCTCTTTTGAAGTCTGGGTGAGGAACTAAGAGAGTTGCTGAAATAGCCAGAGCATCAGCTCGGTCATTAAATTCACCATGAGGGAAAAATGTCTCCATGAGGAGATATCAACACAATTCTGGCTCCTGAACCGGTAGAGGAGTAATTGCCATCAAATTCCAGAATACATACCTCATTAGACATTAATTTTTTTAGATTCTTCTTTGTTTAGAGGGGGAGATTCTTCTAAACTTGCACTGTGTTCTACCATCCTTTTTGTTGTTCTGTCCAAACCAATTTTTAGGCTATCATTTTCAGAAGTTTCATCAGCTAAAACATGAACATCCTCTGTGGTCAAGAAATAATTACCCATGCTTGAAGACTCAAATAAAATTTGAGCTTCAAACACTGATGTTTAAGTGACCACATATTTTAATTCCTTCTCAGGGAGCAATCTCTACATAACACCTTTGGCTGGGATCCTTGCCTCAGACAAGTCCATGCTCAACTCACCACCAACATCCTTACAAAAATTTTGCCCAAGAAGGATGCCGTATGATGATGGGATGTTGGCCACTAGGACAGTCATCTTGATTCTCTTATTTCGGAATGCTAAAAATGCAAATTAGGCATCCTTGATTTATCCCATCAGTGGGACTTGTTTGTTCTCCATGGAGAAACATCTCTCAAATGTCTTGGTTAGTGTGAGACCAAGGGATTCTACCACTTTGGTAAGCATGACATTATTAGATGCACCAAAATCAATGATGTAATTGTTTAGTTGGTGTCCATTTATCAGCATGGAAACATAAAATGGTTCAGTCCTCTCAGGAGCAACAAGAGGAGTAATGACAAGGTTATTCCTGGTAGATGTGTTCTTAGGGGGATCACGAGTTACCTTTGAAATTGTTTGTCCTATAGGGACGGCTTGGTTGTTTACACATTGAACCAACTTATCCAACTACTCAGAGTTGGACTACAGGAATTCAAATTTAGACATTTGAATTTTGGTTTTCTTTATATGATCAATTATGTCAAATGTTTGAAATGAACTAGGGATAGAGGATGGAAGTTCATCCTTTTGGTTTTTGGGAGGGGAAGGACTGGTCTGTGAATTTGAAGTAGAAGGTGTAGGGATGTGTGATATACTTACCTTTCTTGTAATCACTAGGTCTTTTGGCTAGAAAGGCAGAGTGGTTCCTCACTTCACAATTGAAATTGTTGGTTAAAGTTGCTCCTCTATCTTCTCTTTATCAGCTTGCTGGGCTGACTAATTTTTGGACCAGGTGAATACAATGTATGTTCCATCAACTGCTTTACCTTCACTTGTGGGTTCATCTTGGTAATTTAGAAAACCAATGTTAGAGTTGCCAACTAATTATTCTTCTTCCTCTGTGAAGAGATTAGCATCATCTTCTGGGTTCAACTCAGGCTAGAAGGAGAAATCTAATTCAGCTTCAAGATATCCAACTACTGAATTGGTTGGAGGTGATTTAATGGAAAGGTTATTCCTCTGAGGGTGAGGAAGATGATTTGGCTACCCTTGATTCTTAGCAGCATGGCCTTGGTATAACTGATTAGGGAATGTCCTCCTTGGTACATCTCTATATGAAGGAGCAGATGACATCCCCTGCGCCATTTGCTTTCTAAGAGCTAGCAACTCATTTGCCAGCTTCTACACCATTGGATCAGTGGTGACTATAGGTGAGTATTCAGAGGATGAAGAGGATTTACCTCTATTAGGATATATCCTTATCTTTCCTGCCAAGATAAGGTCATCTTCTACCTCAGTAGCCAAATCTTGAGTAGCAGTAAGGTCTATGTGGCTAGCCCATCTCAACAAAAAACTCACTTCAGGCAGCTGTGAGTTGATGAATAAGCATTTAAGGTTCTTAGGTGTTGGTTGAGCAATTGTAGGAATCTGGTTCCTCAGCTTATCAAATTTTTCTATGAAATCCCTCATAGGCTCATGAGGCTCCTTCTTCATCTGTGTGACTTGGGCTAGCAAGACATGTGCATCTTCTGTAGGCTTAAACCTGGCTTCAAATTTAGTTTTAAGAGTGTCCCAGTCAGTCACTGATCGAGCCTACAAATGGTAAAACCAGTCTACAACAGTGCCTTGTAGTGTTTCCACAAATAGCTTGACTACCACATCCTCAAATTCTATGCCTAACACACCAAAGGATATGCTGAAAGCTACAATATATTCATCAAGATGAACTCTCTCATCACCAAAAAATTTGGGGAAATTCTTCCTTAAACTATGTGGTAGCTCATGTAGAGGTGGAGTAAGGTTGAGTGGACCAAAAGAGTTACCCCATGTGCCTTGAACTGCCATGATTTTATTATGGACAAGGGAGATAACAAATTTGGGTGGAGTGTGGATAGGCAAAGCTCTGCTAATAGTAGAAAAGGAAGCTCTACCTTGTGTTGGTGACCTGGTATGGGTAGGAAGAACACTCCTAGATCGTTGAACTTGAAGTTAGGGAGGGAACAAATTGAAATTGCCCTACTGCACCAAATCAAAAATAGGGTCAACAACACCTTGGGCTCTTTGGCTTTTAATATAGCATGGAGTTGTTAGATTGTAGAGTAAAAATGGGAAAGAACTGGCCCTGCTTCAGCTTGAAGCTTGAGGCTTCAAACTGTGTGCTCTTTCCCCAGCGGAGTCACCAAAAAATTGTTGGGTGAATATTTTGTCAACAGCTAATTGATGAGCAAAATAGGTCTCTTCAACCACAACAAGGGAGATTGGTTAGCCAAATGTGCAGGTTTACCACATCAGAGGTGGATAAATCTCTCCTCTCATCAAGGGGAGGTTACCTATAAATATGAGGAGCTATATACTATATATATAAGCAAAAAATAACACTCAAGGTAGGACTACACTATCCATCTCTCTTTTTCTAGAGATGATGTTCACAGAAAAAAAGGAGAAATCTTGGTGATAATACTGAAGGCACTTCTCTTCTTTTAGAAGTAGTTTTGCAATAGGGCATAGGAGTTCTTTCAGGTAGGTTACCGATAGATAATAGGGGCGTAGTAACCAGCAGAATGAAGTATAACACAAAGTCTACACCTCAACTTACTAAATAGTGAAATATGAAGGATAATGGGGGCACAAATTCATCCCAAGATCCTTTACATAGAAATAAACTAAAAACACACACTGAGGACAACTGTGATAGCACAAAGTCTTTCTATAATTGGCTTCAGGACACCTTCCTGATTACTTCCACTAGTTTTGCTCGTTAAATTAAATAAATAAGAAAGCTCTTAGGAAACAGACATAAGAACAATCTCCTAAAATAGCACAAGCTATAACAGCATAAAATACACAAGTAACTTGCTTTCTCATTCAGATAAAATAATATGAACAACAATTTGAGCTCAAAGTCTCAGTAATCACCTTTCAATTTGGGTAGAGTTTTGCTTCTATAATGAAGAGATCTCCTTTTGCATAAGATAGGAGATTACAATATATGGTAGCTAAGAAAGGCTTGGCACTTTTTTCCATAGAACGGCCTATACTGCATTCAATGCCTTGAATGTGCTTTTAGTTCTGTCAAGGGGCCATGTTTGGAATAGTGCCTTGCCTTAACTATGGCATACCCATTCATCTTATATGTCTCCTCCTTAGCATGGGTTGTCTGGTCCTTTTTCTAATATCTACGTAGCTGTCCATTTTGCCTTTACTTCAATGAAGAAAAATAGGCTACGTCCTTGATTTGGTGTGCTCAGAAGTCTACTTGGTGAACTATTTCACCTACTAGAAATAACTCCCTTGTAGATATTTTTAATCTTTTTATATTGTTCTTTCTTCCCTATAGCAATTTAAGCTCTCGGGTTATCTTCTTCAATTGGTCACTTGGTTCATTTTTCAAGTTATGTGCCATATTTAAAAATTAATAGATATTCCATTACCTTAAATTTCACATTTGCAGGGATGTCAATGATAGCTGGTTGTTTGAATCATATTGAACAATGAACCTTTGAACCTTGGAAAGTTCATTGGTTCAATAGTTTAATGGTTCAGGTGGTCTTTATCGGTTCCCTGGTTTAATCGCTCCCTTGGTTCAATTGCTTCCTTGGTTCAATCGCTTCCTTGCTCTTTGGTTGAACCATCATTTTGAACTGGTCTCTAGAATCATCCATGTTTTTCCTTTGCTTGGAACTTCCTTTGAACCATTGAACCTGTGAACCATTAAACTTTGAACTCTTTTGGTTCAAGGTTCAATCGGTTCATTGATTCATTCTTTGTTCCATTACTTGGGGCTGCCTTTGAATCTTTGAACCTTTGAACCATTTTGGTTCAAGGTTCAATGGTTCAATGCCTTTCTCAGAATCCTTTGTTTTTGGCTAAGTCTTTGGAAGCCTTGAAATCCTTCAGCCCTATGTCTTTGGGACACCCCGAAGGGAAGGTGTCCCTTTAGGCCTTTGAGTAAGGTCCATTTTTCTAGTGCTGAGATTCCCCTGTAAGGGTACTTTCCCTTCGTGTTTCTTCAGGTGGCTTTGAGTTAATTCCTTTGGGTGGCCTTGATCCTTCCTTTCCTTTGGACAAAATGTCCAAAGAAATTCCTTCAAACATTTTGTTTTTCCTTTCAGGCGAATTCCTTCAGACAATTTATCCGAAGGATTTGCCTTAGTCTTTTTTCCACAAAAAATATTTTTGAAGGAATTATTTTAGTTCCATTACTTGGTAATTTCCTTGGACAAAAAGTTTGAAGGAAATATTCTCTTTCGGCCTTCTCTTTGATTCTTTGAACCGATGTTCCCTGCCCTTCGTAAGGGCACCTACCTTTAGTTCACTACCCTTTGCAAGGGCACTTGTTCCTTTGGCTTTGGGGTATTCCTTTGAATCGACCGATTGAACCAACTTTGGTTCAAAGGTTCAACGGTTCAGTCTTGCATTTGAGGCCTTTTTATCTAAGTCTTTTTATCTCTTCGAACCCATTGAACCTGTTAAACCCATTGAACTCGTTGAACCATTTTAGTTCAAGGTTTAACAGTTCAATGGTTCAATGGTTCATTCCTTTGTTTTTCACTAAGTCTTTTAAAAGAATTGAACTTACTAAAGTGGTTAAACTTTTAACCTTTGACAAAGTGCTTAACTCTTTAAGCTTGCTGATGATGTTGAACCTTGGAACCCGTTGAACCCGTTGAACCATTTTGGAAGTGAGGTTCAATGGTTCAATCCTTCCTTTGAAGCTTGACGATGAACATTTTTAGTTGAACTGAGGCGTTGAACCAATCTTGAAATTTCCTAAGTGTTGGAAACTTGCTCCTTTAAGAGAGCTCACTTGTTGAAGCCATTGAACCTATTGAACTTGCTAGTTTCAAGCCTGCATTGTTTGTAGTTTCAAGCCTACAGAGTCTGTAGTTTCAAGCCTACAGAGTCTGTAGAAATCTGAAAAAGCTTAAATAATGGAGAATTTGAATACTTAGAACAATTTTTGAGAAGGGAAAAGAGGATTTTGGCCTATAGGACCAAAATAGTTCATATGTTGTCCCAAAAATGAGTAACATATTTTGGGAACAATAGAATCAAACACAAGAATTCCTTCACCTTCCTTGGATGCTCCAAATGTTTTGTAATAGTGGCTTACTTAGCTTGTGCTCATGAAGTCTTCATCAAAGGAGGCTTAGCTATATCCTCTTCTCCTTGGCACCTTTGGCTTGTGGCTTGGCTTGGCTTGGCATCAATTTGGCATGGTAACACTAGTTTCTTGAAGCTTTTGGAACCAATTTGGCATTATAACTTTGCATCAAAATAGCTTATAAATGATGTTGTGAGGCCTCTTATTTATAGATTTTTGGATTTGATCAGAATCAACCTAAACTATCCATCTCAAGATTGAGATGTGTGGTTGAGGATTCATTCAATTTTTTTAATTAAGTTTTTAATTATCCTCATCATGAAATTGGAAGAAGGGGAAATTAAGAGGCATGGAGGGCATCATGGAAGGCATTGATGAGGCATGGAGGGCATGAATCTTGATATTTATTGCATTTATGGCCTAGGGATGTCTTCCCAAGAAATGAGTTCACTTGATGATGTAGATATTAAATATTCATTTATAAAAAAAAATATTCAACAAGTTTCCATGGAATTATTAATTATGCCTTAATTTGGGTTAATTATCTCTTAAGCATGATTAAGCACCTTATGCACAAATTACTCAAATTGATCAGAATATCTTGTTATTAGTCTAAAATTTGACTGGTTTGGAATTAAAAGGTGATGTCAGATGCATTGGAACCATATTCCCATTTAGGATGTTACTAAAAACAAATAACAAAGGCAAATGTCTCATGTATAATATTTGATAGGAAAGAGCAATCTAGAACACCTAGGTGTAAAATTGGCATTTTAACTTGGAATGATCTAATCAAAGTTAGTTGGCCCATATATTGCATTGACCCATTGAGGGATATCTTGGCCAAAATTGGCACTTGAATATGTCATTTTCATGTCATTTTTTGCATTTTAGTATTTTTAGGCCAAATTATGCATTTTAGGTGGAAATTGGCCAAAACCCTGATTGGAGGTTATTGGTGGCCACTTTTAGGTGTTTACACCTATCACATTTTGATCTTTTGGTCTAGGTACTAATTCCCAAGTATCATTCTTTTTATCTAATTTAATTCTTCATCTATTATGTTAACCCAATACTCATCATGTCTAGCTTCTAAAAAAGTTCTAGGCTAAATTTTGGATAACAAAGAAAAATTAACTTTCTCAAATTCACTTACTATCATTATTTTGGTGTGAAATCCTTCATTTATGTTCTTGATGATGTCACTTTAATTATTATTTCTATGGACATATTTGGATGGGGTTTGGTGTCTTTTTTCTCCTTTTCATCTTCATGTGATTCTTCAAAATCTTTCTCTTCAATGATTTCAAGAGTGTCTATAGGATTGGATATGATGACTAAAAATAGGCTTTGGTCTAGATAGGAATGGAATGATATGATGATATGGTCTTGCTAAGGATAATTATGGTCTAGATAGATTAGATAAAATGGTAAGAGGGTTGCCCCCAAGTGATGGGGTAAGTGGTAGGAATATTTGATAATAGAAAATGGATATGTAATAGTGACAATGTCATGGCAATGTGAAACAATATGGTACATGTTTTTGGCCTAGGTGTGGTTTTTGATTCTATTGTTCTTGCTAATGGGGAGATGCACATCCTAATAAAATAATGATACAAACAAAATACTTAATCATGTTAACTACTATCCTACACCTCATCTAAATAGCTACTCTATCAAGAACTTGATACAGATTTGGATTTTGAGAATGTTGTTGTGATCTTCATTGGTCATTGATTCTAATTCCTTCAAACATTAAGACAAGATATCTTTATATCCTCTTCAAAGGAAAGTGTGACCATGGATGTAAATAGGGACAAATAATGGATGGTAGGTTTGATTTTGAAATGGAATTACAGATGATAATGGAATGTATAATTGTGGGGAAATAAATAAAGATCAGGACTTTCAATCATACATAATGTTTTTGCCATTGGATTTAACATAAATTTGATTGTGGTGGGGTTGAAGACTTGTTCTATCGATAGGACCACCATATTTTTTTGTTGTTTTATCTTGATAGTAGCTACCATCTGATTAGGCTATAGATTGGAAGCTATTTTGATTTTATCTTCGTCAAATAGTGAAGAAATTTTGTGCTAAGCTATTGGTGCCTTAATGAAGTTTTCACCAATGAAGTTATCTTGATTATCCTATAGCACCATTGAGAAGGTTTCACTAAGGAATGTTGACTTTTAAATTTTATTATCTTCTAACACTTTTGAAAAAATTTCACTAGAAGATACTGAGTTCTAAATTTGTTTGTCCCCTAGCACCTTTGAAAAGGTTTCACTAGGAGAGTGTTCTTCTACTACATGAATGTGGTCTTGGCCTCCTTTCTCTTTTTCAACTGCTATGCCACCATGGATGTAATTCAAAAAAGTATGATGCTATCGATCGCAATCAACACTTATGGGAGATGGAATGTCAATAATATGGCTATTTTGGTTGATGGTAATGGCCTGTGGAATGATAATGGAATGGGGAGAAGCTGCACAATCCTCATAGAAGATACTAGGATAAAACTTGTGTCAAAGCTAAATTACTCATCCTAAAAAACTATATAAGGATCACAAATATATTCAAATTGACTTGTGAGACATGAGGAACCAATGTTGTAACAATCATGAACATATTTTTCTTTTAAATCTGATTCTAACTCAAGGGACTCTGAATCTAATGTTGACACTGATGTTGATTCTGATGTTAAATTCAATGTCAATTTAAGAATAGAACCCGACTCTAACTTTTATTCTTCATCTGATGGTTACTCTATTACAATGATGTCTTATTGAATGTTTAGTTTTGGATAAGTAACGACTTGTGATGGAATAATGGGCTCCATAAAAATTAGTTTGTTAAAGTGAGACTCCTCTAGGATGGGAAATAGGTCAAGAGATAACTCCTTAGAGACTGGATTTTTAATAGGAGGCTCTTGAAAAATAATCACATGGTTGAGGTAATGATTTTCCCAAAGGTAGTTATAATCATTAAGAATTGACTCAACAAAGACTAACTCATCAGTGTGACACTCTTTGACAATTGGTATAAGATCAATAGGTGATTCATCACAGGTTGACTTATCAAAAATGGTTTATTCAACAACAACATCTTACATTGGTTAGTTCTCTTGGCCTTGGTTTCTAATGAGTTAGAAAATACTAATTTTGAACATAGCTTGGTCTTTGAATGATTGGATCAGTTGAAGTTTAGATGGGATTGGTACTAGATGAGAAATGACTTGTAGTTGGATAATGATAGGGCATTGGGGAGCATGATTGCTTCCATAAGCAAAAGGAAAAAGTCTTGAGATGGTAATGATAGGGCATTGTGGGGCTTTATTTCTTGCACAAGCCAAAGGACTAGGTCATAGAATGATGAAGGGGCATTGTGGAGCTTGATTGGTCACATAAACCAAATGATGAGGTCTTAGTATAGAAATGGTAGTCCTTAAATATTGTGAAGATTGATGGCTTGTATAATCTAAAGGAGGGTTAGGGGTAGTCAATGATCGAATATAAAAATGATGTCATTAAACTTGATTGCTTTCATAAGTAAAAGCATCCAAGTCTTCTTCATAAACCATATCATCCTAGTCATGAGTTAAATCATAACTTGGTTCTTGACTATGTTCCATGTACTAATTTCTAAAAAGAGGGTATGAATATGTATCCCAAACAACATTATCTTTAGTTGGGTCTTCAAATTCCTCTTCACAAGTCTCTTCATACCAATCAAAGTCTTGAGTTGGATCATTGCTTCGTGATTTTGTTCTCATGAATGATTAATATGAAGTAGATAAAAATCTGTCTCACAAACCTTATTAACATCATTAAGGTCTTGACAAAAGCCATAAAAGTCATTTTGTGCAGCCATTCTATCATAAATCAAACTATAAGTGACTCCACCAGAAGTATAGTGAGACATATCCATGTAAATGATGAAAGATCTGAAAATAAAAAGACTTAGGGTTCTACAAACTCTAAAAAACTATGTCCAAGGGACAATTAGTTCAAACTTGGGCTAACTTGGTCAAAAGGTGGAGCTATATCTCTAATGTGGTCTGAAAGTGGAGTTGTATCTCCAAAATGATTTGTGCTAATACTTGGCATAAAATAACCTAACATCAAACATCTAATGTTAAATATCACACGCATAAAAAGTCAAGCATCTGAATAAAAACCAATATGTTAAAGGTCTAGGTCAAAGTGTTCCAAACAAGGTCTAAACTAAGAAAGGGAAAAGTTGAGTTACTAGATCTTTTGTCCAAACATGGAGGCAAAATCTAGCTCAAACAAACATGCATGTGATAGGACTTCTGGCCAAATGACATCAAAATCTAGACTTAAAATAAATGATAAGGTGATTTGATTTGATCTAACAAGTTTAGAAACAACTTTGACATAAACCCGACACATAGAATCAAACATAAACATGATCAATTGGCATAAGGCATAAGACAAAAGGCTCTTTGAGAAAGGTTGTGTTCTCCCAAATAAAGGCATGAACAATGATGAGGATAGGTGTTGAACAAACAAACCATCAATAGTTTTCAAATTTTGGGTAATTGATTAACTAAAGTTATGCAACCTAAAAGAGAAAGATCTATGTATAATCCCCATGAATTAAGGCCTAAATAAAAATCAATCAATGTTTGGATCCAAACCTGATAAGGTTAATTGAAAATGCATTGTTGAAGACTAGGATTGGACCAAACAAGCTAGATAAGAGTGGACAACATAAAAATACATAAACACTGTCTAAATGGTATATATGACATGGTTTAAAACAAATGGTTTTTGATACAATCGTAAACAAGTTCTTGAAATAAATTAAGCATCCTAACAACGTAAACATGCTCGAATGATGTGGTCAATGTTATGTTTCAAAGACTAAAAAGTCTCAAAAATGTTTTGACATTGTTTGGGTAGTATAACACTACCCTTCACAACTCAAATGCATTGTTTTGACATGGCTTATAAACAAAAAAACAAGTTTTAATCTCAAATCATACCAAAAAATGACCAAAATACACAAGTATAATCGTCTAAATCCTAACAAGGGTATGAAAAAATGGGGTTTACTAAACTAGCAAGGTTTCAATCATTCTAGGGGAATCAATTGCATAATGACTTTCACATCAAACAATGCAAAAGATAAGCACATAAATTAGGTGACCACGACATTAGCCAGTTTTAAAAAGGTCTAGTCTTTTTTACAACCACTACATCCTAATTTTCACTTAGTGTAGTATGATTTCCAAGTGTAGATACATCCTGTGTGTAACTCCAAAGGAGCCAAAATGTCGAAAGATGAAACCCTAAATCAAATCTTCCTTAAAGAACTTACGGGAGGTGATGAAGTCCCCCTCACAAGTCAAGATGCATAAAAATAAATAAAGCATGAAAGTAGAAAGACTTTAGGGTCATTTTCAAAGTCACCCAAACTTTGACAAGTTTTTGGGGAGTGCTTTTGATGACTTTCTTTCTAAGCCTTGGACTAAGATACTTGTAATAGGAATGATGCTTTTGATTCTAAGGGTTCTCTAAAGGGGAAAAATGGAAGATAATACATGCAACATACCTATTTTTTCCAAACAAAATTTGATTAAACAACTATTGTAAACAAGAATTGATGTGTGTTCAATTTTAAACCCAAAATGAAAGATTTGGTGGTGTTCATTTGAACCCTTGATCTTAGTTGAAAACTTTGAAAAAAATTCACCAAAAGCATATAAATCCTTTGTTAAACATCAAAAATAAGGTTCTTAATCAATTTTTAAGCATGTAAAGGTGATTTAAACATGTTTTGAGCAAATTTTAAACTTTGTCTTGTAGTAAAATTGTTAGCATGTATTTTAGCTTTGAAGCCCTTTTGAGTTTGAAACAATAAACTTTGAAAAAGTAGCTCTTGGGTCTATGTTTTTGAAAAATCACAGTGACTGACATTGGTTATTACCATCAACATCAGTTACTCTAGCTAACTGAGACATAATCGATGTTGATTTTATTGACTGATGTTGGCTAAGTTAGGTAATCGATGCCAGTATTTCCTGCTAATGTTGGTTACTATGTAAAACTGTGGCAATCAAAAATAGAAAAATAAAGTTAGAAAATCAATTTTCAAGAGTTTTAAAGGCTCAAATAAATATTTTAGAGTTGCAAAAAGATCTCTTTCAGGTGTGAGATGCATCTAGTTCCACCGGGTGTGCCATTATATGCTCTAGGAATTCGACTCAAGAGAAGATTGTTAGTATGGTGTTAGTTCTAAAATGAAGACAAGATGAAATAAACACACTAATAGCATAACATCTCTAAGCCTAGACACTAGGGAGAGCTTATTTAACAAAATCAAATGACAAACACAAATAAAAAGCAAAGAATCAAACACAAGACTTCCTTCACCTTCCTTGGATGGTCCAAATGTCTTTGTAATGGTAGCTTGCTCAGCTTGTGCTCATGAAGTCTTCATAAAAGGATGCTTGGCTATCTCCTCTTCTCTTTGGCACCTTTGGCTTATGGCTTGGCTTAGCTTGACATCAATTTGACATGGTAACACTAGTTTCTTGAAGCTTTTGGAACCAATTTGGCATTATAACTTTGCATAAAAAAAGCTTAGAAATGATGTTGTGAAGCCTCCTATTTATAGATTTTTGGATTTGATTAGAATCAACCTAAACTATCCATCTCAAGATTTAGATGTGTGGTTGAGGATTGATTCAATTTTTTTAATTAAGTTTTTAATTATCTTCATCATGACATTAGAATAAGGGGAAATTAAGAGGCATGGAGGGCATCATGGAAGGCATTGATGAGGCATGGAGGGCATGAATCTTGATATTTATGGCATTTATGGCCTAGGGGTGTCTTTCTAAGAAATAAGGTCACTTGATGATGTAGATATTCAATATTCATTTCTAAAAATAAATATTCAACAAGTTTCCAAGGAATTATTAATTATTCCTTGATTTCGGTTAATTAGCTCTTAAGAATGATTAAGTACCTTGTCTACAAATTACTTAAATTGATCAGAATGTCTTGTTATTAGTCCAAAATTTGACTGAATTGGAATTAGAAGGTGATGTCAGATGCATTGGAACCATATTCCCATTTATGATGTTACCAACAAAAAATAACAAAGTCACATGTCTCGTGTCAAATATTTGATAGGAAAGAGCTATCCAGAGCACCTAGGTACAAAATTAGCATTTTGACTCAAAATAATATGATCAAAGTTAGCTAGACCATAAATTTTATTGCCCCATTTAGGGATATCCTAGCCAAAATCAGCACTTGAATGTGTCCATTTTACATCATTTTAGTGTTTTTAGGCCAAATTATGCATTTCAAGTGGAAATTGGACAAAAGCCTAATTGGAGGTTATCGGTGGCCAGTTTTAGGTGTCTATTTGATTTAATTTTTCATCCATTACTTTAACCCAATACTCATCATGTCTAGCTTCTAAAAAAGTTCTAGGCTAAATTTTGGATAACAAATAAAAATAAACTTTCTCAGATTCACTTACCATTATTCTTTTGGTGTGAAATCCTTCATTTATGTTCCCAATGATGTCACTTTCATTATGATTTCTCTATACATATTTGGATGGGGTTTTGGTGTCTTTTTGTTCCTTCTCATCTTCATCTAATTCTTCAAAATCTTCTTCTTCAATGATTTTAGGAGTGTCTATTGGATCATTGGCTCTTTATGCTACATCTTCATCTATCCTAACACTTGAACTTTCAACTATCTTCTTGTTTCTTTTGTTATAAAATTTATAAGCTTTACTTTTGTAAGAATATCCAATAAATATACCTTCATCTATTCTAGATTAAATCTTACCCATTTTTTTATTGATTCTTTTTATGAAGCATCTGCTACCAAAAACTCTTAAATAATCAATAGTAACTGGTTTTTTTTTCCATAAATTGTAAGGAGTCTTGTCACTTTTAATTCTCAATAGTGCTCTATTCTAGGTATGCACTAATTTATCCAATATTTATCTAGTATTTTAGATTCATTTAGCATTGTCCTCACCATCTCCTGAACTATTCTATTTTTCCACTCAAATACTCTATTTTGCTATGGAGTTATGGATGTTGAATAATATCTATTTATCCCATGGTCTTCACAATACTCAATAAACTTATCTGACATGAATTATCCTCCTTGATCTGATCTCAAGCACTTGATCTTCAAACTAGTTTTATTCTCAACTAAAGCCTTGAATGCTTTGAATTGGTTTAAAGCTTCTAATTTTTTCTTCAAAAACATCACCCAAGTCATATGTGTAAAATCATAAATAAGTAACATGAATTATTTCTCACCTTGAGTATTTTGATTTCTGGTAGGTCCACACATATCAGTGTGAACAAGCTCTAACATCTTAGTAGTCGAGTATTCTTTTGTCTTGAATTGTCTTATGACCTGCTTCCCATGCTGACATGATTCAAAAAGCATGTTGGTGGGATTTTTAATATTTATAAGATCTCTAATTTCTTGCTTCTTTTTTATGTCGACAATATTTTCAAAATTTGTGTCCCATTCTCTTGTGCCACAACCAACTTTCCTCAACTTGACTCAAACAACATCTTTGACCTTTGATAACAAAGACCATGTATAAATTATTACCTATCCTCTAGTCATCTACAATCAACACATCTAAATATTTTCTCCTAATTTCAAAACCTTCTACATAAAATTTAATGTGTGTCTTTGATTGCACATTTGAATTATACTCAATAGAATATGCTTAAGACTTTCTACATACAAAACATTTTTAGTCTTAGTTCTATCATTATCCAGACTTAATGTACCTTTTTTGGATATTTTGGCAGTGGCATTATCTCCAAATTTCACTATCCCACCATTGATATTTTTCAAATTTATGAACTCACTCTTATCTCGTCATGTGCCTTGAACATCTACTATCAATGAAACATGGCTTTTATTCATTTATTGCATGTAAAGTTGGTTCAACTAACATAGACTTTTTAATTTGTTTCTTCTACCATGAACTTATTTGAACTTTCTTCTTAATAAATGGATCTTTGAAACTTTTATCCTTATTGACTAACTCAAACACGCTTCTATAATGCCAAGCTATGTGTCTGAAATTATTGCACTTGTAACATACTATGGATTTTTCATCTAACCCTAATAGAGGAGCAAAAGAATTGTGGCTTCTGCTCGACTCTTCATGAGTTTCCTTCTCCTTGTTTCTAAAATTTCTAGATCTTTTATGACAGTCTATTTTCTTATGACCATAACCATTTCAATAAAAAAAATAACCATGAAAGTAGAACCTATTCTAATTTATGTATCTTTGACCTGGTTATCTTTTATAGCTCTGTTCCTTATATCCTTCTTTATTTGAGTTGTCCTTTGCATTCTTAACTTCTTCCCTTTTTATTTCTTCTTTTGTAAGAGCTTTAGTATAGCTTTTTTTTCTTTTCAAATTCGATACCTATCTTATCTGATATTTATTTTTGAATTTCTAATATCTTATTCAACATGTTAGTGTTATTCTCAAATTTTGAATCATTTATTGCTCTATCATTGACTGCTTTATTATTATTTTTGATATATTATTTTAAAGAGATAATTTCAAAAACATACATTTCACATTCTTCACTTACTTTTTGCAATTTAGATATTAGATCCTCTTCAGTATTTTTGGCTTCTTTAATGTGTGCTTGTAGATCTTTAATTATTTCCTTTGACTCTTATTTTTTTTATCTGGAGCTTCAATATTTGATTTTTCTTCTCAAGAGATTTTAATTCTTCTAAGGCACAAATGAGTTCTCCTTCTAGTTTCACCTCAGCTTCATCATATTCTTCTTCTTGATCATCTATACTTTTGCTTGTGGAGGCATCTTCATGTATAGTCTAAATAGAATCTCTTCTTCATCTGAGTCACTGAATCCACTATCTTTAGCTAAGCTGGGATCCTTAGAATATAAACTCTTCTTCTCAAATCCCTACTTATATTTACCTTTGAAGTTCTTCTTGTATGTAGACTTTATTTTTTTATTTTTACCATTGTTCTTTTATAGGCACATAGCTACAAAATGTCCAATCTTATCAAATTTAAAACATTTAAATAGCAACTTTATTTGATATTTACATGTGATATTTTTAGGCTTGTGGATGAATAGATCTCTATTGTCATCTTCCTCATCGCTAGAGCTATCACTTTATTATTGAATCTTAGCCTTATCTTTATTTGATGTCTTGAAAACAACTTCCCTCTTTGAGGGTTTTTCTTATTCATTCCACATCTCATATGCTGTAAGAATACCATGTAGTTCATCCATATTTATCTTGTCTAGATCCTTCATATCCTTAGTCTTTGATACCTTTCATCATATCTCAATGGTAGAGATCTCAAAACCTTTTGTACCACTATTGACTCTTCCAATTTTTCTCCAAGGCCTTTAATTTGATTAACTATTTGATCAACCCACAAAAGATAACTTGTTATATTTCTTTTCTCTTCCATATTCAAACTTTCAAACTGTCTTCTAAAAGTCTAGAGCTTATCTTGCTGAACCTTTCCATCACCTTTGTAAATATTCTCAAGCTTTACCCAAGTCTCATGAGAAGATTTACATTGCATAACTTTAACAAATTTTAATTCATATAAACCACATAAAATAGCATTTAAATCTTTAGTATTATTTTCACTTACCTTCTTTTCCGTAGGAGTAGTTACAAGTGTCTATGGCTCTTTGTATTCCTCCATAACTTCTTACTAAATGTTGAATCCAAAGGCCATCAAGTACGTCCTCATCCTTATGCTCTAAAAGGCATAATTTATCCCATCAAATAAAGGTGCCTTATTTTTAGAAAAACCTTCATGTGATCCAGACATCATGATTTCCCTGATCTACCTTCAAGAAGTTAAACTCTTTCCAAAGGAACTTGATCTGATACTAATTGTTAAGCATGGGATATACTAAGAGGGGGAGTGAATCAGTATATCATATATCGTATAAAAAATTTACTTAATCAAACTCCACTTAACCATATATTCAAGATATGCAATAAAACTAAAATAATAACATGCACCACATAAGATAGAGAGACACCATATTTTTACGTGGAAACCCAATGTTGAAAAAATAATAAAGAAAAATCTCAAGTATATGAATGAAAACCAACTCAAATTACAAAGTTTTCAAGCAACAACTTGTAGGAGCATGAACCCCTTTGTTGAGAACCAACCCATAAGAGCACCAACCCCTCTTATGTAAAACACAACTATCTCTCAATGTTGCTTTCTCAACAAATGATATAACTCTACTATATCTCTTTCTATTCTCTCCTCTTTTCTTAAAATAAAACAATTTCTAACCATACACTCTTGCATATTACAAATGGCTTCCCAAGACTCCTTTTATAGCTTTTCAAATGACCTTTGGCATTCACCTTTTGTGACCCTTCAATCCACATGGAAAATGGTGTCAAACTTACATGACCCTTCAAATCCTTTCATTTGAAAAGTCACATGGTGACCCTTCATGAGTAAATACATCCTTTCCTTTTTTGTCTTTATTTTGTGACTCTTTGAATTCCTCATGATGACCTTTCATGGAAAAATGTGCCCTTCCCTCTTTTGTCTTCACTTGGTTACTCTTTGAATTCCTCAAGGTGACCCTTCATGGGAAAATGCATCCTTTCCCTCTTTTATCTTTATCTCATGACTCTTTGACTTCTTCATGGGCCCTCTTTTGACTTTATGCAACCAAACAATATTCATTAATATTTATGTTTCTATTCAAATTTTGTTTTAAGATTTCAAGGGAGACAATTAAGAAAATAAGAAAGAATGGTCAAGGCTTGATGTGTACCTAGATAAAGTCTGCGCACCGTAATCCAGACACTGTGAGTACTCCTCTTTGGCTGTGGAGGAATGACACCTGCAAAGAGAAGAAGCTTGGAAAAAGAAGGCGTTAAATAGACAAATGGTGGGTTGTCAAGCGAAAGCTTGATCCCAGAAGTATGAAAACTTCCTTAAGGGATATAAACCCACTAATCAACAGAAAGAAATGTCTGATAAATAGCTGAATAATGAAGAACTGAAAGTGATAAAAGATGGAAATGTAAAAGAGAAACAAAGACTTACTTGAAAGAAGCTGTCGGATTAATCACAGTCGCTGGCGTTGGTAATCCTACTGGCATCAGTTTGTGAAGGTGCCAACGTCGGTTAATATGCCGATGTCAGTTGGGGTAGTGACCGGCGTCGGTCGGGGCAAAGGTCTTTGGACAAAGTTTGGCTAAGTCTGTGGTCCGTGGACAGAGTTTGGTCAGGGTCTGGGTTTATTTGAATAGTCTGTGGACAGAGTCTGATCAGGGTTTTGGTCTGTGGACAAAGTTTTAGGCTTGGTTGAATGGTCTGGGATATGAGTCTGAGAGTCAGGTTAAATGGGTAGAATGTATGATCCGATAGAGGACAGAAGAAATAGGGAGGTGGATAAATCAAGATTTGGGTCTGGGTTGATTAACAGTCTGGTCTAGGGAGATATTGTTTGAAAGCAAATAACTGAAAAGAGAACAGAAACACAGACAGTATACTTACTTGTGCCTGGTGGAAGGTGTGCTACCGATGATTCCCGTACCTGCTATTGATGTAGCTTGTATGGAGAACCTATTGCTGATGGAGAACCTGAAACAGTTGTTGCACCTGAGAGAGAAAGTGAGAGGCTTGATTGAGAGATTTCACAGATTGACGGATAGTCCAAGCCTAGGATTCCTGATTCACTTTCAGAGATTAGCTGATTTTTGATTCGGATCCTCAAAAGAGTTGGAAAGATTGGTTAAGTATAACCGATGTCGGCAATTTTGCCGGCGTCGGTCGACACTTGGCCGATGTCGGCGAGGTTAGAACAGGCAAAAAGAGCCACCAAGCCCATTTTTCATCCGCCAAGTGCCCTATCCATTGGAGAATGCCGAGGGTTGGGCTAAATACGCACAAGAGTTTGTTAGGTGGTTAGAAAAATTAGGAATAGATCTTGAGTGAGTCATAGGATGGAGAATTAGTCCAAGGTGAGGTGTCCCAGGTGAGGTGTCATGGGTGAGGTGTCAAAGGAGGGAGGTTAATTCAAAATAAGTTAATTATTTTAAATTAGTAATTGTTAGGAATGGGTTAGGAATGAACTAAGGGGGAAAGTGACCAAGGGTTAGACACTTTTTAGGTGTCTACATTTGCCCCTTTTTGTCTTGTTGGTTGCTTTAAGCGAACTGTAAGACAAAAATAGGAGTTGGTTGCCCCAGGTATGGGATAAGGTTGATCAAGTGAACTGCAAGACGAAAATAGGTGAGAGTTGGTTGTCTTGATTATGGATGAGGTATCCCCCCTCAAAGTAGGAGTCGAGAGAAGGGAACTGAGAATCGAGTGCTGATTTGACAGAGAGTGGATGAAAAGGGTGCAAGATAGAGTGAGAACACTGCAAAAGTTATGATTGCGTGGACACCACTTCACAAGGATGGTCTGGTCAAATTGTCATAGGTCAAAGGTCGAGGAGTGCCAAAATTAAAACAACTAGGCCCTAGCATTAGTCGTCGCTGATCGGATTATTCAATCGAGGCTGAAGCTCTAATGGTCATCGTGTTTCAGGTATCCTAGGCTTAGGAAGTGCTCTCAAAAACACGAAAAAGTCACAAATAAAGCGGATCAATTGGCTTGCGATCCTATACTTGTGAAGGTCAAAAGTGTGCGCACAATTTTGCTAACCAATCATGAGGTAGCATACATGCAAAAACAACCAAGGCAAAGTTGCTTTGGAAGTGGTCGCAGTTTTAGGAGATGGGCATGATCTCCAATGTCTGGTGGTTGATGGATGGATGCAAAAGTGATCTAAATGTGCCCCAAGGGGCCAAAATGACATGGTCTGAAGGACTTGACTTGATTAGGGACATGATTTTGGTCATTTTGAAAAGGGATGAAGTTTTTAAGGCCACCGACGTCGGTTATACAACCGATGTCGGTATCCAAAAGAGACTGACATCGGTGGATTAGGGCACGCCGATGTCGACATCGGCGGCCTACCAAATCCAACAAAACCAAATTGGCGGCCCACCAAAAGTCATTTGCTATATTCGACAAAGTGAAAAAGTGAGCTCTGGATTTGAGTTAGTGGAAGTGACTCAGAGTTGACCGAGGAGCTGTGCGAGGTGGCAAAGAGACATTGGTGGAGAGAAGAAGTTGATTGGACGCTACAGGGACACATTTGAGTCAGCAAGAGCGTGCAGAGCCATTGGGATAAAAGAGATGGCAGAGGGGAGTAGAGGACCCACGGGAGGTCCACCACTAGCGGCACCCATTGTGCCACCACGCCGGCGTCGCCGGGACGAGGTAGGAGGGTCTCTGAACCTCAATTTGATTCATTTTGGTTTTGAATTTGTTTTTGAAATTTTTGTTATTTGAGGTAGAAATCGAGGGGGGGGTAGCTAGGAATGTGGGTAAAGAGTCTAGGATAGTTTAGGAGTGATTTAAAGGGTTTTTTGGGGGGTTTAGGAGAGAAAATGGGGAAGCCCTAAAAATTAGGGCTCGTCCCGTTCGGCCCTAGGGCCGAACCAGTCGCCGATGTCGGCAATCCCATCGATGTCGACCGATCAATGACTGGCATCGATCACTAATCTACCGACGTCGGTCACCAAGTGATCGACGTCGGTTAGGTGAGTGCCATCACCGGCATGTTAACCGATGTCAGTGGCTACCTGGTCAGAAATGTATCTGAAAAGTGGTCAAGCTGAGAGGTCGAAGCTATGCCAAGGGCTACCTAGGTGTCGGGTTAGGCATAAATGGTCCAAATAGTTGTTAAAATAGGAAGGGTAGCAACAGTTCTAACATAAAATTAATTGTTTATGGATGCAGGCGAGGCAGACCTTGATGCTGTAGGATCAGCTCCTGACCTTGCTGATGCGGATGCACAGAGGAGTGGGCGCAGATGAGCGCAATCGAGTTAGGCAGATTAAGACGCTACTATCGAGTGGCGAGAGATGTGAGCCTTATGGTGGCTTTGATCGAGTGGTGGGACCATGCCACCAACACCTTCCACCTGCCTACTGGCGAGATGATGGTCATGGTTAAGGACGTGTACCAAATTTTGTGGCTGTCGGTGCACGGAGCAGACCTGTATGCGTGCTCGAGAGAGGCACACGACATCCATATGGTTACGTTGTTTGGAGAGCACATCGTGGAGACAATCTAACACTCAGTGAGTTTTGCATATGAGTTATTGTATGCGGTGGATGAGGACGCACATTGGCTAGCCATTCTGATGATGATCGGCATCACAGTGTATGCATTGCCGAATGTGGAGGGAGGTAGGTTTCTGGTTGCTATGACCGGAGTTTTGCTGGAGATGATAGAGCAACAAATAGTGTTCACCTAGGCACCAATGTTTTTGACCCAAGTATACAGAGAGTTGTGGGGTATCAGCCAGCAGTGGCAGTACAGTCTATGTGTGGGCCACCTTCTGCATTGTTGGGCTTACGAGCATATAGTGGTTACCTGTCCTCTCAGCCTCCCAGTGGCAATTCAGGCTGGCTTCAGAGTTGGATTCAGGCAATGGCGCAAGGTTATGGCATAGACACGGGTGGATGGAGTGGTCAGAGACATTGACCACTATAGAGGGGTACTAGAGGCCCTAATTCCTGTAGACATCATTTGGAGACCATACTTGGTCTATCCAGCATTCAGAGACCAAGGAGAGCAGCTGGTTGGTGTTCAGAGCAGGCGATGGATCAGAGGCAGGTGAGCCGATGAGCTCAAGAGGATTCCAGCTGAGAGAGTGTGGCGCCAGTACGGGCTGCTACAAGATGCGCCTCCTGCCTTCCCACAGTATAGGTGGGATGACATAGAGGTGCCGCTCCCACTGCCAGAGGAGACAGAGGACCCTAATTTTGAGGAGTTATCAGCAGGACCTGGGATAGCTGACCCAAGGTACACAGAGGCCTACACGGCATGGTGGGCAGGGTAGTATCGAGGCATATAGGTGGGTCCCCAGCTAGATCTACAGGTTGTCATGAGGGAACGGGATACAACCTACAAGGAGAGGGACACTACACAAGAGGAGAGAGACGCAGCTCAGGCCCAGGTCTCATTTTTGCAGGGGCAGCTAGCTGAGGTTACAGGGTAGCTGATTGAGATGACAGGTTGGGTAGCAGCACTGACAGGGCAGATCGCTCTACTACAGGGATAGCTAGCGACAACCTAGGCACAGGCAGTGGCAGGGCAGAGTTTTGGAGGGCAGGGCCCACTGCAGCAGCCATCATTTTCACAGGGGGTAGGACCATCAGTATCAGTGCACCGAGGTCAGCCATAGCCACAAGGGTCAGGACAGGCCATAGGAGCAGGGCAGATGGGTCCACTGTAGACTATATCTATGGTTAGATACACTAATGCACTGGATGAGATCGCGTATTATGAGAGGGCCATCAGGGGGTTCCCTCAGATACAGTGATACTTGGAGATAAGGGCATAGTAGAGCCGACAGAGATCGATGTCATGAGCGACAGCTTCAGGGTCGCGCAGACGGTAGAGATCAGAGGGAGGAGAGGATACAGCCTCTTCTCGGCCACCGCCACCACCACCACAGCCACAGCCTTGAGGGCAACCCTAGAGTTGTATTTTTTTTGATGTATATACCGACTTGCAAGCCAAAGATGAGAGATGTATGATGAGAGAGAGAGACAGACACAGATTGTGTCTTTTTGTATAAAACATATTTTTGATATATATATGATGAGATTTTGGCTATTGATGTGTTATGGAGATGTTATAAATTTTTAATTTTTTTGCAGCATTTTTCATGTGTTTCATGATGCATGTTTTGATGTGATATTTATGATGATTATGATGATTATGTTATGATGATGCTAATGATTAATGCGATGATGTTTTATGATGATGATGCTTGATGAAAAATGAATGTGATGATGACAATGTTTATGAAATGGTTATATGATGATGACTTTAGGTTAGATGATGATAGATTATATGATGATGACTTTAGATTAGATGATGATAGATTATATGATGATGACTTTAGATTAGATGATGATAGATGTGATATTGAATGTTTAACTTGTGGATTATATGATGTGAATGTTTAATGAGTTATGATGGATGAAATTTATGACTAATGACTTATGTTGTGATAATGAAAATGAGAGTATACTAATGATTATGTGAATATGTTATTGGCTGTGTTATGATTGACAGGTGATGAGAGAAGGAGATGGAAGAAAGTGGCCGAGCTAACCCCAGAAGACCCCATGTCAACTGAGTGCTACCTACATAGCCCTTGTCGTTAGGGCCTCAGGCCAATGTAGTTCTCCAAAGAAGGGAGGAAAAAGATCGAAGTGGTTGATTTTGGTCATGAGAGTGATATAGCATTTTCCATATGTCCGAGGGTACATGCGTGAAATGATGAGGAGGAGATGACGCTACAGCCTTTTCCAACTGGTGTAAGCTGTAACATTGGTCAGGGTTTTTTATCCCTAACAACTACCCATATTCATGATGGAGGTTTGCTAAGAATGAATTGAGGTCTATTTATGCTTCAGTAAGTATTGGTTTATGCTTAACATAAATTGTGTCAGGTCGATAGTTTCCATATGTTTGATGTCAATGGAAACCATAATGATTAGGCTATGTGGATGGTTTAAAAAGAGTCAGTTTAAGTCATTTTGACAAATGATGGGGTTGAATGTGACCAAAGTATAGGCAAAAAGTAAAAGGCATAAGTGCCCTTTTATTGACAAGGACCAAAAAGACAACATAGACAGGGGTTGTTAGAACCAAGAGCCCAATTTATGCGTTGTGTCATTGACCATAGTTATGTTAGAGCAGTAATCGAATCCCCTTTGACATTAAAGTGAGCTCGAAGTCCCTTGAGTAGGTGATAGGATAGGAGGAAAAGGGTAACCCATTTTTAGAGTATGGATAACCTTGCCCCTTTTTATAGGAGAACCTGAGACAACTATAAGTCAAGTCCATGACCCCCCCTTTTTTTTTTGAGAGAGAGGACTGATCAATGCGAGAAGTCCACATAAAGATGTCATTTGTTTGGTGGTCATTTGTGAAGCTGATCGATGCAGGAAGCTTCTAAGAAAATGCTATTTGTAGCAAGATTTAGTCATAGCCATCCTTCAAGGGAGTGGTCTATACTTTTGCTTTATAGATTTAAAGGCTTTTGAATAGCTGTCCTTCGAGGGAGCAGTCTATTAGCTACAACAAAGATAGTGCAGCTGTCCTTCAAGGGAGCAGTCTGCTTTTTGATTTGATTTTGTGATCTTGGATATTTTGACATCAATTTATTTAGTTTTGATAGAATATTGAGTCATGGACAAGACTTATAGAAGGTCAAGGACTCCCTTTTATTAGGACGAAGCATCCATACATCATAAAAGGGTTGTAGAGGATTTTGTTAAGGGAAGAAAGGGTGAAATTGTTTAAGGATTAAAAGGACAAGGATTGCTCAAGGGACGAGCTCAAGTTAAATGTCAAGTGGATGAGTACTCGACTAACAGTAGAATGGTCGTAGATGCAAAGCATTAAGAGGCTCAGGTTCTGGTCAGCCTTCAAGAGAAGACAGACGATAAGTCCCTGATCCATATTTGTGCGTGATGATATAAGGTCTGAGCCAATTAGGAGCAAATTTGCCTCGTTTACTCCGTTCCATATTGGTCACATGTTAGTTTTCTTTGAGGACGAGGTCTTCGATATTGAAATCTCATTCTCTCATAGTTTTATTATAGGTGTGCTTGATGCGATTTTGATAAGCATGGAGATGATTGAGGGCAACAAGACGACGCTCGTCGAGTAACTCAAGTTGAGCTAATCGATCTTGACGAAAGTCATCATTAGAAAGAATGTCATGGAGTGAAATGCGAAGAGATGGGATTTGTACTTCGAGAGGTAGGACAGCCTCTGATCCGTACACTAGAGAAAAAGGAGTAGCACCCGTAGAGGTTCGGATGCTAGTGCGATAGGCCCACAAAGCGAAGGGTATTTGAACGTGCCAATCCCTTCCAGTGTCGTTGACCACTTTCATGAGAATTTTAGTTAGGATTTTGTTAGAAGCCTCGGCCTACCCATTTGCTTATGGGTAGTAAGGCAAAGAAAAGCTGAGTTTGATGCCGAAAGAGTCACAAAGTTTTTAGACGGTCTTGTTTTTAAAGGACTTGCCATTGTCGGTGATGATTTTGTGAGGTACATCGAAACAACAGATGATATGGGTGTTGATGAAGTCGACAATCTTATCAGCTTTTATGGAGACAAGAGGAATAGATTCCACCCACTTGGTGAAATACTCGGTGGCAGTGATGATGGATTGATGACAAAGAGATGAATGAGGGTTAATCTCGCCGATGAGATCTAAGCCCCATTGTGAAAAAGGCCAGAAATCCTGAGCAACTTGTAAGGCATGACTGGAGAGATGAAGCAAGTTAGCATGCTGCTGACACTTGATGCAACACCGAACATAATCGCTACAGTCTTGATGAAGAGTGGGCCAATAATAACCCAGGCGAAGGATGCGCTTGGCAATCGAGTTACCACTGAAGTGTCCACCACAAATCCCATCATGGGCTTGTTTAACAGCATGAGAAGTTTCAGTGGAGTTTAAATAGCGAAGAAGAAGGCCGTCAAAACCTCTTTTATAGAGAAGGCCCCCTAGCATGGTATAGCGAGCGGTGCGCTTGATAAAAGCCCGTCACGCATTACTAGAGAGGTTGGGAGGAACGAGAGAATGAGTCAAGTAGTCTTCAAGTTGTTTATACCAAACATCTTGTGAACTAGAGTCTATGGTGTGGATGAGATTGATGTCAGTGGAAATGTATGAAGGAAATGGCACATGATGTACCATGACATAAATTCTTGATGAGGATGATGATGAAGAAGGAATATGCGAGGCAAGGGAAGCCATAGTGTCAGCAAACTTATTCGTCGATCGAGGAATAGTCTGCAATAAGTGATGGTCAAAAGATGCTAGAAGAGTGTCAACACGGTGCTTGTATCTTTGTAAAATTTCATTTTTACAAAGATATGAACCATTGATTTGATTGACGACAAGTTGTGAGTCACCGAAGATGCTAATGGTCTTGATGTTTAAAGAAAGGGCGGTTTGAAGTCCCAAAATTAAGGCTTCGTATTCAGCCATATTATTGGTACATTCAAAGTCAAGTTTAAAAGATAGGGGCAGGGGTTCACCTTCATATGGAATGAGGATGACCCCCGCACCCCCACCAAGTTGACATTTAGAGCCGTCGAAGAACATTGTCATTTGGTAGAATGTGTCATCAGTCGAGAGGGCGGTGATAGATTCATCAGGAAACTCGCACTGAGAAGGTTGATTGTTGGGAAGAGGGGCATCCGCTAGTTGGTCAGCGATTGTTTACCCTTTGATAAATTTTTGCTGGACAAATTCTAAGTCAAATTCGGCAAGAAGCATGAGCCAACGAGCCATACGCTAGTTTTGATATGGTTTAAAATGCATGTATTTGAGGGGATCAGTGTGGGTGACGACAAAGGTTTTGTGATTGAGAAGATAATGATGGAGCTTGGTAGTGGCAAAGACTAATGCCAAACATAGTTTCTCGGTATGAGTATACCGAGTTTCATAGTCAACCAGTGTTCGGCTTATGTAGTAGACTGCTTGCTCACGGTGTTGCTCGTCTCGATGCGCGATCATGGCACCTAACGAATGATTGGTTGCAGAGATGTAGAGGTAGAAGGGTTGGTCATCTTCTGGTGGAATAAGGACTGGTGGAGAGACCAAATAGCGTTTAAGAGCTTCAAAGGCCTCTTGGCAATCTTTATCCCATTTAAAGGAGACGTCCTTCTTGAGGAGGTGATGAAAGGAATGGCAACGGTCAGAAAGCTGCAAAATGAAACGGCGGATGGATTGGAGCTTTCCTTGTAGGCTGCAGAGTTGCTTGAGATTAGATGGAGGTGGCATTTCGAGGATAGCACGGATTTTGGCAGGATCTATCTCGATGCCACGAAAAGAGACAATGAATCCTAGGAGCTTTCCTGAGAGGACCCCAAAGACACATTTCTTGGGGTTAAGACGGACTTGGTAATGAAGAAGACGAGAGAAGATGATTTTGAGGATAGTCAAATGGTCACGACGAAGCTTGGATTTGCCAAGCAGGTCATCGACATAGTCCTCCATGATTTTATGGAGGAGATCGTGAAAGATATAAGTCATGGCACGCTGATATGTGGCACCTGCATTTTTTAGACCAAAAGGCATGACTCGATAGCAGAAAGTTCCCCATGGTGTAATGAAGGTGGTTTTGTGCTAATCTTCTGGCATAATCAGGATTTGGTTGTATCCTAAAAATCCATCCATGAGCGATAACATCTCATGGCCAGCCGTAAGATCAACAAGTTGGTCAATGTTTGGAAGAGGAAAGTCGTCTTTGGGACAAGCTAGGTTAAGGTCATGATAGTCCATGCAGATCCAGATTCCCCCAGTCGCTTTGGTGACAGGAACGATGTTAGAGACCCACTGCGGATAATCGATGGGTTGGACAAAGGAGACTGAAAGAAGGCGCTGAAGCTCTTCCTTGACAAGAAGTGCAACACAAGGATGCATTTTGCGAAGCTTTTGCCTAACAGGCTTAGCCTCTGGGTTTGTGACAATGTTATGAGTGGCAATGTTAGGGTCGATGTCAGGCATATCGATGTAAGTCCAGGCAAAGGCTTTACGATTGTCAGAGAGAAATGTGGTATAGTCGGCCTGCTCCTGAGTGTCTAAAGACTGACCAATCTTTAAGACTTGAGGAACATCAGAAGATGAAGGGTTAATGTCAATGGTTGATTCATTTAACATAACCTATGTTTCAGAAGGGAGGGAGTGCTGAATGAAAGAATCATCAGCACCAATATAGGTAAGAATGGCATCATCATCTATGCAGTGGACTGTGTTGATGGTTGCCGATTCATCATCTATCATGCTGGGATAAACGAGAGGGAGAGACTTGGGAACCCCGTTGAGCTGATAGGTTAGGGGTTCTAAGCGGATGGTGTTTATGCAAAAAAAAAACTAGGAGGGATGGAAACCACCGACTCCGTAGGTGAGGATGGAAGAATAGGCGAGTCTAGAAGAAATTGGTCGATGTTTAGTTTAGGGGAAAGGTTTGTGGAAGCCTCAGTGGGTTCTTGGAAACCCAGTCCATACCGTTTCTTTGCATTATCGTCATTGGGTGTTTTGATAGGCTGATGGGAGCCTTGTTCGTAACGTCCAAAGCCAAAACCCTTCCATGCACACCTATAAAGATAGGTATGTGCAAAGGTGGGATTGCTAAGAAAGGAGAAATCAGATGTGAATATTTGAGGTGAGGAAGAAGGATTTGATTCAGTAGGAGCTTGATCCAGCCCCCCACAGACGAGATTGGTGTGAAGGCTAGGAGGACCATAAGGAATGACCATTCGGATTTGACAGTCATAGTTTGGGTGTTGATGAAGTTGTCCATACTCTTGAGGAGTTTGGAACATGTCTAGAGTAAGGAGACGATATTCTCCTAGTGAAAGTCTTTGGAAGATGTCATCCATGGGGTCCTTGGTTGGTAATTAAGAAGATGATGTGGTGGTGACCGTTGTTTGTGTACTAGTTGATGCTTCCATGGATGGAGATGATGTTTGGGTTGATGCCTTGAGCAGGATAAGAACGTCATTTGGGTTATAAGTCGTGTTACAAGTCTTAAAAGGAGATGGGTCAGCGGGAATGACATGGATTTGTTTGTCGTGTTCAAATTTGACACAACGGTGAAGTGTTGAAGGGACACAAGCCATGGCGCAGATCTAGGGTCACCCTAAGAGGATGTTGTATTGGAATTCTCCTTCAATGATGTAGAAGAGCTCTGGGATTGTGCGTGGACCAACACGAATGTGGAGGACAACAGTGCCGATAGTGTTAGCAGTTGTGTCATTAAATGATCTAAGGATTGTGTCAGTTTTCGATACGCAATTCTTGGGAAGGGCCAATTGGTCAAAGGCGTGGGAGGAAATGATATTAATGCTAGTGCCCCCGTCGATCATAACTCATTTAATACGGGTTCGATCAATGTAGGCTGTGATGAAAAGGGCGGCGTCTTGATCTTCCTCGATAGAGGTAGGAATCTCAGAATTACTGAAAGTGATGGAGGCGACAGGGGATAAAGAATGGACTAAGGCAGCAAGTGGTTGAGGGTCTTCAGGTTGAACCTCAGCTGCCTGTAGGGCTTTGATTAGAGCCTGGCGATGTTGGGGGGAGTTTTGGATAAGGTCATATAGGGTCATCTTCACAGGCATTTGGTAAAGTTGTTTTATCATAGATTCTGTGATTGCCTCTGAAGAAGTGGGTTGGGACACACCTAAGATGGAAATCTTGGGTTTTGGTGGTTGAGGTGCCTGGACAAAAGGATAGGTCCAAGGGATAGCGGCTTTTTCTTTCGCCTTGTCCTTGTGTGACCTAGTGGTGATATGGATGGCATTGATTTTGAAGATAGTAGGTGAAGAAGGGGTTATGGTCTATTGATGAGATGTTGATGTGGTTGAAGAGGTTGGATGGGAAGGTGTCGAGGGTTGGTCAAGAGTGTCCTCAAGGAGAAGAGTGTCTTTCTCCATATAGCGGCGAATGACTGCCTTGAGGGCACAATAAGTCTCAGTATCATGTCCTGGTGTGCGATGGTATAAACAAATCTTTGTATCATCGAACCAAGACGGTTTTAACCCAAGGGGTTGGAATGGCTTGATGGCAGGAAGGGTAATGCTAGAAGTCTGCAAAAGTTGGCATAATATTAAAGCGTATGAACCTTCTAAGGGGTCCACGCTTGTTGATGCATGACGCGCTGGTGACTTCTGCTTGGGGGATGCTGAAGAAGGTTTTCGTACCACCTTTTGGGTTGGTGGTGTGGTGACAGGTGAAGACGGCACTTTCTTTGTGAGAGGTGCTGAATTTTTGAGAGGGGGTTGACTTGTGGTTGGCGAAGGAAGTAATGGAGGCAATTTGTGTTGGTTAAGAGTCAGAGTAGGAAGCACGCCGAATAGGGTAGAAGGATGAGGACCTAAGATGGAGGGTAATGTTGAGGGTGGAGGAGGGGTTCGCTGCTGTGGTTGGGCAGTCTTCTTTGACTTGGTTGGAAGACTACTTTTGGTCGAGGTTTGGTTTAAGTCAACCTTCACTTGCAGGTGAGTGAGGGTAGAGAGAGGATGAATTCCAAGTGGCTTGATTGGTTTGGATTGGGTAGATGCGGGTTTAGAAGTGGGGATTTGGTCTTTGTTTGGAGTCTTGGGCGATTCTGCCTTGGGAGGATTAGCAGCATGAGATGAAAGGGCACGAGAATGTTGAAGGACTTTAAGATGCTCCCACAATCCCCGATGCTCCACTTTCCTTGAAGGGCGAAGTTCTAATTTCTCCACTAGTCGAGAAAATGGTTGGGAGGATGTTGGATGAGGTTGGGATCCTTGAGAAGATGTGTTAGGTGTGGTAATAGTCTCGGACCCAAGGTGTGTGGGAGTTATAGCTGGATTGTCATTGGTTGAGGAAGATGGAGAGTCAGGTTCTTCTCTTGGTGGAGAAGGAACAGGAGAGTGTGACTCCTCAAGCGGGTAAAGGGCAGGAATTATGGTGCCCTCCACTTGTGGTCGAAGAGTGGGTAAGGTCAGGTCCTCCATAGGCAGAAGAAAAGAGGATGGTGAGACCAGTGGCATCGATAAGGTTGAGGCGTCCTCCAGGATGAGAGAGGTTGATGGAGAACTGACTGGGGAAAGAGGTTCATCCATACGTGATGGGCTGGTAGATGGGTTAACCTCTTGAGATTGGTTGGGGATGAAAGGTGAGACCGTATTGACCGTTCGAATATCATGTTCATGCGTGTTGTCAATTAAGGTCTGGACATTATTTTGGGTCGGTGGATGGTTGGGGAATGGTTGCTTGAATATGTCAATGCCCTAGTTTGGAGGTGCATTGGGATTATCTAGAATGAGCTCTCCCTTTTCAAGCATATCCTGGACTATGTTTTTGAAGGTTTTACAGTTTCCTGTGTCATGACCTTTGACACGGTGGAAATTGCAGAAGTCATTTTCCCTATACCACACAGGGATGGTGCGTGAGGGATCAAATTGTGGTGGTGGTTGAATTTGGGGAAGGTTGAGAATCCCCTGTTTAACAAGCTTTTCCAGTATAGACGCGTAAGATTCTCCAAGAGGAGTATATTGTCTTTGCACGTATCTCTATTGGAATTGACGAGTGGCACTCTGAGATGTGGATGGCTCAGGCTGATTGGATGAAGAGGATGACGGTCTAACGGCCACAGCGTTAGCTGAAGCTTTAGACTTAGGATTTGATGATGAAGGCTTAGAAGAAGAAGAATCATTAGTCTTAGAGTTGGGGTTCTTGCTCTGCAACTTGACTTTGTTCTCCTCGATGGCACGTAATTCAAGTTTACAGGCCATCGTGAAGGCTTTGTCAAAGGTACAGAAGGTCTGAACCCTTAAAGTGGAAGAAATGTGTTTGGCGCAAGCTCGAGAGAATAGTTCAATAAGCTCAGTTTGAGGTAAGGAAAAGGAGAGTTGATTGATAAGGCCTCTCCAACGAGCAACGAAGTCAGCTACTGATTCGTCCTCAAATTGACAGATAGTGTAAAGGTCTATGATCGAAACCTTTTTGGTAATGTTAATGGAGAAGTGGTCAAGAAAGAGCTGGGCCAATTGTGTAAATGAGAAGAGGGAATGACTAGCGATAGAGTTGTACCAGTTGAGCGTAGCACCAGAAAGGGACATGGGAAATGTACGCAAGAGTAATGCGTCCTCATGGGCAATAAGGTAGCAGGCATGTCTAAATGCCCGTAAGTGTTGCTGTGGGTCTTCCTTGCTTTGAAAGCGAGAAAATTTGGGAAGCTCCCACTGGTTGGGGTATGGTCTAATTGGAATGGAAGGATGAATAGGCTCATTGCAAATTTGCTCGTATGAGAGAGCATTGCGTGAGCCAGAAACGGAAGTCTCTAAGCTAAACATTTTATCCATCAGCATTTTGATGATATCTGCTAACGGATTGGTGGGTGGAGTGCCCCCTAGATTATAAGGCGCTTGAAAGATATTTGGAGGGGCGTATGATGTGGATGGTTGCATAGACACAACATATGGATAGCTGGTTATGGGAGCAAAAGTTAGAGCCAAGGGCACTTGTGTTATGGGGTTGGTTGGCACAAGTTGGATAGGAGCCGTCAAGGATGGTTGAGGCATGGTTATGCTTGTTGACGGGTAAACGGTTACTCTTGTATTTATTGGTGCAAGAGTAGGGGGAAGAGAGACTAGTAGGTTTTGGAAAGGTGTGGGGTTTGGTTGAGTGACTTGAGGTTGAGGGAGTACTGGAACCCCCATGGAGGTAGGTTTAGATGGAGAGACTACGTTCTGAAGGTAAGACACGATTGGGTTATTGGTGGAGGTGTTGTCTAATGGTTGAATGGTAGGGGCCGTTGATGTGATTCTTGTGTCAACTAAAGAAGTCGGCATCCCATAGATTGGGTTGCCTAGGGAGTCTCGTGTTTGGCTATTTGCGAGATAGTGTTGTAAGGCTTTGACGTTAAGGTCCAAAAATCGTGCAAAGTCTTGGTCCCCTTCTGGGACGATAGGATTTTGAGGCGGGGTTGGGCGAGTAGGAGTTCTTTCAGTCTTCGAGTTGAACTCCATTATAGGACTAGTTATAGATGGTGAAGGTGGAAGCGGTTGTTGGCTAGCATGGTCAAGAAGGGCCTTGGTTTGACTGCGTGTCAAAACCATTCAAGGCAAGAAAGGGTCAGGTTTTAGAAAATTGTGTTCTGTCAGTCTCAGAAAACCAGAATAGATCTTTAGACAGTCAGAAAGTTAGATTTTAAGCTTACTATTTTTGGAAAAAAGAAAATAGACAGAGACCGATGTCGGTGAAGAAGTCTGTCGATGTCGGTCAGGTGACAGATGCCGGTATAGAAAATTTGCCAACGTCGGTTACAGGACCGATGTCGGTTACTGTGTTTTCCAAAAACTCAAAAAAAAAGTTTTTGGAAATGGAGAAGACGTCCTTACCAACTCAAAAAAGACAGATAAAAATAGAGAATAAAATGATGACAGACACATCCTAGCGTTAAGTCCCTAGAAACAATTTTATTAAGATTGTGTGGCTTATGCCTTAATACGATGTTTGAGGAAGTTGACTGTAAGAAGGGTCCTAGAATAGGCAATCTAAAGATGGTTTCAGGTATGTTAAGGCACTCAAAAATCTGTATTAGCTTCCGTACAGGCCTGGTGCTAAGGAGCAAGCTCCCCTCACTTCACGATTCCAGTGGTTAGCTGGTTTCACTTAGCCAAAATATACTTTCACTATAGTTTAGACTCTGCCAGAGAACAGAGTTGGCTTTCCCCTTGGTGGTGAAATCCAAGTAGGATTGTCGAGTTGGGTAAGGTTGTCCGCTGGGTGATGAAATCCCAGTCGGGCCTTGTCTCAAGTGAGTTTGATGTTTTAGTGAGTGCACGTGGTCTGGTAGTGTAACATCAAGTGATCTACGGTTTATTCAATATGCTTTTTACTAATTACTAAGTGTGGACTAGAAAGATGCAAGAAAGCAAGAAATGAAATGCAATAAGTTTTAAAGCCCCAAAATCGAAATATTGAATTGGAATGAAAACAAGTTGGAGAAAGGGTTGAAGAAAATAATTTTCTTACTAGACTAAAAATGCAAGAAAAAGAAAGAAAGAGTTCTTTTTATTTCCTGCTTATGATGTTTTTTTTTAATTTTAGAAAAGAAGAAAGAGGTGAAGGTTAAGAAGCCTAATGCAACTTAAATGAACAAAGAAGAAAGGGAACCCAAGGAAGGCCCTAAAGGGGTCCCACCGGGCGTGCCAGAATGTTTCTATTCAAATTTTGTTTTAAGATTTCAAGGGAGAGAATTAAGAAACTTAAGAAAGAATGGTCAAGGCTTGATGTGTACCTAGATAAAGTCTGCACACCGTAATCTAGACGCTGTGAGTACTCCTCTTTGGCTGTGGAGGAATGACACCTGCAAAGAGAAGAAGCTTGGACAAAAGAAGGCGTTAAATAGACAAATGGTGGGTTGTCAAGCGAAAGCTTGATCCCAGAAGTATGAAAAATTCCTTAAGGGATATAAACCCACTAATCAACAGAAAGAAATGTCTGATAAATAGCTGAATAATGAAGAACTGAAAGTGATAAAAGATGGAAATGTAAAGGAGAAACAAAGACTTACTTGAAAGAAGCTGTCGGATTAATCACAGTCACCGGCGTCGGTAATCCTACCGGCGTCGGTTTGTGAAGGTGCCGACGTCGGTTAATATGCCGATGTTGGTTGGGGTAGTGACCGGCGTCGGTCAGGGCAAAGGTCTTTGGATGAAGTTTGGCTAAGTCTGTGGTCCGTGGACAGAGTTTGGTCAGGGTCTGGGTTTATTTAAATAGTCTGTGGACAGAGTCTAATCAGGGTTTTGGTCTGTGGACAAAGTTTTAGGCTTGGTTGAATGGTCTGGGGTCTGAGTCTGAGTCAGGTTAAATGGGCAGAATGTATGATCCGATAGAGGACAGAAGAAATAGGGAGGTGGATAAATCAAGATTTGGGTCTGGGTTGATTAACAGTCTGGTCCAGGGAGATATTATTTGAAAGCAAATAATTGAAAAGAGAACAAAAACACAGACAGTATACTTACTTGTGCCTTGTGGAAGGTGTGCTACCAATGATTCTTGTACCTACTGTTGATGTAGCTTGTATGGAGAACCTATTGCTGATGGAGAACCTGAAACAGTTGCTGCACCTAAGAGAGAAAGTGAGAGGCTTGACTGAGAGATTTTTCAGATTGACGGATAGTCCAAGCCTAGGATTCCTGATTTGCTTTCAGAGATTAGCTGATTTTTTATTTGGATCCTCAAAAGAGTTGGAAAGATTGGTTAAGTATAATCAACGTCGGCGATTCCGCCGGCGTCGGTCGACACTTGGCCGACGTCGGTGGGGTTAGAACGGGCAAAAAGAGCCACCAAGCCCATTTTTCATCCGCCAAGTGCCCTATCCGTTGGAGAATGCCGAGGGTTGGGCTAAATACGCACGAGAGTTTGTTAGGCGGTTAGAAAAATTAGGAATAGATCTTGAGTGAGTCATAGGATGGAGAATTAGTCCAAGGTGAGGTGTCCCAGGCGAGGTGTCATGGGTGAGGTGTCAAAGGAGGGAGGTTAATTCAAAATAAGTTAATTATTTTAAATTAGTAATTGTTAGGAATGGGTTAGGAATGAACTAAGGGGGAAAGTGACCAAGGGTTAGACACTTTTTAGGTGTCTACAATTTAATTAATATCAACACATTTTATTCAAAATATAAACATTAAAAACACCTTTAGACATTAAATGCTATGGGGCCTTTATCACTAATAATTTTATACCTTTGACATCAATGATAATATTTCCAACAATATCCCTCTTTGTCATTGATGGTAACCTCAAACTACCACATCCTTAAACTTGTATTGCACATGCCAACTTGCACATACTATCAACTAAAAAATATATAGTAACTCCCCCTTATTATAGTATTGTGTACCTGTTCCTATAACTATTCTTGTATGTATTTCTATAATTCTCCCCCTTTGACATTAATGGCAAAGGGTCTATCTTAGAGCTAACACTTAGTTTCCCCTCAATTGATGTTGATCCTCAATGGCAGGAAGTAAAAGAAATTACTTCTAACTTCTCTTGCAGATACTCAAATGTGTCCTTTGGTAGTGCCTTCATGAAAATATCTATAATCTATTTTGTAGTACTGATATATTCTAACTTAACCTATTGATCTATAACTTGATCTCTCAAAAAGTGATATCTAATATAAATATGTTTTATTCTTGAATGCATCACTAGATTTTTAGAAATATTAATAGCACTTGTGTTGTCACAAAAATATAGATAGGTCCATCATATTTTACCTTTATGTCTTCTAATTTTTTCTTCATCCAAAGCACTTAAGTACAACACAACACTACTAAAATATATTATGCTTCAGCTGCAAAAAATGATATTGAGTTCTACTTCTTGCTTAGCCATGATATTAAGCTATCACTAACAAAGAAAGATCATCCACTTGTACTCTTTCTATCATCCAAATAACCTACCCAATATAAATCTGTATAAACAACCAAAGTGAAATATCTACCTATGGAATACCACAATCTGTAATCCAATGTCCCCTTGATATATCTGAATATTCTCTTCACCAACTAAACATGACTCTCCTTTGAAGCTGCATGATATCTTTCAACCATGCTTAATGCATGCATGATGTCTAGCCTTGATACTGTCAAATATAAAAGACTACCAATCATAGATCTATACAAATATTGATCTACAATAGGTGAATCTTCATCCTTACTCACCTTGTTCCCTGTATCCATTGGTATGCCAACTAGTGCACAATCCTCAAAACCAATTTTTTTCAACATTTATTTGGTATATTTAAATTGAGATATGAAAATTCCTTTATCTAACTAAAATATTTGCAATCCTAAGAAAAATGACAATTATCTAAGTATAGACATCTCAAATTCTTGTCATCTTTTCAATGTTACCTCTAAATATTATGTCATCAACATAAACCACAACAATCAACTGATGCTCACCTTTTATTTTGATGTAGAGATTACTGTCAGTAAAACCTCTCTTGAAACCTTGATCTTTTAGGTACTTATCAAGCCTTACAAACCAATATTTGGGAGCTTGTTTCAATCCATATAGTGCTTTTTTTAATCTGCATATATAGCTACTATCATTTGAGAGAATAAATCCCTCAAGCTACTCAATGTAGACTTCCTCTTATAGCTTCCCATTTATAAAAGTAGACTTGACATCCATCTAAAACACTTTGAAAATTTTAAATACTGCATATGCAATAAAAATTCTAATAGCATGTAGCCTTACCACTAGTGAAAAAGTTTATTCAAAATCTATTCCCTCAATCTGAGCATATCCTTTACATAATAATTTTACTTTATTCCTGGTAACTTCACCATCTTCATTCAACTGATTTTTGTATACCCATTTTATTCCTATCACATTTTGATCTTTTGGTCTAGGCACTAATTCCCAAGTATCATTATTTTCTATCTAATTTAATTCTTCATCCATTGCTCTAACCCAATTCTCATAATGTCTAGCTTCTAAAAAAGTTCTAGGCTAAATTTTGGATAACAAAGAAAAATTAACTTGCTCAAATTCACTTACCATCATTCTTTTAGTATGAACTCTTTCATTTATGTTCTTGATGATTTCACTTTCATTATGATTTATTTAGACATATTTAGATGGGGTTTTGGTGTTCTTTTTCTCCTCATCTTCATCTAATTCTTCAAAATCTTCCTCTTTAATGATTTTAGGAGTGTCTACTAGATCACTAGCTCTTTGTGCTACATCTTCATCTATCTTGACACTTTCACTTTCAACTATCTTCTTGGTTATTTTGTTATAAAATTTATAAGCTTTAATTTTGCAAGAATATCCAAGAAATATACTTTCATATGTTCTAGATTCAAACTTACCCAATTTTTCATCGATTCTCTTTATGAAGCATATACTACTAAAATATCTTAAATAATCAACAGTAACTAGTTTATATTTCCATAACTCATAGGGAGTCTTGTCACTATTGAATTTCAATAATGCTCTATTCTAGATATGCACTATTGTGCCTACTAACTGTCTCCAATATTTATATGATATTTTGGATTCATTTAGCATTGTCCTTACCATCTCTTAAACTATTTTATTTTTTTCTCAACTATGCTATTTTTCTATAGATTTCTAGCTATTTAATAATGTATTTTTATCCCATGGTCTTCACAATACTCAATAAACTTATCTAACATGAATTTTCTTCCTCGATCTGATATCGGGAACTTGATCTTCAAACTAGTTTCATTCTCAACTAAAGTCTTGAATGTTTTGAATTGGCTAAAAGCTTTTAATTTTTCCTTCAAAAATATCATCCAAGTCATACATGTAAAATAATGAATAAGCAACATGAAGTATTTCTTAGCTTGAGTAATTTGAGTTCTAGTAGGTCTACACAGATCAGTGTGAACAAGCTCTAACATCTAAGTAGTCGAGTATTCTTTTGTCTTGAACCATCTTCTAACCTACTTCCCATGTTGACATGGTTCACAAAGCATATTAGAGGGCTTTATAATCTTTGAAATATCTTTAACTAATTGATTCTTACTAATGTTGACAAGATTGACAAAATTCATGTGTTCCATTCTCCTATGCCATAGCCAACTTTCCTCAACCTGACTTAAACAACATATTTGACCTTTGATATCAAATAACATGTATAAATTATTGCCTATCCTATGAACATCTACAATCAACACATCTGAATCTTTTCTCCTAATTTCACAACCTTATACATAAAATTTTAATGTGTGTCCTTGATCATATATTTGAATTATACTCAACAGATTATGCTAAGACCTTTTACACACTAAACATTTTCAGTCTTAGTTCTATTATTATCCAAACTTAATGTACCTTTTTTGGATATTATAGCAGTGGCATTATCTCCAGCTTTTACTATCCCACCATTGATCTTCTTCAGAGTTATGCACTTGCTTTTGTCTCTTATCATGTGCCTTGAACATATGCTATCAATGGCCCATGGATTTTATTCATTTCTTCAATGCAAAGTTGTCTGAACTAACATAGACTTTTCAAGTTGTTTCTTCTACCATGAACCTATCTAAACTTTCTTCTTAATAAATGGATCCTTGAAACTTTGATCCTTATTGATTGACTTGAACATGCTTCTATAATACCAAGCTATGTGTCTAAAATTATTACACTTGTAACATACTATGGCTTTTTCATCAATGCTTGATAGAGGATCAAAATAATTATGGCTTCTACTCGACTCTGCATGAGTTTCCTTCTCCTTTTTCTAAAATTGCTAGCTCTTTTCTGACAGTCTATTTTCTTATGACCATAACCATTACAATAAAAACAATAACCATGAAAGTAGAACCTATTTTGATTTGTGTATCTTTAACCTAGTTATCTTTTCTAGCTCTATTCCTTCCATCCTTCTTTGTTTGAATTGTCCTCTGCATTCTTAACTTCTTCCCTTTTTATTTATTCTTTTGTAAGAGCTTCAACATAGCTCTTTTTATTTTCAAATCTGATACCTATCTTATATGATATTGATTTTTTACTTTCTAATATCTCATTCAACATGTTGGTGTTATTCTCAAATTTTGAATCATTTGCTACTCTATCATTGACTACTTTATTAGTTTTCTCAATATCTTATTTTAAAGAGGAAATTTTAACTACATTTCACATTCTTCACTTACTTTTTTCAATTGAGCTATTAGATCTTCTTCAATATTTTTGGCTTTTTCAATGTGTGATTATAGATCTTAAATTATTTTCTTTGATTCCTTTTCATTTTTCTTGATCTGGAGCTTCAATCTTTGATTCTTCTTCTCAAGATCTTTTACTTCTTCTTTGATTTTGTTTCATCATAGTGGTCTACATCTTCTTTTTACCTCATTAACACTTCATATGGATCTATCAAGGCTTGATATTCATACCATAACCTTAAATAGATGTCAAATGGTTTCATCTTCTCCATGAAAGCATTTTATTACCCTGCTCAGCCACCTATATGTAGATGCTTTGGTGCACAACAGTGGGTTGTAGATAAGTAATATGAAACTATTCATGCAAATGAACTTTATATGTTCTCCTCAATCATGCCACTATACTTATAACAATATTAAGAGTTTAGAACCATATTAGGCCTTACACCTATCAACATGATGTCATCAATGGATACTATAGATGTGCATTCAATTGAAACTGGTCAATGAGTATGAAATAAAACAATAGCATGGAGAAAAGGCCTCATGGTAGTTCAAACTTATTATCCACCTTCCAAATGTATGATTGAAAACAATATCATCTTGAGATAAGCTTAAAGCATTCCTTCCAACATGAAAATCATCTACAAACTTTTGGAATAGAGTAAATAGGATATCTAATGATTGTCTTGGCATGGTGATTGAGCTTGTGAACTCAATTGCATATTTAGGCTTTTGGAGTGACTATTTGGAGTTAGATTTAGAATTGAAGATGAAGTTAAAACATATATATTCAATAAAACATCACTTCACTTTGCTTGGAACCATAACATATAATAAACCTTTATCACTCTGAGAACATGACTATAATTTTACCCCTTCATACCTCATTGCAAACTAAGTTAGTTGACTCATAAAATCAAATTCAAGTGTGAAACCAAGCATAGACACCATTATAGGTGAGATTAAACATCATATGGAACCAAACTCAACAAATGATTCATATAGAATTTCTCAAACCAAGACAAAACCTGTAGGGTACATAGATTAGCCTACAAATTTGCATTGTTAACTTCAGAAGGATGGTTTATGAAGCATAGACCATAATTAATAAAAATTATTATATTAAAATTAAGGTATATAATTTTAATTTAACCTACTCAATTCATTTTAGTTTAAACTTCATGAGCTATTTGTACCAAGCAAAAACTTGAAGGTCACTTCAACTTGCCAAAAAGGGTGAAAATGAAGCAAAATAATTTTGAGAAAGAAATATCATTTCATGATCAATCCAACATGGATTATATTTGAAGGAGATGAAATTACATCCCCTGACCCTATCCCACATGGCACACTTCTCAAAGAGGCCATATATGTGCCATTTTCTCTCTTTTGCTAAAAAAACTACACTTTCTTCTACATAACCTACCATATTTTAATTTTGTCAATTAATTAAGACTTATAGTGACACATGGGGTATGACATAATCTTTTAACACCTTCACATTTCCAAAGAAACCTATAAAAAGCATTAAATGCACCTTTTTGAGCCCTAAAATGACTCAAAATGATAAATAGACATAAAAACTAATTGACCAAAGCTAATATAACATTTATTGACATATAATGAAATACAATACACCCCATGAAACTCATATTAAACCAATTATATACCTATAAAAATAATTTTTTACCTAGAAGTGCCCCAATTTGACTTAAAAGTCAAATTTGGTCAATAAATTGGTGATTCATAAGGGTAGTATGCCTGTTATACTAACTAGACCAAGAGCCTTATCAGTATATTGGGATTAGGAGTCATCTAAATTCTAAGATAAATAAGGATAACCTTTGACCATTGACCAAGACAAGACAAATAAAGACTACCTCAACCACATAAATCAAAGAGACACACAAAACAAGACAACAAACACATGCATGTGCTCAGTGCACTTAAGGGAATTAGAAAATAACCTATTATGCACAACTAGCAACTAAACATACATCCTTCCTAGGATAAAAATAAAAAATTCTTGAATCATCTTCATGGTGAGATGAAACATAGTGCCAAGAATAGTTCTCATTTGATTGAATGCTTTGTTGATTAGATCTATTCCTTGACACTTCACTTGATTTGATCCTAAGTAGATCATCTTCAAATATGTCTTCAATGTAGATATATTCCTCTTGAACATGTCACATACTTCATACTTCTACCTAGTCTTCATCTCATGATCAACTTGTATCTCTTTAGTAGGCATGGCTTCAGAAGGAGTAGTTTCATGCTCCTTGGAAGATTGAGGCTAATAGGATCTTGTTCCATATTTCAAGAGCTAATGTGTTCCTCCCAAATTATTGAGAGGATGATATCCCATATTGATGACTTCAAACATGTCATCATCAAATTCATATGTTTCTTGAAAGGATATATTTTAAAGGATTCTTTTCCTTTGCATACTTACTTGAGTACCAAAGTTGCCTTCTCCATCTTTGACCATATCATAGTTTCCTTGAAGAGGAGTATAACCTAGTCCAATAACCTCAAACAAGTAATCCAAATTCTAATTAAGAACTTTTCCTTATCCATTCATGGTATCTTACAAAGTGATGAAATAGTTAATGATCATTTCTTCTTCTTTAAAAAAGTGAAGACATCCTTCCTCATCAACCCAATCTGAAATCTTCACACAAGAAGTCACCTCTTCTTCATATTTGATTAGATCATCAAGAGATAAGTCCTCTATCTTGGTCTCATGAGACTCTCCAAAGACTACCACTTCTTCAAATGTGTCTTAAAATTGTTCTCCATCCTTGATAGCACATTCCACTTCAAATATGGAGGCAAAAACTTATAAATTGTCCTTTTATTCACCAAGTGGAGTCCCTATGGTAATCTCTTCCTCATAATCACTCATAATGTCTTTTTTATTGGCCATGAATTGAGCTTGTTCTTATTCACTTGCTATTATAAAGATATGCTCTTCTTCTAAGATTTCCTCTTTGCCACAAGGAAAGCATTCTTCATTATCAAGCAAACAAGGAGATTCAACATAAGAACCTACCTCTTATTCATCACTTAAGACCTCTTGAGGGTTTTCAAATTAAAATTTAGCTATCATAATCTGATCTTGTTTATCAAGGGCTATAATATCTTCAACCTCCTTCATGGTGATGCCAAGACTAGGCATCTTGAAATCTAGTGACCTAGTCTAATGAGGCTACCAAGGATTTTCATTCTCTTCAAGTAGAAATTCTGAATTTCCTCAACTAGTTGCTCTTCTTTAGGTTCCCACACCATAGGTCCATCAAGGTAAAGGGTGATGGGATGAGGAAAAAAGTAACTTGTTGGTAGAGGTGGAACATAGGGCTCAAAATTAGATTGGGAACTCTCTTGAAGGAGGTTATATGGGGTGTGTTTAGGCATATGATCTTCTTTTGGGTCTAAACCTTCCATCTCACCTTGACTTAGCAATTTAATCTTTACCTCTGACTTCTCTATTTTCTTGGATGGGTTCTCTTGGAAAATATTTTCTTGGATTTCATAGGAATCATCATGAGAAGGAGTACAAGAGGGTTGACATGGAACACAAGGAGCTCCTTTAACTTCACACTTTTTATCAATTCTTTTCTCCTCATTTTTCCCCATGATTCTATTACCTTACTCTAGCTTGGGATCTTGGGATTATAAATATTTTCTTGAGGGAAGGTGAGAGGGGTTTTTATAAGATCAAGATTCTTCTAAAATTCAAACTCTTTTTAAATAATCTTCTCTTCTTTCTTTCCCCATGAATCCACTAACTTATTCTAGCTTAGAATGTTAGGATTATGAGTATCTTTTTGAGGTGGTGGGGATGCAATGTGAGAGGGAAATGAGGGATTGAAATCCAATTCTTTTGTTTCCATCATGGATTACTATATATTCATGTTATCCAACTCAATATTCCTATCAATATTAGCTTCAAACACAAGGTTTCTCTTTTCAACTCTCTCCTCCAATTGATTCAAAAAAGGATGAATTTGATAGGCTTGATTTGGCTCATGAGTAGGGGTTACATATGGCTGATAGGAAACTTGAGGAGGTGGATATTAAGGCTGATATATTTGGTGATGTTGCCTTTTATGAGTTATTATTTTATCCTCTAAGGATGCAATCAAACCACTCACATCTAGCATCTCACTTGTGAGCCTTTTCCCATTGGCTCTCTCAAAAGGTGCCCACGCTCTCTTGACTAACTCTAATGCATTTCTCACTTGATGGATGGAATTATTAGTAACTTTTTGGCCACATAACCTAAGAGTATCAAGCTAAAAAATTTACCTCTCATAGCTCAAAAGAGTCTTCTTGAAGGTGGAAATGGATGGAGTTGGGAAAGGACTAGGTTGACTAGGAGGAGCAAGACATTGAGAGGGATGGTTATAGGATTGATATACTTCAAAAATATGCTAATAATGGCCATGTGGGAGTTGATATGGATCATAAAAAGACTATTAAGGATCACACCAAGGCTTATTAATAACTTTCTCATATTGGTAGGGAAATCCATAAGCTTGGAAGGTCTCACCAACTTATGTGAAATTTTACTCAACACCAAGGCCAGCCATGAAACTTCATTAGGAAAAAAGAACACAAAATAAAATATGTTACAATAAATACTCAAAGGATAACCTATACTACTTAACCAACTGATGTATCTTTAGAGTCACCATTGATGCTTTGATAGAGGCCTCTAAAGGCTGATTGTTGATAGATAACACCAAAAATATCTCAACTTCTTGGACCAAGAATCCCATCGGGCATTGAAAAACTATTGTCATTTGGATATGCACCCTTTGAGGAGATGAAAATATCTCCTCATCCAAGTGGAATAATGAAAACACCTCTAGGCTCATGGGTAGCTTAAGGATGAGGTGAATCTCTAGATAAGGCTAGCTCCCTTGATGTACCACTTTGGATTTGAACTAAAACTAAACTTTAGTGGGTGAAAAGGGATAGATAAAACTAAAAATAAACTAACATAAGGGAGGTGATACACCAAATATGTTTTTGACATCCAACCATATGCATATTACACTTGAAATCAAGTTTCAAACTAAACATACACTTCTACAATATTCAACTTCCACATCAATGTTACATTGTGGCATTATAGATGAATGTGAAAAGCTAGGAGGACTAGAAAATAGGCCTTAAATGGAACTAATGGAAATATTAACTCACTTAATCTTTTATATCTCTTAAAACACTTCACACGCCCTATAAGAAGAAGATTTCCAACTGTAAATAAGGTGAAAGAATGAGATCACATGTTAGGAATACATAATCTTCACTAAATAAGATTCATCATCCAAGTATAAAAAAATTATGAAAAGTCATGGAAGAGGTAAAAAATAGTATTATTATTGATGAAAAGGTATGAAAATGAGTATGGATTCCCCATACTCAAGTGGAGCATAGAATACAATGGCTAAAATGGCTAGTTCTTATAGAACATGAGAGAGAGAGGAGAAGAGAGAATTATAAGGGTCATAAGGACACTTAAGTTGAGATAATTAGTTAATTTTTAATGTGAAGAGGATGTGGGACAAACCATTCAATTTTAGGAGCTAAAATTATCAATCCAAGTCATAAACCTTCATGAAAATTGGCAAAAACTCCTTATTCTTGTTCAAAAAACTGCCTTCATGATTTGGACCTATTTGAACGTCTCATAACTGATTATAATCAGGTCCAATGATTGTAATGGAAGGGGATAATATCATTCAGGGCTCTCCATGCATTGATTACATGCTTGGTCCTTTGAAAACTTTATAAAGTGACCCATCATCATCTACTAGCCAAAAAACACTCCATGCACCTTACACACTTGGCTTCCAAAAAGGCATAATATTTACATGAAAATACATAAAAGGAAATGTGTAACATGTGTAAATTACCTCCATGGACTTATAATCATCAAGGACACCGTAAAATCACCCCACTTGAAGATCTCCACCCTTCTCACTAGCTTGTTTAATAAGTCAATTTTGATTAGTTGAGTTGAACGACCTAGTTGAGACACTTAAGAATATTTTAAATGCATTAAATTTACATAAGTAGTTATATTAAGTCTTAATATTCCCTCCCATGTTATTGGCATCTCTTGAAACCTCATACAACCTACAAAACACATAAAATTAGTGAGAAAAACCCTATTTTTTCCCCCATCCGTATAGGTCCATACAAACAAAAAGTATGGGAGGGAGATTGAGTGAGTCATTTTAAAATTAAAATATGTTTCATGAGAAAACTATTACATTTGACTAGCTATCCAATTCCATCTTCTCAAACTGGTCTCTGTAAGGGTTTTAGATTATTTTCACTCTTAAGGTTGGTTCATAAATATCTAATGTCTAACCTGCCAAAAAATCCCACAAATTCATATTTAAAGACCCCTACGAGCTTCCCATAACTCATTTGGAAACCATGAAAATCATCATAAAAGGTATGATCATTCAAAGTTCTCCTCTCGAGCTCTTTCCTCTATTTGTATAGGCCTAACATTGGTTTTAAGCCAAATTTGACTCTCCTGAATATTTATCTACAATTTTAAAGATGAAACACACCTATGGTGATCTTATTAACATGTTTAAATATGTTTTAACCTGTATCTAATGATATAAGTATGACTAACTCCTCATTAGGCCTTAGGCTTGAACCTTGCTCTTCAGGCTTGACTGCATACTTGGTGGTTTAGAGTACCATGTTTATTTTAATCCCTTTGAATAAGGATTTCCATGATTTATTATATATTTTAAAACTTCTCACACCTTTTTAAAAAGTTCCCTTAGCCTCTAGTTCATCTTTTTTTCACCTTCTTTAAGATTGTCAGGGTTTGTGCATAGGGAAAGTGCTCTATGTATGAGATAAAATAGAGGTAACTTCCACTATTAGGTCAAATAATATAAATATTTAAAATGTTTCCATAGGTCATATATGTGATATAAACCAAAAACAAGCTCTTTATTGGGTCAATATACCCCTTAACCCCTTCAAATCTCAAGACAGACTCCTAGGAGGAGACTGTATGCTAGGTTCTAGAAGAATGACTGAGTATTTCATGTTTAGAGCTCCCTTAATTGTTCTATTAATTACATAATAGCTACAAGGACCTTTTGAGGTCATGTATTTCATGATGAGTGTCTTGAGTTTTTTAATTACCTCAACTCTCTTCTTAAGCAAGTTCATCACTCTAACTTCAATTAATACCCAAGGCTACAAAATGATTGTTGTAGGTTTACATAGGGTTTTGAGATGGTTAGTATGCCTTATTTAAATTTTTTTAAGTTCATGAAGTTAATTATTATTCTCATAGAGGTAGTCACTTGATTGTATTATCATTTTAACCTCCCATTTGCTTTCACATATGCCTTTAGTTATAACTGAGTCCATTATTTCTTGACTGAGACACATGCCCTTTGGGGCCTATTGTAGGTTACATATGATTTATCTAGATCACATCATAACCATGGAGAAAGTGTATAAATGTTTAAATCATCATTATAACCCTTTAATCATCTTACATTCACTTTAGACTCACTTGATCAAGTTTTCCTTAGAGGACTGAGAACTCTGCCTACCCCTGCCTTTGGGTGCATTTTATAAGAATTAGACCTTCAATCATGGTTCTCCAAGATCCTATTTAGATTTACATAGTCATCATCTAAATCATATAGACTTAAACATATTATGTTTATATTTTTCAACCATGAAAACACCATGTCATGGCTCATTGTCTGCTATAGTCACAGTTGACTGTACCTTTTACCTTGGAGAGGGTCACTTTTAGGTTGAAATGGGTTTGCAAGATCATCATTTTGATCATTAATATACTTTAAACTTTTGAGAAAGATTCTAATCAATTTCAAAACATAAAACATACTATTAACCCTCATATACTATAAGAGAGAAACAACTTTTTCAAAATTGTAACTTATAATGGTTGTAGGTGTACATTCCTTGCTAGAAAGACCTCTATAGGTATGTGTGGGAATTCCAAACATAGCCTATAAATATTATCTTAATGGTATATATGATAATGGCGTGATTTTTACTTCATAAGGATATTAAAATCATGAGAACATGTTTTATTATCTCCTTGAATGTTAAGGCCACTTTATCTCTTCTAACCCTGTAGATAGACTACTTGAATTTAGTGGTTCAAGAGGTATCTTTGGGTCTTTTAACAACCACTTTCCCTTGATTTTATGACCACCATTATTGGCATGTAGACTCTCTATGATAGGGTTTATGAAATTTGATAGGCTAAATGTCTTAAATACCTTTACCACCATGTTTTAAGATGATCACAAAAAGCTCCATGACCTCTATTTTGGCAATTTAGGGAAAGATTCCCAGAACTAGGTCCTTACTTGATCATATTGGTTTACATCATATTTTTGCCTCATTGACACTTCATATGGATCTATCAAGGCTTGATATTCATACCAAAGCCTCAAATAGGTGTCAAATGGTTTCATATTCTCCATGAAAGCATTTTATTACCCTGCTTAGCCACTTGTAGGTGGATGCTTTGGTGCATAATAGTGGGTTGTAGATAAGAAATATGAAACTATTCATGGAAATGAACTTTATATGTTATTCTTAATCATGACACTACACTTGTATTAATATTAAAATTTTATAACCATGTCAGGCCTTACACCTATCAACATGATGTCATCAATGGCTACTGTAGATGTGCATTCAACTGAAAGTGGTTAGTGAGTATGAAATGGAACAATAGCATAGAGAAAAGTCCTCATGGAAGTTCAAACTTATTATACACCTTCCAAATTTATGATGGACAATAAGATCATCCTGAGACAAGCTTCAAGCATTCCTTCCAACATGAAAATCATTTGTAAACCTCTAGAATAGGGTAGGTAGGATATCTAATGATTATTTTGGCATGGTGATTAAGCTTATGAACTCACTTACATCTTTAAGATTTTGGAGTTATGTTTAGAATTTAAAATGAAGTTAAAACATCTATAGGCAATAAAACATCACTTCACTTCCCTTTGAACCATAACATAGAAGAAACCTTCAGCACTCTGAGAGCATGACTACAATTATACCCCTTCATACCTCCTTGCAAATTGAGTTAGTTGATTCATCAAATTAACTTCAATTTTGAAACCAAAAATATAAAAAATTATATGGGATATTAAACATCTTCTAGAACTAAACTCAACAACTTATTCATACGTAATTACTCAAACCAAGACAAAACCTATAGGGTACACATATTAACAGGCAGATTTACAAAATCAACTTCATGAGGATGGTTCATGAAGCACAAGCCACCATTCATAAACAATATCATATGAAAATGAAGGTATATAATTTTAATTTAACCTACCTAAGGCGTTTGATCTGAAACTTCACAAGTTGTATGTACCAAGCAAAAACCTAAAGGTCACTTCAGCTTATCAAGAAGGGTGAAAATGGAGCAGAATGGTTTCGAGTAAGAAATAGCATTTTTAGATCAATCCAAGCATGGTGTTGAGCTGAGGGAGATGAAAATACATCCAATAACCCTATCCCATATGGAACACTTCCCAAGGAGGCCATACAAGTGCCATTTTTTCTCTTTTGCTCTAGAAAATTACCCTTTCTTCTGCATAACCTACCATATTTCAATTTTGTTAGTTAGTTAAGACTTATAGTGACACATGGGGAATGAAATCATCTTTTGAAACCTTAAAATTTCCAAATAAACCCATAAAAATAATTAAATGCACCTTTTTGACCCCTAAAATGACTCAAAATGATAAATAGACATAAAAACTAATTAACCAAAGCCAAAATAACATTGATTGACATCAAATGAAATATAATACTGACACTCATATTACACCTCATATAGACCTATAAAAACAATTTTTTACTTATAGGTGCCCTAATTTGACTTAAAAGTCAAATTTGGTCAACAAATTAGTGACTCATAGGGGTAGTATGCCTGCTATACTAACTAGACTAGTAGCCTTATCAATCCATTGAGCGTAGGAGTCATCTATAGTCTAAAACAAACAAAGAGAACCTTTGAAAATTGAACAAGACAAGACAACTAAAGACTACCTCAACCACACAAAGCAAAGAGACACAAAACAAGACAAAAAACACACACATGTGCTCAGAGCAATTAGGGGAATCAGAAAATAACCTATTACACATAACTAGAAACTAAGCATACCTCCTTCCTAGGATCAAAAGGAAAACTTCTTAAATAATCTTCATGGTGAGTTGAAACATAGTGCTAAGCATGTTTCTCCTTAGATTGAATACTTTGTGAATCAGACCTATTCCTTAGCACTTCACTTGATTTGATCCCAAGTAGATCATCTTCAAATAGGTCTCCAATGTAGATAACTTCCTCTTGAACATGTTCACATACTTCATACCACTACCCAAACTTCATCTCATGATCAACTTGTATATCTTTAGTTGGCATGACTTTAAGGGAAAGCTATCAGGGGTCTTGAACAATGAATTTGTGGGATTTGTTGGTAGGTTAGACATCAGATCTTTATGAACCAACCTTAAGAGTGAAAACAAGCTAAAACCCTTGTTAAACCCTTACAGAGACCAGTTTGATAAGATGGAGTTGGATATCTAGTCAAATGGAATAGTTTACTCATGAAACCTATTATAAGTTGCATATGAATCACTCATGCTCCCTCCCATACTTTTTCTTTGTATAGATGGGGGTAGAAACAAGGTTTTTCTCTTTATTTTGCATGTTTTTTAGGTTATAGGAGGTTTCAAGAGATGCCAATCATATGGGATGGAATATTAAGACTTAATATAACTCCCTATGTCAATTTAATGCCTTTAAAATATTCTTAAATGTCTCAACTATGTCCTTCAACTCAACTAGTCAAAATTGGCCTATTGGATAAGCTAGTGAAAAGGGTGGAGATCTTCAAGTGGGGTGATTTTAAGGTGTCCCTGATGCTTCTAAGGCCATGGAGGGACTTGATACATGTCACCCACTACCTTGTATATATTTTCATGGAGACTTATGTGTTTTTGGAATCCAAGTGTTCAGGGTACATAAAAGGAGTGTTTTTTAGACAACAGATGATGATGGGTCACTTTTAGAAGTTTTCAGAGGACCATGCATGAATATCTATTTAGTAGGAATGGATTTAGTTTTTTCCTTGTGGAAAATAAGAAATCTTGGAATAAGATCTTATATTGATCAGAGCAAGTGAAGAAGAACAAGATCAATTCATGGTTGATCAAAAAAACCTTATGAGTGATTATGAGGAAGATATTACCATAAGGACTCCCGTTGGTGAAAAAAAGGAAAATTTACAAGAATTTGCCTCCATATTTGAAGTGGAATGTGTTATCAAGGATAGAGAACACTTTTAAGACACCTTTCAAGAAGTGGTAGTATTTGGAGGGTCTCATAATCCCAAGATAGAGGAATTATCACTTGATGATCTGATTAAAGATGAAGAAGAGGTGACTTATTGTGTGAATATTTTAGATTGGGTTGATGAGGAAGGATGTCTTCACTTTTTTAAAGAATAAGAAATGATCATTAACTCTTTCATCACTTTTTAAGATACCATGGATTGACAAGGAAAAGTTCTTAATCAACCTTTGGATGACTTGTTTGAAGTTATTAGAGTAGGTTATACTCCTCTTCAAGGAGGCTATGATCTGGTCAAATATGGAGAAGGCAACTTAGGCACTCAATTAAGTATGAAAATGAAAAGAATCCTTTCAAATATGTCTTTTCAAGAAACATATGGATTTGATGATTACATATGTGAAGTCATCAAGATGGGATATCATCATCTCAATTAGTTGGGAGAAACACATGAGATCTTGAAATATGGAACAAGATCCTATTGTCCTAAATATTCTAAGGAACATGAAGCTACTCCTCTTGAATCCATGCCTACTAAAGAGATACAAGATGATCATGATATGAAGAGTGGGTAGAAGTATGAAGTATGTGAACATGTTCAAGAGGAATATATCTACATTGGAGACCTATTTGAATATGATATACTTGGGATTAAATCAAGTGAAGTGACAAGGAATAGGTTTGATCCAAAAAGAATTAAATCAAAGGAGAAACATGCTTGGCACTATATTTCATCTAATCATGAAGATGATTTAAGAATTTTTCCTTTTGATCCTCGGAAGGATGTATGTTTTCTTAGTATTTTTCCTTTTGCTTTGTGTGGTTGAAGTAGTCTTTAGTTATATTTTATTGGTAAATGGTCAAAGGTTTTCCTTATTTGTATCAAAATTTAGATGACTCCCAAGCCCAATAGACTATCAATGCTGCTGGTCTAGTTAGTATAGTAGGCATACTACCCCTATGAGTCACCAATTTGTTGAGCAAATTTGACTTTTAAGTCAAATTAGGGAACCTATAAATAAAAAAATTATTTTTATAGGTCTATAAGGTGTGTAATATGAGTTTCATGGGGTGTATTATAGTTCATTTGATGTTAATACATGTTATATTAGCTTTGGTCAATTAGTTTTTATGTTCATTTATCATTTTGAATCATTTTAGGGGTCAAAAAGGTGCATTTAATTCTTTGTATTGGTTTCTTGGGAAATATTAATGTGTAAAAATATGATTTCATTCACTTTGTGTCACTATAAGTCTTAATTAATTGACAAAATTGAAATATTGCAGGTTATGTAGAAAAAGGGTAGTTTTCTTGAGCAAAAGAGAGAAAATGGCACTTGTATGGCCTCCTTGGGAAGTGTGCCATGTGGGATAGGTTAAAGGGATGTAATTTCATATATTTTAGATAAAATACATGATTTTATTGATCTTTAAATGATATTTCTTGCTCAAAATTAGTTTGATCCATTTTTACCTTTCTTGACAATCTCAAGTTACCTTCAGGTTTTTGCTCGGTACAGACAACTCATGAAGTTTCAGATCAAATGCCTTGGGGAGGTTGAATTAAAATTAGATACATTAATTTTAATGTAATAATTTTTATTAATTGTGGCTTGTACTTAATTAACCATTCTCATGAATTTGATTGTGCAAATCTGCCTACTAATCTATGTACCTTGTAAGTTTTATCTTTATTTAAAAAAATTCATATGAATAACTTACTTATTTTGGTTCCTAGGATGTTTAATATCCCCTTTAATGTTTTATATTATTTTTTTCACACTTAAATTTTATTTTATGAGTCAACCAATTCAATTTTTAAGGAGGCATGAAGGGGTACAATTACAGTCATATTTTCATAGTGCTAAACGGTTTATTTTGTGTTATGGTTCCAATGGAAGTGAAGTTATGTTTTATTACATATATATGTTTTACCTTCATCTAAAATTATAAATCTAACTCCAAATAGTCTATTTAAAAGCCTAAATATGCAAGTGAGTTCACAAGCTCAATCACCATGCCAAACCAATCATTAGATATCCTATCTACCCTATTTTAGAGGCTTGCAGATGATTTTCACATTGGAAGGAATGATTTAATATTATCTCAGGATGCTCTTGTTATCAATAATACATTTGGAAGGTTGATAATAATATTTAACTACCATGAGGCCTTTTCTTTGTGTTATTGTTCTATTTCATACTCACTGACCACTTTCAATTGAATGCACATCTACATTAGCCATTTATGATGTCATGTTGATAGGTGTAAGGCCTGATATGGTTATAAACTCTTAATATTACTAAAAGTGTAGTTTCATGATTGATGAGAAAATATAAAGTTCATTTTCATGAATAGTTTCATATTAATTATCTACAACCCATTGTTATGCACCATAGCATCCACCTACAAGTGGCTGAGCAGGGTAATAAAATGATTTCATGGAGAAGATGAAACAATTTGAAACATATTTGAGGTTTTGGTATGAATATAAATCCTTTAAATATCCATATGAAGTGTTAATTAGGCAAAAAGAGGATGTAGACCACTATGATCAAGCAAGGACTGAGTTCTAGGAATCTTTCCCTAAATTGCCAAAATAGAGGTCATGGAGCTTGTTGTGATCATCTTAAAAAATGGTGGTAAAGGTATTTAATACATATATCCTAGTAAATCTCATATCCCCTAGCATAAAGAGTCTTCATACCAATAATGGTGGTCAAAAAATAAAGTGAAAGAAGTTGTTAAAAGACCCAAAGATACCTCTTAAACTACTAAATTCAAGCAATCTACCTATAGGGTTTGAAGAGATAAAGTGGCCTTAACATTCAAGGATATAATAATTCATGTTATCATGATTTAAATGTCCTTATGAATTTAAAATCACACCATGATCATAGAGACCATTAAGATAACATTGATAGGTTATGTTTGGAAGTCCCACACATACCTACAAAGGTCCTTCTAGCAAGGAATGTGCACCTGCAGTCATTATAAGTTAAAATTTTGAAAATTTTGTTTCTCTCTTGAATTATATGAGGGTTAAGAGTATGTTTTATGATTTAAAATTTATTGTAATCTTTCTCAAAAGTTTCAAGTATATTAATGATCAAAATGATGATCTTACAAACCCATTTCAAGCTACAAGTGACACTCTCCAAGGTAAAAGGTACAATCAACTGTTACTATAGCAAACAATGAGCCAAGGATGAGATAGAGGATAAGGTAAATTTGGTGAAAGGTGTTAGATGTTGTAAAATATCTAATAAATCATGGAAATCCTTATTCAAAGGGATTAAAATCAACATGGTGCTTTAAACCACCAGGTATGCAGCAAGCCCAAAGAGAAAGGTTCAAGCCTAAGGCCTAATGAGGAGTCAGTTATACTTATAGCATTAGATACATGTTAAAAAATATTATAACATGTTCATAAGGTTACTACATGTGTGTTTCATATAAAAAAATTTAGAGAAAGCTTTAGGATATTCAAATTTGGATTGAAACCAATGTTAGGCCTGTGCAAATAGAGGAAATAGCATGATAGGAGAACTTTCAATGATCACACCTTTCATGATGATTTGCATGGTTTAAAAATGAGTTAGAGGAAGCTAGAAGGGTTATTTAACAATGAATTTATGGTATTTTTTGGTAGGTTGGATGTCTATCTTTATGAACCAACCTTAACAGTGAAAACAAGCTAAAACCCTTGTTAAACCCTTGTAGAGACTAGTTTGGGAAGATGGAGTTGGATAGTTATTCAAATGGAATAGTTTTCTCATGAAATCTATTGGATTTTTATAGGACTCACTAAATCTTTATCCCATGCTTTTTGTCTATATGGACCTAAATGGATGGGGGCAAAAATAGGGTTTTTCTCATTGTCTTATGTGTTTTAGAGGTTGTAGGAGGTTTCAAGAGATGAAAATTACATGGGATGGAATATTAAGACTTAATATAACTCCCTATGTCAATTTAATTCCTTAAAAATATTATTTAGTGTCTCAAATAGGTCCTTCAACTTAGCCAATCAAAACTAGCCTATTGGACAAACTAGTGAGAAGGGTGGATATCTTCAAGTTAGGTGATTTTAATGTGTCTCTGATGATTCTAAGGCCATGGAGGTACTTGAGACATGTCAAACACTAATTTTTATGTATTTTCATGGAAAAATTATGCCTTTTTCGAAGCTAAGTGTGTAGGGTACATGAAAGGAGTGTTTTTTGGATAGTAGATGATGATGGGTCACTTTTAGAACTTATTAGAGGAACATGAATGCTACTAATGCATGAAGAGGAATGTATAAGAACCTCCCCTTCCATTTAAATCATTATACCTTCTCCTAATAAGTTATGAGATGTTTAAAAAGGTCCAAATTATGAAATCAATTTTTTGAACAAGAATAAGGAGTTTTTGCCACTTTTCATGAAGGTTTATGACTTGGATTGACATTTGTAGCTCTTGAAATTGCATGGTTAATCCCATATCCTCTTAACATGAAAAGTATCTTTATGACCCTTGTACTTCTCTCTTCTCCTATCTCTCTCAATTTTTATAAGAACTAGCCATTTTAGCCATTGTATTCTATGCTCCACCTGAGTATGGTGAAGCACTACTAATTTGTATACATTTTGATCAATAAGAATACTATTTTTTACCTCTTTCATGATTGTTCATAAGTGTGTAATACTTGGATGATGAATCTTGTTTAGTGAAGACTATGGATTCTTAAGATGTGATCTCATTCTTTCACCTTATTTGTAGTTGGAAAGCTTCTTCTTGCAGGGCATATGAAGTGTTTTAGGAGATATCAAAGATTAAGTGAGTTAGTACTTTCATTATTTCCATTTAAGGCCTCTTGTCTAGTCCTCCTATATTTGCACATTCAGCCATAACCCCACAATGTAACATTGATGTGAGAAGATAAAGATTGGAGAAGTGTATGTTTAGTTTGTCCTTTGATTTCAAGTGTAATATGCATATGGTTGGATGTTATTTGGTGTATCACTTCCCTTAGGTTAGCTTAATTTCAGTTATCTTTATCCCTTTTCAACCCCCAAGGTTTAGTTATAGTTAAAATCCAAAGTGGTACATCAAGGGAGCTATCCCTATCTAGAGATTCACCTCATCCTTAGGCGACTCACACGCCTAGAGGTGTTTCCATTATGCTACTTGGATGAGGAGAGATCTGCATCTCCTCAAAGGGTGTATATCCAAGTGAAAACAATTTAGTTATCCACTAAGCATCACCAATGATAAGGAGAAACACTTTATAAATTCAAAAATTATGAATCTCCTTAAACACTCTAATTAATAACAATAAAATCACCCTACCATCTATAGGTTAATGACATAGTTGAATCTTTTATTTAAGTTATCTAAAAGGTATTAACAAAAACATGTAATCTAAATATCATGTATTTGGATTTGAAAATACCCATGGAACTCTAGGCATACCACACAACCTACACATAGCTAATGAAATATTGTCCTTTCTAATTAGTCTATGTATTATAATCTGTAATACTAATGGAATTTGTTGTCCCTAGTTTAAGATGGGAAATAACATTCAAAATTAACGAAGACCATTCACCCCATGAATGATTGATCTAATTAGAATAGCTAGATGAGAGAAGTTTTATAACCATGTATAATTAGACTCATAAGAAAGATAACAAAAATCTTGATGTGACAAAAATTAAAAATATATTATGTGTTATTGTATGACAACAAATGTAAGAAACCATGAAGGTTAAAAATTAGACAGGTAGTAATTTATATTGTCACTCAAATTCTATCAATGGGAGTGGTAAAAATTAAGGCATTAGCATGATTCAAATGGTGAGGTTTAATCAATAGAGCCTTCCTAAAACCATATCAAACTACATAATAATAAATAATACCATAGATAAAATACAAATTTATGGAATAAGAAAATTGGCAACCCTAATGTTAAAACTGACAATGACAATTTGTGGAAATAAATAAATAAGAAAATCCTAATTTGAAAATTGGTAAATGATGATAACTTGAAGATAAATGAAATGAAAAAATACAGTTGAGAGGAATAACATTAGTCCTATAAATCCCACCAAGTGATTTAAACCAAGATGGGTGAGTCGAGCAAGGTTGTCATGGCATCCTTTTCCAAATGTCTAAGATAATAAGTCAATTGACCATGTTATAAATGTTGGAGTAAAATGTGTAAGCTTGATTTGGGAGTAAATTTATTGTTGGAGATGCTATTCTATTTTGTTCACATATTTGTTGAGTGCACAATAATAAATAGACACTACTATTTTATGATTATTCATGCAACAATATTCTATTGCACTAAATAACCTACCTTGCCTATTTAATAGGCACTCCCATGTATTTTTGACTTGGTCAATTTTGGAGACCCACACATAGATTGTTTATACAATTCATAGACTATTTTACAAATTCTTTATTGTTTATTCTCTATAATGTCTCAAATGTTGTGGTAATGGTTTGTAGGAGAGACCATACTGGTTATGAGTTCTTTATGAACTCTAACATTTGTATAAAGTGGGTAGAACATATTTATGGTGGACATATTTATTTAAGTAGCTGAAATTATTTGATGAGGGGAAATTTATTTTAAAATGAATATGTAATTTTTCATGGAGGGATTTATACCATTTTTCAAAGTGGTGAAAGTTTTGTAAAAATGGAATCATATTTGAAGTGGGAGTATTCAATTGTTTGTGGTGATAGATTATTTTTTGTGGACATTTTGAGTGCTTTGGACACTTTTTTGTAAAAAAAAAGTTTATTATTTGTCATTCAAATACCCTCTTTCACTCTCATGTGTCAAATATTGGAGGGTGAGGCCTAGTTTGGTATGTAGCCAAACCCCCTCATAAGCAAACAAACTCTTTTTTCCTCCTTATTTACCCACATTGTATGGCTTTCACCCTCTCTCTTGAATTCAAAGAGGATTTTTTGGCAGAGTTTGATGTCCCATTTTTTGAGTGTGCATTATTTTATGCCACTTTTATACTTATGGATGCATTTTTGGTAGAGTCTGACATCCTATATTCTTGAGTACGATTTTGTGTTTCACAATGCTCCCTTATTTTAGGATCAATTCTCTTATTCTTGATGTCATCTTCTATAGATTGATCACATTCTAGGTTCTATACATCATCTAGTGTTTTTTTGTTATATGGGACATTTATTTGTAGTCACACTAAGAGTCATAGAGATTTTTCTTCATGTTTTTATGCTCCATATTGAGCACATTACTATTTAGTTGTTGACTATCCCATCACCACCATGGCCAACTTCTTGAGAGATATTTGTTTTCTATCTTCAACATTTTTTTGACAATTGACAATCTCCTTCAAATTTGTTATGGAGCTTGATCTCTTTCTAAAGAATAACTATTCTATTGAATACAATTTCAACATGTTAGTGTTTGAGTAGTGGATTGAGTCCACTCATTTAGACTTTTTGCATCACTCCACCTAGTCAGTAGTATTGGGGGGGTGTATGGTGAAAATCTTGCTTCTTTGGTTGTCATGTTCCTTTATAACCCTTGGTGCACCACATGTTATGGTAATAGATAAAATTAAATTGGTGAACTATTTTACACTATTAATACCTCTGATAGTCTCTTTTCATAAGAGCTATTATGGTGAATTCCAATGTCAATTTTTTTTGTGATCGAGTAGTAGATCCTAACCACTCATGCAGATTGGAGTTCTATTGATACTTTTGAGTCCACCAAGTTCATTTGTATTAGGCATCCTTTATTCCATCTAGTGTACCTCTTCAGCATTATGTTTGAGTATTGAGTCATTTGATTTCTTGGGACACCTTAAAACACATGTTTTTAACTCTCTTGACTTTAGTTGTTATTACAGGTTTTTTGGTACCTTACAGTGATATATTTCATCCTTGGTGACTCTTTTTTCCCGGTGTTTTGAGATCAATATTTTTTATAGAGTTAGCCTCATACATAGTACCTATTTTTATTTAACTTGGTCGTTACAATGATTCATCACCCATATAGTTCGATAATATGGATTGGTTATCATAGGGACACTTTGTATTTTACTATGATTTTGTACATGGGTACCTGATCAGGCCTAGTTATTAGGACCCATTAGTCTCTTTGATTTCTCTTTTTTTCACTCACTATTCTATATTTAAGGTATGGTGTTGGAGTAAAGCATGTAATCTTGATTCAAGAGTTATTTTATTATTGGAGGTGATATTCTATTTTGTGCACGTATTTGTTGAGTGAACAATAAGAAATATCCACTCCTATTTTATGGTTATTCATGCAACAATATTTTATTACACAAAAAAATCTACCTTTCCTATTTAATAGGCACTCCCATGTATTTTTGACTTACTTAGTTTTGGAGACCCACATGGAGATTATGCATACAATTCAGAGACTATTGTGAAAATTCTTTATTGTTTATTCTCTATAATGTTTAAAATGTTGTGGTAATGGTTTGCAAGAAAGAGCCTACTGGTTATGAGTTCTTTATGAAATCTAACAATAAATCCATAGGTAAAAATATAAATAATGGATAAAATTAAAAAAACCCAATAAATATAAGAGAGAGGAAACTAATAAAGGATAACATGGAGTTGGTTAAAGAATATAACCCCAAAATTAATGACATTAAACTCAAAATGGATGTTGACAAGACAACACATATTTTATAGGTAAGAAAACCATTATAAAACATGATTTACAAGATATATAATAAGATTACTGATCACATTTGAATTTAACATAAAAAACAAAGATTGGTTACCAAAACTTATAAATAGACTATAAACACACCAAGACTCTATAAAAATCATTACGTGGCATAGAAGAGAGAATAAGTGAGAAACATTAAAAAAATGGAAACATAAATCATGGTCATCGATACACAACTATTGATTCATAAATCCAATCACGTAGAGACAAAAAACCTAATCCATATACTCAACGAGAATTTTCATCCATCCCATACAGATTAAGGCATCTTGAAGATACATTTAGGTACATTCATGCAATTTTTTTTAGTTTTACCATACAAGGATGAAGGCTAACTGCAATGAAATCAATTTATAAAACCCATATATAAACACATTGGAATGGATGAAGTAGGCACTTATCATTCCAAAAATAATCTTAGATGTATGGGCTAAGTTCCCTTACTTTCACAAGCATCATCAAAAAAATTCTATGCTGCCTCCATAATGGTATTTTATTCTTGGACAACTACACCACATAACCATGGATGATATTGAATGCATCAAAAGATTGATTAATAAAGGAAAGAGAATATAAAAGTATGATAATAATGGGTATACCAAAGCAAAGGATGCTACAAAATATTTAGGGGATCTCCAAAATAAGAGATATATCACACTTATTTCAATCAAGAATTTGATACTCAGATATACAGTGAAGGCGATAGCTTAGAAATTTTACTTCACCAACTGGGAGTATGTTTCCGGCCTAAAAACCATGATGATAGAATTTAACATGATCTCTTTGAAAACCAAATAAAATCTTTACCATGGTTGGCTTGACTAGTTCAATGCCAACATCAACAAGATAAAATATGATAATCATGACTTTATTACAACTCATTTCTCATATGTTTTAGGCATGTATTTCATCAGTACCATCCCCAAATTATAAATATATGTCCAATGGGAATTAGATAAATCTAAAGTCTAAAAAATAAAATTTATATGGATATAATCAGGGTAGATGCATAAGTTACAACTCTCATTTGATGGGGAACTACACTAAGAAATGAATTCACTACCAAAGTCTACATCTCTATAGGCATGGGTATTAAAAATTTAGATGAATTATTCTTTGTAGTGAATAATGAATTCATTTACATTTTTACCTTAGATCCACATACCTTAGTGGTATCCCCACTTCCTTATGAGATCTCCAATGAATAAGTGGAGAATTTTTTTATTATCATCAAGTCATTCCCCAAGGCCTTTAGGAATCCCATAACACCCAATATTAATGAAACCATAGACAAAATTATAGCATAGACACATGGCCAACCTCAAGGAGGAATCCAAAATGAATAAACAAAATAACCTACAAAATAATTATAGTGCTTAGACCCAAAAATATGAAGTCTAGTGATCCATACTAAACCATTCCAATTTGAGGTCCAATATTTAAAAATAAGGGAAGTACTTACCATGGAGAAAATGTAGGACATTTAATTATTGGAGAGTTATCAGTGATGTCATGGTGATGTCATAAAGGTTTCTTGGTGAGTGTATGAATTGATTTTATAGCCTAAGTGATAATGACAAAGTGTGTAATGTGTTTATCGTAGTGTGATTGAAGTTGGCTTGGTTGATCTTTAGTTTTGGTATGGCTAGAGATGATTGAGGATTAGTATGGATTATTGATCATGTGAAAAAGGTCCATAAGATGTTTTATAATCATTGAGAGATTTTTTTCATAAGTGGAATTCATCTGGTTGTCCATAGTTTTCATCTAGACACTTTGGGTCTAGTGGTAGAAAATCTGAGTAAGCGGTTTGATGACATCATAATTACCACATGTGAATGAGTTAAGGGGAGTTGGTCATATGGTTGTGATAAAATTAGTCCCTAGTTATTATGTCCTAGATATCAAGTCATGAATCAAAGCTCAGTCAAATATATGAGGGTGCAAATTTGGATTCTTAGACATAATTCACTAAGTTCCCATACTTAGCCAAATTTACAAAGGGTTCGAGAAGAGTTGAGTAAGCATTTTGATGGTGGCATATCTTGAACATGTGGATTTTTCAAGAAAAGGTGATTATATGGTTTTATTTATTTTTGATCCTAGTTTATTTGTTATAAATTTTAGATCATGCACTAAAGTACGTCAAAAGATATGCATGTTCAAAGTTGGTCTCCTAGACAAGTTCCAATCATAGTTGGCTATGTGATAGAATATTTTGAGAAGGAATTTCAATGGTGATACATCTAACATGTGTGAAGGTTATATGAGTATTTTTTTATATGGATTTATTCTCATATGTGAGGAGATCATATGGTCCAAAGTTGAGATCATGCGTCTAAATGCAAAAGAAGTTATTGAGGTTCAAAGTAGGCTTTCTAGGCATATTGTAGTTGGTCCCCATACTTGGTCAATTTGCATTTTGTTAAAGATATAGACATAGTGGAGATCCAATGGCTTACAAAGTTTTTAAAATGAATATATATGGTGCACAAAATGTCAAATAGCTCAAAAATTTTACTAGTTAATAGAGTTAAAGATTAGGACCAAATGAAGATCCAACAGTGCATGAGCGATCATATAGATCATGATCTAACAATGTGTATTGATTGAGATGGTAAGAAGTGTTTGAAGTTTAATTAATGATAAAATTTATATCTTAAGGATATGAATATGATAGAGTGTTTGTATGGATTGATCAAATAGTGGGCATTGCTAGTTAAAGACCTATTTGACCTATAAAGATCGACGGTACATGATAAGTCAACATTACAAGATTGCACGAGATGAGGTCAAAGTGACTGAGGTTTAATGATTGAGCATTGGTGCCTATGTGTTAAATATTATATAATATCTATGGTTTAATATTTTTTAAAATCTAAGAGGACACGTGTTGTAAGTAGAGTGTTTGATGTTTAATTGTGACCATTGACATTTAAATATTTGAATTTTAAAAATGGAAAAACTAGTTTGTGGTTTTTGGACCATATCTTTTGATCTAGATAAAATTTGACCATGTATTAAAAATAAAAATGGTAAATAAATCCAAGGATAATCTAAAAATATTTATTTTAATATATTAAAGTGTGTACAAACAAATATTTTTAGCTTCAAAGTTGAATGTTTATTCATGTTTATTTTGCAAGTAAACCCAAGAAGGGTAATTGAGATTATTTTGATATATATTGATGAATTGGTGATTGTAGAGTGTTGTAGACTACATGAGGATTATTTTTGTGCACTATAAAGGATTTATCAATTATTATTTCTTATGAACAAAATTTAAGAAGTTAAATATGTATTTGTGCATAGTATTCCTATGCACCAAGTCAGTGATTGAGTTGTTTGAACATACACAAAGGCGAGCATGAGTGACTATTATCATTTAAGGATGTCATAAGGGACATAAGGAGTGGACCTATGTATTTTAAAGTGTTCCTATGTTTATTTATTTTCTTTATAAAGTGATAAATGGGTGAACAGGTCTCTATGAGACCTATAAGATTTACAAGGGCCTTATTAAAAGGTGTAGTTGCTTAAGGGTGATCCATAGGTATTATGGCCAACCTATGAAGATTGTTTTGAGTTGTGTCTTGATGTGAGAGAATCATTAAGGGTTAATTAAAGTTTAATGTCTAACCTATAATTTTATTTTCATGATTGCTATATATATAGTGAAAACAAATGAGATGGTTTCTAGAGTTGTTTTTAGACTTATATGTGAGGGAGTTGGAGAGCGAAAAAAAGGATAGGAGAGTGAGAATGCCCAGTTGTTTGGTTGATGAGAAAACAATATTAAGAAATATTTTTATGATATATAGTTCATGTTTCTAATTAAAATATAGTGTTCTTGTAGTTTGAAGTTGTGTGAAGAGATCTGAGTGTGCATATGAGGACTGTTTGAGTGAAGAAGGAAAGAGTTTGCGACATGCCTATGTGAGAGGATTGTTTGAGATAAAGAGAGAGTTTTTTTTGATATTATAAAATAGAGATCCATCATCAAGTGTTAAAAACATCATTTCTAAGGTGAATGTGTTTAAATAAAGGTCTAAAGGACTTAGTTTTCCTTAGGGGTAGTTGTTCCTTGTGAAATAAGTGTTTCACTAAATACCTTTGGTTAGGAGGATATGATCAAAGTTTACTGGTCTAAAAGAATTGATCAATATATTGTTTGTAATTAATTATATGATAGTAGTAAATTTGTGTTATAGGCTTGAGAGTGGGTTTTATTCCCCATGAGGGTTTCTCATAAGAACTATGTGTTATGTGTTTAGTCTTGTGTATGCATTGAATGTATAAGATCTCTTATTAATGTTTCTTGATCAAGTTGATATATATTGATTGAATTATATTTTAAATGATTGTAATTGAAATTGAAATATCTGGGCTCATTGATTCACCCCCCTCTTAGTGATTGTACCTCTAACATTTGGTATCAGAGCGGGTCCTTTGATAAAGGCTTAAAAACTTAAAGGTGATCCAAGTGTTAGGAATACAGAACATAGATAAATATTAATGAATTAAATATGGAATAAAATACAAAAAACACAACATAATAGAGACATAGATTTAATGTGGTTCACCCAATATGGGATATGTCCACACAGAAACAACCAATCCTTTCTTATTATTCAGTCCAATAAATGAAGGGAAAAACTTGCAATACAACCACTAGAATATCCTCTTCACTCACATACAACATACTACCATTATTACAATTCCCTCATATTAAATGAGGGTTACATATTAAGACAAAAATGCATAAACATAATTTCTACCATTAGATATGCAACCTAATAGTGAATGGTCTAGATTTACTATGAAATTAAAATATTTTATATTGCATTTTTAAATAATTTTTTCTTAGGGGCATTGTCCCCCCACACCCCCTATTTGGAACTAAGCATTAAAATAATATTATGCTCCACCATCCAATACCAAGGTATAATGGCTAGTCAGAATAGGCAAGGTGGTTTCTCTAGTAAACAAGGACCAATGTTCAATGGATCCAATTATGATTTTTGGATTTATAGGATGAGGACATACATTATGTCCCTAGGGCTTGATGTATGGAAATTTGTTTTGGATGGTTATGTTACTCCTGCTATTCCTCCACCTAGTGTTGTAGACAAGAAGTTGTTTGAGAACAATTCTAATGAATGAATGCCATCACTTGTGGTCTTACATAGATTTATTTCACCAAAGTAATCCATTACACATCTACCAAGGAAATATGAGATAAATTGAAGACTATTTTTTAATGAGATTCAAATGTCAAGCTTGTTAAGTTGCATACTCACAGAAGGAAATTTGAAAGTCTCAAGATGAATGAAGAGGATACTATGTCATCCTTTTTGTAGAGAGTTGATGAGATTGTGAACATAATCAAAGGTGTTGGAGAGAATATTATTGTTCAAAAGGAATTAAGGTCTATATCCCCCAAGTTTGATCTAAAAGTATCTACTATAGAAGACAGTCATGACCTTACTATTGACCAAATTTGACTTTTAGGTCAAATTAAGACCCCTATAGGTAAAAACATGAGTTTTATATTTTTTATTGGGTCTAATTTATTGTCATGGGGTGTATTATATGTTATTTTATATCATTTAATGTCATCCTAGCCTTGGTCTTAGTCATATTAGTCAATTTGTCATTTTGGGTCATTTAGTGGGCTTTTAGGGGTCATAAATACAAGTGGCATGGTTCCAAAGGTGACCAGGTGTCATATTTTCCTTTAAATCATATCATAGTTCAGTTTACCTATTAGGTATGATAGTTACATTAGAATATTTCAAGTTGCGTAACTAAAATTCAAGAATTCAACTAAAAAAGAGAACATTTAGCACTTGTACAACTCATGGGGAAGTGTGCCACATGGGAAAAAATCATGGAAGGCATATTAATATTCCTAAAACTAATTTAAATTATTTAAATTCTATATAATTTCTATTTTTAATCCAAAACTATTCTACTCCATCTTTTCTTTCCTAGACATACAAAAATAACCTTCAAGTTTGTGCTTAGTATGGATAACTCAAGAGGTTTTAGGACAAATTATTTTGGGAGGTTGTATTAAAATTAGAGACATTAATTTAAATTATAATATTTATAATAATGGTGGATTGTGATTTATAAACCATCTTTATGAAGCTGATTGTACTTTTCTACTAGTTGTTTCATGCATCTTATAGGTTTTGTTCCATTTTGGTTAAATCCATACGAACCAATTGGTGATGTTGAATCCATACAATTTTTTTCATCTCTTATCATATGACCTTATTTATTTGTTTCATGTTTCAAATCATTTATGAGCATAATAACTTAGGTTGCAAGAAGAAGCACTTTTTATGCAATAGGGAGTTTTTCACCATGTTTAGAATTTTCATGCTTTGTAAATGGATCTAGGGAGTTTTGATAGGCTATTTCTTATGTTTATAATGTGATTTTTATCTCATGTCCTCTTAGTATCATTATCCAAATCATACTTCATGATATTTCATTCACAAGGATCATGTAGCTTGTTTACCCTATGACTATCACACACAGTCAGTCTTGGTAAATCACATGTTTGAAACCTTTATGGCATGTCCATAGAGGTGTGTTGAAGGTTTAAGGCCTTGGTATATCATTTATCATCTTTAAATAGTGAGTCAAGCCTTAATTTGGATGCAAGAAAGAGGTACTGTGCAATCATATGCAACTTTTGCATGCAATCTACCATTTGAGTATGTATTTATAGGTTTTAAAAGGTTTCAAACATTGAAATATGGTGTATATGTTTACCTCAAAAATTTTAGTACCATCTTCCATTATTTAAATCTTTGTAAATGCAATAGGTTGGTCATGGATTCAAACTCATCTTCATTGCCTAAGCACACAATCTACCTCTATACAACTAAATCTCCACCTACATGAAACCTTGACAGAGAGCTAAAGAACCCTATGAAGTGTTGAAACAAGAATTGGAATTATCCCTAAAGCTATAGTATGATAAATAGACCTTGGTATACTTTTTTTCAAGGATATATGAGAAAATGATATTGGATACTACCTCCAAAAGCATAAGATGACTGTTCAAACCCATTTTCTCCAAAAAGTCAAAATAAAGGTCCTAACACTTTTGTCAAGGATAAACAATAAGGTTATAAAGTGGTTTGATGCATTCTTTTATGATCACTTTTTAGTCTCTATAAAAGATAATAACTTGGAAAAGTTTGGGGTTAGAAGGAATAGTGGAATTCAACTTTTATAAGGTCCAAATATGCCCTTAAAACCACTAAAACAAAACAATGAAATCTATAGGTTTGAACCCTTAAGTGACCATTGGTATTATAGGGAGCAAACAAGGCATATGATTATGTTTGTATGGCCTCATGGAGTGAAATAGATACCAAATAGACATGAAGATCATTAGGATGATGTCTACATGTAGTGTTTCAAGCTTCATTTGTACCTGCAATCATGCCTAACTCCATAATTATCCACCTACAACCAATCATCAAAAGTTACACTCAGTCCTAGGTGTCAAAGAGAGAAGGAATAGACTTTAAGAGTATGTTTGAGATTCATTAAGTTAAAGGAATATAATGAGTACATATGTCACTAATATAAAATATATACTATATTATTAAGATCTGTACTCACCTACAAAATCTCATTTGACATATGATTAACTGGGCCTAAGTTCAACAAACAGTGAACATGTTTGAAGTTTAAAGTGATAGAGAGGAACTTGGAAAAGTGAAAAATTGGGTTCAAGAAGGTATAAAGTGATTTAGGGTGACTGAATGGAATTTTATAAGCACCTATCCTAGCTTAATCATACAGATCAACCTAAAAGTGTAGTTGTTTCTATAGCTAATTCGCTTTCTACATTCAAAAGATGAATAAAGAAACTAAAGAAATGGACAAGGCTAGAAGTACCTGGATAAAGATTGCGCACCGTAATCCAGACATTTGTGGGCACCCCTCTTTGGCTGTGGAGGAATGACACCTGCAAGAAAAAGGAAACTTGGACAAGAAAATGTTAGATGGATAGGCAGTGGGTTGCCAAGCGAAAGCTTGTTCCCGAAAGTGTGAAAACTTCCTCAAGGGAGGTCAACCCACTGATAACAGACAGATAAAAGACTAAGGAAATACAGAATGCCAGAATATAGGAGTGATAAACAAATTAGAAATGAAATAAAAGATTAATGATTACCTGAATGGAGCTATTGGGCTGATAACAGTCGTCGAGGTCGGGAATGTTGCCGGCGTCGGTTGCCTTGTCTGCCGACTTCGGTTATCCTGCTGACGTCGGTCGGGGAAGTAACAGGTGTCGGTCGGGGTAGTGGCCTGTAGTCGAGTCTGGTCAGGTTTCTGGACTGTGGACAAGTCTGGTTTGTGAACAGGGTCGAGACAGAGTTCAGGGATGACTTTGAATGGACTGGGGAATGGTTTGGTTCTGATTAGGTGCCCTGTATAGGGTCTTTGTTGGCAGGAGGGATGAGGGAGTTGACCAGGATTATACTGAAAGGATGATAGGTGAAAGGGAGATGGACAGAGGACAGGGCCTGAGAAGGCTTTTCAGCCTCTCAGGGGATAGGATAGAGGGAGTGGGAGACAGCAGATGCCGAACAATTGAACACTAAAGAAAAGAAATGAAATGAAATAACAGACTGTGCTTACCTTTTTAGCTTGCTGAATGAAGAGTGGAAGAGCTATTGTTGAGACCACAGAAGACTTTGCAAGAGGAAATCTCTGCTCAAGAATCCCTGCACCTGTTGCTACTGTTGCACGAGGTCCAGAGGAGGAAGAAATGAATGCCAAAATGCCAAGAAAAATTAGTTTGCGAGCTCAAGGGGCCAGGGGCTGGAATGGATGTAGAAAGGAGTCTTGAAGGCTGCCGACACCGGTAGGATCGCCGACGTCGGCCGAAGGATCGCCGACGTCGGTAGTGTCAGAATGGGGACAGAGACTAAAAATAGCCTCTGCCCATTCTTGCAAGCCGCCGAGCGAGGGATTGTGGGAAGAACGATCATGAGGACACTTAAATGGGCATGGGAGGAAGATAATGAGAAGATTTGGCATAATAAAGGCTAAGAGGGAGGTGGAGGGATCCAAGGTGTCAAGGGTGAGGTGGAAAGGGGGCCACTTAATTGAAATATTTAAGTTATTTTAATCAAATGAGTGGAGGGGACTAAGGCCAAGGGTTAGGATATGGGTTTGAGGTGGACAAGGGGGGAGAACCAAGGTGCAGACACATTTGTGGTGTCTACATTTGCCCCTTTTTGTCTTGTTGGTTGTTCTTGATGAACTGCAAGACAAAAATAGGAGTTGGTTGCCCCAGGAAAAGAATGAGGTGTTCCCCCCTCAAAGCGATAGTCGAGAGAAGGGAACTGGAGATCGAGTGTCGATTTGACAGAGAGATGGATAGAAGAGTGTGAGCAAAAATGCTGCAATAGTTGTGATTGCATGTATACCACTTCACGGGATGATTAGGTCAAATTGTCGCATGTCGAGGGTCAAGGAGTGCCAAAATTGAAGTAATCGGGCCCCAGCATTTAGTCGTCTGCTGATCGGGTTACTCAATCTAAGCTGAAGCTCCAAATGGTCATCGTGTTCTAGGTATCCCAGGCTCAGGAAGTGCTCCCAGAAACATGAAAATGCCACAAGTAGTAGGGATCAACTGGCTTGCGATCCTATACTTGCGAAGGGTCAAAAATAGTCTGTGGACAATTCTGCTAACCAGTCGTGAGGTAGCACACACGCAAAAACAACCAAGGCAACATTGGCTTGGAAGTAGTCGAAGGTCGAAGGAGATACGCATGATCTCCAATGGTCATTGGTCAAGGGGATGGATGGACGAAAGGATGTGGCCGAGCTAACCTCGGAAAACGTCATGTGATCTGAGTGCTGCCTACATAGCCCTTGTGTGAAGGGCCTCAGGCCAATGTAGTTCTCCCTAAAAGGGAGGAATGGTCAAAAAAAATGATTGGTCTTGGTCAAATAAAATGATTAGAGTTGGACGTGATCAAAGTCACAGAAGAGAAGGTTTGTCCATCAAGGAGATGAACAAATGGGGGTGGTCGAGCTAACCTCAGAGGATGTGTTATCTGAGTGCTGCCTACATAGCCCTGGTCATAGGGCCTCAGACCAATGTAGTTCAGACAAATTGAGAAGATTGGTCGATGATTGGATGTGGTCAAGTGTCGAAATGATGAGGGGTAAGATGAGGATAAGATGATGCTATAGATGGTGTATTCTGTAGAATTGGTCGAGAGTCTTTCATCCCTAGCAAGATTCCATAGTCGTGACGGATGTATGCTAAAAATGAATGGAGGTCTATTTATGCTTCAGCAAGTATTGGTTTATGCTTAACATAAATTGAGTCTGGTCGATAGTTTCCATGTGTACTGGTGTCCATAGAAACTATGTGAAATGGACGAGGATGATGTCTGATGCCATGAGGATGAAAAATAGCTTGGTTTGAGTTGAGTCAACAATTGATGTGGTTGAATGTGACCAAAGTGTAGAGAAGAGGTGAAAGGCGAATCGCTCTTTCATTGACAAGGACCAGAAAGGGAGCATAGATAGGGGTTATTAGAACAAAAGCCTCGTTCATGCATTACGTCGTTGACCAGTGTTGTGTTAGAGCGGTAATCGAATCAGTTTGACATTAAAGTGAGCTCGAAGTCCCTTAAGCAGGTAATAGGAGGAGGATAGGGTAACCCAGTTTAAGAGCAGGGATAACCTTGCCCCTTTTTATAGGAGACCCTGAGACAACTACAAGCCAAGTCCATGACTTGTTTTTTTTTTGGTGCAGACTGATTGATGCGGGAAGTCTACATAGAGATGTCATTTGATTTATGGTCATGTTGCGAAGCTAATCAATGCGAGAAGCTTCTAAGAAAGGTTGCTGTTCGTAGCAAGATTTAGTCATAGCCATCCTTCGAGGGAGTGGTCTATATTTTTGCTTTATATAATGTTTGAGTAGCTGTCCTTCGAGGGATTAGTCTATTAGCTACAGCAATGATAGTACAACTATCCTTCGAGGGAGCAGTCTATCTTTTTGATTTGATTTTGTTTAAATATAATGTTTGAATAGCTATCCCACAATCCCTCGCTCGGTGGCATGCAAGAATGGGTAGAGGCTATTTTTAGTCTCTGTCCCCATTCTGCCACTGCCGACGTCGGCGACCCTTCGGCCAACGTCGGTGATCCTGCCGGCGTCGGCAGCCTTCAAGACTCCTTTCTGCATCCATTCCAGCCCCCGGCCCCTTGAACTCACAAACTGATTTCTCTTGGCATTTTGGCATTCGTTTCTTCCTCCTCTGGACCTCGTGCAACAGTAGCAATAGGTGCAGGGATTCTTGAGAGGAGATTTCCTCTTGTAAAGTCTTCTATGGTCTCAACAACAGCTCTTCCACTCTTCATTCATCAAGCTAAAAAGGTAAGCACAGTCTGTTATTTCATTTCTTTTCTTTTCTTTAGTGTTCAGTTGTTCAGCATCTGCTGTCTCCCACTCTCTCTGTCCTATCCCCTGAGAGGCTGAAAAGCCTTCTCAGGCCCTGTCCTCTATCCATCTCCCTTTCACCTGTCATCCTTTCAGTATAATCTCGGTCAACTCCCTCATCCCTCCTGCCAACAAAGACCCTATACAGGGCACCTAATCAGAACCAGACCATTCCCCAGTCCATTCAAAGTCGTCCCTGAACTCTGTCTCGACCCTGTTCACAAACCAGACTTGTCCACAGTCCAGAAACCCGACCAGACCCGACTACAGGCCACTACCCCGACCGACGACGGTTACTTCCCCGACCGACGTCGGCAGGATAACCAAAGTCGGCAGATAAGGCAACCGACGCTGGCAACATTCCTGACCTCGGCAACTGTTATCAGCCCGACAGCTCCATTCAGGTAATCATTAATCTTTTCTTTCATTTCATATTTTTTTATCACTCTTATATTCTGGCATTCTGTATTTCCTTAGTCTTTTATCTGTCTGTTATCAGTGGGTTGACCTCCCTTGAGGAAGTTTTCACACTTTCGGGAACAAGCTTTCGCTTGGCAACCCATTGCCTATCCATCTAACATTTTCTTGTCCAAGTTTCCTTTTTCTTGCAGGTGTCATTCCTCCACAGCCAAAGAGGGGTGCCCACAAATGTCTGGATTACGGTGCGCAATCTTTATCCAGGTACTTTTAGCCTTGTCCATTTCTTTAGTTTCTTTATTCATCTTTTGAATGTAGAAAGCGAATTAGCTATAGAAACAATGCCTATGAACTTCAAAAAGGACTTTTCCAAGAGAAATTAGCCAAGAAAATTGAATATTTGGAGTCAAGGATGAAGTTGTTAAATCAAGGTATGGTGGAAGGTTTAGACCCAAAATAAGATCCTCTACCTAAACACACCCCATATAACCTCCCTCAAGAGAGTTCCCAGGTTGAATTAGATGTGAATGAAGTGATTATCAAGTGGAAGGAAGATAACTAATCCATCTTAACCCAAGGTCTGCCTCCCCTTCCCCAAGAACACTCAAAATAACCTCTTACTTTTCATTCTTAGCTTGATTTTGAGCCCTATGTTCCACCAATAACTATTTCATATTTTCCTCATCCCATCACCCTTTGCCTTTCAGGACCTATTATATGGGAACCTAGAGAAGATTAGTTGGTTGAGTAAATTTCAGAACTCTTGATTGAAGAAAGCCTAAATCCTTAGCAACCTCATTGGGCTAGGTCGCATTATTTCAAGATGACTAGTATTGGCATCACCATGAAGTATAAGGAGATTGAGGATCTTGAATCCCTTGAAAAAGATTATACATTTGATCAAAAAGTTGTGGATAATCATATCAAGAATGAAGATGAAAGTACTACTATGGATTGAGAATAATTTCAAGTCTTTCCCAAAGAGGTTATAGCTTTATAAAACTCTCTTGAGACCAATGTGCAAGAGTGTATTCATGAAGATGATCCAATAACTCAGCCTAATATTAAATCACCATTATATGCATTGGAGCTTGAAGAACACCAGCTTGATGACATCATACATCAAGAAGTGAAGATTGAAGAGGTAGTGGTTCTAGATGATAAAAAGGACAAGGATGATTTGCAACTATAAATTAAGTTATTTCAAGATCTTGAAGAGTTTTTCCAAGTTGAGGGCTAAGTACACGACAAGGTAAAGAACTAATCTTCCATGGAGGAAATTTATCAAGATTGAATAGAGTATGCAAAGCTCCTTGATGAGATAAAAGAGATTATGACTGAGAAGAAACCCAATCTTAGTGAGATCCCTATGGAAATTAAGAATGAGGTTGTAATAAAATATCCACATGAGAAGGTTGAGGTTGTTTGGATGCAATAAAAGTTCATTTCTATAGCCAAACTATTTGAATTTGCTTAGTTTTCAATGACCATCATACCAATAAAGTTGGCAAACATCATGAAAAAGTTAGAGGCATCAATGATAAAGGAAAAAAGGCTATATATCTCACTAAATCCTTCATGCCATGAAGTAAGAAGAGTTTTAAACTTTCCCTTTTATCTAAGAGGGATTTTTCATCTCAAGTTAGTTAGTGTTTGAGTTATTTTGTTTAGTTTGGTGTGTGTGTTCCATAAGTGCTCATGAAGTACATGTGTGTTGCTTTTGCTTTGTGCGTGTCTTTTGCTTTGTGTGATTGAGGTAGTCATTAGTCCTGTCTTAATTTAAAAATGTGGTTAATGGTCAAATACTTATTTTTTGTATAAGACTTTAGTTGACTCCCTAAACCCAATGGACTGATAAGGCTATTGGTCTAGTTAGTATAGCAGGCATACTACCCTTATGAGTCACCAATTTGTTGACCAAATTTGATTTTTAGGTCAAATTGGGACCCCTATAGGTAAAAACATGAGTTTTATATGTTTTATGGGGTATAATTTATTGTAATATGATGCATTATATGTTATTTGATGTCATTTAATATCATCCTAGCCTTGGTCTTAGTCATATTAGTCAATTTATCATTTAGGGTCATTTAGTGGGCTTTTAGAGGTCATAAATATAAGTGGCATGGTTCCCAAGGTTCCCAAGTGTCTTATTTTCCTTTAAAGTATAGAAGAGGTTATTTTATCTATCAGGGATGTCAGTTACATCAGAATCTTATAGGTTTCTTAATTGAAATTTAAGAATCCAACTAAAAAGAGAGCCTTTAGCACTTATACGGCTCATGGGGAAGTGTGCCACATGGGAAAAGATAATGTAAGGCATATTAATATTAATAAAACTCATATCAAAACTTTATATTCTTTATAAGTTTCATTTTTAAGCCAAAACAATTTTTCTCTATCTTTGTTTTCCTAGACATATAGAAGTGACCTTCAGGTTTGTGATTAGTACAAACAACTCAAGAGTTCTCAGGACAAATGATTTTGTGAGGTTTTATTACACTCAAAGATATTCATTTAAATTATAATATTTTGAATAATGGTGTTCTATTCTTCATGAACCATCCTTATGAAGTTGACTTTACTTTTTTGCTAGTTGTTTCATACAACCTATAGGTTTTGCTCTATTTTGGTCAAATCCATACGAACCAATTGGTGATGTTGAATCCATAGGATATTTTATATCTTATTATATTATATTATTTTTTTCACATTTAAAATCATTTTTATGAGCAAAGTTACTTAGGTTGCAAGAAGAAGCACTTTTTATGCAATAAGGAGTTTTACACCATGTTCAGGATTTTCATGCTTTGTCAATGGATCCAAGGAGCTGTGATAGGTTATTTATTATGTTCCAAATTTGATTTTTATCTCATGTCTTCTCAAGTTCATTATCCAAATCATAATTTATGAGATTGCATTCACAAAGATCATGTAACTTATTTGCCCTATGACTGTCACACACAATTAGTATTAGTAAATCACATGTTTGAAACCTTTATGGCATATCCATAGAGGTGTGTTAAATGTTTAAGGCCTTGGTGTATCCTTTATCATCTTTAAATAGTGATTCAAGCCTTGATTTGGATTCAAGAAAGAGAAATTATGCAATCATATGTAACTTTTGGATATAGTCTACCATTGGAGTATGTACTTATAGGTTTGAAAAGGTTTCAAACATTAAAATATGGTTTATATATTTGCCTCAAATCCTTTAGTACCATATTAAATTATTTGAATATTTGTAAAGGCAAGAGGTTGGTCATGAATTCAAACTCATCTTCATTGCCTAAGCACACAATCTGCCTCCATATAACTAAATCTCCACCTACAAGAAACCTTGATAGAGAGATGAGGACCTTTATGAAGTTTTGAAATAAGAAATGGAACCATTAATAAAGATATAGTATTATAAATAAACCTTGAAAAAAAAATTTCCAATGATAGATGAGCAAGTGATAGTGGGTACTACCTCTAAAATCATAAGATGATTGTTTAGGCCCATTTTCCATAAAATACAAAATAGAGGTCCTAGCACTTCTGTAAAGGAAAAACAACAAGGTTGTCAAGTGGTTTGATGCATCCTTTTATGCTCATTTTTTAGTATATATAAAATAAAATAACTTGGAAAAGTTTTGGGTCAGGAGGATTAGTGGAATTCAAATTTTATAAGGTCCAAAGATGCCCCTAAAACCACTAAAACCAAACAGTGAATTCTACAAGTTTGAACCCTTCAGTGACCATTGGTGTTATATGGAGCAAACAAGGCATAATATTATCTTTTTATGGACTAATGGATTTAAAGAGATACCAAATGGACATTAATATCATTAAGATGATGTGGACATGTAGTGTTTCAAGCTTTATTTGCACCTACAGGCATGCCTAGCTTCATAACTATCCACCTACAACCAGTCATCAAAAGTTGCATTCAATCCTAGGTGTCAAAGAGAGAAGGAATAGAATTTAAGAGTATGTTTAACCTTCATTAATTTAAATCCATATAATTTAGTATATATTTCACTAAGATAAAATATATACTATGTTATTAATATATGTACTCACCTACTAAATCTCATTTGACCTACGGTTGACTAGGCCTGAGTTCAACAAATAGTTAGCATGTTTGAATTTCAAAATAATAGAGGAACTTGGAATAGTGAATAATTAGGTTCAATTACATATAAATTTATTCATGTGGATTTAAGGGAAGTTGATAATCACCTATCCTAATCTAAATCATATAGATCAACCTATAGGTGTAGTCTAAAACAAAGCACAATTAGGATTTTGTATAAACAGTATAGACTAGGAAGGTGTATGGAGAGGTTTGTAGAATATTAAGGTGAAAAATGACCTATAAAAACTTGGTTAAGTATTTTTAACAATAATAAACTCTCATATAATGTAAATCATGTAGAAAGAAGGATCTCCAATCATGCATACTAGCCCACATCAAAATAATATGCACAGTCATCCTTTTGCATTGTCTGTTTTAGGTTTTATAGAGGTTGAAGGGCCTATTGACCTAATAAATGGATAAAAACTATAATATATCACATATAAAACCTATATATTACCATAAATCATTAATTTGGATTGGTAAAATAGGGGAAGTACCCTCTATTTTGTCTTAGAGAGAGGGTACTTCCCCTCATACATAAATTTGTAGTTTTGGGGAGAAGAGATGAAATGATGGACTAGGAGTGATATGGAAATTTCAATAAGGTGCTATAAGTGGAACTACACCTATGAAAAACTTGTAAACCAAGTAAAGAAGGGGTATTTTTAACAAAGAGGTCTAAACCTCTTAAAGTTGCAGACAAGCTCATGAGGCATAGTTATGCCTAGAATCCAAACAAGAAGTCACTTTAAATTTTAGACATAATTAGGATTTCAAAATTATGGTATAATATTTTATGGTCATATAATATATGTATAATCTTATGGAATGCAATGAAATCAAATAGGAAGGTCTAAAACACCAAAAGTTGCAGATAGGCTACAAGACCAACATTAGGCCTAGTGTCCAAATGGGGGGTATTCCAAAATTATAACATGAGATGAGATATATAAAAAATTTAAAAATTTTCATAGGGTCATTATAGGTATGTTCAATCTTTAAAATTTCAAATAAATCATTAAGAAAGTCACTTTTGGCTCAAAAACCAACTCAGACTTGTAAAGAATAAGAGAACAAGCTCGATAGGTCAAATTCAAATGCTCATATATTTCATGAGGCCTTAAATGGATTATAAATGAGTTTATAGGTGTTATAAATTTATTTTAATATAATCCTTTTGGATTTTTTTTTTCAAGTTGGACGTTAGAGCTTTATGAACAAAGCTTAAGAGTCAAAATAGGCCTAAAACCCTTACAAACCCTCAGTCAAGACCCAATTAGAGAAATGAAGATGGATATGAATTATAATGGACTATTTTTATCATGATAGTTATTGTATCTTGTATATTAATCTCTCAATCTCCACTCCATCCTCTTGAGTTGTATGTACTTGTATGGATGGGATGCAAAATAGGGTTTTTTTAAACTATTTTATACATTGTGTAGGTTACAGGAGGTTATAAGAGATGAAAACATATTTGGGGGAAATATTGATAATTTTTATAACTCCCAATGTTCATTTCATTCCTCAAAAAAACTCTTAAGTACCTCAATAGGAGCTCTCATTTCAGCCAGTCAAAACTGGCATAGTGGACAGGCTAGTGAGAAGGGTGGAAAACTTCATGTGAGCTGATTTTAATGTGTCCCTGATGCATATAAGGCCATTTATGGTATTTAATAGTGTCATACACTTCCTCCCATGTATTTTAATGAGAAAATAGAGCCAAATTTGAGGACAACTATGTAGGGTACATGAAAGAGGAGTTTTTTGGACTGCAAATGATTATGGCCATTCCCAGATAATTATAAAATACCAAGAATAAAAAAAATTCATATAAAGGCATGAATTAGACCCTTCATCTTATTTAAAATAATCATACCTATCCCTAATTATTTTTGGAATGTTCAAATAGGGCTAATCATGAAGGCAATTTTTATGAGTTAGCTAAGGGAATTTCATGCCACTTTACAAGATTTTGATGACTTGTATGGATACTTGGGATTACTAAAATTAAATGGTTCATACCATATCATATTATCATGCACAATTAACTTATTTTATTATCTTTACAATTTTCCTTGTGACCATTAGACTTCTCTCTTATTCTCTCTCTCTCTCAAGTTCTATAAGAACTAGCCATTTTGGCCATTGTAATTTATGCTCCACCTAAGTATGGAAAATACATAATAATTTGCATACCATTTTATCAATAAGACTAATTATTTTTACCTCTTCATGACTATTCATAAGTGTGTTTTACTTGGATGATGAATCTTGCTTAGTGAAGACTATGGATTCCTTAGCATGTCTCATTCTTTCACCCTATTTGCAGTTGGAAAACTTCTTGCAAGGCATGTGAAGTGTTATAAGAAATTTAAAGGATTGAGTGAGTTAGTATTTTCATTGGTTCCATTCAAGTCCTCTTTTCTAGTCCTCCTAGCTTTACATATGCATCCATAATCTCATAATATAAAATTGATATAAGAAGATGTAGATTGGAGAAGTGTATTTTTAGTTTGTCCTTTGTTCTCATGTGTAACATGCTAATATTTGGAAGTCATCATATTATTTGGTGTATCACATCTCTTAGAGTATTTTGATTTTATTTATCTCTCTCACTTTTCCCCCAAAAAGTTTAGGTATAATTACAATCCAAAGTGGTACATCAAGGGAGCTAGCCCTATCTAGAGATTCACCTCATCCTTAGGCTACCCACAAGCCTTGAGGTGTTTCCATTATGATAATTTAATGGGGATAGCTTAGAAATATACTAAAAGGGTGAAAATCCAAGTGACAACACTTACTCAGTTTAAGATAAATCAATTGCATTACACCCTTATTGCCTATGATATGAGGAAGATTGATGATATACCACCAAAGAAAGAAGCAAATTTCAAGTGAAATGAAGACAAAGAATAAGTTACAAGGTAATAATTTCAAGGAGGATGAAATTACTTATATACATGAGGATGAACTAATTGCTTTAATTTAAAGAAAATTGATAACATGTTCAAGTAAGTATAAAGGCAAACCACCTCTAAAATGCTTCAATTATGGTGAGATAGGACATTTTGATAATAAATTCCCTCATAGGTATAATAAGGATAATTATTAAGTTAATGATCAAGGTCATGATGATAGCAAGAGATATTTTAGGTCTGATAAAATCAAAAAAGGATTTAGAAGATTTTTCAACAAGATGTACTTCAAGGATAAAAAGAGACTACACCAAAGAAGATTGTAGCTCATCAAATGAGAGTGAATACCGTGACTCAGAGTATGATCATGAAGATGATGGACCCACTAAATATAGATCCCTTTTCATGGCTGAGGAAGGAAGTTTATCGAAAAAAGAGTCTACTTGAAGTGATTCAAATGATGATAAAGATGAGGTGGACTATGAGACTATATTGACGAATGCTCATGAAGAATTGAAGATTGAGAATAAGATCAATAAGAAGATGAAATCTAAGCTCAAGTAATTTGAGGAGAAATTTAGTGTGTTTGAGGAAAGAATGGATGAAGATGCCAAGGATCATGAAGATATGGTCAAACATCTTAGTTGTCAACTAGAAATTCTTTCTACAATCTTAAAATCTAAAGAATATGAATGTGTAAGGTATATAATTAAAAATGAGTCATTAAAATATGATTTAGAGAAGGTATCTAGTAAGGTAATGACATTTATGAGATTTGAAAAGAGATCAAGTGATCTAGAAAATATTTTGAATGATCAAAATCATGCAAGTGATAAAACTGGTCTTAGATACAAAGAAGAACTAGAGACTACAACTCAAGATAAGATGAAGACTAATGTGAACAAGGACAATCAAAATTTGAATAAAAATCATCAAACAAGCAATGATGGTGCAAATAAATTGAAGATAAATCAGATCAAATAACCAAATGCCATGAGGTATGTAAATTTCAATGGTTATTGCTATACTCATAATCAGTTTGGGCATAGAGCTAGATAATGTAGAAGACTTGTTAAGAATGAATTTGCATGGAACTATGATGGGGGTCATCAATCAAAAGGTGTAATCAAGGTTGAGTGCTTAAAATATCATGATATAGGACACTTTAAGATAAAATTTTCCATTCAAGGTAAGACAAACTAAGTTTCCATTAAAGAGTATGGTTTGTTATAGTTGTGAATAGAGAGGTCATATTTCTAGATTTTGTAACCAAAGAACTACAAGATAGAATAGGTTCAATCAAGCTCCCAAATTACATGGAAGAATTCAAGTTAACTCATGGATACCAAAGGTGGTAAGTAAGATTTATGAGGAGTCTACAGTTCTAATTAATTTATTTGCTATGGTGGAGAATGCTACAGATGTTGAAGAGTGCCAAGAGTTCTCATTGACTGCTCATATTGAGAATAAAGAGATCAAGCTCAAGGAAAGACCAAAGTACTAGTTGAGGCTAGTTCTAAGGTAAGTATGGATCCAAGTGAACATCCTACTATTACTAAGAAATGTTCATGCAAAGAACATCAATTTTTAGTGCCTAGTGATGAGGTTCAGGACTACATGGTTAATTCTTCTAATAAAAAGGTATGTCAAGATTCCATAGTTGCTCCATGTGTTGACAATTCTATCTTTGAATAAAAAAAGAGTGATATAGAAGAAAAACTAGTTGTCATAATTAAGACTAATAATAATAATAAGAGGAAGAAGTTTTATAGCTATAAGAGGATTCCAGTGGTTGCTAAGGAGATGTGGGCCACTCCTAGCTTTACTTTGTTTTAGAACATTATGGTGCACAAAATGTCTCTATCTATTCTTATTAAGAGAATAATTTCAATGGAGAATCAAGTGTTGTTGTGGTGTTCTTAAGATGGTCCTAGAATAATAGAGTTGAGTGTTCTCAGTTGGAATAGGTATGTTTAGATGGAAAATATGTTGAGGTGATGTCTTGATGTTGATAACTATAAATGGAGTAGTCTACAGGGTCATATTGAAGGTTCCTAGATGGCATAAAGAGATTGATGTATTATCAAGATGATCTTGTTAAATATAAAGGTCTGTTAACCTTATTCTATCATGCTCCAGGTGATTTTATGATTTAAAGGTATGTTGAAATCAATTTGGAGATTTTTTGTTAGCTATTAGGTTTCTCAATTTGTGCTTAAGAGCTTGACGTCCTAAAATGGGCTATAAGAAGTTAAGTTTCCCAAAGGTTTAGAAGCTAAAATATTGGTCTAGAAGTGAGTAATGGCTATCTCCATGTGTGCAAGAAGTTTTAGAGATGTGCATTGACCAAAAGGAGGTTTGTTGACTTTATTTATTTTGAGATTCTAAGGTTTTGGGCTATGATAGAAAAGTGGTTTGCCTTATGAGTTGAGATTTGAGGATTATTAATATGTTGAATGGGATAAATGGGTGGTCAAATCAAGCTTCATATAAAATTGAAGGTTTTTGGTTCTATTTACTAAATTTGGGAAACTATAGGGGGTTAATTTTCTAAATAATAAAGGGGTTTGGTTTAAGGGGAGAATCAGTAAATAAATGTGCCTTAATTAACCTACTAATTTATTTAATTTGGAAGTGCTTAATTTATTTATAAAAATAATAAAAAAGAGGGAAGAAAATAAAACTTAGCTATTTCTAGACTAAGATGGAAGATTTAAAGGTTGATATTTGTTGGTTTGGTTGGGCAAACTATCAGAAACAGGACCTAGAAGTCTATTTTCTACTTGGACAGGACCATTGAAAATGAGACACCTAGAGGTTCAACACTGTAGTCCTATTTTTGGTGTTATAGTCCTATGGTTCTGAGATTTTTGGGTTATGTTCATCTATTTTAGGAGACCCTACATACCATATTTTACCTCTTGAGAGTCACCAAAACTCACTATAGGTCTATTTCCATCTTCAGTACTTGTACTTGTTTGTGCACATGGAAATGAAAAATAGATAAAAATAAAAAAGGGGAAAACTAGGTTAGGGGAAGAATGATCACATAATCAAGAACCCCTATTGTTCTAATTGCTACCTACATTAACCCTCTAATTAGAGTCTCAGATTCGATGTAGTTTTCCCTTAGGGAATGTGTATAGTCATGCACACGATTGATGCAAGAATGAATTTCACTTAGGCCCTTCCTTGATTAAGCATGTAAATATAAGTGTGATAAAAAGAAAATGAGCTATAATATTGACTGATTTTTATTATGTCTAATGTGCCAAAGTAGTAAGTGCTAGATATAAAATACCTTGTGTAGTCTTTTATATAAGAGACTCATTATTTCAAATTTAGGAGCTTTATTCATATTTGACTGAGATTGGAAAACTTAATAACGAATCAAATAAAAGGGGTAAGACTTGTCCTATGGAAGAAACTAACTATTATAACCAAAATTGGGATTCAACAACAATGCCAAAAACTAGACACCCTAGGTTTCAACACTGTAGTCTATATTTGGGCACTATTATCCAGGGGGTTTGGGACTTGAGGGGATGGGTCAGGGTCTAAAATAGGTCTTTGGGCCTGAAAGGGTCAAAATCGATAAGCTACAAATGATTGGGAATAGGTAAAGAGATGTCTAGGGAATGTAGTAAGACCAAGATAACATAGATAAGAGGACCTGGATAAATGTGAATAAAGCTCATATTCTCTAGTTAGAGTCTCTTGTGAAAAGACCATGAAAAGACATAATATGTGTGTTTGATTGACCAATTTATGGTGATTACATTTGCCCCCCTTTTATTCTAGTGATGTAATGAAATGAAGTACTAGACTAAAATAAAGAAAAGAAAATGCGTACTTAGGCTTACCTACATGAATATAAGTATGCTGAAAAGGGTCCAACTTCCTAGCCAAGGAATTGGATTGAAGAACTAAAATAATGATTCGATAAATAAAGGATCAATGTAATAGATGCCCCCTTTACTAAACTTGAATAGTGTTTGGAAAGAGAAATGATTCCTATAATGGATGCCCCCATACTGAATCTAAGTAGTGTCTAGAAAGAGAAGGAATCCCTGTAACAGATGCCCCCTAAACTAAATCTAAATAATTTGAACTAGATTTGAGAAGTGCTTGAAGGTCTAAAACCAATGTCTATCCTCTATCCCACACAAACTCTTGAGTCTTAGTAATACTATGGACCAATTGCTATAAACGACTATATGGTCCATCCTAGCGACAACCTAAGTAATGCTTGGGTGTAAGCTAAAAATGTTGGTAAATGTGTAAGAATAAAATAGCATGTCCTACCATCTCAATTTGTATAATCCTAGAAGATGAAGGATATGAAAATCTTTGCCATACCCCTAAATTTGGTATCTAGATAATTTGCATATTTATAAACTGAAGGTGTATCGCTTTAAATGTCCTGAGTAATGCTAAGTGACCCTAATGTAATATGAATCACTATATAATCTAATTAATATGAACTGAATAATCCTAAGTGGCCCCTAGAATCTGAACCACTTGTGAAATCTTAACTGATCTAAGCTAAGTAATGCTAAGTGACCCTTGGAGTCTAAACCACTTGTGTAATCTTGACCAATTTATATTGAGTAATGTTAAGTGACCCTTAGAGTCTCAACCACTTATGTAATCTTGACCAATTTGAGCTAAGTAATGCTAAGTGACCCCTAAAAGTTGAACCACTTATGAAATCTTGACCGATCTAAGCTAAGTAATTCTAAGTGACTCCTAGAGTCTAAACCACTTATGTAATCTTGACCAATCTAAGCTAAGTAATGCTAAGTGACTCTTGGAGTCTGAACCACTTGTGTAATCTTGACCAATCTAAGATGAGTAATGCTAAGTGACCCATAGAGTCTAGACCACTTGTTTAATCTTGACCAATCTAAGTTGAGTAATGCTAAGTGACCCCTAGAGTCTGAACCACTTGTGAAATCTTGATTGATCCAAGCTAAATCTGATAATTTAACTGCCAAAGGTATGATAACCATGGTGTAATAGATAGGTATGCCAGATAAACTATGGGAATAAGGATAGTATAAATGATGCCCCCATTTTTGGGAAAGGGACAAGATCCATGATAGAGGAGGTTGAGCCAAAAGTAAGTACTAGTGGTGGAACATATAGAAATGTGGTTGGCATGTAACAAATATATTGAAAGGCCATTATTGAATTGGTGAAATTGAATTATCAAGAGTGAAAGGTATCTTTGGTTGATTAGGATCAAAGCTTGTATCTGGGTCTATTAGATATATAAAATTTGTCATGCCATGGTAGGAAAATGAGGTAAAAATAGATTGAATGGGATGAAAGAGTGATTTGATCGAATAGGTTGGGTTATTTTAATGTTTTGAATGGATTTTTACGTAGTGAGTGTTAGGAACTTGGAGTATAATTGATTACTTTTGTATAAGCAACTAAACACGAAATTGAACCAGAAGTAATAAGTAACTAGAAATCAAAAATAGAAAATAATAGGAGATAAAAGAAACAACCAATCTTGTATTAAACTCTTCCCGAATATAATGAAGAAATCTCACTCTTCCCACACCTCTTGGGTGTACAGTATTTCTCTCAAGAGTTCTCTCTCTCAATCAATTACAATCAACTCAATAATCAAGTTGTTATTCCCTAGCTTCAGCTGATCTTCTTGATCTTGCACCTTACAGATCTAATTGACCTTGCTTACTTGCTTACTTACAATACATGCCCCCATGGGTCTCTCAAATAGGATCCAAGGCATATAATAGTTATACTTCCCAATTACAATAATTAGAAACATAGACTCAAGACTAAAATTAGTCTTTACATGCAAACACTCTGTCCATCCTAAAATTAGAACAAATCTAATTCTAGAAATGCATGCAAACGCACACACACACACACAGGTGACCGATGCCAGTTGCTATCGGTCTGCATATGATCGATGTCAGCTGATCCTTGACCGATGTCAGTTGGATCTGAACCATGCCTGACAAATGTTAGTGATACTACTGATGCCAGCGATTGTGTTAGTCTAGTAACCTTTGCCTGAACTCAATAGTGAAGCTTTTAGCTCCACAACTTAACAATCTCCCACTTGGAGTTAAATAGTTGCACCTGTACCTATATAGTAACATCCTCTGTCTTGTTTCTCTGGCTTATTTCTCCCTCTTCAAGTTCAATCTTGAAGACCAAAAAAAGTTGAATGAAGATTCAACTTCTCCTTTGTTACCGGCTTTGTTAACATATCTGCAGGGTTCTTATCCATATGGATCTTTTCCAGCTTCAACTGTCCTTCCTCCAATACCTGTCAAATGAAGTGGTACCTAAGCTATATATGTTTGGTTCTTGAATGAAAGGCTAAATTCTTTGACAAATGAATTGCACTTTGACTATCGCTATACAATCTGCAACTCTCTTGCTCCTTTCCCAACTCTTTCATGAACCATGTCATCCATATAATTTCTTTGCTAGCCTCTATGACTACAATGTATTCTACCTCTGTAGTAGACAGGGCAACAACCTTCTGCAACTTTGAAATCTAGCTAACCGCCACTCCACCAATAGTGAACACATATCCTGTGGTGCTTCTCCTGCCATCTAAGTCACCTGCCATATCCAAATCTACATATCCATGTAGAGAAATGCTTAACCCTACATAGTATAAATACCTGCTGCTGGTCCCTCTCAGATATTTGAGAATCCACTGAACTACTTTCCAGTGTTCCTTTCCTGGATTGGCCATAAACTTGATAACAACTCCCACTACTTGGGAAATATTAGGTCTAGTACATACCATTACATACATTAAGCTCCCAACTGCTGAAGCATATGGAACTTTGCTCATGTACTCAACCTCATCATGTGATTTAGGACACTATTCTTTGCTCAACTTGAAGTGTCCAGCCATAGGTGTGCTTACCAGTTTTTCATCCTGCATATAGAACCTCTCCAACACCTTATTCACATAATCCTCTTGAGACAAAATCAACCTATGATTTTTCCTATCTCTCTTAATACTCATGCCAAGGATTTTCTTTGCTGCTCCTAAATCCTTCATGGCAAATGTGTGAGCTAATTTTACCTTTAGCTCAATAATTTCCTGCATGTGTGAACCTACAACAAGCATATCATCTACATACAGTAATAGGATAATATAATTACCATTATCCAATCTGGTAAAATAAACACAATGGTCAGATTGACATTTACTAAAGCCATGCTCTGTCATAAACCTGTCAAACCTTAAATACCACTATCTTGGAGCTTGCTTAAAACCATATAAGCTTTTCTTCAACCTACACACAAGTTTCTCCTTACCTTTGACCTCAAAACCTTTTGGCTGATCCATATATATCTCTTCATCCAAATCTCCATGAAGAAACACTGTCTTAACATCAAGCTACTAAATATGCAAATCCTCAATAGCAACTAAAGACAATATAGTCCGAATAGAAGTCATCTTTACTACAGGAGAAAAGATTTAACCAAAGTCAATACCTATTTTTTGTGCAAATCCCTTTACTACCAACCTGGCCTTATGTCTCATTTGTCCATTCTCTTCCTTTAACTTGTATATCCATTTATTTTTCAGTGCTTTTTTTCCAGCTGGCAACTCTACCAAATCCCACGTTTGGTTCTCTTCCAAGGAATCAATTTCCTCATTCATGTCATGCTCCTACTGTTTCCTGGATTCTACTTACATTGCCTCATCAAAAATTTCTAGTTATCCACCATCAGTGAGCAACACATAGTATAAAGAAGGGGAATAATGAATTGGAGGTTTACTTACCCTTTCAATCCTCCTTATGGGCATTTGAGACTCATTTACAGCTTGTTATCCACCCAAATTATCTGTCAGTGACTGATCCCGATCAACTCTCAGTCTATAGCTAACATACGTCGGTTCCACCTGATCAACCTGACCGATGTTGATTATTGTCTGACCGATGTCAGTTCTTACTTGACCACTGACATTGGTTACCTGACCGACGTCGGTCTCTATGTTTTCTTGTGAGTGATAATTTTTACCCGCGAGCTCATTTTGGATCATTACCTCATCCAAATCAAGATTGCCCTACTTAGAATTATTTAGCCTCTTGAGCTGATCACTGTACATCACCTTCTCATTGAAAACTACATCACGACTTCTAATAATTTTTTTAGTTTCTAAATTCCACAACCGGAATCCAAAATCTCCAAAGCCATAACCAATGACAGTGCACCACATAGATTTAGCATCCAGCTTCTTTCTATTTTCTTTATCAACATGCACAAAAGCTTCAAAACTAAAAACTCTGAGAAATGAAAGATCTACCTTTTTACCTATCCAAGCCTCTTCTAGAATTCCACCATCCAAAGCAGTAGAAGGTCCTCTGTTAATTAGGTAAACCACAGTATCTACAGCTTCTGCCCAAAACTTTAAGGGCAAACCAGCATGCAACTTCATACTCCATGCATGCTCCATTATTGTTCTATTCATCCTTTCAACAACTCTATTTTGCTGAGGTGTCCTTGGAACCATCTTTTCCCTACATATTCCACTCATAGAATAGTAACTATTGAATTTATTGCTGCAGTACTCACCACCATTGTCAGATCTAAGGCACTTCAATCTCAAACCTGTTTCATTCTCAATTATAGCTTTCCATTTCTTAAATGTGTCAAAAACATCATATTTTCTCTTTATGTAATAAACCCATACCTTTCTTGTAGCATTATCAATGAAATAAACATAATACTGTGATCCTCCAATAGAAGCTACCTGAGCTGGTCCCCACATGTCTGTGTGAACAAGCTCTAACTTGTGCTCCTTCTTTGTTGACCCTATCTTAAGAAACCTCACTTCCTTCTATTTCCCAAAAATACAGTGCTCACAAAAATCTAGATCTATGCTTTTCAAATCTGAAAGATTACCTTTTGACTTAAGAACATTCATTCCCTTCTCACTCATGTGACCAAGCCTATAGTGCCACATCTTTGCATCTACATCTGAAGTAGATAAAATAGAAGGAGAATAATCAGTAACACAAGTAGATAGATAAAGTGTACCTACTCTCTTACCTCTTGCTAATACAAGTGCACCCTTGGAAACTTTCCAAGATTCTACTGTGAGAGTTACTGTGCAACCCTCATCACCCAACTTTCCTATAGAAATCAGATTCCTCTTCAAGATGGGTACATGCATGACATCTTTCAACACCCATGTGTTGCCATTCTACAATTTTAGTTGCACTTTTCCTTTGCCAACAATTTGACAAGGCTCACCATCCCCTAAATAAACTTTTCCAAAATCTCCATGGACATAATCATTGAAATTTTCTTTATTTGGGGTTGCATGGAAAGAAGCACAAGAATCTAAAACCCATGATTCTACTTGACTATCCAAAGAAAATATAAGAGCATCCTGTGCAACAATACCTACAACATTTGCTTCCTTATTACCTTCTTGTTGATTTTATTTGTTATCCTTCAACCAACAACCTTTCTTTGCATGCCCTTTCTTTCCACAATTCTAGCAGATTATACCTCCATTTCTAGATTTGGATCTCCTTCCCATCTTTGAACTTGATTTCCTTTGCTTGCCTTTCTCTCTTTACCTTCCCCTGCTTTCAATACTTAAAGCATTACCTGATGTTTCCCCTATACTTTTCCTACAAATTTTTTCATTCAATATTACACTAAAAACATCCTCAACTTTCAAGATATTTGAAGCAGATGCAGTATTGCTAATTGCCATTACCAAGTTATGCCAGCTTTCAGGTAAAGAGCATAAGATTAAGAGAGCCTTAATTTCATCATCAAAAACTATTTTGACTTAATTTAACTGATTTACAATTTCATGGAAATCATTAAGATGACTATATATATATCCACCTTCCTGCATTTGCAAACTAAATAATTGCTTCATAATATATACCTTATTCGAAGCTGAGGGTTTTTCATATAAGTTTGCCAGAGTATCCATTAACTCTACCTTTGTCTTTGCCTGTGATAAATTAGAAATCACAGAACATGCCAGGCTCAATCTTATAGATCCCAGAGCCTTTCTATCAAGAACATTCCATTATTCATCTTGCATATCCGTGGGCTTGCTTACAACCCCACCCAATGGTAAAAATAGATCTTTCTGATACAAATAATCTTCTATTTGCATCCTCCATAATTGATAATTCTTGCCATTGAATTTCTCCATTCTTTGTTTACTTTTTTTTGCCATTGCTTTGCTCCCACTCAAATAGAAACCCCTGTGAGTGAACCTGTAATCAACAAACACTAACCCGCTCTACCACTTTTTAGTGATCCTAGCTTTGATACCAGCTGTTAGGAACTTGAAGTACAATTGATTACTTTTGTATAAGCAACTAAACACAGAATTGAACCAGAAGTAATAAGTAACTAGAAATTAGAAATAGAAAATAATAGGAGATACAAGAAACAACCAATCTTGTATTAAACTCTTCCCGAATACAATGAAGAAATATCACTCTTTCCACACCTCTTGGGTGTACAGTATTTATCTCAAGAGTTCTCTCTCTCAATCAATTACAATCAACTCAATAATTGAGTTGTTATTCCCTAGCTTCAGTTGATCTTCTTGATCTTGCACCTTGCAGATCTAATTGATCTTGCTTACTTGCTTACTTACAATACATGCCCCCATGGGTCTCTTAAATAGGATACAAGGCATACAATAATTAGACTTCCCAATTACAATAATTAGAAACACAGACTCAAGACTAAAATTAGTCTTTACATGTAAACACTCTATCTGTCCTAAAATTAGAATAAATCTAATTTTGGAAACACATGCAAATGCACATGCACACACAGGTGACCAATGCTGGTTGTTGTCGGTCTGCATATGACTGACATCGGCCGATCCCTGACCGATGTTGGTCAGATCTGAACCATGCCTGACTGATGTCAGTGATACTGCCAATGCCGGTGACTATGTTAGTCCAACAACCTTTGCCTGAACTCAATAGTGAAGCTTTTAGCTCCACAACTTAACAATGAGGACCAATCTAAGTACCAAATACATGTACATATGTGTGTGCCATGGTAGGAAAATAATTTAGTAAGAGAGTGAGTCCTTATTTATGTTCAAGGTGTCATTATCATGATTATGAGGAATAAAATGGTTTGTAAAATGGAGCTACGAAGCTCAAGTTATGGACAAGTAGAGTTTTTATTTTATTGAGAAAGTGGTTTGATATAAGGAAGATTTAACTAAATCATGGTTCATTTGTATATTGACTAGTTTGAGATTGGATCTATGGAGTGAGAAGATGTCGAGGAGATGAGCACCCACCGTGAATCATTATGAGTAGTTGGTAGCACAAATTCAAGCTAACAAGGAGGTTTCCCTAGTGAGTAATGATAGTTGTTGACTTTTTTTCATGTCTAAGGCTTGATTTTGGCAATTTTTAACTATTTTGAGTCATTTTAAAGTAGTTTAAAAATTATTTGACTAGTTTTGACATTATTATCTTAGAGTTAGTGTTATTGTCTAGGATGCAGTGTTGTTATCTAGGTTCTCGTGTTGTTGTCTAATGTTAGTGTCCTTATGAAGTGCTATTGTCTAATGTGGATGGATTTTTTAATTTTTGAGTTATTCTTACTTTTGTATTTCTTAGTTTTTTGTCCTTGGCAAGGTTGTCTGACATATAGTTTGCTTACTAGTGTTTTTAGGGTGAGGTGTGGATGAGAGAGTTTCATAGAGGCCAAGTTATGGAGACTCTAAGATTATTGTCATTATCTACTGATGAGCATGTTGTTATGGATATGACTAATTTGGGTCATGTATGTGATTTTGGTATAGTGTAGTGGGATATATATTTGATCACTACCTTATGTAAGAGGTGGAATGCTGATAGTGTGCATTCTAGCTTCTGATAGGGGAGATTACTGTGACTCTAGAGAATGTGTATCAGATTTTACATTTGCCAATCAGTGGGTGATGAGTGTCATTTTAGGATGACATGGGTGTGGATGCCATTGATCATGCATCTAGATACTTTTTAGGCATGCCCATAGGAGTACACTATAGGGGTAGTGACAGTGATATATTACTGTTAGTTATTATGCAATCAAGTGTTTTGTACCTATAGAAGTGGTTGGCTATATTATTGGCTTCTTTTATTGTTATGGATAGTAGTGGAGTATCTATTGCTTATAGGATGCACATAGTGGTTTGGATTATTGATATGTATGGTATCATGTTTTCATGGGGGATGACTATGCTTGCTCATTTTTATAGAGATTTATGTAGGAGTCTTTTAGTGGTGTTGTGGGTGTAGCCACTTTGTTGCATTGATAGGCTTATGAGCATATAGCAGTTGTGCAGCTAATTGGATTATCAAGGGTGTGTTGGGAATATCCACAACCATTTGATGAGCACTGGACTAGTGAGTTGGTTATTCAATCTCCTGAGATAGATTATTCTAGGTGGTTGCTAGATAGATTAGCAGCTAATGACATCAGATGGAGGCCCTATAAAATATTTCTTGGATGGCTAGAGGATGGAAGTAGCTATAGTACATGAGAGTGGGTTATTGGTTACATGATCATTGGTTTAGATTTTATGAGTGATTTCAATATAATCATGTGACTAAGTAGTTGAGAGTTTAATAAGATGTTCCTCCTACAACATGGATATGGTTGAGGAGTGTGTGGGTACCAACAAGATTAGGAGCTCATCCTAGATTGACTAAGGTGTAGTTGGTATCATTACCATTGGATGTGTGAGATGATATTATAGATGTTCCTAATGTAGATGATGTGGGGTATATTGAGGCATATATGGTGTGGTGGTCAAGTCATTGATGGGATCTACTATATCTAATTGGTGTACCAGATGTTCCTGAATATGAGCAACTTGAGCTGATTCAGAGGGTGGGAGGTGAGTGGTTATAATGTGGCCTCTATATTGATGTATGCTTTTGTTTTTATTTATAGATTATATATGAATAATGGAGTGTAATGTTATTACACTTAGGTGAGGTAGTGGGTATCCAAGGTGAGGCACATGCTAGTGTTAGTGGTGGGGATGATCTATTTTAGGAGACTATTATTGAGTCTATACTATATGAACTTACATGGCACGTTCTTGATGATGCTATGGAGGAGGGTTTGATATAGAGAGCTATGGTTATGGCTAGTGTTTATGCTCACTTTTTTGATCAAGCTGATATAACTATAGCTTCATATGTTAAGGCAAAAAGAGAGAGAGATGAACTTAGGATTGATCAAGATAGGCACAAGATGCCTCCTCTAGATTATAGAGTGGTGAGCTCCAAGTTTCATATGATTATATGGATCTTCAGAGGCAACATGCAGACTTGCATGAGGTGTCTGGTCATTTGTTGGAGTGAGACAATTAGCATAAGAGACATTCAGGAGCTTGAGGAGGTAGCGAGTCATCAAGTGCTAGATAGGATTATGGGATGAGTACTGGAGGAGAGAGTAAGACAGAGAGTGAGGGCATGACCCTTATCCATGATTTATTGACCTTGACATGATGTATATGTTTTAAAAACTTATGTGTTATATAGGTACTGGTTTGATTTTGAAACTCATGTGTATGCACATTATGGATTCTAGATTATATTAGTATTATAATGTTATGGTTTGGAATAATTGATTTGATGTTTGATGTTGAAGTTGTATATGCTTGGTAAATGGTATGTAGGATATGTGATTTGATTGTGTTGATATATTTGGTAAGATGATATTTAGGATATGTTTGGATGTAATTATTTTATTTATAATTATATGTAAGTGACAATCTTGTTAATTTTTTCTAATTGGTAAACCTGATTTGGTAAAGTGAATTGGTTTTTAAGTAGGATATAAGTAAGGTTTGGATTTTGAGATTGGTAACTTGTTTAGACAAGTTGAATTAATTGGAGATTGGAAAAAATGTTTGTATCAGTTGGTTTGGTAAGATCTAAACTATGATAGGTTGGTTTTGGATAAGGATGGCTATTTGGAACTAGGAATGTTAGTTGTTAGTAGGAGGTAAAAGTAAGATAACACTGTGTGCATATTGCCTTCCCATGAGTGGCTCAAGCATACAAAGGTTAGCTAGACCTTCAAATCCATCATTGCCTTGCTAAGTGAATCTATTAACTAATGCTAAAATGAATGTATATTGTATCACACTATGTTATAACATTATATAAACCCTGTCAACCAAGTAGACAAGTGCCCATATTGCTCATGTTGTGTAAGACCCTGTCCTAAAGCTGATGTTGTATGTGAGGCACTAACTATAGTGGGCTATGATAATGCTAGAAAATGTAATCTGACTAGCTATGCTATTGAAACTTTATGTTGTAGAGAATGCTCATTTGATCTCAGATGTAATACATTGCTATGTGAAATAGGACCTAGAAAGTCTACCCAGAGTGAATATCACTCTAAAACTATACTTTTTTGTCATGCATGTGATGGTGCTGGATAAGTATATGTAACTTCACTATGTATTCCTTAGAAAATAGTTCTATATGTAGGTTGCATTCTCTGAACTAGCTTCCAAACTTTTTGAATAGTTGGAATAGGAGATCTCCTGTGAGATTCTATCCTAGAACCACATGACTTGCACGATGAGTGATCAATTATTCCTTTAAAGGAATGTCTTAGGATGACTCAATCATGAAGAAATGAGGTCTAAGGTTCCATGATGGAGGAGATATCTATGTCCACTATGTGAATACTATAATACCATTATCAACACATCTAGAAATGCAATCTTGGGGTCCAAAATAGGTATCCACATTGTGTCCATAGATACGATGATAATTACAAAAGGGCTGATATGGCTGTCTATGTAAAAGATGTGGATCTCATCGATCAATAAAAGGTAATGTGATTAACCTCATAGCTAGTAGTGTTGATAATATGATAGATGGGATATCCCACTCTGAATCAAACTATAGTGGTGTTGGTTGGTAATTCTATGTATTGCATACTATGGGTGGTATTCTAGAAACTTATTCTATGTTCTTGACTATTTTCTTTTTTGGTTGTGGTCTTTGATCTTGTCTAGGACATGGTGGATGTTGAGTAATAGGAGTTTTATCTAAAGATGTTATTATGAAATCTAGAGTAATCTAATTAACTGAATTTGCCTCAATCAATCCCAATTTATTTTCCAAAGATAGAGCTGTGTAACATAAATGTCTGAAACAAGGCTCTGTTTGATATAGTAAATGCTCAAGGAGAGGTTGGTGAAGGTCTTTGATGAAGAAATGTTGAACCTGTATATCTATTGGTTTGTTTATTAATCTTAACAAATGAGCCTTAAATCTTAAGATGTACTCGCTTATTGGCTCTAAAGAATTTTGATGTAGTGTGGCAAGTTTCTCATATGTAACACAAGGGCTCATGTTTATACTGTAGTTCCTGAAAAAAGCCTCCTCTAGGTCATCATATGTGTGCAATGAACCAACAAGGAGTAAATGAAAGAACCAATTTTGTGCTGCCCCCAACTAATGTTTGTTGAAACAACTTGAGTAGATTTAAAGGACTTGTCTAAGGTGGCAAAGCTTTTTGAAAGACTTAAAGGTGTGTAAATGGATCTCCAGTTCCATCAAAGTGAGGTAATGATGGTGTTTGGAGATGTTTAGGCAATGCAACTTTTATGAATGTTTTTAGAATAGGGTTACCATGTATATCATTGGCATCCATCCAAGATTTATAAGCTTTGTTTTCTAGTGTAAGGAGATATACTTGGTGTTGTAATTCACCAACTGCATGCATCAAAGATGTGATCTCTTGGGATGGTACATTACTATCTTGAAGTGGTTCATTTAATCATTGAATTTGATTGTTAATTTTAGCCATAGGAATGCTACATTTTGTAATTAGATCATAAAAAGGTGGTGTGCTCACTTAAACCTTGGGAGTAATGGTAGCTTGGACATTATGAGAGGGATGTGGGCTACCATTCTCTTTGGGTGATGGGTGAGAACTGGGTTCCACTATAGTAAGGGGTGTATTGGGGGATTCATTGGTATCTTTATGTTTTAGTGAATCACATTCTAAATTGGTAGTAGATGTGTTATTTAAATTAACATGTGCATAATTGGAAGTAGAATCATTCATAGATTTAGAATCAACATTTGGCATGCATGAGACTTAAGAGGAGTGAGAGAATAGTTAGAAGTATGAGATGCATTTTCTTCTTCACATGAAATAGAAGAATTTGAAGTATCATTTTCATACTCATTTACATGTTCACTATTGTATTCATAATCACTTCCATCATTGCTAGGGAGAGATGAAAGAGAACAATTTGATTCCTTTCTAATATGAAATAAGTTATCATTGGAATTTGTAATATCATGTGTATCTATGCTATCCATGGATGAAATATATAAATTTTCTTCATTTGCAACATGAGAAGTAAGAGTAGAAGAGTTATCATTTGAACATTCTTTTTAAAAAGTAGAGTTGGGAACACATAATGTATCATTTGAAATATGCATTGGTAATTTGATTCTATTGGATTTATATTGTTGTATTTTAAACAAAGTAGTAACAAAAGCTAGAGAGAGATTAGGTTCACATGGAAGTAAATCATCACCAATGAGATGTTCATTTGAAAGTGCATGATTACTTTGTGCATTTTGCCTAGGAGAATGAGGTGAGAATTATTTTTCCCATTTAGCAAAAGAATTATTTTGAGAAGAAGGAACAAAAGAGATAGGTTTTAGAGGAGAAGATGTATCTATATATTCTTCACTATCACTTTCGTATGCATGGTAATATTATTCATTGCAACAATAGTAATTATCCTCATTAGATATAAAATCATTTTCCACATTTTTATCTAGTTTGCAATTTTGTAAATTGGTCCATTCATTATCATAATTATGAGAAAAATTAAGGAATTTATCTATGGGATGAGAAGGATGAAGTGCCTTTGTGGCCATTTTATCACTAAAGAGAAGTTTGAAAAATACTACGAAGCAAATAAATGCACAAAGAAATACTGACATTGAATTTTGAAAATTACATTTGCTAACCTAACCAATTTGTAATAAATTCAAAAAAAAATTCTAAAAATTGTAAGGCAGGGTAATTTGAGGTTTGAGGACCTAGTTTGGGAATCTAGGGTTTTTAGCTAGGGTCTTAGAATTTTTTAAAATTATGCAATAATTTTAAATTCTAAAAATTATTTTGAAATGGAATAATTGTACTATAATTTATACAAAAATTAGAATTTTAGAAATTAAATTTTTGCACAAGAACTACTGATTTTGAAATTTTAAAATAAATTTTGACAAGGTAATTATTTTACAAAAATTCCAAAATAATTGTCTAAATTTGGCAAAGAGGTAGGCTTATTGTTGGATGACCTAGTTTTGAAATCTAGGGTTTTAGTGAATTTATTGAAAATATCTCAATTAATTTGTAGTTTTTTATTTTTAAATTTAGGAAAAATCAAGAAAATATTGCTAAAAATCATAAATAATTATCCCTAAGGTTTCTAGAGTTTTTGTGCAAAAATTTGAAGTAAGTCGGGTTCACCAAATGTTTTAATGAATTTGGGAAACTATAGGGGTTAATTTTTATAAATAATAAAGGGGTCTAGATTAAGGGTAAAATTAGTAAATAAATGTGCCTTAATTAACCTACTAATTTATTGAATCTAGAAGTGCTTAAATAATTTCTAAAAATAACAAACAAGAGGGAAGAGAATAAAACTTAGCTAGTTCTAGACTGAGATGGAAGATTCAGAGGTTGATATTTGTTGTTCTAGATGGGCAAACTATAAAAAATAAGACCCAAAAGTCTATTTTTTACTTGGATAGGAGCACTGTAAATGGGACACCTAGAGGTCCAATATTGTAGTCCTAGTTTTGGTGTTGTAGTCTTGTGGGTCTGAGCCTTTTGAGATTTTTGGGTTCTAGTCATCTATTCTGGGAGACCCTACATACCAAATTTTGACTCTTGAGAGTCATTAAAACTTATTTTAGGTCTATTTACATATTTAGTACATGTACTTGTCTATGCACATGGAAATGACTAATAGATCAAAAGCAAAAAGGGAGGAATGTAGTTTATGGGAAGAATGATCACACAATAAAAAACCCCTATTATTGTGATTATTGCCTACATTAACCCTCTAGTTACAGTCTCAGATTCGATGTATTTCTTCCTTAGGGAACATGCATAGTCAGTACACATGATTGGTGCAAGAATTAATTTTACTTAGGGCTTTCCTTGATCAAGCATGAAAATCTAAGTGTGATGTAGAGAAATTGAGCTATACTATTAACTAATTTTTATTATGTCTAATGTGCCAAAGTAGTAAGTGCCAAATATAAAATTACTTGTGTAGTATTTTATATAGGAGACTAATTATCTCAAATTTGGGAGATTTATTAGTATCTAGTCGACATTGGGAAACATAGGAATGAAACAAAGAAAATCGGTAAGACTTATCCTACAAAAGAAACTAACTGTTATAACCAAAACTGGGCTTGGACAACAACACCAAAAACTAGACACCCTAGGTTTCAACATTGTAGTCCATATTTGGGCACTATTATCTAGGGGGTTTAGGACCTAGGGGGATGGGTCAGGGTATAAAAGAGGTCTTTAGGCTTGAAAGGGTCAAACCTGGTAAGCTATGAATGATTGGCAATATGCAAAGAGATGTCTAGGGAATGTAGTAAGACCAAGATATGATAGACAAGAGGACCTAGCTAAATGTGAATAGAGCTCATATTCTCCAATAAGATTCTCCTATCAAAAGACCATGAAAAGACATATATGTGTATTTTCTTGACCAATTTAGGGTGATTACAGGTTCTCAAGTTATTCAAGTTTTTGTCTTATTAGAGGCCTAATTAGGTAATTGGTTTGTGAAGGAAATATATTGAAAATTATGATATAGTTATTTTAAATTGGTGTGTTTGAGGGGTCATATGAGATTGCTTTATATATGAAGTTTCAAGTCTTGAAGTTGTATCTACTAAAAGATATGGGATTTTCAAGTTTTAGGTAGGGCTACAAGGAGTCTAGATAAGTTTAGTATGAAGATTTGATATTTTTTCTCAGTGTTTCTATAAGATCAAGTTATTTATGTTTGAATGAGATTTACCATGTTGTTTTAGATCATGTTTCCTATTTGGTATGTGGCATGAGTTTATATTGCTGGTCCTTGAGGTGGTTAGATAGAGAAGGCTAGTAAGCCTCTATGTTGGTTTCTCATGGTATATAGAGATTTTAGGATGATAAAGTGGTGAAAAGGCTCAAATATATTAGGGGTAGTACCTATCAGATGTTTTATTGGTGATTTATCTCAAGTTTCAATGTTTTCCATGTTCTTTCTTCATTGGTTATAGTGCTTGGTTGAAGAGAGTGTTGGCATAGATCAAGAGGAAGTTGTCAAGACAAGAAAATGTAGGCTCAAGGTAAAGGGGAGTTTCACCTATATTTTTAAGATGGTATAATATTATTTTATGTTATTTTTGGGTCTTTAGGATTAGTTAGTTCCCAGTTTTTCATTGTGCCAAAGGGGGGAAAGTTCTTATTGTGAGAGTGCTTGAAGAGAGAGAAGGAAGGTGAGCTATATGATGTGTGTTGACATCAATGACAAAGGGGAAGATTATTGGAGAGTTTTAAATGATGTCATATTGATGTCATGGAGGTGTATTAGTGAGTGTATGAAGTGATTTGATATCTTGAGTGACAATGACAAAGTGTGTAATGTGCTTGTCTTAATGTGCTTGAAGTTAGATTGGTTGATCTTCAGTTTTGGTATGGATAGAGATGATTAGCGATGAGTATGGAGTATTGAACATGTGAAAAATTTACATAAGATGTTTTTTAATACTTGAGAGCTTGTGTGCATAAGTGGAATTCATTTGGTTGTCCATAGTTTTCATCTAGATACTTTGGGTCTAGTGGTAAAAAATATGAGTAGGCGGTTTGATGATGCCATAATTTCCACATGCGAACGATTCAAGGGGAGTTGGTCATATGGTTGTGATCACATTATTACCTATTTTTTATTTTATATATATCAATTCATGCATTGAAGTGTGGTTAAAGATATGAGGGTGCAAAGTTGTCTTCTCAGATAAAATTCACTAAGTTCCCATACTTAGCCAAATTTACAAAGGGTTCAAGAAGAGCCAAGTAAGCATTTTGATGGTGAAATATCTCACACATGTGAATGTTTTAGGAAAAGGTGATCATATTTACTTGTTTAGTTTTGAGCCTAGTTTATTTTCACTAAATTTTAGATCATGCATTGAAGCACATCAAAAGATATGCATGCTCAAATTTGGTCTCCTAAACAAGTTCCAAGCATAGTTGGTTTTGTGATAGAAGATTTTGAGAAGGCATTTTAATGTGATACATATCACACAAACAAAGGTTATAGGATTATTTTTTTATATGGATTTATTCTCTTATATGAGTAGATTATATGGTCCAAATTTTATATCATGTGTCTAAGTGCTAAAGACGTTATTGAGGTCCAAAGTAGGCTTTCTAGGCATATTGCATTTGGTCCCCATAGTCAATTTGCATAATGTTAAATATATGGACCTATTAGAGATCCAATGGCTCAAAATATTTAATATAGTGAATATCTATGGTGTGTATCAATTCAAAGAGGTCAAAGTGTTTGATGGTTAATAGAGTTGAAGATCAAGACCAAATGAAGATCCAATGATGCATGAGAGATCGTATAGATCATGATCTAATGATGTGTATTGATCAAGATGTTATTAAGTGTTTGAGTTTTAACAACTAAAAAAAAGTATAGGATAAATATCTAATATAAAGTGGGTGTTTGTACATATTGATCAAATGGTGAGCATTGCTAGTTAAAGACTTGGTTAATTTGTAGAGATTGACAGTGTGCAATAAGTCAACATTACAAGATTACACAAGATGAAGTTAAAGTGACTAAGGTTTAATGATTAATAATTATTAATTATGTGTTAAATATAGGATAATATTTATGGTATGATATTGATTGAAATTTAAGAGGACATGATCTGTGAGTATAGTGTTTGATGTTTAACTGTGACCATTGACATTTAAATATTTGAATTTTACAAAGGGAAAAACCACTTTGTGGTTTTTAGACCATATATTTCAATATAGATAGAATTTTACCATGTATTAAAAAAAATTGATAGAGGATTCCAAGGTGAATTTGAAAATATTGATTTGAAGATCTGTGCGTATATACAAATATTTTGAGCTCCAAAGTTGACTGTGTGTTTGTGTTTATTTTGCAAGTAAACCCAAGAAGGGTAATTGATCTTGTTTTAATATTAGTTTGATATATATTGGTGAATTGGTGATTGAAAATCATTGTAAATTACATGAATTTACTCTATGTTTATTATGAAGGATTCATCAATCATTATTCTATGAATAAAATTTAAGAAGTTGACTGTGTGTTTGTTCATAATATTCTTATGCACCAAGTCAATGATTGAGTTGTTTGAGCATATGTAGAAGTGAGCATGAGTGATTGTGATCATTTTATGATGTCCTAATGGACATAATTAGTGGACCTATGTATGATAAAGTGATCCTATGTTTATTTATTTTCTTGATAAAGTGCTAAATGGGTGAATAGGTCTCCATAAGACCTATAAGAGCTACAAAGGCCTTATTAAAAGGTGTAGTTGCTTAAGGGTGACCCATAGGTGTTATGGCCAGCCTATGAATATTGTTTTGAGTCATGTATTTACGTGAGAGAAGCCTTAAGGGTTAAGACAAGTGTAATGGCCAACCTAGAAGTTGATTTTCATGATTGCTCTGTATATAGTGAAACTAAATGATATGATTTCTAGAGTTTTTTTGAGACTTGTATGTGAGGGAATTAGAGAGTGAAGGAAAGGAGAGGAGAGTGCGAGTGACAAAATATTAGGTTGATGAGAAGATAATATTAAGGACTATGCATATGATTTGTAGGTCATGTTTTTTATGACAGTATAGTGTTCTTGTAGTTTGAAGTTATGCAAAGAGATCTGAGTGTGCCTATGAGGACTATTTAAGTGAAGAAGGAAATAATTTGTGACATGCATATGTGAGAGGCCTATTTGAGATAGAGAGAGTTTTTTCATAGATTAGAAAATATATATCCATCATCAAGTGTTGAAGACATAATTTTTAAGGTGGAAGTTTTCTAAAGAGGGTCTAAAGAACTTGGTCTTCCTTAGGGGTAGTTGATCCTTGTGAAATAGGTGTTTCACTAAATACCTTTGGTCAAGAGGATATGATCAAGGTTTTTTGGTCTAAAGGAGTTTATCATATCTCGTTTGTAATTTCTTATAAGATAGTAGTCCATTTGTGTTGTAGGCTTGAGAGTGGGTTTTTTTCCTCATGAGGGTTTCCCATAAGAACTATGTGTTATGTGTTTGATCTTGTGTATGCATTGAATGTATGAGATCTCTTGTTAATGATTCTTGATCAAATTTATAAATGATGATTGGTTAATATTTTAAAATACTACAATTGAAATTGAAATATTTAGGCTCACTAATTCACCCCCTTCTCAGTGATTTTACCTCTAACATTAATCATTGTAAAAACACATGGTCAATAGACACAATATTAACACAAAAGAGTGGCATAAAAATAAAACAAACACTTCATAAATATAAACCATTAAAGATGCACTTTTTGAAGAGACCAAAAATGGAAAAAAATGCACTTTAATATCCTAAATTGGTTCCAATTAGGGAAGACACATCAATGTATCATATATAGAGATGAAGGAAGAGGAATAAATATGGGATTAAATAGAAAATACAAAGGGTTTAGACATAAAATAAGATACAACAAAATAAAAATAACCACAAAAATAAAAATAAATCAAAATAACAACACCACTAGAGATAGCCATGTCCGTAGCACAAAATAAAGTAGTCTTGACATTTGAAAAATTGAAAAGATTATACGCTGAATATATGTGGCAAGTTGAGGAAAAAAACAAGAACAAGAAGAAAAATAAACAAAAAGAAAATAATAAGAATAAATGGAGAATCAAAAAAAACTATAATGGGAGAAAAAGGAAACAAAAAAGGTCATGGAAAAATAAGAAATTGAGGAGGCACTAGAGGCCAAACATAAAAAGAAGCATGAGGAAAAATAAAATTATAAAAATAAAAACTTTAAAAATAAAGATTGGAAAAAGAAATAAGACAAAAGGACAAGGAAAAAAGATAAATTAGATAAAGAAAAACATAATAGAGAAGAAAAAGGTAGCACAAGTAGCTGCAAAAAAATAAATTAGAGAATAAAAAGGTGGCAGGAGAAGTCTTTGAAAAAGTAGAGATAATAGGGAAGAAAGTGACATCATATGTGATAAAAACTAAGAAAAGGAAAAGAAGAAGGTAATAGCAAGCACCATAGAAAAAATAATGACAAAGAAGAAGAAAGTAGCTGCATAAGTTGCAACAAAATAAAAACAAGCCACCAAAGATGTAACAAAGAGGGAGGCATCTAAAAATCCACCATCCACCCCCTAAAACTAAATTACCACACTATCCACATCCTATTCCACTATAACTACCCAATTCCTCATCCCATGAGGCTCCATCAACCAAATTTAACCTATTTTATCCAAATGAAAAAAGATCAAGACCATCCAATTAGCTCTGAATATGCTACACCTAAAGGCACTAACATCCATATGAACAAGTTATCTCCAATATAGAATAAACACCTAGTTACCATCTTTCAAGATAGTGAAAATCAAGACTGGATGGAAAAATGTGTTTACCTAGAAGAGACCATTCAAACAACTATACAAAATATATCTAAGGATTAGCCAAAATATGATGCCAATCCAAAATGGCCATTAGCACAATGTCTTTAGGAGGTAGTACAAAATCTGATCAAACATCAAACACTATCTGAAGTAGAGAAATAAACAATAATGGAATACGTGATAGAAGAATTCAAATTTAAACAAAGCACAAAGCCATTGATAGAAAATTCCCAAAATTGGCACAAATTCAAGACAAACATCACTTCCATTTGGAAATACATTTTAGATGTCACTACTTATTTTACATTCACTCTAAGATGGTTGGAGGCAACATAAGTTTAAAATAAATATTTGGATGCTTTGGATGAATAGTTGAATCAAGTTGTTGCACAATATGACATCACAAAGTATGCTACTAGAGTACATAAAAGTGACTGTTAGATTTGGGGAATCAATTTTATGTCAAATAGGAATGAATGACCCATATCATCACTGCTATAGAGTATTATGGAGGGGTAATCAATAAATTTATATATAAATTGAACCAAGTGACCACAAATATAAATAAATTTTTAAAACATGATTGATAGTCAACATCCACCATGCAACATTGTAGACTTGATCCACAAGAACAAGCAAAAAGAACAGAGGGAAGATGGATATCTCATAGAATGGAAATATTTTGAGACTAAATTGACTACACAACATCAAAATTTTATACAATCAGATGGAAGTTCATAATAGTATGTTATTTTTCATTTTTTTTTCTTGAGGACAAGACAAAGTTTACATATGAGGATGATATTGGTATAATTCTTCATTGGAGAATTAATCATACAAGATAAATCATGGAAGTGCATAGTCATATTTCAACATCAAACACATACATACATATTTCATGGAATTGACTATACTTTGTAGCATTATGTATTAATAAATATAAATGTATAGGCATATAGAAAAGATTTCCCTATTGAGATGTTACGTTATATTTAATCCTAACAAATACTTGTAAGAAAATTATCTCGATATAATGAAAAAAGTATACTATAAAACTATGAATTTATGTGTAGTATATTAATGAGAAGTGAATCATTGTCTATATTATACATTATCAGTGTACTATTTGATTGGTGCCATGTGTAGACACCTAAATAATGTCTAACCCTTGGTCACCTTCCCCCTTGGTCCATTCCTAACCCATTCCTAAAACATGCAATTACTAATTTAAAATAATAAACTTATTTTGAATTAACCCCCCTCCTTGGACACATCACCCATGACACCTCGCCTAGGACACCTTGCCTTGGACTAATTCCCATCCTATGACTCATCCAAGACCTATTCTTACTTCTCTCTAACCGCCTAACCAACTCTCGTGCATATTTAGCCCAACCTTTGACATTCTCCAACGGATAGTGCACTTAGCGGATGAAAAACGGGCTTGGTGGCTCTTTTTGCCCGTTCTAAACCCGCTGACATCGGTCAAATATCAGCTGACGCCGATGGAATCGCCGACGTCGGTTATACTTAACCAAATTTTCTGACCCTTTGATGATCCCCAATCACAAATCGGCTAATATCTGAGGCTAATCACGACTCTCGAATCCTCTTCCGGCAAAACAAAGTTCTTGTGCTTTTGTTGTTTAGTGTTCTGGGCTTCTTGGTGTTCTTGCAGGGATCAACATTCTTGGCAGCACTTTCTAGGCACTAAGGTCTTGCATTAGACATTCTACACAGGGACTGCACGATATCTCCATCACTAGCGACAACTAAAACACAGCTTCTGCACCTTTACCAATTCATATCACAGCTAAGTATTGGTAATTTTTTCATTCTAATATCATTTCAAATATATTAGTATTCTATCTTCTGTCTATTCCAAGCATCCTTGACCCAACCTTCCCTATTCTTCCCGGAGAGGTTGAAAAGCCTTCTCTCACCCCTTATTCCTTTTTCTTTGCCTCTGACACTCCCTTAGTCTCTTTTTAGGCAACATCCTTTATCTAATCAACCCATCATAAGTTATCAGAGACATACAGACCATCTTAAGACCCATCTAATCAACCTGACTAAATTGCTTTACGGAAAGGCCGAAAGGTCTTTTTCTTGTTTCTCACTCCTTTTCTTGACAAGATTCTCAGTCCCTTAGATCCTAAATAGTCCCTCTAAATCCCTCATAGACCCTCAGACCCTCAGATGAGACCAAATCCATTTTGCAGACCAGAAACTAGTCCTGTAACCCGTCCCTAGCCAATTGCCCTGACTGACCTCGTCCACTTCCCCTACCGACGTCGGCAGTCTAACCGTCGTCGGTGACCACCCTGACCGACGTTGGCAATATCACCGACGTCGGTGACTGTGTTTAGCAGATTGCAGCTTATCAGGTATGCATTTGTTTTTAGTCTTTTCTTTTCACATCTTTCATTATTTCTCTTTTCTGTCTCTATCATATTCTGTCTTAAACAGTGGATTGTCATCCTCTAAGAAGCCTTAGCGCTTCTAGGACCAAGCTTTTGCTTGGCAATCCACCCTCTTATCAACTAACATTCTTTATGTTTTTAGTGTCTATCTCTTTCAGGTGTCATTCCTCCACAGCAAAAGAGGAGTTCTCACAACGTCTGGATTACGGTGCGCAGACTATATCCAGGTACATACAAGCCTTGACCATTCCTTTTAGTTTCTCATTTTCTCTCTTTGAATGTGAAAGCGAAATTGCATAGAAACATTCTAGCACGCCCGGTGGGACCCTTAGGGCCTTCCTTGGGTTCCTTTCCCTCTTTGTTCATTTAGGTGCATTAGGTTTCTCCCTCTTCACCTCTTTCTTCTTTTCTAAAGACATCATAAGCAGGAATAAAAAGAACTTTTTCTTTCTTTTCTTGCATTTCTAGACTAGTCAAAAAATCATTTTATTCAACCCTTTCTCAAACTTTTTTTCATTCCAACTTAACATTTCGATTTGGGGCTTTAAAATATACTGCATTCCATTTCCTGCTTTCTTGCATTTCTTAGTCCACACTTAGTAATTAGTAAACCGCATATTAAATAAATCGTAGATCACTTGATGTTACACAACCAGACCACGTCCACTAAAATAAACATCAAACCCACTTGAGACAAGGCCCGACTAGGATTTCATCACCCAGCGGATACCTTACCCATCCTGGTGATCCTACTTGGATTTCACCACCAAGGGGAAAGCCCACTCTGTTCTCTGGCAGAGTCTAAACTATAGGGAAAGTATATTTTGGCTAAGCAAAACTAGCTAACAACTAGAATCGTGAAGTGAGGGGAGCTTGCTCCTTAGCACCAGGCCATGTATGGAACCTAACACATACTTTTGAGCACCTAAACATACCTGAAACCATCTTTAGATTACCTATTCTAGGACCCTTCTAACAGCCAACCTCCTCAAACATCACATTAAGGCATAAGCCACACGATCTTAATAAAATTGTTTCTAGGGATTTAACGCTAGGATCTGCTTGTTCTCATCTTATTTTATATTTTTATCTATTTTTATTTTCTATTTTTATCTATTTTTTTTGAGCTGGTAAGGATGTCTTCTGCATTTCCAAAAACTTTTTTTCTGAGTTTCTGGAAAACACAGTAACCAACATCGGTCCTGTAACCGATGTCGGCAACTTTTCTATACTGGCATCAGTCATCTGACCGACATCGGCAGTCTTCTTCACCAACATCAGTTTTTATATCGATGTCGGTCACTGTCCATTTTCTTTTTTTCAAAAATAGCAAGCTTAAAATCCAACTTTCTTGCTGTCTAAACATCCATTCTGGTTTTCTGAGACTGAAAAAACATAGTTTTCTGAAACCTAATCCTTTCTTGCCTTGAATGGTTTTGACACGTAGTCAAACCAAGGCCCTTCTTGACCACTCTAGTCAACAACCGCTTCCACCTTCACCATCTATAACCAGTCCTATAATGGAGTTCCACTCGGAGACTGAAAGAACTCCTACTCGCCCAACCCCACCTCAGACTCCTATTGTCCCAGAAGGGGACCAAGATTTCGCATGATTCTTGGACCTTAACGTCAAAGCCTTACAACACTATCTCATGCATATCCAAACATGAGATTCCTTAGGCAACCCAATCTATGGGATGCCGACTTCCTTAGTCGAGACAAGAATCACATCAACAGCACCTACAATTCAGCCACTAGACAATCAAGTCAACACCTCCACCAATAACCCAACCGTGTCTTACCTTCAAAACGTAGCCACTCCATCTAAACCTACCTCCATGGGGGTTTCAATACTCCCTCAACCTCAAGCTACTCAACCTAACCCCACACCTTTCTAAAACCTACTAGTCTTTATCCCCCCTACTCTTGCACCTATCAACACAAGAGTAACTATTTACCCGTCAACAAGCGTGGCTACTCCTCAACCATCCTTGACGGCCCCTATCCAACTTGTGCCTACCAACCCCATAACACAAGTGCCCTTGGCTCCAACTTTCACTCCAATAACCAACTACCCATATGTTGCATCTACGCAACCAACCACGTCATACACCCCTCCCAATATCTTTCAAGTGCCTTATAATCTAGGGGGTGCTCCACCCACTAATCCATCAGCAGATATCATCAAAATGCTGATGGATAAGATGTCTAGCTTAGAGACCTCCGTTTTTGGCTCACGCAATACTCTCTCATACGAGCAAATTTTCAATGAGCCCATTCATCTTTTCATTTCGATTAGACCATACCCCAACTAGTGGGAGCTTCCCAAATTTTCTCGCTTTCAAAGCAAGGAAGACCCACAGTAGCACTTACGGGCATTCAGACATGCCTATTACCTTATTGCCCATGATGATGCATTGCTCTTGCGCACATTTCCTATGTCTCTTTTTGGCACTACGCTTGACTGGTACAACTTTTTTTCCAGCCATTCCCTCTTCACATTTACACAGCTGGCCCAGCTCTTTCATGATCACTTCTCCATTAACATCACCAAGAAGGTCTCGATCACAGACCTCTACACTATCTGCCAATTTGAGGATGAATCAATAGCTGACTTCGTTGCTTGCTGGAGAGGCCTCATCAATCAACTCTCCTTTTCCTTACCTCAACCTGAACTTATTAAACTATTCTCCTGAGCCTATGCCAAACATATTTCTTCCACCTTACGGGTTCAAACCTTTCGCACCTTCAATGAAGCCTTCACGATGGCCCATAAACTTGAATTACGTGCCATCAAGGAGAATAAAGTCAAGTTGCAGAGCAAGAATCCCAACTCTAAGACCAATGACCCTTCTTCTTCTAAACCTTTATCATCCAATCCTAAGTCTAAAGCTTTAGCTAACGCTGTAGTCGTTAGACCTTCGTCCTCTTCAACCAATCAACCTGAGCCATCCACATCTCAGAGCGCCACCCATCAATTTCAATAAAGATACGTACAATGATAGTATACTCCTTTTGGAGAATCTTACGCGTCTATACTGGAAAAACTTGTTAAACAGGGGATTCTCAACCTCCCCTAGATTCAACCACCACCACAATTTGATCCCTCATGTGCCATCCCTGCTGGAATAGGGAAAATGACTTCTGTAATTACCACCGTGTCAAAGGTCATGACACGAGAAACTACAAAACCTTTAAAAACATAATCCAAGACATGCTTGAAAAGGGTGAGCTTGTTCTAGATAATCTCAATGCACCTCCTAACCAGGGCATTGACATCTTCAACCAACCATTCCCCAATCATCCACCAACCCAAAATAATGTCCAGACCTTGATTGACAACACTCATGAACACGACATTCGAACGGTCAATACGGTCTCGCCCTTCATCCCCAACCAACCTCAAGAGGTTAGCCCATCTACCAGTCCATCACGTGTGGACAAACCTCTTTCTCTGGTTAGTTCTCCATCAACTTCTATCATCTTGGAGGATGCCTCAACCTTACCAGCACCACCGGTCTCACCATCCTCCTTCCTACTGCCTATGGAGGACCTGACCTTACCTACTCCTCGACCGCAAGTGGAGGGCACCATAATCCTTGCCCTTTACCCGCTTGAGGAGTCACACTCTCTAGTTCCTTCTCCACCAAGAGAAGAACCTAACTCTCCATCTTCTTCAATCAATGACAATCCAATTATAACTCCCACACACCTTGGGTCTAAGACTACTACCACACCTAACACATCTTCTCAAGAATCCAAACCTCATCCAACATCCTCTCAACCATTTTCCTGACTAGTGGAGAAAATCAAACTTCTCCCTTTAAGGAAAGTGGAGCATCAGGGATTATGGGAGCATCTTAAAGCTCTTCAACATTCTCATGCCCTCTCATCTCATGCTGCCAATCCTCCCAAGGCAGAATCTCCCAAGACTCCCAATAAAGACCAGACTCTTGCTTCTAAAACTACATCTACCCAATCTAAACCAATCAAGTCACTTGGCATTCGCCCTATTTTTACCCTCACTCACCCGCAAGTGAAGGTGGACTTAGACCAGACCTCGACCAAAAGTAGTCTTCCAACTAAGTCAAAGAAGACTGCCAGACCATAAAATTGAACCCCTCCTCCACCATCAACATTACCCTCCATTTTAGGTCCTCATCCTTCTACCCTAATCGACGTGCTTTCTACTCTGACCCTTAACCAAAAAAAATTACCTCCATTACTTCCTTTGCCAACCACAAGTCAACCCCCTCTCAAAAATTTGGCACCTCTCACATAGAAAGTGTCGTCTTCACCTATCACCACACCACCAACCCAAAAGGTGGTACGAAAACCTTCTTCAACATCCCCCAAGCAAAAGTCACCAGCGCGTCATGCATCAACAAGCGCGGACCCCTTAGTAGGTTCATATGCTTTGATATTATGCCAACTTTTGCAAACTTCTAGCATTACCCTTCCTTCTATCAAACCATTCCAACCCCTCGGGTCAAAACCTTCTTGGTTCGATGATACAAAGATTTGTTTATACCATCGTACGCCAGGACACGATACCGAGACTTCCTGTGCCCTCTAGGCAGTCGTTCGCCGCTATATGGAGAAAGACACTCTTCTCCTTGAGGACACTCTTGACCGACCCTCGACACCTTCCCATCCAACCTCTTCAACCATATCAACATCTCACCAACAGGCCATGACCCCTTTTTCACCTCTTATCTTTGAAATCAATGCTATTCATATAACCACTAGGTCACAAAAGGACAAGGCAAAAGAAAAAGCTGCTATTCCTTGGACCTATCCTTTTGTCCAGGCACCTCAACCACTGAAACCCAAGATTTCCATCTTAGGTGCATCTCAACCCCCTTCTTCAGAGGCAATCAAAGACTCTATGATAAAACAACTTCACCAAACACCTATGAAGATGACCCTATATGACCTTATCCAAAGCTCCCCCCAGCATCGCCAGGCTCTAATCAAAGCCCTACAGGCAGCGGAAGTCCAACCTGAAGACCCTCAACCACTAGCTGCCCTAGTCCATTCTTTATCCCCTGTCGCCTCTATCACTTTTAGTGATTTTGAAATTCCTACCTCTACCTTGGAAGATCAAGATGCTACTCTTTTCATCACAGCCTACGTTGATCGAACCCGTATTAAACAAGTTATGATCGATGGGGGCACCAGCATTAATATCATTTCCACCCACACCTTTGATCAATTGGCTCTTCCCAAGAATTACGTATCGAAAATTGACGCAATCCTTAGATCCTTTAATGACACCACCGCTAACACTATTGGCACTATTGTCCTCCATATCCGCATTGGTCCACGCACAATATCGAAGCTCTTCTACATCATTGAGGGAGAATTCTAATATAACATGCTATTAGGGTGACCCTGGATATGCGCCATGGCTTGCGTCCCTTCAACACTTCACCGTTGTGTCAAATTTGAACACGACAAACAATTCCATGTCATTCTTACCGACCCATCCCCTTTTAAGACTTGTAATACAACCTATCACCTAAATGACGTTCTTATCCTGCTCAAGGCATCAACCCAAACATTGTCTCCATCCACAGAAGCGTCAACTAGTACACAAATAGCGATTGCCACCACATCATCTTCTCAATTAACAACCAAGGACCCCATGGATGATATCTTCCAAAGACTTTCACTGGGGGAATATCGCCTACTTACTCTAGACATGTTCCAGACTCCTCAAGAGTATGGATAGCTTCATCAAAACCCAAGCTATGACTGTCAGATCGGAATGGTCATTCCTTATGGTCCTCCTAACCTTCGAACCAATCTCGTCTATGGGGGGCTGGATCGAGCTCCTACTGAGTCATATCCTTCCTCCTCACCTCAAATATTCACATCCTATTTCTCCTTTCTTAGCAACCCCACCTTTGCACATACCTACCTTTATAGGTATGCATGGAAGGGTTTTGGCTTTGGGCATTACGAACAAGGCTCCCATCGGCCTATCGAACCACCCAATGACAATAATGCCAAGAAACAGTATGGACTGGGTTTCCAAGAACCCACTGAAGCTTCCACAAACCTTTGCCCTGAACCAACCATCGACCAATCTCTTCCAGACTCGCCTATTCTTCCATCCTCACCTACGGAGTCGGTGGTTTCCATCCCTCCTAGTTTTTTTTTGCATAAACACCATCCACTTAGAACCCCTAACCTATCAGCTCAATGGGGTTCCCAAGTCTCTCCCTCTCGTTTATCCTAGCATGATAGATGATGAATCGACAACCATCAACATAGTCCACTGCATAGATGACGACGCCATTCTTACTTATAAGGGTGCCGATGATTCTTTCATTCAGCACTCCCTCCCCTCTGAAACATAGGTTATGTTAAATGAATCAACCATTGACATTAACCTTTCATCTTCTGATGTTCCTCATGTCTTAAAGATTGGTCAGTCTTTAGACACCCAGGAGCAGATCAACTATACCACATTTCTCTCAGACAATCGCAAAGCCTTTGCCTGAACCTACACTGACATGCCTGGCATTGACCCTAACATTGCCACTCATAACATTGTCACAAACCCAGAGGCTAAGCCTATTAGGCAAAAGCTTCACAAAATGCATCCTCGTGTTACACTTCTTGTCAAAGAAGAGCTTTAACACCTTCTTTTTGTCTCCTTCATCCAACCCATCGATTATGCGCAGTGGGTCTCTAACATCGTTCCTATCACCAAGGTGACTGGGGGGATCTAGATTTGCACAGACTATTGTGACCTTAACCTAGCTTGTCCCAAAGATGACTTTCCTCTTCCAAGGATTGACCAACTTGTTGATCTTACGGATGGCCATGAGATGTTATCACTCATGGACAAATTTTCAAGATATAACCAAATCTTGATTGCACCAGAAGATCAGCACAAAACCACCTTCATTACACCATGGGGAAATTTTTGCTATCGAGTCATGCCTTTTGGTCTGAAAAATGCAGGCACCACATATCAGCGTGCCATGACTTACATCTTTCACGATCTCCTCCATAAAATCATGGAGGACTGTAGATGACTTGCTTGGCAAGTCTAAGCTTCGTCATGACCATTTGACTATCCTCAAAATCATCTTATCTCACCTTCTTTAGTACCAGGTTCATCTTAATCCCAAGAAATGCGTCTTTGGGGTCCTCTCCGAAAAGCTCCTGGGATTCATTGTCTCTCTTCATGGCATCGAGATAGATCCTGCCAAAATTTGCGCTATCCTTGAAATGCCACCTCCAACTAATCTCAAGCAACTTCGCAGTCTACAAGGAAAGCTCCAATCCATCCGCCGCTTCATTTCGCAACTTTCTGACCATTGCCAACCCTTTCATCACCTCTTCAAGAAGGACGTCTCCTTTAAATGGGATAAAGATTGCTAAGAGGCTTTTAAAGCCCTCAAATGCTATTTGGTCTCTCCACCAGTCCTTATTCCACCAAAAGATGACCAACCCTTCTACCTCTACATCTCAACAATCAATCATTCATTAGGTGCCATGATCGCACATCGAGACGAGCAACACCGTGAGCAAGCAGTCTATTACATAAGCCGAACACTTGTCGACTATGAAACTCGGTATACTCATACCGAGAAACTCTATTTGGCATTAGTCTTTGCCACTACCAAGCTCCGTCACTATCTTCTCAATCACAAAACCTTTGTCGTCACCCACACTGATCCCCTTAAATACATGCATTCTAAACCATATCAAAACCAGCGTATGGCTCACTGGCTCATGCTTCTTGCTAAATTTGACTTAGAATTTATCTAGCAAAAATCTATAAAAGGGCAAACAATCGCTGACCAACTAGCGGATGCCCCTCTTCCCGACAATCAACCTTCTCAGTGCGAGTTTCTCGATGAATCTATCGCCACTCTCTCGACTGATGACACATTCTACCAAATGACGATGTTCTTCGATGGCTCTAAATGTCAACTTGATGGGGGTACGGGGGTCATCCTCATTCCCCATGAAGGTGAACCCATGCCTCTGTCTTTTAAACTCGACTTTGAATGTACCAATAATATGGCCGAATATGAAGCCTTAATTTTGGGACTTCAAACTGCCTTTTCTTTAAACATCAAGACCATCAACATCTTCGGTGACTCACAACTTGTCATCAATCAAATCAATGGTTCATATCTTTGTAAAAATAAAATTTTACAAAGGTACAAGCACTATGTTGACACTCTTCTAGCATCTTTTGACCATCACTTATTGTAGACTGTTCCTCGATCGATGAATAAGTTTGTTGACACCATGGCTTCCCTCACCTCGCATATTCCTTCTTCATCATCATCCTCATCAAGAATTTATGTCATGGTACATCATGTGCCATTGCCTTCATACATTTCCACTGACATCAATCTCATCCACACCATAGACTCTAGTTCACAAGATGTATGGTATAAACAACTTGAGGACTACTTGGCTCATTCTCTCATTCCTCCCAACCTCTCTAGCAATGCACAGCGGGATTTCATCAAGTGCACCGCTCGCTATACCATGCTAGGGGGCCTTCTCTATAAAAGAGGTTTTGACGGCCTTCTTCTTCACTATTTAAACTCCACTGAAGCTTCTCATGTTGTTAAACAAGCCCATGACGGGATTTGTGGTGGACACTTGAGTGGTAACTCGGTTGCCAAGCGCATCCTTTGCCTGGGTTATTATTAGCCCACTCTTCATCAGGACTATAACGATTATGTTTGGCATTACATCAAGTGTCAGTAGCATGCTAACTTGCTTCATCTCCCTAGTCATGCCTTACAAGTCGCTCAATATTTCTGGCCTTTTTCACAATGGGGCTTAGATCTCATCGATGAGATTAACCCTCATTCATCTCTTCGTCATCAGTCCATCATCACTGCCATCAAGTATTTCACTAAATGGGTGGAAGCTATTCCTCTTGTCTCCACAAAATTTGACAAGATTGTCGACTTCATCAACACCCACATCATCTATCGTTTTAGTGTACCTCACAAAATCATCATCGACAATGGCAAGTCCTTTAAAAACAAGACCGTCTAAAAACTCTGCGACTCATTTGGCATCAAACTCAGCTTTTCTTCACTTTACTACCCATAAGCAAATGGGCAGGCCAAGGCTTCTAACAAAATCCTAACTAAAATTCTAATGAAGGTGGTCAATGACACTGGAAGGGATTGGCACATTCAAATACCCTTCACTTTGTGGGCCTATCGCACTAGCACCGAACCTCTACAGGTGCTACCCCTTTCTCTCTAGTGTACAAAATAGAGGCTGTCTTACCTCTTGAAGTACAGATCCTGTCTCTTCGCATTTCACTCCATGACATTCTTTCTAATGATGACTTTCATCAAGATCGATTAGCTCAACTTGAGTTACTCGACGAGCGTCATCTCGCTGCCCTCAATCATCTCCATGTCTATCAAAATCGCATCAAGCACGCCTATAATAAAACTATGAGAGAATGAGATTTCAATATTGGAGACCTCGTCCTCAAAGAGAACCAACATGTGACCAATATGGAACGGAGTAAATGAGGCAAATCTGCTCCTAATTATCTTGGACCTTATATCATCATGCACAAGTATGGATCAGGGACTTATCGTCTGTCTTCTCTTGAAGGCCGACTAGAACCTGAACCCCTTAATGCTTTACATCTGTGACCATTCTACTGTTAGTCGAGTACTCATCCACTTGACATTTAACTTGAGCTCATCCCTTGAGCAACCCTTGTCCTTTTAATCCTTAATCCATTCCACCCTTTTTCCCTTAACAAAATCCTCTACAACCCTTTTATGATGTATGGATGCTTTGTCCTAATAAAAGGGAGCCCTTAACCTTCTATAAGTCTTGTTCATGACTCAATATTCTATCAAAACTAAATCAAGATGTCAAAATATCCAAGGTTACAAAACCAAATCAAAAAGCAGACTGCTCCCTCAAAGGACAGCTGTAATATCATTGTTGTAGCTAATAGACTGATCCCTCGAAGGACAGATATTCAAAAGCCCTTAAATCTATAAAGCAAAGTATAGACCACTCCCTCGAAGGATGGCTATGACTAAATCTTGCTACAAACAACAATCTTTCTTAGAAGCTTCCCACATCGATCAGCTTCAAAAATGACCACCAAACAAGTGACATCTTTATGTGGACTTCCTGCATTGATCAGTCCGCTCTAAAAAAAAAAAAAAAAAAAAAAAAAAACGGGTCATGGACTTGACTTGTAGTTGTCTCAGGGTCTCCTATAAAAAGGGGCAAAGTTCTCCATACTCTAAAATGGGTTACCCTTTCCTCCTATCATATCACCTACTCAAGGGACTTCGAGCTCACTTTAATGTCAAAAGTGATTCGATTACCGCTCTAACATAACTCATGGTCAATGATGCAACACATGAATGGGGCTCTTCGTTCTAAACCCCTATCTATGCTGTCATTTTGGTCCTTGTCAATAAAAGGGCATTTATGCCTTTTACTTTCTGCCTACACTTTGGTCACATTCAACCACATCATTTGTCAAAACAATTCAATCCGACTCTTTTCAAACCACTCACATAGCCTAATCATTCTGGTTTCCATAGACATCAATACACATGGAAATTATCAACCACACAATTTATGTCAAGCATAAACCATTACTTGCTGAAACATAAATTGACCTGCCATTCATTTTTAGCAAACATCCATCATGAATATGGATAGTTGCTAGGGATGAAAAACTCTGACCAATGTTACAGCTTACACCATTTGGAAAAGGCTATAGCATCATCTCCTCCTTGTCATTTCAAGCATGTACCCTCGGACATATGGGAAATGCTATATCCTTATCATGACCAAAATCAACCACTTCGATCTTTTTTCCTCCCTTCTTGGGAGAACTACATTGGCCTGAGGCCCTAATGACAGGGGCTATGTAGGCAACACTCAGTTGACATGGGGTCTTCTGGGGTTAGCTCGGCCGTTCTCTTCATCACTTTCTTCCATCTCCTTCTCTCGTCACCTGCCAATTACATCACAACCAATCACATATTTTCATAATCTTTAGCATAATCATTTTCATCATTTACATCATAATCATTAATCACAACCACATTATCATCATCACACAATAAATATTCACATCATATAATCCGCAGGTCATAACATAAATATCACTATCACATAATCCTTATGCATCATCATCTAATCTAAAAGTCATGACCATTCTCATCATAAGCATTATCACAACGCATCATTATATTAATCATCATCATTATAATCATTGACCATAACATTATCATCATCACATTTAATCATCATAACATTATAATCATAAACATAATATCAAAACATGCATCATCATCATAATAAAAAATGCTCAATACATTAAACATTAAACAACATCCATAACACATCAATGATCCAAAACTATCATCATATATATATCAATGTTTATACAATTTCACAAATCTGTGCCTCTGTCTCTCTCTCATACATCTCGCATCAACGGCTCGTAGGTCGGTATATACATCAAAAATAAATCTCAGGGTTTGCCCTCAAGGTTGTGGCTATGGTGGTGGTGGCGGTGGCCGAGAAGATGCTGTATCCTCTCCCCCCTCTGATCTATGCCATTTGTGAGACCTAGAAGCTGTCACTCGAGACATAGACCTCTATCGACTCTGCTCTGCCCTCATCTCAGAGTATCATTGTATCTGAGGGAACCCCCTGATGGCCCTCTCATAATACATGATCTCATCCAACACATCACTGTATCTAACTAGAGATACAGTCTGCGGTGGACCCATCTACCCTACTAATGTCCCCTATAATGACCCCTGTGGCTGTGGCTGACTGAGCTGCACCGATGTCGACTGTCCTGGCCCCTGTGAAAATGCCGGCTATTGTGAGGGTTGCTGCATCGAACCTTGACCTCTCAAAACTTGTCCTACCACTGCCTATGCCTGGGCTATGGTGAACTGTCCCTGTAGTAGTGTGACCTGATCTGTCAACACTGTCACTCAACTCGTCATCTCTGTCAACTGCCCTATAACCCCTACTAGCTGTCCCTGCAAAACTGTGACTTGGGCCTGTGCCGCGTCCCTCTCTTGTCGCGCAGTGTCCCTCTCCTCACAGGCTATATCTCGCTCCCTGATAATGGCCTGTGGATCTAGCTGTGGCCCTACCTGCAAACCTATGTACTGCCCTACCCACCACATCATGTAGACCTCTGTACAACTTGGGTCAGCCACCCCATGTCCTACCGGCAACTCCTCAAAATATGGGCCCTCTGTCTCCTCTGGTAGTGGAAGCGGCACCTCAATGTCATCCCATCTGTATAGTGGGAATGTGGGAGGTACGTCTTGTAGCAGCCCGTACTGGCACTGCACTCTCTCTGCTGGCACTCTCTCAAGCTCACCAGATCACCTACCCCTGACCCATCTCAGGCTCTACACTCCAACCAGCTGCTTTCCCTGGTCTCTGAATGCTGGATAAACCAAGTATGGTCTCCAGATGATGTCTACAGGAATCAGGGCCTCCAGTACCCCTCTGTAGTGGTCAATGTCTCTGACCACTCCATCTACCCGCGTCTATGCCATCACCTCACACCACCACCTGAATCTGACCCTGAAGCCAGCCAAAATCACCATTGGGAGGCCAAGAAGACAGGTAACCACTATATGCTCATAGGCCCAGCAATGTAGCAGGTGGCCTATGCACAAACTGTATCATCATCGCTGACTGATACCCCACAACTCTCTATACACCTGGGCCAAAAACATTAGTGCCCAAGTGAACACTGTCCACTGCTCTATCATCTCTAGTAAAACTCTAGTCATAGCGATCGGAAACCTACTGCCCTCTGCATCTGGCAACACATACACCGTGATGCCTATCATCATCAGCACTGCTAGTCGATGTGCATCCTCATCTACAGCGTATAAAGGCTCATACACAAAGCTCGCTGAGTGGTAGCTCGTCTCTGTGATGTGCTCTCCAAATAGTGTAACCATGTGAATATCATGCGCCTCTCTCGAGCACGCATACAGGTCTGTTCCGTGTACTGACAGTCGTAAAATTTGGTACACACCCTTGACTGTGACCATCATCTCTCCCGTGGGTAGGTGAAAGGTGTTGGTGGAATGATCCCACTGCTCGATCAGTGCCACCATCAAACTCGTATCCCACGCCACTCTGCAGTAGCGTCACAGCCTGCCGAGTCTAACTGTGCTCATCTACACCCACTCCTCGACTGTCACCCCTCTGCACATCTGCATCAACAATGTCGGGAGGCAATCCCACAACATCAAAGTCAGTCTCACCTGCATCCACCCACATCAATCTCATGTTAAAAGCTTTCCCTATTTCACTATCTATACATAACCCAACACCCGCGAAGCCCTTGGCATAGCTTCGACCCCTCCACTTAAACATTTTTCATTCCTCTTTTGACCAGGCAGCCAACTGACATCAATTAGCGTGTCAGTGATGGCACTCACCTAACTGATGCCGGTTACTTAGTGACCGACATCGGCAGGTTAGTGACCGACATCGGTCACTAGTCGGCTGACGCCGGTGGAATCACTGACGTCGGCGACTGGTTCGGCCCTAGGGCCAAACGAGGTGAGCCCTAAAAATTAGGGCTTCCCCTTTTATCCCCCCTACACCCCGCAAAACCCTCTCAAAGACTCCTAACCTCTCCTACATCACTTTCCCACCCTCTTAGCTACCCTCCCCCCTCGTTTTATGCCCATATCAATAACAATTTCAAAAAACAAATCAAAATGGAAATCTCACCAAATGGGGCTTAGAAACCCTCTTACCTCATCTCGGCGTCTTCGACATGGTGGCACGATGGGTGCTGCTGGTGGTGGACCTCCCATGAGTCCTCTACTGCCCTCTACCATCACTTCTACCCTTAACTCTTGTTGGCCCACCGCTGATTCTTCAACCTCCAATCCAACTCCACTCTCCTCCCTCTCTCCACCAATCTCACTCTTCCACCTCACACCGCTAATTCACTCACTATGAGTCACTTTCACTCCTCAAAATCTAGAGCAACTTTTTTCTCTCAGTCAAATAATCACAAATGACTTTTGGTGGGCCGCCAATCCAGTTTTGTCAGATTTGGCAGGCCGCTGACGTCGGCATTGACGTGCCCTAATCTGTCGACGTCGACCATTTTTAGCTACCAATGTCAGTGTTTGTCACTGACGTCGGCGTCTTTCCAACCTCTTTTTTTCTCTGTTGCCCTAAAATCATGCCCCAAAATAGTCAGTTCTCCAGACCACATCATTTTGGCCCCCTGGGGCACACTTAAGATCACTTTTGCATCCATCCATCGACCACCAGACCTTGGAGATCATGACCATCTCCTCTAATCGTGACTACTTCTAAAGCAATTCTGCCTTGGTTGTTTTTTCATGTATGCTACCTCATGATTGGTTAGCAAAATTGTGCACACACTTTTGACCTTCACAAGTATAGGATCGCAAGCCAGTTGATCCGCACTACTTGTGACATTTTTGTGTTTTCAGGAGCACTTCCTAAGCCTGGGATACCTGGAACATGATGACCATTGGAGCTTCAGCTTAGATTGAATAACCCAATCAGCAAATGACTAAATGCTGGGGCCCAATTATTTCAATTTTGGCACTCTTTGACCCTCGACATGCGACAATTTGACCTGACCATCCTCGTGAAGTGGTGTACACGCAATCACAACTTTTGCAGCATTCTCACTCTATCTTCACCCTTTTCATCCACTCTCTATCAAATCAACACCCGATTTCAGGTTCTCTTCTCTCGTCTACTGCTTTGAGGGGGGATACCTCATCCATAATTGGGGCAACCAACCCTTGCCTATTTTTGTTTTGCAGTTCACTTGAACAACCAACAAGATGAAATCAACCTTATCCCATACCTGGGGCAATCGACTCCTATTTTTGTCTTGCAGTTCATTTAGAGCAACCAACAAGACAAAAAGGGGCAAATGTAGACACCTAAATAGTGTCTAACCCTTGGTCACCTTCCCCCTTGGTCCATTCTTAACCCATTCCTAAGACATGCAATTACTAATTTAAAATAATAAACTTATTTTGAATTAACCCCCCTCCTTGGACACATCACCCATGACACCTCGCCTAAGACACCTCGCCTTGGACTAATTCCCATCTGATGACTCACCCAAGACCTATTCTTACTTCTCTCTAACCGCCTAACCAAATCTCATGCGTATTTAGCCCAACCTTTGACATTCTCCAATGGATAGTGCACTTGGCAGATGAAAAACGGGCTTGGTGGCTCTTTTTACCCATTCTAAACCCACTTACATCGATCAAATGTCGGCTGACGCTGACAGAATCACCGACGTCGGTTATACTTAACTAAATTTTTTGACCCTTTGACGATCCCCAATCACAAATCGGCTAATCTCTGAGGCTAATCACGACTCTCGAATCCTCTTTCAGTGAAATAAAGTTCTCGTGCTTTTGTTGTTCAGTGTTCTGGGCTTCTTGGTGTTCTTGCAGGGATCAACATTCTTGGCAGCACGTTCTAGGCGCTAAGGTCTTGCATCAGACATTCTACATAGGGACTGCACGATATCTCCATCACCAGCGACAACTGAAACACAGCTTTTGCACCTTTGCCAATTCATATCACAGCTAAGTATTGGTACTCTTTTCATTCTAATATCATTTCAAATATATTAGTATTCTGTCTTCTGTCTATTCCAAGCATCCTTGACCCAACATTCCCTGTTCTTCCCAGAGAGGCTAAAAAGCCTTCTCTCACCCCTTATTCCTTTTTCTTTGCCTCTGACACTCCCTTAGTCTCTTTTTAGGCAACATCCTCTGTCCAATCAACCCAGCATAAGTTATCAGAGACATACAGACCATCTTAAGACCCATCTAATGAACCTGACTAAATTACTTTACAAAAAGGCTGAAAGTTCTTTTTCCTATTTCTCACTCCTTTTCTTGACAAGATTTTCAGTCCCTTAGATCCTAAATAGTCCCTCTAAATCCCTCATAGACCCTTAGACCATCAGACGAGACCAAATCCATTTTGTAGACTAGAAACTAGTCTTGTAACCCATCCCTGGCCAATTGCCCTGACCGACCTCGTCCACTTCCCCTACCGATGTCGGCATTCTAACCGTCATCGGCAACCACCCTGACCGACGCCGACAATATCACTGACGTCGGCGACTATGTTTAGCAGATTGCAGCTTATCAGGTATGCATTTGTTTTTAGTCTTTTCTTTTCACATCTTTCATTATTTCTCTTTTCTGTCTTTGTCATATTCTATCTTAAACAGTGGATTGTCATCCTCCAAGAAGCCTTAGCACTTCTAGGACCAAGCTTTTGCTTGGCAATCCACCCTCTTATCAACTAACATTCTTCGTGTTTCTAGTGTCTATCTCTTTCAGGTGTCATTCCTCCACAGCAAAAGAGGAGTTCTCACAACATCTGGATTACGGTGCGCAGACTATATCCAGGTACATACAAGCCTTGACCATTCCTTTTAGTTTCTCATTTTCTCTCTTTGAATGTGAAAGCGAAATTGCATAGAAACACCATGAACCCATTCATTTAATCAACTCATTTGGTTAATGTCATTACAACTAGGGTTGGTGTCCAATGGTTGTATCCAATAAGGTGTGCAATTTATTGCTAACAATTATGATTGGGGGGGTTTTATGGATCAACTAACTATAAGATCTTAATATAATCAACTCAAATTGAAATATTTTTAATTATTTGAAAGAAACACACCTTGTAGAATTAGAATGTTGAAAAGTAAACACTCTTGCTTATAAAGGAAATTACTTGTTAAACAAACACAATCTACTTATCAAAGAAAATACTCTTTAATATATGTACTAAATTGAATTGAATTTAATTAAAATGTTGTAAGAAAATGAAAATGTTGGAAATATATGTAAACATTAATTTTAAATAAACATGCATAAAAAAAAGACTTGCGGGTTAAACAATTATCACTTATAATATAAACACTCTAGAAACTATTAAATGACAAATATAAACATAAATAAATACCACACAAGAATCATGCCTCCTTGGGTGAGTGGGACTTTACTCTCCCTTTGCATAGGATCTAATCCACACTTAGTCTTTTAGGAACATTCAAAGCATCATTAACTATATAAATAAAGATTATAATATGGGAATAAACTATCTCTTACTCATTTTACTTTTTTTCTACTAGCATTCTTTTCTCAAAAACGTTTTCCTCTAAGCAATATGAAGTTATTTTTCTAATACAATGTTCTTATAACTGATGTTTAGAACAAACTAACAGACTAAAAATATTACAACTTAAGTCTAACTTATTTTGTAAAATAGAAAAGGAGTTACAACCCTTTTCCAAGTTTCAAGGTGAAATGATGGAAGAGCTAGTGTAACTGCATGCATGGTTCCAATTGGTTACAATATCCTTATGATTACAACATGTTCTAATCTGGTAATCCAAAACCCCATAATACTAATAGTGGTGTTGTTCACAAAACATTACTTTAAATATCATGTCTAAAAATATAATTTTACATGAGGTAAGTGTCTCTATAACCCATGAGTGCCTTGGAAAGGACATGACCACTCTATGTAAAATATAAACAACATTTGTATGATCATAAAAATACCTTCCACAAGATCTATGAATAACTAGAATGAATCTAGAACTCACCTAATGATCTCTATAACTCACTTATTGAACTCCATAATTCAGATGTAGCACTCCAAAACTCACCTATCATAATCTAGAACATGACTATTGTACTCAAAATCTTGACTAACATACTTTAGATCTTGATTGTTAGACTCTAAAGCTTCACTAGATGATTCCATGTTATGTCAAGCTTGCTTTCAAGGGCCAGATTACTTTTCAAAAGACATAGTATTTGATCATGGTGTGTTTGTACAACATGTACATGTAAAACTAAGGGCTAACCATGTAAAAAATTAGAACATACTGGTAAAAATAAGTAACATTAACTCACACATGCCAACCAAAGTACCCATTCTCTATTTTAGACTATAAATAAGCCATAAATGCATATCATATCCATTTTAAGAAGATAGATTAGTATGGGATAACATTGTTATTATGAACTAGAAATTTGACTCAAGAGAGGTGATTAGTATTGTGTTAGTCCAAAAATACAAACAAATTGATACAAACACACTAATTAGCAAAAAAAAATGAAAATCACAACTAAAAATTAAAAAAAATAATCCTTCACCTTCCTTGGATGCTTCAAATGCTTGTTGTAGTGGCTTGCTCAGCTTGTGCTCATGAAGTATTCATCAAAGGAGGCTTGGATATCCTCTCTTCTCCTTCGCACCTTGTGGCTTTGGATTGGCTTGGCTCAATATTTTGGCATCATAAATTTGGCATGTGAGGTATCTTGGAATCAATTTGACATGGTAAATTTTCATAAATTAATCTTCAAAATGATGTTCATGGCCTCTCTATTTATATATTTTCAAGAATGACCAGAATCAACCATGACCATCCATCTCAAGATTGAAATGTGTGGTCATGGATTAATTGAAGTATGTAATTAAAATCCATAATTATCCTTATCATGACTTTGGAAGAAGGGAAATTAATGAGGCATGGGAAGTAATAAAGAGGCATCGGATACCTATAATCTTGATATTTATGGCATTTATGGCCTAGGGATGTCTTTCCAAGAAATGAGATCACCTGATGATGCAGATATTCAATATTCATTTCTAAAAACAAGTTTTCAACAAGTTTTTATGCAATTATTAATTAGGACTTGATTTGGATTAATTATCTCTTAAGCATGATTAAGCACTTTGTGTACAAATTACTCAAATTGATCAGAATGCCTTGTTATTGGTCCAAAATTTGACTAGATTGGAATTGAAAGTCAATGTCAGATGCATTGGATCCATTATCCCATTTAGGATGTTTCCAACACAAAATAATAAATACATGCATCTCATACAAAAAAATTTATAGAAAAGAGCAATCCAGAGCACCTAGGTGTAAAATTGGCATTTTGACTCGAAATGATCTAGTCAAAGTTAGCTGGCCCATAAATTGCATTGCCCCATTTAACAATACCTTGGCCAAAATTGGCACTTGAATATGTCAATTTCAACTCATTTAATATTTAACGTATAGGTCTTTCTCTTTATGCATGTTTATTTCAAATTAATGTTTACATATATTTACAACATTTTCCTTTTCTTAAGGCTTAGAGTTCTACAAATTCCAAAAAAACTATGTCCAAAGGACAAATGGTTCAAACTTGGTTGAAGGGGTGGATGTATATCTCTAATATGGTCTGAAAGTGGAGTTGTATCTCCAAAATGATTTATGCTAAGACTTGGCATAAAAAGTCTAATATCAAATGTCTAATGTCAAATATCATATGCACAAAAGGTCAAGCATTTGAATAAAAATTGGCATGTTAAATGTCTAGGTCAAAGTGTTCCAAATAAGGTCTAAACTAGGAAAGGAAAAATAGTCACTAGGTCTTTTGTTTAAACATGGACTCAAAAGCTAGGCTCAAACAAATAGGTATATGCTAGGACTTTTGGCCAAAATGGTGTCAAAATCTAGACTTAAAACAAAGGTATCATGCGATTTGATTTAATCTAACAAGTCTAGAAACAACTTTGACATAAACCCAACATATGCAATCAAAGATAAACATGATCAGTTGGCATAAGGCATAAGACAAAAGGCTCTTTGAAGAAAGATTATGTTTTCCCAAATAAAGGCACAAATAATGATAAGGATAGTACTAAAAAAACAAACCATCAGTAGTTTTTAAATTTGGGTAATCAATTAACTGAAGTTATGTAACCCAAAAGAGAAAGATCTGTGTATCAGCCCCATGAATTAATGCCTAAATAAAAATCAATCAATGTTTGAATCCAAACTTGACAAGGATAATTGAAAACTCAATGATGAAAAATAGGATTTGACCAAACAAGCTAGACAAGATTGGATAGCATGATAGCACAAGACAAATGTCTAAATGATATACATAAAATGTTTTGAAACAATGGTTTTTGATATAAGGTAAACTAGACTTGAAACAAATTGAGCAGCCTAACGGTGTAAGCATGATCAAATGATGTGATCTATGTTATGTTTCAAAGACTCAAAAGGTTCAAAATGTTTTGACATGATTTGGGCAGCACAACACTACCCTCGTCAACTCAAATATATTGTTTTGACATGGCTTATGAATAAACAGACAAGTTTTAGTCTCAAAACATACCAAGAAAAAATGACCAAAATACACTAAGTATAATCATCCAAATCCTAGAAAGGGTAAGGAAATGTGGGGTTGACTAAACTAACAAGATTTTAAATGTTTTTAGGGAAATCAATTTCACAATAACTTTCATGTCAAATGATGCAAAATATAAGCACAAAAATTGGGTGACCACAGCATTGGCTAGTTGTAAAAAGGTCTAGTCCTTTTTAAAACTACTAAATCTTATTATTTTATCAATGTAGTGAGATGTATAAATGTAGATATGTCCCATGTGAAACTCAGAAGGAGTAAGTGAAGTCAATGCCAGGAGATGGAACTCGAGGTCAAAGCTTCCCTAAAGAACTCATGGGAGGTAATGACGTCCCCCTCGCAAGTCAAGTTTACATGAAATAAAGAAAGCATAAAATAGAAAGACTTTAGGGTCATTGTCAAGGTCACTCAATACTTTTATGAGTTTTTGGGGAGTGCTTTAAATGATTTTCTTTCTATGCCTTAGACTAGACAATTTACAAATAAGGAAAGTGCTTTTGATTCCAAGGGTTCCCTAAAGGGGACAAATGGAAGAGCATACATGAAACATCCTTGTATTTTTTTAAAACAAAGTGCTAATTGAAATGATGAAAATAAAATTGATAAGTGTGTTCAATTTTAAGCTCAAATGAAAGATTTGGTGGTGTTCATTTGACCCCTTGGTCTTAAAATTGTAAACTTTGAAAACTAATGCTAAAAACTTACTTAAGCACCTAAATAATATATTAAGCACTAAAATAATGTTCCTAGTTCATTTTAAAGCATACAAAAGATTATTTAAACACATTTTATCAATTTTCCAATTTGTTCCTACAAGAAAAATATTAGCAAGTGGTTTAACTTTAAAGCATTTTTAAAGATAAAGCAATTAACATAGGAAAATGAACTCTCACGTTAACATAGTTGAGTTGGGATCTAAGTTGAGGTGAGTTGGGATCCAAGTTGGGATGAGTTGTGATCTGAGTTTGGATGATTTGGGATATGAGTTGGGATCTGAGTCAGGGTGAGTTGGGATCTAATTTGGGGTGATTTGGGATCCAAGTTGGGGCAAGTTGGGATATGAGTTAGGGTGAGTTGGGATCTATGTCAGGGTGACTTAGGATCTGAGTTAGAATATGAGTTGAGATCTGAGTCAAGTTGAGTTGGGATTTGAGAACAAAACTATGAGCTCCAAAAAATAAGCTTTTTGCTCAAATCTTCACCTTCTTTTATCAAATTTTTGGGGTGTGATCCCACTGGGCATGCCATTATGTGAACTAGGAATTTGACTCAAGAGAGGTTATTAGTATTGTGTTAGTCCAAAAATGTAAAAAAAAATGATAAAAACACACTAATTAGAAAAAACAAATGAAAAGTACAACTAAAAATTAAAAAAAACACAAGAATCCTTCACCTTCCTTTGATGCTTCAAATGCTTGTTGTAGTGGCTTGCTAAGCTTGTGCTCATGAAGTCTTCATCAAAGGAGGCTTAGCTATCTCCTCTTCTCCTTGGCACCTTGTGGCTTTGGCTTGGCTTGGCTCAATATTTTGACATCATAAATTTGGAATGTGAGAGATCTTGGAATCAATTTGACATGGTAACTTTTCATAAATTAAGCTTCAAAATGATGTTCATGGTCTCTCTATATATAAATTTTCAAGAATGACTAGAATCAACCATGACCATCCATCCCAAGATTGAGATGTGTGGTCATGGATTAATTAAAATATGTAATTAAAATCCATAATTATCCTCATCATGTCTTTGGAACAAGGGACATTAATGAGGCATGAGAGGTAATAAAGAGGCATGGAAAACTCATAATCCTTATATTTGTGGTATGTATGGCCTAGAAATGTCTTCCCAAGAAATGAGGTCACCTAATGATACAGATATTCAATATTAATTTCTTAAAACAAGTTTTCAACAAGTTTCCATGGAATTATTAATTAGGCCTTGATTTGGATTAATTATCTCTTAAGCATGATTAAGCACTTTATGCACAAATTACTCAAATTGATCAGAATGCCTTATTGGTATAAAATTTGACTGGATTGAAATTGGAAGTCAATGTCAGATTCATTGGATCCATTCTCCCATTTAGGATGATACCAATACCAAATAACAAATACATGCATATCATACAAGAAATTTGATAGAAAAAATCAATCCAAAGCACCCAAGTGAAAAATTGGCATTTTAACTTGAAATGATCTGATCAAAGTTAGTTGGCCCATAAATTGCATTGCCCAATTTAGTGATACCTTGGCCAAAATTGGCACTTGAATATGTCAATTTCAACTCATTTAATGTGCTTTAGTAGTTTTAGGCCAAATTGTGCACTTTGGTGGAAATTAGTCAAAATTTTGGTTGGAGGTCATTGGTGGCCAGAAATAGGTGTCTATAATTTGCCCCTATTTGGGAAGGCATTGCCAGGTATAAGCAGAACAATGTATTATCAAATAATGAGAGATGGCCTGTATTCAAAAAAGAAGATGATGGTTGAAGAACAAAGCTCCAAATGGTTTTGGGAAGCCTATGATGATGCCCCCTCGAGGGAGTGGTCATCATATTTGTTTATGGGTGGTCCCTCAAAAAGAAACAAGAAGAAAGGTAGAATTAACCTGTTGTTGAGATTAATCCAAATAAGAAAATTCTTGCATGTATTGATGTAATTTTCCCAAAGGTGGTTATAATAATAAATAAAAGTCAAAATAATGATTTACCCATAGGCAGTTATAATCATTAATCAAACTTGAATCCGTTAAAAATGATGGTGCCCTTGTTAGGGATGATTAGAAAGCATAACTCAAGGATATAACCTAGAATATAGATTAAAGATGAGTAGGTGCAAAGTGATGAAATAGATTAATAAAAGAATAAGATTGATCATTATGAATGATTTGGTTGTACCTACTAATGAGGAGATGCTCATCCCGATTAGCAATGATATAACTAGAATGGCCATTGGGATAATTTGATCAGGGGTGGGATGGAAGGATTTGCTAAGGTGCCAAGGAAAAACTTCTATATCTCCATTTATTGTAGACCTTTTTGAATCTATTTTTTGCTATAACATGTGATGGTAGGATTCATGATAAAACACCATAAAGACTTGACCAAAATATGCATAAGGACTAACTCCAAATCTAATAAACACTTGAAAATTATGAACCAATGATAAAATCCATGATGATAATTTTGACATATGAATATGGATGGACTCAAGAACAATGTGCACAAGGAATCATCCAATGAACACATATAGACTGAGTTTAAGCAATAGTGCTGAAAGTAAACAAATAGGCAAGAAGACAATTTAACAAATAAAACTCACCAAAAATCACACAAACAGACAAACAACTTGAATTAAATATACAAACAAAAATCTTGAAAACAAAATAAAAAGAAATCATCCTAATAATGACTTTGCCCCAATAGGATGGATCAAGGATAACTGACTATGCTTAGACAACACAAATGTTTTAATATTTTTGAAATGTTATGAATGCTTTTGGAATTTTGAGGTATATTAACTCATTAGAGAATGACAAGATACCTACTCGTAAAATGATGAGAGCATTTGGCTTAGGTTGCTCACAAAATGGCAAGAGCATATGGAAAGGGGGACTAAGGTGACCTCAACAAGAATTGAGCATGCCTCACATAATTATAAAATGACCTAAAGTCATATTAATTCCATCCATATAAAAGGTAGGGAAAAACCAACTAGGTCCCAATAAGTTATCGAATCTAAAAAATGGCTAGTCAAATGAAAACAGTAATGGCAAGGTGATGTGACGATGCATGATAAACAAGTATTTCCCCTAGTTTGCCCATAGGTGGTTATAAATAGGATACAATGGCATAGGTCAATGATAATAATTTTCCCATAGGTAGTTATAATTAGTAGCAAGACTGGTAAAACATTGATTTGCCCATAGGTGGTTATAATCAGGCTCACATAAACAAGCTTGATACCAAATGGAAAATGAAAGATATCTTGTTAGATCAATTGTCACACTAATTTTATAGACTATAATTTAAACATGAACTTGATTGATTGTTGAAACTTGATTGAAATCCTCTAACAAAAAGTGTAAGAAGAACCAAAGGAACCAAAATCAAAATATGATTGGGTAAGATGACTAAAAATAGGCTTTGGTCTAGATAGGAATGGAATGATAAGATGTATAAAATGGTAAGAGGGTTTGCCCCCAGGTGATAGGATGAATAAAAAAATATGAAACAATGGTAAATGAATATGTAACAATGGAAATGGTATGGTAATGTGAAATGGTATGGTACATGTTTGGTTCTATCATATGTATGGTTTTTTATTCTGGTGTTCCTGCTGATGGGGATATGCATGCCCTAATCAACAAATGATAGAAAAAAATACTTGATCATGTTAATTTATAGCCCACACCTCATCTAAATAGCTAATTCATCAATAAATGCCTACATATTTGGATGCTAAGAATGCTTTTATGATCTTTGTTGGTCATTGATTCTGATTCCTTCAAACATTGATATAAGTTATCTTTGTAATCTCTACAAAGGAAAGTGTGGCCATAAATGGTAAATAAAGACAAATAATGGATGGCAGGTTTGATTTTTAAATGGAATGGTAGATGATAATGGAATGTGGAATAATTAAAAAGAAAATAAAGATTGAGACATTCAGTCACACGTAATGTTATTGATGCTAGATTCAGCATAACTTTGGTTATGGCAGGGCTGAAGACTTGTTCTCTTGATAAGACCACCATATTTTTTTATTATTTGATATTGAGAGTAGATACCATCTGATTAGGCTATAGATTGGAAGCTATTTTGATTTGATCTTTGATTTTGTCTTCATCAAGTAATGAAGAATGTTTATGCTCAACTATTGGTGCCTCAAAGAGGTTTTCACCAATGAAGTTGTCTTGATTGTCCCATAGTGCCTTTGAGAAGGTTTCACTAAGGAATGTTGACTTTTGAATTTTATTATCTTTTAGTGCTTCTAAAAAAGTTTCACTAGAAGATGCTAAGTTCCAACTTTGATTATCCCTTAACACCTTTAAAAAGGTTCCACTAGGAGAGTGTTCTGTTATATGAATGTGGTCTTGGCCTCCTTGCTCTTATTCAACTACTATGTTTCCATGGATGCAGTTCAACAAAGTATGATTTTGTTGATCCCAATTGACACTTGTGAGAGATGAAATGTCAATGATATGACTATTTTGGCTGATGGTAATGGCTTGTGGAATGGTAATGGAATGGGGAGAGGCTACATAATCCTCATAAAAGATACTAGGGTAACTTGTGTTGAAGATTAAGTATTCATCCTCAAAAACCATAAAAGGATTATAAATGTATTCAAATTAATTTACAAGGCATGCGTAACCAATGTTGTAATAGCCACAAACATATTCTTCTTCTAAATTTGATTCTAACTTCAGAGACTCTAAAATTGATGTTGAGACTGATGTTGATTTAGATTTTGATGGTAGATCTGATGTCAGTTCAAGAATAGAACCTAACTCTAACTGTGATTCTTCATCTGGTGGGTACTTTGTTATAATGATACATTGTTGAATATTTGGTTTTGGACAAGTAACAGCCTATGATGGCATAATGGGATCTACAAAAACTAGTTTGTTAGAGTGGGACTCCTTTAAGATGGGAAAAAGGTCAAGAGACAACTCCTCAAAGACTGGATTGTCAATAGGAGGCTCTTAAAAAATAGGCACATGGTTGAGGTATTTATTTTCCCAAAAGTAGTTATAATCATTAAGAAGTGACTCGATAAAGACTGAATCATCAGTTTAAGACTCCTTGATAACTAGTATATGATAAATAGGTGATTCATCATAGGTTAACTTATCACAAGTTTTTAGTTCAATAAAAACATCTTGGAGTGGTTAGTTGTCTAGGTTTTGGTTTCCAATGAGTTAGAAAATACAAGTTTTGAATGGAGCTTGGTCTTCAAAAGATTGGATCGATTGAGGTTTGGATAGGATTGGTTCCAGATGAGGAATGTCTTATCGCTAGATAATGGTAGGGCATTGGGGAACATGATTGCTCACATGAGCTAAAGGAAGAAATCCTAAAATGGTAACGATATTTCATTGTAGGGATTGATTTCCTACACAAGCCAAATGACTAGGTCTTAGAATGATGAAGGGGCATTATGGAGCTTGATTTATTATATAAGACAAAGGATGAGATCCTGGTATAGAAATGGTTTGGCATTGTGGAACCTGATTGCTCACACTAACTATAGGATGAGGTCATGGTATGGGAATAGTGTGACATTATGGTCCTAGAATAGAAATGGTACAATGTGGTGGAGCCTAGTTACTCACATAAGATAAAGCATCCAAGTCTTCCTCATAAACCATATCATCCCAATTGTGAGCGGTTGGCTCATAAGTTGGTTATTGATTGTGTTCCATGTACTACTTATTGTAAAGAGGGTATGGATCTGTATCCTAAACAAAATTATCTATAGTTGGGTCTTCAAATTCTTCCTTATAAGCCTCTTCATACCAATCTAGGTCTTGAGTTAGATCGTGAGCTTTTTTGTGACTTTGTTCCCATGAATGATTATTATGAAGTGGATATAAATCTATCTCACAAACCATATTATCATCATTAGGGTCTTCACTAAAGCCATAAAAGTCATTTTGTGTGGCCATTCTATCATAAGTTGGATTATACATGACTCTACCATAGGTGTAGCTAGACATATACACATAAATGATAAAAGCTCCAAAAATAAAAAGGCAAACTCTAAAAAAACTATATCCAAAGGATAAATGGTTCAAACTTGGTCTAACTTGGTCAAAGGGGTGGAGCTGTATCTCTAATATGGTTTGAATGTAAAGCTATATCTCCAAAATAATTTATGCTAAGGCTTGGCATAAAATAGTCTAACATCAAATGTCTAATGTCAAATGTCATATGCACAAAAAGTCAAGCATTTAAATAAAAACTGGCATGTTAAATGTCTAGGTCAAAGTGTTCCACATAAGGTCTAATCTAGGAAAGGGAAAAGAGTTGCTAGGTCTTTTGTCTAAATGTGAAATCAAAAGCTAGGCTCAAACAAACAAACATATGCTAGGACTTTTGGCCAAATGGTGGCAAAAGTTAGACTTGAAACAAAGGTATCATGTGATTTGATTTAATCTAACAAGTTTGGAAACAACTTTGACATAAACCTGACATATGAAATCAAACATAAACATGATCAATTAGCATAAGGCATAAGACAAAAGGCTCTTTGAAGAAAGACTATGTTTTCCCAAATAAAGGCACAAACAATGATAAGGATAAGAACTAAATAAACAAACCATCAATAGTTTTAAAATTTGGGTAATTAATTAACTGAAATTATGCAACCCAAGAGAGAAAGATCTATGTATCAGCTCTATAAAATTAAGGCCTAAATAAAAATCAATCAATGTTTGAATCCAAACTTGACAAGGCTAATTGAAAAATCAATAGTGAAAACTAAGATTTAACCAAACAAGCTAGACAATATTGGACAACATGACAACATAAGACAAAGGTCTAAATGGTATACATAAAATTGTTTGAAACAATGGTTTTTGATACAAGGTAAACTAGTCTTGAAACAAATTGAGCAACCTAACAGTGTAAGCATGCTCGAATGATGTGATCTATGTTATGTTTCAAAGACTCAAAAGGTTCAAAATGTTTTGACATGATTTGGGTAGCATAACACTACCCTCCTCAACTCAAATACATTATTTTGACATGGCTTATGTACAAACAAACAAGTTTTAGTCTCAAAACATACCAAGCAAAAATGACCAAAATACACTAAGTATAATGATCCAAATCCTAGCAAAGGTATGGAAATGTGGGGTTGAATAAACTAACAAGATTTTGAATGTTTCTAGGGGGATCAATTACATAATGACTTTCATGTCAAATTATGAAAAAGACAAACACAAAAATTGGGTGACTACAACATTGGCTAGCTGTAAAAAGGTCTAGTCCTTTTTACAACCACTACATCATGTTGTTTGCTTAGTGTAGTGCGATGTCTAAATGTAGATACATCTCATGTGTAACTCATAAGGAGTAAGTTAATTCAATGCTAGGAGATGAAACCCCAAGTCAAAGCTTCCCTAAAGAACTTGTGGGAGGTAATGCCGACCCCCTCGCAAGCTAAGTTTACATGAAATGAAAAAGCATAAAATAGAAAGAATTTAGGGTCATTTTCAAGGTCACCCAATAATTTTGTGAGTTTTTGGGGAGTGCTTTAGATGATGTTCTTTATATGCCTTAGAGTAGGCAATTTGAAAATAAGGAAAGTGTTTTTGACTCCAAGGGTTCCCTAAAGGGGACAAATGGAAGAGCATACATGCAACATTTTTGTATTTTGTGAAAACAAAGTCCTAATTGAAACAATGAAAATAAAATTGACAAGGGTGTTCAATTTTAATCCCAAATGAAAGATTTGGTGGTGTTCATTTGACCCCTTGGTCTTAAAATTGTAAATTTTGAAAACTAATGCTAAAAACTTACTTAAGCACCTAAATGTTATATTAAGGGCCAAAATAATGTTCCTAGTTCATTTTAAAGCATACAAAAGATTATTTAAACACATTTTTAGCAATTTTCCAAGTTGGTCCTACAAGAAAAATGTTAGCAAGTGGTTTATCTTTGAAGCATTTTTAAAAATAAAATAATTAACTTAAGAAAATAAACTCTTAAGTTGACATAATCGAGTTGGGATCCAATTCGGGGTGAGTTGGGATCTGAGTTAGGATCTAAGTTAGGGTGATTTGGGATTTGAGTCAAGGTGAGTTAGGATCCAAGTTAGGCTAAGTTGGGATCTAAGAGTTAGAATCTGAGTTGAGATCTGAGTTAAGGTGAGTTGGGATCCGAGTCAGGGTAAGTTGGGATCTGAGTTAGGGAAAGTTGGGATCTGAGTCAAGTCGAGTTGGGATCTGAGAACAAAATTATGAGCTCTAAAAAATAATATTTTTTCTCAAATCTTCACCTTTTTGATCAAATTTGTGGGGTGCGATCCCATTTGGCGTACTATTATGTGAACTAAGAATTTGACTCAAGAGAGTATTATGTTAGTCCAAAAATGCAAAAAAAATGATAAAAACACACTAATTAGCAAAAATAAGTGAAAAACACAACTAAAAAGTAAAAAAAAACAAGAATCCTTCACCTTCCTTAGATGCTTCAAATGTTTGTTATAGTGGCTTGCTCAGCTTGTGCTCATGAAGTCTTCATCAAAGGAGGCTTGGCTATCTCCTCTTCTCCTTGGCACTTTGTGGCTTTGGCTTGGCTTGGATCAATATTTTTACATCATAAATTTGGCATGTGAGAGCTCTTGGAATCAATTTGACATGGTAACTTTGCACAAATTAAGCTTCAAAATGATGTTCATGGCCTCTCTATTTATAGAATTTCAAGAATGACCAAAATCAACCATGACCATCCATCTCAAGATTGAGATGTGTGGTCATGGATTAATTTAATTATGTAATTAAAATCCATAATTATCCTCATCATGACTTTGTAATAAGGGACATTAACAAGGCATGGAAGGTAATAAAAAGGAATGGGAGACCCATAATCCTGATATTTATGGCATTTATGGCCTAGGGATGTCTTTCTAATGATGCAAATATTTAATATTTATTTATAAAAACAAGTTTTTAACAATTTTCCATGGAATTATTAATTAGGCCTTGATTTGGATTAATTATCTCTTAAGCATGATTAAGCACTTTGTGCACAAATTACTCAAATTGATCAAAATGCCTTGTTATTGGTCTAAAATTTGATTGGATTGGAATTGGAAGTCAATGTCAAATGTGCTTAATCCATTATCCCATTTATGATGTTTCCAACACCAAATAAAAAATCATGCATATCATACAATAAATTTGATAGAAAAGAGCAATCCAGAGCACCCAAGTGCAAAATTGGCATTTTGACTCAAAATGATCTGATCAAAGTTAGCTAGCCCATAAATTGCATTGCCATATTTAGTGATACCATAGCCAGAATTGGCACTTGAATATGTCAATTTAAACTCATTTAATGTGCTTTAGTGTTTTTAGGCCAAATTATGCACTTTGGTGAAAATTAGTCAAAACCTTGATTGGAGGTCATTGATGGCTAGATTTAGGTGTCTATAGTTATTACTTGGATATAATGAGCCATATAATGGACTCATCACTAATTATTGATGTTTAATTAATCAATTTATTTTAAATTAACCTAAATGATAGCCTCTCTGTACATGTTAACTCTATTTGAAACATCAAACTATGAACTCACAACTTGACATAGAATTTATGTCAAAAAAACCCATGATAAAAAATTTAGTGAACTCGATCCTATTACACCTAAACCCTAGGTTTTCATATTATTTTTCCATTTAGGGTTTTTTTTTTTTTTAGATTTTATTTCTCTAGGGATGTGACTTATTAATGTGATATCATGAATCCCAACTGCTTGCATGTTATCTATGTTTCTCTCTTATGCCAACTAATAAATTTAGGTTTAAGACACCTACTAGTCAAAGTGATAGATTGAGTGGTAAACATATTAATTTGGTTCAAATTCCTTTGCTTGGTACTTGAGTTTAATTGAAATAGAAAATGGAAAATTTTGATGAGATTTATGCTCCTAATACTAATGCACATGTAGATGATAATTTACATGGTACAGATATTAATGATTCAAATTTAAATTATGTAAATGCCAATGCTTGTAACACTAATGATTCTAATGATGATGTATATGATGCCAATAATTTAAATGTTAATTCTATGATTGATATTGGTGCTAGTGGATCACAAAAGATAGAAAATTTTGATGTGGATAAAGAAAGGGTAATGTGACTTGTTGAATTTAGACAAAGTGTTAAAGAATATCCTAATTGACTGAATAAAATATTATTTATATTAAGAGAAATACAAAATAAATATATAGTTAAATAATATGTATATCATGAAGTATATGAGGAAGGGTTAAAGTAATGGAAAACGCTCCCTTGTGAAGGACTCTCAATGGAAGAATCTCAAGCTATTCAGTCCCTTAACTTGCTAATAATCCAAGTTCATATCCCTACTCTTCAAAATGACGACCACTTTATTTAGGCTATTGAAGATAGTGGTTCCTTTTCAGTGGCCTCAGGACATACCACTGATCTTAATTTATAAAGTGAATGGAATTTTTGGAAAAATTTATGGTGAAACATTTGACTCATTAAGTAAATTTCTTTTTTTGGTTAGCGGTGCAAGATAAAATTTTGATGGTATATAACTTGGCCAAAAGGGGATTGATTATCCCCATTAAATGCCCAATTTTTTAGAGTGTGGAAGATTCATCTCAACAGCTATTTCTTGAGTGTCCTTTCAACACAACTTTTTTTAACTAGACTCTTAATAAATTCAACATGATATGGGTCAAACCAAATAAAGTCCTTGATCTCATATTGAAATGGAAATCTCCATGTAATATCCCTTCCCTAGATTTCTTGTGGCACCTTGCTCTTCCTTATTAGTTTTGGTGTGTCTAGAAATCCCACAATGATGGCCTTTTCCTTGACAAAATACATCAGCCAAAAGGATCCTTCCTCCACCTCTACTAGGACATTTTTAAAAATTGGAAAAATTTCCCCCCAAAAGATAAAGAACCTAGTCCTCCTTCAGCAATATAGATTCTTAGCAACTGGGAAATTACTCAACATTTAAGCTTCCCTTCAAAATCTTTATTTTGCAAACATACAGAATGGAAGGATCCACTAGAAGGCTAGGTGAAACTAAATTTTGATGGTGATTCTAAAGTCAACCCATGCCCCATAGGTGGAGGAGAAGTCATAAGGAAATAAAAAGGAGAGATGTTGGAGGCTTATATGGGTCCCAAGAGAACCCAAACAAATCACCTTATAGAATCTAAGGTGGCCCTCTAGAGTATCCAGTTGGCTTCCAAAATCAATCTAAAAAGAATCATTGTGGAAGGTGTTTCATTAAATATCATAAATGCTTTGGAAGGGAAAGTAACCCCATATAATACCATCAAAGACATCATCAATGATGCTAAGAAACTCTTGAGGGGCATGACTCATATTCAAATTATTCATACCTATTAGGAAGCCAATGGGATAATGAACCTTCTCACTGGTATTTGAGTAGAAATCCATATTTTAACCAACTATCATAATGAAATAAATGTTCAAAATAATGTCCTTAAATCTTTATGAGATGAAATTACCACTGCTTGATCAGTACATCATTTCACCACATGAGCATAGTATTTCATTCAAGGGGTGTATTTCAATTATGAAGATCCGCAATTATGTTTATATGAGGAAAAGTAATTATTATAGGGTGATATTAGTGGGCTTCCTAAACATCATTTGTATTATTCAAAATCTCTCCATTCAGAACCTTCTACCTACTTACCTCAACCCAACAAATGTAACTTAGATGGGAGGCAATAGGGAAAGTCTTGAGCACATTTTATGCACAGAAGTGCAGGGCTAGAAAAAAGTCTAGAAGAAACTCAAATGCAGGGGTGTCACCGAGTTTATGGAGAGAATCATGGAGCATAATGCAAAAGTTGCCTAATATTTTTGTGTGGCTTGGAACAAATTCAAGGTGACCATTCATGGTGTAAAAATCATTGTTTTAGATGAATTTATTGGAGAGGCAACCGGTATGTCCTTTGAGGAGATGAAGGCATTCAAAGACCAAACAAAGAAACTTGAGATCCAACAATGATTATTTCAGATGAACAAGTTTGTGAAAATTGATAAGAAAGGATTCCTCTAGGTGGACCTTCATCATCATTGGCCCAAAATATGTCTTTAATTTATGTGTTATTTGACTCTTTAAGGTAATTACACAATGAGTTTTTCTCACCATTTCTTGTTGCTAAATCACTTTATTGGTTATAAGATAAGTCTACCTTTCATTCTAATCAAGTCTCTTGAATCCACCACATTAAAACATCAATTAAATGAGGAAAACCCTATTCTCCACCAAGGGTTAATCCTCCTCTTTTTCAAACATGACTAAACCCTACATGGTCAAGAGGTCCCCCAAGGGGGATCCTCCATCGAGGAAGACTCCTAGGAGGACTCCTTAGAGGAGGATCTCACTTCAGGATCCTACCGAACCTTCGAGATCAACCCCTAAGCTAGTCTTTCCAAATCTCATACTGATGACCTTCCCCTCAATCTATTCATACCCAAACCTAAATCGATCAACCTTGATGTGGGAACCTCTAAGGAGAACACCTGAAAGGTTAAATATATTATATTAAAGGATATGAAAAGTAACAAGGCATAATTGGAAAAGTTTAACTCTAAGGTGCAAGAGGCAGGGTTAGTCCTTATCAATATTATACATTAATGGAATGTTATCCATAGATAGGTTGAGACCATAGTGTAGTCTTTCATCTATTCTTCTAAACCTACTTCAACCTTTGTTAGATAGATCTTGGAAACCCCTTGCCTGACTCCCCCAATGTGGCCCCCATAAAGAAGACTCCACTAAAGGACTAAGGGTAGAAGATACCCCTATGATCTTTCCAAGAGAAGTAGTTGAAGGTTCTAGCAACCAAAAATAGGCTAATATTTCAAAAGTTAAGTATGGCATCCCAGTAAATAACCCTGAGGAAGTTGAAGACCTACTAGAGGGACCCCCTTCTAATTTTTGTTTATGTTTTCTATTTTCCATACTTTCAATTTAGTATAGTTAGTTTTTGATGTTTTGGTTGGGTGACCTTTGTTTGACCTATTGATACTTTTTGTATTTCACTCTTGTGGTTCTAGTATCCCTATAAAACCTAGTATGTTACCCTATCAAATAAAAAAAGGAATATCTATCTCATGAAGTACATTTTGTATGCATATATATTTTTTAATTACTAATAATTTCTTTTATAGGACTTGTCGACACATGTTTCTCCTTGAGTGTTTGTCTTAAGGAGAGCTTGAGGATAACAATTGGACTGGCTCATGGTATTTTATGAGATATTTTTATCATATTATCACCTATTATATGTATTTTCACTCTTTATATTTCTATCTTGTCAATCTAGCCTCCTTTAATGCTCTTTTCTCTATTTTCCACCTCTTCTACCTATTTTGAGGTTTTCTTCTAACTAACTTGATTTGGATCAAGTAAGTTATATTTAGCCCCACGTGTTTACAGCTATATTTTCCATAAACCACATAGTTATTTTTATTATAAATGTCCCTTTCTAACTATATCAAGCCCTCTTGATATAGATGTTTTCCCTTCTATACTAATTTGTCATCGTTGATGTAGTAATTTTTTTGCTTTAATTGTTAAATTATATCAATCCAGGTTGAGTCCAACAACATACTAGATAGGTCAATTTTAGAATTTGGATCCATATATATAGGGAGCCTATATATCATTTTTATAATAAACACACACCATTATACTATTCTTGTATATGAAAACCTAATTTTATTAGAAGAATAAGAATTAGAGTATATGAGTTTATTAATGTGGAGGTCTATCTTTTCACAGGGTCTTTAGATTTATTGAGATGGAAGATTAAAAAAAGAGATACAACTAGTCTTTTGAGTCCCCAAATAAGTATATGTAGGTATTCATCCTTACATTTTGATCCTCTATATAAAACATATTTCATAAAGTTCCACTTGAGCTAAGGGTGAGATTGACACTTCAACAATTTAACCCAAGGTATGTTTCCTTATCTCTAAAAAATTTATTTTGTTTGGTTTATCTGAATTTATTAGAATAGTATGTTGTTATCTTCTTCTCCATTTGTAGCTTATCTTATGGTATCTTTGTATGCCAATATATCCTTAGTTAGATATGACTTGGTTACAATCCATATTCTAGATACCTCTTGGTTATCACTTGATGAAATGTCCCTATCTTTAGTTTACCTCTTCTGCATCTTGGATATAGCTTATGTTTATTTATTAGTTCCTTTTTATTTTACCCTAATTTTTATTAATGAGTATAGTTATTCTATTTAAGATAAAACTATGTAATCTAATTCAAATATTAAGATATAACATTTAAGTATACATTGGAATGTAAATATTGAGAATGATTGATCAGATTTGACAAGTGGCATATGTTAAATATAATAAGTAAACCAAAGGGATGAGTAGTGAGATTTTATAATGACTGATTAATTATGACTATATTATAGAGTTGAAGAATTAAGATAAAAGTATACATATGATTCAGTTGGTTTAGGAACTGAATCCTTGTTTCTGCAAGGTTAATTACACTAGATCATGTTAGTATCCCTAGTTGATACTAACATAATGGTTAGTACTGATGTGTAAAAACAAGTATTGGTGACTCTATGGTCACTTTTACCTATTTTTATTTGCTTTGTATTTGTAATCATGAACCCTCTTGATGCACACAACTCTATAAATTAGACTCCTTTACATTGAAACCTTAAATTAACTTGTGAGGGTTAGAAACCTTAAAAAAAGGGAAAGTTTAATAGAATGAGCTTATAAAAATCACCCTTATTTGATGATTGATTGATACCTATGTATATAATACTCTAATGAGATAAATAAATCCACCTGTAGTTCTCCCACCTAATATGATTTTAAAATTATAATCCTTCATTATATGTATGTAGATAATCATTGGATTTGATATTTGAAAATGCTTTCTTACTCAATGTGTAATAGTGTATAATTATGTTTTAGATAAGTTCCAAGTATATTTTAAATGAGACCTTGATTTGTTTTTATATGGATTCAATTAAATAATTTACCATGCCATCAACATTATAGGTTGATGGGATGACCCTCAAGTGACATTTGATTTTTAAAAATATCCATTTATGAGAATAATTTGGTACTGACCAGATCAATTCAGTATTGACCAGTGATATTGACTAGATCTAATGGAACTGACATGTGTATAGGATAATAAATTAAGATATTTCTATGAAAGATATTTAATAGGTTTGAAATAGAGAGTGATGTTCCTATAGTTTTTTAACAATAGAACAAAAGGCTTGAATCATAAGATATCATACAAGTGTGAGAGAATGGTAAATTATGACCTTGTTTAAGTGCTCAAGTAATGTGTTATAAATGTGTGTCAAGCTTATCAATGTCAAGTATTGAAGACCATATTTTAGTATCTTAAAATTCCCCCCTTTTAATTTTAGAAAGGGGATCACTAGAGTAAAAATAAATTTTACTTGAGTGTGAACAACACTCTTTGTCTTTGGTATGAAGTTCCAATTATGTTGGTCATTAAATAGAAAAACTTGCAATCATGTGTATTTAATGTCTATAGATTTACAATTTTAATATAAAATTGGATTTTTAAATTTTTGAAATAAAAAAGGTTAGATTAAAATTATGTGTTGATGAAAACTATGTTGCCATTGAAACTTTTTGGAGATGGTGCATATTTGTTGAAGCAATAGATAAACATGTGCTTCCTTGTTGATTCACTTGGCAAGTTGGGGTGATTATTCCCTAATTTTTTGTAACTATGTAGGATCTTGGGTTAGAAAGGAAACATTCCCCAGCCCTCATGAATGTGGGAAAAAGTACATAATATATTAAGCCAAATAACTACGCATGTAAATAAAGAACCATAAAGCCAAGCTCACTCAAATAAACTGAATCAACCACTACAGATGGCTTATAGATTCAATTATTTTGTTTCACTCAAGTTCATTCTATTTAAACAAAAAGCATGATCTAAATAGAATGCAAAATTTCATGCCCCCATCATGAACAAGGTTTTATTATATAATTTTGCTCAATGTTAAAATGCATTACCAAAAGATATTGAACAATGTTCATGCCCCCATCATGATCATAGATCTAATAAGTAAAAAGTGGAATGACAACCATTTGCCATTCAATTATAAACTATATTTTTTGTGTATGTGTGATTGAACTAGTATCATGCCCCCTAAATCTACATATATATATATATATATATATATATATATATATATATATATATATATATATATATATATATATATATATATATATATTTGTGTGTATGTGTGTGTGCATGAACCAATATCATGCCCTTTAAATAAAGTCAAATTGATATAAAATATTGTACATATATATATGTTGAATTTGTTAACTTGTATCTCAAATATATATGAATGTAGAAACCTGTAATTTTTGTTCTTGTAAATTCTGTGCATTTGGCCATGTATATTCACCTAAGTCTGTACAAATTTATACTCAAGTGTTTGTATAGTGAGTGAATATGAATGGTATATGCCTCAATAATATGTAATGATATGCCAATATTTATCATGTATTTGAACCATTTGATATTTGAATTATTCTGAATCTCTAAAATTTATGCTTTGATACAATTTTGTGCTCATGGAGGCTTATGTTTGTATGACAAGCTTAGTGCAATTCTCTCTTTTTGAGCTAGGGGACATATCTAGTGTGACACTCATCTCAAAATAAGAGTTAACTATGTAATGGCATCTATAAATACAGTATCATGTAATATCATGCAAACATGTGAAGAATATGTCATCATGTATTATCTATTGATCAAGACATGTATGCAACATATGTAATGTAGGTCATGTCTAGATAAATGTGTTAATGAAACACACAATATAAGGATATATGAATAATACTCTTTGGTAAGAGTGCATGATAGATATCATGGCACTAATTAATGTCAACAAGATCAACAAGCACAAGTGTTAATGTCACATATAAGGCTAAGGGTTGCCTACAAGGGACATGAATATGTTTAAATAAATAAGTACAAGGGCACATGCAAAGGAACATAAAAATGGACATCAATTATGTTGTATTAGACAATTATAAAGGACACATAATAGTCAAGAAAAAAGTATCCTATCATGTAAGAGAGTAAAAAAATCAATGGATCATGGAATAAAATTACTAGTCTACACCATCCATATGTATTAATGTCACATCATAGTATAATATCATATCCATGTACCATTGTGTAAGATATAAGTAACCAAAAAAGCATGTGTAATCAATATAAGTAACTTAACATGGTATAAAGGTTATAGAAAGACATAACTTGTAATGGTGAAACTTGTAGACCAAGATGCTTTTCATATTGGCATGGCCATAGGGTGGAGGAAATTCAAACATCTATGTATCCATGTGTAACTTGTAGATCATGCATAACACAAAATTCATGTGTGTATGAAAATAATATGCCATAGACCAAACATGTGATTAATTAATATATGTAAATTATGTCATCTAGTAATCATTCAAGCTTAGGTCCCAGTTTTATCTTTTTGAAATATTTGAATGTTTTATATTTTCTAATTATTTGAGTTTTTTTATTTTCATAATCTATAAAATTTAACCAATGATATAATAAATGGCATGATCATGGGAAGTGTCTACACTTGATTATGGAAAGGACCTATATCATGGATGGGAGGTACCAACTATGGGTTGGTCAACATATGATAAGAATTCATGTGGTGTACCATATTTGTTATGATCATTTCTCATAGATCATGGTGTAGATTAGGTAGCTCTCGATATATAAGGACTATATTGGGTCCATTGAATACTACAATGATGTCTCATTTCCTATGTTCATAGTTGAACATGGTATATTTTTTGAGGTGTTAACTGAGTATGTAAAATAGGAAATGGTGGCCATTGTGGGACTTGAGTAGTTATCTAATGTGATTGGTGTTTAATAACTAGATATAAAGTGGGCCTAGATATGTTCTTTTAAACTTGTTGTATAGATATATAGTATATGTGTAACAATTGAATCTATAGAATGATCCTAAATATATGTACCAACCAACTATGTATAATGATCCTAAATATATGTATCAACCATCTCTGTATAATTATCCTGAATAAGTGTATAAACCACTTGAAATGGTGGTGGGGGTAGAGAAGGAGATACCACTAGGTATAGAGGGTAATCATATCATAATTCTATAATTGTCACTACTTTGTTTCATTATATGTAATTTAGGCAATGGTGCATTGTAGATGGTCCTACTCACTATCTTTAAATCCAAGGAAATATTAACAACATGTCAAAGCCCCCATTACTTTGTATAACCAATAATGTTGTGGCTAATATGTTTGAGCCTAATTAAAGAGGTAATATTATGCATCCCAAGGTACTCTATTTCTATCCATAAAATTGCTCAACTAATTTTGATGTAACTTGTCAATTTTGTCATGTGTACATAAGGGAGTGAAGGAATTTTATCATGTAATTATTTTCACTCAAACCATTGCCAATCATGACATTGTATATAGGTTTTTCATATATATAGGTTGGTAATAAGTGTCCATAAAATTTTAAATCATCATCAACTATCTCATTATCGTCAAATGTTATCAAAGCTCATTATAGTAAATTATTAGTAAGTGTACCAATAATAACATCAAATAGATGACCATACGTTATCAGTGGAGGATACATGTTATATGCATGATGTACCTCTAAAGTGTCCTTAGTTTATACTACCTCATGTTTAGGAAATGGATCATTAAATATCTTCAATTTTTTATTTTTAGTGTATCATATTCTATATTATTTTATAATGATACCCAAATTGATAACATTATTGTCTATAAGATCTTATGTCATGCCTTAGTTCCAAGCATCTATTCATTGAATGTAATAAAAATTTATGGAAATCATAGTATGTTTTTCCATCATAATTCCTTGATCGAGGTCTATTTGTATCGATATATAATGGAGGGAGGAGAGTGATAAGATTTCAATCGATTAATACATGAGGAGGTGATGGTAATCTTGAAACTACTTCTTTGGTGGAGCTACTATTTATAGCTGCTTATAAATTGTGAAAATGCATTGAATGTAAAATTTGTATAATAATAATTATTATTAATTTATTTTAAATTGTTACATGGTTTTCTTAAAAACTTAATCATTGAAGTAGTTGGAAGAATGGATGTATACTTGAGTTTGTTTTAAATCTAGTAACTTGAATTCTTTGTCCCTCACTATATGTAATAATTCATCAAATGATTTTAATATCTGGAATATAATGGAATCATGCAACAATGATGAATATATATATTTTAATTCATTATTGGTAATAAAATTGGTCATCTTGGTTAGCATGGTCTTGCACCAAATAATTTAGTCATTAATTGGTTCATTAGACACTTATTTGAGCTTAAAAACTTATGTGTAGGATAAATTCTCATCGATGTTAATGGAAAAATGTGTTTGGAATTAATGAGAGAAGGGTTTAAAGTATTGGATGGTGGATCTTGATCTTATTATAATTCTCAGTTCCCAATAAGGGGGTGTGGGGGGAGGGGCAACACCCCCCATTATGATCACCATCATTAGGTCGCAGATGTAATGGTAGAAATTATGTTGGTGCATTTTTGTTATAATATGCAACCCTCCTTTGATATGAGGGAATTATAATCATGATGGCACACTATGTGTGAGTAATGTGGATATTGTAGTGGATGTATTTCAGGGTTTTCCCTTCATTTTTTGGACTAAATAAGAGAAGAATTGGTTGTTTTCGTGTGGATATAGACCATGTTTGGTGAACCACATTAAATATGTGTCTCTATTATGTTGTGTTTTCTACATTTTTTATTTCCATTTTTATATCATTAATATTGATATATTTTCTATATTCCTAATAAAAATATCTTATAGATTGGAGGGGAATATCATATAACCAGTATAGTGAAAATTCCTTGAGACTTCTTTTTTTAAGAGATTGATTAAAACTAGGTTAAGGGGTCCCATTCCCATAAAAAAGATACTATAAGATAGGCATGACTAATCAAAAATACAAAGAGGGAAAAAAAATAAACCTAATAGTAACACGCCCTTTTGCCAAAAAGACACTAAACTTCATCCAAAATCCTAGTGAAACAAAAGAAGGCAAAGAAGAAATGAACTAGTCAGATTCAGAATAGATGACCAATTTTTTAGCCACCAAACTTTCCCCTTTGATGCTCAGTTTCCCTCTCATGTGGTTTCCCATATACTATTCCTTATCATTACCCTTCCTCTTGAATTTTAGGCCAGTCTCAAGCTCCCTACTATCTTTTGTCCCTTCACTCTGATTGGTATTGTTGCCCTATGGGATGAGCTCCTCAATTCCTATAGGATCTTTGCCAACTTATGTGTCCACTAGATTGAGACCCAATATTCTTATAAGATTATCAAATTATACCATAATATCATTGTAGACAAATTTTTGCATTGTAATCTTAGTGAACAACTTTTCCATTGAATACTTAATAGCCTCCTTATTCCTAAGATTTAGAATCCCTTGGTCCCTACTAGAGATTAGGGATATGTAAACATGGATACCCATATTGATCCCTCTCAACTTGGAATCCCCCTAAGAGGATTTACCTTTGGCTTCCTCAAACTATTCCTTACCATATTTTTAGCATCAAACTCGGTAAAAAATTCCTCTTCTTTATCCAAATCTTCTTGCTCACTATGAATAGTGATCACCTCCAAGATGGTTGTTGACCATAAAAGTTCCCCTTTCTTGACTAAAATAATAATCAAACCTTGATGTATGATGTTCGTCAATGGGTTACCCTTCAAGTTCATCACCATAGATTTTAGGGATTTCAACATAAAAAATGGGAGACTGATAATATGCCCTTTGAAATGATTGAGCAATAAGAAGTGATGGGATAATATCACCATATGTTTACCCTCTAATGTGAGATATCACATGATTTATAGGTAGACATTGGGAAAATTTCTTGGTAGCTCTATCCTTGTGAACCCTTTTTGGGACATTATCTTGTGTTTTTTCTTTTCCTTACTGAAGAAGATATTAATGATCTCCTCCTTTCTCTTCTTGTCCTTAAACACTTTGATGCCAAAATATTCCATACCTATTATGTGTCCAATAAGCTCTTTTATTATTAAGATTCTCAATCAATTCATATGAACCTCCCTATCTTTCCATCCCTAGGTAAATTCCTTGGATAACCCCATGTCATGGCTGACTAATCGCTCCATGAAGTTTGCTAATCCACCTTTGACTATTTTATGCCAAACATACTCATCCACTTTGGCATCCTCATAGTATATGGGATCAAACTAGTCGTGATCACCAACCATAGTTTATTTCTATAATATTATTCCATAGGCATCCTAATTCAAACCCTTAGGGATATAATGTGTGTTAGAATTAGGGCCAAATAATTTATTATTGTGGGAAATTGAATTGGGTCGAGCATGTAAAATTTTAAGAGAGGACCAAATAATGATATCCTTACACATTTTTCCATCTATTCCTTTAAACTGTATTTGATTCATCATTAAAGGGGTCATAATTACTTTTTATGGGTTGTCCTCAATCTAATTCAATTAAGGGAATGATGTCAATGGAGAATTTAGTACCAAGCTAGCTATAGAAAGAACTAAAATGAACCCTAATATTGGCCATCTTATCAGTGCTTTTGTTCCCTTCTCTATACACAAGCACCAGTGACACTCCTTTAAAACAAAACATTAATTCTTTAGCATCATTTATAATCTTGACAATGTTCCACAATGAGTGAGTTAGACCTTTTAGGAAATTTATGATGTTTAAAGAATCACCCTCAATTTAAAAAAACTCTATGCCCAACTTGAAAGTGAGGTTAATGCCCTAAAGGACTACTTGGGCTTCTACAACATGGTTCATTTAGTGATCCAAAACTTAGAAGTTCTGGTTGATAAATATTTCAATAGCATAGAAATAACACAATAACAATGAATTCTCTGATAAGAGATGTCGTATTACTCAGAAATTGCAATAAAAATATAGGCTTATCTCTGGGAAGAGATGTCTACCTTCCCATTTTGGGTTACAATGCATTTATACATATTTTGAAAGTGTCAGGAGATTGAGTGGCTCGAAGAATTAATGGGTGAGGATTTAAAATAGTAAAAAATTCAAGGAATTAACTATCACCTGAATGGTCACCCAAATTGTTGCCCGAATCATTCCTCCCTCCTTGAAAAGTAATGGTCCCCATTGCATCAATATTCCCTGTCATGTGGGGTAGTTGTGTCTTGATTTGATTCTCTGTGAGCCACTCACCTTGGTGGCTAAGCTAGCCTCTTCTAACCACTCGATATAGTGGAATAAGGCATCCTCTTATTGTCTTCATCCAAGTATCCACAATCTGATCCTCTTCTACTAGTGCAAAACTTTGTGGATCAAGCTCATCAATGTCTAGTTATTCTGCCACAACTGAAGTGTCCAATAGATGTGGGTGATATGGTTTGAGGAGCTCCACATTGAATATTGGATTCAGACCAAGGTAGGCTAGTAGGTTCAACTCAAAAGCATTTTCTACAACTTTTTTGGTGATGGTGTATGGACCATATCGCAGAGGCTAAATCTTTCTATGTGGGCCTGTAAGCTATTCCTTCTGAAGCCATAACCAAACCTTGTCACCCAACACAAAATGGTGTGAAATCCTATGTTTATCATGGCATTGCTTATAATTCTGATTCATCTTCTCCAGGATGTCATGAACTTGTTGTTGGATGTGTTTTATTTGTTTAATAAACTTTGTTGCTTTTGCTGCCTCAGATCTTCCATGAGGTGTGTGTTCCATGGTGAAAAATGGAACAACTATATCAATTGGTGCCATGGGTTGGAACCCAAAACATACTTGCAATGGACTGTGCTTGGTTGAGCTATACAGTGCCTGATTATATCCATGTTTTATGAAAGGAAGTCCCTCGTCCCATGTGCATGGATGTTTGGAATGATACATCCAAATCATGTGAACAATCAAGTGGTTTACCACCTCTATCTAACCATCAATCTGTGGATGGAAGGCTATGGACTTCATCAGCTTAGTGTCCATCATCTTCCATAAAGTGGACTAGAAGATGCTCAAGAACATGCTATCTCGATCTGAGACAATGGACTAGGGGAGACTAAAATGGAGCCATACATGACTAAAATATAGTTGAGCAGTTTCCTCAGTAGATATATTTTTCTTACAAGCAAGCATGATAGCCATTTTTGAAAAATGATCAACTACCACATAAATATAGTCCTTGCCATGTTTAAAAGTGGGTAAACCTGAGATAAAATCCATTGAGATGGATTCCCAAGGCCTGGTTGGTTCTGGCAATGGCATGTACAATCTTTGCTTATTATTTGTTGGCTTGGATATTGCACATGGGGTGCAATATTTGAGATATCTTTCCACATATGGGGCCAGTAGAAGTGTTTTTAAATAATTGCCAATGTCTTTTCGATACTAAAGTATCCAGTTGTCCTACTGAAGTGTGCTTCCCATATCATCTTTTATTGCTCTAAAATAGGAACACAGATGTGCCCCATATGGTAGAGGGCATTATCTTGTAAATAGAAGTTAGAAACATGTTCACCTTTTTGGAGCACTTGATATGTATCAAAAAAGGTAGGATCTACTTCATACAGAGCACCCCATGTGGCAGTCTCATGTCTGCATAGGTCAAGAATTTTAGTGACTGCAGTAATTAGTGGGCAGCTCAAATAATCTACAACTGTATTTGAGCTCCCCTTTTTGTGTTTGATTATCAGGTGGAATTATAGAAGATACATGGCCCACTTTTGGTGCCTCTCATTTCATAGTTTTCTTTGCATATAGATGAATTCCAATGGCCTATGGTCAATGTGGATGACCGTCTCTTTCACCAAGATGTAGTGTTTTTAGTGTTTGTAGGCTTACACAATGGCATAGAGCTCCTTATCATATGTTGTATATTTCCTGATTGTATCAGTGAAAGTTTCACTGTGGTATGTAATAGGATGGCCATGTTGCATGATGACAGCTCCTATGGCATATTTAGATGCATCTATCATCAACTCAAATGGTTGATGCAAATCTGGCAAGGTAAGAATAGGGGCTAAGTAGAGTCTATTATTCAAATTCTCAAATGCCCTTTGTTATATTTCACCCCACTAAAATGTAGCTTTAGCTCCTCCTTTAGTCACTTGGGTTAATGACCAAGTAACATGTGAAAATCCAAGAACAAACTTGTGGTAGAAATTTACAAGACCCAAAAAGTTGTGAAGCTCTGTGAGGGTCCTTGGTGTGGGCCATTCTTGAATAACCTAAATCTTTTCCATATCAACATGGACCCCTTCCTCATTCATAATGTACATGAGGTACTGAATTGTTGTCATTATGAATGTGCATTTTTCAAGGTTTGTATACAAATTGTGCTCCTGAAGAGTTTGAAGCACCTTACGAACATGTTGCAAATGTTCTTCCCATGTTTTGCTATAGATGAGTATGTCATCTAAGTAGACAACCATGAATGAGTTGGTGAAGGGTTATAAGATGTCATCCATCATCCTCATGAAGGTTGTAGGTGTGTTAGTTAGGACAAAAGGCATAACCAACCATTTAAAGAGCCCCTCCTTAGATTTGAATGCAGTTTTCTAGACATCAGTGGGATCGATGGGAATTTGGTGATAACCAAATTTGAGATCAATTTTGGTGAAGAACTTTGCACCATGAAGCTGGTCCAGTAGGTCATCGATCATAGGGAGAGGGTAGCGATTCCTCATAGAGATTTTATTCAGGGCTCCATAGTCAATGCAAAACCTCCATATTCCATCTTTCTTTGGTGCCAAGACAATTGGGCTACCACAAGGTGAAGAGCTTGGCCTGATGTGACCCCTTTGGATCAATTCTTGAATATGTCTTTTTATCTCATCATTCTCCAAAACTGATCTGCGATACATAGGACTATTAGGCAAAGGTGATCCTGGGATCAAATTGATAGAATGTTTTACCTGGTAATTCAGTGGAACTCTTGTGGGTGAATTGAATAAGTCATCATATTCTCCTATGATTTTTCCTATCTAATTTTGTTGTTGTGTTGATTGTGTAGTCAGGATTGCAACATCGGCCTCCTTGGATTTCTATGGTTTGACCACCATGAGAACAAATTGCTTTGTCTTCTCCACCAATCTCTTGTATTGTTTAGCACTAATCAAGGAGATAGATGTGGGAGGTGGTACCTCTAGTACCCTATAGCAATATGTTCCAAGAGTGAGGGTGATCCTTCAGGTTCATGATTCATAGATGCCATGTCATTCATACATGAATGACTAACCAAGGAGTACATCACAAACATCTAGATTGACCAAATCACACAAGACTTCATCTTGGAATGGTTTTATAACATATGAAAGAAGACACTGATGGGTGACATGAAGGTCTCTCCCTAGGCTCAACCATCCAATACTGTAGGGATTTGGATGAGGCTTCATGGATAGATCTAGGCTTTTCACAACTTTAGCAGAGATTAAATTATTTTGACTCCCACTATCAAGAATGAAATGCAGAGGCTTAATTTTTACCCATAATTTGGAGTGAAACAATCTTTCTTTGTCATCTGGTCTTTCCTCACGGGTCTGTGATGAAGTGATGATGGTGTCAGGGTCAACATCTACAATTTCTTCTTCATCCTCTTCGATTGTGGGTTGTGTATGAGGTAGAGTAGTAGATGTCAAGTATTGTGACTTAGAGAGTAGTGACTTGATGGCTCGACATTCTTCTTTGGAGTGAGTTCCAATTTTGTGGTAATCACACCATTTTCTAGCATTCCCTTTCTAGGATTTCTTATCCTGAAACTCCTTCTACTTCCAATTTTGGCCTCGTGTTTGACTTTCCTTGTCACTTTTCCATTTTGAGGGTTGACTCTTTGTATTCTTCTTGCCATGCTTCTATTCAATCTTCACTGCAAATTTATATGCCTCATTGAGGGTTTCCAAATTGAAGAGTTCCATTTCCCCTCGTATGTACCATTGTAGTCCACCACAATATTTGAGAGTTGTATGTTTCTCACTTTCTAGAATGCCCAATCTTGCAGACAAAGAATGAAAAGTGTCTGTGTAATCTTGAATAGATTGGTCCTTGCCTTGGTGAAGTTGTTGCCACTGTATGTATAGATCATCATATGCTTCGATGGGATATTATTCTTCTTTTACTGCTTCCATAAAATCATCCCAAGTATGTTCCACCCTAAGGCCAATGGTATTTGTACTGAACCTCTTTTTTTACACTTCCCACCAATTTTTCATGGGCAATGATGATTTCAGAAGAGCAAAAGTGATCTTTTCTCCATCGATGAACTTATATATAGAGAAGTAGGAAGACAGTTGATCCAACCAATTTTCCACTACATCAGCATTGATTTTTCCTTCAAATGTGGGAATATCAAAATTTACCTGGACCTTGAAGGGTGTTGGTGTACTGAAAGGAAGTTCCCTCGATGAAGAGCCAGGATGTGTAGCCACAGATCCAAAATTTCCCATCAGAAGTGTTTAAAGAATTTGAGCAAATTATTGCAGCATCTACGCTTGTTGCCATTGGAGGGCTTCATTCACCATTTCCTTGAAAGGATTGGATGTCTCAATGTCATCTACCATTTGAATTCATTTAGGGTGCATAGGTGGAAATTTTGGAAGCTCTATCACTTCCCAACCAAGTTTCCTGTATCCTAACCTCATCCTCAAGATCATACACTCTCAAGACAAACTGCTCTGATACCACTGATCCAAAACTCAAAAGTTTTGGTTGATAAATATTTTAATAACATAGAAATAACACAGTAATAATGAATTCTCTGAGAAGAGATGTTGTATTACTCAAAAATCACAATACAAATATAGGCTTATCTCTAGGCAGAGATGTCTATCGTCCCATTTTGGGTTACAATACATTTATACATATTTTGAAAGCATCAAGAGATTGAGTGGCTCGAGGAATTAATGGGTGAGGATTTAAAATAGTACAAAATTCAAGGAATTAACTGTCACCTGAATGGTCACCCAAATTGTTGCCCAGATCATTTAGGTCCCTAGGGGGCTCATGTAGGTAGCCCTAAGATTCCTATAAGAATCCTTGATGATTCCTCCTTATCCTATTGGGTTACCTCTTGTATCCCTATCAAAATTTAATTTAATTTAATTATGTGAGGGGTGAGACTAATTAAATTTATATCTATCTATGCCTTATTTATGGGAGGTACCTAGAAGAACAAGATTCAAGTGACTAAGAATCTGAGAGAAAAGAGAGGAATTCCTTGAGACTTCTTAGAAATAGGGTGGTTATAAGTTTGTCATTATGCATTATATATATTGTCCCAATGTAGTACATGGAATGATCTAACCTATTATTTGGGATCACCATTACCTTCATATAATGGAATATTGGGAGCTAAAAAGCCTATTGGTAAATGATAAGATGATTTATCAATGGATATGGGGTTATGGATCAAATTGTGTGAATCCATGGAATTACTAACTCTCTATTCACTGTGATTTAGTTGTAACACCTTTCCATGCAAAATTTTAACAATTTTCTTAAGGGAATGTGTAGTAGCCATGTTTGATGGTGGAACATGCATGGTCATCATCGGATAGGTAAAGATTTCCTACATAAGAATATGTATGAATATTTTTTGACGCCTTGAGTTTCTCCCAAACTTTTTTTGGATGTTACATAGGTCATTAGAGGTGTAAACATAAGGATAATACCATTAGTAGAGGTCTAAACACCTGATGTAGAAGTGCTAGCTTAAAAAGATTGGATGATTATAATAAAGGGATATTATTATCACATCTATGATGTATCAATCTTAGCTTGGTGTTCATCATTAGATTATAGGATCATTTAGATGGTTATACCCATGTCTTTAGGATATTAATGAAATCCTTGACAAGAATTTGACAAGGATTCAACTTGGTTAGGATATACCCAATTAAATTCATTCGAATCAATTGTATTCAAGCCTTCATATTTATATTGATCATTATGTTCATGTTTATTATCTTTATTATCATGTACCAATGGAGGAATATCAACATAATCATCTATTTTTACATATTCATGAATAAATACATCATCAAAATAAGAAGAAACATTCATTGTATCCATTTTAGTTGAAGTAAAAGGAATATGATTGTGCTCTATATGGGTCCCACTTATTCTAGTACTATGTCTTAGAGGAGTTAGGTAAATATCCTTCATGTATGACATGGGATGGGATCATGTAAGGATGTAAAAGTTTAGGGCCAAAGATGAAGAGATTCTTTATGTATGGAAATAAAAAATTAGATCATGAATATCTAGGACAAAAAATCTAAACAAGATTTGTTTGTGTATGGAAATTAGAATTAAGATCATGAATCCCTAGGGAAAAAATATGAATGGATTTTTTGTGAATGGAAATAAAAAATGAGATTTGAAACCCCAGGACAAAAACTATAAATAATATTTTTTTTGTAAGGAAATTAGAAATGATATTTTAAAACACTAGGATAAAAAATCTTAAATCTTGGAAGGTGATTTGACCATTTTGTATAGGTTCACCATTATGTTTACCATAATTTGATTAAGTTTATGAACTTATCTAATTAAGATATAACTTTGTAATGTAATTCAGATATTAAGATATGATAATTAAACATACATATGACTGTAGAATATTGATATTGATTGATTAGATTTTACAAGTGGCATATGTTAAATATAGTAAGTATAACAAAGGGATGAGTAATTATATTTTATAAGTGAATTTATGACTATGAATGTATTTTTTAAGTGAAAAAAAAAAGATAAATTAGATGTGTGATTTATTATATTTAGGAACTGAGTCTTTGTCTATAGAGGATCACTTTCACTGGATCAGGGTAGTATCATTGGTCGATATTGACCTACTATTCAATATTGGACCTATGTATAAGTAAGGAATAATGAATATATGCTTACTTGTGCCTATTTTTGTTTAATATATATTTAGGATATTAAACCCTAATGATGCACAAAACTCTAAAAAATGACCTCTTTGACCTTGAAACCCTAGGTATACTTGTGAGGGCCAAAAACTTGCAAAAATGGGGAAAGTGTTATGGCATGAGCTGACCCCAATCACCCTATTTGATGATTGAACTTTGTCCATGTTTCTAATAATTTTAGGAGGTAAATCAAGTTGACCAAATTTCTCCTACTGAGTGTGATTGTGTAATTTTTCTCGTTCACTCTATGTATTTAATTAATGATTCACTTTGATATTTTTAAAAGTTTAATTTGAATTAGATTTAGTGTGATTCAAACTTGTCTTGTGACTACTAATAATGATAGGTTTCGTAATTTAGGAAGAATATGGCATGTTTTCACAATGTGCAATAATGTATAAATGTGTTCTAGATAAGTTATAAGTCCCTTTTATATGAGACCTTTGATTTTATTATATATGGATTCAATTGAATAATTTATCATGACAACAACATGTTAGGTTGATGGGATTACCCTAAGGTGATATTTTATTTTTTAAAAATAAACATTGTTAGGATTAGGTTGTAGCTAACCATATTAGGTCAATATCGATTAGAGATATTGACTAAACCAACTAGTGTACAAGTAGACTAAACTTAGATTTTGGAGATATCTAGTAAGGATATTTTAGGTTTGAAACAAATAGTGAGGTTCCTATAGGTGTTTATTTTTATAACTTAAGGATTGACTCATGATATATCATTTAAGTGTGAGAGAGTGGTAGATTATGACATTATTTGAGTCCTCAAGTCATGCATGGTAAATGTGTGTCAATATTATCATCATCAAGTACCAAAGACTAGATCCTTAATCTCCATTTTATAAACAAATCTTTATTATAACCTTTAACCCACTATGTAGCATGACTAATTATATGTATGTTGGATCTATTATGGTTTTCTTCCTTATCCTATATTAGAGGATATTTATATTGCTAAATGTATTCACCCTACATAAATTATAGGGAACTTGATGTGAATCTTACCCCATTGTTATGTTGGGTTATTTTCATATTTCCTTTTCTTTCTTATTGATGCAATTGATTTATCATCACATGGTATTAACCATAATTACATTATAGTGTTACTAATGTGAATCTTATCCCACCAATTTATTGGATTATTTTCACATTTTTATTTCTTTTCTTAGCTTCTTATATTTCCCATCATTTTTAATAATTTCTCTACTTAGGGTTTTTATAACAAGTATTAAATCATTTAAATTATATATGATAAACCCCTTTATTCATCCCATTCCCACCATTCAATTCAACTCCTTAATGTGTAATTTTCCTCAATATCAATCTAGATCTCTCTAATGTGGCATGGTTTCAATATCTTTCAATAGTGATCTTGAACATCCTGACCAACATATCAAATATATTTACTTAAAATTCATCTTTAATCTAAATAAATATGGAAGCCTTAACATTATTAACATGTATACTTTTATAGTTAGTGCTTTTAGCTATACTCATTCTCTTAATAATAATATTGTGATATTTCTTAGATATCCTCCTCTTGTCAATAATCCTACCATTGATAGTGTGTTAGTCCTTGATATGGTGCAATATCAGATGGCCCTTATGTAATTTATTGCTCCAACTGAAATAAGACCATTTAAAAATGGATAATCAAACTCAACATTAAAAAAAAAAACCTCAATTAAAATTGTGTACCTCCTCTTCTTACAAATGCTAGCCGTAGACACCTAAATTCTACCATAATTTAGCATCATAATTAACTTTATTTAAAATCAACACACTAAATCAATCACCATCCCAATTTTTAATTTACCACTAACATCATTTACCTCCATTTTTATAATAATTTATTGATATATTAATTAATTAAATCATTCACACATTATCTACAAAACTAATTAAAATCTAGAATTTCCACCTTATCCAAATATCTTCCACACTTCTCTCAACCAAGTGTTGAGTAACCCAACCAACTCCTTAAATTCCTCAAAAAAATATTGAATCATAATTTAAAATCTCAACTACCATGGTGAGTCACTCAAATACCTTGACCCATTAATGATGAGTAATTTAACTACCAACTCTCCATCTTCTTCTTACACACATGGGATTTAGTCATCATCTATTGAGATGATGACTAAAATCTAACCATTTATTATTATCATAATCAAACAAATATAAATTATTCTCAACCATTCATCTCATCACTCTCAAGCCTATAAATGGAACTAACATCTTCCATTTTCAACATCCACCTTCAAGATATTGAATTTCTACCAAATATATATTACACATATATTTAGCATCCAAGTTATATTCACCCATATGTTTCCCAATTCACCTTTGTTTGGAGAAACTAATTGAGTACCCACATATAATGAAGCAATAATAAATCATATGTTCACAATGAACATGGTGATGAGTGTATTTCACATGTTTTATAAGTATATTGTTATTTTACATGGAGGAAAAGATGGATTTATTATTGTGAGAAGAGAACATCATTGACTTCCAAGGAGGCTACCTAAGGTATTTAATCCCACACCCTTGTGATGAAGTCACTAAGAAAATTATGAAATTTGTGCAAAGTTGTGCACACCTTTCATTATGTGTTTCTAAATTTTTAGACACTACTTTACTATTAGTCTGCATTTTTCATTTTGAAATCACTAGAAAGTTTGGTGGAAGATGTTAAGAGGGATAAAAAAGATTTAAGCTTATCAAGATCTTATCTTTTAAATTTACAAGTATTCTAGGTCCATGAAGATAATAATTGCTTGTATTCATAGAGGTGAGAGATCTCAATGGATGGAGAATGTTTTGAGTGATTAGATTATATAAGTATCATTAAGGGGAAGTGTTATAACTTGGATCCTACACCCATTCAATAAAATTAGTTGACCCAATGGAAATAATGGTATCATCCCCAAGGTGTGGGACCCTGGCTCTTTGGGAATGAACCTCTAGATAGGGCCAACTCCATCCTAAAATAAGATGCACCTAATTTAAGATCAGTTATAGACCCAAAACTATGCTAAAGATACCTATATACAGTTAGGACTATGTATTTTTAGTGGTGGAAAAGGGAGAAAGACAAACTAAACCACAAAAGGTGATGTACCAAAGTTTAGAGAACTCCTCCACTCATTCTAACAACATAAGAACAAACTTTTAAAGAATTATTTTAGTTTTAAAAAGTCACCAACTTATTATAACATATGTATTATGAAGAAACTAGCTTGCATAAGGGATGTTGTGTCTACAATTTCCTTACAAATGAGCTAAAATAAACTAATTTACATCTACAATTGATCTCAAACTAAGAAAAAGAGACTAAAAACATAAAATGCAATTTAAATTCTAAAATACACAATGAGACAACAATAAAAGAGAGGTAAATTTAGTATTTTATTGATATTTCAAGGCTTAGTCCAACATTATAGGTCTCAAAAAGAGTAGAGTCTTGTCATACCCAAGAGGAGGGATACAAAATAAGGCATTTCCAGCCCTTTTTATAATAAAAATAAGATAAGAGAGGATAAGAATCACTATTAAGTTGCATAAATGCAAATATTAAAATATTATTCTATCCCATTCAAGATAAAAACAATTGGAAATCAGGAGCATCAGACCTCCTTCAATGCATTATGCCTTCCATGATGATGGTATTTAATGAAAGTTAGGTGTAGGAGTGGAGATGAGACCTTGCTTGAGGTGAATTTTTTCCTTTAGAGTGTTTGAACATGCATGACTTGGTCAAATAGATACCTCATTCTTCAAAAACATGAACCTATTTATTTTAAAGGTCTTAACTCACTCATTTCCACCTCATGTGCATTTTAATGTTTGACTTAGGACGTAATATCATGTGTCATTTAGATCCTTGAGGGTTGAATTGCCTTCATTGATAATTTATGGAGGAGTTACACACCCTTAAGATCAATTTTCCAATGCATCCACAATTTTTCATGGCCTTAATGACTATTACTCTCCATCCCTTAGTAGTGCTTGATAGGTCATGAGATAATAATCAACCTAAAACTCACCTTGAAATCCAAGTGATGATCCTTACGAGAGGTAGAGGATTTGATGTAGCACTCTATTTTCTCATTAGGACTTCTTGAAAGGATTTAAACCTACATTTTCATGATTGACAATCACATGTCTTCTCGTTATCTTAGAAAACTTGTAACAAGCTTATTAGAGTCATTGTTCTCATAAATCTCTTGGCCTATGCAATCTTGATGCCTCTATGTAGAACCTAGTTTAGTGTCAAATCTACCTTAAAAAAATCTTGTAGCTCTTCATTATTCATGACTATGTTTGAAACTTGTTCAACCTACAACTATCATGCTCAAAATAGCTCATTATCTTTCAAAACTTGTCATAAGCTCTTTAATTCTACCATTTTATGTCTAAGGATGCTTTATTGGTATGCTTGAAAGCCCTGTAAGGCTAGAAATCACATGAGAAACCTAATATATATACTTTATGATGATTTAAATAGTCATATATTTCATGTCAAAAATACCATAGACCTATAACTTCCTTCAATAAGCTCCTTGATCATGCCTATGATCTGTAATTACCATAAACCTACCTATAATTTATCCCTATACCTACAAATTTTATGTAGTCTCATGCTTAAAAAGAGACATAAAAATTTTCAAGGTGAAATGAAAGCCTACAACATGGGGATATAAGGAGTTTTGACCATGTCTTAGTCTTCTATAACCCCTATAATACTTCTCTTCACGTGGTTTTCCATCTTCACCAAGAGAACTTGTAACTCCTTCAACTTGTTAGCTAGATCTTCAACTTGAATTCTTCACAATGTAATGGTGGATTAGATAAAACCTTCCCAAAATAACCTACAATATCAATCCTATATGGTAATTTTTAGGCATAATATAACCTTGTAGGGTAGGACTTAAAACCTATAATCTAGGCCTGTGATCTTCATTTTAGAAAAGTAGCCTCTCTAAAACATGTTTCACAAAATTTGAAACATTTTCTTAAGATAGAAGAGGCTCTAGAAGCTCTTTAAAAGCACTGTAACTCTTTGAAAATAGATTTTTAATATCCATATTTGCACAAGCCTATAATTTTACTTGAAATATCTTGAGGCTATAAGGTATGTTGCAAGTCTCATTCACTCTTTAACCATGTCTCAAAACCTTGTATCTACATTACATAGTCATGGAGACTTGTGTATGCAATTGAGGATATTGATAGGCATGATCCTAGTCCTAAAAACTCTTGAGAGATCTTAGAGAAGCTTAAAACCTCACTTTAGACCTTAAACAACATGAAATTATCCTAAACTCCTATGCATGTCTACAATTGCTTTAGGGGTTAAGACCCTCTTCCTTAGCTTCAAGAAACCTTGTATATCTTATGAGGGGTAGGCTTTTAGGTATTTTAAGATATGAATGCATGTTTTTAAATGATTTATAACTTATAATAGGTATGTAATCTTGATAAGTCTTGACTCATGCTTCAAGACCTTGTATTGATATAACTTGGGCATGAATGGCAAACCTGCCAACATTAAGAACCCATTTCTTACTATAACCTCATAATCCTACTAACCTTATCTTCTCTCACACAAGACTATTCTTGGAATAATGGTATTATACTTTAAGTGGTGTATATATCTCATTCAAGTTCTTGGAAATCCTAATGTCAAGCAACCACTATTGGAGTGTCTAGCTGCTTACTTGTAGCTGATAGAAGACCAAGGTTGTGATTGCGTGTTCTTATTCTTGGATCATGCTTTGAAACATTTTCATTCTAACCTAATTTTTTTTTCAGTATTTTAGGATCATGATCTCATCTTTTATCAAATAAAATGTCTTTCTTGGAGATCATAGGCATAAATGCATATCTCTTGTTTAGAATCTCACCTCACAAGCTTGCAACACTATGCCTAACAACATTTGCCTACACTTTTCATATTTCAAATCCTTTTGGTCCCTTTTGACTTGATATTACCATTGATCTATTGAAGGGATAAACACATAAAAATACTTTAGGCCATGTTTTAGGCACAAAACCTATAATATCCTTACTTTTGGACTTCACAACAATACATAGACTTCTAGTCTTCTTGGGACCATATAGAAGGCTTCTAACAAGATTTATATATCATGTCTAATTTTTAGATATATGCATAGGGTATTTGATAATTTAATACCTTGTTTTCACTATAATAATATCAAAATCTATAATCATATGCCTTTTAGCTTTTTGAAAACTGCAACATATTGGCAACACCTTAAAGTTGTATCATCTAGTGTCCATCCTTCATATTTTTCCTTTGATCATTGATCTTGTCCATTTATATTAAAATTTTGATCTTAGTCCTAGCCATTATTCTTGAAAATAAAATCTTCTTACTCATAAAACATAGAGATATTGCATATATTCCTTATTTTACATGAAATATATGGGGTAGGTCTACAGATTTGGTTTGATTTAGAGGATCTTGTCTTTTATACCTTCTTCCTGAGTGACTCTCACTTGTAGGTTTGTAGGTCACTTGACCAAACTTGGATAAACCCTATCATGGGGTGATTGAATTCAAAATATATATTCTTAATATTTATACTTTATGATTTTTTAGACTTCCCATTAAGATAGAAATACCTCAAAACATATTCAAACCCTTACCCTTTATTGCTGGCCTATATATTTTTTTTTCAAGCTCAAACCCTATGGAAACCTTGACTACCAATGGTTATCATGTCTTAAAACTTGATTTTGATGGCATGAGTTTAAGGGGGAGAGATATATTTCATGTTTATGACCCTTCCCTTAAGTGATAAATACTTCAAAACATTTTAAAATCCCCTCTCTCTATCTATAGGCCTATAGAGGAATTTCTCAACTTAAAACTTGTTGAAAACTTGACCTTGGACCTCATAGATCTGCATCCATGTTTAGATAATCTTATAGGATATTTACATCATATATATCCTTCTATCACCATTCATTCTATCTAAATAAGCTCAAAAACATCAAAGATAGGTTCATGGGCTCTTAAGGTTTTCCAAGGTTTGAGAACAGTCTACCTTCTTATGATGGATCCACATGATTTTAGGATCCTCAGTCAAGATTTTTGACATGTAATAGTGCATAATATACCAATTTATCTCCTTCATGATCTACTATTTTCCATGTATTAGGATAAATGAGTTCAAACCTTGAACCATGATCTCTTTTGGGTTTTTTGCAGGTAATTTTAAGCTTTTTAAGGATGATTCATATCCCTTTTTCCTTCTTACTACCTCAAAACACCTAAATATTAACCTTTAATACCTCCTCCATGCTCTCCAATTACCATATGAACCAATTAAACTCTCGAGCTAAGATGGAACATCCTTGAAAACTAGTTATAAGTGCCTATGAGTGGGGTTTGGGGTCAATTTTGTAATTTTAGGAGGTTTGTGAGCATGGTTCTCATTTTTTAAGTCCAAATGGGATTTAAAATGATGTGAGGGATCCTAATGACCCTATTTTGTGCATTTATACCACCATATATCTCTATAACTCCTAAAAAAATCATGTAGAAACCTATAATTTGATGGAAATCCTCATGTTTGAGGGATTTTATGCCTGTTTCTACCTAAAAAACCATCAAAGAGGTTTGATATACCCCATACATGTTTTAATAAGGATATTAGATAATATTTCATTATGAACCCCATCTACAACCTTTGAACTTATGGCTTCAAGGCTAAAACCTACAATTTTATTGGATTGTAACCTCATGAAAGCTTTGTCTATGGCTTGTATTCATGTGATTTTGATTGAAAATTACCATTTATTCTATGAGTGAACCTCATCTTCATTGGGAAACCTTAATATGATACTTCAAGGCCACCTACTCTCTAAAACCATGGTGTTCTCCTCCATTGTACTCTAGGAAAACCTACAAAAGGGACTACAACTCCAAGTTTTCAAGTTTTTTTCATTGAAGAGACTTGAAATCATGATTGAACCTTGATATTGATGGAATTATATTGATAATCTCTTGATTCAACCTAAAAAAATACTCTTGGATCCATGAAAATCCCATGATCATAACTGTTTGGCTATTGTTGGATGCACTTCTCCACATTGAGAGAATTATATTGCCATGAAAATTTGTTGAGTGGACAAATAGACATTTATCATCAATAGTCAAGGGACAGAGTCCCTCTCCTATTATCAAGAAGATCTACCTTTATTAAAAGACAAAAATATGCAGTAAAAGAAAATATTTACAACAAAATGGTTTCATTAGGTAGTACTTTTAACCAAAAAAGTACAAAAAGGCTAAAACAAGGAAAGTTATGAAGGAAAGTAAAATGTTTTTAAAGGTGGAAAAGATAAATAAAACAATATAAACTTGAAAACCTATTATAAATGTCAAGGAATTAAAATATAATATTGAATAGGAAACCTCTATCATTCAATGGATAGGAAAGACATAAATATGTTTATAGAAATGCATAACATATACCAAAGCAACTATATAACTGATAACAAAAAATAATGATCACTTTATATTTCCTTGCCAAAAAGTAAATGATTACTTTCTAACTCCATTGAGTCTTTACCAAAATGAAAATAATAAATATAGATTCAAAAATAAATACTACAATGAAATTTCATAGTTTTGACTAATTTATAACAACTATGAAAACAAACAATTAAACAGATGTAGATAGTAAATACATACATAATCTACAAATAAATCTCTAATTTAAAGTTTACAAAATCTCTTTGTATTGATCTTTGTTAGGTTGCAAGTATAATCTCTTCTTTCAAAAGTTCTCTTATAATTTTTAATTGTCAAACCTCTACAAATGAGCCCCTAATCCATATTAATGTGTTGAAATAGGTGGTTATAATGTGTAACCACCTTTTTTGTATTTTTAGGGGCTTGTAAAATATATTTAACTAATTTTCATAACTTGAAACTTGAAAAAGTACAATGACAAACTTGCGCAAGTTAAAATTTTGTGTTGGAAAATTTGCATGATTCAAAATTACAAAAAGGACCTAGTACAATTTCATGATTTTAAAATGTAGTAATTAACTAAATAAGTAAAATTACAATTATGAGAATGACAAGATCAAAATTTGATGAAGAATCAGTCTTTATACTCCTCATTGATGATGATCTATTCTTCTTTCTTAGTTCATGGCTTCCTCTTCTAGTATTCTTCAAATCTCTATATGATTTCTAAAATTTTATCCTCATCAATCCCATCTGAGTATGTATAAGTTATTTTTACATAAAAATATAGATCTAGCATCTTTTGAGTTGTTCCTTGTAATTTATTCAACATTGTATCAAGTTTTTCCAAATTACTTTGATACTTGATTAATGATTGAATTAAATCTTAATTGAATGCAGAACTTAAAGTTGTAATATTTTCAAAACCTTTCTTAAACTAATAAATAATGACTTATTCAGATATAAATTTCCATTTATCATCTAATATATTATTTTTTTATTTCCAATATATCAAACATAATTACTTGTTCTCGGATTATAAATTAGGGCATGAAAATAAAGTTATCGAAGCTTGTAGAGTGTTCTGTAATGTCAAGTTCTGATAGGATGACAAATAGGTTTTGGGTATTGATATGTGAAAACATAGTTTTTGGATCTCAATAATTGATTAACAAGACTTAGGTTCTTATGAATTATTAGGTAGATAGTCATAAATTGTTTTCTAAAATAATCATACCATTTTTAACCTATTGCGAACAATAATTGTCAAAGGTTTTCAACCAAAAATAATGTTTCAAATAAAAGAGAGAAAGTTTTGATGGAAATAATTTTCAATTACCCATGCATCTACATTAGGTAAGGTTGGTTGGCCTATCCTCCATGGATGCCAAAACGTGAAGGCACTCACCTTCATGTCTGTACATCCTAGAGGGACACATTGGCTAGACCCATTGTCCCCATTGAATGCAATGACATAGAAACATGAAGGCATGCACTTTAATTCCCACACATCCTAGAGGGATGTGGTGATCAATCTCACTATCCACTTTGGATGTGGTGACATGAAAACACAAATTCCCATGCCTTCACACCCACATGTCATAAAGGGATCTGATAATCAGGACCACCATATTTCACGAACTTGTACATGTGTAGGTGTGTTGCATCTTGACCACCCTTATTTATTCTGGGCCAACCACATTTTCCTCATTTATAATTCTAAAAGTGGTGTTTCTTGCTCTACCCCTACCCTTCTAATAGTGAAGCTCTACTAAAATTATACTAAAAATATCATGATTACTTTCTTTCACTTATTTTTTGAAATCCTTATCCAGGGACCATTTCCTATCAATATCACCATATGTCAATTGCATTTCACTCTTTCCATCCCATTCACCTTTTATTACCCTCCACCCACTTGATCTTTTATCCCTCACTTGTCAAACAACTTTTTAAAACCTAAATCTAATAAAATGAATTTCAAATGCATACAATACAAGCCACTACTTGTCTTGGACTATGACATTTGAAAGATTTTTAACTCTTAGATTGGTCACATGATTTGGAGGATTTCCATAAAAGATTAAATTCTAAAATCCTGGCCTGACTCATTGAATTGGTTATAGAGAGTGGTTTACCTCTAGACACAACCTTTACAATTTTAGTACAATGTTTGGATCTAGCATTTGATTGTGCCAAATAATCCAACTCACAAATAAGATAAATTAGGATAAAATCTATACAACTCATAGTGAAATGAGATGGATTTTTAATGAGCATGACATTAAGAGTCCCCCTTCAAAAAGAACTAGTCAACATCAACATAAAATAGTGAGATACTCATTGGGATAAAGACCCCATGAAATGCTTAACCACTATTAGTAATTATTAGTTGAAATAGAAGAGAGAGAGAGAGACCCTCAAAGGTCTCCAAGACCTTATTCAAAGAAGACTTTAAAAAATATATTTTAGATATGGTTACCTTGTTGAACCAAGTGAAAGGTAACAAAGATACCAAACCTTTCCACCATTGGATGTTCATCCCAATTGAAAACATTTACTAAGTAAAGTAATTTATAGAATGGGGTGAGTTAATCAGCGAATCTTTGTACAATCAATTGCTAAATGTGTAAACCTCAAAGTAATTATTCATGACATCATATCTAGTATATTCATTATCTTCTTAATTGATATATCCTTGACTCTCCTAATGAGGAACCATCACACAAACAACAAAACTATTTAAGTGCTTCCCTTATCTCACATTAAAACAAAGTAATAAACACTACACCCAAATCAATGATGCTTTCACAATAAGGGTGATGCATTTGTTAGAAGAATATTGGGGTATGTAGATTTCAACAAAGGCAGTCGAATTGCTCCACCAATATGGTAGCTACTACATCTAATTTTATAATTTTACATATATCAAGGTCAGAGGTTATGAATGACATCTATTTAGACTTATAAGGTTGGAAAGTGAAAAGATCATTCCTATTTAGGTTTGCATGCAACTATCAACCACTCATAAATGTTGTAGGGAAAAGTATGTGCTTGGTGTTTATTTTTCCATTAAATTGGGTCATTTCATCTATAAATCCAATGTAAATGCATGAAATATAATTAGACATATATAAGTTTACTCTTTAAACCTATGCTAATGGAAACTCTATGGATACCAAAGGATATGTGAAGTAAAATCTAGGCATAGGGCTTTTATATGAACATAAGCCTCACTCAAAGACAATTGGGTTGATTGCATAGGCTTATTTGAGGTGATATAAATAGATTGGATTCAGATGACCCTAGATCAAATCAATTCAATTACAGACAAGTGGGTTCCTAAACTAATGATAGATGACAAGTCAGATCTTCTCAATCTAGAATACACCAACATAATTATGAATGCACCCTTGCCAACTATGAATTGGTCAATTTGAGAATCAATTGATTTACAATGGATAACACAAAGAGTATGGGCTTACATGAAAAAATGGTTAGATAAAAAATTTGATGGGGTAACCATGGGTGTTTACAAGAGAAGGAAACCTTTAGCTCCTCTGAATCAAGACCCCCCATCAACTTCTAGGAGAAGCAACACTAAGGTGGTCATTGATTCCTCAAGATCTTATAGTTCAAGTGATAGTGGAGATGAATATTCTAATCCCAAGAAGTGATTGGGAAAGCAATGTGAAGAAAATCTTATTGTAAGGAAAAAGAAACAAGACAAGAAATCAGTGAGACCATGGTCTTCAACTAAAACCTTAGGTGAACCTAGATTTCTCATCCCCAACACCATATAATAATACATAGTCTCATCTTCAAAAATATAGTAGTAGAAAAAGGTTGATGAATAAAAACCACATTCTCCATATGGATCTTCATAGGTTCCTCCTCCTCCTCCAAGTCATCTCACCCCATCTCCATCATCTACCCAAGTGATTACCTTCAAACACCTTTCATTTTAATGGATGAAGCCTATGATATAGAAAAAAATAGGGTATTTGAAGCTAAATTACCATATTTTGATGTGGTAGCTAATCTCTTGAAGACTCCTACACCAAATAAATCAAAGATTACTATAGACACTAGAAAACTACACACTATGGTTCTAGATGTCGAAACACCCCTAGACCACCTCAGGACCCCCTAGGTACCAAACCTTGACCTTTCAACTACAAACTAGACCTAACTCAAGTCAATTTTGACCCACTAACTAGCCCACCTCTTTAACCCAACTTGACCTTGACCCTTAACCACCAACGGTCACCCTGACTGCTGATAGTCACCCTAACCATCGATGGTCACTATGTGAAAAAATAAAAACAAGCTATTTTCACCCACCAGACCTCAACCAAATCCAACCTTATTTCCCTCTACCTAATCATAGACAATCACCCCATTTTTTGAACCCCATCTGATTTATTTAGCTTTAATATTTAACTGATTATTTTTGTAATTAGTTAAATTCATCTCTTTCAACCATTTATTTTGAATAGTATTTATTTCCTTTCAATTAAGTACTTTATTTTATATTATGTAACCTTTCTTATCATCAAATTTATTAACATTAAATTGTCTTAAAAAGTGGATTGACAACCTCCAAAGAAGTCATGTACTTTTTGAATCTAGTTTTCTAGGCAATCCACCCAGTTATCTATCCAACCAGCCATTTCTTTAGTGTTGTTTTATATGTAGGTCATTCCTCTCAATCCAAAGAGGATATTTCTACAATCATTTGATTCAACATGTGCACAACCAAACAGGTTTTTCTGCCATACCCGTATCTAGTTTCTTCTTCTTCCTTTCTTGAAATATAAGCTAAAATTCTTTGAAATATTCTAGCATGTTTAGTGAGACCTTTAAGTCTCTACTTGGGTTTATTTTATTTGCATATAGGTGTTATTATCCCTATTTTATGTTCATAAATGAAATTAAAATTTCTTTTGGGTTTTTTATCAACTGCATACATTGGTTGCTTAAAGTTTAACTCAGTTAAATTAAAGCAAAGTAATTTGATCATATCATCACTCTTGTCACACACACAAGACTAAACCATATACATCAAATCAAACATCTAAACAAATTAATGTAAGGCCTGACCAAGATTTCATCACTTAGCAGTCACCTTACCCTTCTTGACTATCCTACTTGGATTTCACCTTCAAGGGGAGAACTAACTCATATATCTGGTTGAGTATAAACTCTAGAAACTAGTATATATTGGTTAAGCACCTGACACCCTTATCATTATGGCATGTGAAGTGAGTGGGTTGGCCCGAATATCAAGCCACATATTGATTTACAATGTAGACCCTCTTGAGAGCCTAAACATAACTTGAAACCAACCATAGACTTCTTTTCTAGTATCTTCTCTACAAACCAAGTTGAGTCACATAATTCTTAAAGCTTAAGGCATAATCCACAAGAGATATAAAAAAACCTTGGGATTTAACATACTTTAGTGTGTGTTTTATCTTATTTGACTTTTTTTGTCTTCTCTTTGTTTAAGTTATGAGGAATCTAACTCCGCTTAAAAACCTTCTACCATTTTGTATTCATCCACCTCATCTCCATTGCCTTGTTCAATGGAGAGCCCTCCTATATTTTCTCTAAGAGATCATAACTTTGTTAAACTCCTAGAAGACAACCCTCTTTCCTTGGAATGTTACCTTGCATCATAATCCACTTGTGCTCCCAACCTTACCCTTAATCAACCCAACCTTACCTACCATCAACCCAACCTTACCTACCTTCAACCCAAACTCAACTATGAGCAACCCAAAATCATCCACAACCAACCCAACCTTACCTACCTTTAACCCAAACTCAACTATGAGTAACCCAACATCACCCATAACCAACCCAACCTTACCTACCATTAACCCAATCTCACCTATAACTAACCTAAGCTCACCTACAACCAACCCAACCTTGCCTATAATCAATTCAACCTTAACTACAACTAATTAACAACCTTTCAACAGCTATTTGATCATCACCTCAACCAACCAATAAACTTTCAACCCTTATTTTACCCTTGTCATAACCCGCCTCAGCTATCTCAACCTCACCAATCTTTAGGTTACCTATCCCAACTATCATATCAATTACCTAAACTATATCAAATTTTTGTTTACCTATCTCAACCATCATATCAATCACCTATACCCCCTTTATGGAAACCTTCTTTATCTAAAAACTAAGACTTGGTCTATCCCCCTAGTCATACCACCCACAACTATCAACCCAACAACTATCAAACCAACAATTATCAACCTGCTTTATAAACCTCATCAAATAAAACCAACAATCATTCAACCAACAACTATAAATCAAACTCTTTTAAAAAATCAATCTTATCACCCTTACCAATTTTATCAAGCCTATCAATCCAATCTACCTTACCCACCTTTTCACCCTTTTCAACCTTATCAACCCCACCAAATCTAACTAATAAATATCAACCTACCATATTGAACCAACCAAACTTTTTAAACCACCCAACCATATCGAACCTACCTACCATATCAACCATGTCAAATCTATAAAATACCTTAGCCTTACCCAACCTCTCAAACAAACCTACCTTATATACCTTTTCAAACCAATGAAACATTTTGAACCCACCAATCTTATTAAACCGACCAACCTCACCAAATCAAACCAATAAATATCAACCAAATTTTTCTAACCCACCAACCTTATCAATCATACCCAACCCATCAGGTCACTAAAACTTGTCAAGTCAATCTAACTTATTTGACCAACCAACTTTACCAAACCAACCAATTAGCTCACAACCTCAAGAGCCATTTGGTGCACTCTTTTCCTAGGTAGTACACCCCGCTAGGGGAATCATATGCCTCAATCCTGGAAAAACTCTTAAGAGCTTATGTCATTAGACTTATTAAAATCAAACCCATCAATGCTTCTCTTCCAAAATCTATTTGGTTTATAGAAAATGAGTTTTGTACGTATCATCACATAAATGGACATGTGGTAGATAAATGTGGGTCTTTTAAGATGATCATCTAAAACCTTATCAATCAAAATGAGGTTCCAAAGGATATTATCCATGTTCCCCCAACCTAACCTTGAATGTCTTCAAGAAATCAATCATTAAATCTCTTTCTACACTTATTATTGTGCAAACCCATAATCAAATCCCTCAACACAATGAGGTCCCTTCATTAGATTTGGTCCTTAATGCATCTATAACTAGGGAAACCATAATCAAAACCCCAACCAATCAACTTGTTAACCAAGTGCACCCTATTCAACTTCTTTTTGAAATCATCACTAAGGAATAATCAACCTTAAACCAACCACTTGTTGACCAATAAGAGCCTTCTCAACTTTCCTTTAAAACCATCATTAAGGAAACCAACCAAGAGCCTTCTTTTTGAAATCAACCCAAACTCCAAATACCTCACCTATAACTAAATCCAACATAACCTCAGCTAAAATCAAACCTATTCAATTCCTATATAATCTACTCATTTTCATCTACCTAATGACATTATCTTTGGTTTGATTCCCTTTTGAACAGGGTCAAATCTTTGTCACCTTACCTTACCAAACAAACCAAACAAACAATCAAACCTAGCCAACAAGCCAAATCAACCACCCATCCTACCTAGCTCAATTAATCAACCCAACATTTGATCCAACCATAACCAACTTATCTATCAACCCAAACTAACATCAACCCTTCATTTGATATTTATTTAATCTTGGCTCCCTTTTTATCCAAGCTACCCACACCTCACCTAAGCTCCCTCATTGGGACAATCTGACACTCTTTTCCAACCCACCTTTATTATAATATGACGTTGCCAACATCATTTATAGACCTCAAACCTACTCAAATCTGACCCAATAATGTCTGCCTCTCCATGACACCATAATGGAGATATCACCTGAACCACCACCTATAAATTGAACTCCAAACTAATAACTGACAACTAACAACTCTTGCGAGAAAAATGAAGTCATCTTCATCCTTACTAAACCCTCTTTACTAACCCACTTTTTTACCTAGGAATATTTTCTCACCTCAAAATTCATGTAAAGAGGATTTTGGGGAATTCTTCCTCCAAAATCTTTGACCAAGCAATAACCCTAACATTAACCAATGACCAAACCAAACCTTGGCACCTACCATCAACCCAACCTTGCATATAACCAAACTAGCCTCACCTATAACCAATCAAATATTAACTACCACCAAACCAACCTTAAACTTAAACAAACCTTGACCTTGGCCAACCTTTTATCCATAACACAAACCAACACCTAAATCTACCTAACCAAACCAAAAACTAACCCACATTGCCAATAACTAAGGTTTAGCCACCATCACCTAACCAACCTTTCCTTCTTTTACTCTATCTAATCTAGAGTCTTTTCCATGTATAATATAGTGTTAGAAAGTAATTGGGGGACATCTTCACTCATGATTACCTTAAATCGTTTACATGTAAATGTGGATCTGGGGCATATTAAAACCTAAACCCCTCAATGTTTTGCATTTATATCACATTCTTTTGTTAAACCAAGTTCTTTATCATCTTGTTTCTCACTTAAGCTCATCCCTTGTTTTTATCCATCTTCATTTCTTTATTTTAAGGACAACCTATTAAAACAAGATCATGTGATTATCCATCACAACCTTAGCCTAATCCTAAGCATGGGTACCATGACTCTACCTATGGCATGATTTACATGGACATTATTTTCTCCTTATAGGATGAATCCCTATAGTCATTATCACTTAAACCTCTTTCACCCATCATTCACCTTCTTGTGTTATGGTTTTGCCTCTATAAAGGAAAGCTTTTCATCCTATATAGACTAGTCCATGTCTAAACTAATATAAAATTCAATTTGGGATACAAAATATCACTTGGGTCAAGAATATCCATCACTGTAGACTACTCCCTTGAAGGACAGCTACCCAAAACTATCAAAAAAATTCTTTAAAAGGTAGACTACTCCCTTGAAGGATAGTTATAAACATAAATAAACCCAAATCTTAGACCACTCCCTTGAAGGATGGCTAAGTTAACTTTTGTCAATCAATCACTTGGAAGCTTCTCGTATTGATCAACTTCGCAAATCCATCAAATAAAAACATCAAAATATCCAAAGTCAAAAGTAAAAAATAAAACAATCCTAAGAAAGCTTCAACTCACTTTCACATAGCATTTTTAGATTTCCTACCTCAATCATTCTACACCAAACTTATAACATGGACTTGTTTATAATGGTTTTTAGGTCACTTATAATAAGGGCAAGCCATCCCCATAAGAAGGTTACACTATCATTTATCCACCTACCATTCATCTCCACCTTTCATCTTCTACTAAATCAAGGTATTTTGAGCTTAATTGATACTATGTGATCAAACCACTTCTTTAACCAATGAACTAACACCAATGCAACTCATGAAAGGGGGCTTATTTTTTTAAGCCTAACCATCTTACCATCATGGTCTCTACCAACTAGAGAATTTCATCCTCCTACTTTCATGACCACTTGCAAAGGAATATGTCTTCACCTCTTGGAGTCATTGAAACCCAACCAAACCTTTTAAAACAAACAAAAAAATAACCATAACCACACCACCTATTAGAGAGCTCCTTTTTCTCCACTGCCAAACCACTAGAGATAACTTTCTCTAACAAAATAACTAACCAACCTACCTACCAACCATGTACCCATTGGAAAGAACCTTCTCCACCACTCAACCAAACCAATTAACCTCAATTTGGTCATCTTGACCCACCTTTAAAACTTTTTTTGACCCAACTTTCCTTGGTCATTTTGATCCCATTATTTACCTTACCATTTTTGATGAAATTGCACTACTTTTGTGCTCTGACCATTTAGGTGCTTCAAAGCACAACCCTTTGAGGTCCTGACACCTACAGCCATTTTTTTCTTTTCAGGATCACATCCTACCTTAGATACCTACAAACACATTGACCTTACCTAGGAGACTTTATTTTATAAGAATAACCCATATTAGCTATGCCTAATGTTGTGGCTTGGTTACCCTATCACTTTTACTTATAGTACCAACCTTGTTTTACTACCTTACCCCAACCCCCAACTATTAGAGATTACACTTCCCCATCAACAACCATAACCAACCACATTACCTCATCATGGGTCCTTCTATCCTAACTATTGTATATTTTGTGATGACCTTGCCTTGGCCCTTTTAACTGCACTAATAATAATTTCCATGTTAAACTTTTTTAACTTGTACTTCCTTGTGCACACCTAACCAAATTGTGTCTTCTCAGGAGTACTTCCTACCTCAGATACTCGTAATTACACCATACTAATTTATGTCTTCTAGGGAACACTTCCTACCTTGGATACCCATAAAAATATAGACCTTACCTAGGAGACTTATGTTTATGAGTGTACCCAACCATGATGCCTAAATACTATCACACAGTTCAATTTTCACTTATCCTTTTAGTATCAACCTTATTTTTTACCAACCATGGCAACCTATTCAATGTGCAATCTTAGCTATCACACTTTGTTCACATTTTTTTGGTTTAGTTCTTAACCTATCACCCACCTCCATCACCAACTTACCCACTTATCAAACCTGTACCCAATTATGTTTCACCTCATCAATTCTCGATTGGAGGGAGAACACCTCCTCCCATTCTTAAGGTAATCTAACCTTTAACCTATAATCCATTTTATTTTATAGCTTACTGATATAAACTACATAACAAAAAGAGTTAAAATGTAGGCACTAAAAAACTACACACTATAGTTCTATATGTCAAAACATCTCTAGACCACCTCGGGACCCAACCCTGACCTTTCAACCACAAACCAGACCCAACTTAAGTCAGTTTTGACCCATTTACTAGCCCACCTCTTTAACCCAACTTGACCTTGACCCTTGACCATCAATGGTCACCCTAACTATTGACGGTCACCCTAACCACCAATGGTCACCCTAACTGTTGATGGTCATTGTGTGACAAATAAAAACAAGATATTTTCACCCACTAGACCTTAACCAAATCCAATTTTCTTTCCCTCTACTTGATCATAGAACATCACCCCATTTTTTGAACCCCATCTAATTTATTTGGAATTAATATTCAATTGTTTATTATTATAATTAGTCAAATTCATCTCTTTCAAGAATATCTTTTGAATAGTATTTATTTCCTTTCAATTAAGTACTTTCATTTATGTTATGCAACCTTTCTTATCAACAACTTTATTAACATTAACTTATCTTAAAAGGTAGATTGACAGCCTTCAAGGAAGTCATGTACTTCTTGGATCTAGTTTGTAAGGCAATCCACCCAGCTATCTATCTAACCAACCATTGCTTTAGTGTTGTCTTATATGTAGGTCATTCTTCCCAATCCAAAGAGGAGCTCTCTACAATCATCTAATTTAACACATACACAACAAAACAAGTTTTTCTACCATACTCATATCTATTTTCTTAAAATATAATTTAAAATTCTCTGAAACAATTACCTCTAGGTTGGTACTCTTCAAGAGCACAATTTGAAGAAATTATTGAACTAATTATCGAGAAAGACATAGGAGAAATGGCATTGGGTGATTATAATGTGAAAATAATATCAATTAGATAAACAATAAGAGAAGGTGATATTCATAATCTATGGGAGATCAATGAAAGGATCATTAAGAGGTCTAAACAAGATGAGTTGACTCAATAAAAATTCAAAAGATAGATCAAATAGCTAGTAAGTTATGTTAATTACTTTCTCAATCTAGTTGAAACTCCTATAGTACTGCAAGTTGATGCGCTAACATAATTTCTAGGAATAAATAAAGATGTTTCCACAATCACCAAATATAATACTTATGAAAATACTCTTGAATCATAGGTAGATGACTTCCTCATAAATGGAATGAAATAGAATGAAGAAGTCATGAAAATATATGATCTTATCAGTCAATAATTACAAGATATCCATGTACAGATCAAAACCCACACTACCACGTTGAAAGTATGGGAAGAAGTGATCAAAGACAAAATAAATGATCATGATGGAGGATAAAGTAATGGTAGATCATGTAGTATTTTTGAAAGAAGATGATGTCACATCTTGTAAATGGGTAGAATTTATATTCTAGAAAATGGAAGTCTTGAATAGGGCCATAGAAAATTCAAGGAGAATAAGGATATGGGTGAAGAAAAACTCAAACTAATTTCCAGCAATCCAGATGAGATTCACTGCCATTTTTTAAAATAATATGGGACTAAGACACACACTATGGATGAACTTAAAGCTCAATTCTAAAAGATAGTCAAATAAGATCTTCTAAATGAAGGTATATTCAATAAATCCTAAATGATAACTCTCAGTGAAATCCATATTTCACTAGAAGAGTTGAACACCCATCTGAAAGAATTATATAAAGCTTAGTGCTCCTTGACATTCATTTCACAAATATGGTTCACATGTTTTCATCATGTGGCAATTTCAAAAAGCAATAAAATTCTTGAAGTAGTCAAGAGATTTTAAAATTTCAATGAGACACATGATAAGGATTAGGGCAAGGAGGATTCAGCCGTAGTCAACCCATATGAAAATTTTGTTGACACAGAAAACTTCTGAGTGAAATTTTTAGTGTTACCCCTTCTCTTTACTTTTTTAGTATATTAGTTGTTATAGATGTATATGCTTTGTAATTCATCCTGTGAGTATTTTTTTTCATCCCACATTCATGGGAAGTAGTATTTTCTTAGATTAGACTTAGTATAAGTGTTGAGGCTAATGAAGGCATCCACAAAATTATCATATTGATCTTGTTTAAAGGAGGTTATCCCCTTGAAGTGTCATATGATCAATATAATCCCTTTGATGTTTCTAATAATTATATAAATATGTTATTTCAGGCATTTTCATTAAATAAATCTATTATTTCATGCATTTGCATTAATTTTTTGTAGGAGGATCCTCTCATTTGGTATTAAAATGATTTTTAGGGCCATTTTTTTTCTCAGAAGTATTTTTATATTCTAATGCATAATTCATTTAATTATTTTTATATACCAAAATAATCTCTTTAAGATCAAGGTAAATACATGTCTACATAACTATGGGAAGTGCTTGGGTGTAAGCCCTAAAACTCATTGTGAGGAGTACCATAAGAACCCCAAAGTAGCTAGCTCATTGAGAGGACCTGCCAGTGAAAAGAGCAATGGCCCCATCTTGATTGACTAGTTCCCACTCGTGAGGAAAACCAAGAGTTATCATCTAGGTTTAAATCCATGGATAATTTTTTTTTTGGAGAGGGGTACTCACTCAGATGACATTAATGTCTAGAGAGATATCTTTAAAACCTTAGGCAATCATGGAAACTTGGGATCCATTTCTATCAGTTTCAAAATATTATCAGTGAAGTATAAAAAAACTTGCCATATCAAATCTTCACATATTACTAGCAGAGTATCAAAAGACTTGACATACTAGTTTCAACATATTACTAGTAGAGTATTAAAAAACTACCATATCAGATCTGCACATATTACCAATAAAATATCAGAAGACTTGTCATATCAAGTTTAAAATATTCCCAGTAGACTGTCAAAATTCCCAAAAAAAATTTCATTTTTTTTTCATATCTCTCCATATATAGACCCATTGATCCTCAAACTTTATCAGAACACCTAAAATTTTATTCTCCACATTTTCATCCTTGAGGTCCCATATCCCAATTCCATTCCTAATTCCTACAAATCTCAATTTTTCCTTTTTTTGGGTTTTGCCATAACTTCTATTTTTATTCATTTGCCCCAAAAAAATTCACAGTGTTCATCTCCCTTTTCTACTCCTTTGTCCCTCTTTGATAAATTTTCTAGTTTTTTCATTTTCACCTCTAAAATTACCCTTGCCTTTGTCAATCATACTCTCACTACAAAAAATTAGAAAAAAGTATCTTTACCCTTTCTAATTTCACCCAAATTAAAAAAAATCCTTACTAAACATGTCTTAACTCTAGTTTTCCTACGTATTGCAAAAAAAACTCTTATTTTGGCCATGGTAGTAACCCAAAAAGGAGCAAAAAACATGGAGGATGAAATTTCTGCCCTCAAGACCCAAATCAAAGATCGAGTATTTTTTTTCATTTTTTTACCATATCTATCCACTATAGCCCCGTTGATCCTCAAACTTTATCTAGATACCTAAAATTCCTTTCTTCACATTTTCTTCCTTGAGGTCCCATATCCTGATTCCACTACTAATTCTTGTAAATCTCAATTTTCCCTTTTTTTGGGTTTTGCCATAACTTATTTTGTTTTTGTTTGTTTGCCTCAAAAAATTTCCATAGTGTTCATCTCCCTTTTTTTCTCTTTTGTCCCTTTTTTATAAATTTTCCAATTTTTTCATTTTAATTTCTAAAATTTCCCTCACCTTTGTCAATCATATTCCCACTATGCAAAAAAATAGAAAAAGTACCTTTACCCCTTGTGATTTTGCCTAAATTAAAAAAATCCCTTATTAAACATGTCTTAACTCTACTTTTCCTACCCATTTAAAAAAAAATTCTTATTTTAGCCATGGTAGTAACTCAAATAGGAGCCAAAATCATAGAGGATGAAATTGTCACCCTCACCAAATAAAAGATCTTGATGACAAAATTTTGAGCCTTAAATATCTTAGATTGGTCAATCAACACTACATCATCTTCAACATACCACCTTAAATAAAAAACAATATCTAGAATCCTCTTTAGACATTGGTTTTTCTTCTTCTAGCAATTTTTGTGGGTTGAAGCTTGATTTTCAATATCAAACTGATGACATGAGACTATGACCCTTATTTTAACATCTCAAATTGATCAATCAACATTGCTTCATCTTCAATATCAAACTAATTACTAAGCATGCTCTCAATTTTAGATTCTTCTTTAAATGTAAGATCTTGTCCTTCATTATAAATGGTAGCTTTTGTGTCATCAAGAAACTCATGAAAAACATTATCAACTTGTCTAACTAGGACATCATTCTCTTGCACATCAGCAACTTCTTCCTCATGTACTTGTATTTCACCCTCTTCTTTAGCTTTCTCTCACACTTTTTCCCTCTTTACATCATCATGGAAAATTGAAGCATGTTTGTCCTTACCAAAAAGTTCTCAATCATGTTTTCTTCTTCCTAGTCACTCAAGTTACCTTCATTTCCTAGTTATTTAGCTACAACTTCTTGGTTTGCCTCACAAATGACACACTCTTTCTCAAAGAGTGGTATAGAAAATCATTGAAAGTACTCAAAAATATGAGAAAATTCCAAAGAAGCTACCATAAGTACCTGATTTTGCTCTTGAAGTTGTTCTTCTTGGATCACCTTCACCTCCTCTACCTATTTCTTTTCCACTTGAATGGCTATCCATGAAGGAAAGGCTCTATTATTTTTATGAGAAAAGAGTATAGGTTTCATGGTCTCCTATTTGACTTCCATAATCACCACTTCCTCCTTCTTCCTACTGCTTTGAATGGATTTCCAAGTTGGAAAAGATAGAGGTTCCCCTTCAACTTTCTGATTCTAGTTTTCCTCCTCTTTCCTTGTCTTTAGCTCTAAATATTTGATTTGTCTTGCTATATTTTCTTGGAATATCTCCTCTTTAAGGTGATTAGTGGATTCATGAAGACATGGAACATAAGAAGACTCTTGAGGAGGGATGAGAGAAGTTTTCATAAGCTCATATCCTCCTTTATATTAGGCTTCAAATCCAGATTTGCCTCACTTTGCCTACCCCATGATTTCACCACTTCGTTCTAGCTTGAAAACTTGAAGGACTTCATAATAGGTTCTTGAGGAAGGATGGACTCTTGAACCTTAACAACAGGCTATTCAAAAACAATCTCCTTTATTTGATAGCTCTCTTAGATAGATTTCTAAGAAGAAAAAGACTAAGAATCATATGAAGAACTTAGCATACTCAAAGGGGCACTTGGAATGGTCTCTTGAGGAGGAATGGATGGCACATAATAAGGTTGAGGTGGTTTATATGTAGGAATATGAGATTATTGAGGTCAGACCTATTGCTCCTCAAGGCCTTTCAGCTTGTCCTCAATGTTTTAATGTAACCACATATATCCATCATCTCACCTATGATATTTTTCCAATTTGTTCTCTCAATAGGGATCCATTCTAATTTCAATTGTTGTAATGAATCTCTCACATGATGAATCAGGTGAGTAGGGACATCTTGGCCATAACATTTCTATGAGCACAACTCTAGTGCATACTTGTCAAGGATGATTAAAGTTTGCTTTAAGTGCTGGTATGGATAGCTCATGATATGGTTGATAAGGAGTAGTGTTATGATGGTCTTGTTATCCATAGGAAGGATCAAGGTAATACTCTTGCATATATTATTGAAATAGGTCCTCATGTTGTTCGTGAGGATCATTAGGAAGGTAAGAGTTATTCCCCTGATAATAAGGATCATGAGAAACTTGCCAAGGCTCCTCATAACATTGATATAAATCTTGGTAGGGTTGAATAGGCTCATATGGATCATGAGGATCATATTGGGGTTGCTGATAAGGAGATGTATGATATGGGTATTCACCATATCCATTCATTTTGACCTCATATATCAAATAAGATGTAAAAACTAATTAATAACTTCATTGAGACATACCTAGTCTGCTCATAATCAGAAGCTTTGATTTAGAGTCATCATTGGTGCTAATGTGATTGATTCAAAAATTTGATTATAGGAAAGACACAATAAGATCTATCCACTCTTTTAGACCTTCATCCCACTGGGCATGCTAGAACTATTGGAGACTTAGATTGCACCCTAGCTGGAGGTAGGAGTGTTCAGGTCCTACTTCCAAACCTAGATCAACATAGGAATAACCCCAAGCTATGGGTATCCTATAATGGGGTTAGAACTCTAATATTTTTAATGAGGCTAACTCATCTGATGAATCATTTATCTCATTTACAGTACTAAAACCTATTGATGACCAAGGAAAAGAGAGAGAGAGAGAGAGAGAGAGAGAGAGAGAGAGAGAGAGAGAGAGAGAGAGAGAGAGAGAGAGAGAGAGAGAGAGAGAGAGAGAGAGAGAGACCTAAGCTAAAATCATTGATGCACCTAAATTATGGGTTGATCCACCCTATTTAAATCTTAAAACACTAATGAAATGAGTAAAATACTAGATTTAGGGTTCCAAATATCTTTCATACATCAATTTTTCATGAAGAGGTTCACCAAATGATCTAAAATGAGGTAAATGAAGGAGAGGTCTAAATTAAGACACTAACCAATCACAATATCCACACATGGGCTTAAATTAAGAGATGTAGAACACTAAACATGGTCTTCATAACAAGATGAACTAGTAACTAGGTGAGATCATGACTTGACAAGGGAGAGACAATCTTGTATTCATATTTAGAAGTTACAAGCTCTATCTTGGTAGAGTTTGGTCATGCCTAAGAAAGGGAGTAGAGAAAACACATAAAGGATTTATTTTTGGCTCAAAAGCCTCTATATATAGTATAAAGGAGATAAAGAGAGAGGAACAATGGAATGGAGAATGGAGAAGGGTCCTTGAGATCAAGAAGAGAGGTGGTGTCACTTGATTTATTTTTGTTCATGTGCCTTGATCAATAATATATCTCCTTTTGTCCCACTTGAAGGAGCTCCTCTCATTGGCTGAGAGTATCCTACTAGAGATAAGGGTTTATTACATGATGACCAGGTCCTTTTGAGTGGAACCAATGCCCTTAAATGCTTCTCCTACCACTTGATGTGCTCATGAGGATCAAATCCTTGAATCCTAATATTAACAATCATGCCATGCCTTGAGTGGTGGAGTACCTACTTTATCGCTGATGGAGCCATGTGGATAGATGAAACCATTTTGCATTAATCATATATCTACCCCATGATCATGATCCACTATAGATGGAAAACCAATCTAAGGTCATTGGTTTTCCTATAGTCCTTATATGAAAATAGATCCATAGACCATATAGCACCTTTTGGACTCTATTAAGTCCAAAAAGACCCACTCTATCTCTGTAGGAGCCAAAAGTCCATCAAAAAAAATAAGTCCTTTAGAAAAGTGAACATAGTCACAAGAATGAACCCTATAAGCCATAAAATTCAAACTAGAGGTCCATATTAATCTTTAATGGTGGTATTTTTATATTCTTCATACTTTATTGTATTAATTACACCACTTTATGGCATTTGAACAAGATCTAATGGTATCAGGAAGACCCTAAAAACCTTTCTACCCATGGTTGAAAATAGCCTCTCAAGCTTTATCAAGAATCCTGGGCTTGCCTTTGATCTAATTGGTTGTCAAAATCTAACTTGGCTCACTAACACATTGACTCAAATCGATCCATTGATTTCAATCTATACAAATGCTCATGGATCATTGATCTTTTATCATTTGATCACATCATTGACACTTTTCATACACATATTCACTCTTAAGATCTGTTGACCCTTTAACCTCTACTCACCATTAGATCTTGGATATTCGATCAAATGCCAACCATTGATCCACTAGGACTCACTATTTGAAAGCCAATAGATATTTCATCATCTTAAAAATGACATCCTCTCTCCTATCAAATGGAATTCATGTCACCATTATTAATGGTCACATGACTATCAAATTTAATCTCAATAAGATTTGTCTTATTCTATCTTAAAGTTGATGTCCTATTGATCATTATTTGGAGTCCCATAGAACATAGTTGATGTCCCATAAACCATCAAATTTAATCACATATACATTTTTGACTGAGATTTAAGTTAACATTCACATGAATTTTTTATGTTATAGGTCTATTTTTAAAGTCTTATAACTTGAATAGCAAAAGTCGTGGAGTGACCAATTTTTTAGGACATGTTTATGAGACCAAAAGGGGTAAACCCATTTGATCCACTAGTCCCAAGAGTTTTTCTAAGTGAATATATTAAATTTTAAAGCCATTTTTTTCATATCTACTCTTATGTGATGTCTTGGTGATGGTTGAGATCATTTGGATAAGTATAGAAAACTTAGTAAAATCTTACTGAAGAGCCAACTTTGCATAGCATAACTTCATTTTCACTTTGACAAAGGATTTGGGACTTCATTAAAAGCAACTAGGGGAAAAAATAAATAAACCCACATGATCATTTTCCCCTATAAATACTTCACATGTGATATATATCCTTGTGGAGATGCCCACTTGGCTTCATTTGAGCCCCTTGAAAAATGGCTATGGGAAAACATAGTAGATTTACTTGAGAAGCCAACTTTGGATCCCCATAACTTTTGATGTGATTTATTAGATGGCCTAAAACTTGGCACATATAAAATTGGAATAAAATGTGAATAAACCCATCTAATTAATTTTATTTGACTCATCCACATGTGGCAATGGTGATGTTAGTGAAGTTCCTACTGAAAGTTTCTGCCACTAGACCTGAGATGCCTCAATGAACACAATGGAGAACTAAATGGATCCCTTGCATTTCCACACTTTTTCTGAGCACCTTTGATATCCCATATGGTATCTACAACTTGGTCCATACTCTAAATATTTAAAACACATAAGAACCTATATGGTCTCTTCCAATTTTCAATCCTGGACCCCTTTCTAAGCCTTTGATCTACTGCTTCATCAAACCATGCAAGAACTTCTTATGTGGGCCAAAATTGGCCAATAATTCTAGCTATGCCATATTTTTACAATACATTCACTATAAAAAGTGATGCTTGTAGTAATATAATTGGTTTTATTCTCCTCCAATAAGGATGCCCCATTGTATTCACTAGCAAAGCCCTTTCTGGCAAAAATTTAGTACTCTCTACTTATGAGAAGGAAATGATGGCCATTTGCATGTAGTACAAAAGTGATATCCATACCTACTAGGGAATCATTTTTGCATCAAAATAGATCATTAGAGTTTGACATATTTTTGAGAACAATGGGTCTCTACCCCATCACAATATAAATGGGTCAACAAACTCATGGTTTATGACTATGAGATCACTTAAAATAAGGGTAAGGATAATATTGTGGTTGATGCTCTATCTTGCACATTTGTGGACCAAACTTCTCTTTTAGATATTTTCATGCCTACTCCAAATCAGTTGGATGTTGTACAATAAGGGTATGTCAATAACTCCTCATTATCTCAAATCATTCAATAGTTGGCCACTAACCCCTTTGCCATACCACATTATTCTTGGGATGGTGATTCTCTATGATACAAGGGTCATTTGGTACTTCCCCAGAGCATAGATCTTAAGTAGGCTATATTTTATGCACTCAATATTTCTCCATACATAGAGCACTCAGGGTTTCTCAAAACTTATGAGTGGGCACAACATAATTTATTTTAGAAGGGAGTGAAAAATGAAATTCAACAGATGATGGTTGAATGTGATACTTTGCAATACAACAAGGGTGAAATAACACTCATTCCTAAATTTCTCAAACCCTTGCCCATCCCTACCAATATTTGGACAAATATTTATATAGATTTCATTGAGGGGATCCCTAAATCTAGAGGGAAAACAATGATCTTAGTTATGGTTGATAGCCTCTCCAAATATATTCATTTTTTTCCCTCATCCATCCGTATACTGCCTCTATAGTCATATAAATTTTCTTGGATGAGATTTTCCATCTTCATGGCATTCCTTCTTCCAATTTCTTAGATCATGATGCAACCTTCACCAGCCATTTTTGGATAAAACTATTTTGACGCATTAGAACCTAAATGAAGATGAGTTTTGGGTAGCATCCACAAATGGATGGCTAGACTAAAATTATCAACAAATGTTTGGAAACTTTCCTTCATTGTTTCACCTCAGAAAAAAAAATTAGTGGTAAAAGTGGATCCCTTTCATTTAATGGTGGTACAATACCTCATACCACACTTTAACTAAAATAACTCCATATGAAGTAGTCTATGGTCAAGGACCACCAGTGTTCCTTCCATACACCACCAATAGCTCACCAGTTTAAGTGGTTGACATGATTAATCAAACTGAAGATCATATCCTCAGTACCCTATGGGACAATATTCATATGACATAAAATATAATGAAACAACAAGTTGATTAACACCATTCCAAGGGTACTTTTCAAGTAGGTGATATGGTTTTTCTTCACTTGTAACCATACAAGCAATCACCCCTCAAATTCAAAGGGCATAATAAGTTGGCTCCCAATTTCTATGGGCTATATAAGTTTCTTAAAAATATTGGGTTAGTTGCTTATAAGTTAGATCTCCCACCTTCTTCTTGATTTCACCCTATATTTCATGTCTCTTGTTTGAAGAAAGTTTTTGGCACAAACATCAGAGTGAAAACTATTTTACTAGAACTTGATAATGAAGGATCCATCCTTCTTGATCTAAATGTAATCTTGGATAAGTTCACATGCCAAAGTTTATCTCACTCCATTATATAGGTATTAATTCATTGGCATACAATACAACCAAAGGATGCAACATGAGAACCACTATTTTAGATTTAACACCAATTCCCACATCTAAAGATTTGAGGATAAAGATTTTTTTAAGAGGGAGGGAATATTAGGAAGATGTGTTACCCCTTATCTTTTATTTATTAGTATATTTGTTATTATAGATGCATATGCTTTGTAAGTCATCCCATGAGCATTTTGTTTTATCCTACATTCATGGAAATTAGTAGTTGATTAGATTAGACTTAGTATATAAGTAAGTGTTGAAATCAATGAAGGCATCCACAAAATTATTGTATTGAGCTTGATCAAAGGAGGTTTCCCCATCAAAGTGGCTTGTGATCAATATAATCCCTTCAGTGTTTTTTAAATTATATAAATCTATTATTTCAAGTACTTTCATTAAATAAATTTGTTATTTTGTGCATTTAATTTAGTTTGTTGTAGGAGGATCATCTTATATTTACTACCATGTAACAAATATGTCACCATAATTTTTTTTCCCACTATGGGGCTCATTCTACACTTTCCATGCAACCCAATATTTTCCAGTCATAGTTATTTGCATGACTATTCCTAGAAATATGAACCTAGTCATTAAATAAAAACTTGACTAGACACAAGCTAAATAATCAAATGTATCCTCTATTCTATGGTATCTTACTTAGAATCATAGTGTAAATAATCCCCAATTCTAAAGAGCAACAATCATGCTAGACAAGGATGAGCAGTGCACTAATTTTACTCAAAAGGTGGTCGTGCTTGTTGATGGAAGGATAATAGTCAGATCTACTTAAAATTATTTAGCATATCGACTGATAAAAGATATACAAGGTCCATAAAGAAGAAATGGATATTTGATGCATTTTTTGACTTTAAAGAACAATACAATTTCAAACTTTCTCTAGGATGAGTAAAAAAAGTACAACCTTTAAACAAAACCTTCTCTATACCATAAATACTTATTTTTAGAGCATTAAACCACCAAAATATGGTTTTTTTTGTAACTTGGGGTGATTGTATAGGCCCATTATATTTAGGAATTAAATTCCATGAGCTATCAAAAGGTTAAAAAAAATCCCTAAATTCATCAGTGATGGAAGACATCCTGATGAACACATCAAAGCTTTATTTTTTGCATGTGGCATCCTCAGTGTTGAATATGAAGATGTGTTAGTTAGATTGTTTATGGAAACCTTATCTAAGTGAGCTATGGAGTGGTTTCATCATTTACCCACTATTTCCATCCTAGATTAGCAAACAATGAGCCACAATTTTGATAAGAGGTTCAAACCTATCGAATATGAATGTTCTCTTTTGGCAAAATTGTATCAAATAAAAAACAATTCCCATAAACCTATGATGGATTTCATATCCTACTTCAAAAATTTGGTGCATAAAATCCTTGTGGCTATTATGCCCATAGTAGAGAGTCAAATATGTTTATCTCTTAATGCATAGGTACCTAAAGTGAGTTTCTTCTTATAAAGAAATCATCTTGTGACATTGGTCAATGCATAATCCCAAGCCACCAAAATTGAAAATGATATAATCATGGCTGGAAAGATGAAGAAAGAATCCTTCAAAACCAAAGAGCACAATTCTTCCAACCCTCTTGTTCAAAAATTAGAAAATGATATTTTAGCTTTGAAGAAATAGATTCCTCAATCTCAAAATGCTCCATATAAATATATACCCAAGAGAGATTTTGTTCCATATAATGTTAATGTATGACCTAGATTGCCTTCTTAAAATTCTCAACTTTTTATTAAAGCACATCCATTGGTTATTCATTACTCTTATAATTTTCATGCCACTAATGATCATGATGGTTTGAATTACCCAAAAATGGCAACAATTCTACAACTTTGAATAATCAAAGAACCACCCAAATAAGGTTTTTTAGGAACCTCTGATCTTGAAATTTAGGAACCTAATGGTGATTCCATTGTGGGTTATTTTGAGTATGAACTTAAAGGTGATGATTATGAATAAATTGTTGAGGATATGAATAGTCATTCATATGCAATATTTACTCAAGATTAGAATGAAAGGATGAAAACTTTAAAGAATAATAGAGACATTGATAAACCAAAAGTAAAGGAGGCTCATAAAGCTATGGTAGGTCCTAGGTTTGATCTCAATAGATGTACTTTGTTACCAAATTTTTTAAAAGATAAACAACTAGAAAAGTATAGTGGTTTAAACCCTCCTAATTTAATTATAAATGAATAACTTGCCAATTTTTATTTCAATATAATTGATCACATGAATAAAACTAAGTTTCAAATTTTTCAAATTGAATACCTCAGAAATAATCTTGATAAATTGTATAGGCTAGAGAATTATATCAAAGGAGGAGGTTTTAGCACTCCTTTTAATGGGGCACATATCAGGATGACTAAGTTTGATTTGTAGAACAATGTAGCCATCACCACTCCAATCAATGAGAGACCTAATCCTTTCTATGTATTTATTTTTGTGGTTAGTTATAAACTAAACAATTGCATAATTGATTCAGGGGCTTCAAACAATGTCATGCTAGGAAAGGTGCCACATGCTTTGGGAATAACTTGTACCAAAAATTTTAGGTATTGTTTCAACATGGAAGTTAATCAAGTTATATTAATCAAATAGATAAAAGATACACAGTTTTATCTAGATGCCTTTCCATAAAAAGGATGAAGATGACTATATTGGTAGCAAACATTTCATCCCAGTTATGGAATGTTGTTGAGTAGATCCTTCTAAAAATATTTTAGGGGAGAAATCAAAATTGATTGGACTCGAGCAATAATTTTAGTAAAATGAATCAATTAAAAGATACTCCCAAAACTAAAATCAAAACTCCTAGTACATAAAACTAATGATCTTAGAGTAGATATCTTATATAAATAAATTGGACCTAGAATTTGCATGATGATGTCCAAAAAAGATATAGAACTCCCTAAATTAATAGAAGATGATTCTAATGATATCTAGACTCTAGAATTTGATATAATTGCTCAACCACTAGTTTATGTGTTAGTGTGTTTTTGATATCTCCACACAAAGAAAGTTTTCCTTTCTCATACAAGCTTTAGTTCCAATGTACAAATAATACTACCAAATATGAGGCTTTGTTACTAGGATTACAAGTAGCAGAAGAAATGGGTATTCAAAACCTCTGAGCATAAGGAGATGTTGAATTAATCATTAATCAAGTTTGAGGTTAATATCAACTCAAAAAAATTAGGCTCAATCACTATCAAAAAAAAATTGGATTGTATCGAGGCATTCCAAGCTTTCTACATAAATGTTGTCCCGAGAGCAAAGAATTCTAAAGCAGATGCATTGGCCATATATGATTCCTTGACGATTCCTCCATCATAAAATAACCAAGATAAATATATTATTTAAATTATATATCACCCTAGTGTGCCAGGCAATGCCAGACATTGGTAAGTTTTCAATAATGATGAGAAAATTATTACTTTATTTGAGCAGAAAGATAATTTCATAAATTTATTCTTTAATGAAAGTTATACTATGTATAGAAAATATTATATCTCTGAGGATAAAGGAGAATAGGATTCATCGACACCAAACATAAAAAATATCAACCCAAAGGTAACATTATTTAGTTAAAATCAAATAAAATTTCAAAATGTCTCATCTCTTTAGAGGAAATGTTTGACAAACATGACAAGTGCATTAAACAAAAGATTCAAGGGAATTCCTAGGGATCTCCTAAATATGATAAAGTAAACATTGGTACCAAAGATGAACCAAGGTATGTAAACATCAAACAAAAAATTCTAAAGAAGAGACTATAAGATTCATTACTCTCTTTAAATTCTACAAAGATTTATTTACTTGGAGTTATGCAGATTTGAAATCCTTCAAACTAAATAGCATGCAACATGGCATTCCATTCAAAGCTAGTATCAATCCATTCAGGAAAAATTTGAGGCATTATAATCCTAAGATCATTATAAACATCTATGAAGAAATAAAAAAAATATTAGGCACTAGAATTATCTTCCCAATTCAACATTTAACCTAGGTAGCCAACATCATGCCTGTTCAAAAGAACATAGAAGTTAGGATTTGTGTGGATTTCCAAAATCTTAATCAAGCCTCACTCAAAGATAATTACCCCTTTCCAATCATGGATCAAATCCTATAGGCTATCATAAGATCTGAAATGATGTTAATGTTAGATGGCTTCTCTTGATATAATCAAGTTGATATACCCACAAAAGACCAATTCAAAACAATCTTCACTATCCCTTGGGAAATTTCACCTATAAAAGAATGTATTTTGGCCTCATCAATGAAGGAGTAATGTTTCAAAGAGTGACTAATTTGGAATTTATTGACATGAAAAATAAAGTCATCATAATTTATCTATATGATCTCACAGTTTTCTCAAAAAAGAGAAAAGGTCATTTCGAACACCTAAGAAAGGTTTTTGAAATGTCATTCCCATGGAATTTTATTGAATTTAAAGAAATCTATTTTTTTAGTGATAGAAGGCAAGCTCTTATGTCACATGGTGTCTAAGTAAGGTACTAATATTGATTGGTAAAGAGTGAAATCTATTCAATAGTTGTCCTTACCAACCAATAAACCTAGTACTCATTCATTCTTTGTTAAAGTCAATTTTATATGAAGATTTACTCCAAACTTTACCAAAATCACTAGGCACATCATGAAAATGATGAGTAGAAAGGATTCCTTCAGGTGGAGTAAAGATGGGAATAAATCATTCAATTAAATCAAAGAAGAAATTGTTAAAGCACCAATTTTGACATGTCCATATTTTAATAAAGACTTCATCACTTATTATTACTCTTTTGATTATACTTTATCACTTATCATATTAAATAAAAATGATGAGGGAATTGATTCCCCTATTTCCTTCATGATTTGTAGATTAAAATACCATGATTTCAAATATTATTTGGTATAAAAACATGTGTATGATGTGGTCAAAGTCATGTAACATTTCAAGTTCTACATTGTAAACTCTCATACAATCATCATGGTTCTAGATTAAACAATAAAATCAATTATCAATTAGTAGGAACTTAGGTCAAATAGAGGTGGATAAATTTCCATAGTGAAGGAATATGATTTAGAGATCAACCCTAAAGAGTACAAGGCCTTTTCCAGTTTATCTCTGGTAGTTTTTGTTGATTCCCTTGAAGAGTGGTATTTATATATAGAATTTTTATTATCTTATGGAGAATTCCTAACTCACTTAAATCCAAAGCTCACCGCTCTACCTCTCAAATTGGTAATCATTGAATAACCCTTTCAAAAATGGGGGATAAAATTCATTGGTGTTCTAAATCCTCATTATATTTTTTAGCACACTCATGTTTTGAATATCATTGACTACTTCACAAAGTGGGTAGATTATATTCCTATGAGATCTACCACTTATGAAATTGTGTGTAACTTCATCAAATAAAATATCCTAGCTAGTTTGAAACTAGCTCAAGTTATTGAAGAAAAATACTTCAAAGACACAATAGAGAAAAGAGTAATGTACCTAGCCAAGATTGAGAAAGATAAAAAAATAGTGGTCGGTAGGATTATAATTCATCAATAGAAGGTTGAATTATTTAACCAGAAATATTGACAATATACAAAAGAAGAGAGCCAAGAGGAAGTCATAGGAAATTATACTCTTTGTAGATTAAACCATTCAAAATTCAACATTTCTATGGTGAAAACACTTGATATATAGCATATAGAGATGGCACCCATCTCTCCCTATCATATAATGGGAAATATTTGAAGTTATATAGAGACTAATGGTAGGTTATACCATACCATTTATGTGTCATTTGTTTCCTTTCAATTGTGTGTCATGTGTTTCCTTTTAGTTGTGTATCATGCTTTCAATTATGTGATGTGTGTTTCCTTTCTGGTGTTTCTTTTTCCTCTTATTAGTCTTCAAAATGACTCCATAGTCCAATATATAAATCCTATTATATTTAAACCCAATTTCTCAACATTATTTTATGTCTCTTTCACAAGCCACATCCTCGTCCTAAGCCAACTATTGTTCTTTAAAATAGTCATACTATTTTTAGAACATTTTGAATAATAAATGTAGAAGGTTTTTGAAAAAAATAAGGTTTTTGATAAAAGAAATAATTTTTTTATGGAATAAAACTTTAAATATCTTACACATTTGCATCATTCAGGGTCGGCTAGCTTATCCTTTATAGACACATAGACACAAAGGCACACACATTTACACCTGTGCATCCTAGAGAGATGTAATGGCTAGACCTATTATCCCCTCTAGATGTAGTGATGTGGAAACATGAAGGCCTATGTTTTCATGCTTATGCATCTTGGAGAGACATGATAGTCAATCTCATCATCCCCTCCTAAAGTGGTGACTGGAAATGTGAAGGTCCATGCCTTTGCACCTATGCATCCCAGAGGGATATAATGATCGAGACTACCATCCTCCATTGATGAGTTTACATGCATAAGCATGCCACATCTTGAGTGCCCTTATTTATTATAAGTCAACCATAATTTCTTCATTTTCAAATTTGATAGTGGTGTTTCTTATTTTTCCCCTACCCTTCTAATAATGAATATATACAAAAATTATCCCAAAAAAATTATGATTACTTTATTTCACTTATTTTTTGAAATATCTTTCTAGGGAATGTTTCCTTTCATTCTCACCATATGTCCACTCCCTTTCACTCTTTCCATCCCATTCAAAAATTCTTACCCCTTAACATGCTTGATATTCTGGTCCTCACTTATCAAACAACTTTTCTAAACCTAAAGTATATTAAAATGAAGTTTAAATACATGGGGTATGAGCCACTATTGGTCTTGTATTATTACATTCCAAATATTTATGACTCTTAGATAGGTCATGTGTATTTGGAGGATTTCCATAAAAGATTAAATTTTGAAAGCTTGAACACTATCATTGAATGCTTTGTAGAGAGTGGTTTACCTCAAATGATATCCTTTTCAAATTTAGTACAATGTTTAGATCTAGTTTACCTCAAATACTAAAACTCATAGATAAGATAAATTAGGATAAAATAAAGACAACTCATGGTGAAACTAGATGGAGTTTCAATGAGCATGACATTGAGAGTTCCCCTTCATGAATAACTAGTCAACACTAGCATCAAATAAGGAGATACTAATTAGGATAAGGACCCCATCAAATTACTAACCAATATTAATAATTCTTAGTTGAAATATAAGAGAGAGAAACCCTCAAAGGTCCCCAAGGCCTTATTTAGAGTAGATTTTAAAGATCTTTTATATATGGTTACCTTGTTAAACTGAGTGGTAGGTAATGAAGATACAAGACTTTTCCACCATTGGATGTTCTTCCCAATGTAAATCATATATTGAGGATATAAATTCATAGAATAGGGTGAGATAATTAGTGAATTTTTCACAATCAAATTATAAATGTGTAAACTTCAAAGTAATTCTTCATGACATCATATCTAGTATACTTATTAGCTTCCCATATGGTGTATCCTAGACTCTCCCAATGAGGAACCATCACACAAATAACACAAGTATTTGAGTTCTTCCCTCATTTCACATTATATAAAAGTAATAAACACTAAACCTAAGTTAATGATGCTTTCACAATGAGGGTGGTGCAATTTTTATAAGAAGACTGGGGTATGTAGATTTTAACAAAAGTGGCCAAATTGTTCCACCAATATGGCAGATACTACATCCAATTCTAAAAGTTTACATATATCAGGGTTAAAGGTTATGAAGGACATCTATTGATACTTCCAAGTTTGAAAAGTGATAATATCATTCTTATTGAGTTTTGTAGGCAACTATCAACCATTTATATATGTTGTAGGAAAAACATGTGCTCGATGTTTCTTTTCCCATTATATTGGGTCATTTCATCTAAAAACATGATGTAAATAACATGACATATAATTGGAAATATCTAAGTTCACTCTATGAATCTATGCCATTAGAAACTTTATGGAATCTAGAGCATACATGAAGCAAAATCTAGGCATAGGGTCTGCATATGAACATAAGCCTCACATCAGAGATTATTGGGTTGATTTCATAGATGAATTTGATGTAATCCAAATAAATTAAAGTCATATAACCCTAGATAAAATAAAATAATTTAAATATGAGTGGGATCTTGAGGGAATTATAGATGACAAGTTGGATCTTCTCAATCTAAAATACACTAACATAAATTTGAATGCACCCTTGCCAAATATTAATTAGTCAATAAGAGAACGAGCTAAATTGCAATGGAAAATGTAAAGAGTATGGGATCGCACAAAAATTGGTTAGATAATAAATTAGATGGATTAATCATGTGTGTCTCAAATATATGGAAAACTTCATCTCCTCTAAAGTAAGACCCCCCACTATCTTCTAGGAGAAGCACCTCTAAGGTAGTTATTAAGTTATCAGGATCCTCTAGTTAGAAAAATAGTGGAGATGAATATCCCAATCCCAAGAAGTAATTGGGAACACAATGTGAATAAAATCCTATTGTATGGGAAAATAAGCAATCAAAGAAATCAATGAGACCATAGTCTTCAGATGAAACCTTGGGTGAACCTAGCTTACTCATCTCAAACACCACATAGAAATACATAACATCACCTTTAGAAATGGAACAATATAAAAAGGTTAAATAAGATAGTCCATATTCTCCATTTGGATCTTTGTATATTCCTCCTCCTCCTCCTCTAAGTTATCCCACCCCTTCTCCATCAGCTACCCAAGTGATTACCTTTATAGACCATTTGTTTCAATAGATGCATCTTATGCTATAGAAAAGAAAAAGGGTAGTTGAATATTAATTAACAAATTTTGATGTGGTAGTTAAACTCTGGAAGAATCATGCACCAAATAAATCAAATACTACACTAGGTTGGTGTCAAACTCTTCAGGAGCATAGTTTGTATAAATTGTTGAACTAAATGTCGAGAAAGACATAGGAAAAATGACATTAGATGATTATAATGTGAAAAGAATATCACTTGGATAAGCAATAAGAGAAGGTGATATTCATAATCTCTAAGATACCACTTAAAGGATCATTAATAGGTATAAATAAGATGATTTGACTCAAGAACAACTCAAAGGATAGATCAAACAACTACAAGTTATGTCAAATACTTCTTCAATCCAATAGAAACTCCTGTGGTACCGCAAGTTGATGCTCCAACATAATTTCCAATAATAGGAAAAGATGATGTGGCCATAATTAATAAATATAATACTTACAATAAGACTCTTGAGCATGGGTAGATGAATTCCTCTTAGATGGAATGAAATATATTGAAAAAAGTCATGAAAATCTATGATCTCATCAATAAAATTTTTTCATATCCATGTACAGATCAAAGCCCACATCGCCACTTTGAAAGTATGGGAAGAATTGATCACAAACATAAAATAAATGATAATTATTGAGGCCAAATTAATGGTATATGGTGGAGTATTTGAGAAGGAAGATGATGACACATCCTATAAATGGGCATAATGTATATTCTAGAAAATGGAAATCTTGAATAGGGCCATATAGGAATTGAAGAAGAATAATTATATGGGTAAATAAAAACTCAAACTAATTTCCATAAATATATATGAGATTCATTTCCATTTATATAAATAATATTGGACTATGACACACATTATGGACGAACTGAAAGCTCAATTCTAAAAGGTAATCAAATGAAATCTTCTAAATGAAGGCAAATTTAATAAATCCTTGAGGATAAATCTAAATAAAATATATATTCCACTATAATAATTGAACACCCAAATTGAATAATTATTTAAATCTCAGTGTTACTTGACATTCATTTCCCTAAGATGGTTCACATTTCCATCATGTGGTAATTCCAAAAATTAGTGAAGCACTTGAAGTAGTCAAGAGATTTCAAAAATTCAAAGAGACACATGATAAGGATCAGATCAAAGAATATTCAGTCATAGTCAACCCATCTCCAAATGTTTTTAAATCATAGAAAACTTCTTAGTGAAATTTTTATTCTCTCTCTTTTCTATTTTCATCTAACTTATATTTTGGGAAATCCATATTTTCTATTTGTAAAATTAAAAATTATGAAAAGTAGAATAAGACAAAAAATAGAATATGAAAGGTCATTTTGGAATGTGAAAGGTCATCCCATTGCCTTTTTTATAAATACAATAAATGATAATTTAAAATGGGATTTTTTATGTCCACGATTTGTGAAACTTGAAGAGGAAAAAGAAGGAAACTTTGTGTTCAGTATTTATCCAAGAACAATGAGTTACTTAAACTTTGTTTTTGGTTATTTCCTTAATGGACATGTATTTTTATTATGTTAATGTATTTCTCATGGTTTCAATCATAAATGGTGTTTGATATATTAATGTAAATTTCTCTTTTTAGTTTATTTTTTTATGTAAGTGGGTGAAATATGCATTTATTCACCCTCCCATTACTCTCCATTTTCCTTTTTATGTTTTCTTTATTTTTGATTGAATGTGCTTCCTACCAATCCCCTTTCATTCAACTTGTAAATTTTGTACATATTTGTGTTAATTTTTATCACTTTCAATAAAGGGAACCTCCCCTCACAATATAGGAGAGACTTTGGTCTCTTGAACTATAGTGAAATATTGATTTTCCACCACTTACCAAATATTTCACTAACTAAACCCAATAACATGCCCAGTGGGGTCTCAAAACCCAATAGATGTATATATAGTCTTTAGAGTTCCATAGTGTGTCCAACAAAGTCTCAAAATATAACAATGGTTAAGGCAACCCCCAGGATATGATGGATGTTTGGAAATGGTATGAGTCCTGACCAGGTGTTCTGCTCTTGAAACCTTCAAATCTTGTAAAGATCTTTGAGGATGTTTTAGAAAGTGAACAAGTTGTGAAGAAAACCTTGAGAAAAGTGAAGCAAACCCTAATTCTATTCTTTTTAATCCCTATAAATGATTTACACCTATGAAAATACTTATAAACATAGAAACTAGGAAGACATAAAACCTACAAAATGAGTAATGGAAGTTGAAGGATACTAGGGAATTAAAATAAAATGAGCGAAGATGAGCCAAATGATTAGGGTTTGGAATACTATATTGTAGGGCATGATGTTTTATTTCATGTGATGAGTAATGATAAAGGTTTTGAGGGTGTGTGAGAAGCTATTATATTTTGACAAGCATATGAATAGGTGTTAGGTTTTAGGAATACTTTTGCATCAATTAGGATCCAAAAAGTGAAAATATAATGATCAGGCTCTGGTCAGTTGTTAATAGGTGATTCGACTCTGATAAGTGTTCAAATGCTTCTCAAGATCTGATATATGTTTAAACATGTCTCATGATCTTACATGTGTTTGAGGGGTCTCAAGAACCCAATAATGTTGAAATAGTTATATGAGTCTGATAGCTTGATAAACAACTATTAGAAGTCTAATTCTTATTTATCAAGTGGTAAAAAACCTAACAACTCTTGATAGACTTAGGGGAAAATTTTGATTTTACTCAATTTGATTTCCTTGTTTGACTAAAAGTTAACCCTAGACCAATTTTGACCAAGTTTGATTGAATTTGACTATTAATGGTCAAAATATTTAACATTCTCATATTTTTTAATTTCATTCAAAATTTAGTATAACAACTGGCTTTGACTAGGGACCTCAAACTACAAGGGATGAGAGAAGAATTATATACTTTGATCTTAAAAAATAGTGTACTTCTATTGGATTACAAAATCATTCTCATCTTATTGTTTCAAATTCTTGTGAGTCATAATGTCACTTCATATTTGCACATCCTGGTCTAGCCAATTGATAACTAGTTTGCTTATCTTAATTGTATGAGAAATGAACATGCATTATTAGGCTAGACCTTTTTATATGAAATTTGTAGATCTTGATCTAGCCAATTCTCTTATCTCATTCATATGATAAATAAACATGTATTGTCAAGATAGATCCTCATTAAAGAAGATTCTAATTTTCATTATTTATTCACTAGAAGAGGTTCATGAAAAGGTTCATGAAAACCTATTAATTATGTAAACTAAAAAAGATTTGGATCTTGAAATTATCATAAGACTAAAGATATTTAGTTTGTTTGGACTCAAATAAGTGTTAGAAGAAATACAACAGAAGAGAAGACCAATATGTGAAAAGGATGGAACAATAGATGGGTTATTTTATTATTTAAAAATAACACACACACACACAACAAAACTAGGGTAGGAAAAGGAGACAAGATAAAAATTTTATGTACATACTTACATGTAGGGGACTACCTACTTTCACTTAAAGTAGTGCTTTAGGTACTTCCCATTATAGGGTAAAGGTATATGTGTGTCATCATAGTAGGCCAATTAGAAAGTGTTGTCTCCATGAAAGTGTTTGATCTTAAAGGGGCACATCCACAGTGAGTCAAACTTTCCTTGACTTTCTTTTGGTTATCTACGCTTACCCCATAGAAGATTAAGATATCCCACTTAAAATTATCTTTTCTTAAATTTATTATAAAAAATAACTTTGACTTGAGCCTAACGTTTGGTGATTCTATAAAAAAATTTGGAGCTATCTTATTCAAGATTATTCAAATAGATAATTCTTTAGTCCAAGGTACTTTAAAAAAAATTGTTCTCAAAGGCTCTAGCTAGTTGAATTGTGAGTAATTCAAGTGTTATTAGACTTTTTGCATCCATGTCATAAAGTAATTGGAATGAGGACATACCTATAGATTTCTTTGGTGTTATGCAATTTTCCTATAATGAATCATATAACTTTTTGTGCCAGTTCCTTTGATTCTCAACAACCAACTTGTGAATAATAGTAACTAGGTTCTTATTTCTTAATTCAGCTTGACTATTGATTTATCTATTTTGAAAATATTAGAGTCTTATTCCTAATTTAGTTAAAGGTCTGAGTTGAATAAATTATTAAATAATATTGAAATAATTTAACTACTATTTTTTATAATTTATTTTTATGTTTAACCTTTCTATAAATAGCAATAAATATGGAGAAAATAAGACTTAGCTGAAAATATGATGAAACTGTTAAGACAGGGTCTAGAGTTTACTATGCAAGATTAGGACAGTGTCACAAATTAGGATCTAGATTTTGTTTTGTGAAAGGATAGGAGCACTAAAATAGGACACCTTAGGGTTTAGTTCTATAGTACTTTTCTATTGTTATTGTCCAAACTACTCATAGAAACTTGAATTTTATAGGTTTTATTCATTGTCCCTATATTAGCCTGCTTGTGAAATCTTGACTATTGAAGGTCTATATAACTCCTTGTAGAGATTATTTAGTATTCAAACACTGGACTTAATTGTGCTTTGATAAATTTTGAGAAAGAAGGGGAGGTTAGTGTGTGTAAAATGCACTGAACATGTATCCACACCCCTTGTGTGGGTATGTTGCCTACATACCAATACTCTGAAAAGGGATCAAGCTATATGTAGTTATACCACTTGATGTGCTTTGTGTAATAGTGTTATGAGGATGAAAAAATGATAAACTAGGTGTGCTCCAAGTGGATAAGGAATGGTGTGAGGATTTATATATGCTTGTAGCTATATTAGATGGTTATATGCAAATAATAGGGAGATTTGCCTTAGTGGTCTTACTTGTATTCTTTTTTGCCTTTGTAACATTTTCCAACCTTTTCTAAATGAAATTTGAATGAAATTTTATAGAGATCTATTGGTCATGGGTCTAATGTATTCATGCTAGGCTGATAGGATGAAGGATAGGAACCATAAGTAAATGATCATTGAAGATAAAAATACAATTGTATAGGAGTGTTGAAATCAAACACCCTAGGGTCTGACACTATAGTCCAATTTGGGTGCTATTATCTCACAAGTTTAGGACCTAGGGGAATGGAATTAGCATAGTAAATGTAGTTTTTATGAGATGGATTTAGGTTTTATAATTTTATAGATGAATGGGAATAAGCAAAAATGTGTTTAGAAGGGTCATGAGAGCATGCAAGAGGGACCTATGGGTTGGGTGTCACAAGCCACACTAAAGCTACCAATTTTAACATTTTATATGACTACATATTCCCCCCCTTTATTTTAGTGATGTATCAAAGCAAAATACTAGGATAAAGGAAAAATAGAAAGCGTACCTAAACTTACCTGCAAGGGTGAAGCTCATGAAGATGTGTGATGTTGGGTGTGTATAGAGAGAGCATGTAGTGAAGTGTACATCTGTAAAATAAAATTAAAATTAGATCAGTTCTTATTAGACATGCTATGTCTAAAGTAAAAACATATAAAAATCTAGGTAAAAAAGAGAGGAAGAGAAAGGAATGAATACACCTCACTGAGTACATGGATCAATACAAAACCTATTGTGATGTTGAGTGATGTTAGGTATGTGTTGAATGATGTTGTACCAAAAGTAATATCATGAATATATATGAGTGCTTAATTCCCCAAAAGTGGATCAAGAATTTAAAGTCTATCCCTTTGGTTCCATCATCTCCCACTAAGTGAAGCTATGTGATCATGCATATGTTAATCAATGCTTGGACTATGTGTCTAATCCTTCTGAGTAGGTGGCTCAAGAATACAAAAGCTATTTAGTCTTTTGGCTCCATTATTACCCCATAAAGTGTAGCTATAAACTGATATTAGTATAAATGTATGTCATATGATATGGATCTTAAAGCCCATGAATGTTCTGTAATTTGACAAAATAGCATGGATAAATGAATGTGTACTAGAAACTAGGCCACTCTTGGCCACTTAAAAAAAGGTGGAGATTAGGCTTGTATGAAAGCCACTCTAAAATTGGGTAATAGGCTTATGTGGAAGCCACTCAGGAATGATGATAACCACCTACAAATATAATAAGGCATGCAGCTACTGAGAATGCTTGGGTAATGCCATAAATTGTTAATAAGAGAAAGCAAATGTGTAGTGCACTTTGCCCCCAATCATTGGTGTCTGTAACATGGATTTTGATCTAGAAGTTATACCAACTATTGTATATAAAACTAGAAGTGAGAGCCATCATGCCACACATGATGCCCCCTATATCTAGATTTTTTAAGAAAAACTATACTAAAATTACTAATTCTAAATTAAACTGTATTTGATACAATTATAGTTGAGCTTACCTTTTTGCTTGTTTCTAGAAAATATAATTTTTTATTGTTTAGACAAGATCACTAAAATAGGACATCTTATTGCCCACTAATGTATTCCAAACTTATCACTCTTATCCTATGCTAATTTTGAAGACTGTTCTATAATTATCACTATCTGGTCTATTTTGCCTGGTTTGAAGTCTGAATACTATTTTGGGTGTTCTAAAAGCTAATTTTTTTTATCGATAGGAGCTATGATCTCTGTGATAAAACCCCTGCTTGTTTCCCCCTCTATTGAGGGTAGGAATGAGGACCCTGTAATGATTATAAGGACTATTTTAGATGATATGGACTTATGTCCCTAAATTAGATGGGAGATAATCATTGAAAATTGATAGTTTTGGGTTCTACATAGGTTGCACGTGGAGAGTATGGTAATATTTTGGATCTATTCCCTATTTATTATATTGGAGAGAATTGAAAATTATAAAAATTTGAATAATATAGGCATATTGTTGATACTTATTTTTTAGTTGGACTATAGATAAGTCCAAATTGTCTTAAATAGTCCCTCTATCCTTAGAATAAATACCCCTACAAGTGTGTTATGCTACGAGAATACATGATATAGTAATGATAATCGACAAGATATCTCAAGATATAGCATGGTTTATATGAGAGATTATTAGATAAATAGAGGTATGCCTAGATAGATATAATAATGTAATAGCATGTGTAATATAATGAACTAGAATTGGAAGTCTGATTAGTTATTAGTTGTTAGTTGTTAGTTATCCATGAGAGATGGAGCATGATGTCCATCATGGAATCCAAGAAATCAATAGAATGCATGATGTGGATCATGGCATTACAAACAATTGAAAAGTAAACAAGCAACAAGCACACAAGGTAAGAAACAAGAAGCATAAAAGAATGGCCAAGGGACCAAACAAATAAGGGACATGGGCACATGTCACTCAAACTAGAAATCAAGCACACAAGGCATGTTCAAATTCCATATACACATACAATTGAAATAAGCAAGGTTGGCACAAGGGCCACAAGTGCATAGAAGATTAAAAGCAAAGAACATAGGCAAATGTCCTAATGCAAACATAAGAATAGAAACAAAGGACATTGGAAAATGTCTTAAGGCACATATAGGAGATAAAATAGGAACTAAGAAATGAACTCACATCTAGCTATGCAAAGCAAGAAATGAAAGCATGTAAATCTTGGAAATACAATCGTATCTAACTAATTAAAGTAAGAAGTGACAATATGCAAGACATGTAGTACGAGACAAGGTATATGCTAAGAAATATGTAGGTGTTATATAATATTGAATGTCGATAGAGTAATCTATGTAAGCTAATAAGTAATTTACATTGAAATGATAACTAGAGTGTGTGGTGTAGGAATGATATAACTTGGATGGTGTAGTCATGTATAAGATGCCCCTAGTGGTAGGTATATCGATGTATGTCTCAAATGTAGAAGTAGGATACTCCCTCAATGGGTAGAGGAATGAAGCAATCAAGGATTTAGGTTTCACTGCACACACTCAAATAAGATCAAGTGAAGCATAGTAATGTAGATAAATCGATAAACAAAAGCATATAATAGTAAAATGTAAGTCTAGCATTGTAGTAGAAATATAAAGTATGGATAATGCATATAATTGAAATGTTTTTTTGGTGTTTAGAGTTATTTGAATGTTTTTGGTATTTTTAGAATTTTGATTTTTTTGACTTTTGAAATATGTTATGTAAAATCAATCATAAGGAGACTATGTACAAGTAATTTGATAAATTATATACAATAAAGTGAAAAGAAGCTATGTATAAGTAAAACTAAGTAAGTAGTGATACTAACTGATTAGTCTCATGAGAGACTCCCTATCATGGTGTCTTATATCAAACAAAGGAATCATGTGTGATTATGATGCACAAGAAAATGGTTGTGAATATAACTTTGAATATTTAGATTCATTGTCAGTATTTTGGAAATCATAATAACTTATATTTTTCCACTCATCATTATCATCTTGATTTTAAACCAATGGACTACTAGTGATGACTTTTATTGTATCTAGATATTTTCCTTTGTTAAATTATGTCTATGAATGATTTAACTTAGGATGTTTAATAAATCCCAAACCTTGGTGACAAACATTATCAACTTATAGAATAGGAGTAGTGATGCCTTGAGCATGTTTGCCTAACCCTTGAAATTGATAATCAAACTATTGTAGATATTTTTGACCAAACCCATACTTCTTTGGAAGTTGAGCCTTATCTTAGAGAGGTAGATTTACATCTTTTTCATGCTTTACCTATTCTTGATGTATTGTTTCTTTCTCTAATTTTGATTTTTGATCCTTTTGTTGTTATAAGTTATGATTTGGTAACCACTTTTGTACTATTTTTGAATTTGACCCTTTGTGAATGTGTTCCTATGTCATTGTGGATTGTTTGATTGATTTACCTTATATAGGGTCCTCAGTAAAAATTATCTATTATATATGTTTTTTCAATGCCAAATATGAATCTGTGTGATGCCCATGCATTCTATCATATACACAATAATATCTGGATCTTCTCACTGGATGTAGAGGAGGTAGTTCAATCAACTGTTATTTAATTATTTTCCTTAGTACCTTACTTGAAATCTTATTTGATTTTTTAATGCTTTTTGAATCACTAATTGTAGAGTTACTTTGTTGTGATTTCTTATTTTGATATATAACATTGCTTATAACCAATTGACTAGGTTAAGGTGCATATACATGATTGACACTAGGGTGCCTTTGAAGATTTTGTATAGTAATATGATTTTTAAATGTTTTGATCATTTCATGTAATAGATTATTGTACATTTGTAAATTTGTAATTAACATGCTAATACTAGTGATTTGATCCCTTAGAGTCTTACAAGTGCAAACCCTAGTTGCTTCTGATTAAACATGTAATCACATGTGTTTAAGAGGGTTTGAAGAAGCTATAGGCCAAATATATGCATTAATAACAATAGTATAGGCTACCTCACCTTTTGGAGGGGTGATTTCATGGACTTGGTTAGAGGGAAAGTAGCTATATCACCCTCTTAAGGGAGAGGAGGAGAAGGAAATTATTTCTTGTGCATAAGATATGGCATTAAAACTTGACAAGTAGTTGTTATCTTATGCAATGGATCTTCTAAGTATGTAAGGATTTTATTCATAATTGAATTACACATAATAGAGAGATAGCATGTTAAATAAGTAATTAGAGTTATAAGTTGTATAGTGATATGATTATAAAGATTATTCCACATGAGACAACAAACAAGGGATAGAGAGCATATAAATTTACACAAATTCATAAAAAATGACTTATAACATGACATTTCTAACATGTTTAGCAAAATAGAGTTGGAAATTTTTTTTCATGAGAGAGACAGAGAGAGTATGTAAAAGAAATATTGAAACCTTGTACATTTTTAGTAATAAATTTTGTAATATCATCCCTTATTATAAAAAGTAAGCATGAGAGGGAATGAATGAGCTTTGAATTAACATATGGTAAATTTCATCATTCATATACATGATATGACCTAGTATGGTCTCCTTATTATTTGTAAGAAATACAAGAAATATGTATAAATAAGTGAGATCCATTTTTGTTTTTATGTGGAATCTGATTTTAGATGTAAGGTGATACGTCAAGAGCAATGGGAATTAGTATATGCAACTAGGGTTTTAAAAGATGATTATTTTTAAAATTACTATGGAATTTTAAAAATTAATGTAAATTTTTGATTTAAATATATAGATAAAACATCAGAAAAATATTGGAAAATTCTTGATTTAAAGGGACCTAGTATATGCAACTAGGGTTTGGAAGATTTCTTTTTTTAAAAATTTACTATGGAATTTTTAAAAATTAATGTGAATTTTTTATTTAAATTTGTAGATAAAAAATCAAAAAAAAAATTGGAAAATTCTTGATTTAAAGGGACCTAGTATATGCAATTAGGGTTTGGAAGAAAATCGATTTTTTTAAAAATTTACTATGGAATTTTAAAAAATTAAAGTGAGTTTATGATTTGAATATGCAGGTAAAAAATCAAAAAATTATTTAAAAAATTGGAAAGGAATTTACCCTAGGGTTTTTAGGGTTTTTATGCATAAACGAAGTCAGTCAGGTTCCCCATATCTATTTTGGGAATATTGGAGTCTTATTCCTAATTTAGTTAAAGGTCTGAGTCAAATAAATTAGTAAATAATATTGCAATAATTTAACTACTAATTTGTGTAATTTATTTGTATTTTTAACCTTTCTATAAATATCAATAAAATATGGAAAAAATAAGACTTAGCTAAAAATAGGATGAAACTGTTGAGACAGGGTCTATAATTTATTGTGTAGGACTAGGATAATGTCATAAATTAGGATCTAGGTTTCATTTTATGAAAGGATAGAAGCATAAAAATAATACACCCTAGGGTTTAGTGTTATAGTCCTTTTCTACCATTGTTATCCAAACTACTCATAAAAACCTAAGTTTTTTGGGTTTTGTTTGCTATCCCTATGTGAACCTGCATGTGAAATCTTAATTGTTGAAGGTCTATGGAAATCCTTATAGAGATGATTTAGTACTCAAAACCTATATTTCATTGTGATTTGATAAATTTTGAGAAAGAAAGGGGGATTTAGTGGGTGTAATATAAATTAAACATGTATCCACACCCCTTGTGTGGGTACGCTACCTACATACCAATACTCTAAAGAGGGATCAAACCATATGTAGTTCTCCCACTTGATGTTCTTTGTGAAATAGTATTATGAGGATGAAAAAATTATAAACTAGGTGTGTTTAAGGTGGCTAGGGATTAGTGTGAGGATTTGGATATGTGTGTAGCTGTATTAGATGGTTGTATGTAGAGAATAGGGAGATTTGCCTTAGTGGTCTTGTTTATATTCTTGCTTGCCTTTGTAATATTTTTCAACCTCTTATAAATACAATTTGAATGATATTTAATATAAATCTATTGGTTATGGGTCAAATGTATTCATTCTAGGTTGATAGGATGAAGGATAGGAACCAGAAGGAAATGGAAGTTGAAGCTAAAAATACAATTGGATAGGAGCGTCAAAATCAAACACCCTAGGGTCTGGCACTATAGTCCAATGTGGGTGTTATTGACCTACATGTGTGGGACTTAAGGGATGAAATTAGCATGGGAAATGTAGCCTAGCTGAGCTAGAATCAGGTTTCAAAAGTCTACAAATGACTAGGAATAAGCAAAACATTGTCTAGAAGGGTCATGAGAGCATGCAAGAGGGACCTATGGGTTGGGTGTCATAAGCCACACTCAAGATAACAATTTTAACATTTTATATGACTATAACCATCTCCTTATGGATGATAATATGAAGAATTGGATATTGAAATACCATATCCATAACATAATCCAATCATCTTTGAAGAGTAAAAAATTTAAGAAATGTATGTTGTTATCCAATCATCTTTGAAACACTATATCTCATTATAATATTTTCTTTTATGAAATCACAAACAACTTTTGAAGTTATCTATTTGATTGGAATAGCTTCTACCCATTTGGTGAAGTAATATCTAGTAGTAAGAACATATGTTTGCCCTACACTTGAATGAGTATTTACATTCCCAATAAAATCCAACCCCCATTATTAAAATGGTTCTTCTATCACCATTGGCTTGAGTGGAAATTCTACAAGTTTTGGCCATTTGATAAACTGTTGACAAGCCTCGCATTTCCTTACCCACTCATAATAGTCATTGAAAAGTGTAAGCCAATAGTAATGAGATATTAATATCTTGTAAGTTTTTACTATTATCACTTGGATTTTCACCCTTTGAGGAGATGGAAAATCCCTCCTCATCCAAGTGGCACCATGGAATCACCTCTAGGCTTGTGGGCAACCTAAGGAATGAGGTGAATCTCTAGATAGCACTAGCTCCCTTGATGTAACACTTTGGATTAAAACTACTACTAAAATTTGAGGGTGAAAAGGGAGAAGGATAAATAAAATAAAACTAATATAAGGGAGGTGATATACCAAATTAACTGATGACATCCAACCATATGCATATTACACTTGAAATCAAAGGACAAAACTAAACATACACTTCTCTAATTTATGTCTTCTTATATCAATATTATATTATGAGGTTATGGGAGAATTTCTTAGATTAGGAGGAATATACAAGAGGTATTTAATGGCACTAATTAATATAATAACTCACTTAAACCATCTACATTTCCTGGAACACTTCACATGCCCTACAAAAAGAAGCTGCAAATAGGTGAAAGAATGAGACCACATGTTAGGAATCCATGTCTTCACTAAACAAGATTCATCATCCAAGTAAAAAACAATATGAATCATCATGGGAGAGTTAAAAATTAGTTTTTTTATTGATCAAAATGTATACAAATGATCAGGGCTTCACCATACTTAGGTGGGGCCTCCCTATAATGGCCAAAATGGCTAGTTCTTATAGAACTTGTAAGAGAGAAAGAAGAAGACAAGTATAAGGGTTACAAATAAACTTTTAATGCTAATATAAGTAGTTATTTTTACATGTGAGAAGTAAATTTTATGAACCATTTAATTTATATAATTCCAATTGTCCATACAAGGCATAAACTTCATGAAAAGTGGCAAGAAACTCCTCATTCTGGCTCAAAAAACTGCCCTCATAATTTGGACCTATTTGAATGCCTTTTAACTAATTAGGAGAAGGTAAAATTATTGTCATGAAATTTTGGGATATTAAACATGCCTCTCCATATATTTTTTACATGTATGGTATTCTAAAAACCTCTAAAAGTGAGCCATCATCTTCTATCTAGAAAATTTCTCTTCCATGCACCCTTCACACTTGGATTCCAAAAAGAGATAAATTTCTCATGAAAATATGTAATATGGAGTTAATTACATGTTTCAATACCCTCCATGGACCTATAATCATTAGGGTCACCTTAAAATGCCATTCACTTGAACTTTTCACACTTCTCCCTAGCTTGTCCATTAGGCTAGTTTTGAATGTCTAAGATGAATCTATTTTTTGAGGCATTTAGGTTCTTTTTATTGGAATAAAATGGCCATAAGGAGTTAATTTAGATATTAATATTCATCCCAAACTTTATTTCATGTCTTGAATCCTCTTATAGCCTGCAAAACACAAAAAATGGTGAAGAAAAGCCTATTTTTCACCCCATCAGTATAAGTCTGTAAAATCAAAAGGCATGTGAGGGAGCTTGAGAGAACCCTATAAAAAGTTTAAAATATATTTTATTCAAATTTTTCCATATTATTATCTATCTAACTCCATTTTCTCCATCTGGTCTCTAGCAAGGGTTTTAGAGCAGTTTGACTCCATAAGGATTGTGTTGACCAAATTTGACTTTTGGTCAAATTAGGGCACCCCTAGGTAAATTTTTTTATTTTAAACATTTTAAGGTGTTATAATATATTTTAATAATAATTATATTCATTAAATTATGTCATTTAAGGTCACATTAATTTTAGTCTTAGTTACATTGGTCATTTTGTCCATTAGGGGTCATTTTATGAGCTTTTAGGGGTCATTAATGCATTTGGCATAGTTCCCAAGGTGCTTAAGTGTCCCAATTTCATGAAAAACATCCAAGAAGTCATTTTAGGTGTCAAGGATGTTAGTTACCTCTAAATTTTATAGTTTATTCAACTAAAATTGTAGAATTCAATTGAAAAAGAGGAAAAATGGCACTTATACATATTTTTAGGAAGTGTGCCATGTGGGGATGATAATTTGGGGTATCATAATATTTATAAAATTCAAAACCACTCTTTTTTTGAAAATAAATATTAATATTGAAGCCAAAACCGTTCTACACATTTTTTTCTCTTTTTGGTAGACTAGAGTGACCCTCAAGTTTTTGCTCAATATGGAAAGCATAGGTAGTTTTAGAGAAAATTATTTTAGGAGTTTTTTTACACTCTAATACCTTAATTTTAATATATGTATTTTGAATATTTTTCAACTATACTATATGAACAATCACTAATAAGTTGATTGTGCAGATTTGATAGTTGTTTGGTGAATCCTAATAGTTTTTCTCCATTTTTACCAAATCCATATGAACTAGTTGGTGGCATTGGCTCTAAAGGGATTCATAATGTTTGGATGAGTAAAATTGGTCTATCATGTAAGTAGGTACCACCAGGTGTAGTTACAACTAAAATGTCTCTTAATTGTTGAGTTTTTTCCCTTATAGAGGTTTCATAAAACTAGGAAAGAGTGTCCCGTAAGTCCTTATTCATATCACTACTTATATTTTTTTTATCTCACCATGGCATTCATTGGGTAGCTTAAAATATTATTTTTCTTCATTTTCCAACTTCATGCTTAGTTTCAATTGAATACCATGCACAATCTTGTTCACCTTGTATATGAAGTGGTAATGGAGGTGTTTTGGCTTTTCAATACTTTGGAGTTTGAGTGAGGTTCCCTTTGCATGTTAAAGGAGGCATATACTTTACCATGTGTTCATGTCCCAAGCTATCTCAATCATGAAATTCCCTTGTTTGTTGAAATCCATAAACATATAGGTGATTTCCACATAGAGGAAGGTGTTTTGAAGTTGTTTTCAAAGTTTTATCAACGCAAGTTATCCATTTAAGGGATAACAGTTGCATTTGAGGTGTTAGGAGGCCTTTAAACAAACACATCATTGCTCAAATTCACTCTCACTATCTCATAACTTAGAATTTGCATCTTCAAGACCCTTGATGACATCATAATGGTGTCTGGAAAGGTGAATGTGCATTTCAACCTCTTGGTTTTGATAGAAATGCATTAGGAGGTTATATGAAAGCATACAAATTCATGTTTATGAGAGGTCTCCATGTTGTTCATACTATAGCTCATTATGGTGTATCAGACCTCCACCTATAGCTAGCCTAAATAGGGGTTTGAGATAGTCATTTGAATGTGGAAGTGAGGTAAGACCTCACTTGGAACCCTTGCATGATGAAATGGTCCATGATAGATCCATCTAATGTGTATATGACTAGTTGTAATTGAAAACACCTCCAAGATTGATGATTATGACTTTGGTATTGTCTACCCAAAAAAAACCAAATAGAGGACCAAGAGCTTTTTCAATATGACACATAACATGTTTGGCAAGAGCCTCAAGGCATCTAAGTGGGTGTTCTTGTAGCATTTGGTATGGAAAAACACTGTGAAAAGTTTGAGAGAAAAAGGATCAATAGAATGCAATCATCTAAAGGTCCAAAGGTGCCTATGAAAGCATTGAATTCATTTAGTCTTCTCTATAGGTTTGAGATCAAAAAGTGGCTTTTCTTCATCAAAGTTGTCAATTAGGCCTATTTTCCATATATGAATGACTCTAAATGGTTAAAGTGGTATCTATGGACTAAAAAACATAGGATAAGATGTTATTTTTTTTTTGTGACTTCCCATACTCATACCCTATCCGTACATAGGGAAAAATGCTTACCTATAGCTAGGCAAGCTAGACAATGAGTTTTGATGTCTTGATGGTGTTTTAAAGGACATTTCAAGGCATGAAATAAGTCCAATGAAAATATTGTGACCTCAATATATTTAAGGAGGATTCACACACAACATATATAGTTTTTCTCAGAGCCATCCCCACCTACAATTCAAGTAAATAGGGAAAAATCAACACCTATAACTGAGCATGAGGACAAGGTTGCAAACAAGGTGTCTAGGTGGAGTTTTTGACTAGTCAAGTTGAATTCAAATAATAGTTAACTACCAAGCCTAAATTTAAGATTATTTACATCTAACACATGATCTAAATGAGCTCATGTAGGAGGTTTTGTCTCAATCAATAGGGTATGTAAATAGTGATCTCACTTGAGGTCTATTTGGTGTTTCAAGACCTTCAAGGCTAAGTCACTAGTATTAATTTGAAATTTATTGTTTCTATGATTCATATAGAGATTCAAAACATTAGGATCAAGCCTTATAGATAGTATGCACATACAGGAAAAAGGTCTCAGTCAAGGGTAAAATAGGGGTCAACTAAAATAAGGTCTTTCTCAATCAGTGAGAAATGATTAAAGGGCATAGAATTCTTGATTATATAGAGGAAAAAACCTAATTTGAAATGATTTTTAAGGTTTTCATATGACCTTGAGAGATCCTAGTAATAGAGGGAAAGCTAGAAAAAAAAAGGAAGGTCTAAAACAAGTCACCTATACGCAGGGACCCAATTTAGGTGATTTAGAGTGATAACATGGTTAATGAAGCTCAATAAAGGAAAGGAAAATGAAAAATCATCTAGATTAATATGTAATTTATGTAATTATACTCTTTAAAGGAATAAATAAAGCTCACATAGGGTCTCCAACTCTTATTTTGACCTGCAATAGGGTGTAGGCAAACAAGGAGCAAAATGAGTCATGGATTGTCTAGGGGTAAGGAAAGTTTTTAAATGATAAGAACTAATTCATGATGATTTAAATGAAGGTTTTAAACAATTAAAGACTCCTAAAACATGTTAAATTACTTTTATTTTCTTGGACAAACCCATCAATCTATATAGGTGATTAGGAGGCACCCTTGCCAAATGAGCAAACATGAAGATACACTAAAGAGAAAGGTTTTAAATGGTTTCAAAAGATAAATGAGAAAAATTTAAAGGTGGGAAGCATGTTATTACATAATATATGCATTAAATTATCTTTTAAGGGTCATCCACAAGTGAATTTGGATAAAAATGTGGAAAACATCATTTTTTAGCCCTTTTTTTAAACAACTTGAGATGGTTAGGTACCTAAATGAGGGAGTAAGACATTTACCTTTAGTAAAAATCCTTATTAATACCTTAGATAAATATAAAAACTTTAATTTTACCATGGGGATGAGGAATATATCTCTCCATTTGTCTTAGAGATCAACAACTCATAAAAATTAGGACTTTGGCAAGATAAGCAAAAGATGGTAAAATGAGTGAATGACTTAGGTTGAGGACTTGGGATATTAAAGTAACATTGGGGTATGTATATGGAAGATATATATTATTAGGAACTTTCAAACAATATCTAACCCTTCATAATGACTTAAATGTCCATGCATATAGTCCAATCAGGTAGGTTTCCACTAGGCCTTATTGGCGAAAGAGATGGGAGTGTGGGAGGAGTTATGTAATGACTTAGTGAGTATGAATGAAGTGTAAACATGCATAAGTAACCATCATAAAAATTTTATAACATACCAAGTGATCCAAACTTTTAGGGGGTGTGCCAATCCCATTAGGCCTTAAAGAGACATGAAGTCAAGTGGGGGTCTACCTTTCATTTCTAGGCATTGATGAGCTATCCATATGATTGGTGCATGATTATGGAGTGTTTTAAAACATGTATGAGACTTATTCTAAAAATAACCTTGAAAGAAGATTATTATTGACCTAAAAATAGCTCAATAATGTAGGAAAATTGATAAATCATCTTGATATGTCATTTTTTAAAGTGCATATCTTTGCTATGGTCCTCCAAAAAAAATTTGGCATTAGTTGGAAACTTGGACGTGCCATCTCTATGAACAATTATTAAGAAAAAAATAGTCAAAACCCCTAGTAAAACCCTTAGAGGAACCTGATGGAGAAAACAAGTATGGAAAGCCATTCCAATGGCATAGTTTGGCAAGGAAGTCTATTGTATCATGGAGTAGACTCACTTAGGTTCCCACTCATGCAAAAAAGATGTATGGAACTGTAAGGACAACATGTAGAAAAATATTTCTCTCACCATTTACTATGTTTTGTAAGTTCTACAAGGTTTGAAAAGATTAAATAATTTTTTTAGGGAAGCTAAATACCTATTATATCTCCCTATGGTAATTTTATTCTATGTAAAAACTTCTAAGTGTCTTAATTAGAGCTCTTCTTTTAGCCAGTCAAAACTGGCATAGTGAGCACAAGAGTGAAAAGTGTGGAAAACTCAAATGGATGTACTTTTAAGTTAAATATAAGAAATATAAGGCCATGTATAATATTTTTATGTGTCATTCACTCCCTCACATGTATTTTCATGGGAAACTGAGGAATTTTTTGAGGCCAAGTGTGAGGGGTGATTAAAACAAGGAGTTTTAGGACTGCAAAAAATGATTGCTTTATTCCAGAAGTTTGAAAAATATTAGGAATGAAAATAATGCATGTAATTTCATTATTTAATACCTTCCATCTTGTCCCAATAATCATACCTATCCCTATTTATAGGTGGTACATTCAAATAGGTTGAAATAATGAAGGGAGTTTTTTGTGCCAAAATAGGGAATTTTGTGCCACTTTTCATTAGTTTCATGAGTTGTATGGACAATCTGAACTCTTAAAATTACATGGTTTGCCTCATTCCTATTTATCATGCAAATTTTAACTCCTTTTTCCAAGTTGACACATGTACAAGTGACCTTTGGACTTATTTAGTTTTGCCTCTCTCTTAAAAGCATAAATATGGACTCTTTTGCTTCTTTTTGGTAGCCTCTATTGGTTGATGGTGAAACCCTAGCCAATTTTATACTTGAAGTAATCTTGAATAGTTAAAAAAAAAAAATTCCTACTTACATTCTTTGTAATTGAGTGTTAGTGCAATCTTGTTGGTCTTGTCTAATAGAAGATCTTCTTTTCTAGCATGTTATCCTTGATTGTCTACCAAGTGTGCAAAAAGGGTATTGTTGCAGGTCTTTTTTAGTATTATTTTCTAAGTGTATGTGTGTATTAAAAGTTTTTTATGAATATATTCCCTCATGTAATTATACATTACTCATCTAAGTATCAAAATACCTTCTTGAATCTAACATATGAAACATTGATGTGACAATGCATTTTGAGTTGTGAGTTTTATGTGAGAGAGACTTTGCTTATCTTTAAGTAGTAAATATTCAGTCAAATAGGAGGAGATTAAACATTGGTGCATCAAATTTTTTAGTTTTCTTAGTTTTTTTCATAACCATTTTCATCCACAAGTTGATAGGTAAGAAAGTTCTTCAAAGAATGGATCAAGGGAACTAACCCTTCTAGAGATTCATTTCTCAACATTGTCACCCACAACAAGAGGGATGTTTCCATTGTGAAACTTGGATGAGGAGAGCTAGACATCTTCTCAAGGGTGAAAATGCAAGTGTCAACAATTTTTTCATGAAATTTGGATGTCCAAGTTGTAAAAAAAATCTCCAAAGATGATCTTTAGGGACCCTATTAACATCTCCAAATGTCTTTGATTCCCATGTAAAGCATTAGAGGATATATGAGTATTCAAATTTGCTCATTTGAAACCTTTCTTTCACTTCCTATAGGCCTAAGTTTGTTTTGAGATCAAAAAATTTCCCTTTGTGCTTATCTTGAATTCTAAAAGCTTAGAAATATCTAAAATGACCTCAAAAACATGTTTCAATAGGGTAGAAGTCTCACAATATGCTATAAGTGTGAAAATATCTCAATTTAGACATAAGCCTAATTCTTGCCCACTAGGCCTGCTTTCATACTTTGGATTTTTGGGCATTAAAATAATTTCCTTTGCATTTTAATAGATTAAACACATCATTTTTAACCATATGGATATGTTCTATTTGAATAAAAAGCTTACCCAAGGTTCTAAGGTAAAAAGACCCCCATTTGGCATTAGGTCCCTTCAAAGCTTAACAGACCTACCTACAAGCTTAGGAGTCTAGAATATTATATTAGCATTACTCCATCTCTAATTGTTTATTCATGTTTTTTTAGGTGTATTACAATTCCATACACCTTCTATCAATGTCAACTAACCTCTGGTTTACTCCTTCATCCTCATTTCTCAAGATTGCAAGTTTTATGGACCAAGGGAGTTCCCTCTATCTGAGATAAAACAAAGGGAGCTCCAATGTTTCCTAAAAAAACATTGATCACTTTATGAGTTTTACCAACTCATATTAATATTTTGTACCAATTTTGGGCCTTTAGCTTTGTGATTTTACTTTTCAAAGGCTTCAAAATCCAAGACTGGTTTCTTAAAAGTAGACTGTCCAGGGTTCCTTAGGAGTACTATGTTTTGCATCTTTGGGACCTTGATGTATGTGAATTTTATGCATGAATTATGCCATTGATATAGGTTTTTAAGGTATCCATAAAGTTATAAATACCTTTCATACTCTTATTCATCCATTTATTCTTTCATATATACCTTAACCTTCCAAACAACATGCCTTTTGGACTCTACTTCCTATAGAACAAGGGTCATCTATGGGAAACCTTGCATAGTTTTTACTTTAAAATATCTTGAATTATCATCTTTTAATCTTTCATGGACATTTTTAAGTGATTAATAATTATTAATTACATACCTAGATGCCATATTCATCTCATTGTCTACCCATATTACTTCTAGTTAGTTGTAGAGGAATCTTTAGGGGCCTATAGGTATAATTATATGCTTATTTGGGATTGATAATAGGGTGAAAATATCTCATTTATTTCATTAATATAATTTTAATTTCATTATGTTTATATTATCCATCTCCATGCCTTATAATATCAAGCATACCCCCTTTCCACTCACTGCCTGACTCAGTCAACATCTGGCTATAAGTGTATATAGGTTTTAGAGGTTTATATAGGTTTTTTCAAATTATAAAGGGTTATTAAAATTTGTCATGATCCTTATAAAGATTATTAAAAACTAATTCATCATCCTAACCTCTCTTATCCCCTTCCATGCACTTGAGCTCACAAATTGAAACTCTACTCTTGACTGTGCAACCTCCCCTTGGACCTTATTGTAGGTGACTTTTGCCTTCAATTGAGGTTGATCAAGATGTATGTGAAATCCTTTTGGATTATTTTTGGTCAAAAATTATCTATATGATATTTTAATTCACTTAAAAGGCTAATGATCTGGGAAACAATTTAGGTGACGATTTTACCCCTATTAATGACAGAACTTTTAAGAGCCATAACTTTTGCACTGTAGATCCAATTGACACCCCGTTTGAACTGTTGGAAAGATAATAATGAGGATAAATTGGTGATATGTCAAAAATATTTTATTTGTGGTTTTTTACCCATAAAAACCCAATGGAAGTTCCCCAAATTTTCATTTTAGTAGTGCAGTCTAAAAATAGTAAGTTTCTAAAAATAGTAATTCCTCAAATTCTATATTATTTTTAATCATGGAAGTCAAAAAAATTAATATACCTAAATATTTGTGACATTCCAAATCTTCCTACTTATTAAAAATTTATATAAATGAATATGTAACCTAAAATAGAAATCAGACATCTCTTCCCAGAGATAAGCATATAGTTGTATTGCAATCTTGAGTAATAAAACATCTCTTCTCAGAGAATTCATTGTTATTGTGTTATTTTTTTGTTCTTGAAATATTTATCAATAAAAAATTTTGATTTTTGGATAATATAAACACCACAAAATCCCATTTCCTAAGTGACTATTTGATATCTCTTACTTCTTTGACCCCTATAGGTGTCTATTTCTTGTATGTACGGACTGAGAATGTTTTGGGAAGTAAAACACCATGTTTATGCCCTTTTAGATGGTTCCTTAAATAATTATTATATATTTCAAACATTTTAGTCATTAAAACATGTTACATACGCCATTTTTTATACTATGAATGAAAATTTACTTCTAGACTCAAACATGTAGACATTATTGCAAGATTTCAATGTGTTATGGGCATATTTAAGCTTTAAATCAGTGTCTTCCATTGATCCTCTCCCTCTAAAATTTTCAAGGCCTATGTTTTTTATAAGGGATATAAGTATCACTTATATATATTAATTTAATAGTTTCCAACCATGTGATATGTTATCTCCAAAACACCTTAGGACCTCTATTTCCTCATTTTGGGGACAATGGGCCTAAAATAGTCCTTAAGTCCTTTGAAATTTTCTAACCTCTATATTGTCAATATATTATCTCACAAATGTATTCCATGATTCATTATCTCACTATGAATATAAATGGGGTTTAATCACTCTTCAATTCCTTTCTACAACTACCTCCATATCTCTGTGTTATGACCTGTAGGTAGACATTTTCTACACAGGCAACAAAGTGGATTTGGATAGTGAATATGGAAATTAATATACAAATCATGCATATTTATGACCAAAATTATGTCCAAAAAATATTAAAATTATATATTATGATATCAAAGATCCTAATTCAAGACACCACACTTCCCTTCATGTTTGAAACCTTCCAAACACCTGTGTATGCATATTCATGGCAGACTAGGCAAGTTGCATATGACTATAATTCCATATATATTTCTTTGGGAAAGGAGGTTTAGAGTTTAATGTGACTAATAAAACATTTTATACATGTCACCCAACCCAAATTCATCCTCTAAAAATATTATCAAAGAAAGAAAGTCATGTAAATGGTTAAAAACTACTCATAATACAAACTGATGCTCCTTTTGCAACATGAGAAAAATTTGCTTATCCATACACCATGGAACATGAAAAAAAGTATGAGGAGAATTTTTGGAGAAATTAAAAATCCTATAGAACCAATATAATCAATTGGATTGTATGGACTTGCCCAAAATGAAGCAAACCCTGCAGGGTTCACAGATTTGCAAGTAGAAAAACATAGTCAACTACAAACAAATAATTCATAAAGCACATTTGATAATTATTAAAATTAATAATATTAAAATTAAGGTATATAATCATACTATCATCTCCCAAATTAATTTATCTTTAAACCCTTAGTACTGACTGTATCGAGTACAAACCTGCAAGTCACTTTTGTGTGTCTAAAAAGCCAAGAAAATAGAATAACAATTTTGAGTATAAAATGACACTTTCAGATAAATTAAAGTGTGGATATGATTTTTATGGAGATTAAGAGTCACATTTAAATTTTTCCAAGTGGCACACTCCCCAAAGAGACCATAAAAGTGCTAATTTCTTCTTTTTATTTAAGAAAATTGACTTTTCTTCTAATGAACCTACAATTTTTTAGTATTTTTAGTTAATTAAGACTTATAAGGACACATGTAACATGAAATAATTTATTTACACCTTCACATTTCCTAATAAACCCATACAAAGCATTAAATGCTCAATTTTGACCCTTAAAATGACTCAAAGAGATAAATAGACTTAAAAACTAATTGACCAAGACCAATATAACATTAATTAGCATAAATTGAACTATAATACACCCCATGAAACTCATATTACACCCCCTATAGACATATAAAATCAATTTTTACCTATAGGTGCCCCAATTTGACTAAAAAGTCAAATTTGGTTAATAATTACTAGACCCGAAAAGTGTCCACCACAAGATTGATCATAAAATGATTTTAAGAATTTATTTTGTTATTAATTTTCAATGCATCTTAAAAAAAATGTATCAATGCTTTTCTTGAACAAAATACCATCCTAGATTAGGTAATTTTTGGCCTTCAATTTGAAAATTCTACATTATTTAGCATCTAGATGAGATGGACATTCTCAATATGTCAAGAATAATGCAATATCTATAAACCACTTGTTAGTAGAATCAACAAAGAGAACAAAAGGAAATACTTTTTTTTAATTATTATCATAATCTATTTGATATGTTATGATTTGACCCAACCTCTTCCTTGAACTAATTTTATGGGCTTGATTTCCAAATCATATTCTTAAACTTTAGCTATCTAGTTGCCTCTCTTAAATCCTAGATCTTGTTGAGTCAAAATAGACTTGAATTTTATACTTGGTACCATTACAGTAGCATACAAATGTAGAATATAATACATAAACTATTTGAAGGCTTTCATTAATATGTATGCATGTTTCTCTTCTAGGGAATATTCTAATTCATATTATTTCAAATTTCAACTCATGAAAGTAATGGGAGACTCAATTCTTTCATCATTTTTATAAACCAATATGGCTGAGAGAGTGTGTTCTGAGGAATCACAATAGATGATGAATTCCTTTTTGAAGTTAGGACAAACCAACATTGGTACATGAGCAACAAAATATTTTATCTTCTTAAATTCCTATTTTACTTGATTATTCCATGTAAAGGAAGGTTTTCCTTTCATTATCTTAGTAATATGCCTTGTGAGTTCTATAAAATATAAGATAAATCTTCTCAAGAAATTCACTTTTTCAAAGAATGAATGTACACCTAGTTTACTACTTGACAAAGATAGATTTTGAATCTCTTCAACTCTTTATGGATTAATTTTGATTCCTTATTTGGAGATGATGTGCCCAAGAAGTTTTCCTTCAATTACCCCAAAAACATATTTTTTAGGGTTGAGAGAAATACCATGTATTCAACACATTTTGAATACCCTTTCGAGGTGTTCATAATGATCTTCCTTATTTTTTTAGAACATTGTTGGTCATCCAAGTATACCACAATTATTTCATTTTTCAAATATTTGAATGCAAGATCCATGGCTCTTTGAAATGTAACCATTGCACTGGTCAATCCAAATAGCATTCATCAGTACGTAAAAGTTCCCCATGAGGTTGTGAAGGTTGTTTTATTTTGATCTTCTTTTTCAACGTCAATTTGATTATAACTTGAAAATCCATCTAACATCAAGAGCATTTATGAACTTGTAATTGCTTGAAGGACTTGATCAATGATGGGTAAGGGATAATTATCTTTGATATATGCTTGATTTAAGTTTTTGAAGTATAAAATTCTGATTTCCCCATTCTTTTTATGTATTGGGACTATGTTTGAATAGGGAAAATGATTCAAGCATTCAACATTTTTTGAATTTTTATAAAAATTATACCTATAATCTTTGGATTATATTGTCTTTGTTTCTATTTGAATGGTTTAACATCTAGTTTTAGAGGAACCATCTATTGCATTTTTTTCAAACAAAAATATTAGAGGTCTTCATATGAATATGCAATAATGTCAATGTATTTTCAAATAAAACTAACAAATTTTCTCTTTTCTTTTGTTGAATAATATTTTTCAATATTAATCAGTCTAGATTGTTCTTCGGAACCAAATATACTTTCTCATAGTCTACTAAGCCAAGATAATCTTTTTGCATCTTCCTTTTAATGAATATGTCATGCTTGTAAAAAACTTATAATGAAATCAAACCTTTCGGGATTTTATTTCCTTTTAGTTTGATTACTCCATCTTGTTCTTTGGAAATGCCTTCGTTCTGATTTTGAGAAGAAGATTCTCTATATAATGAATCACTACCTTTAAAATAGAAATTTATAAAAATATCAAAAATTTCAATAAAATAAAAGATCTATTAATCATCATTGAACACCTACCAATTCTCTATATTATTTGGTATGCTAGGTCGATACATTAGTTCAATTGTGTATTTGTCTTTACCAATCTATGAATGTGGAATCAACAATGAAGCTAATACTACAAGTGTGTTTGCTTTGGAATTATCTTCTCTTGGAATAGATTTAATGGAGAGTGTTCAAAAATATCTATGTTATCCTAGAATTTATTCTTGTAATGTCTCAAATAGTCATTTTTTACTTGATATTGGCCTTTGACTTGTTTCACAACTAATTTTGCATCACCTAATGCTTTCAAATTTTTAATTCCCATTTCTTCAAAAACTTTAAATCCTAGAAAAATCATTTCATATTATGTGGTATTATTAGTACATTCAAACTAAAATTTTTAAGAGAAAGGAAATATTTCATTACTTGGAAATACTAAGATAATTCTTGTACCAAATCTTGTTAAAGGGCAACAACCATCAAATTCTAATATACGCACTTATTTGGGATTAGTTTATATGATATCCATATCATTGTCTAACATCAAAAAATAGTTTATTATACGATTGTATTCATATAATATATCCACCCTAGGATAATCAACGTTTTACACAGTGTATTTTGTTTTCAATTTTGGTTCAAGACATTATTCAACCCTTTAACTAGAATCATTACATGTGACAAATCCAACTTAATTTATCCACCAAGTTATTTATAGAAATTTCTTCCCAAGGGAATACCATAGGCTATTAGGATATCAACTAATAGGATATGTATCTTGATCTTTTTCTAAGGAAAATATGCGAGAACAACTTGGGCATCTTTGATCTAAACAACAAGTGAAACTTGTTTCACTTCCATTGAGTGGAAACAACCAAAAGTTTTTATCCAAGTCAAGCCAAGGGTATGGGAAAATTTGGAAAGCATTATATTATTATATTCCCCTATTTTAATTATGCAATTATTTATTTTACATCCCTTCAAGTAGAAAGTGTCAACCTTATTGGATTTGGAAGTTATTGCATCCATAGAGTTGACTGGATTAGAAGAAGGTAGGGTGGATAAAATTCCTTTAGTATTAGCTTAATTTTGGATGGGGTTTTTGCCTTTGATAAATTACATTAGTCTATCTAACTAATCTAAATATGCTCTCAAATATTCATCTTGTGACATCTAAATTTTAGTTTTGTTGCCATGTTCAATTATGTCAAAAATAGGTTAACTAGTAGAAGAAAAAAAAATCTATATTCAAAAACACATTAGTATTACCATTGACAAGATGAGTGTTTTTAGTAGTATCAGTTAGGAAGGACTCACTTGATATATCCTTTGGTTGTTTTTATTTCATCTAAGCAAGACATGGTGTTCCTTGTAGAAGAATAATTTTTGTAGATTATTCTTGATTATCATTTTATTATTTCTCCTAATTTTGATATTTTATAAAGATTGTGAATGATTAACTATTCATGTCCCCAACATTATCCTCATAATCATCTTCATCTAAATTATATTCCAATAATGCATTTACGGAGTTACCACCATGTTATTCAATTTCACATTCCTAAAAATCTAGATTTCTGATTCATTTTCTTTAATTTCTTCATATCCAAATATTTCTTTCATTTCCAAAATGACATTAACAAGTGGATTTGAATTTTGTTGAGAAGGAGATTATAGTGCAATATTTTATTGAGGAGCTTGCAGTAAAGGATGATCTCCTTTGAAAACACACATAATTTCTTCTTGGGATGTTTTGATAGGGAGTAGTGATAGTTTTTTGAGGTAATTACTTCAAAATTGTTATATCATTGGCCATTTTTTGCAAGAGTTATTCGGTATAACATTGACATGTATTATATATTTTACCTTTTGATAGCTCCTTTTTATTTTCCCATCCATTATTATATCATTCTCAATGTCAACAACTAGATTTTGAGCTATAGCCAAATTACTACTCTGGCTCTTCTTAATTGATAACGTGCTTCTCATAATTGAGAATTAATAAAGAAGCACTATTGATTTTTATTTATAGGTTTGGTATTTATCAATATTTTATGTAGTATCTTGGTAAACTTAGCTATGGAATATCTCATAGGTTCATGAACTTATTTCATCTGTGTGAGTTGAGCTAGTAATGCATGTGCATCTTCTATTGGTTGGAATCTATTTTCAAATTTGGTTTTCATATCATTCTAATTTGGTATCGCACTTGGAGGAAGATGATAAAACTAATATTCAGCTCCATTTTGTAGAGTTTCAATAGACAATCTCATTGTGATATCTATATATACATAATATTTTAAAACTTTTATCGATTACTGACACATTGTATCTTGAAGGAACCCCTTGAGTCTCAATATTTTTGAGTGCTTATCTTAAGGGGTGCATTAAGAAAGGGGTGGGTAGACCATTGGTGCTTCATAAGATTGTTATCCCCTTTTCCACTTGTCATCTACACACTTGTCTCCTAAAATAATTTACCCTAATCTTATTCTTCTCTATTTTACCCATTTCAAACATTTGTCATGATTTATCCTCCTTGTTCTTGCCTTGACCCCTTTCTCCAATTAATTGTACTAGGTTGACTAGGTATACCCTGTACAATTTTTAGCCTCTGATTACTATATAGGGTCAACTGGGTCACCCCTATACTATTTAGGGTATTTTTAACTTTGAGTTTTATCAGCCCTTTGATTGACCTAGCTTGGGACCTAGTGATTTATCTCTTGAAAACATACAAGGTTGATTGGGTCAACCCTATACAATTGATATATTTACAAGGATTTAAGAAAGGATCTACCTATAGATACAAGTTCATTTTCAACCATTTGATAAAAGATAAGTGAAGAATAATAAGTGTGAATAAACATCTACTTATTGACCATTCTACTTGAGGAATAAAGATTAGGGTTCCATACTTTCTTTAGATATATAGATCTTATCTTGTGGAGAAGTCTTTTGGATGCATAAATAGGTTGTGTAGCCTTAATATTGAGGTTTTATGGGTTCATCTTCAAGGTAAGTATTCCTAACTTTATTTCTCCTTTTGTAAGAGTAGATAGATAATTTAGTTTTGATTCTCTCCCATGCATTAGGATTTCATATAAATTTATGTGAGTATATGTATTTTATTCATGTTTAGTTTAGTTTTTTTTGTTTCTAACCCCCACTTTGTGTCACAAGATTTTGTGTGCACTAGATTAGATTTACTTTCTTGTTATTAGATATAAAGTGAAATATCAAAACCTAGGATTATTTTAGGTTTTTGTGATTGTGTTAGATTCTAGGCTTTGAAAACCTTCCTAGGATGGTGTATTATGACAAGTGATACCCTAATCAAGTCTAGTAGATCTCCATATTAGTCATGTTCTTTCTTAACAAATGTATTCCCAATCAGAAGTATAGGTATTCTCTATCTTCTCCAACCCAGGATTGATTTATAAACATGATTTTTTTTATTGCATAAATTCTAATGAACCTAATGTGAGCTAACCTTTGCAGGATTTATTTACATTATTTCATTTCTTTCAATTTTTTCATCATTATTTTTATCATATATTTACCATACTAGATCAACTTTGTCAACCTAGTATATAATTTTGTGTATAGAATCTTAGGTACAAGCTACTAGATTGACCCTATCAAATAAATATAGGTTTTTAGATTTTTGGACATCCAATCTAGACTAATAGGTCAACCCAATCATTCTTGTATATTTATAGGCACTTAATATCAAGTTTTTGCAAAACTTGATCACCCTAGTTAACCCAGTTAGCAAAATTTGAAAGGATATATCAAGGTTATTGAATAATAATCTTAATTCTCTATATCTCTAATCCACCAAGGTTATTTTCTATCTCTCTATCTCTTTATTTATAATCTTTCCTTTCATAGTTTGTAGTCTTCAAAACTACTCTTCAACAGTCAACTAGATCGACCCTGTCAACCCAATTCTATGTTTTGTGTGTTATCTAGATAACTAGGTTGACTCTACCAACCAAATTCATTTTCAAACCTTGATTCCATGTTATATGATTGACCCTATCGACCTTATTCTATATTCTATGTATACATTGTTGACTATATCAGCAATATACCTTATTTCAAAGTTGGAATTAACCTTATATGCTAGTAATTATCTCACACTTTCTTTTCTTGTTGTTTGCATGATTATAATAGATCACATAATTTAATTACATGGTTTTCAATTAATCATTTAGTTTCATTATTTTTTATTTTATGCACACACAACCAAATCACAAAATCTAAACAAACATTTTAACATTTGTCTACCCAAGGCTAACCTACTTGGACCTCATCACCAAGGGGAAAGCCAACTTGATATTCTGGTCAAGTATAAAGCATGGTTAATGGTATATTATATCTAAATCCCTAACACTCTTATTGATATAGTGTGTTAAGTGAGGGGGTAAGCCTCAATACCAAGCTTGTATTATTACCACTACAGATCCCTTTCATTCCAAACTACTTGAAACCATCCTTAGATTGTCATTCTAGTTCCTTTCTTACATCCAAATTCTCATCACATTTAAAATAAAATTTTAATAATCTAATAAACATTGAGGTTGACCAATTATTTATCTCTTTAATTTTCAATTTTATTGCTTGCTCTTTGCTTAATTGTATTTTGTATTGCAAAAACATGTATTAATCAATGTTAGTGTAAGGTTTTGTGTTGTGTGCTTCAATTAGATTGGCCAATGTTAATACAATTGACTATTTATTTCCTTTATGTTATTTCTTCTCAAATTACTTGCAAAGTTATCTTGTTTCAATTCATAAATCTGTTCTAGGCTTCTTAAATCTATCTACCTATTGTTCTAGATCAACCCAGTCGAGCATGTACCTTTTTCTAGCCTCTATTCACTATATTGGATCAACCCAGTTGACCCTATACTATTTTTAGACCCTATCTTCTCTTTTTCTAGGCCTATGTTTACTGTACTAGATCAACCTATTTGACCCTATACTTTTTTCAAACCCTATTTTTGTTATTGGTCAACCCAATTGACCATATACTATTTCTATCATTTCTTATTTCCTTGCTTTCTCATTTATCCTTCTTTCCCTTCATCATGGACTTTTTGATTGATGATAATATATATTTGTAGTCAATAGACATGATGAATTTTACCAACCCTCATAGGGTCTCCCATAGACAAAGTAGGGCTCCTTTCTTTGATGCTAGTAATGTTCATATTGCCACTCATACAATGAACTATGGGACCCTTCCTAATACCTCTTTGTAGCATAATACTCTTTTCTCACTAGAATACCAACCCAAATTAGAGTATAAACCCAAAATTCTTTTTTTATCTCGAGATTTCCTCAACATTGAGGAAAAGATCCTTCTACTATTTATGATATTATGATTAGTGGTCAATTTGAAGAGCCTCATTCACCTGCTCCTATATTATAAACTAGATTTGGGGGTACTACTTTATTTTATTTTCAGCCTCTTCCTTTGGTTATGACCCCTTCTCATACTATGACCTCTTCTTCTCTAACTTCTTCCACCTCCATGCCTAGTATATCCACTAACATGGTAGGTTATACATCTAGTGGGCCTCTCATAAGATACACTATACTTTATCCTTCTACTAGTACATCATTTTCTACCCAAGGTAATCATGATACTAGTGCTTCTTATTCTCAACCATTCACTAGTCCATATTTTAATACACAATAAAATTTTGCCACCAGTGCCTCACATTCTCATAATTCCTCTCAAGTTCCTATCAACACCAATCGTGGTACCCAAGCCATGAATACCAACTCTAATGCTTCTAACAATGCTAATCAAACTCATTAACTATTGTTACAAACCATCAATAAAATGAATACCTTTCAATCTCATAACACAAATCAAATGATGAGAATGCGAAACCACCTTTTCCATCTTCAATCTCATCCTCAACCAATGGCTTGGGGCACACATAACCATAATGTTCCCCCTCTTCCTCTTTGATATTCTCAAGGCAACCACATTCCTCAACCTCTTTTGGTCAACAAAACCATTAAGCATCTCCAAAACAAAACTCTCACTACTCAAATTTATAACATTGATATAGGAGGTATCACACCTACAATAATGGATCAAATGATCCCACCCTTCATCTTAAAACATTTGGAAATCTTTATAAGGATTAGTTCAAATTGAACACCTTTGCTTCTACCAAAATCTTAGCCAAAAATCTCATAGGTGATGCCTTAGATTGGTAAAACCAACTTAAAACTCATTCCATTACTACTTTGTAGGATTTATTGAATGTTTTAGTTCAAGAATTCCAAACTAATGATCTTTCTGAAAACACTTTGGCCTACTTCATAAATTGTAAACAACTTGAAAATGAAACTGCTTAAGCCTTTGTTAAAAGGTGGAATACTTTATCAAATAAATGTGAACATAACATGGATGATGATAATCTTTTCCATCTCTTTACCAATGCCCTTTTTCATAAACTTTAATATTGGGTCTACACTCTCTCTCCATGTACATTGGAAGAGGCTGTTGATCAAGATAAATAACAAGATTTCCTTATGTGTCAATTCGAGCCACCCTAACATTCTACAGGTCCTCATCTCTTAATTAATAACTAAAATCATAATGTCACCAATGATGGTGTTATATATTCTTATGAAACCATTCATAATGTTCAAGCTGTCATTCCTAACCCTTTATTAGAAATAGCTCCCCCTTCTCAACAATATACCAATCCTCACTTCACCAAACAACATTAATGTTCATAAACCTCTATCCTTAGCTGAATTTATTAAGCATCTACTTAGGACTCTTCCATGAGAACTTGAGCCTACCCATCCTATGAAATCTTGGTATAATCCTAACAAGTTTTGTTGGTTTCATGTTAGTTGGGGTCATTCTCATGAGACTTGTACACAACTTCATAATTTAGCTATGGAATTTCTTCTTGGTCCTCATTTTTATCATGATTCCATCATTTGAAAGCGTCAACAAGATTATGAAATTTAATTTAAGGACTATAAATCACATGATAAATCTCAAGCCTTGAACCAAGCCAATGCTCATTTGGCTATCTATAAAGACCCTTTTCCTAATCACCAACCTATCCAAGACAATCAAGACAAATCCACCCCTTCCACCAATAATGTAGAAAGTCTTATTGAACCCACTTTCAAAGATAATGTGACTAACATGACTAATATGCAAATGGTGGTTGTTTTTCTCAATTCTCAACCCATCTACACTCCTCCATCTATAACATATCATGTTATCCAAGATTCTTCTCCAACTCATTTAAATGAGTTGGGGTAAGATGAACTTATTACTTTTGATGATTAAATTTCCATTTATCCCTTATATAACACTTCCTTTTCTATTTTTACCACTCTTTCATCATCTTCTAACACTAATGATACTCAAATTTATACTAACACTTCTATAAATTCTCAAAATCAACTTGAACCAACTAATTCTTCTTCACAACATGGTTTACAACCTTATTCTAAACCCTCTTTTTATCAACATAAATTCCAATGCACTTTAGTTCCACCTTATGAGGACCTTCTTAATCATTATGCACCTATTTCTAATAATGTCCTTATGCGTTATGATGAGTGGTATCCCATCGTGGAACTCACTAATCTCCCATCCCAAATTTTTTTCCTTAAGCTTATAAGGACTTCTCCATGTCATATAAATCATATTATGAAAATATTATTTGAGATTAATGTCCCTCATCCTCCCCTAGTAGGATGAGAGGTAGCCTTATCTAGATTTGAGGATAGTATATTATAATAATGTGAAGAGATGTCTATCAATGTTGATGAAACTATGGACCCTTATCTTTTCTTAAAATTTCCTATAGTTTATATGATTCTCAATGAGATTCTACTTCATGCAGATGATCCTCTATTATTCATTAGTTTTCAAATAGGTGATATCCAAGTTAAGCATGCATTGATTGATGAGGGTTCTAGTACTTATATTACATCTCTCAATTTTATCAAAACCCTTGGATATTCAAAATGTAATCTCAAGTCTACACATAGCACCTGCCAAGGATATGATATAAGTCAAATGCCTCCTCTAGGTTTTGTATGGATTCCAATTACTATCCCACCTATCACTATTCATGTGAAGGTGATGATCTTTAACTTCCCATTTCTTATAACATCTTACTTGGTAGGCCATAGACTCACCGTATGAGAGATGTTGCTTCTTCCACTTACCAATCCATTAAATTCCATCATAATGGATCCATTTATAAGATTCAGGGTGACACTAACCCTTGGAATTTTGAACAATTCCAAGACTATGGTGTCTTCAAGATACTCTTGAACCTTTGCCCAACATTCCATTCCATGAGTCTCAACATCTTAATTTTCCTATTAATTCAACCTGAGGTTACAATGGACATCCAAACTCATTAGGAACATTCCCCCTAACCTCTTAAATTTTAATGATGATGAGATTGATTAGATCAACCTAAATATTAAAACTTTTGATCTCTCACCTCACCTCATCTTGTAGCTTTCTACTTATTTATAGCCTCATTCTCACAAGAATCCTTATGATGACATTTCCATAGTCTTGACCAAGACTCAACATTATATTTACCACACTTCTTCAGATGACAAGGTCATCCCTAATTATGTCATTGACCTTCACACCTTAGATTATGATGATCGTTATTACTTATATGATCCATTTTTAGGTGGTCTTTTCCTATCTCGTGATGTTGAAATTATCCATTATCGTTCTTCTTTATTTGTCTTTTCCTTTATCTTCTCATTTTCCTTCATTTATAGTTCATAATTTTAGTATTTTTTCCTCTTTATCATATGGTAAAGATGGTGCTAACACTTCTATATTTTGAGGAGCCTCATAGGAGTATGCTCATTGATCATGCTATGACTAGGCCTTACCATTTTTATAGGTACCTTGATCACCATAGTTGGTTTATTCTTGAGCTCAGTGTGACCCTTATTAGACCTTCTATAGATCTTACTCCTCCCTCAATAGAGCACTTATCAAATCCCATTCCCACCCCCATTATAGTTGAGCCCATTCTTGTTCCTACTATAGTTGAACCTATTTCCATTCCTTCTCTCACTAAGCCTATATCTACTTCTCATCCCATTTCTCCTTCTATTGAGCCTAGTTTCATTCCTCCTCCATCTCCACCTTCCCTTGGTGATGGTTTGATTCCCTTACCTAAGATTGCTCCATTGCCCACAAAATGGGACAATGAGTGTTCTTTAGCTTCTTGCATTCTTGTTACACCTCCTTATATGAGTGATTCTCCTAAGACCACTCATATCTGTATTTGTTGCTTCTATGGGATAGATAATCATTCTTATACCCATTGTTGCAAGCTACAACAATATATAGACAATTTATGTCATTCCTCTCCTTCAGATAAATCCATGCCTCCCCCAAAGGTTCTACTTGAATATATACCTAAGTATGGTGAAGTGTATTATCTATGGCACCAATGTGGCACCCATCACACAGTTTATTATCGCATCCTTCAACAACACCTTAAGGATCACCTTATATCTATTACCAAACTTTATTCTATTCCTCCCATAGGTTGTAACTATAAGAAGGCTTCTCCTTCTTATCCCATATCTCTACCTCCAGTGGTTCCACCCCTCCTATGTTCCTTTCATCACCTTCTATGCCTCCACATGTGATTCCTTCACCTATGGACCTTCCCTCACCTATGGATCCTTCTCCACCTATGAGTCCTTAACCCATGGATCTTTCTCCACTAGTGATTCTTGCATCTCTTGAAGAGCTTACTACTATGCATTCTCTCAAGCATTCCTTGCCTAATTTCCCTCCTCAACATGATCCCTTGAGCATTCCTTATTTTTTAATTGAGTAGATTAGAAGATAATTATTTTCTCAATTTTTATTAAAGATTGATGAGACATTAGCAGCAGTTCATATCTAGGTTAATAGAAATTTATCTGATGTCTTGGATAATGTGTGTGGGAAGATTTATCAATATTTATGAGCACATTCATGGTGATTTTACATTTATATTTTGATTTGACATGTGCTCCAATTTTATTTTTATCTATCTATTATATCATTTGACACTATGTCTAATTCATAATTTTCTTATATATAGTGATTTTACCTTTTGTACTATATCTTCCTTAAATTATCATTTATTTACATATGATTGTCTTTATTTATCATTGTTTTCTCTTTTTTTCTTTAGTAATTCTCAAAACTCTCTTATTGTGTCTTCATGATTGTTTTCTCTCTTATCTCTAATTTTCATAGATAATTTTCATTATGACTTGGTTATACAAACCATGTTCTCTTTGGTCCTTGTCTCCTTTTACCATGTGATCAATTAACAAACAATATATTTAAATATACTTTCCTTATACTAATTCACCTTTGGATCTCATTTTTTCCCTTCTTCCTTTTTCACAAACTAAGCATAGACATGATTGATACTTGAGATAACATGCTCATTCATTGTTAATCCTAAGTGTCCTAGTTAGTATTTATCTTTGGTTATTTAGCTTTATTTAGACTTAGCTTGAATATCATTCATGTGTATCACTACATCTCTCATGATTGGTCATTTCAAATATGTATGGAGGAGGAATATTTAAAATCCATAAAAAGTTAAAAGCTAAATCATTTTACAAAAGAAAATGATATAAAAGGTAAAAATATTCTTAAAAGTCAAATCATACTAAAAGACGTGATTCAAAGCACATCTCCTTCTTTTATTTGAAGATTAAACTCTATAGTTGGCCTCATGATAGAGCTAAGGTCTTTTGGGGTATGGTAGGCTAGTAGATTAGAAAAGGAGAATAAAAATATATTTTATTACTACCTACTTTCTCATGCAAGTACCCTATCTTCTTAATAGATTAATGGCTCTATAAGGGGTCTTGAAGAATGGAGATCACATTGTGGGAAGGTAGGTCCATTTTACCTTTTCTTGCACCAAGCTACCTTTATGAGTTGATCTTAGTAGCATGCTTATATGCCTATAAATAATTTTGTCTATAACCAATAGGTTTCCTTTGTACCTTGATGGTCACTAGTCACTTAGTGTCTTCTCATGTCCTTAGTATGCCTCTCGTATCCTAAGGTCTTCTCATAAGATGCCTAGTCTTGATTTTTACACTCAATTTTTCATTCCCTATATCCCTCATATTTTATCTTGATAAATATTATTTTGTCTATTGATAACTCTCCTTGGGATCTCATTTTTGAGTTGATTTGTAAGACTATGGATAGGACCCGATGTTCTTCACAAATTATCACCTTTTTCCTTCCTATTACCCACACCCTTTGTTACCCAATTTTTCCTATTTATTCCACCCAAATGGTGTTCTCTTTGTGAATTTCTTCGTAAGATCATAGATAAGATCCAACATTCCTCACAAAATTTTCCAATAATACAAGTCATAAACAAAATTACATGTGTCAAATATGAGATAATATGTGATTGATTATGAAGTTACACATCATTGGCATGCTTTCCAGCTTGATTTAATGTGTTTTATTCTTACTTCATTTCTCTTTTGCTCTTACCTTCTTATTTTTTGAGTGCATGTAAGAATACAACCATTTCTTAAATTTTTCATACTTCCCAGCTTGAATTAGTGTGATCAAATTAAGACCAATCTTTTACCAATTTTGTTTTTATTTTATACTTCCCAACATAATTTAGTATAATTGATTGACTTAATAAATTTGTTTTAATACCATTTTTGTACTTTTACATACCTTCCATTTTATTACATTGTTTTCATACTTCCCAACATGATTTAGTATGATTTTACTTATTTTAATTTGGTGCAAAAATCTTTCACTTTGGTTTAAAAACAAATTTCCTTTTTATCATCTTGTTTTACCATCCCTTGGTTCTTTATACTTAGTCATTTTATTGTTATTACACATTTCCCAACTTGAAATAGTGTGTAGTACATTTTTTATTTATTATATTTTACCAAGTCCTTTTTGCCTATTTCTTTTTAACTATACATGTGTTCTACATAATGTTAGAAAATAAACCACATCTCATATATTTCATATAACACATACAACAATAGCTAAATACATGTGATAGAAATAAATATATGCAAAGCATATACCACTACAACCATAATAATGACAACATACACAATCAACATCAATACACACACACGCACGCACGCACACACACACACACACACACACACACACACACACACACACACACACACACACACACACACACACACACACACACACACACACACATCATGAGTTTTGATACAAAAATTATAACCATATATAATGCTCTAACTATATGGCTGACTTTCATCTTGTCTATCTCATGGCCCAGTCATGTTGCCTATCGAGGCTTCTATTTGACTCCTCTGAATGGTATACTATAAAGAGTCCATCTAAGATCTCATTCCATCTACCTATCCCTCTATATGTGCCACCCATGCCAACTAGGTTAAGGTCACCATGTGTGTCATTCTTTATTGCTCTTGTACCTATGTCATATGGGTTAGGGTCACTATATGTACCTCCATCATATGCATCATTATAACCAAATACACAACTCTCTCCTTTGTCAGGACCTACTATACCTAGATCTCACCTACACCCATCTTTATTAGTGGCTACATCCTCTCTGTGCTTGTATCTACTTTGCTACCTTTCTAGCTAATTTGAACTAGCTTACATGAGCTAGGGTAGATGTTATACTAGGGTCCTCTAATGGATTAGGGTCATATGACTGCAAAGTCTCATACATGACATCATGGAGTACTCCCCTCAAAAGGGACCTCAATATTTCCTCCTTATCCTCATATATGCCTTCAAAATCACACCCAGATAGATATTAGATCATTGTTATATCTCATAATATCTATCTACCTCTAGTCTCTATTTAAAAATAAAAACTTAAAAAATAATTTAATCATCTTTATTATCTATTTGTGTCTTAGCAACTATGGTCTCACTATTTGTGTGACTACCAAGCAAAGTCTCCTCATCTATGTGGCCTCCTAGTACCTCTTATATAGGTTGCCTCCTTAGGTCAAATCTAGTGTCATGGTTTGCATCCACCTTAGCTTGCACTTGAGTGGCCTCTCTATCATCTATCTCTCCTTTGGCTCATCTACTATGTCATTAGGGATGGTGATAGTCTCCACTCTCTCTTGTTATTCTGGCCTCCATCAATGCCATGTCCTTAATGGTCTTAGCTCATCTAATTGTGGAACTAGTGGTGGTATCTATGGTGCTACTACTTCCATGCCCATCTCCTCCTATTTTTTCCCTATCATGCTCACCCAATCCATGGTCACTCAAAACATGGTTTGAGTGTTAGCATGATCACTTGTGGCCCTAGTCCCCTTCTCCCTTATGACTCTCTCACATACTGATCCCACTATTTAAGAATTTATATCATTACTACTAGATAAGGTAAGCCCATATGCCATGGTACCTATTCCACTAGATATGGATCTCTCTCTACCAAGTATAGTGTCTGACCACCTCTATCCTCACTATAGCTAATGCAACTATGTCTTAGCTTAGCCATGCAGTTGTTATGTGCCCATATGGCTTCTATATTATGTCTATGCATCTCACTATTTGTATCACTAACACATGGGGTATGACTCATGATACCTAGTCTTTGATCTATCTCTACACTTGAGGTGACCTATCACTGACTGCATGGGGCAACCCAACTAGTTGATACATGGGAAACCTCTCATATATCCAAGCCATCAATAATATGATTAGTCTTATCAAACTTTTCCCTCTGACCAGCACCTCATATAGATCATGTATGAGATGGACCTAGATGACATATTTGAGATCATATAGTATTCCCTCCTCTAAGATCATCCTTCTCAAGGATACCATGAATAGTGGTACCTTACCATCTAATTTATGACATATCACTCATTGTGTCACAAGTCATATCATAACCTTTTGGATATTAAAAATCTATGATGTATATACCTAGACCATATTAACTATCTTACCCACCAATATTGTCTCTAAGCTTGTAGCCCACATGTCTAAGGCTTTCCTCTCCTTCATGTTATTTGGTATACCTATAGTCATTGGTTCTCTTGCTATCGGTAGCCCTAGGATGATATGCACATCCTCTAGAGTGATAGCTACCTCTACCACATCCCCATATACCTCTTATTTGAAGGTGTTAGTCAATCGTTCCCATCATCCAAGGAACATGACTAATAAATCCATGCTCAGGGGAATCTTGCACATATTAGCTATCCTTCTTAGGTCTACAAATACTAATCTAGCTCTATCTCCTATAGTCAGATGCTCCAATAGATCTGGTATCCAAAACATGTCCACCAATCTCTAGAATTTAGGTCATCCCTACAACCAAAAAATAATAAAAGATGTATTAAATCCTCTATGTCATGTATAAACATAATAAATTCTTTTTACAATTTTAATTAAAAACCAAGCCTAAATTGTTTTAATTTATTCATTTTTACTTATTTTAAACCTACTTAATCCTTATTTCCCTTACTTGGTAATTTTAGTCCATTCTAACCTTATTTTGACCTTTTACACACATTTCCATACCATTTTGGCTCTTTGGTCAACCTAATTTGACCAAGATTTCCCTATTTTTGACTTGATTGACTTAAAAATCTAAGTCAACCCTCTTATTTCCCCTCATTATTACTATGTTGTCTTTCTAGACTTTTTGGATTAGTTGGCAAAATTGTACTAGGTTGGTAGTCTACAAAACATACAGGGTCAACACATACCTATTCGGTCAACAGTGTGGATTTGGCTCATTTTTAGCCTACTAGGTTAACCCAATTGTTTTTCACTACTAACCCCTTATATTTTCCTCAAAAAGTGTCTTTTGAAAATTTTCTCCCTAATTTCTTCAAACCCATTTCCCATCTTAGTTTTTTATACCTATAAAATCTAATTTAGCTTCATTTTGACATCTAGAAATGCTAAAAATTGATTTTTTCTAAAAATACACTTAATTCATTAAATTTATCCAAAATTGGCTTAAGATTCATAGTTGCATACCTATAGTACACCTACTACCATTCTTGGAGCTCCTCTTTGTCTAGCCTATCATCTCCTCACCATCTTAGCTCATTTGGTCTTTAGAGCTCTTTTTCTCTCTTTCCCCAATTTGAAAACACTTTTCAAAAATTCAAATTCTTCAATTATTTTTCAAGAAGATTCTTTATTTTGTCTATATATTTGTTTCTACTCATCCATTTTTCAAACCATAAAATATGTTGGATTCTTGATGATGTAGAAAATCTTTTCCACTATCATATGCCTATTTTACAAAAATTTCAATTTTTGGCTATTTTCCCACTAACTTCTACAAGTTTGCCTAGTGTTATTTAAAATGGATGCCTTCACTTTTTTCTTACAATCTACTTCCTTTATCTACAGTACTAAGGTAAGTAAAGGTATGTGTTTTTCAATATCATCCTTTCCTTTATCTTATTTGTTGTTGACCGCACTTTACCTAGCACCAACATTGTGTGTTATCATGTTTTATCCTGAAGCACCATCCCATGTTAGACTTATGTGACATGTGATGAGCTTAAAGTGGGCAATATGTATACATATAATATTTTAAAAATTGTATCGATTATTGACACTTTATATCTTATAATAACCCATCGATCTCAATCTCTCTGAGTGTATGCCTTAAGAGGTGCACCAAGAAAGGGGTGGGTATACCATTGGTGATTTACAATATTATTATCCCATTTACCACTTTTCATATACATACTTATCTCCTAGAACCATTTAACCTAATATTATTCTTCTCTATTTTATCCATTCCAAAAATTTGTCATGCTTTATCCTCATTATTCTTACCTTGACCCCCTTTCACCAGTTGAATGTACTAAGTCGACTGGGTTGACCCTGTACATTTTTTAGCCTTTAAATATTGTACAGGGTCCACTGGGTCAACCCTATATTGTTTAGGGTATTTTTCACTTTGAGTTTCATCAACCTTTCAGCTGACCTAGCTTAAGACCTAGTGATTTATCTCCCAAAAACATATAGAGTTGACTAGGTCAACCCTATATAACTGACATATTCAGAAGGATTTAGGACAAGATCTACCTATATATACAAGTTCATTTCCAACCATTTGATAAGAGAGAAGTGAATAAAAACAAGTGTGAATAAACATCTACTTATTGACCATTTTACTTGAGGAATAAAGCTTAAGTTTCCATACTTTATTTAGAGATATGAATGTTATCTTGTGGAGAAGTATTTTGGATGCATAGATAGGTTATGTAGCCTAGAGCTGATTTATATTAGTTATCCTTACATACCACAACAATCTCTTGAAAAGCACCTTGGCCAAGGGATAGATTAAGGCTCAGTGGGTTCATCTTCAAGGTAAGTATTCCTAACTTTATTTCTCCTTTTGTAAGATTAGATAGATAATGCAATTTTGCTTCTCTCCTATGCATTAGGATTTCATATACATTGACAGGAGTATATGTCTTCTATGAATGTTTAGTTTCATTTTTTTATTTCTAACCCCTACTTTGTGCTAGAATCTTTGGTGTGCACTAGGTTAGATTTACTTTTTTGTTATTAGATATAGAGTGAAATAACAAAACCTATGACTCTTTTAGGGTTATTTCATGATTACGTTAGACTATAAGCTTTGGAACCCTTCCTATCATGGTGTATTATGAAAAGTGATCCCCTAATTGGGTCTAGTAGATCCTCATATTGGTCATTCTCTTCTTTAACAAATGTATTCCCAATCGAAAGTGTAGATATGATTTATATTCTTTGAGCCAAGATTGATTTATAGACATGATGCATTTTTTATTTCATATAATATCTTCATGTTCTACTCCTAAAATCCCACATGCTACAAAAAAATAATAATATGTTCATCTAGATGTTGTTTGATGTTTCCTAAATTTTTTGGAAAATTCTTTTGTGAACCTTTCAAAATATCATATAACTATCCCAAGGCTAAATGACCAATTATGTTATCCCAAGGCTGAGACATGTAAGGAAATACTACATGTAGTGGGATAAAAACACTTGGTAGAATAAGAGCTTGACTAATGATTATGTTATACCAAAATGGAACTAGGAACAACAAAGAGGGTTAAAAGGATCCCTCTAACAACCAAGTACAACAAAGATTTTTTAGAGTCTCCCCCAAACTTTAACAAACACAAGTGGATTAAATTTTATCATGACCTTGGAGAAACATGAGGGTTTTAAGGATCCCACACCCTAATAAAGCACAATAAGAAATAATCAGAGGGTTTGGAGGTTCCCACAACCTTGTGAATCAAGAGGGTTTTAAGGTTCCTACAACTGGGGGTTTTAAAGGGTCTCACAACCTGTAGCACACAAAGATGTTACGAAATAATTAAACTCAAAATGCTAACACCCTTTATCATGTCTTCCTTGAAGACACTATAGAACAAAAGTCCATCTAAAGGAGGTATTCTACCACCTAGGTCATTTGCACAGCCTTCACACAGTTGAGTCACAACAAGTGGACTTTTCCTCCCACTAAGATCCTCAAAGTGCGTTCCTCTATCATCCACTCTAATAAAACAAAATTTGGATGGGATTCCTATATCTACCCCAGACTAAAAAACCTTAAACTGAGTATGGAACTTTATAGATACTATCTTTGACATAGTTTTCTCCCATTCTCTACATTCCCTAAGTACGTCAGGAGTGTAAGCCTATCTAAATAGAACCATAACCCCCAAAGAGGCCTCATCCATGTCAGATATAATTAGATTAAATCTTGTGTGGAAGATAAAGAATCCTAAAGCTTGTAGTAGGTAAGATTAAACTCCTCTATCATTTGATTTGATATAATAAAGAATGACTTTAGTAAAGCAGAGCCCTCTTAAGCCCCAAAGTTGACTTCCATCAAAAAACACCTCAAAATTAGACCATGTTCTTATAGTGATTATGTGAAACAAATGTATTTATCCATTATTCAAGTAACCAATCATAACTATAACAAGGACTCCTCTAATATCAATACCATTTGAATAACTAAGGGGATGATTTACTCTAATACCCATCTTATCTCGATAATATTATAGGGGGTGAGATCCTGCATCATACATCCCATAAAAGGTTTACAAAAAAGTGGCCATGTTGTGGATGGAAGAGATACAAGGGGAAGACCAATGGCCTCCCCTAATTTTTTTTCTCCCCTACCCACCCAAAACACCAAAAAAAATCCAATAGTGAGCAATGTCACCCATGCCCATACACCATAAAAGTTATAGATCTATGTAGAAAGGCAAATCCTTTCCATCCTCATCAAATTGGGGAAAGTGTGAAGCTTTAGCAACACTAACCATTCTCCAATCTATAAACTCAGCTTCATATGGATCGTATACTCCCAAGTCTATAGTTAGCATCTATATAAATGAGGCCATGCCATTTATAAGCTCACTTAGCCTCCATTCATGTCTATCCAAACATTTCCTACACTGCATGTGTGGGATATCTACTAATCTTAGGACACAACTTATGTATCTACCATTTTATTGTGTCAATGTCAGTATCCTATTTCCTCTTCATAGACCCATCACTAGTCTCCTTTGTCCCTGGTCTTCATCATCCTCATCATCTCCACCTCCTTCCTCCTCACCTGTGGCTTCCTACCCACTCCCTATTTCAAATTTTCCTATTGTTTTCATTGTTGTCAAGGTAGTAATTTTAACCAAAAAGTATGAAAATGATAAAGCAATGAAAGTTATGAGAGAGATGTAAAGGAAAGGAAAATGTTTTTAAATGTGTAAAGGATAAAAAATCCAACAAGCTCAACTCATAAACCTATTGGAAATGTCAAGGAAGTAGAATATAATCTCTAATAGGAAATCTCTATCATTCAATGGATAGGAGAGACATAAATATGTTTATATAATTTCACAACATATACGAAAGAAACTATATAACTGATAACAAAAAATAATACTAACTCTATATTTTCTTACCAAAAAGTAAATAATTACTTTCTAAATCCCTTGAGACTTCACCAAAATGAAAATAACAAATGTAGTTTTAAAAATAAATATTACAATGAAATTTTGTAGTTTTGACTAGTTTATAACAAATGCGATAACATTCTAAAAAAAGAATCAAACACATACAAATAGTAAATACATACATAATCTATAAAGAAATATTGAACACAAATTTTGGAAAATCTATTTGTATTGATATTTTTTAGATTGTAGGTACAATTTCTTCTTTCAAAAGTTCTCTCAGAATTTTTAACCATCAAACCTCTATAAATGAGCCCTTAATCGATATTTATAGGTTGAAATGACTTGTTACAAGGTGTAACCACATTTTTTTCCTTTATAGGGGATTATAAAAGCACTTTATCTAATTTTCACAACTTGAAACTTGCAAGAGTACAATGAAAAACTTGCACAACTTGAAATTTTTTATTGGTAAATTTGCATGATTCAAAATTGTAAAAAGGACCTAGTATAATTGCATGATTTTATAATGTATGAATTAACTAAATAAGTACAATTATAATTATGAGGATAAGAACAAAATTTGATGAAGAATTAGTCTTTATCATCCTAACTGATGATGATACAAGGGCCAAGAGGAAGGCTCTAAGAGGTGACAATAGCATGCCTACAAGCTCATCCAATCCTCGTCCAATGTAGCAAAGCATGGCTACAAGCATGGTAGCTCCAAAAGCTCCTACACCCCCTTCAATTCAAAATATTAGAATGTATATTCAAGGTGTCTCTATTCATCAAGTTACAAGAAATCCTTTGCCTCTAAGGACTCAAGAGAAGGTGAGAAATACTAACCTAAACATAGTGGATTCTTTAAAAAGTGCTAAAGTATCTATCTCCTTGTGGGAGGTCCTCCATATGCCTGGACAAAAAGATTTTTTACAAAATCAATTATCCACTATTCCAACTAGCCTTTCATCTTCAAGTCAAATTCATAGTCATGATTTCCTTTCAAATGTCCCTAATACCATGTTTGAACCATATACTAAAGATGAGAAGCCTCCACCATTCTATCTTACTCTCATAGTTGGTGACAAGTTGGTACACAATTGAATAGTTGATAGTGAAAACTCTACTTCAATCATGTCCAAGATTGTAGCTAATAAGTTGAGCATAAAATATGAGCCTCATATAAAATTATTACTTCAAATAGATGGTACACCTACCAAGATAATAGGGATGATAAAAAAAATTGAAGGTCTTCTTGCATGATTGTCCTAGTTTTCCTATCCTTCAAGACATAGTTGTTCTTAACCTCCCAACCCACTTTGTAACTACCTTTAAGAGATTTTATAGCCAAGATAGGTGGATATGTCTCAACTAAATAGTTCTTATTGATCTTTAGGACAAGGTATGGAACCAAAATGACCATTAATACTTAGCCTCTTGTAAGGTTTCACATTGAGCCTTACATTGAAACAAGTTCTAACTTCAATTGTCTTGTCCATGAGAAGGAGGAGCCTAATGTGGATGATGGATCTTTTAAACTTGAGAGCATTTATAATTTTTTCTTGGATGAGTATGGTATAGATACATATGATCATGATCCTTATACATATTTTGAACAAACTAAACTTGGGACTTATATTTTGCATGAAGAGCCATTTGAAGGAGCTGAGGTAAGTATCAAATATTCTCATGCTGCTGAAGGTAACTACAAGATTCATGAGTATGATGATGATAGTTTGATTAATATGATTAAGCACCATAATTTGAAGAATGATTTATTTATCCCTGATGTTGATGAATATGTTATTGAGGATGACACTCATGAGGTAGATGAGAATGACTTATGGCAAAGGTTTGATGTCATATGTCAAGAGTTTGATCATCTTGGTAATGCTACTTCCCCTCTCAATAAGTCTACATATGATTTGGTTAAAGTATCTAATAAAAATGATGTTGAGCATCTCAATGAGCATGAAGAGAATTTTCATGTTGTGAATGAAGAGGAACTATGAAGAAGATTCAATGTCATGTGCAAAGAATTTGAAAAGATTGGTAAGTATCCTTTTTCTCCAAGAAATTACATATCTAATGTTGAGATTACTAATGAGGCTAATGATCATGTTGTCAAGTGTCCTTTAAAACATGAATGTGAATGTCTTTATGCTAATCAAGGGCTTGCAATTATGAAATATCTTGATGTAATTTTTTCCTAAGAAGTTGTAGATATGTAGAATGAGGTCAAGGTAGAAGTTGTTGTACCTCACGGATAGTCAAGAGCCTCATCTAAGGTTGAATAATTTGCATAGGTATTAGATCATGCAGAAGAGGAACTTGATGCTTTCAAACATCAAGCACATTCTGTCCTAAAAAAGTACAAGGTTGAGAGGACTGTCATACACTCCAATCTACATTTTTTTAGAGAGCATCCAATGGATATGATAGAGATCACAGTGGTTACAGCCCCAATCAAGGTTCTTAAAGAGAAATAAAAAAGCATTAATGAAGGATCCAAAAAGTTTACTTGTAGACAAGAGATGACATAGAGTTGGTAGGATTATTGACCACACACATGTAAGTGATTGGTGATGAGTATGTTCCTCATGCTAATTTGCCTTCATGGAGTGAAAAAGATGCAAGGGGGACTATATTTGACCCCGGTTGAGGTATGATCATATGTTTCACCTCAAGAGTGAGGTTTTTAAATAGTATAATAGGTGTGTTGTGTTCCATTGTGTGTAAAACCTATGTATAGTTGACTCCATGTCCCAATAGATATGATTAATTAAATGGTCATGGCATAGCAAGCATACCACCCTTGGGAAATCGCCAAGAATGTTAACCATTTTAATCACAAGTCAAAATGGGTTAACCCTCTATAGTCAAAAACCTATATAGAGGTCTAATATAATGTCATAGGGTGTTTCATATTTAACTAGATGTGATTTTATGTGATTTTAGCCTTGATCATGGTCTAATTAGTCCTTATGTCATTTTGAGTCACTTAGGGGTCATAAATGAGCATTAAATGCAAGTAGTATGATTTTCCGATCAATAAAAGTGTTGTAAACTCTTCATTAAATTTAAAAATGTTAGTACCTATCAGAAATGTCAAATTGTAACTAAAAACTTGCAATTTATAACTGAAAATCAAGAAAGTAAGTGGAAAAGGGGGAGTTTCAAAGGTGTACAGCCTATTGGAGAGAATGGCACATGGGAAAATATTTTGGAATGGATATTAAACTTATTTAGACTCATTTCCATGATTGAAATGATTTAGAAGTGTTAAAAATATTCCATCACTCCACTATGCACATGAAATTGGTCAACATGTTTTTTGTCGGTATAGCCATTAGGAATAATTTCATGTCAAATGAATTTGTGGGGTGATATTAAACTTGGTAATATTAAATTTCATGCTTGTATTATATATAATGGTGGCTTAAAATTTTAAACCAACTCTAACAAGTTGACTATGTTTTTTTGCCTATGGTTTCCCACACCCTACAAGTTTTGATCTTGTTTGAACCAATTCGTATAGATAAATTGGTATTTTCATGTTTGAAAATGATTTCATGGGCCAAAAAGTTTAAGGTTGTAAGTTGATGTTTTAGGTGAAGTTACAATCAAATTCACTACTTACAGAAGGTTTGGTTATCTATAATGGATTCATGTAGATTTTATATGATGTTATGCATTTTTCTCATGTCACATCAATTACCTCATTCATTCTTGGTCTTACAAGTTCATGCTTTAGTTTAAATACACAGTCATAACAAGCTCAGAGTTAACTTTCTGCTTGTTCCCAACTATAGTCATGGTGGTGGGGTCCTAAAAACGTCCATATAAGTTTATTATGTGTTAAAATAGTTTATATATCTTATTATAATCATGACAAATCAAATTAAGCCCATCTAAGTGACATACAAGGGACTGTGATAGTCAATTCTTCATAATACATAGTCATAGATTGTTCGTATGCACCTACAAGTGCTTAAAAGGGAGATTGATCATGTGTGTTTGAAGAATTAAATCTGGTATGTCTCCCCATGAGGTGGATAATATCATTTGAGTACTTCATAGGGATCTAGAGTTAGTAAGAGCAACATATCATATTCACATCCTACATCGTACCATCTCTACTTATTTGTTATTATATATACACATGCAAACTCTCATAGATACTTGAGGTGATTGTGTAGAGATGTTTTAACATGTTTTTAGGTCTCCATAAATTTTGATAAAGTTATAAATATCTTGAAAACTATTTATAAGGTCATATCATGTGCATATTGATCAAATCTTCCACTCACTGCTTGTGTTCAACTCAATGCATGCCTGCAAGTACCTCATATATGTCAATCACCTTGAAGGAGAGTAAATGAATTGAATAAGGTCCTAAATGATTAAAATATTATATTATAAGGTTTATGGAGGGTCTAAACCCAATTAAAGTCTCATATTCTTGCACACTACCTACAGTCCTACTCAATGCCTATATACATGTAAATGCACACCTACAGGTGGCTTACATAGGAGTGTAAAAATCTGATATAGAGGTGTATGAATTGTCTTGAGATCCCCATGAGGTTTTTAAATGTCAATGATATCTTGACAATCATGAATGAGTTGATATATTGGCAAGTGAGAGTAAGGAGTCATGATTAAAGTTGAGGATATGAACTCAGGGACAAAATCCCTAAAAACATAAAATAGAGGCCTAAGCCATTTTGATGATGCCCCGTGACCATGTTTCAAATAAATTTAATGCATACAAAATATTATATCTTATATCCCCCACATAGGATAATAGCTTTGCAAAAGTAAGTAGTCATATGATTGGTCGAAAGTAGATTTTGAAGGTCTTTAATATGTACTTTTATTTACTAAGTTCAGACAGTGATATCTATAGGTTTGGAACTTCAAATGCCCCCCACACCCAAGGTTTTATTATTTAATTATGCCTCCATGTTTGAATTTTCATATTGTGTTGAAGATCATATCAATGAGTCTAAGGTCATAAGGAATTTTTGGATTGCAGGTTTTAGACCCTATTAACACCTGCATGTCCTTTACCTAATTTATTGATCTACAGTTGACTAGGAGTCCTAAAAGTCCATAGTATGAACTTAAGAATGGAAAATTACAAGCATAAAAAATTTCAAGTTAAAAAATTCCTCCAAGGACCTTCAAATAAGTCTAAGGGTATGTGGCACATTTTTTAAAGGTAATGACCATCTACAAGATCCCTATACAATCAACTATAGCTAACTGTGGTATGAAAGTGAGCTAAGGAGCTGGGTTTTTAAGGTTGGAAAAGATTTAAAATGAAGATAATAGGATAAATGGATGTCAAATTATCAATAAAACTCTTAAGGATGTCTTTAAACACTGGCTCAGGGCCTAAATCTTGTAAATCCACCTACAGGTACTTCTTCCAAACACACATACATAGTCAACTGTCCAATCAAGTTGAAAGGCAAGGCATGTGTGAGGATTTTAGCAAGGTTTGTGAATTAAAAAAGTTTTTAAAACCTTAATAATTATTTTATACATCTTAATAGACCCCATATCATTCAAATAGGGGAAATAAAGTTTCCAATGATACAACACATAGTCCACTTTTAGGACCATACAGACATTGAGCTTGCCTAAAGGTCCATCTTAGGTTTTGAAGGATTCAAGGGGTATAATGACATGATAAAGGGATAAAAATATAATGAATCATATATACCACTTGAAATAATCCCTCATGTATTTAATTTTGATGAAGTAACATTCAGATAGAGGGTATTCCCCTGGCATGCAAACTTGCAAATTTTGGAGAACGGAGATAAGAAGGTGAGTTAGGGGTTGGTTCAACCTTTCAAAAAGATGTGTAAATTTGTGTCACATATAAACCAACATGAATAACCACGCACATGGGTTATAAATACCATGGGGTGATCCAAATAGACAAAGATGCAGGTAGACCTTTTAGGTCCCAACTAGGAGTAAAGCCCTAAGAGGGGTATGATTTCATTTTTATCCTTAGGTGAGCACTCCAATGAATTGGAGAGTGTTTTCAAGGATTTATAAGGTATGTTCAAGTTTCTATCTTGTAAATAAAACACAAGAAAGCCATTTTTTGGCTTAAAATCACATTAGGCTCTTGTAAAAAGCAATTTGAAATGCTCACATCTTCTTGGATACTTTGCATGGGAGCTCAAGGAGCTTTGAAAAGTTGGAGAGAGTCTTAATCAAGAAATTTGTGGAGTTTGTTCTTAATTTCAACATCATAACTCTATGAACAAAGGCTAAGGGTGGAAGAAGCCTAAAACCCTCCAAAACCCTAATTCATGACCCGATGGAGAAAATGAAGCAATAGAGCTATCCAAATGACATATAATGGGAATAAAAGTGATTGGATGTTATAGATAACTCTCTAGGGTTCCTTCCCATCCTACTAAATTATTCCCTACTTGTACAGAAGGGGGTAAATGAGGTTTTATTTAATATTTTGGGTATTTTTTAGGTACAACGAGGTTTTAAGAGATGAAACAAACTTTGGGAGAGATCTCGAGACTTAATCTAACTCACTATGATAATTTCATGCCTCATAAAAACTCTTAAATGTTTTTGTAAGCAACTTCATCTTAGCCAATCAAAACTAGCAAAGTGACCAAGATAGTGAGAAGGGTGATAACTTCAATTGGGAGTCTATTCAAGGCATACCTGAATAATATAAGGCCATGGTAGGTCTTGGCATGTGTCATTCACTCTTATTTATATATTTTCATGGAAAATTGAAGCCAAATTTGAGGTTAAAAGTGAGGGGTGAGTGAAAGAATAATTTCTTGGACTATAAGAAGTGATGGCTCATCTCCCAAAGAATCCTGATGATTAGGGAAGAAACCAATGCATTTTCAAGCATGTATACAACCCCTCCCTCTTATTGAAATCATGATATCTATCCCTAATCAATTTTAGGATGTTCCAAAAGGGCCAAATGATGGAAGCAATTTTCTGAGCAAATGATGAGGAGTCCTACGTCACATTTTAAGAGTTTTATGAATTTGAGGACCATTTTTTCTATTAGAAATTTCATGGTATATCTCACACTCATTATCCTACATGAATAATGATTTTTATTATCATGACACATGTCCTAATGACTCTTGGACTTCATTTTTTTCATCTCTTTCTCCGATTTTATAAGTAGTAGCCATTTTGGCTCTTGTAAGTTAATACCACACCATGTATGGTGAAGCCCTATTAGAATGACATTGTATTTTGCCTTTAAACATTATTTTAATTCTAGTTTTGAGTTTAAGAACAATTTTATAAGTGTGTAAAGTGATGTATGGTGATGTAAAATGATAATCTGCTATCCTTTTTTCCCTTATCCTCTGATGTTTATGCAAGATTTCATATTCTAAAAAGTCATATAGAGTGTAATAAAGTGTTTTAGGAACCTTAATCAAGTGTGTAATTTTTATTAGAGTGTGAATTCTACCCTCTAGTTTATTTAGTTTAGTTTGTTTCTTACATCCCATCTCTATATTGAAACACTCATGTTGGAATCCTTTAGGACTATGAAACTAGTTTGTTTTCCTTGTTTCATTATGATAGGAGTATAATATTCATGTGGAAACCATCTTGGTGTATAACCAACTTAGAGTAGGGTCATTTCATGTAAACTTATAACTCTTTTCCCATAAGAAAGCACTAGTGTAGGTGATAAGCATTTCAAGATACATTCAAGGAGCTAGCCCTTAAATCTAGAGGTATACTTCTACCTATAGTTATACCCACATACCTATAATTATATCCATGTTTCCCAAATCTAGAAAAGGCTTGAACACCCTCTTCTAGGGTGCAAAATTTGGTGACAACAGTTATATGATTGGCCATTTTTTGTAAGATTTATTCGGTATAAGATTGACTTGTATTCTGTATTTTACCTTTTGAAGGCTCCTTTTTTATTTTTCCATCCATTATTATATCATTCTCAATGTCAACAACTATATTTTGAGTTACATCCAAATCACTACTCTAGATCTTCTTAATTGATATCTTGCTTCTAGTAATTAAGAATTAATAAAGAAGTGTTATTGATTTTTATTTTTAGGTTTGGCAGTTATTGGTATTTTATGTAGTAGTTTGTTAAACTTAGCTATGGAATATCTCATAGGTTCATGAACTTATTTCTTCATCTGTGTGATTTGATCCAGTAATGCATGTGCATCTTCTATTGGTTTGAATCTACTTTCAAATTTGGTTTTCATATCACTCTAATTTGTTATCAATTTTTGAGGAAGATGATAAAACTAATATGCAACTCCATTTTTTAGAGTTTCAACAAACAATCTCACTATGATATCTTCATGTTCTAATCCTGGAATCCCACATGCTACAGAAAAAGAAGCAATATGTTCATCTAGATGTTGTTTGATGTTGTCTAAATTTTTTGTAAAATTATTTTATGAACCTTTTAGAAGATCATATAATTGTCTCAGGGCTAAATGACCAATTATGTTATCCCAAGTTTGATCCATGAAAGGAAATATTGCATTCAGTGAGACAAAAACACCTGGTAGAACAAGAGCTTGACTAACTATTGTCCTTCCTTGTAATTACTTACTTTTCTTAAGATTTATAGGAATACTAACTACCTTATTGAGTATACATTTTTTTTTGGATTTAGTTTAAAATAAGAATCTTCTTATAGTTGGTAGAAAATATCAATTTCACCTTTTGATTTACTAGCTCTAGTAAATTATTTTTTGCTAGTTTTTACTATTGACAAGGAGTTGGTGCAAAATGAAGAATTCTCTAGGCTCATCTTCTTTTTTGAATTGTACATGCATATAGTGGTTCATCTCTTTATGTTAAAACATTAATGCCTTATTCATATTCTAAAATTTCAATATCCCTATGAAAATGTGCTAAATTAATTCTATTATCCCATGGGAATGCTCTCAAAACTTATGAAATGTCTTCTTATGTTTAACTTAACCAATAAAAATAGTGTACGTACTGCTTGAATGGTCATTAGATGAAATTATTATTGGTGATAATGTTGGGTGAATATTTTGTCAATCAACGGTCTGATTGAGCAAAATAGGTCTTATCATCCACATCAAAGGAGATTGTTCAGCCTAGTGTGCAAGTTTACTACATCAGAGGTGGACAAATCTCTCCTGTCATCAAGGGGAGGTTCCCTATGAATATGCAGGAGCTATAAACTATATATATAAATAAGCAAAAAATAACACTCAGGGGTAGGATAAGCCATCCATCTCTATTTTTTCAGAGATGATGTTAACAAATAGAGGAGAAAATCCTACTGAAAACACTGAAGGCACTTCTCTTCTTTTAGAAGTTTTCTTGTAGGAAATAGCAAGAGTTCTTTCAAGTAGTAAAATTAACTGGTAACAAAAGGGCATAGTAACTAGCATGATGAAATAGAACACAAAGTTTCTACCTAAATTGCCCAAAGAGTAAAACACAAAGGATAATGAGGGCACAAAGTCGTCCCAGAATCCTCAACATAGAAAAGAACTAAGAACACACACTAAAAACAACTATAACAACACAAAGTCTAAAAGTAGCTGACTTCAAGACCTCTTCCTTTTCACTTCCACTAGTCCCACCTATTAAATTAAATGAATAAGAATACATCTAGAAGATAGTCATAAGAATAATCTCCTAAAATGGCACAAGATATGACAGCACAAAGTATACAAACAACTTACTTTCTCATTCAGATAAAATAAAATGAAATATAATCTCAGCTCACAGTCTCAGTATTCTCCTTTCAATTGGACAGATTTTTGATTCTATAAAAAAAATGAAAAAGTCTCCTTTCATAATGAGATAAATTACAATATGTAGTGCTCCAAGAAAGACTTGGGCACTTGTTTTCATGAAAAAGGCCCATGCTGAATTGAATGCCTTCAATGCACCTTCAGTTCTGTCTAGAGGGACCATGCTGGGAATAGTGCATTGCCTTAACTATGGCATGTCCCTTCATCTAATATGTCTCTTCCTTGGTATAGACTATCTGGTCCTTTTCCTGATGTCTGCAGAGCTGTCCAATTTGTATTTACTTCATGTAATAAAAATAGGCTGCATCCTTGATTTGGTGCACTCAAAATTCTACTTGATCCACTGTTTGACCTACTAGAAATAACTCTTTTGAAGATATTTTTGGTCCTTTGGTCTCATTCCTCTCTCCCCTGTAGCAATTTGAGTCTTCAGGCTCTCTTTTCAGCCAGTCGCTTGGTTCTTCCTTTGGCTCCTTCTTTGGCCGTGGCGAGTTCCACTGTTATGAAACTTATTAAAAACTTACAAAAAATGGAATCCATGACACTTCTTACCTGAGCAGCTTCAAAAGGGGAACGCAGATGCAAACACTTGTCACATTCTGCTGAGTTATAACGAGACATGTGACATGTTTCCCTTAACTTATAGAAGCTTTAGAAACTTTTTGAGTCCTACAGAAGATGATATGTGGCATCTTCCACTCTACTTTAGAAATAATATAGAAATGTTCAAGACTGATTCAAATTCACACAGACGATGCCACTTGTCATGCTCCACTTGACCTTAGCAACTCACTCAGGGCCCACCACAGTCCTTACGACACAAAAGGGATAAACCACAGATGTTGACACTTGTCAACTTCCACTGAGTTATAATAGAACACGTGGCATGTTCTATAGCTTTGAAACTTATTAGAAACTATGTTTTGACAGATGACACTTGGCAGTTTCTGCTTCAACTCTATAAGGGACACGTGGTGACTTTTTCTGCACTTTGAGGTTTGATCTTTCTTAGAGGGTTCTTACTTCTTCAACGGGATTTATCTCTTGATATTTTTCCATCGGGATTTTCCTTTAGACAAAAATTCTAAAGGAATTCCTTCAGACAAAATGTCTGAAGGAAAGCTTCACTTCTTTTCCTTAGCCATTTCAATCATTTCAATTTCTTCAGGCTTTCTTCCTGAGTGAATTCCTTCAAATTCCATGCTCTATTTGAATTTCCATAGATATTACCTTACTTTAAATTTGACATCTATGGGGCCATCAATGGTCTCTAGCCACTTAAACCATGCTGAACCTTGAACCTATGAACCCGCTAAAAGTACATTTGTTCATTAGTTCATCGATTCATTTTGTCTCTTTTGTTCCATTGCTTCTTGGTTCAATCACTTTCCAAGTCCTTGGTTGAACCACCTATTTGCTACTTCTTTCTTTGACTGAGGCTACCTTTGAACTTTTTAACCTATGAACCATTAAACTTTGAACTCTTTCGGTTCAAGGTTCAATCGGTTCATTGATTCTTCCTCTGCCCGTTGCTTCCTTGTTATTTCTAAACTCTTTAATCTTCATCGTATTGGTTGAACCTTTGAACCTATGAACTCGTTGAACCTTTTGGTTCAATGGTTCAATGGTTCAATCAGTTCATTCTTCATTACTTGGCTAAGTATTTTTGATCTTTTGAACCAAGTGCGTTGAACCCATTGAACCATTGAACCAAAGTGGTTCAAGGTTTAACAATTTAATGGTTCAAGCCTTTGTTTTTTGTTAAGTGTTTAAAGCCATGGAACTTTGAAGTGGTTGACCTTTGAACTTTGATGAATGTACTCAATTCTTGCTGACAACATTTAACCTTGAACCCATTGAACGCTTGAACCATTTTGGTTCAAGGTTCAATGGTTCAATGGTTCAATGGTGCTTGGAAGCTTGCTGATTGAATTATTTTGGTTGAACCAAGGTATTGAAACAATCCTGGAAATGACTAAGTGTTGGAAACTTGTTATTCTAATTGAACTCGCCTATAAAAGCCTTTGAACCTGTTGGGTCTGCTAATTTCAAGCATGTTGAGTCCATAGATTTTTTAAAAAGATTTGAAAAATGAAGAACTTGAATGCTCAAAATAATTTTTGAAATGGGAGAGATGATTTTGGTCTATTGAACCAAAATAGTTCATAGGTTGTCCCAAAAATGTCACTCATTTTTGGGGACAATAGCTGGCTCGAATTGGGGAACTTCCTTCAGTTAAAAACTTGAAACATTTGAGGGGAGTAGAAACCAGAATCTCCAGTGCCTTAAAGTATGCCATTGGGCTATGGAGTCATGCTACCCACAAAGAAAGGCTCCAAAAATGAAAATGAACAACACAAAGTAGAAACAAAGAATACATATATACATATGTACAAGTGTACTTATCTGACACTTCAAAAATTAAAGTGCTTCAAATGTTGCCCATTATGAGGCAGAGAAAAGAGCGTGACATCTTGATATTTCAACAAGAAGCTATTCTCACCATTGAGTTGATGGATAATAAATGGGCCTCTCCAAAGAGAATCAAACTTCCCATGCATCCCATTTGGTTCTCTTCTCTTATCCCATAGCAAGACTTGATCTCCAACCTGAAAATCATGATTAGTTGCCTTCTGGTCAAAGAGCTTCTTCACCAAACTTTGGTGGGCAGCAATTCAGTCCACCACCATAGTTCTCTACTCATCCAGCTCAGTTAGGCACATGATCCTCTTATCAAGGGGGCTTTCATATGTCTGATCCTCAATTGCCTTAGCCAATTTCAATGCTGTCAATTCCAAGGTGATGGGTATCTCAGCAATGATACCATAAAGAAGTTGAAAATGAGACATACCAATTGCTCTCTTTGGTGTAATTCTATTTGCCCATAGAGCATCAACCAATGATTTATGCCATGTTCTTTGGTTATCATCCACCAGCTTCTTGATGATAGTCACTAGGTTCTTATTGTTTGATTCAGCTTGTCCATTCCCTTGTGGAAAGTAATCAGAAGAGTGGGAGAGTGTAATCTCATAGTAGAAATAGAATTGAGTAATCTCTTGGGAAGTGAAACAAGCTACATTATCCGTGACAATCTTGGTTAGAACCCTAAACCTAGAAATTATATTCTCCTTGAGAAAATTGCATACTACTTCTGAAGTAGCATGCTTGATTGGAATTGCTTCCACCCACTTGGTGAAGTAATATATTGCTATAAGGACATAATCATGTCCATCACTTAAATATGGGTTTATAGCTTCAATAAAATCAATTCCCCATTGTTGGAATGGCTCCTCTATGACCATTGGCTTGAGAGGCAGGGCAGCTAACTTGGGTCTCCCAACAAACTGCTGGCATAGTTCACATTTTCTTACCCACTTATATGCATCTTGAAAGAGAGTTGGCCAGTAATACCTGGCTTGCAAAATTTTATGGGTAGTTATAGGAGTAGATAAATGTCCTCCATAGGCCAAATTGTGGAAGGACTTCGAAAGTTGGCTTTGCTGCTTTTTGTCCATGCAATGAAGGAACACTCCATCAAAGCTCCTCTTGTACAGGTCGTTGTCCCAGAGGACAAAATTTACAGCTTTCAACTTGATAGTTCTCCTTTATTTATAAGATAGGTGAGCAGGACACTCACCATAATTAAGGAAATGAGCAATACCTAAATACCACTTATTCATGGTGGAGACAAAGAGGACAGTTGGCACATCTTCGACCTCTGCTTCTTCATGCCTTGCTTCTTCTGGTCTATTGTCAGTAATCAATTGGCATAGGCCCTTTCCCCATACGAGCTTTGTTGGCTTGATGACAAGATCAAACTCCTGGATCTTTGCAATCCAATTGCCTCTTTTGGTTCCAAACTCCTGCTGAGTTAATATGGATTTAACCGTGGTATTAAGAACCAGAGCAGTAACTCATGAATTGAGGATGTAGAAATGGAAATGCTTCACTACCTTGACCATTGCATAAGCATGCTTTTTCATGCTTGAATAATTTAGCTCATGAGCTTTGAGAAGACAGCTCATGAAGGAAATGGGAGATTCCACACCTTCTTCATTCTGCTAAACTAGGATGGCTGAAAGTGTGTTCAGAAGCATAACTATACATGAGGAAATCCTTCATATAATCTAGACAAACTAGAAATGGGGCATGGGCAATGGTAGTCTTGATATCCTCATATGCTGACTTGCCTTCTTCAGTCCAGTTGAAGGTGGCCTTATTCTTCATCATGTTTACAATGTGCCTAGTCTTCTCAGCAAACTCAGGGATGAACCTCCCTAAGAAATTTACCTTTCCAAAGAAAGAGTGAATAGAAGTCTTACTTGTGGGCAAGGTAAGCTCTTAGATAGACTTGACTCTATCTGAGTCAATATTTATGCCTCTTTTGGACACAATGTTTCTGAGAAGTTTCCCCTTTGTTACTCCAAAAACTGACTTCTTGGGGTTTAAGGAAATGCCATTCTAGCGGCAGCGCTCTAGCACTTGTTGCAAGTGGCGTAAATGATTTGGGAAAAACTTAGAAAAGACGGTCAAGTCATCAAGATAAACTATGATGAACTTACCCATTTCATATTTGAAGGTAAGGTCCATTGCTCTTTGAAAGGTGGTGCCAACATTTATCAAGCCAAAAGTCATCCTTCTATATGCAAACATGCCCCAAGGTGTGGTGAAAGCAGTCTTATGCTGGTCTGCCTCACCAACTTTGACTTGATTATATCTTGAGAAGTTATCTAGCATTGATAACATCTCTGAACTAGTCACTATCTGAAGCACTTGATCCATGATTGGTAAAGGATAGTTATCCTTTAAGGATGACTAATTTAAGTTTTTGAATTCCACACAGAGGCAAATTTTGCCATTCTTCTTCCTTACAGGCACTATATTTGCAATCCATCTGGAATGATGGATTGGGAAGATTATCCCAACATTTAGCATTTTTTGTATCTCAGACAAAATGGTACATGATATTTTTAGATTATACTGCCTAGACTTTTCCCTGTAGGATGCTGAATCAGCCTTGAGAGGAATGTCATGTCAAATTTCATTAGGCCTGAGTGACTTAAGGTCATCATAGGAGTTTGTTAAGACATCCGTGTACTAACAGAGTAGAGCAGTGAACTTGAATTTCTCCTCAGGAGTGCAACATTTCCCAATGTTCACCATCTTGGGATCATCCTTGGTACCTAGATTTACTTGATCAAACTCCTGGGAAGAGCTTAAATTCATTTGCTTCTATTTGATGAATTTGACATGTTTGTCAAATAGTTTCTCAAGGGAAACCAGGCCTTTGGGAATCTTATTCCCTTTAAGTTTCAGGAACTCCTCACCTACATCTGTATTTGATTCAAGAGCTGGTTCACACTTTTGAGGTTCACTGCCTTCAAAATGTAGTCATTCGAAGCTGTCTTTTTTATCCAAGAAGGCAATGATTTGGTTGTCATTATTAAACACTTGCCAATGACTGGCATTATCAGGTATACTTGGTCTAAAGACCAGCTCAATAGTGTACTTGTCTCCTTTGAAATCTAGATTGGGGACCAAGAGAATAGCTGAGACAGCCAGTGCATTAGTCCGAACATTGAATTCTCTAAGAATGGCCGAGATGCTGAAAGCATCAAAGTTTTCAAGTTGATCCTATACTAGATTGCAGTAGTGGTGCAATATTTCATTCTTGATTTGATACAGGTTTCTTACATGACAAACCACTAGTTCAACATCTCCTTTAACATGAAGGAGCTTGATACCTTTGTCTCAAGTAGCCTTCAATCCAAGCAACAGAAATTCATACTTAACTGTATTATTAGTGTTGCTAAACTACAACTTGTAGGATGAAGGAAAAATATCTCCTTGAAGAGGTATCAGTACAACTCTGGCTCCTAAACTAGTGGAGGAGCAGCTGCCATCAAATTCCAAAATCCATACCTCATCAAACACTAATTTTTCTTTGAGATCTTCTTCATTCAAAGGTGGAGCTCCTTCCTCATCAGTATTATACTCCACCAATTCTCTTGTTGTTCTAGCTGAATGCATTTTTAGGTTGTCACCTGCAGGAGCTTCATCAAATGTCTCATGAACTTCATCCTTGGATAAAAAGTAGTTACCCATGCCTGAAGACTCAAACATAATTTGAGCTTTAGGTGCTGAAGTCTGGGTAACCACGTATTTTGCTTCTTTCTCAGGGAGCAGCATATTCATAACACATTTGACTAGAATCCTCACCTCTGATAAATCCATGCTCAATTCACCACCAACATCCCTATAGAGAAATTCCACCCAAGAAGGATGCCATATGATGTTGGGATGTCGGCTACCAAGACAATCATCTTAATTCTTTTGTCTGGAAAGGCTGCGAATGCAAATTGGGTGTCTTTGATTTGCCCCAACAGTGGTACTTGTTTGTTCTCCATGGATAAACATCTACAAAACATCTTGGTTAGTGTGAAGCCAAGGGATTCAACCACTTTAGTAGGCATAACATTGTTTAAAGCTCCAGAATCAATAATGTAGTTATTCAGTTGATGACCATTTATCAGCAATGAGACATAGAAAGGTTCAGTCCTACCAGGTGTAGCAGGAGGGGTAATGACAATATTTTTCCTGGTGGGTGCAATCTTAGGGGGATCATGTGTCACTTTGGGAATTGTTTGTCCTACAGGGATGGCCTGGTTTTTAACACACTGAACTAATTTATCTAATTGCTCAGGATGGGACTGTAGAAATTCAAATTCATACATTTGAATTTTGGTTTTCTTTATATGGTCAATTATGTCAAATGCCTAGATTGAGCCAAGAGCAGAGGATGGGAATTCATCCTTTTGATTTGTGGAAGGGGGAACACTAGACTGTGAATTTGAAGTAAAAGGCATAGGGGCATTTGAGGTACTTACCTTTATTACAATCACTGGGTCCTTTGGCTAGAAAGGAAGAGTGGATCCTTGCTTACCAATTGAAACTGTTGGTTGAGGTCACTCTTTTGCTTTCTCCTTATTAGCTAGTTGAGCTAATTGATTCTTAGATCAGGTGAATACAACATATGATCCCTCAACTGAATTACCTTCACTTCTAGGTTCATCCTGATAATTTAGAGAAACCAATGTTGGAGTCACCAGCTAATTCTTCTTCTTCTTTAGTGAAGATATTAGCGTCATCTTTAGGATTCAACTTAGGCTGGAATGAGAAATCTGATTCAGCTTCAAGATATCTAACCGCTGATTTGGTTGGAGGTGCTTCAAGGGTGAGGTTTCTCTATGGAGCAGGAAGGTGATTTAGCTATCCTTGATTCCTGGTAGCATTGCCTTGGTACGCCTAATTCTAAAATGTCCTCCTTGGCATATCTTTGTATGCAGGAGTGGATGACATCCCTTATGCCATTTGCTTTTTGAGAGCTAGTACTTCATTTACTAGATTTTGTACCATTAGGTTAGTGGTGACTGTAGGTGAGTATTCATAAGATGAAGAAGATTTACCTTAATTAGGGTCTCTCCTTATCTTTCTTGCCAAGATAAGGTCATCTTCTACCTCTAGCCAAGTCCTAAGTAGTAGTAAGGTCTATGTGTCTAGCTTATCTCAGTATAAAACTCACTTCAGGCAGCTGTGAGTTGATGAAGAAACACTTGAGATTCTGAGGTGTCAACTGGGTGACCATGGGAATCTTGTGCCTCAGCTTGTCGAACCTAGAAATGAAGTTCCTCATAGGTTCATGGGGCTTCTTCTTCATCTGTGTGAGTTGGGCTAGCAAGGCATGTGCATCTTTTATAGGCTTGAACCTGGCTTAAAATTTATATTTAAGAGTATCCTAATCAGTCACTGACTAAGCTTACAGATGGTAAAACTAGTCTACAACAGTGCCTTGTAGTGTCTCTATGAATAGCCTAACTACTATGTCTTCATACTCCACACCTATTACACCACAAGCTATGCTGAAGGAAAAAATATGTTCATCAGGGTGAACTTTCCCATCACCAAAAAAATTGGGGAAATTCTTCCTTAAATTGCTTGGAAGCTCATGTAGAGGTGGGGTCAAATTTAGTGGACCAAAAGAGTTACCCCAGGGGCCTTGAGCCATGATTTGATTATGTAAAAGTGGGATCACAAATCTGGGTGGAGTATGGATAGGCAAAGCTCTGCTAGCAACAAAAATAGAAGCTCTGCCTTGTGTTGGTGACCTAGTAGGGGTAGGAGGAAGACTCCTAGTTCGTTGAAAGTGAGGTTGTGGAGAAAACAACTAAAAATTACTCTATTGCACCAACTCAAAAGCATGGTCAACAACACCTTGAGATTTCTAGCTTCTTGTATAGAGTGGAGTTGCTAGATTGCAGAAAAAATGGAAAAGAGCAGATTTTGCTTTAGCTTAAAGCTTGAGACTTCAGACTACGCACTCTTCCCCAGTCGAGTCACCAAAAAGACTGTTGAGTGAATATTTTGTCAGTTAGTTATTTGATTGAGCAAAATAAGTCTTATCATCCACAACAAAAGAGATTGATCAACCCAGTGTGTAGGTTTACTACATCAGAGGTGGAAAAATCTCTCCTCTCATCAAGGGGAGGTTCCCTATGAATATGCAGGAGCTATAAACTATATATATAAATAAGTAGAAAATAACACATAGGGGTAGGATAAGCCATCCATCTCTCATTTTTTAGAGATGATGTATAAAAATAGAGGAGAAAATCCTACTAAAAACACTGAAGGGACTTTTCTTCTTTCAGAAGTGTTCTTGCAAGAAATAGCAGGAGTTCTTTCAGGTAGTAAAAGTAATTGGTAACAAAAGGGCACAGTAACTAACAAGATGAAACAGAACACACAGTTTCTACCTCAACTGCCCAAAGAGTAAAACACAAAGGATAATGAGGGCATAAAGTCATCCCAGAATCCTCAACATAGAAAAGAACTAAAAACACACACTAAAAACAACTATAACAACACAAAGTCTAAAAGTAGCTGACTTCAGGACCTCTTCCTTTTCACATCCACTAGTCTTGCCTATTAAATTAAATAAATAAGAATTCATCTAGAAGATAGTCATAAGAACAATCTCCTAAAATGGCACAAGATATGATAGCACAAAGTCTACAAACAACTTGCTTTCTCATTCAGATAAAATAAAATGAAATACAATTTGAACTCAAAGTCTCAGTATTCTCCTTTCAATCGGGCAGAGTTTTGCTTCTGTAAAAAAATGAAAAAGTCTCCTTTCATAATGAGAGAAATTACAATATATAGCACTCCAAGAAAGACTTGGGTGCTTGTTTTCATGAAAAAAGCCCATGCTGAATTAAATGCCTTCAATGCACCTTCAGTTCCATCTGGAGGGACCATGCTAGGAACAATGCATTGCCTTAACTATGGTGTGTCCCTTCATCTAATATGTCTCTTCCTTGGTATGGACTTTTTGGTCCTTTTCCTAATGTCTGCGTAGCTATCCAATTTGTCTTTACTTCATGGTAGAAAAATAGGATGCATCCTTGATTTGGTGCACTCATAAGTCTACTTGATCTACTATTTCACCTACTGGAAATAACTCTTTTGAAGATATTTTTGGTCCATTGGTCTCATTCCTCTCTCTTATATAGAAATTTGAGTCTTTGGGCTCTCTTTTCAGCCAGTCGCTTGGTTCTTCCTTTGGCTCCTTCTTTGGCCATGGTGAGTTCTGCTGTTATGAAACTTATTAAAAACTTATGGAAAATGGAATCCATGACACTTCTTGCCCGAGCAGCTTCAAAAGGGGAAAGTGGATGTAGACACTTGTGATATTCTGATGAGTTATAATGGGATACGTGGCACATTCCACTTAACTTATAGAAGCTTTAGAAACTTTTTGAGAGTCTTGCAGAAGATGACATGTGGTGACTTTCGCTCTACTTTAGAAATAATATAGAAACATTCAAGACTCATTCGGATTCACATGGACTATGCCACTTGTCACACTCTGCTTGACCTTAGCAACTCACTCGGGTCCCACCATAGTCCTTACAACATAAAAGGGAGAGATCGCAGATGTTGACACTTGTCAGCTTTTTCTGAGTTATAACAGAACATGTGGCATGTTCTGTAGCTTTGAAACTTATTAGAAGCTATCTTGATAGATGAAAATTGGTAGTTTCTACTTCAACTCTATAAGGGACACGTGGCATTTTCTGCTACACTTTGAGGTTTGATCTTTCCCAGAGGGTTCTTGCTTCTTCGGCAGGCTTTGGCTTTCAGGATTTTTCTGTTGGGATTTTCCTTCAGACAAAAATTTTGAAGGAATTCCTTCTAACAAAATGTTTGAAGGAAAGCTTCTCTTCTTTTCCTTATCCATTTCAATCATTTCAATTTCTTTAGGCTTTCTTTCCAAGTGAATTCCTTCAAATTCTATGCTTTATTTGAATTTCCACAGATATTCCCTTACTTTAAATTTGATGTCTACGAGGCCGTCAATGGTCGCTAGCCGCTTGAACCATGTTGAACCTTGAACTTGTGAACCTGTTGAAAGTACATTGGTTCATCGGTTCATTCTATCTCTTTTGTTCCATCACTTCCTAGTTTAATTGCTTTCTTGGTCCTTAGTTGAACCATCTATTGAACCACCTGTTTGTTGCTTCTTTCTTTGATTGAGGCTGCCTTTGAACTTTTGAACCTATGAACCATTGAACTTTGAAATCTTTTAGTTTAAGGTTCAATCAGTTTATTGATTCTTCCTCTGCCTGTTGCTTCCTTGTTATTTCTAAGCTCTTTGATCTTCATCATATTGGTTGAACTTTTGAACCTATGAACTCATTGAACCTTTTGGTTTAACAGTTCAATGGTTCAATTAGTTCATTCTTTGTTACTTGGCTAAGTCTTTTTGATCCTTTGAACCAAGCACGTTGAACCCATTAAACCGTTGAATCAAAGTGGTTCAAGGTTCAACGGTTCAAGCCTTTGTTTTTTGTTAAGTGTTCAAAGCCATGGAACTTTGAAGTGATTGAACTTTGAACTTTGATGAATGCACTCAACTCTTGCCAATGACGTTTAACCTTGAACCCATTAAACCCTTGAACCTTTTTGGTTCAAGGTTCAATGGTTCAATGGTGCTTGGAAGCTTGCTGATTGAATTCTTTTGGTTGAACCAAGGTATTTTGATGCAGGAGCATCACTTTTTTTTTTTAAAAAAAAAATTAAATTGCTTTGTTTTCCCTCCTTTTTACTTTTGCATTTTGAAAATTTATTTTATTCTTAATATTGTTTTAAGCCTGTAGTTTAGTTAGAATCTCCTTATCTTGGGAGTTTGTTTTAATGCATTTTGGGCAGATTGTTGCGCCCAGCCCAGCCATGTTAAGTTTAAAAGCTTTTTGGTATGTATTCGGTGTTTTCAGGTGTGAAAAAAATAAATAAATAAATAAATAAAGAAGAGGATTTTTGTGAGAAACAGGGGGAAGGCGATGCAGAAGAGAACAGGGGCGTCTTAATTTCTCACAATTCATCTATGTTATACTAAAATTTGAAGCTAAGTATGATTCCTTTGTTCCTTTCCATTATTAAAATATTAATGCTTAAGCATTTCAGTTTGGCTGGACCGTAGTTCTTTTTGTTTTTTCTCTGTATTGATGTCACCAGCGTTTAGAGTTCTCTCTGTATTAAATGAAACAAAGACTGGCCATATTAAATCTGTTTGGGCGCTTAAATGAAGGCTGGCCATATTAAATCTGTTTTGGGCGCTTAAATGTAAAGCCTGTATTCATATAAATTGTGTTGAGCGCTAAACCTCCTTACTGGATCATGTAACCTTGTTGGGATGCATTCAACGCCTTACAAATAAAAGTGACGTGGCATACCATATAAGTTCTGCTTTGGTAAGCGTTGCATTCAGTATATGAGTATATAAGTATGCAGCCGGTTTCACACTAGTATGATAAATATCCTTGTGTTGTTTGTGTAATAGTGCGCCTGGAAAAAGAAAGAAGATAAAATTTGATCCTATCATAATATTCTGACTGTTAATCATTTTACAAATGATGCTGGGCGTCCAAATATAAGGAATGATTGTTATTTGTTTTCTTTGTGAATTCAATGGAATTTCAGCATCTGTCTGTAATATCAGATGAAGGCCTTTAAAATATTATCTAATTTATCTAAGTTGTGGACTCCGTCAGAATATATGCTTTTCTGTTCATGTTTTAAGGATTAATAAAGTGTGAAGTGCTGAGAGGTCATCATATTTAAATAATCCTGGAAATGACTAAGTGTTGGAAACTTGTTCTTCTGATTGAACTCGCTTGCAAAAGCCTTTGAACCTGTTGGGTCTGCTAATTTCAAGCATGTTGAGTCTATAGATTTTTGGAAAAGCTTTGAAAAATGAAGAACTCGAATGCTCAGAACAATTTTTGAAAAGGGGAGAGATGATTTTGGTCTATTGAACCAAAATAGTTCATAGGTTGTCCCAAAAATGTCACTCATTTTTGGGGACAACAGATAATATTTGAGCAGTTATCATAGCTACTCTTTATGCTTGTCTTATTACTTTTTTCCTTAAAATGATTCCAACATTTCTTTAGGCAATAGCAGCGTGATATTATTTCATGTTTATTATCATAATGATAAAATTAAATTGAGTGAAACTTGTCTTGTTATTTCAAGATAGTTGTCAAAAATTTGAGGAAATGTCTTCTTCAATAGCTTCTATCCAATTCAAATCAAGTTGATGATCAAGATTTTGGATAGTTAAGATGGTCATGAATGAAACCTATTGATTTTGAGTTGTAAGTCAAGATATATGGGATTCTCTATATGCATGAATTCTTTATACTCTTTTTACACAATCTAACTCTTGATTCAAAATTGTAAAAATAATTTGAAACCAAGTTAATTAAACTTCTCTGGAATCCCAAGGAAGCTATCTAATGTGGGAAATAATATCTAGTTATGTAGATTGATCCAAATCTATTTTAGGTTGGTATAATGGTCCTTGTGTTGATGGTAAAGTCATATGGACCAATATCTCAAAATATGGGTTGCATAATTATTACAAAAATGTACCCCATTTTGGGCACCAAAAACTATTAGCATGAAAATTTGTCAAGTGGACAAATAGATGTTTCTTGTCAACATTCAGGGGACAAAGTCCCTCTCCTATTAGCAGGTGGAACTACCTTTATTTAAATCCAAAATATGCATTATAATAAAATGGTTTCATTAGGGTAGTAATTTTTTAATCTGATGAGGTAAATGCTTTTAAAATTGGAGCTATGAACCAGACAAGTGAAGGTTTTGATAACTAGAGCCACATCTAGGTAGAGGGTTTTACACAGTGGACCCATAACCAAAATGAAACCAAATACAAAAAATAGGGTTAAAAGGATCCCTCTAACAACCAAGTATAATGAATAAGGTTTGGAGGCTCTCCCAAACTTCAATAAAACATAAAAAGTGGATTAAAGTTTCTCAAAACCTTGATGAAACATGAGGGTTTTAAGGATCCCATAACCTAACAATGCACAACAAGAAATAATCAAAGGGTTTGGATGTTCCCAAAACCTTTTGAATCAAGAGGGTTTTAATGTTCCCATAACTAGGGGATTTAAAGAACCTACAAAACACAAAGATGTTATAAAATAATGAAATTTGAAAGGTTGACACCCTTTATCATGTCTTCCCCGAGGACATTGTAGAACATAAGTCATCTGGAGAAGGAGGTCTTTCACCACCTGAGTCATCCACACAACCTCTACATAGCTAAGTCACATCAAGTGGACTTTTCCTCCCACTAATATCTATAAAATGGGTTCCTCTATCATCCACTGTAATAAAATAAAATTTGGTTGGGATTCTTATGTCTACCCCAAACCAAAAAACCTTAAACTGAGTATGGACCTCTGAAGATAAGATCCTCAACATAGTTTTTTCCCCATCTTTCTTATTCCCTGAGTACATTAGGATTGCAAGCCTATCTAAATGGAACCATAACCCCTAAGGAGTCCTCATCCATGTTAGATCTAATTTCATTGAACCTTGAGAGGAAGAAAAGGAATCTTGAAACTTGTGGTAGGCAAGAGTGAACTCCTCTATCATTTGATCTAATATAACGAAGAGTGACTTGAACAAAGTAGATCCCTCCTAAGCCCCAAAGCTGACTTCCCTCAAAAAGTACCTCAAAATTGGACCATGTACTTATATTGATTATGTGAAACAAATGTATTTCTCCATTAGTCAAGTAACCAATTAGAACTATGGCAAGGATGCCATTAAAATAACCAAGGGTATGAGTTCCTCTAATACCCATCTTATCCTAATAAGAGTGTAAGGAATGAGATCCCCCATCATACATCTCATAGAAGGTCTTAAAAATGTGGACATGTTTTGGATGGAAGAGATAAGAGGGGAAGGCTAATGGCCTCCCCTACTTTGTTTTCTCCCTTGCCCACCCAAGACACCAAACAAAATATAATAGTGGATAATGTCACCCATGCCCTTCCACCAAAAAAGTTGTAGATCTGTGTAGAAAGGGAGATCTATTGCATACTCAGCAAACTGGGGAAGTGTGAAGCTTTAGCAGCACTAGCCATTCTCCAGTCTAAAAAATCAACTTCATATGGACCATACACTCCCCAATACATATTTGGAATTTGTATAACCAAATTCATGCCATTTCTAGGCTCACCTGGCCTCCATTCGTGTCTATCCAACCATTTCTTGAGCTATATGTGTGGGAGATCTACTAATATTAGGATGTAACCTACATATCTACCCTTCTCCTATGCCATTACTAGTCTCCCATTTATTCTTTGTAAACCTATCACCATTATCCTTTTCCCCTAGTCTTCATCATCCTCATCTTCTCCACCTCCTTCCTCCTCACTTGCAACTTCCTGCCCACTCCTTATTTTAAATTTTCCTATCATTGTTGTTACCATCGAGGTAGTAATTTTAACTAGAAAGTATGAAAAGGATAAATCAATGAAAGTTATGAAAGATATATGTGAAGGAAATAAAATTGTTTTTAAATGTGAAAAGGATAAAAAATCTAACAAACTAAACTTAGAAACCTATTGGAAATGTTAAGGATGTAGAATATAATCTCTAATAGGAAACCTCTATCATTCAATGGATAGGAGAGACATAAATACAATTATATAAATGCACAACCTACACCAAATAAACTATATAATTGATAACAAATAATAATCACTATATATTTTCTTACCAAAAAGTAAATAATTACTTTCTAAATCCCCCGAGACTTCACCAAAATGAAAATAACAAATGTAGTTTTGAAAAGAAATATTACAATTAAATTTCATAGTTTTGACTAGTTTATAACAAATGTGATAACATTATGAAAGCAAAGAATTGAACACATATAGATAGTAAATACATACATAATATACAAATAAATATTGAACATAAAGTTTTAAAAATCTCTTTGTATTGATATTTTTTAGATTTTAGGTATAATTTCTTCTTTCAAAAGTTTTAACCATCAAACCTCTACAAATGAGCCCTTAATCCATATTTATATGTTGAAATGGCTAGTTACAAGGTGTAACCACATTTTTTTCCTTTTTAGGGGCTTGTAAATCACTTTAGCTAATTTTAAAAACTTGAAACTTGTAAGAGTACAATGACAAACTTTCACAACTTGAAATTTTTTGTTGGTAAATTTGCATGATTCAAAATTACAAAAAGGACCTAGTACAATTGCATGATTTTACAATGTATGAATTAACTAAATAAGTACAATTATAATTATGAGGACAAGATCAAAATTTTATGAAGAATCAATCTTTATCATCCTCACTAATGATGATTTCAACTTCTTTCTCAGGTCATGGCTTCCTCTTCTAGTATTCTTCAAATCTTTATATGATTTCTAGCATTTTATCCTCATCAGGCCCATCTAAGTATGTATAAGCTATTTCTGCATCACAATATATATATATATATATATATATATATATATATATATATATATATATCTACCATATTTTGATCTATTAATTATAATTTCTTTAGCATTCAATCAAGTTTTTCAAAATTTCTCTGATACTTGATTAATGGTTGAATTGAATCATAATTAAATGTAAAACTTGGAGTTATAATCATTTCAGAATCCTTCTTGAACTGATCAATATGACTTCTTCAAATATAAATTTCCCTTTATCATATACTATATATTTTTTATTTCTAATATATCTAACACAATTACTTTTTCTAGGGTGAATTATGAATAACCACAAATTCTTACCTCTTTTTCATCATCACAATCCATCTAGCAGTATTCAAAGTGATGTACATGTTGATGTGAATAACCAAGATTATCTTACATCATGCCCTTAACATCAATTTAAGGTCAAATTTCAAATTATTGGAGAGTAACCTGAGTCATTTCCTCATTGATCAATTTTGCTTTGGCTCAATAAGCACAAGTATATAAACCAATAGAAATATGAAATTTTATCCCAGGCTTATGTTTATAAGACAACAACTTTTATGTTTCAGTCAATTGTCTTATCAGTTCCATCAAATCCCATTTGTTATCTACATATCTCGAAATCATAAATGGGTAAATTTCATGGCCACAAATTATCAAGTAGGTGAAATTTGGGAATTGTGTGAAACATGTCCCCTACTTGGAAATCTTTATAGAGGCCTGAATTGATAGGCTCAAATTATATGGTTTTAGTTCGGACATCTAAATTGTTTATTATAAAATTGCATCATTTACCCTATGTAAATATTGTGCACTTTATTTCAAGGAGATATAGGATATAAATCATATATATTCATAGTATACATATCACCTATTGTGTTTAAACTATTAGAGAATCTCATTTTGGTGAGAACATAAACAAGGTAAGAAGTCATATAGAATTTGGAAGTTGTATTGAATTCTACAAGCCATTTATTAATTGAGTCACTGATTAATTGTCCCCATTTGATACATTGTTTGTTTTGGAGAATGATCCATATATACCTATACATCCATATTTGAAAATTCCTAGTAGATGGGCTTCTCACTACTCTATGTAGAGGAGTAATCATGTCATTGATTTCATTCATGAATATAAATCTAGAGAGATTATTGGGCAGCCTTGTTGTTGTATGATAAGGATTTATTAGCCATTGCTTATTAGCCCACTTTGAACAAGAGCTTGTATTAGAGTCCTAGAATTATTAATAAGATGTTGGAGTTAAGTTAACAAATGCTTCCCTATCAGGCATTAAATTCAATGATCGATGTGTCTTGGACCTAGGTAGAAGACAAGTTATCCATTAATATTATTAACTTCTCTCTTCTCATCATCATAGTGTTGGGCCATTATCAACACTAATTCTAGACACTAAATTGAAGTTGGGAATGTTGTTATCTATGTTAATCCACTATCATGAATGCTTTGTCCATAATTTATTTTATGAATAATATTTATTATGTTCCTTAAATCCTCCATAGCAATATGTTCAAGGTCAGTGGTAGTTATTTCCTCAACATTTGAGCCAAAGTGTGATGGTGTAACTACTCCTTGAAATTAATACCTCATATTTGTGTCCTCTTCCAATTGTAATTTCTTCTTGGTATGGGTATTTTTAAGCATCTTTATCTTAGGAGTTTATTTAATCAAAGTGTCAAATTTTGGTATATGATGAGCTTACTTGTCTATTAGATCAATAAAAACACCTAACTTACCTTGCAAGAAGAAAGGCCTCAGAACATGTTATGGCAAGGACCAAAAATTAGGGAATGTAAATGCTGATATCGAAACTCGATAGATTGTGTTATAGAGTGTCAAGTTCTAAACTTAAGATAGGATGATAAATAGGTGTCAGGTCCCAATATGTGAAAATACATTTATTGGGTCCTAAAAATTATTCTAGTATGACTCAAGTTCTAATGGATTGTTAGGCAAATAGTTAAAACCTGATAATGTACACATAAGAGTCTCAAAACCCAATGGATGTACATGTAGCCTTCAGAGTCTGAGAGTGTGTCTAACAAAGTATCAAGATATGATAATGGTTTAGGCAACCACTAGGATTTGATGGATGTTTGTAAATGATATGAATCACAACCAGACATTCTACTCTTGAAACCTTCAAATATCATAAATATATTTGAGGATGTTTTAGCAAGTGAACAAGTTTATAAAGAAAAACTTGAGAAAAGTGAAGTGAACCCTAATTATATTCTTTATGAGTCTTGTAAATGATTCAAATTTATGAAAATACATGTAAACACATAAACCAAGAAGACACAAAACCTACAAAAGGAGCAATGGAAGCTAAAGGATGATGGGGAATTATAAGTAAATAAGCAAAGATGATATAAATGAGTAGGGTTTGGAATAATATATTATAGGGCATAATGTTTTCACATGTGCAAGGAGAATGAAAAATGATTTAGGGGTGTGTGAGAAGATATTAGAATCTAATAGGCATTTGAATAAGTGTCAAGTTTTTAAGAATATTTTTGCATCGATTAGGATCTGACAAGTGAAAATACAATGATCGAGCTTCAATCAATTATTTAATAGTTGATCAAGTTATGATAAGTGTTTAAACACTTTTTAGTATCTGATATACATTCAAACATGTCTCATAATTTGACATGTGTTTGAGGGGTCTTGAGAACCCGATAATGTTTAACAAGTGGTAAAAGCTTGACAAGTCTTAATCAACTTAGGAAAAACATACTTTCCTCAATTTGATTTCTTTGTTTGACCAATAGTTGACGCTAGACTGATTTTGACTAAATTTAACTATTAGTGGTCAAAATATTTGACATTCTCATTATTTTTACTTATATTCAAAAACTAGGATAACAGTTGGCTCCGATAGGGGACCTCAAACTACAAAGGATGAAAGAAGAATTATAGACTATGTTTTTTATACTAGTGTAATTCCATTGGGTTACAAAGTCATTCACATATTATTGTTATAAATTATTGAGATTCACAATGTCACTTCATATTTGCATATCCTGATCCAGCCAACTGATAACTAGTTTGCCTGTCTCAGTCATATGAGAAATGAAAATGCATTGTTGGGCCAAATCCTTTACTATGAAATTTGTAGATCCTGATCTAGCCAGCTAACATCCATTTTTCCTATCACAATTATATGATAAATTAACATGCATTAATGGGCCATATCCTTATTAAAGAATATTTTGAATTTAACTATTTATTCACTAGAAGAGGTTCATGAAAATTTGTTAATTCTATAAATTGAAGAAGCTTTGGATATTGAAATTATCATAAGACTAAATATATGTAGCTTGTTTGGACTCAAATATGTGTTAGAATAAATATAATAGAAGAGAATACCAATATGTGAAAATAAGGGGAAAATAGATGGGTTTTTATATTATTTAAAAATAACACACATGCACAACAAAACTAGGGTAGGAAAAGGAGAGAAGCCAAAAATGTTATGTACATACTTACATGCATGGGACTACATCCTTTCACTTAAAGTAATGCTTCAAGTACTACCCACTATAGGGTAATGGAAAATGTGTGCCATCATGATAGGCCAAGTAGAAGGTTTTGTCTCCATAGAAGTGTCTAATCTTAAAGGGGCCCATCCACAGTGAGTCAAACTTTCCATGATTTATTTTTAATTATCTACACTTATCCCATAGAAGAATAAGATTTCACACTTAAAATTCTCTTTTCTTCACTTTATTAAAAAAATTAATTTCAACTTGAGCCTGACGTTTGGTTATTCTATCAACAACTATGGATCTATCTTATTCAAGCTTATTCAAAGAGAGAATTCTTTTGTCTAAAGGACTTTCAAAATTATGATTCTCAATATCTATATCTAGTTAAAGTGTAGGTAATTCAAGTGCTATTACAATTATTGCATCTATCCTATAAAAAAATTAGATTGGGGGCATACCTATAGCTTTATTTGGTGTTATGTGATCTACTCATAATGTATCATACTTTTTATTCCAATTCCTCTGATTCTCATCAACCAACTTGAGAATAATAGTAACCATGTTCTTATACTTGATTTGACATGATTGTTTCATTGTGGATGATAGTATGAAGAATGAGATAGTGAAATACCATATCCATATCATCATCCAATCATATTTGAAGAATAAAAACTTGAATCTTTATCTGTTAATATCTTTTGTGGAACACCATATCTCACCAAGATATTTTTCTTTGATGAAATTACCAACAACTTTTGAAGTTGTCTATTTGACTAGAATAGCTTCTACCCATTTGGTGAAGTATTTTGTAGTAGTAAAAACATGTGTGTGTCTTGAACTTGAATGGGGATTCACAGTCCTAAAAAAATATAACCCCCATTATTGAAAGGGTTTTTCTATCACCATTGGCTTAAGTGGAAATCTTATAAGTTTTGGTCATTCAATGAACTATTGATAAGCCTCACATTTCCTTACCCACACATAAGAGTCATTAAAAATTATAGGCCAATATTAATGAGCTCTTAAGATATTTTAAGTTATTACTAAAGCTAAAAAGTGTTTGCCATAATCTTGATCATGAAAATATTGTAAGAGTTTCTTTTGTTGTTTAATGTCAACACATCTTAAGAAAAATCCATCAATGCTTTTCTTAAACAAAGTAACATCCCATATTATGTAATTTATGTCCTTTAATTTGAGTGTTATACATTTTTTATCATATAGATGAGATGGAAATTCTCCATATGTTAATAAGAATGTAATATATGTAAACCACTCATTAGAAGAATCAATAAAGACAACAAAGGGAAAAGCTTCTTTATTTTGATTATCAGAATCTCTTTTATTTTATGAGTTGATGCATTCCTTTTCCTTAAAAAAAATTTATGGGCTTGATTTATAGATCATATTATTGTAATTTGGTTATCCAATTTCCTCTCTTAGATCTTGGGTCCTAATGAGTTAAAATAGACTTGATTGTTGTACTTAGCACCACTACGATAACATACAAATGTAGAATATAATACCTGAACTATTTGATGGCTTTCACTAATATGTATGCATGTTTATCTTCTAAGGAATATTTTAATTCATAATATTTCAAATTAAAACTCATGAAATCAATGATAAATTCAATACTTTCATCATTTTTATGAACCAGTATCACTAAGAGAGAGTGTTCTAAGGCATAACAATATATAATGAATTCTTTTTTGAAGTCAAAATGAACCAAAATTGGTGCACGACCAATGGAAACTTTTATATTCTTGAACACCTCCTTTACTTGATTATTCCATTTAAAGGAAGGTTTTCCTTTCATCATCTCAATAATATGCCTGGTGAGTTCTGCAAAACCTAAGATAAATCTTCTCAAGAAATTTAATTTTCCAAAGAATGGATGTACACCTAAATTAATATTCAACAAAGACAACTTATGAATTGATTTAATTCTTTCTCAATAAATTTTGATTCTTCTTTGAAGACAATGTAGTCAACACTTTTGATTCAGTTACCCCAAAAATAAAATTTTGGGGTTGAGAGAAAAACCATGTAGTCAACACTTTTAATATACCCTTTCGAGGTGTTCATAATGTTCTTCCCTCTTTTTTGAGAATATTTTTAGGTCATATAAATAAAACATAATTATTTCATTTTTCTAATCTTTGAATGTAAGATCCATGGCTCTCTAAAATGTATCCTCTATATTTATCAATCCAAACAACATTTGTTGGTACAAAAAACTTCCCCGTGGGGTTGTGAAGGATATTTTATATTGATATTCTTTGTCAAATTCAATCCTATTATAAATTTAAAATACATCCAACATCGAGATCATTTCTAAACCTAAAATTTCTTGAAGGGCTTGATCCATTATGGGTAATGGATAGTTATCTTTGAGAGACATTTGATTCAATTTTTTGATGTCTACACAAATTCTGATTTCCCCATTCTTTTTTCATACTAGGACTATGTTGGCAATCTAGGACAAACAATGACTAGGGAAAATGATTCTTGCATGTAACATTTTATGAATTTCTGTAGAAGTATACCTATAATATTTGGATTATACTATCTTTTTTTTATTTGAATGGTTTGACATCTAGTTTTAAAGGAACTATGTGTTGCACTTCTTTCAGAAAAAAATATGTGAGGTATCCATACAACTATGCAATAATGTCAATGTATTTTCTAATAAAACTAATGAATTTTATCTTTTCTTCTGGTGAACAACTTTTTCTAATATTAACCAACCTAGGTTTTTCTTCAAAACTGAGATTTAATTTCTCATAGTTTGTTGAGCCAAGAGAATATTTTTGCATCTTCCTTTTAATGAATCTATCAAACTTGTTAAAAAATATTCTAATGAAATTGAACCTTTTGGGATTTTATTTCATTTTAATTTGATTACTCCTTCTTCATCTTGTTCTTTGGTAAAACCTTATTTCTAGTTTTGATAAGAAGATTTCATGTATAATGAATCACTACTTTCGAAGTACAAATTTCTAAAAAATTCAAAATTTTCAAGAAAATAAACAATCTATTGATCATCATTGAACACCTACTAATTTTCTAAATTATTTGGTATGTTGGTTCAATACACTAGTTCAATTATGTATTTGTCTTTACTAATCTCTAAATGTGAAACCAACAATGAAACTGATATTTTAAGTGTATCTGATTTAGAATTATCTTCTCTTGGAATAGCTTGAATGGTGAATGCTTTAAAAAACTCTATATTGTCCCACACTTTATTCATTTAATGTCTCAAATGATCATTTTTTACTTGATATTGGCCTTTGAATTTTTTCACAACTAATTTTGCATCACATAATGCTTTCAAATTTTTAATTCATATTTCTTCAACAACTTGAAATCCTAGAAAAAGTGCTTCATATTCTATGTTATTATTAGAACATTCAAATTTAAATTTTTAAGATAAAGTAAATATTTCATTACTTGGATATACTAGGACAATTCCTACACCAAATCTTGTTGAAGAGCAACTACCATCAAATTCCAATGTCCACACTTTATTGGGATTAATTATTATGATTTCTAGCATATCCATGTCTTTTTATGACATCAACAAATAGTTGTCTATACTGATGTCTTAATATAATATATCTACCCTGGGATCATCAAGATTTTGCATGGTGTATTTTATTTTCAATTCTAGTTCAAGACATTATTTCACCTCTTTAGCTATAATCATGGCATGTGACAAATCCAACAAATTTTTTCCACCAAGTTATTTTTAAAAAATTCTTCCAAAGAGAATACCATAGGTTTTTAGGATATTGCTCTTGATCCTTTTCTTAGTAAAATATGTGAGCAACTTTGGCCTCTTTGATCTGACCAACAAGTGGAACTTGTTTTGTTTTCATTGAGTACTAATGACCAAAAGTTTGTGTATAGGTTAAGTCAAGGGCATGGGAAACTTTGACAAGTATTACATTATTAGATGCCCCTCTGTCAAGTATGTAATTACTAACTTTACATCCCCTCAAGAATAAGGAAATGTATAAATAGTCAACCTTATTGGATTTGGAATTTATTACAGCCATGGAATTGACTGGAATAGAATACGGCAGGGTGGATAAAATCCCCTTATTATTAGCTTTCTTTTGGGTGGGATTTTTGTCTTTGATAAATTCCATTGGTCTATCTAACTGATCTAGATAGGTTCTCAAATATTCATCATGTGACATCTAAATTTTGGTTTTGTTGACATATTCAATTATGTCAAAAGTAGGTAAATTAGTAAAAGAGGAACATTCTATATTCTAAGACACATTAGCATTAGCATTGATAGGAAGAGTGTTTTTAGTAGTATTAGCCAAGAAGGACTCACTTGATTTATCTTCCTTTCATCTAAACAAGAGGTGGTGTTTATCATGGAGGGATAATTTTTGTAGATTCTTCTTGACTTTCATTTTTTTTGAGCTCTTGTGAAGACCATGACTGATTGACTTTTCATGTTCCCAACATTATCTTCATAATCTTATTTTGAATTGTATTCTAGGAATGCATTTATGGAGTCACTAATTTGCACAACTTGAAACTTGCAAGAGTACAATAACAAACTTGCACAACTTGAAATTTTGTGTTTGTAAATTTGCATGATTCAAAATTGCAAAAAGGACCTAGTAAAATTGCATAATTTGATAATGTATGAATCAATTAAAGAATTAAAATTACAATTATGAGAATGACAATGACAAGATCAAAATTTGATGAATATTTAGTCTTTATCATCCTCAATGATGACAATCCAAACTTATTCTTTCTTAGGTTACAGCTTCTTATTCTGGTATTCTTCAAATCTTTGTATGGTTTCTATCATTTTATCCTCATTAGGCCCATTTGAGTATCTATAAACTATTTCTGCATCATAATACAAATCTACCATTTTTTGATTTGTTACTTATAATTTTTTTAGTATTGTATCATGTTTTTCCAATTTTCTCTAATACTTGATTAATGACTAAATTGAATCATAATTGAATGCAAAACTTGGAGTTGTAATATTTTCAAAACCTTACTTAAATTGATCAATATGAATTCTATGGATATAAATTTCCCTTTATCATCTACTATATTCTTTTTTATTTCCAATATATCAAACACAATTACTTATTCTGTGGTGAATCATGAATAATCATGAATTATTACCTCCTTTTCATCATTACAGTCCATCCAGTAGTATTCAAAGTGATGCATATGTTAATGTGGAGAACCAAGAATATTTTTCATCATGTCCTTAACATCAAATTAAAGGTCAACTTTCAAATGATTAGAGGTTAACTTGACTCATTTCCTTATTGATCAATTTTGCTTTGGCCAAAGAAGCATAAGTATATCAACCAATATAAATAAGAAAATTTATCCCAGACTTATGTTTGTAAGACAATAGCTTTTATGTTTTAGTTAATTGTCTTACCAATTCCATTAAAGCCCATTTATCATCCACGTATCTAAAAAACATATGCAGGGTGATTTAATAGTCACAAAATCTCAAGTAGGTGAAAGTTGGGAGTTGTATGAACCATGCACCCCACTTGGAAATCTTCATAGAGGCCTGAATTGATAGCCTCAAATTGTATGGTTTTAGTTTGAATATCTAAATTATATATTACAAAAACATGTCATTTATAGTATGAAAATGATGTGCACTTTATTTTAAGGAGAGATGAGGATAAAAATCATAGATATTCATAATCTACATATTACCTACTATGTTTAAACCATCATAGAATCTCCTTCTGGTGATCGCTTAAACCAATTAAGAAGTTATATAGAATTTTGAATTTGTATTGACTTCTACAAGATGTTTGTGAATTGAATCATTGATTGACTATCCCCAGTTGATATATTGCTTATTTTGGTGAATGATTAATCTATACTTATACCTCTATGTTTGAAAATTCCTATTAGTTGGGCTTCCCACTACTCTATGTAGAAGAGTAAGCATGTCATTGATTTCATTCATGAATTCCAATGTAGATAAATTCTTAGGTAGTATTTTTGTTGTATGTTAAGGCTTTATTAACCATTACTTATTAACCCACTTTGAATAGAAACTTGTATTAGAGTCCCAAAATTACTAATCAGATGCAAGAATCAAGTTTAAAAATGCTTCCCTATTAGGAAATTAAAGGAGATGATCGATGTGTTCTAGACCTAGGAATAAGACAAGTTCTCCATTAGTATTCTTAACATCTCTTTTTTCATCATCATAGTGTTGGGCCATTGTCATCACTAATTTTAGACACTAAATTGAAGTTGTGAATGGTGTTTCCTATGCCAATCCACTGTCTTGAATGCTTTTTCCATAATATATTTTGTAAAAACTATTTATTATTTTCTTTAAATCCTCCATATCAATATGTTTGAGTTCAGTGTTAGTTATTTCCTCAACATTTGAGTCCAAGTGTGATGGTGTAAATACCCCTTGAAATTAATACCTCATATATGTGTCCTCTTCCAATTGTAATTTCTTCTTGGTAGGGGTATTTTTCAAAATATTTTTTATAGGAGTTTTTTTAATTAGAGTGTATAATGTTGACATTTTTTTAGCTTACTTGTCTATGAGATCAAGACGAATACTTGAATTTTCTTACAAAAAGAAAGGCTTTAGAATAAGGATAAAAAATGAAAGCATTAAAATGTAGATATCAAAGCTTGATCTTGTGTTATATAGAGTGTTGGGTTCCAATAGGATTAAAAATAGGTTACAGGTCCTAATATGTGAAAATATAGTTGTCGGGTCTTGATAATTCTTATAGCATAACGCAGGTTTTGATGAATTGTTAGGCAAATAGTTGGAACCCGATAACATGATCAATAGGGTCTCAAAACCCAATGGATGTATATGCAGGATTTGGAATCCAAAATCATGTCCAATAGAGTCTTATAATCTAATGATGGTTTAGTCAACCCCTAAGATCCAATGGATGTTTGGAAATGGTATGAATCCCAACTAGACATTCTACTCTTGAAACCTTTGAAACTTTTAAATATCTTTAAGGATGTTTTAACAAATGGATAGATTTATAAATAAAACCTTGAAAATGTGAATCAAACCATAATTATCTTATTTTTGAGTCCTAAAAATTATTCAAACATGTGTAAATACCTATAAACATAGAAACTAGGAAGACACAAAACCTGCAAAAGAAGTAATGAAAGTTAAAGGATGTTGGATAATTGTAAGCAAATGAGAAAAGATGAGCCAAATGAGTAGGGTTTGGAATAATATATTATAGGGCATGATGTTTTCATGCATGTGATGATTAGTGATGTATGATTTGAGGGTGTGTTAGAATCTATTAGAGTCTGACAAGCATCTGAATAGGTGTCAAGTTTTAGGGAATGTTTTTGTATTGATTGGGATCTAATAGGTGAAAATATAATGATTAGGTTCTAGTTAGTTTTTTAATAGGTGATTAGGATCTGATAAGTGTTCAAATACTTATCTGGATCCAATATGTGTTCAAACATGTATTAGGGTCCAACATGTGTTTAAGGGGTATCAAGAACTTGACAATGCTTAAATAACTATTAAAGTATGATAGATTTCTAGACACCTATCAGAAGTTTGATGCTTGTTTAACACATGGTAAAAACTTGAAAAGTCTTTATAGACTTAGGATTTTTTTTATTTTCCTCAATTTTTATTTATTTGACCAAAAGTTGACCCTAGAATAATTTTTCCCAAGTTTGACTGAATTTGACTATTCATGGTCAAAAGATTTGACATTCTCATATTTTGACTTTCATTCAAAAACTAGGATAATAAGTTGAAAGCCACCAAAAGAAAGAATGGAGGGAAGACAAAAGGCTCAATGCTTTTAACTAGTTGTACCAATGGAATAGGTTATGAAGGAACTGTCAAACATTAGAATGACCTTATGAGACATTGAGTATGCCTAGCTCTCTTAAAATGACTTTAATGACCTCAAATATGACCTCTTAACCTTTTACATTGTTAAATGCACTTTTTGGTGTTTTTTGATGTGTTCATGATCTTATCATGATTCTTAAGGCTTCTTTTGACCTTATTCTTCATTGGAAAACACCTTTTAGGACTCCTTTGATTTGCTCATGATCTTGCTTTACATTGGGAAGTGGTGAATAGGTCTATAAAAGGCTATATTGATCTTAATTTTAATGGAATGGACCTTAAAAATATTGGTGTGGACTCATATAATATGATAAATACATCCATACATTGACCATTATGCAACCAAGCCTTATTAGGACATCATCATATTAGGCTTCTTTGTAAGACTAGGCATTAGGGAGTAGTTTGGGGGTTTTTGGACATGAATAAAGGCTTGATAAGTTTTGGGACCTTATATAAGACCTTGAAACACATCCATTCATTGAAAACCATGTAAATAGACTCTTGAATAGGCCTGATACAAACCATGACCCCAATAGTAATTTTAAAACTCATCCAATGGATAAAAAATATAAATAATCTTAATGACTCATGCATACCTAGTCTTGAACCCACCTAATCATCCTAAAAATGCTTGTAAGGATCTCATACTCAACTAATTTTTGTAAAGAATCACCTCTCTAAGTGTGCAAGTTTCCTAGGGACCGAGGGCGGTTAGGGTAGCCAACATTATATTGACCTACAAGGGGTGTTTGCCTATATAAACACTTGACCAGTTGCCTTAACAAATCTATTAGTCATGGAGTCAAGAAGGAACTCAATCTGAAAGATACACTCTATTGGACCAACCTTAGGGAGACTGAAATACCTCTAAAATAAAAATAAATAATCAAGATCAATAATAACATGTACAAAAACACTTAGGGGAAAATGAAGAACAGATATGCTTCTAAAAAAATGTGTTATAAACACTTGGAAGAATTAAAAACAACTAAAATACTATGTATAAGGTCTGAAATGACATCAACAATAGTGTTTTAGATGAATCCCATTAACTGAGATTGGCATCTCTTATCCATTTAACTTGGAGAGCTGAAAAGTATTAGATTATTTGCAGATGACTATGATATAGGGGTAAATCCATATGAAATCAAACTTGGTGTGTTTTCCTAATTTGACCCTATCTTCATCCTATTTCAATACTAGGTCTCCTTCATGAAAGAATCTATTAGATTCCCTTTTATCAAAAGTCTTATTTACTTGAGCTTGGTGAAGTTTCATGGTGTACATTTCTTGATCTCTGACTTTTAACTCCATCAGTTCTAGTAGCCTCACAATCATAGAATCATTATCCATCATCTTTAGATAATGAATGAGCTCAAGGGTTGGTAACTCAAGTGATAATGGTAGTCTTGCTTCTTCTCATAAACTATAATGAAATGGGAATTACCAATATCTCTCTTGGAATTGATCCTATTATCCCATAAATTTATTTTTTAGTTTAGTATGCCAAGCTCTTTGGTTCTCCTCCATGGTCCTTTTGATGATCCTTATGATATTTTTATTTTTAGACTCTTCCAACCTTGGGGTTAGTAGTTGGAGGAAGTGATCAAATGAATACTATGCCTTACTACCCATTCATAGGTATTAGTGCCAACAAAATCCATGGCATTGTCAGATATGATAGTGGATGGAGTACCAAATCTAATGATAATATATTCATATAAATCTAGCATAAATATCTCAATGGCTTCCTTGAGTGCCATTTACTCTATCCACCTCATAAGTAATCTATGGTAGTCAGCACCCACTTATGACCAGCACTTTAAGGTGGGTTGATCATACCAATGAAATCCAAACCCCATTGTATGAAGGGTTGATCTACCTAGATGGGATAGAGAGGGAGGGCTACTAACTTTTATTTGTCTAGGAAGAAGGCACACTCCTTAAAAATGATAACCCATGTGTTGATATAACTAAGTGTATCACAGTTGATCTTAGTGTTTAAATAACATTTCTCATTTTTAGAATTCCAATAATTTAGAGCATGTGTTGTAGGTTTTGGTGATCTAGTCACCTATGATGAAATAGCGGTAGAGCAAGCAAACTATTCCACAATATTTATAAAACTTGGTGGTTGGGATCCACCTTATTCCTCAATAATCTTTTCATAATATGTAGTAATATATATTGATATTAGTGGGTTACGATCAAATTCTAATCTAATAATATTCTAAAATGAATGTTCACAATGGTTTTAAGCTACAATGATCTGGTTAAAAAATAGAAAAAGATGAGGGTAGGGTAGAACAAAAATAAGTTTCTAAACTTTACCTCAAAAATCATGACAAAGGTTAAATCCCAACTAAACATACATTTAACCAATGTATAGCATGAAATGGCATACATTCAAATCTTACCACACCAGTCAAGTATCTAAAGATAGTATGAAAAAATACAAGTAAGAAGTAGTTTTAATTTAAATATTTTCTATTGCAATCAAATAGCATATACACATCCTTATGTAGAGCAAATAAAATGAAGTAAACCCAAGAACATTCAACTAATCATTCACAAATAACATGTGCACAAATTAGCAACCCTATATTAAAAATGCACGTCCAGAATTCTTCAAAAATAATTCAAATTTTAAATATAGAACAAACAATTGAGAGAGAAGCTAAATAACGATTCACACAAATAAAATGAAACAATCTTCTTATAATTCTCTACTTATATTAATTTATTTGAAGTTTACACTAGTTTTGTAGCTCAAAAATCTCTCTCCCTTTTTACAAATGATAATGCTCCTTTTATAGGCTTCAAGGAAGCATGTTGGTCAATTGCCTCGACTTACAAGTGTATAAAATGTGAAGGACAACTGTCATTTCTACAAAGTTTTTAAAATATACTAAAATTTCTAAAATGTACTGACCTTTAGGCAATGTGTTAAAAATATGCATGAGCCTTTACAAAGAATATTCCAATTCCAAAATTTACATTATTTTCTTGAAAGAGAATATCCTTAACCAATTGGTGGACACTGTGTTGATGAAGAACCCTAAATCTATTGAAGTAACTTCATCACCTTTTGATATTTCTCATCAAATAACTTCAATTTGATAGTAAAATCAAGGAAGATTTCATCTTCTTGATCTGCTAAATTATCTAGGTCTCTATCATTTCTTTCCAAAGCCTCATTAATGCTCTTCACCTCAGCTATTTTCTTTTTTGTGGTTAGGATCATATATACAATCCTATTATTGTTACCTCTATACTTACCTTGGATTTTATTTCTCACCTCCTACATGACCAAGATGAATCTATGCTTAAATTCATCATCTACCATGATGCCCATAGAGGTGATATTTGAAGGCTTCGTAATTATAGTCCCCAAGCTTTTTTTAATTATGTCTAGTTATTCTTTATCATCTTTGATGAGTCTCTCCAAGGATTTGGACCATGTACTCAGGCTATTGATTTTATCCAAAATCAAGCCCAGGATGGTGTTGAGGTGAGTAATGCTAATAATATTGAAGCCAAGGATTTTATCCCCTATCAAGTTGTTACTCAAATCCTTGATTTTGTCCCTAGAACTATACCATTGGGTGATTAAATCCTTGGTTATTGTATTTTGTAGGTATAATGCACTCTGACTTAGCTTTGTTGAATTTAGAAAGTCAAACATGTCATGTAATGATTTCTCAAACATTTCAATTATGGAGTTAGGGACTGATAAAATAGCCTACTTCTCCAAATCCTCATTTTTCTTCTGAAGGTTCTTTATTTATTGTTGCAGCCCCCTAATGCTAGTTTGTAACTGGGCACTTTGAGATTCTGCCAACCTAAGTATATCCTCTTCATGGATGGGGTCCTACCCTGGTCTTTGACCTCCAACTAGGTTCAAACCAACAAATGGCTCCACCTTTTGAAAGGTGAATTCCTCTCCACCCACTATGGCTTTCTTCATTGTAGTTCTTTCTAATCCTATAGTGGTTGGGTCAAATTAGACACTTACTAAAGAGTGTGTCATTTTGGGTGGATTTGGTGCTTCCATTTGGGTGATACTTGAATATACAATAGAAACCATTTGTATTTACTACTCTTTTTGTTTTAGAGCCACTATCCAAGGCTTAAGTTCCTCTTGAACTATGATGTTGGTAGAATTTGTGTTGGCCCATTGATGTTGCAGTGTTGGGATCTTCTATATCTTTCCATTTACAAACCATTCAAGAATGGTTGGACCATGAATTAGATTATCATCACCAAATATATTAACTTCACTCAAAGGTTGAGTGATGTAGGGGCATCTTGTAATTCTCACAATTGGTCTAGAATGTGTCTTAAATGCATGTAAATTTGAATTGGTTTTCCTGTCAAAAGGGAATTTCAAATTTTCATGATTTATTTGAGGTCCAGGTGAGAAATGAAGATATGTAATGTATGATAAAAAAAATTAATAGGCATTTTTGGTCTCATGAATGTCATAAATATGCATATAAATTCATAAGTCATGTGAGTGTGAGGTGGCAGTCCACCACCCCATGTTGGACTAGAAGGCTACTTGTAAAATCTTGATCAAGAATTAGTTAGGAATATTGTCTTAGGATTTTTTGATATATATATGAGTTTTATAGTGCATGAGAGTATGTTTTTTAGAGGATTAAACTCTCATCCTATTTGAGGATAGGGAATGGATATGTAAATAATGAAACCTATTGAATAAAAAATGCTTTTGAAAATTCTATGTCATCAAATTCATGGCTGAGATAGAGCACTTTTTGTGTGTTTGGATAAGCTAAGTGGTAAGAAGTTTTGTTTCATGTTATTAATATTTTTTATGGTCACATTATACCCTCTATTCTGATACAATATTTCTAGTTTTGTGGTGAAGGGAGTCAATTTTTTAGCAGACTGTCAAAGTCTACCAACCCTATTTATAGAATATACAATATACAATCTAGTTTAAGTAACAAACTAAATATTTGATTCCATTTCTTTCTGGTGTATATGAAGGAAAAAATTATAAGGAAGTTTTAGAGTAAACTTGATATGATTTACAATTGGTTATGATATGGTAATATCTCACTTGATGATAGTTTTGTCCATTGATAACATCCAGTATATAAAACTCAAAAATTTTGTGTATTGTTTTCTTTGTATGGTAGATGGTTATGGATGCAAAAGAGATTGAGGTAAAGGTTATAATTTTCATATAGTAAATATTAAAAATATTTAAATGGAACTAGACAATGGATATTGGTTTAAATTAATTTCAATATAAGAACCATGTTTCCCATACATGTATTGTGGATTGTGGTTATGTGTACAGTCCTAGAAAGGAAGTTATGTATGCAATCATTAATGGATATTTGTATAGTTTTGATACATTATAGAAATGGAATTGAAATTAATTTAGTAGGAGGTGATACACCTTATAATCTTCAAATAATTATTTGGTAAGGAAAGCTAGTGAGGAACCCTGATTACCCCTATTCCTACTAGTAGAATATAGAGTTGCAAGACTATGATTTTGTGTTTGTAAGTGATATGTGGGTTTTTAGAAATTTATACTTGAATATAAAAGTTTAAATATTCCTATTCAGACCCAATCCCACCATTTTTTTTCTTCAAATGGTTTATATATCGAGATATATAATTAAATGCACTCTTGGCCTTGCTAGTTGTTTGAAACCCTAGTTTTTAGGGTTTTATCCATTATAGGAGATTTAACCATTGAAAACACAATAAATTTTTTAATATTACCATAATTTATGTTACCTAATTTATTAAAGTTGTTTTAGATTTTTTAATTATGGATAAGTATGGAAATGAGGATGTGTGCTAATGTTAGGCCTAGAGAAGGGCTAAAGGCAAAAACATAGTATAGGAAAAGTGAATTTGTCCAAAGAAGGAGGTCCAAAAATGATTGATTCAGTTGAATGAGATATATGGTTATCTATAAATGTCCATATATTGTAGATAAATTTTGTACACAATTCATTCTTAGGAGATTTACTCATATAGAGGGTTAATTAAGGACAGGCTTAAAGAAGCAAGTACATGTTGCCTTGAGAATTATTACAAAAGGTTTAGATAGGAGTTGTATAGCCCAAAAGGGTCCTTTAATATTTATTTATTTTCTTGTGGAGGTTTTTTAGATGCTCCCAACAAGGAGGTTTACCCTAAAATAGGACTAGAAGGAGCTTAAGGCTAGGAAGGAACTTATGAGAAGAAAGTGAACAAAGGGATTGAGTTAGTGGAATGAGAAAGGTTGTGAAGAGAGTGTTATGAGAAAGGAGTTTTTATGTGATTTAAATCATCATGGATTTTTGATGAACTATTGTAAGATCTTATTGGTATTGACCAATGGAGAGTGCACCATGAAGGTAAAAGTGTGTACATGAAAAAAGATTGTTTCAATTTAGTAAATGTTATTGAATGGTTTATTGGTAGTAGAAAGATCATTTAAACTAGTTTAGTATGATTATATGAGTCATTTGAGAAGAAAAATTATAGTCATTTTTTGTGGTTGTCTAAAAGGTCTAGGCATGAATGAACGAATGAAGGACAAAGGCAGAGTTTAATAGAATTAGTGCATTTACTCTACATCAGTGAGTGAGGGTTATTTTAGGCTTATTGGTTCCTATAGGGACCAATGCTAACTTAGCCTTTCTATTTTGAGGGGGAATAATAGTAACTAAGTCCAAATCTATCTCCTTCCCTTTTCCTATTTCTATTTCCTCAACTTGGGGTTGAGGTTCTTCTTCTTAAGCCCCCTCTTCATTTGACCCATAATCACTAGCTAGTGCCTCCAAGGCATATTCCATTATCTCCTAAGGATGAAATTATATCATGTAAATATATTAAATTAGAGACTCTAGCTTCTCAAGTTGGGCAGAAGAGGTTGCCCCCTCACCATGACTTTCTTCAAGCTTTTCTTGTCTTGCATCTTGGGCAATTGGTACTTTTGAACTTTATGCAATTTGTGCCTCTAGTTATTCTAGAGGAGACCTAGTAGATATTCCTAGTATAAATGGTACTATAGATAATTTATCTACCATATTTCACTAATTAGCTTCTCATCTCTTTTCAACCTAGCCTTGAGCTTGATATTGTGTTTCTTCAATTTTGATAGGACCTCAAAAAATTAAAATGCCCAGATATACATGGTGTCATGGACACCAAGTTGATGTTCATACTTCATGTTTATTTTCTTGGACTTAAAATGATTCAAAACATTATCTTAGGGGTCCCACTACCTTAACTCATCAATCTATAATCGAATGAGTCCCTATGCCTAAAGATGGTATCCACACTATCCCAATTTTGTAGCATTATTCTATTAATAGTTAAAGGAAAAAGATGAAGTATCCCCTTCCTCTTCTATTTTCATACATTTTAAATTTCATGGAATAATTGGTAAGTAATTTCCTGCTCGGCCAGCTTGGTGGGCACATATATTGGCAACTTGAGAAGCTGACATAGGGTTCCTTCTATCCTGATTATAGTACAATCAGGATATAGCCAAAGATCCCCAATAAGCTCCACATAAATTTTTATTAAGGGGCTTACTCTCATCATGGGTATCCCTTTAATAGCCTTAGGTAAGTCTGGATACACACAATCACAAATGAATTCTATGTGGTCCCTATTCTTAAAAATATATAGTTTAGGATAATAATGGGAAACTACCTGCCTTCCCTTAGGTGACCAATTATTGATGTTAGGGATGGTTGTGGTGGCCAACATGGCATACAAAAGGTAATACATAAAAAATAAGTGATTTCTAGTCCTCTTCTTGATGGTAGAAAATTATTATTTTAGGAACACACTGATCAATTCTCTAGTACGATGGGTAAGTCCCTTTTTGACCATGAAATATACATAAGGGACCCATAGTTTTCTAACATAAGTGGTAGAAGGGGCCCCAGATAGTATATTTAGCAAAATCATGATCATTATAATCCCTACCATAAATTGGATGATAGGGATTCTTCCAACGGGGTCAAAAATTACATGGGTTCCTAAATATAGCCATGGAACTAGGGTGGTTTTTAAGTCATTTTGGTTGGACCACTGCTTAATTGTGGGCAAGTCCACTTGAGGGATGGGAATTTTGTAATAACTCTCAAATCCCATGGGGGAAATCAAAACAACTTTCTTAAAATTATGTTCTTGGATAATCATATCCTGATCTAGTCTACAATCTTTAAAAATAGGAGTAATAACATCGATACAATGAAGTACCTTAAGTTTTGTTATCACATGGTGGAGGTCAACCATCTGGATAAAGACTATGTCATATTACCTTAGGTAGACTTGGAATTATTTTCATCCTCCTTGGTGATTTCCTATAACTCTTCAATGGCCCAAAATAGCTTGGACTAGTTTTTGTCCCTAGTATTTAATGTTGTCATATCCAATATAGTGTCCTTGAAGATTATTCTATCCATGTTTGAATTTAAGTACAACTTTATGTCTTTTTTGTTATGTTACGTTCATGCCACTATGGATATGATTCTATAAGTTTTTCAATGATTTATAATCAACTTCAAGGCTAATTTACACTTGTTCATGGTAATTAAACTCTTCTTATCTCAATTATGATCAAATTAGGATCAAATTAGGGCTCTTGCAAATGCTAGGGCTTTTTATAGGTCTTTTTGACCTTTAATGGTGGTAGATATTAGCACTTAGGTGAATTTGGTACTGATATTTGATTAATACTTCTACCTTTATACCTTTGCCTTTTTAAGCCCACAAAATCTTGGGTTTATTTGCTTTTGCTTAAGTGGCATCGATGTGGCAATTTTATGGCATCCAATTGACCTTTTTATGGCATTTGGTTCATAAATGGTTTGAAACTTGAGCGTTTCCTTTTAAAACTTGTATTTTATCTCACTCCATCATATCATTTTATATGGATTAATGCATATAATTGATTTTGATCCTATCGACACATGTCATTGGCTATTCTTTATATCAGGTTTTGTGGTTACACTACTTGATAATCCCATAAGCTTATTAAGCTCTACATCTCTAAAGTATTGTGGCTAGCATGTGTGTGCCATGCAATGGTATTATAGTCCTTCAAGGATCCCATTGAATAATCTAGAATGGTCTCAGTTTGTCTGATCATGCTAGTCTAATTTCACATGAGCCATCGATCCTAAAAAGGTACATGAACTTTAAGTTATCCTAGGACCAAGCAAAGAATTTAGGTTAAATACTTTCATCTAAGGTTTTGTTTCAAGTTAACAAACATGAAATAAACCTTAGGCCAAAGTATTTAGGCTAAGTTTAGATTATACCATAGGGGGAGCTAACTTAAGGTTTTTGATGCAAGATGAACCTTGAGACAAATACTTTGAACTAGGCTTCATACCATAGGGCCTCACATCTTGTCAATCCTTGCCAATACGCTTAAAAACCTTTCACAAGACCAAGGGGTATGTATATATAGACTAAACATAATATTTTGAAGTAAATTCTTATCTAATGTTAAAAAGCACGATTCAACCTTATTATAATATTCAAGCTAAGCCTATGGTCTTTATAATTAACCCTTATGTATATTTGAATTTTAAGTTAAAATATGGTTTACAATTAATCCTAAATCAGTCTTATAATTGAAGCACAAAACTTTCAAGTATGATTAAGGCAACAACATGCTCATTTATCTAAGTGGGATCGGTCTATGAGTTTGAAATTTGATGCTATCGTGGTTGTCAATGATAGCCTCACAAATGTCAATGATGTTAGTGCAAATGTAAAAATTGAGTTCTAAAAATATATCACTGGGGTTTTAATTTGACAACCTTACAAATGTCAATGATAGCCATGTGGATGTCAAATCATGGGATCAATAATGCCAAATTTAAATCATGTAGACATAGTAATCCTTTGGAAATTTTGACTTATTACGTGTCACTCAATTAGATTTATTTGAGTAAGTGGGAACCATTGATCATGATCCAAGTAGTTGGCTTTTATTGGTTCTTATCGGTAAATCTTTGGATTCATTGGGTCCACCTCATGCTATCTGATCATCTCTACCTGAATGCACATGGGTCATAGATCTTGTAAAGGTGCACAAACTTTAATTTTGGGTTAGAGCAAATAAGAATTAGGATAAAGTCTTAGGTATAAGGTCTTGTTCAAGTTAATAAATGTGAACGAAGCCTTAGGACTAATATTTTAGACTAATCTTCATGCAAATAAAGTCAAACTAAGATATGAATTTAATAAAAAGGACCCCATAGACATTAATTTTGGACCATGTCAAAATGAAAGGGGATAAAGGAGTGAAAGGGACCAAATGCATAATTTTTAGATTAGGGTTCGGCCATGTTGACATACACAACCAGGACTTAATATAAATATTAGGCTTAAATCCATGGGCTATTTAAATTGTTCTCACTAAAATTATTCTTGCCATTTTTGAATTTAGGTCTAAAAGGATCCTATGCTAGGGTTTGTGAATGAGGTTTTTAGGAAACTTTGAATATGGGTTCAAGCTGAATTTTTATAGACTGAAGGCTTTAAAAAGGTCAATTTGAGATAGGACTATGAAACCCAAGTATGATCTTATCAAGGAGAGCTCCATTAAACATGTGATTTAAAATATAAAGATCCACTATTAACAACATTAGGCAAAGCTAAATCAAAATCATGAACAAATAATACCAATCAGACCAATGGGTGGATGATCTCCAAATGCAAATAATGTTCAAAACATGCCATATACATTCTAATTAAACGATTTTTAGTACCAAGGTATTAATTATACAATTTAACACATGGGTCATTAATTTTCAAAAATTGGGGCTATGTTGACCTCAATAAATGATGAATTTTTGGGGAAACATAACAATATCTTAGAATTCAGAGACTCTAGTTTAGACAAATAATTAGATTATTTATTCTACTTGATTAGTGCCATTATCAAGATTAGTTCATGGTTGAAACAAACCTTGCATTTATGGAATTAGGATCGAACATCAAAACCTAGCCATGTTATGTGTCTGATTTGATTCCACTTACTATTTTAAATTTGGATTTTGGGGGGACAACTTTTAGGTTTCATGCCTTTAATCATTAACATTGACATACAACATGTTTGGATATTCATTAAGAACCATGCCTTAGTTTAAGGAAGGCTTGGGCATTGCTCTACTACTAGCTAGACATCCACAACCTTGAAAATATGCCTTTAGCTCCACTCATAGCCTTGCTCCAATACTATCTAGGCATCCATAGCCCTGGTGGAGATTACCAGAAACACCTTTGTTTGAAAAACTTTTGATTTAGAAATAAGCTCTTATTTTTGTATTTTTAGATCTTTTAGGCCTTCTAGCAAAGGTTGGGAACCAAGTTAGTCAGGATTAGGGATTTGGTCAAAATTTTGATATTAAAATAATCACCCATGGTCGTAACCTTTGCCCCAGGAAAGGATGTCTATTAAGTGCAAGCATGATTGTGCCTTAATAATTCAAGATTTATTCCCACATATGCAATTCTTCTTGTAACCAAATTTAGGTCAAAAAAATGTTTAAATTTTCATAGAATTGTTTACCTATTTACTAGTAATTACTAGTTTCTTAAAACTATAGCATAAGCTCATATTCTAGATCCATGATCAACATTTGCTCAAGATACATATCTATGTTTCTAAACTTGCAAATTTTTTAAGTACTTTAAGATGAAATTTGATTTGAGGGTTATCCGAAAAGGATTATTAAAAGTAAGGGACCAAATAGAGAACGAGACAACAAAGCAATTAGGAAAGTAAATAAAATAAAATAATAAATACAATCATACGTAAAAATAAGGGACAAAAAGGAGAGAGCAGAAGGAAAACTAAACAAGCCTACCTACACTAACTCTAGAAATCCTTACAAATTCACTCCATGAAGACCCTAGGAGGAGTAGAAAAAAAGTAATACTTGAGATGCTACCCACTAGTGGGAAATGTGACTCCTTGTAGGTCTTTCAATTTGAATTTGTTATTCTTGAGTGCATCAACAATTTGATAGGGGCCTATCCATATAAGTGTGAACTTTCCATGTTTTCCTTTAGGTTCAAATGCCTTGTCTTATAGAAGGACTAATTATACTTATCTAAACACCTTTACTTTTGATATCTTATCAAACCACCTCTTCACTATGGTCTAGCATCTGTTAAAATTAGCAAAAGCTTCTTCTATAGCATCTTCCATTTAGATAATGTCTAGCAATATTGAATTTACAAGTTCTTGATATTCTTCCATATATTCATACATGAAACTATACATAGGCAACTTGAGGGTGATAGGGAAGATAAGTTCTTATCCATACACCAACAAGAATGGTGATGACTTTAGGGCCTTCTTGATCCTTATCCTATCTATCCAAAGGGCATATTTGAGAAGCTTGTGCCATATTCTAGGTTTGTCGACAACAAACTTATTTATTGTCTTCATCAAGTTTTTACTGGTATATTTAGATACTTCATTACCTAAGGTGATGGTTGAATGATAACTTGAGAATAATACTGTTATCATATGCCCATTCTATCATTTCAATGGATGTGAAAGTAGATCCATTATCACATACTATAGAAACTAGAGTCCTAAACCTGGTACATATGTTCTCTTCTAAAAAGGTGATCACTTCTTTAGTTCTATATTATTTAGTGGCCACTACCTCAGTCCACCTAGTGCAATAGTTAGTAGCTATCAGAACATACTTGTGACCTTTTGAGGAGTTGGGGTTGACCACCCCTACAAAGTCCAAACCCCATTGTGTAAAGAGTTTATCAACCATTATTGGTTGTAATGGCATTACTACTTTTGGTTCCTTTGTGCTAAATATTTGGCATGAGTGGAATTCTCTCACATGCCTATGAGCATCTCTAAATATGGTTGGATAATAGTAACTAGCTCTCAAAATTTTGTGGGTTGTGGTTCTTTCAAATGGATGTCTACTTCCCATCTTTTCATGAAATGTGCTCATTATCTCAATAGTTCTTCCTTTGAAATACATATTAAATAAACACCTTCAAAGTTATTTCAGTATAGCACTCCATTCTTGATTAGGTAATGGGTAGATTTGAGTTTTATAACTCTCTTCTACTCCCTAGTTAGTCTTATAGGACAAACATCATTGATCAACAAGTGAATGATAGGATCATACTAGTCATTGGACTAAAAACTTTCTTGTTCAACCTATATGACACTAACATTAGGGTTAGAATTGGTAATCATTTGGATCAGACCTTATCACGTTACCAATTTTATAATTTTTATCTCGGTGTCATATTCTTGGAGGTTAGACATCCATTTACCTCTTCACTCCCCAAGCTCATTTTTGCTTAGCATGAGCTTTGTAGTAGGGTCAAGTAGGATGTCATGCACTTTATTCCTAAGAATGTAGTCCCTAAATGTTTTCACTACTTTTACCAATGAATATGATTGTTTATCAATCAAGGAATAATTTAATTCAACATTATTGAAATTAGTGATCATGAAAGTAATTGGGTGGTCACATACATCAATTTTCTAAGTTAAGACCAATAATAGTACGGTCAGAAGTAAAGAAGTAAAATTAGAAATCTTTGGAGAAGTATGGACTTATCAAGACTGGAGCCTAACGAATGGCCTCCTTGATATATTTAAATGCCTTCTTATTTTCCTCATTCCAAGTGATTTTGGCATCCCTTTTTAGCATGTCATTCAGTAGCTTAACAATTTATACAAAACCAAAAATAAACTTTCTCATGAAGTTAATTTTGCCAAAGAATGATTTTAGCTATTTCTTAATAATAAGAGGATCTATCTTTGATATAGCTTCTATTATTTTAGGATCTATAGAGATTCTATCCTCAGTAATGACTTGGCCTAACAATTTACCCTCAGTAACACAAAAGATGCCCTTATTTGGGTTAAGGGGAATCCCATACCTTTTGCACCTTTTAAAAACTTGTTGTAAATGCATGATGTGGTCCTCCTTATTTTTATAAAATATAGTTAGATCATCCATGTATATAATGATGAATTTACCTACCAAACCTTGGAAAGCATGATCCATGGCCCATTGTAATGTTGCTCCTACGTTCAACAGTCTGAATGGCATCTTTTTGTATACAAACATGCCCCATTTGGTAGTGAAAGTAGTCTTCATCTTAATTTCCTGATTCAAAATTACTTAGTTATATCATGAAAATCCATAAAGAAAGAAAATCATACCATAACTAGAAACACTTTGTATAACTTGATCGAAAGAAGGTAAAGAGTAGTTGTCCTTTTCAGATGACTTGTTGAGGTTCCTAAAATCAATGAAAAACCTAATTTTTCCATTCTTCTTTCTGATTGAGACTAAATTAGTAACCCAGGTATAATACCTAATGGGAAATACAATATTTAAATCTAACAATATTTTTATTTCTTTTTAAATCATAGGCTCTAAACTAGGGTTGACAAGTCTTTGCTTTTGTCTAAAGGGTTTGCAGTCTTTATTCAAAGGTATGGTATGAGTGATGACTTTTAGATCAAGAAACTTCAAGCCATCATAGGACCATGAAATTATGTCTTTGAAACTTTTCAGTAGGTCTTTGGCTTTCTCATCCTTGAGAATTGTATATGTCATCCCAATGTTAACTAGATGAGGGTGATCTTGAGGTCCAAGATCAACTACCTTATAATCCTTCTCACTTGATTTAGGGATCCTAGTATTCTTAGCTAGCATATCCTGGTCAATTAATATCTACAAGGCAATCATGCCCTTTGGAATTTTATTATCATTTAGCTAAATGACTTTACCTTCAAATTTTCCATCTTCATCTAGTGTATTTTCAGTGGCCTCATCAATGACATGTGCCTCAAATACTCCTGAATTGGTCATGAAATCTAGGATTTGTTGGTCATCATTAAAGACCTATGTATGGTTAATATTGTCTAGGATAGAGGGGCATGAAACTAGTTCAATACTAAAGTTCTAAGAGTCATGTTTTGGAATCAGGTTGGGTGTAGCTAAGGCAAGCTCATTAGCTACCTTGTTTTCTTCCCTAGGGATGGAAACAATGTTAAAATCATCAAAAGACTCCAAAAAATCTTAGATTATAAACTTGTAACTTTTGAGGTATGACAATTTGCATTGATACCTACTTATTACCTGATTGACTACTAGTTCTGAATGGCCATGAACCAATAATTTATTGACTTTATATTTGATGGAAAATTATAAACCTAGGATCAGTGCTTCATACTTTACAAGGTTATTGGTGCATGGGAATTGAATTCTATAAAAGGCATGGTATATTTTACTAATAAGGTTAGTCAGTATAACTCCTACTATAGAACCATATTTACATCTAGTCACATCAAAATACAACTTCCATAACTTAGGCATAGTGTGAGAAGATTTATGATCACTTAACTTAATAGTTTCAAGAGTAAAAAATCCCAAATCAAAGTCAACTATGTTCACCTTTTCATTCACATCATTGTATTTCATGAACATATTTTTCATCCTTGGTTCTCTTTCCACTCTAATTTTATTAGACACCCCTTTCCATGGTAGCCACAAATGCGAGTAGTCAGTGGACATATATCCATTCAGGGCCTTGGTCCATTCCCTACTCAACAAAAAACCATAAGCATCAGGAATGTCAACAACCTGGATATCAATAAATTGTTGAACCTTGGGTTAAGAGGCTAGTTGTACATGAACATTTAATAATTCCCCAACTACCTTGACTCTATATTTTTCTAAGTAACAACCCTATCAGATTTGATAGGAGTCAAGCCAATTTGTTTGCAAATACCTATTGGCATAATGTTGGTGGAATCACTAGAATAAAACAAATAGTTATGTATATTCTTACCAAACATTCTGATAGTAAGTAGAAAGAGTGGGGACTCTATCTTAGCCTTGTACATAAAAACATTTGCATTATCAGTTTTGGATGGCTTGCTAGGTTTTTTGGACAATGATTCTAGTAGTAGTTCCCTTTTCTCAGTGATCTGTGTCAATTGATGCAATGTGATGTTGGCCTTTATTTTTTTCATGTCCTCTACAATATTATACCTAGTCTTATCTAAAGAAATAAATGCATTAGTGCTTTGTTTAGAAGTACTTCCCTTTGGAGGTTCTAGGTTATTATCCGATGTAGTGTCTGGAGGAGTGCCAAAGTTGTTTAGAGGTGTTGAATTAGTCAAAGGATACCTATGTTCTCTATTCTTTAGAGGGTTGGTATTCTTCAAGAACTACTAGAAAGCATAAAACTCTTCAGGAACATCATCAAGTTCACTATCTTAGAAGGGGAAGTCAAATGTCTCCACCATGAAGGCTTGTTTAATAGACTTAGATCTTGATGTACCTTCACCATTATCTTTGTTAGGGACTACTTCAAATCTATTTAGTTCTTTCTTAAAGGCTTAAAAATCTTTACAGAATTCAATGCAGTCTATTTCACCATGTTTAGTGGTACAATAAACTCTACAGTAATCCATTAATGCAACATCAATAAGATTAATGTCCATGTTCTTATTATCAATAGATGATTCATTATTCTTATTATTATGGAAACTATCAATCTAGAATATATTATTGGGTCTATTAAATATTTGAAGTGAGAATTTCCTACCTAAGCCTTCACTAGTATGGCTAACCTACTTTTACAATTGAATAAAATCAGTGTTAAGCTTTTGGACCATTTTTTAAATAGAGTCATTTTAACTCTTGGGATTTTTAGAGTTATGAACTTAGTTAGCACTAGTGGCTGGTATTAAATAATTTTTTATCATTTGGACTGAATCCAATGGCAACATGGCTCAAGAATCTTAAGTTCTAGTTAGGGTAATCATGGTTTAAGGGTAACTGGTTCAATGCGAGGATTTGATTTAGGGTTGAACTATTTTGATTATTATTAGAAATATATTCAAGGTGGGAATATGCAAATTAACATTTAGGATAGAGTAAGAAATTTATCCATGAGGTTACATTTGATCATTAATGATCACTACTTCAAAATAGGCATGGGCTAAGGTGGTTACGATTGGACGATATCTCTTTAGGAACATAGAAGTCATAGGATCTACTACATCTTTATAGATTTCTAAAGCCAAAACATCATTAGATTTATAGGGATCTATGGTCTGAATATGCATATTTTGAAACTTGGTATTAAATTCTCTTAAGGACTCACTATCAACTCTCTTGATGGTGGTAAATTATTAGTATAGGATACATGGACTAATAACCTTGCCAAATTGGTTAATAAAGACATTGTTAAAACCATCCCATCTAGTAATGTAATTGTTAGGAAAATTAAGAAACCATTCATATGCAACATCACTAAATTTAAAATGAAAAAAACTACTTGTTACATCTTCATGGGTAACATTTAACAATCTTAATGCAATTTTGAATAATTTAATGTGTTCCTTTGTAGTTACAACACCATTTGAACTAAACTTTACAAATATTTCTTAGGATTATGGAGAAGATCATGTCCTAAACCTAGTATATTAATGGAATAATCACCTAAATATTCCATACCTTGATGAAGGTTCAATGTAGGAGTACCTTTGAGTGGTGAAGTTGGCAAAGACTTTAATCATCTATGACTACCTTTGTCTTGCCTAGCTTTCCTATGGATCTCTAGTTCAAGTAGGGGCTCCCTTTTTTCTAAATGTGATCTCATTCTAATTCTAAGTAATTCCATCTTGAAAAATTTAAATTCTATTTGAAATATGATGTGTCAAGTTAATCTTTACAAAGAATCAAGGCTGAACATGCACATTAAGTGAATTTTCCAAATATTCACATAAAGAACAACAAAGGACAAAGATATTCAACCAAACTAGATAAAATATAATTCCAAACATGCAAATGTGAATGATATTTATAACCTTAACCTTAAATTAGCTCAAATTTTCAAAGGATCTATTAATCTTTAACCAAAATAGTTATTACTAACCTCGAACCTATTGAATTAGCAAAGTTAATACCTTTTTCACCATAATCATGTGTATACTTTCAAATAACATTGGTCTTTGTCTAAAGGAAGAAAAAATATGGATTTGAAACTATGAAGATCACCAATATTTACACAAATGTGTTAAAAGAAACACAAATCTGTAAAGAATAGCATGATCTTTGATTAAAATACACCAAAACTAGTAAAGATCCTACAATTTCACAATGATTTGTGTCCCCCCTTCTAGTGCTAGTGGATCTCTACCTATTGATGCCTCTAAGTGTATCATAGGTGATCTTAGTATTAAAAATTCTCATTTTATAATTAAAATAATTTAGAGCATGAGTTGTAGGTTGTGGTAATCTAGTCACCTGTGATGAAATAGTGGTAGAGCAAGCAAATTGTTCCATAATATTTATAAAACTTGGTGGTTGGAAGCCACTTTGGTCCTCAATAATATTTTCACAAGATTTAGTAATATATATTGATATTAGTGGGTTATGATCAAATTCTAATCTAAGAATATTCTAAAATGAATGTTTATAATGGTTTAAAGCTACAATGATCTAGTTAAAAAGGAGAAAAAGAGGAGGGTAGGGTAGAACAAAAACAAGTTGTTGATCTTTACCTCAAACATCATAACAAAGTTTAAATTTTAACTAAACATACATTTAACCAATGTATATCATGAAATGGTATATGCCCAAACCTTAACACACACAAGGCAATTATTTATGGATAGTATGAAGAAATACAAGTAAGAAGTCGCTTTAATTTAAATATTTAGTGTTGCAATCAAATATCATATGCACATCCTTATACAGATCAAATAAAATGAAGTAAACCCAAGAACATTCAACTAATCTAGCATGTACACAAATTAGCAACCCTATATTAAAAATGCACATCTAAATTTTTTTAAAAACCATTCAAATTTGAGATCCATAATAGACAATTGAGAGAGAAGCTAAATAATAATTCACACAAACAAAATGAGACAATCCTCTTAGAATTCTCTACTTATATTAATTGATTCAAATTTTACACTAGTTATGTTGATTTGTGGAGCTAAAAGCTTCACTAATGAGCTAATGTGGAGGTTTCTAGTCTTACAGAGTAACCGGCATCAGTCAGAACCAACCGACATCGGTTAGGGTCGACCGGCATCGGTCAAAATCAACTGACATCAGTTAGGGGTCGGCCGACATCGGTCATCTTCATACCGACACCGACCTCTGTGTGTTTCCAGAATTGCTATTTTTTAGGAGAACAGTTAGTTTGCATGTAAAGACTAAAATTAGTCTTGAGTTTGTTTTTCTAATTATTGTTTGCTTTCAATTCTATTTAAGAGACCCATGGGGCAGTATTGTAATTTGAGCAAGATCAAGAAGATCTGCAAGAATACAATTCAATAATTGAGTTGATTGTAATTGATTGAGAGAGAGAGAGAACTCTTGAGGGAGAATTACTATACATCTGAGAGGTGTGAGGAGAGAGATTTCTTCATTGTATTTCCTTCTGGAAGAGTTTTATACAGATTGGTTATTTCTCGTATCTCCAATTATTTGTTGTTTCTAATTTTTAGTTGCTTATTACTTCTAGTTTCAATTTCGTGTTTAGTTTCTTATACAAAAGTAATCAACTGTACTCTAAGATCCTAAAAAGTTATGTAGCTCAAAACTCTCTCTCTATCTTTACAAATGACAATGTTCCTTTTATAAGCTTCAAGGAAGCATGTCGATAAATTGCCTTGACTTACAACTGTAAAAAATATGAAGGATAGTTGTCCTTTATATTAAGTTTCTAAAATACACTAAACTTTCTAAAATGGATTGACCCTCAGGCAACATGATAACAAGATGCATGAGCCTTTACAAAGAATATTCTAATTCCAAAATTTAATATTTTTTCTTGAAAGAGAATATCCTTAACTAATTGGTGGACCCTATGTTGATGAAGATCCCTGGCTCTATTGAAGTAAATTCATCACCTTTTGATCTTGTTCATTAACTATCTTCAAGTTGACAGTAGGATCAAAGAGGAGTTCATCTTCTTGATTTGCTAAATCATCCAGGTCTCTATCATTTCTTTTCAAATCCTCCTTAATGCTCTTCACCTCAGCTATTTTATTTTCTATAGTTAGGATCATATCTATGATCCTACTGTTGTCACCTCTAGACTTACATTTTATCTTATTTCTCACCTCCTACATGACCAAGGTGACTCTATGCTTGAATTCATCATTTGTTATGATGCCCATGGAGGTGAGCTTTGAAAGCTTTATAATCATGGTCCCTAAGAGTTTTTCAATTATGTCTAGTTGTTCCTTATCATCTTTGATGAGTCTCTCTGAGGAATTGGACCATGTACTAAAGCTATTGATTTTATCCAAAATCAAGCCTAGGATGGTGTTGAGGTGAGTACCATTAATAGTCTTGAAGTGAGGGATTTTATCCCCTATCAAGATGCTAATCAAATCCTTGATTTTATCCCTATAACTATGCCATTGGGTGATTAAACCTTTTGCAAGTACATTGCACTCTTCCTTAGCTTTGTTGACGTTAGAGATTCAAACATGTCATGGAATGATTTCTCAAACATTTCATTTATGGAGTCAAGGATTAATAAAATTTCATGTTTCTCCAGATCCTCATTTTTCTTCTAAAGGTTCTTTATTTGTTGTTACAACCCCCTGATGCCAATTTGTAACTAGGCACTTTGAGATTCTACAAACTCAAGTATATCTTCTTCATAGACGGGGTCCTTCTTAGTCTTTGACCTCCAATTGGGGCCAAAGCAACAAATGGATCCACCTTCTAAAAGGTGAATTCATCTCCACCCACCATAGCTTTCTTCATTGTAATTATTTATAATCTAGTAGTGGTTGGGTCAAATTGGACACTTACTAAAGAGTATGTCATTTTGGGTGACTCTAGGGGTTCCATTTGGGTGCTTCCTAAAGATCTAGGAGTAGCCATTTATCTTTCCTTATCTTTCTATTACAAAACCACTATCCAGGGCTTAATTTCCTCATGAACTATAATGTTGACAAACTTTGTGTTGGCCCATTGATGTTTCAACATTGGGATCTTATGTATCTTTTCATATACAAACCATTTAGGAATGGTTGGACCATGAATTGGATTCTCATCACTAAAAAAATTAACTTCAATCAAAGGGTGAGTGAGGGTTATTTTAGGATTCTTGGTGCCTGTACGGACCAATGCTAACTCAATTTTCTCTTTTGAGGGGGAATAACTGGAACTAAGTCCAAAGCTACCTCCTTCCCTTTTCCAATTTTTGATTCATCAATTTGGGGTTGAGTTTTTTTTCTTGAGCCCCCTCTTCATCTGAACTATAAGCACTGGCTAGTTCGTCTAATTCATCTTCCACCATCTCCCTAGGATGTAATGTTATCATGTCAATATATTCAATTAGAGACTCTAGCTTCTTAGGCTGTGAAAAAGAGGTTGCCCCCACACCAGGTCTTTCTTCAAGCTTCTCTTTTCCTACACCTTGGGAAATTGGTGTTTCCAGACATTATGAAATTGGTGCTTCTAGTTGTTCTGGAGGAGGCTTAGTAGATGGTCTTAGTAGCAAATGGTATTGTAGAGGATTCATCTACCATATTTTACCAGCTAGTTTCTTGTCTCTTTTCAACCTAGCCACAAACGTATTATTGTGTTTCTTTAATTTTTCTAGGACCTTAAAAAATTAATATGCCTAGATATACATGGTGTCATGGACACCAAGTTGATGTTCATTCTTAATGTTTATTTTCTTTGCCTTTAAATAATTCACAACATTATCTCTAGGGTCTCACTACCTTAACTGATCAAGCTGTAAATTGAATGAGTCCCTGTGTCTGGAGATGATATCCACACTATCCTAATTTTATAGCACTATTATATTGATATTTAAAGGAAAAGGATAAATTATCCCCTTCCTCTTCTATTTTCATACACTATCAATTTCATGGAATAATTGGCATGCAATTTCTTACTCGACCAACTTAGTGGGCATATAGATTGGCAAGTTGAGAGGATGGCACAGGGTTCCTTCTATTTGATTATAGTGCAATCAGGATATAGCTAAAGATCCCCAATAATCTCCACATAATTTTTGATTAAGGGGTTTACTCTCATCATTGATATCCCTTTAATAGCCTTATATAAGGCTGGATACACACAATCATAAATGAATTGTATGTGGCCCCTGTACTTGAAAATGTGTAGTTTAGAACAATAATGGGAGACTATCTTCCTTCCCTCATGTGACCAATTATTGATATTAGGGATGGTTGTGGTGGATAAAATGACATCCAAAAGGTAACACATCATACATAAGTAATTTCCATTCCTCTTTTTGATGGAAACAAATTGTTGTTTCAGGCAAACACTGATAAATTCTCTAAGAAGAGGGGTAAGTCCCTTCTCAACCATGAAATATACAAAGGGAACCATAGTTTGATGACATAAGTGGTGGAAGGGGACCCAAATAGTATATTTATAAAATTCATGATCATTATAATCCCTACCATAAATTTTTCAATAGGGACTCTCCTAGCAGGGTTAGAAAATACATGGGTTCCTGAATATAGCCATGGAACTAGGGCTGTTTTTAAGTCAGTTTGGTTGGACCAGTGCTTAATTATGGGAAAGTCTACTTGAGGTATAAGAAGTTTGTAAACTCTAAAAGGCCATAGGGTAAATGAAATCAACTTTCTTAAAATTATGTTCATGGATAATCATATCTTGATCCAATCTATAATCTTTAAAAATAGGAGCAATAATATCGATATAATGAAGTACCTTAGGTTTTGTTGTCGTATAATAGAGGTCAGCCATCTAGATAAAGACTATGTCATAGTACCTCAAGAAGATTAACATTAATTTTATCCTCTTTGTTGATTATCTATAACTCTTTAATGGCCCAAAAGAGCTTGGACTAGTTGTTATCCTGGGTATTTAATGTTATTGCATCCAATAGAATGTCCTTGAAGATTATTTCATTCATGTCTGAAGTTAAGTATATTTGTATGTCTTCTTTATTATATTACTTTCATATTTCCATGGATATGAGTCTAAAATATGCTCAGTGATTTTTACTCAACTTTAGGTCTAATTTTCAATTGTTTAGATGGTAATTGAACTCTTATTAGCTCAGTTGTGATCAAACTAGGATCAAATTAGGGATCTTGTAGATTTTTGGGGTTTTGATAGGTCTTTTCAAGCTTTAATGGTGGTATCTATTATCACTTAGGTGAACTTGGTGCTGATATTTGATTAAGATTTCTGATTTTATACCTTTGCCTTTTTGATCCCATAAAATCTTGCATTTGTCTGCTTATGCTTAGGTGGCATCGATGTGGTAGTTTTGTGGCATCTAGTTGACATTTTCATGACATTTGTTTCATAAATGCTTTGAAACTTGACTATTTCATTTTAAATTTTGTCTTTGATCTTGTTCCATTGGATCAATCTATATAAATCAACATAGATCATTAATTTTGATCTTGTTAGTCACATGCCATTGGTTGTCTTTTATATTAGGTTTTATAGTTGCACCATCAAGTAACCCCACAAGATTCCTAAGCTTTGCATATTTATCAATCTCATGGTTAGTGCATGTGTGCCATGTGGTGTTCCTTCTAGGATCCCATTGAATAATCCATAATGGTCTCACTTCATCTGATAATGCTAGTCTAATTTCATGTGAGTCATCGATCCTGAAAAGGTATATGAACTTTAAGTTAGCCTGGGACCAAGAAAAGAACTAAGGTTAAATAATTTCATCTAAGGTTTTGTTTTGAGTTAAAAAACATGAAATAAACCTTAGGCCAAATTATTTAGGCTAATTTTAGATTATACCAAAGGGGGACCCATATAGAAAGAGGACCTAACTTAAGGTTTTTGATGCGAGGTGAGCCTTGAGACAAATACTTTAAGCTATGATTCATACCATAGGGCCTTACATTTTTTCAATCCTTGCCAATATTCTTACAAACCTTTCATAAGACAAAGGGGGTATGTATATATAGACTAAACATAAGGTTTTAAACTAAAGTCTGGTCTAATGTTAAAAATCATGATTCATCCTTATTAAAATATTCAAGCTAAGACTATGGTGTTTATAACTATCCCCTATGTATATTCAAATTTTAAGTTGAAACATGGTTTTCAATTAATCCCAAACTAGTCTTATCATTGGAGCACAAAACTTCCAAGTATGATTAAGGAAACAACATGTTCATTTATCTAAGTGGGATTGATCCATGATTTTGAATTTTAATGCTCTCGTGGTAGTCAATGATGGCCTTATGAACATCAATGACATTATCATGAATGTCAAAATTAAGGTCTAAAATATATCATCAAGTTTTAAATTTGATAGCCTCATAGACATTAAGGATGGCCTCATAGACATAAAAATATGGGTGTGAGAATGTCAAATTTAAATGTCGTAGACACAGTAAGCTTTGTAAATTATGATTTATTATGTGTCACTTGATTGGATTCCTATAAGCAAGTGTAAACTATTGATCATGATCTGAGTAGTTATCTCTAATTGGTTCCTGAAGGATAAAGCTTTGGATTCATTAGGTCCACCTCATGATGTCTAATCATTTCTACTCGATTGCATGTAGGTCATAGATATTGCATAGCTACACAAACTTTAGTTGGTGCTAGAGGAAAATAAGACTTAGGATAAAGTCTTAGGGATAAGGTCTCATTCAGGTTTTAAAATGTGAATGGGGCCTTAGGACTAAGATTTTAGACTAAGCTTTGTGTAAAAAAAGTCAACCCAAGTTATGAATTTAATACAAAGGACCTCACAAACATTAATTTTATACCATGTCAAAATGAATGTGGATAAAGGATCTCGAGGAGTGAAAGGGACCAAATGGATAATTTTTATATTAAGGTTGGGTTGTGTTGAAAAACATGACCAAGCCTTAGTATAAATATTAGGCTTAAATCCATGGACTATTTAAAATGTTCTCACTAAAATTTTCCCACCAATTTTGAATTTAGGTCTAAAAGGATCCTGTGCTAGGGTTTCTAAATGAGGGTTTCAATTAACTTTGAACATGGGCTCAATCTAACTTTTAACATACCAAATGCTAATAAAAGGTTAATCTGAGATAGAATTATGAAACCTGAGTATGATCTTATCAAGTAGATCTCCATTAAACCTATGATCTAAAACATAGAGATGCACTTTTAGAAACATTAGTCAAAGCTAAAGCAACATCATGAACAAAGGAGACCAATAAAACCAAGGGGTGGATGATCTCCAAATGCAAATAATGTGCAAAACATGCCACAAACATTCTAATTAAGTAAATTTCCAATACCAAGCATGTATTAATTATATAATTTAATACATGGGTCCCTAATTTTTAGAAATAGGGGGTATGTTGACCTCAACACCATGTATGTGAATCTATAAATAAGTTAGGCCAATAGTAACTAGGCCTCATTACTTTAACAACAGTAGTTTTAGGTGAAACATGGCCTCTTAAAGGGCCATCATGAAACTCTAACACCTTGATAATCTAATTTGACTCAGCACATATCAAGAGGACACCATTAAGATCTTCTCTAAATAATATTCCATCTACAAGGACATATAGAATGGACTATAATCTAAATATCTTCTTTTAGTTTTGTCTAAACCTTAGATATACTCATCTATTTGAAGGAATTTGATCATGTCTTTAGTTTAATCTCTAGGAAGTGAAGGTGTAATTGGTTTTTGATCATCTTGTATCATTGGAACAACCTTTCTGTCCTCTTATAGGTCTGATGTTAGCTATTCACATAGACCTTTTCCTCTCACAAGTTTAGTAACTTTAATTTCCACATCATATTCCATGAGTTTTGTTATCCAACCAACCCTTTTCTCATTAAAATCTTATCTTAGAAGAATTTTTTTGACAATTGGGTGTGACACCATCAATTGAATCCTATTTTTGGAGACCATGTGCCTAAATTTATTGAGACTCCTTATAACAACAAGCACTTATCTTTACACAAAGGTGTATCTCATCTCATAGTCATTTAATATTTGACTGAAGAATGTAATCAGTTACTCCAATCCTTCACTATTTTGATGTACCAAGATGGTTGATATAGTATCATCACCTCCAAAGGCATATATGATAAAGTATTTTGTAAAATTAGGGTTTATGAGAGACGGAGCTTGGGCTATGGCTTGCTTAATTACTTCAAAATTATTTCTCCCTTCTTTAGACCAATTGAAAATTTGATTTTTCTTTAAGATGATAGTTAGAGGCTTTACTAAAGAATCAAAATTAGGAATAAACCTTCTTATAAAGTTGATCTTACCTAGGAAACTTTGAAGGCCCTTCTTATGACTTGAAAGTGAGAGAGACAAGATTATTTCTACCCTCTCTATATCAATTAATATGCCATCCTTGGAAACCACATGCACTCTGTAGACACCAAAATCGTGACTACTCCCTTGGTCGACTCCCCCTTGGTCCCTTTCCACTTCAAAAATAATTATCTATTTTGAATTAATAATTCCCTCTCTCTCTCTCCTTGCCACCTCACCCCACCTTGGATACCTCCCCTTGGATGCCTCCCATCACCCTATGACCAATTTATGACCTATTTCAACCCTCTCACACTTATTTAATTCACCTTCAACCAATTTCCCATGACCAATTGACCCCGGCAGTTGGAAGAATGAGCAAAAGGCTAATTATAGCCCTTTTTCCATTATTCTAGTTGCCGACATCGGTTACAGTCAGTCGATGCCAGCGAGATCACCAACATCAATTGTTTAAAACCAACTTGCAGGCTGAATCAATGGATCCTCTTCTCTCGAATGTAAAAATCCTTTTGCGTCTGGACTTTGACCTCTCTCTCTCTCTCTCCCAGATGCACACTAAGCATCACAGGCTACAGGGACTCTGCATCAGTCACTCTACCTCTTTGGAGAGAGTCTTCTACATCAGCAACAAGCATTCACTCCTCTGGTTCTTTAGAAAATAAGAGCTAAGTATTCTCCTTTTATGTCATTTTAGTAGCGTAGGATGTATTTGTAATCAGTTTCTTCTTACTACTTCCAAGCAATATTATCAAGCAGACAAACCCTAACTTTCAACTAGACCAGACCTGACTAAACTTCTTCCTGAAGAGGCTGAGAGGCCTTTCTCCTACCCTTACCCCTTTTCTGACAACATATCCCCTACCTTAGTCCCTCTTAAAGACTCTATCTACTATCTTACCACCCTACACAGACTCTCAAACTACCATAGACCATTCCATCGACCAAAGACTCATCCAAAACTCGTCTAAGGCTATTGCCTCGACCGACGCCAGCCTCCAGGTCCATTTCCCCTACCAACATCGGCAGACATAACCGACAACAGTGACCTTGATAAACTGATGTCGGCAGACTAACTGACGTTGGCGACTATGGCAAACTGACAGCAGACTACAAGTATGCATTACCTTTATTTCTTTTATTTAGTCTTTCATTATTTCTATCTAGCAACATTCTCTCTTATTAACAGTAGACTATCATCCCACAAGGAAGTCTTTGCACTTCTAAGAGTGAGCTTTTGCTTGGCATTCCACCTTATCTCTATCTAACAACCTCTGTGTTTGAGTCTCTTTCTTCTGTAGGTGTCATCCTCCATAGCCAAAGAGGAGTCCCTACAACGTCTGGATAACGGTGCACAAACTTCATCTGGGTATGTACAAACCCATGACCACTAATCTTAGTTTCTTTCATCTTTTGAATGTGGAAAAGATAAAAACTTCTTAGAAACATTCTGGCATGCCCGGTGACCCTAGGAATTCTCCTTGGGTTCATACTTTTTTCTTCTAAGCAAACTTTTCATATAGGTGCATTAGGCCTCTTCTTGCACTCTTTCCTTCTATCTATTCCGAAAGACACCATCAGTAAAGTTAAAAAGAATCCTTCTTTTTCTTTCTTTCTTGCATCTTAGAGTAGTGAAATCATACTCTTCAACCTTCTATCCATTTGTCTGCATCTGAACACACATTTCTATTTGGGCTTAAAATACATTGCATTTCATTTCTTCTTGAATGCATATTTAGCTCTCACATCTAGTAATTAAAAACACATCATGAATAAAGCATAGTCCACTTATGTTACACATCCAGACCACTATCACAAATTAAACATCTAAACACACCTGAGATAAGGCCTGACTAGGATTTCATCACCTAGCAGATACCTTACCCGTCCCAGCAATCCCACTTAGACTTCACTACCAAGGGGAAAGCCCACTCTGTTCTCTGGCAGAGGATAAAATCTAGGGGAAGTATATACTGGCTAAGCGAGACTAGCTTACCACTGGGCTCATGAAGTGAGGGAAGCTTGCTCCTTAGCACCAGGCCATGTACGGAACCTAACATAGATCTTGAGCATCGAAACTAACCCAAAACCAGCCTTAGACTACCTCTTTTAGGACCAATTCTACAAGCCAACTTCCCAAACACACTCTAAGGCATAAGCCAACATGATTCTAAGAGTTGATTCTTAGGATTTAACGCTTAGGGTCTACCTGTCTCGGTCTTCTTTTCTGTCTTTATCTAGTTTTTTGAGCTAGTGAGGACATTTTCTTCTTTTTTTCCAAAAACTTTCAAATCTCTGAGTTTCTAGAAAACACAGTAACTGACATCAGTTTTCCCACTGATGTCAACCACTTTTCTTCACCGGCATCAGTTATCTGATCAACATCGACAACCTGTTTCACCGACATTGGTTTTTCAACTGACATCGGTCACTGTCAAATTTTTCTTCTCAAAATAGCAGGCTTAAAACCCGACTTTCTTGCTATTAGACACCCATTCTGGTTTTTTGAGATTGAAAACATAGTTTCTAAAACCTAAAACTTTTTCCTTGAATGGTTTTGACATGCAGTCAAACCAAGACTTTTGTTGACCACGTGAGGCAATAACCACTTCCACCTTTGCCTTCCATAACTAGTCCTCTAATGGAGTATCATTTAGAGACTGAACATACTCCTGCCCGACCAACCCTGACGCGACCATCTATTATTCTTGAAGGGGATCAAGACTTCAAAAGGTTCCTTGACCTCAATGGCAAGGCCCTTCAACATTATCTCGCAAGAAGCCAAATGCGAGACTCTTCAGGTAACCCAGTCTATGGGATGCCAACCTCCTTAACTGAAGTGGCAATGATATCGACAGCGTTTGCTACCCAACCCATGACCACTCTAGCCTTTGCTTTGACCATCAACATGACCATGACTAATCTTCAAAGTGTGGCTTCTCCTTCTATTTCTGGACCCACTTCCATCAGGGTTGTGGCCCCCATCAACCACAGACTATTCAACAAACTTCTACCCCTTTCCAAAATCTAGTTGTCTCCATCCCACCTTCTCTTGCCCCCATCAACACAAGAGTAACTACCTACCCTTTAACTAGTGCTACCACCCCTCAACCACCTTTGGTGGCCCCTATTCAATTTGTGCCCTCTAACTCCATGGCACAACCACCCCTAGCTTCCACATCTATCCCAATGACTAGTTATCAATATGTTGCACCTATACAAGCGCAATCGACTACGTCATACACCTCTTCTAACACCTTCCAAGCACCTTACAACCTATGGGATGCCCCATCTGCCAATCCATCAACTGATCTCATCAAGATGCTGATGGACAAAATGTCTAGTCTTGAGGCTTCCATTTTTGGTTCAAGCAATGTCCTTTAATATGACCAAATTTGCAATGAACCCATCCATCCCTCTGTCCCAATCTGATCATATCCCAATCAATGGGAGCTTCCTAAGTTTACTCACTTCTAGAGTAAGGAAGACCTACAGCAGCATCTGTGAGCATTTAGACATCCTTGTTATCTCATAGCCCATGATGATGCATTACTGCTACGCACATTCTCCATGTCGCTTTCTGGCCTTGCCCTTGATTGGTATAGCTCTATTACCAGTCACTCTCTCTTTTCCTTCACTCAACTCACCCAATTATTTCTTGACCATTTTTCAATCAATATCACCAAAAAGGTCTCCATTACAGACCTCTACTCTATTAGGTAGTTTGACAATGAATCAATAGCTGATTTTGTCACCCATTGGAGAGGCTTAATCAACCAACTCTCCTTCCCTTTACCTCAACCCAAGCTCATTGAGCTCTTCTCTTGAGCATGTGCCATGCATATCTCATCCACCTTGTGGGTTCAAACATTTCACACTTTTGACGAAGCTTTCACCATGGCCTGAAAGCTTGAACTCTGCGCTATTGAAAAAAAAGGGTCAAATTGTGTAATACCAATACAAAAACTGATGACCCTTCTTCTTCCAAACCTTCTTCTTCCCACTCCAAGTCCAAAGGATTGGCAAACACTGTGGTCATTAGATCACCATCCTTGACAACAATCGACCAATCTCAACCTTCAACATCACAAAGCATCACAAACCAATTCCAACAATAGTACATACAGAGTAAATACACTCCAATTGGAGAGTCATATGCTTTCATTTTGGAAAAACTTGTCAAAAAAGGGGTCCTCAATCTCCCTCCAATCTGACCACCTCAATTCAACCCTTCAAAAGCCATCCCTACATGGTATAGGGAAAATGACTTCTGTCACTATCACCATGTCCAAGGCCATGACATAAACAACTATCGAACCTTCAAAAACATTGTACAAGACATGATAAATAAAGGTGACCTTGTCTTGGACAACTTGAATGTGCCACCCAATCAAAACATTGATATCTTCAAACAACCTTTTCCTAACCATCCTCCTAGCCAAAACAATGTCCAGACCATGGCCAATAGCTCCCAAGAGCATGATATACACACAGTCAACACCATCTCGCCTCTTATCCCTGACCAACCTCCTCCACAGGTAGAAGAGCTTTCTTCTCCTATTCATCCATCACAAGTAGAAGAGCCTTCTTCTCCTATTAGTTCTTCATCGACCTCTCTTATATTGGAGGACACCTTGGCCATACTGATGCCATTAGCCCCACCTCCATCCTCCTTCCTACCAATGGAGGACCCTACCTTGCCTACTCCTCAACCAAAAGTAGAAGGCACGATCATCCCTACCCTCTGCACTCTTGAGGAGCCACATTCTCTAATTTCTTCTCCACCAAGAGAAGAACTTATCTCTTCACCCACTTCAACCGAGGAAGACCCAGTGACAGTTTTCTCTTACCTTTTGCCTGAGATCGCTACATCTCACTCACCTCCATCCACATCTGAACCCAAACCCATGTAGGCATCCACCATGCCAAAAGAGATTAAATATCTTGGTGTTCACCCCATATCTAATCTTGCCTCGCACAATAGTGGCCCTCAAACCAAACCAAAGAAGGCCACTAAACCACACCGGAGAATTCCTCCCCCACCTTCATCATTTCCCTCTATTTTGGGCCCACATCCATCTACCTTAATAGGGGTGCTTCTTACTCCCATACCTCACAGAGGCAAATTGCCTCCATTATCCCCTTTACCCATTAAACATATATTTCCTCCAAAATGACCAATGTCTCATATGCCTCTAAAACAAAAGTCATCAACCCCTACTGCAACAAAACATGCAGACCCATTGGCGGGTTCTTATGCCTTGCTATTACGACAATTGTTGCAATCTTCTCACATTAGTCTTCCACATCTTAAACCATACCAATCTCTCAGACCAAAACCACCCTAGTTCGATGACACTAAAGTTTGTGTGTATTATCGCATGCCGGGACATGACACTGAGCATTGTTGTGCCCTCAAGGTTGTCATTCGCCAATGCTTGGAGAAAGACACCCTTCTTCTTGACCATATTATCAACAAACCTTCAACATTGTCCCATGCTTCCCATACCTCCTCACCTTCACACTCATCAACTCTCAGATCAAGACCATCTTGGTTCGACAACACTAAATTTTGTCACTATCATCGCACACCGGGACATGACACTAAGCATTGTTGCACTCTTAAAGCTGTTATTTGTCAACACTGGAAAAAGGATACCCTTCTCATCAATGATCCTCTTGAATACCCCTTTGCCAAATCTTTGACACCATCACATGCCTCACAAACATCATCACCTAAATTGGGATCTCAACACCAGACTATGATCCCTCCACCGCCTTTAACCCCATTATTTAAAATCAACACAGTCAATTTGACCACTAGCCCACCAAGCCAAAAGGATAAAGGGAAAAGACATGTTTCTATCCCTTAGACATCCCCATTTACCAAGCCTTCACCACAACCAAAACCCAAGATTACTGTCTTGGGCACTTCTCGACCAGCATCCTCAAAGACAATCCCTGACTCCGTGGTGAAACAACCTCACCACACAACCCCTATGAAGATGTCTTTGTATGATCTCATACAAAACTCTCCACAACATCATCAAACTTTGATCCAAGCCTTACAATCGATGGAGGTCCAGCCTGATGACCCCCAACCATTAGCCACTTTAATCAAATCATTACCAACCATTTCCTTTGTCACCATCCATGATTTTGAGATTCCTGCCTCCAACCTAGCAGATCAAGATCTCACCCTCTCAAACTAAATCTATTAAACATTCTCCTTAGCAACTAGGGGAATTTGACCTTATCCTGACTATCGTAACCTCACCCATACATCAAACATCAAACATCAAACAACCAAGTATCAACCAACATCAACTAATCATCAACCAAACCTCGACCAAGCCTCGACCAAGCATCGACCAAGCCTCGACCCAACATCAACCAACCTCGACCAAGCCTCGACCAAGCATTGACCAAGCCTCGACCAAGCCTTAACCAAATCTCGAGCAAGCCTCGACCAAACATCGACCAAATATCAACCAACTTCTTAATCATCTTTAACATGTGACCAATTTGAAAAGAAGTAAACAAGGCAAGTTTGCTCCTAATTGGCTCAGACCTTACATCATAATGCACAAGTATAGATCAGGGACTTATCATCTATCTTCTTCCGAAGGTTGACCAAAACTTGAGCCCTTTAATGCCTTGCATCTGTGACCGTTCTACTATTAGTCGAGTACTCGTTCACTTGACATTTAACTTGAGCTCATCCCTTAAGAAATCTAGGTCCTCTTAATCCTCATTCCTTTCAACCCTATTTCCCTCAAACAAACCCTATGTAACCCTTTTATAAAGTATGAATGCTTTGTCCTAATAAAAGGGAGCCCTTGAACTTCTATAGTCTTGTCCATGACTCAAAATTCTGTCAAAAATAAATTTGGATGTCAAAATATCAAAAGGTCACAAACTCTAAAGGCAGACTGCTCCCTTGAAGGATAGATGTACAATCATTACTATAGCTAATAGATTGCTCCCTCGAAGGACAGCTATTCAAAGCCCTCAAACATATAAAAAGCAAAAATATAGACCACTCCCTCAAAGGATGGCTATGACTAAAATCTTGCTACAAACAGCACTCTCTCAGAAGCTTCCCGCATCGATCAACTTCACAAACGACCACAAAACAAAATGACATCCCTATGTAGACTTCCCACATTGATCTGTCTACTCAAAAAAAAAAAAATGGGTCATGGACTTGACTTGTAGTCATTTTCTGGGTCTCCTATAAAAAGGGGCAATGTTATCCCTACTAAAAAGGGGTTACCCTATCCTCATATATCACATCACCTACTCAAGGGATTTTGAGCTCATTTTAATGTCAAAATGATTTGATTACTTCTCTAACACAACCACTGGTCAATGATGTAATGCATGAATGGGGCTTTTGTTTCTAAAAACCCCCTATTTATGCTATCATCGGGTCCTTGTCAATGAAAGAACAATCTGCCTTTCACTTTTTTTCACACTTTGGTCACATTCAACTAAACCATTTTCTACCTAACTAGACCAAACCTTTTTTAGACCAATAACATTATCATAGCCTATTCACACTAGTTTCTATGGAAACCAATACACATGGAAACTATCGACCACACAATTTATGCCAAGCATAAACCATTACTTGCTGAAGCATAAAAATCCTCAATTCATTTTTAGCATACATCCATCACTAATATGGAAAATTTCTAGGGATGAAAGACCACATCACCAATGTTACAGAATACACCATCACACAATGTGGAAAAGGCTGTAACATCATCTTACCTTCATCATTTCAAGCACATACCCTCAAACATATGGGAAGTGCTAAACCTTAACTTAGTCCAAACCCATCATCAACCATTTTTCCTCTTAGTCTGAACTACAGTGGTCTAAGGCCCTAACGATAAGGGCTATGTAGGTAGCACTCAGATTACATGACATCTTCTGGGGTTAGCTCGGCCACATCCATTTGTTCATCTATTTGATGGACAAACCATTTCAACCCTTTAACCATGACTTAACCTCATCTGACCCCATCCATAACCCCAACCCTCTTCCTCCCTTTTAGGGAGAACTACATTGGAATCAGGTCCTAACAACATGGGCTATGTAGGTAGCACTCAGTTGACATTGGGTCTTCTGAGGTTAGTTCAGCCATTCCTTTGTCCATCCTTGACCAATGACCTTGGAGATTGAGACTATCTCCTCAGACCATGGAGATCGTGCCTATCTCCTCCGACTCTGACCACTTCCAAGACAACTTTGCCTTGGTTATTTTTGCATGTATGCTACCTCACTAATGGTTAGCAAAATTGTCTGCAACCCATATTTTGACCCTCACAAGTATAAGATCGTGAGCAAGTTGATCCCCACTACTTGTGACATTTTTGTGTTTTCCAAGAGCACTTCTTGAGCCCGAGATACTTGGAACATGACGACCATTGGAGCTACAGCTTGGATCAAATAACCCAATCAGCTATGACTAAATTATGGGGCCTAGTTATTTCAATTTTGGCACTCCTCGACCTTGACCTGTGATAATTTGACCTGACCATCTCGTGAAGTGGTATGCACACAATCTCAACCTTTGCAGAGTTCACACTCAAACTTCACCATTTCCATCCATCTATCTATCAAATTGGCATGCAATTTTAGGGTCCCTTCCCTTGACTCCCACTTTGAGGGGGAATACCTCCTCCCATAATTGGGGCAATCAACTCTTATTTTTGTCTTGTAGTTCATCAGAACAACCAACAGGACAAAAAAAAGAAGACCTCATCCCATACCTAGGGCAATCAACTCCTATTTTTGTTTTGTAGTTCATCAAGAATAATCAACAAGACAAAAAGGGGTAAATGTAGACACCGAAATCATGACTACTCCCTTGGCCGACTCCCCCTTGGTCCCTTTCCACTTCAACATGCCCCCTATGTCTTATTAATTTAAAATAATTATCTATTTTGAATTAATAATTCCCTCTCTCTCTCTCTTTGCCACCTCACCCTACCTTGGATACCTCCCCTTGGATGCCTCCCATCACCCTATGACCTATTTCAACCCTCTCACACTTATTTAATTCACCTTCAACCATTTTCCCATGACCAATTGACCCTGGCAGTTGGAAGAATGGACAAAAGGCTAATTTTAGCCCTTTTTTTGTTATTCTAGCTACCGACATCGGTTACAATTGGCCGACACCAACGGGATCACCAACGTTGGTTGCTTAAAACCAACTTGCAGGCTGAATCAATAGATCCTCTTCCCCTGAATGTGAAAATCCTTTTGCACCCAGACTTTGACCTCTCTCTCTCTCTCCCAGACGCACACTAAGCATCACAGGCTACAGGGACTCTGCATCAGTCACTCTACCTCTTTGCAGAGAGTCTTTTACATCAGCAACAAGCATTCACTCCTCTGGTTCTTTAGCAAACAAGAGCTAAGTATTCTCCTTTTATGTCATTTCAGTAGCGTAGGATGTATTTGTAATCAGTTTCTTCTTACTACTTCCAAGCAATATTATCAAGCAGACAAACCCTGCCTTTCAACTAGACCAGACCTGACTAAACTTCTTCCTGAAGAGGCTGAGAGGCCTTTCTCCTACCCTTACCCCTTTTTTGACAACATATCCCCTACCTTAGTCCCTCCTAAAGACTCTATCTACTATCTTACCACCCTACACAGACTCTCAGACTACCATAGACCATTCCATCGACCAAAGACTCATCCAAAACTCATCCAAGGCTATTGCCCCGATCGATGCCAGCCTCCAGGCCCATTTCCCCTACCAACATCAGCAGACATAACCGACACCGGTGACCTTGACAAACTGACGTCGGTAGACTAACTGACGTTGGTGACTATGGTAGACTGACAGTAGACTACAAGTGCGCATTACCTTTATTTCTTTTATTTAGTCTTTCATTATTTCTATCTAGCAACATTCTCTCTTATTAACAGTAGACTGTCATCCCACAAGGAAGTCTTTGCACTTCTGGGACCAAGCTTTTGCTTGGCAGTCCACCTTATCTCTATCTAACAACCTCTGTGTTTGAGTCTCTTTCTTCTGCAGGTGTCATCCTCCATAGCCAAAGAGGAGTCCCTACAATGTCTGGATAACGATGCACAAACTTCATCCGGGTACGTACAAACCCCTGACTATTAATCATAGTTTCTTTCATCTTTTGAATGTGGAAAAGTGAAAAACTTGTTAGAAACACCCTCACATATTTCCTTCATGTACATAAAATACACACTTTTTTGGGTTTAAGGACACCCTAAACTCTCTGCGTCTATCTAAGACTTGCCTAAATTGTTCCAAGTGATCATCTACATTCTTGGAGAAAATAGTTATGTCATCCAAGTAAACCAAGATCATGCCATTAATAAGGCCTCTAAATGCCATATCCATGGACCTTTAAAAGTTTTCACTAGTATTGGTCAACCCAAAAGGCATTTTATTATATACATAAGTACCCCACTTTATGGTAAAAGTTGTATTATATTAGTCACACTCTCGCATAAGAATCTAGTTATACCCCGAATAACCATCAAGAAGTGAGAACATCTCAGCCCTTGATATTCTTCAGATGATTTGATCCATAGGAGGAAAAGGGTAGTGATACTTAAGGTAAGGGTAATGAGGGAGAACCTTTATATTTACCCTAACATAAAGGTAATCTCTTTTACCCTAAAGTCCACACATAACCTAATCTCATATTCTTCTTCTTAACTAGTACTAGGTTGACCACCCATGAGAAATGATTATTAGGGAATATGATATTGGCTTCAATTAGCTTATCAAGCTATTTTATCATCAATGGCTCAAGCTTGGGTTTTATAGGCATCTATTTTTGTCTCACTGATTTAGAATTTGGGTCAAGTTTAATGGTATGTTGGGTGAAATTTGGGTTAAATCCCCTAAGATCTTGGTAACTCCAAGCAAAGATATCATCATATTTGTTATGAAGGCCAAAAAATTAATCAATTTTAGATTGAGGAAATATCTTAAAAACCTTTATAGACTTACCATTAGATATGGCTATTGGTTTTTAGTTATCATATTTGATCTTCATTTTCATCTTCTCTCCTTTGAGTTGGTCATCTAAAATGAATGTGCTTTATAGGTTAACTAACCCTGTAGGCAACGTGTTACCCTTCAACTAGATGATTTGATCATTTTATTGATCTTGGAGTTTATGTTGGTTATTAATTGATAACTCAACTTTATCTTGCATAAAGTTGATGATTTGTGCATCATTTTTAAATACTTACCTACTAACATTGTTTTTAGGAATTGTAGGTCTAAAATCAGCTTGATAAGTTATTATGAACTTTTCACAACATCATTAGGGAGGTTAATTTGTTATCCTACTATGGAAAACCTATCTACATCAACATTTTACTTCTTAGGCACAACTTGTATGTTGAAAACATCAAAGCCTTCCATGAGGTCCCATACCTTGTGTTTTTAGGCCTTCAACAAGTTGTTTTTTTATGTACTTTAGCCTCTAATATAATTCACAACTAACTCACTATTTAAAAGAACCTAAAGTAACTTTATCCCTATATTTTATGTCATTTTGAGGCCTTAAATTAGAGCCTCATACTTTATTTCATTGTTAGTGTATATAAATTACAGCCCATATGAGAAAAAGTACTCCTTATGAGGATAAATCAATACAATACTTGCACCATTCCCATTTATACTTCTGGAACCATCAAATTATAGCTACCACATCTCTTTAAGGTTTTATCATCCCTTGAAAAGATTTGTAAAAATAGAATACTCTTCAAGAATTTAATAGGTACCCAATCTAGTATCTTCAATGTGTTCATATGGATTAAATCCATAGTGTTAATTTTCCCACTCATCAATTAAGCAATTAGGAAATTCTTTGACAAAAGTAGTGGTTTCATGACTAGAAACCTCCTCACATTAATAAAAAATAATGCAATTCACATTCATAGGTTTTGGAAAATAGGGCTCAATGTGATCCTTAGAGATTGGCTCAGACTTGATGGTGACTCTAGTATCATACCTTATCCTAAACAACATGTGAGACCAATCAAAATATAAGTATCCACTTATCTTAGTAGTAAAATAATGTGATAGGCATATATACAAATATGGGGGTAAGTCAGTGACTGAAATGTCTTAGGCAATCGAGACACTTAAGAAAGCATATAGGGTCATATTTATGACTTTTATGATTCCCATAGTCTTAAAAGATGAACCATCCAATTGAACCACTCCCTTTGAGATAGGGTCATACTCTAGACTTAGTGAATTATCTATCTTCTTAGGCATGATAGAGTTGTTTGACCTAGAGTCAATCATACAATTATGGACAAGATTTTTTCCAATGATAAGAGAAATGTAAAATAGAGGGGTTTACCAATTTGACCACTACATCCTTCCTTTAGTTGGCATAAATTAGTAGGGGAAGTTGTTTTATTTACCTTACTTGCTTTACCAAGATGACTTAAGGCTTCCTTCAAGAGGTCTCATTGGGATGGATAGAGTCTTCCACATGGTCACATTGAGATTAGTTTTATTCATCTACTTAATAATATTGAATGGAATTTGAGATTCCTTTGCCCAAAATTTTGGTACAACTACATCTCCTTTTGATGTGTGATGGTTTGGGATTTTATTTATTTAGAGGAAGCTTACTTTTCTAGTACTTTATGTGTCTCATCAATTGTCTTTCCCTTGGTAGCCACTTGAGAAGCATGTAGAGTTGTAACTTGACTGATTGAGGAAGGTGGATCTCCCTCCATTACCTTTTTATTAAACCTAGTATTATATGCTACAGGGTTTTTTTCTTTATTTTAAGACTCATTTTGATTCATTCCACATAATTCTCCTTCTTTCCAATTCACCAAAGTGGACTCACCTTGTGTTGGAGCTAATTCATTCCCTCATTTAATTTGTGGATCTAGTTCACTTGATTGTATTTGTGAATATGATACACTTTGCACCATCAAGGCCTGATTGAGTACCCCATTTGCACATGTAGTTTAATTATGTGTTTGGTTTCAAGGAAATAACCACTCATAATTCTACACCAAGCTAATTTTCATTGGTATGATTGCCTTTGAGGTACTAGAAGCATTAGGGTTATGATTGTTGTATGGCATAACATGAGTAATTTGACCTTGGGCTTGTATATTACCTTAAAAAGGCTACCTAGAAGGTTGATAGGGATGATTGTATCATTCATAATATCTAAAGTTTTTTGTTTGTTTCCACGTCAAGGCAACCAATTCATTGTCAAAGTTTTACAATAATAATTTCACCTCATGTAGTTCACTAAGAGGAGTAACATGTGTGGATGATTGATTGGTTGCTACTATAATTGGTGCCAAAGTGGGCTAAATGGGTAGTGTAGGGGTGTTAATTATATAAAAGCTATAAAAGGAGGCCTTGGGGTAATTTTCCCAATTTTTATGAGGCAATTCTCAGCCCTAATGGCAATATCATATGCATCAAGAAGGGTTATATCCCCATGGACTAAATCATCACTACTATATCATTATTTAAATACCTCAAATAATACAAGAAAGTAGTGTTAAGGGTAGGTTTAACCATATATATGATTTTATCCATGTTTTTGGAATCTCAAATTGAATTCTACCATATACTCATGTGGATATCTCTTGATGGTGGCTACTTGTTCCATGAGTGAAAGGTGGTCATTCTTATCATCGAACTGCTAGCATAATTTTTCCTTCACCTCATCCCAATTATGGATAGAACCTAGTTATATATATCTATACCAATGGAGAGATATCCCCTTTAAGGATGTATCTAAAATCCTCATAGCTATGTTGTCTTGGGTGACATGGTGAACTAAATAAATGTTTGCACCATCCTGGATGTGCTCAATAGGTGTTGTGGAGTTCTCACCAATGAAGGATGGGATGATATTTAGTTATATAATAGTTATGTCATAAATTTTTTGAGATATAATGGGATACCTCTATCAAATATAACAAATAATTGATTCCCCTTAGTAATCATATGATGAATAGGATTCAGCCTATCTCTTGGCCTAAGAAGTCTACTAAATGGAGGTGATGATTGGCCCCTCAGAGACTATTTTCCAATACCTCTTTCTATTCTTTTAGGGAATGTTGATACTATACTTGTTCTTCTTCTTAGGGTTAATGATAACTCAACAAACTCAAAATCAGTACCTCTAGTAGAGTACCTTGTCTCCTTTGGCATGAAAGTATGGAGTTGATATGAAACCAGAAAAGGATGGAGTCACCAAGTGGCTCTAAAATGTCTTAAATTCCACTAAATTTTGATAAGGACAAAACCAAATGCTCAATTGAATTCTTCCAATTCCATGTGAGTTATCCCATCACACATGCCAGAAATTGTTGTCACTTGGATCCTGCACCTGTTCAATTAAATTAGTTGATCCAATGTAAAAAAAATGGATCATCATAATGTGTGGGACCTTGTCTATTTGGGGATGAACCTATGGAGAGGTCCATATCCATCTTAAACTAAGATACAACTGATTAAGATTAGTTGAAAACCTAAACCTATTCTAAATAGACCTATCTATAGCTAGTACTAAGTGTCTTTAGTGGTGGAAAAGGGAGAAAGACAAACTAAACCACAAAATTTGATGCACCAAAGTTTAGGTATCTCCTCCACTCACTCTAAAAAAAAAATAACGAACTTTAAAATACTAATTTTAGTTTCACACTCTCACCAACATACTATAACATAGGTAAGATAAATAAACCAACTTGCATAAGGGTTGTTGTATTTACAATTTCCTTACAAATGAGCTAAAAGAGACTAATATACATCTACAATTAATATCAAACTATGAAAAAGACACTAAAAACCACAAAATTAAATTGAACTTATGAAATACATAGTGAGACAACAAGGAAAGAGAAGTAAATTCAATATTTTATTGATAGTTCAAGGTCTAATCCAGTATTATAGTTCTCTAAAATAGCAGAGTTTTTTCATACCCAAGAGGAGGGATACAAAATAAGGCATTTTAATCCCCTTTTTATTAAAAATAAGACAAGAGATAAAAATAAACACTACTATAAAACATAAATGCAATTATAACAACATGATTCTATCCCATTTAAGATAAAAACAAGTGGAAATCAAGAGCATTAGGCCTCCTTCAATGCATTAGGCCTATCATGATGATGATATTCAATGAAATTTGGGCATAGGAGTGGAGAGGATACCTTACTTGTTAGTTTTTCCCTTTAGAGTGATTAAAAATGCATGAATTAGTCAACTAACTATTCCATTCTTTGAAAACATGATCCTCTTTGTGTTAAATGCCTTAACTCACCCATCTCCACCTCTTGTGCATGTTGAATGTTTGACTTGGGATGGAATATCCTAAACCATTTAGAGCCTTGAGAGTTGACTTTCCCTAATTTATACTTTATTGATGAGTTACACACCCCTAATATTAGTTTTTCAATGTCTCTACCCTTTATCATGGCCTTAATGACTATTACTCTCCATCCTTTAGTAGTGTTGGACAAGCCATATGATTAATATCAATCTAAAATCCACCTTAAAATCCAAGTGATTATCCTTAGGAGAGGTAGAGGATTTTATGTATCACTCCAATTTCTCATGATAAATCCTTAAAATTCTTTAAAATTACATTTTCATGATTGACAATCCCATTTTATCTTCTCATTCTCTTGGCAAACATTGAATAAGATTATTAGAGTTCTTGTTATCATATATCTCTTGGACTATGCAATCTTGATGCCTATATGTATAACATTGATTTATGTTAAATATATATTGCAAAAAAACTTGTATCCATGCATTTTTCATGACCATTCTTGAAACTTATTCAACCTACAACTATCATGCTCAAAATACTTCATGAGCTTGACAAACTTGTCATAAGCTCTTTAATTATACCATTGCAAGTCTAAGGGTGATTTGTTGGTATAATTGAATGATTTGGAAGGATATTTATCACATTATAAACCTAAAATATCCACTTTATATATTCTTTACATGGTCATACATTTCATGCTAACAAGACCACAGGCCTGTAACTTCCTTGAATAAGCTCCTTGATCATGTTTATGACCTACAATTACCATAAACCTACCTACAACTTGTCCCTATACATGTAAATTTTGTGAGGTCCCCTACTTAAAATGAGACATGTAACTTTACAAGGTGAAGTTTAGGCCTAAAGCATGGGGATCTAAGGAATTTTGACCATATTTTAGTCTTCTATAACCCCTGCAATCCTTCTCTTCAAGTGGTCTTCCAACTTCACCAAGAGACCTTGTAAATCCTTCAACTTGTTTGCTAGATCTTCAAATTGAATTATTCACAATGGAATGGTGGATTATCTTATACCTTAACAATATTACCTCTAATATCAACATTATATGTTAATTTTTAGGCCTAATAGGACCTTGTAAGGTAGGACTTACAACCTACAAGCTAGCCCTGCAATCCTCATTTTAGTAATTTAGCCTCCATAAAACATGTTCCATAACATTTGAAACATTGTCATAAGATAGAAGAGGCTCTAGAATCTCTTAAGGAGTATTGTAAATATTTGAATCTATAGTTTTAATTTACCTCTTTGTAGAGGCTTATAATTTTCCTTGAAGGGTATTGAGGATATAATGCATGTTGCATGTATTATTCACTCTTAAACCATGTCTTGAAACCTTTTATCAACATTACACAATCATGGAGACTTATGTATGATCTTTAAGAAGATTGAGAGACATTATTTTACTCTTAAAGACTCTTGAGATATCTTATAGAATCTTGAAACCTTGTTTCATACCTAAAACAACATAGAACTCTCCTAAACTTCTAAGCAAGCCAATAATTACTTTAGGGGTTAATACCCTCCTCCTTAGCTTCAAGAGACCCTACATAACTTGTGAGGGGTAGTATTTTATATGTTTGAAGATATGAATGAAGGTTTTGAAATGATTTATAACCTCTAGGAGGTCTTTAATATTCATAACTCTTGACTCATGCGTCAAGACCTCGTATTGATATAGCTTAGGCATGAATGATCTCCTACCAAATCCTACCAACATTAGGAGCCTACTTCTTATTGTAACCACATAACCCTACTAACCTTATTTTCTCTCACACAAGACTATTCTTAGAGTAATGTTAGTCTACTTAAGGTGGTGTATATATCTCCTTAATGTTATTGGAAATCATACTATCAAGCAACCACTATTAGAGTGTTTAGTTACTTACTTACAACTAATAGAAGACCAAGGTTGTGATTAGGTGTTCATATCCTTATATCATGATTTAAAACCTATCCATTCCAACCTAAAGTTGATTTTGAAGGATTTGAGGATCATGTTCTCATCTTTGATCAAGTAAAAATTCTCTCTTGGAGATCAAATGCATAACTATGTATCTATTGTTTATAATCTCACCTCACAAGCTTACAACATCGTGCCTAACAACCTCTTCCTACACTTTTCATATTTCAAAACCTATTGGTCCCTTTTATATTGATATTATAATTTATCTATTGAAGGTAGAAATACTTAAATAATTTTTCAATCCATGTTTTAGGCACAACACCTATTATATCCTTACTATTGGACTTCACAATAATACACAGGCTTGCAATCTTATTGGGACCATCTAGAAGGCTTCTAAAAACCTTGAAATATCATATATAGGTTGTAGATCTATACATAGGGTATTTAATGTCTGAAGTCATTTTTTCATTAGAATTATATAAAAATATTCAATCATATGTCTTTTGGCTTCTTGAAAACTTGTAGCATATTGGTAATCCCCTAAAACTATATCATCTAGTGTCCATCCTTCATAGTTTTCCTTTGATCATTGATCTTGTCCATCTATCTTGAAAGTTTGCCCTTATGCCTATCCCTTATTCCTAAAAATTGAAAATTATTACTCATAACACATATACATCTTGAATATACTCCTTTTTTTGCATGAAATCCATTGGGCATGTTTGTAGATTTGGTTTGATTTAGAGGATCCTATCTATTCTACCTTATTCTTGAGTGACTCTCACTTGCAGGCCTATAGGTCACTTGACCAAGTTTAGATAAACACTATCATAGGGTGATTGAATTCAAAATATATATTATTAATCTTTATAATCTAGGCTTTTTTTTTGGACTTCCCATCAAGATAAAAACACCTCAAAATGTATTGAAACCCTTACCCTTTGTTGTAGGCCTATATAGATTGTTTTCAAGCTCAAATCATATGGAAACATTGATTGTCAATGGTTATAATGGATTTAAAGTTTATTTATATGTAATTATTTTAAGGGGAGAATTATTTGACTTGTTTATGACCCATTCCCTTAAGTGAGAAACACCTCAAACATGTTAAAAACCCCTCTTTATCTATAGGCTTATAAAGGTCTTTTTTGTATTGAAACTTGTTAAAACCCTAAACTTGGATATCATATACCTAAATCCATGTTTAAATAATCCTATATTATCTTTAAATCATATATATATATATATATATATATATATATATATATATATATATATATATATATATCCAACTATCAACATTCATTCCATATAAACAAGCTCAAAAACATTAAAGATAGGTTTATGGGCTCTTAGGGTTTGGCAGTGTTTGAGAACAATCTACCTAAATTTGATGGATCCACATTATTTTTGGCTCATCATTCAAGATTTTTGACCTATGATAATGCTTAATAAACCTATTTACCTCTTCCATGATCCACTCTTTTCCATGTAATAGGATAATGAGTTCAAACCTTGAACCATTCTCTCTTGGGCTATTTTCAATCAATTTTAAGCTTCTTAAGGATGATTAATATCCATTTTTCCTTCTTGATTCCCCAAAACTCCTATATATGACCATTTAATACCTATTAAATTATATAAATTTTTTTTAATGACCCATGTAATTCCTGAGTAGAGATGGTGCATCCTTGAAAACTACTTATAAGTGTCTACGAGTGGGGTTTTGGGTTGGTTTTACCCTTTTATGAGGTTTGTGGGCATGGTTTTATTTTTTGAATGAATTTAAAGGATTTAATATGATGTTAAAAACCCAAATGACCCTTATTTTTAATTATATACCGCTATAAAGCTATGCAACTCCTGAGAAAACCTTGTAAAAACCTATAATTTCATGGAAATTCCCATGTTTAAGGGCTTTTATGCCTAGTTCTTCCTAAAAAATCATCAATGAAGTTTGATATACCCCATTGGAGTTTGAATAAGGATTATATATCTTATTTCATGCATAAACCCACTCTAAAAACTCTAAACTTGTACCTTCAATGCCAAAACCTATAATTTTCTTAGACTGCAACCTCATGAAAGCTTTGTCTATGGCTTGTATGCATGTGATTCTACCTAAAACTTATCATTTCCTCCATGAATGAACCTACTATTCATTATGTAACTTGAAAATGAGACTTTGAGGCTACCTACTCTCTAAAACCATGGTGTTCTCCTCCTTTTTACTCTAAGAAAACATGCAAAAAGGATTATAACTCCATGTTTTGAAACTTTTATCCTTGAGGAGACATGAAATCATGATTGAACCTTGATATTGATGCCATGATTCCAAGAATATCTTCATTCAACATAAAAAATCACTCTTAGAGCCATGAAAATTCCATGATCATAATTATTTATCTTTTTTTGGATGCACTTCTCCACATTGAGAGAGTTGAAGGCCACCCAAAGCAAGAATGGAGGGAAAATAAGATGTTTAATGCTTTTTACTAGTTATACGAATGGAAAAGGTTATGAAGGATATTTCAAACATTAGAATGACCTTATGAGACATTAATAATTCCTAGATCTATTAAAATGAGTATAATGGCCCCAAATATGACCTCTTGACTTTTACATCCTTATATGCACTTTTTGGGTTTTTTGATGTGTTCATGATCTTATCATGCTTCTCAAACCTTATTTTAACCTGTTGAGTATTATCATTAATGTCAAAGGTACATTTTACATTAGGTTGATGTCAAAGGTGACTAATCCTACTTGGTAGTGTGTAATATGGTAAGGGACAAATAGAGAGTGTTGTCATGAAAGATAATTTAAATGTAAGAGATAATCTGAAGGCAAGAGAGAGAATTTAAAGGCAACTAATTCCTTATGATTGCATTATGGTACATGTCATTGATGTCAAAGTTGCATAAGAAGCCTAGTCATGAGTCTAACCATGACATGAAGAGGTATGTGCATGAAAATAAATGAACACAAGCATGAGAATATAGTTTTTCATTGTTTGAGCATGAGAAAAAATCATTTAAACATCCATGAGAGTTTTAGAGTGAGCCTATAGGGACAGGACCTTTAGGCTAAGCCTACACCTAAACCTCTCTTAAACCTTGCCTACCCTAATGAGGTATGAAGATTATATTTCAAGGAAATTATTCATATGTGAGCATAGAAAGAGGTGAGATAAGCTATTTTAGGCATGTTCACAAATTTTAAGGTCATGTTTTGAAGGATATTTCATGAATCAGTGTTTTAGGCCTTCTCAAGTTTATAGAATGAGGTCTCAAGACCTAAGAAGTAGTTTCAAAAATTCATTGTCATGTGTAACCTCTACATGGGAACCTGATTTATTAAGGATATATGGGGAAGGGTCCTAGCTAAGATCTCTATGCATTGGTTTTGGATTTAAGTGGCAGCCCTTTATGAATAATTGTTAACACCAAAACCTGTGTTAAACCTCCCTAAAACCCTAATAAGGACCTGATGTGAAATAAATTATTCAAAATAACCTATAATGGTGTCAAATTCCTATAAAACTATTGGATCATGTATTCAATTCTCCCAATTACCTATATGTGGTGTTGGTTAGTCATACGAGAGAGAAAATACATAGATACAAGATTATTTGTCAAGTAGTTATTATAGCTCTCAAAAGTTACATTAGTCAAGAAAAGAAAATGAATGGGATAATAAGATAGAGACTCATAATAAATTTCCATTTTGTTTTTTGGATAGGTTTCATCCTTCAATTTTTCTAATTTGGTCATCCAAATTAGCCAATTGTAGATAGACCTAATGGTGTAAATAGTGAAAAACCCAAGCAAAGATGAGAAGATGGATTTGAAGGTCTGAGCATGTCAGATTAATGCAACCAAGTACATTAAGAGTTTATTTATTAATTTTAATTCATGTTTATGATTGAAAAAAGTTTTGGAGGTTATTTAATATGGTGAAAAGTTGTTCACAAAATGACATTTCTGCTTCAGATAAGACTGTGATATAGGATCAAGAAATTGGTCTGTAAGACCAATATTTGGCATTAGACCATATGAATTTTTCATATAATAATGGTTTATAGACATCATAATACCATTTACATGCATAAATAGTCATGAAAAGTTTCTACACAAGTGTTGGAGGTCTAAGTCTCCATGACTGGTTTTTGAGGTAAATTGGCAATTTTGAGTAAGTTACAAAGATGTTATTGAGCCTTTATCTCCTAAGTGAAATTGATTCAAACATTTGGAGATGACCCTAATGTCATAGATAAACTTTATACATATTTAATTTCTCATATTTTAATATAATAATAGTATTTTAGTTTCATTTTTGTAAGATAGACTTTTGAGGTACACAAGGCTAATAGGGTAGTTGGTCCTAAAGGAGCTTCATGGTATGAATAAAAAACACAGGTCTAATATAGCATGAAGTAGTTAATTATATGTCTTATGCTAATTGAGTTAATGGTTTTAAATTTTTGGATAAGGCAATCTAAGCCCAAGATAATCAAGCTTTGATGTTAAGAAGATAGATTTATGCAATTAGGTCTTTATGAGGCCTAAAAGAGAAATGCTGCCTAATTGAGTTATCTTAGACCAAAATGGGTCCAAAGTTTATTTTAAACATGTTCATAAAGTGTTTTAATACCTATTATATGTCTAAAATAAGAGTTTAAAGGTGAATCACTGAGTAAATGGTGTGTAACCATGAGTAAGGTAGTTTAGGCCTATTTGAATGATGTAATATAGAAGTGAATAAAATATTTATTGGTAGAGTAGGAGGTATTAAAATGAGACTATAATATTATAGTATATGTGTGGTGATAAAAATTCATGAGGTGGTTGAGTTGGTGTTGAGTCACTTAGGGAGTTGGTAATTCCTTAAAAATAGGTGATCGCTAAAGCCTAGTCAAGTAGGTGTTTGACTTCATTGAGATTAGTGCTCAAAGTTGAGTTGGTGTTCAACATAATTTGATTTTTTTATATGATTTTATTCAATTTTAAAATATCATATTAAATTTTATTCCCCTTGAGGGTTTCCCACTCATATGTTTGTTTTCTTATGTTATGCTCATGTGAATGACTCTTTATGCATTGTTATATTTATATTGCTTTGATGGTTCAAGCAATGTTAAAGTACATATTCTTAAAAGTTATAAACATTGACTCACCCACACCCCCTCAATTATTATGCTTAAAAAAATTGGTATTAGATCCTAGTCCTTTGAAGTAGGCCTAACAACTTAAAGGAGATCCTAGATCGTCAAGCATGTCTAATCATCAAGTACAAGGAGGTTTCTCAAGCAATAAGGCCCCTCTCTTTAGTGTTACTAACTATGTATTTTTGAGAATAAAAATTAAGACTTATCTATTGTCCTTAGGTTATGACATATGGAAATCTATTTTTATGGATTCACTCCACCTTTTATACCACCAATTGAGGCAACATACAAGAAGGCAAGTGAGAACAACTCTAAGGAAATGAATGCCATCCTATGTGGTATTTCAAAATTATAATTTGTAAAGGTCATGCACTATGATAGAACAAAAGGGACTTGGGAAAAATTGTAGACCATCTATGAAGGAGACACCAAAGTCAAGTTGGCAAAGTTACAGACCCACAGAAGGTATTTTGAAAGTTTGAGAATGAAAGAAGATGAAAACATTGCATCCTATATATTAAGATTAGATGAAGTGGTAAATGTCATCAGAGGCCTAAGAAATAAGTTATAAGAATCAAAAGTTGTATAAAAATTATTGAGATGCCTAACATATAAGTTTGATTCAAAGGTGTTTATTGTATGCAATTAGAAATGTATCATATCTACAAATCAATCCTAGCTTGGAGAAGATAGATCCTACTTAGACTTTTGATTGGGGATATGTTAGATAATTAGGGTCATGACCAATATAGATCTTCTAGACCCAATTAGGGGATATCTTACCATAATAAAATCACTAGTGAGGGTTCCAAAGCTTTTAGTCAATCAAAAATATGAAATAACCTTAAGTCTTATGTTTTCATATTCACTATACTAATAATAAGTAAAGTAAAGAAATATGGCCTAGTGCTCACCAAAGCTTGTGACACAAAGTGGGGGTTTAGTAAACAAATAAAATTAAACATGTATAATAGAATCCTAATTAAGCTATGTATAGGTAAGACCCTAATGCAATGGATAAGAAGAGTACAATTATTAAAAATCCATTACTTATGCTACTTATATCTACTAAAGAGAGGAACAAAGTTAGAGATACTTACTTGGAAGATGAACCCATTGAGACTCAATCACTCCCTTAGACAAAGTTGTTTTGTAAAAGGTTGTGGTTTTTAAGGATCACTAAGAAAGTTTGAAGCATCCAAGACTAGATTCTTCTCTAAGTAGAAACCCTAAACTAAGATTCCTCAAGTAGAATGGTGGAAAAATAGATTGTAAAGAAGTACAAATGAATAACTCTTGATGTCTCTCTAATAATGGCAAAATGGATGTGTTTGTATAGGTAGATTTAACCCTAAACCCTTTCAAAAAAATTGGCCAACAAGGTTGACCCATTTGACCTACTATCATTATTGACAAAAACTCACTAGGTCACAGATTAGGTCATCCAAGAGCCGACCTCAACCCTAAATAAGTTTTGCCAATAAGAGTCAAGGTCGACTCAGCTAACATAGTCATGTAAACTAATAAAAGAGGTTTTAGGTTAGGAAAAGGGGTACTGAAGGTGGTAAATGATTGGAGGAGTGTAAAAAAGAGGAGTCAAAGCTTAGGGGAATGTTTTTAGGAGTTGTTTAAATTGGTAACAAGTGGAAATAAGGGACAATAATCTTGTGAAGCACCAATGGTCTGCCTACCCCTTTCTTGATGCACCCTTAAGGCATGCACTCAAAGAGATTAAGCTTCGATGGTTAATAAAAGATAGAAAGAATCAATAATTGATAAAAGTTTAAAAATATTATGTGTATATATATTCCCCACTCAAATTTCATCACATGTCACTCAGGTGCAATAGGGGATGGTGCTTTGAGAAAGAACATAACACACAATTTTGAGGCTAAAAAAAGTTGAAGTATTCTAAAGAAAAAAATATTTAAATTTAAATGATGAAAATGGAAATAATTGAAAAAGTAAATGTATGCATGCCTTAACTTTCCTTTATCGTTCAATGGTTATCTAATGTGTTTGTAGTTTTGATTGTGGATGGTACAGGGACTAATTTTGATAAACCCAAGAATATAAAACTATAGATTAAAAAAAAAAACAAATGTACGAAAGCCAATATAATCGGTGCTATGTGGATGAGACTTACTTAGATATTTGGCAAGCTGAGGTGACAAGTGCTATGTTAGACCAAATAACCGAGTCAAAATTTTAATTAAATTGGGTAATTAAAAAGCCATGGCTACTAAAGACCACAAAACTCAAACACTTAAACCTTAAGTAAGAAAGGAAAACTCACCAAGTCAAACCAAGGATGTATGTCAAAAATGATGGCAATCAAACATCAATATAAAAGTAGTAACAATCCTTACATAAATAAATATGGGCAAGAAAACAATGGTAAAATAACATTGATAAGTAAGTAATAACAATCCTTACTCAATCATTAGTGGAAAAATGTGCATAAAAGGGGAAACACCATTCGTGAGTAAGAAGTAACAATCCAACCTCACTCAATAATGGAAAAATTACATGAAAGTAGAAATAAACTTAGGTGTTCGTAAAAATGGTATTAAAAATTTGACAAATGGTAAAAGAAATCAAGGTAAGTCTATAAATGTAGAGCCATGGTGTAAAGAAAATAATCCATAGTTTCTCAAACATATTGTTTTTCTCTAAGGATGGATAAAACTAAAATAAAGTATTGCTAGCATGTTTTTAATATGTGAATAAGAAGGAAGTCTAGAAGAGGAAAAACAAATTTAAAATAATACATGTCTATCAAGGGGAGAAATTAAATGGGTGGAGGGGAGAATGAAATAAAAACCAAGGTAAAGGGACTCTTTATCAAAGTCAAGACACTCAAATTAGGTTTGTCAAAACAAGAGGACTTTCAACCTTAAGGAATTTGAAGAACTTCTCTTAGCCACACAAGTCTTATATAAACAAATCAAGTATATAGATCATCCCATGAAGGCTATATGCATGAAAATTAAAATGGACCTAACTTCACATAATGTGTTCCTCATTCTTCAGGACCCTTTACAGAGTTATTAATCTACTATAAAGATTGAGTAATTTCATGAGAAAGTAGATAGAACCATAGAGTTTTTAAATTCTCTTATTCCACTACTAGCCTACCACATCCCAATGGACCTTGAATATATTATGAGGCCAATTGTGGAGTTTTATCTTCAATTAAAGATAAGATATGTGATTGTAATCATGTCTTTTGGTGGGATTTTTATCAGAGTTGTTGCCAGAATCTGGATAATGTGAATGCAATGGAGACGTGATCACATGAGATGAAGCAAGTGCACACCACATAGATGCTAAAAAAATTTGAAAATTACACAAGAAGATAAATTTTACAAGACAAAATAGAGAAAACCAAAATTTGATTAACATGAGATGGCCAAAGTGAGGAATACATATAGGAGAGTATGTAAGTAACTCCTCCACAAAAGGTGGATAAAGCACCCCAAGAATAGACTGTAACTCCTCCATGAAAGGTGGTGACAAGGTGCTAAGAATAGAGAAGTAACTCCCATCAAGGGAGTTACTTATGACACCTATGACACATCTATGACACACACCTCCACATAAGCTAGCCTATCCCAAAAATGTAGGAAAACTCCATGTATGCACAAGAAATATAATTTCCCTAATTAAAATATAGGGAAAAATAAAAACCTACACTAATACCCCCTATAAGCACAGCTTAGGTGGGCAGTGTGGAAATATAAAATGGGTCCTAGTAACTAGGCCTAATGAGGTACCCATGTACAAATGCAATCTCCCATAAGATAGAGAAAAGGAGAAAACCCGTAGGAAAAAAAAATCCCCCCAAAAAGAGAGACATAAAAGAAAGAAGAGGCTAGTGGGCCCTTACTGAAGATGATGTTACTGTAGATGTGGACCACACCCCAAGAAGAGCTCATAGATGAATGAACTTGCTCTCAGTGAAAGGTTTGGTAAAGATGTCTACAACCTGCTCTAAAGACTGGAAAAATATCAAGTCAATGACCTAACTATGAATAAGCTCCAGAATGAAATGCATGTGAATCTCTATGTGCTTGGTCTACTGGTACTAAACTGGATTCCTGCAAATCTGAATGGTACTCTGGTTGTCATAATAAATGATGGTGGGCTACCTGATAGGAATGCCAAACTCAGAAAGAATCCCCTAAAGCCAAATAGCCTCAGTAGCTGCATTAATAGCTCCCATGTACTATGCCTCTATGGATGATATAGCAATAGCATTATGCTTCTTGCTAGACCAATTGATAGGACTAGAACCTAGAGATAAATTGTAACCAGAAGTGGACTTGTGAGTCTATGAATCGCTAGCCCAGTCTAAATCTATATATCCAACTAAGTCAACCTCTATGCTAAATCTATAATGAATCTCATATCTCTATGAACCTTGTATGTAATGCAAGATCCTCTTAGCTGCTTTCCAATGCAGCTCATGAGGTTCCTACATAAATCTAGAGACAAGTCCCACTGTATATGATATATCAGGCCTAGTGTGAGTCAAGTAGATGAGACTACCAACAAGTTGGTGATATTGAGTGGCATCAACCAATGGTGAAGAAGAATCAGCCTCGAGCTTGACTCCTAATAGAAAGGGAGTTAGAGGTGGCTTGCAATCATCCATGTGAAATTGAGCCAATAAGTCAAGAGCATCCGTAGGTTGTGCAAGAGAAATCCCTGAATCTGACTGTGAGATCTCGATGCCAAGGAAGTAGTGCAACAAACTCAAGTTTGTCATGTCAAATCTATCCTAAAGAGATGCCTTCACCACTGCAATAGCCAATGAAGAACTCCTAGTGATCAAAAGGTCATCAACATATAGAACCAAAATCAGGAGTGAATCATCCTACCACAAGAAGTAGACATTGGGGTCAGAATGGCACCTAGTGAAACACGTTGTGAGAAGGAAGGAATCCATCTTTGCGTACCATGCTTGAGGGGCCTATTTGAGGCCATAGATAGATTTCCTAAGTCTTCATACTAAGGAAGAATTCTGAATAAATCCTGACAGTTGTTCCATGTAAATCTCCTCCTCTAGGTCTCCATGAAGAAAGGCACTCTTAACATCCATCTAATGCACATCCCAACCATGTGCTATGGCAATAGCCAAGGTGAGTTAAATAGAAGTCATTTTTACAATGAGTGCAAAGGTCTCTAAGTAGTTAATGCCTGCCACCTGTGAAAAACTCCTGGTGACCATTCACGCCTTGTATTTATCAACCAACACATCTACTACAAACTTGGTCCGATATATCCACCTACTTCAAACCATCTTTCTTCCCTTAAGAAGTGAAATCAAATCCCAAGTGTGATTTTTGATTAAGGAAGAATATTCTTCCTCCATTGCACTATCCCATTCAGGTACCCCAAATGCCTCTCAAAAAGTCTATGGATCTGAAACTAAAGCAAAGAAGGCATGTGGATCACTCTTAAAATCCTCCCTAGTATGTTTGTCATCTGTGGGATCTCCTACCCAAGTACTAGCACTCTCAAGTATCTGTCTGGCCCAAAGTGGCCCAAAAGTGGGTGAGTCAAGTGCTAACTCCTCATCATTTAATTTACTAGAGGTGGATGACTCTACATCACTATCCTCACTATCTAAACTCAAAGAAGAAGATGTCTCTGGCTCAAGAACTTGCTGTGGTTGATCTGAATATGATGAGGAATCATCATAAAGAAGTAGATCCAATGAGGGAGAACAAGTGTCAAGTGTTGAGTCTCTAGTACTCTCCTAAAAATGGACACTTCTCTCGATAAAAAACTCATGAGTGACTACATCTAGAAGGTGATATCCCTTAATACCATTCAAATATCCTACAAAGATGCAAGGCTTGGACTGTCATTCCATAGCTTTGCATTTCTTCTTCAAAATACGGGCCATGGCTGGGGATCTGAAAACCCTAAGGTGCTCAACATTAGGTTTCCTTTTATGCCAAGCTTCAAAGGGTGTTATCCCTTTCAAATATTTATGAGGAACCTTGTTTTGAATGTATCAAGCACAATTGATGGCTTCGACCTAGTACTGTGGTGCTAAGGATTTGGAGTGAATCATATAGCTATCCATCTCTTTCAAGAACCTTTTTTTGCATTTTACAACCCCATTCTGTGAAGGACTATAAGTGAATATGTGCTATAAATCAATCCCCTCTATGGTGTAAAACTATTCAAACCTGTTGCTAACATACTCCCCTCCATTATCAATTTAAAGAGCCTTGATGGATTTCTCACTCTGTTTCTCAACAAGAGCCTTAAAGTCTAGAAAATTTTCAAACACTTCAGACTTTTGTTTGAGAAAATATATCCAAGTGTACCTAGAGACATCATCAATGAAAGTGAGGATGTACTTGGCCCTTATGAAAGATGGTTTGGAAAAGGGTCTCGATACATCACTGTGGACAATCTCCAAAGGTTTTGAAGCCCTCCAAGCTTTGCCTTTGTCAAATTTTGCTTTGAGATGCTTTCTAAGGGAACACCCCTCACAAAGTTCTTTTGAGAATTAGACATGAGGCAAGCCAATGACCATGTCATTTTTACAAAGTTGCTCAAGGTAGTGGTAGTTAAGGTGGCCAAACTGCTCATGCCACAATTTGCTAACTCCATCTAAATGAGTCAGCAATGCTGTTGGAGAATAATCTGATGTAAAATGTGAGAAAGTGTATAACCTAGCTTGGTGATCTGCCCTACCCACTACCACTGTAGTATCACTATGTAACTCCCTGATAGCCACTAAAACTGGTGAAAACTCAACACTCATGCCCCAACCAATGTGAGTGATTTGGTACACTGATAGGAGATTGGTTGAAAGAGAAGGAACACTTAGAACATTATTGAATGTTATTCCTTCCATTTCAACTGACCCTCTCCCTGCAACAGAAACTGATGTGTCATCACCCAAACTAATTAAAGTCATGATACAAGGCTCTAAAGATGAAAACTCAACTAGTGAAGAGCCCATGTGGTGAGAAGCACCTGAATTAATGACCCATAAATATGTAGAAGGTGTTGTAGCTACAAGGGCCTTGCCCTTTTCTTTCTCCTTACCCTTGCCTTTTGCCTTGGTAGAATCTTGGGTAGATTAATTCTGCTTGATGGACTCAGGAACACCTATGTTGTTCTTCTTTAGAAGATGAGTTAGGTGATCTATTTGTTTCTTCATGCATTTGTGTTCATCATGCCCTGTCTTTTTACAATAGGCACACTTAACCTTCTCCTTCTTAGGTTTAGCATTGGAGGATGAAGACTCAGTGTTGTTTTTGGCAGGATTGTTGTTTTCTTTCTTCTCCTGGTCCTTGTTCTTTTTCTTCTTCTCCTTTGTTGAAGTCTTGTCCTTACCATTTCCAGCTATCAAAGCTTAGGGTTGAGTAGACTTCATTGTGCCCATTTGAATTAACTTATCATGATCCCTAGTCAAGTCGGCAATAAATGAATCTAAAGAAGGCATTTTCCATGTAGTGTCAAGGGCACTTTTTGTGGCATGGAAAGTGGAGACAAAGACTGAATAACTTGGACCTAACTTTGCAAGAATAGAAAGTATGAGTTGATCATCTTTCTTTTCTATCCCGCATTCTTTCAATTGCAATCTAAAGGCCTTAAACTTAGTGAAAAAGTCCTATAGGGTGTCAAAGTTTCTAGGACTTAGACTTATGAATTCATTTTCGAGCTCATGACCTCTCATCTCATCAAGCTTCCCAAATAAGTTTTCTAAGGTGTCATATATGTCATTGGGAGTCTTGGAGGATTCTAAATGGAAGAGTAGTTATAGAGACATAGACAAGCTCAGTAATCCATAGGCTTCATCACTACGGTTGTACCACTTGACCTTTTTAGCATCAGTGTTGGGTTCTACTTCAGTACCCATGGTGATCCTATACAACCCTTTGCTTCTAAAAATGATTAAAATTTTAACCTTCCATTCATGATAGTTGAAGGGTGTTAGGTGTTTAAGTTAAAAAGAATCCATTTTAAGCTGAATTTAGGTGAAGTTGTGTTGATTGCAAGTTGTGAATTTATGCAGAAAGGAGAATGAAAGCAAAGATTGGCAAGTTGTGAAAAGAATCACACCCCCCTCAAAATATTTATCCCCCCAAAATATGCAAGTGCACGCTCAAAAGACGTCGAGCTCAGCTGAGAATGCGTCTTAGAGCAATCAGTGCAAGACTTAGGCAAACAGGACGTCGGACTCAGCCGAAAATACGTCCCAAGAGACCCAAATTTTAGGCACTTTATAAAATAGTGTGTTTTTAACAAATAACAAGCCTACAATGTGGAGAATTGAATTACAAACACTTTTTCAAAAAATGGCACCCAAATCTGAGCTACCATTTGCAAGATATTAAAGGTTCAATTTTCCCATAAACTAGTGTTTTTGCAAAAAAAAGCACTAAAACATTAAAAAAATTTATGTTATGAGAGAGAAAGTGGCCTTCCAACCACTCACTTGATTCAGCACAGAATGAGGAATCCAAATGAGGTTTGTTTCAGGGGGAATTAGCCTCCTGCCAACCCGGGCCTCACCCTTCGTCTTCATAGGTTGAAGATACAAGTTTTAAATGAAAACCCCCAAATTACCAAACTATCTAAAAAACTAAATATTTAGTCAAATTGACTAATTTTTGTTTTGCAAGTCAATTTTAAACTAAAAAAAATAAATCATAGACAAAATGAAGGATTTCCAAGTGTCCAAGGGGCGCCAAATGGGACGCCAAGCAAGGAAAGGGCACCAAAAACAAACACAGTCTAGATTTTGCTTAGAAAAAAATAAAAAAAATGAATTGCAGACCTACTGGATGCCGTACTCCCTACTTGGCACCTTGCAAATAGAAAACCAGACAAAATGGGATGTCATACAACTATGGCGTGGTAGAACTGAAGGAGGTTGGCATAGAATGCAGAAGCTTGGCGTTGCTGAAGGCGCCTTTATGGAAGGATAATAGCAGAAGTAGACAAAATGCAGGGAGTGGCACCCCAAAAGAAAGGATGCAAATCAGAATATGCTTGTAAAAGAAAGAACCTACAAACTTGCATGCCATACGGCCTGATGGTGTGGTTGGAAGGACTGTCGAAAGGATGTTGCTGAGTGCTACTCCTCCCTCTACTCCTTGCACACAACAATGGCACCCTAGCTAAAGCAAAACCAGCACCTAAAGTGAAGACAACCAAGACACCCAAAGGCCAAGGATCCCAAGGAAACTAACCAGAAATGATATTGAAAGATTTTTTTAATTTTAGATCAGATCTAGAAATAAAAAATAAAGAGAACTCCACTCCTCTTGATTTCAAAATAAACTAAAAGCATAACCAGACACATGATTACTAGGTTTACTCTGATACCATATCGGAGTTGTTGCCAGAATATAGATAAAGCGAATGCAATGGAGATGTGATCACATGAGATGAAGCAAGTGCACACCACATAGATGCTAAAGCAATTTGAAAATTACACAAGAAGATAAATTGCACAAGACAAAATGGAAAAAACTAAAATCTGATTAACATGAGATGGCCAAAGTGAGAAATACATATAGGAGAGTACGTAAGTAACTCCACCACAAAAGGTGGACAAGGTACCCCAAGAATAGACTGTAACTCCTCCATGAAAGGTGGTGACAAGGTGCTAAGAATAGAGAAGTAACTCCCATCAAGGGAGTTACTTATGACATTCTTATGACACCTATGACACATCTATGACACACACCTCCACATAAGCTAGCCTACCCCACAAATGCAGAAAAACTCCATGTATGCACAAGAAATACAATTTCCCTAATCAAAAAATAGGGAAAAATAAAAACCTACACTAATAATGTTGACTTTTGATATTCGTATGTTACCGTTTGTAATCATTGACTTTTGTTTCAAATGATCTGGATTTTAACTTTCTTGATGGCTTCTTCTATTCCTCCTCCATATGGATTTGGAGAACCAAACATGAGTGCTAAAGATGACTTTCATTTGAATACTTGGGACTTGGTTACTAAGAGAGAGAACTTAGAGAGCATGGTGTCTAAGAGTCTTGTAAATTTAGGTTAAATAAAAGTTCTATCTTGACTTTGACCTTATTTTATCCAATGTGGAGTGAAAGGAAAGGAAATCAAGAGGAATGAAACATGAAATAATTTGAATTAATTGAAATTGTAAAAAAATGTGACAGAGGGTGAAAAAGGGAAGATATAATGATAAAAAAGTGTGATTTCTTATCATAATAAATGAGGGAAATGTAGGAAAACATGATAACACAGGTTGTTATGCAAATTTTATCTACCAAAATAAGCAAAAGCTAAAGCTGAGAATAAGGATCAAAAACTCATAACCATTGCTAAACACAAAAGGAATGATAATATGGTGATTTTATGAGGAATGTCAGGTCATATCCATGTTCTTACACTAAAAATAATAAAATAAAAACTCAAGGGGGTGCCAAAAAGTGTTGGAAAAATAAATGGGATAAGAAAAAGATGGTATTTATGAGGAAGGCCAAGTCCTATCCATGGTCTTACACTATAGCTCATAAAATAGAAACCCAAAGGGTCCTAAAAAGTGTGTAAAAAGTATGAAAATAAAGAGGATGAAATTACATCATGAGGAAGACTAGGTCCTATCCATGGTTTTACAATGCAACTTATGAGAAAAATGGAATCCAAAAGACCAAAAGGAAGGACTAAGATTTGTGAAAATAGAGAACTGTTGCGGAGGGAGAGACCAATTTAAGTATCCAATAAAAAGTGTTAGATATATAATATATAGAAAGCATGAAAAATAAGGGAAGGATTAAGCAAAATACTTCTTGAGGAATTGCACGTTGGTGGCCTCTTTGAAAATATGACCTTTATTGGTTTGCAGGCAATAGGTACTTGGACCAAGGATGTCAAATAAGGGCCTCACCATTTTTGGGCATATTTACCTTCATTTTCATGAGTATATTCTAATTTAAGGATAAAATTACCAACATTAAATGTGCAAACTTTAACATGTTTGTTATGTTGTTCGGTAATACAAGCCTTATATTGGTTATTATGTTGTAAAGTAAATAGATGATGCTTACCAAAGAGATTGAGAGCATGAAGGTGAACTTCACGTAATTATTCATTGGGTATGATACCATGAATAGATATACAAAGAGAGGGAAGTTCAACTTATCATGGAAAGAATGACTCAGAACCATAGACTAGAGAGAATGGTGTTGCCCCAATATCAGTGCAAATGCTAGTGTGATAGGTCCAAAGAGTAGGATAGAGATAAAGGTGCCAATTTATATGGGTTTCATGAACTATATTTTGGAGAATTTTATTAAGAATTTTTTTGGTGGCCTCATCTTGCCCATTAAATTATGGAAGATAGGGTGTAGATAATTTGTGATTGATTTTGAATTTAGCAAAAAGTTGTTTGACATATTTATTTTTTAAAGTACCACCATTAACTAAAATGATAGTATGAGGGACACCAAAGTAGAAAATGATTTGATTAAAGATGAACTTGGAGATGGTAGTACCAGTGAAATTAACAAGGGGCATAGCCTCGACCCATTTGATAAAATATTTTTTAGCTGTGATTATAAAGACATGCATGTCTTGAGATTGAGGCAATTTTCCTATGAGATTTAATCCCCACATAGAGAATGGCCAAGGACATTCTATGTTTTGAAGCTTGGATGGAGGTAAATGAATTAAATAATCATGAAGTTGGTAAAGAGTACACTTTTTAGTAAATTTTATGGCATCCTTTTCAAGAGTGGGCCAAAACTATCCCATACATAAGTATTTATGGGTTGTAGCATGTTTGTTACAGTGACCACCCCAAATGCCCCCATTTGCTTGTTCAAAAAGAGGAGAAACCTAATCTTGCATAACATAGTGGACCAAGGTACCTTTAGTATTATGAAAATAGAGGATTTTATACATAAATACATACTTAAAGTCTTGTTTATGAATGCAAGTCTTTTTGCATGAATCTAGGTTGGGAGGATAAGTTTGGTATTTCATAAATTGAATGATGTCTTTGTACCATGGGCTTTGTTGAATGGTATCCTCAATTTGGTAGATTAATGAATCATGTGGTTTAATAGAGGATGGATATTTTCTTATTTGGATAAGAAAAGTGGGATTGGTAAGAGCTTGATGTGGATGAAAAATAGATATTTAAGAAGCAAGGGAATCAACAAGATAATTTTGATCTCGAGGGATATGTTCATTGGTAAAATAGATGAAATATTTGGTGAGAGTAGTTATGATTTGATGATAAGAATGAGATTCTCACTTTTACATTAATAACCACCATTGAATTGATGGTAAATGAGTTTGGAATTGCCTAGAGCATATATATATATATATATATTGGTTATAAAAATCAAGAGTAACTCTCATGCCTAAGATTAAAGCTTTGTACCTTGCCATGTTGTTAGTGACATCAAATATTAGGCAAAAATATAGAGGGATGATTTTTCCAAGAGGAATTGTAAGAATATAACCTATCCTAGCTCCTTAAAGGCATTTGGCACCATCAAAATGAAGGTTCCAAGTATCCTCATGTAAATTGACATTAATTTTAGGAAGTTCATTGATGATTACTTTTGGTATAGTATTATCGGGTAGGATAGCAATTTCATTGAGATTACTTGACTTAAGGTTATCATTGAAGTTATGGAAGTAATGTTTAAGGGATGTGGCTTGATTGAGACCTTCAATATAGATAATATTATCATTGGCAAGACTATCTTGAAGGTGGTTGATAGTGGGTATGAGAGTGGCAGCAAGTTGATCGACAATGATTTATCCTTTGATAGCATTTTGAGTATTAATTTGGAGGTCAAATTCCATGAGAAGGACCATCCACTTTCCATTTCTATCTCTAAGAAGAAAGTATTTGGAGAAAAAGTGATGAAGGGGATTAGAATGAATGATAACAAAAGTAGTTTATTAAAGCATATAATGTCATAGTTTTTCATTTTCAAAGTATATGGTGAGGCAATCACATTCAACTTTTATATAACCTTTCTCATAATCAATGAGGCCTCAGCTTATATAGTAGATGGCATATGATCTTCCCATATCATCTTATTGTGCAAGCATTGCCCCAAATGATAGGAGTGTGAAAGAAGTATATAAGATCAAATGTCGATCATTTGAAGGAGGACAAAGTGTAGATGGGTGAAATAATGATTCTTTCATGTTATCAAATGTTTTTTGACATGGATCCATCCATTCTAAAGCATTACCTTTCTTAAAAAAATAATTTATGGAGTGGATATGGTAATCCATTTTGGGGATGAATAGTCTAATTACCCCAAGTTTATCAAGATAAGTGAAAATATCCATGATGGATTGAGGGATGGGCATGTTGATGATAGTGTTAATCTTGGCAGGGTCAACATTGATGTTAAAAAAAGAAATTGAAAATACTAATAGTTTACCAGATGTGACACCAAAGACACATTTGTAAGGATTTAGTCTAACTTTGTATTTGAGAAGATGGTTGAAGATGATGGAAAGATTAGAAAGATGACTCTTGTGACATTTGGACTTAGTAATGATGTCATCCACATAGGTTTATATATTTGTTTGGATAAGATAATGAAATATATGAGTCATTACTCATTGATAAGTGGCTCTAGCATTTTTGAGTTCAAGGGGAATTTTAACATAGTAATATGTGCCCCATTCCATGGTAAAGTTTGTCTTTTATTGGTCCTCAAGTGCAATGTGAATTTGGTTATAACCTAAGAAATCATCCATAAGACATAACATTTCATAACTAGTTGTGGAATCAACAATGAAATCTATATAAGGTAGAGGTAAATTGTCCTTGGGATAAGAAAGATTGAGATTATGAAAATCAATGCAAATGTGAATGACCATGGTGACCTTTTTCCAAATAGGGACTATGTTAGAAACCCATTCAAAATAATCCACTGGTTTGATAAACTTAGCATCGAGAAGTTTGATAATTTCTTTGTAAAATAAGGTGGAAACTTTGGGTTGAAATTTTTGTTTCTTTTGATGCATAGGTTTAGCATTAGGATAAGTGATGATATTGTGCACCATAATGCTAGGGTCGATACTAGGTATGTCCTCATAAGACCAGATGCATATCTCATGATATTTATCAAAAAATAAGCTAAAATTGTCATGTTCAATAGTTGAAAGTTAATGAGAGATAGTAATAGGCCGATGGCATGATGAAGTACCATATTCAATGTGAGTAGTTTCTTTGATAAGAATAGAATTTCCATATTAGAAATGGTATGGTGCATTTAGTAAAGAATAAATTGGATTAGCTTTGGGATTCATGTTCGTGATGAAGCTGTGGACATAAAGGGATTTGTTTTTAAAATTCCCAAGTTTGTGATGTTGCCAAGGAATTTGAAGTTATCGGGCATGAAGTAATTCAAGAATAGATTCATCACTAGGCAAAGTAGGAATAGGACCATAATACTCAACATATACTTCAAGATCAATAATTTGATTACCATGGTGATCATATTCAAAATGTATCCGATGGACATCTGTGGCCTTGGCATCTAATGTAATATTGGTAGTAGTAGGATTATATTGAGTGGATGAGACTGGTATGTCATTAGTTTATTTTATGGGGGAATAATTGGATGTAATGATGGGATCTAAAGGTAGTAGATAAGATGCAAGAATTTTTGGTGGTTCGAAAGGTAAGAGTTGTTCTACCACCCAAATAGTATCAAGAAGTGGAGAATTAATAGGAGGTATATGACTTTGGGATATTATTCAAAATCCATAGAAATGGTGTAAACAACATGGTTGAAAGCATGTATTTGAGCTAATTTTTTTTGCTAATGTTGAACATCCAAGTATCAAGATTGAGCTTGGGCCATGATGTAGTTATCATCATAGGTTGAAGAAATGGTACATGCTTGAGACTCAAGGGGGGTTTCATAAGGTGAAATTATAATGTTACTAAACTTTAATGGAGACATGATGAGAGGGTATTAGAATAATTTGACCACTCCATAGGCATTGCATGTGAAGGCATCTTCTGGTAAAGAAGGTTCCTGAGTATTGGGTAAAATTGGTAATCTCATCAATGAGAGGAATAGTGTAATCATGATGTAATAAATAAGGAAGAAGCCACTCTAATATATAAAGAGGTGATAGCACTATTGATGGTAGGAATGGTAGGAATTTGATATTGAGATTTTGGATAAGGAAGTTGAATACTCCAAGGGTTGGGATCAGCTTCATTATTATACCATTTATTGTTATGTAAAAAATTTATGCATTGGTTATCGAAAGAAGTGATGGCCTTGATTCTATGAGTCCAAAGGTGATCAAGGAGTATGTTATAAGATAAGGGCAAATCAAAGACCATCAGTTTAGTTCAAACGGTCTTAGGTTTGATTGTTATGGGAATCCAAATACAACCAATTGGATTTTGACTAGTTTTATCAAATCTATGATAGGTAAGGTGGGTTTACTTAATATGAGCCTTATTATAGCCAAGTTACTAGATAATCTACGAATATGTCACATTAATACCAGACCCTTCATCAACTAAAACTTTATGGATAAGGGTAGTATTAATGGCTATTTTAATGAATAGTGGTGGATCATTAATGTGAAAAAGGGTCTCATCATTAATCATGTCCTCTTCAATAAATTCAATATAAGGTTTATAATAAGGAAAAATAGTTTCAATGGTATGCACATTGGTAGGTGAGACTCAATAGTGGGTGGTTCTTCATCTATAGAAGATGGATCTTCGATTTGTTTTAATTGTTACATAAAGAACTTGTGATGATAAGAGGAAGTGTGAACTAACTCCATAAGTGGAATCTTTCAAGGCATGGATTTAAGTTCTTCGAGAAAGTTCTAATGGGATTTATAAGAAGAACTAATGCGATTTTTATAAGGTAAGGTAGGTTTTGAAGGAATGGAATTTGTTGGGGGTTTGGAAGAAGGAGGTAGTTCCTCATGGGCTTCTAAAGATAAATTAGTGGTGGTAGTATATTTAATAAGCTTTTCTTATAAAGATGGTTTCTTAGGTTTTGTGATAGGATCTTTGTGAGCTAGTTTACGATGATAATTGACCTTAGCTACATTAACATATTGAGAATTGTTGTAATATTAGTCATAGTCAACATAAATAGTACAAACATCCTTGGTAGGTTATTGATTATTATATTTGGAAAAATATTTTTGGTTATTAGAGAAAGAAGCTTTGGAAGCTTGTCATTTTTGAGAAGTGGTGTTGTACTATTGACAATGAAGTTGGATCATAGCTTCATGATTGAAGGAATCACCAAGCATGTAGGAGATAAAAAATTTAGTGATCCCTCAACAAGTTTCATGGGAATGACCAATGTTAGCCTAGAACCAACAGAATTGATTAGGGTCATACCATTTAGGAGGATTTTTAGGATAAGTAAAGGGTTTAGAGGGTGGTAAGAATTGTTTCATTTATTTCACAGTGAGTGGTATGTGAGAATATGGGGGAGTGTCAACTTTGAAAACTCATAGTTTGGTTTGAGGAGTATTATTGGTGATGACATTAGTATAAGTTTTAAAATATACTTTAAGGAATTTGGGATTAGGTTCGAATTGCTTAATGAGGAAGTATTGACATTTAGCTTGGCCAATAGCTTCGTTAAGTGTTTGAGGAGAAAAAGTGTGAACCTTATATTGAATCAAAGGAGTTAAAGAAGTTATAAAGAGTTTTTTAAAAAAATTGTCAGTCATGTAATGGTTAGATTTATGAGTTAGAGATTTCCATCATTTGATAAAATTGTGAACTGATTCATTGGGAGATTACTTATCATTGATGAAATGGCTAAGATAGTTTTTAGGAAGATCATTATGTTGAAACTCTTTGACTAAAGAATTGAATAAATCCTCAAGTTACCAAATGGAATGTTGGGAAAGTTGGTTGTACCATTATAATATATCGCTAGTGAAGATTTTAACTATAAGTTTAGTTGTGTCAAAAGTATTAGTTTGAATCCACTCTTTATCAAGATTGTCAAAGGTTTTTAGAAAGGATGCAAGATCTTTAGTCCCATCATACTTGATAGTTGGAGATATATTGCCAATATCAATGGACATGTGAAAGGAGCTAAAGGTTCATTTTTATATTTTGAAGCATTTTTTTATTCATAATAGATTGAGGAATAACATTTATTGAGGCATCTCTAAGAGGTGGAGGAATAAACTTTAGATTGTCTTGAGGATTGAAAGACAGAGGTTGATTAGCCATGTTTATCAAATGATGTTGTAATTACATCATTTTAGAGGTGTTATAAGTTTCCATTATGTTCATTTATTGTATTACTTGTGTAATAATTTGAGTCATATCAACTGGTAGGTTGGTATTTGTATAAGAACTCCCCAAATTCATATTAAGGGGGTGGTTATTGGAAGGTGGATTACTAGTGGGATTGTTGGATAGACATGTGTCAATTACTCCCATATTATGTTTCAAATATTGAAGATGCAAATTGTCTTGATAGGTAAAAAAGGATCAAATCCACCCACTTCATCTTGAGGTGTGATTTGAATCATGTTACAATCCACAAACAAAGGAGGGGAAGAGGTGCTCCAAGAGTGAGGGTTCTCTTAAGAGGAAAAGAGAGGGAGAAATGAATATCCCATATAGTGTCTAAATAGATTCAAGTTATCCAATAAAATTATAAAAGGGCTTCATAATGATTTGAATAAATGAACAAAATGCTAAGGAAAGAAAAGCATAGAACTAAGTTGGATAGACAAGATTGTAGTAAGAGTAAAAAGTTGACTAGGTTGACTTAGTACTAAAAATAGGAAAAACATAGTTTGATAAGGATACAAGGTCGACCAGGTCGACCTAGCACTATAACCTAATTGGTCAAAAGGGATACAGAGTCAACTAGGTTGATTTATTATTGCAAGTAGGAAGAAAAATAGTCTGTAAGAGATTGTGTCAAGTAGAATGATAGTGTACTAAAAATAGGGAAAGATTTTGTAATGTACTTTTAAATAAATAAATGGAAGTAAACACAATCAATTGGTTCAATAAAAATGATCCAATTGGCACACAACACAAAACCTTGCACTAACACTGGCCAATGAAATTTTTTGCAATACAACATATAATGAGCAAAGAGCAAGTAGTCAACTATAAAGTAAATTCTAACTAATTGGTCATCCTGAATGTTGTTAGATTATTGTAAAATGTTATTTTAAGAGTGATAGGGAAGTTGGCTAAAAATATGGAACTAGAAAGAAATCTATGATGATTTCAAGATGTTTAGGTTGAAAAGGATCTGTGTTGGTAATGGTACTAGCTTGGTATTGGGGCCTACTCCCTCACTTCACAATCTCGTAGTGATAAGGGTATTGTGTGATTTTCCAATATATACTATTAACCATGTATTTATACTTGGCCGGAAAACTAAGTTGGCTTCTCCTTTGGTGATGAAATCCAAGTAGGTAGGCCTTGGGTAGACAAATATTTAAATGTTTTTTAAAATTATGTGATTAAATAGTATATTAAAAAAACACCTAATTAGACTACGTAAGATATTCTAAGCATGAAAACAAATAAAAGTGAAAGTGTGAATTAATTACTAGCATATACTTATTAATTCCCAACTTAAACATGATATAGACTCAGTTTAGATGATAGTGTATGTAAACATTATAGAATAGAGTCGATAAGGTCACTATTGTATTGTAAAAGCAATAGTCCTTAAGAACTAAGTTGACCAGGTCAACATAGTCTTTCAGACAAAAGATAGACTAAAAAACTAGGTTGACAGGTCAACCTAGTTTGTTGTAGGATTGCAGTTTTTGAAGACTGCTAATTTTTTAAAATAGAACTGTAAGGAAGAACTAAATTGAAAGAGAGAGAAAGAAAGGAACCTTAATGGGTTGGAATATGCTAAGGACTATGAAATTTTTGTTGAAGTGTCTTGCATGCTACTTTCAAACTCTACCAATTATGTCAATTGGGTCAACCTAGTTCTTCAATTCCCTATTTGCTAAATCCTATTAAGATGACTATATCGACCTAGTTGACTTGGTTTATTATCTAGAAGATGAATGTGATACTAAGTCGACCTGAATGACTTAGTTTTTTGTTTTAGAACTGAATAAGAGACTAAGTTGACCTATTTGACATAGTCTATTGTCTGAAAGTGAATAAGAGCATTGGATTGACCTATTCAATCTAGTAACATGTATTTGATGAAGACCTACACAAAAAGAATCAATTAATTTTGATGTAACTATGTGTTAAACTTGCACATAAAAGTTAGAAATTATAATGCCCTAGTCGACCTAGTATCACAAATATAGAAAAATAATAAAATGATAGAAATGAAAAGCATGAAAGAAAGCCTGCAAAGGTTAGATTCACATCAAGTTCACTAGAATATATGCAATCACAAATGCATTAGATCTACAAATCAATCCTATCTCGAAGAAGATAGATCCTACTTACACTTCTGATTAGGGATCTATTATATAATTGAGTTCATGACCAATATGGATCTATTAGACCAAATTAGGGGATCTTTTACCAAAAATAATATCACTAGGGAGGGTTCCAAAGCCTCCAATCAATAAAAACTACACAATAACCCTAACTAAGTTCTATGTTTTTATATTCACTATACTAATAACAAGTAAAGCAAAGAAAGCTAATCTAGTGCTCACCAAAGATTGTGGCACAAAGTGGGGGGTTAGTAAACAAACAAAATTAAACATGCATAAGAAAATCCTAGTTAAGCTATGTATACGTAAGACCCTAATGCAATGGATAAAAAGAGTAATATTATTCAAAAGCCATTACTTATGTTACTTCTATCTACTAAAGAGAGGAGCAAAGTTATAACTATTTACCTAGAAGATGAACCCGACAAGACTCAGTCTCTTCCTTGGCCAAAGGTGCTTCATAAGAGGTTTTTATGGTTTTTAATGATCACTAAGAAAGGCCAAAGCATCCAATACTTCTCCATAAGACTATATTCATCTCTAAGTAGAAACCCTAAGCTAAGAATCCTAAAGTAGAATGGTGGAAGAGCAAATTATAAAGAAGTGAAAATGAATAATAACTCTTGATGTCTCTCTAATAATGATGAAATGGATGTGTTTATATAGGTGGATTTAACCCTAAACCCTTCAAAAAGTTTTAGTTGACAAGGTTGACCTAGTCAACCTAGTATCATTATTGACAAAAAATCACTAAGTCATGAGCTAGGTTAGCCAAGAGATGACCTGGACCCTAAATAAGTTTTGCTAATAAGAGTACAAGGTTGACAAAGCCAACATAATCATGTAAACTGTCAAAAGAGACTTTGGGTTAGGAAAAGGGGTATTAAAGGTAGTAAATGACTATATGAGTATGAAAAAGAGGATTCAAAGCTTAGGGGAATGTTTTTAGGACTTTATTAGATTGGTAACAAGTGGAAATAAGGGAAAATAATACTATGAAGAACCAATGGTTTGCCCACCCCTTTCTCAATGCACCCCTTAAGGCATGCACTCAGAGAGATTGAGATTTGATGGGTTATTTTAAGAAAGAATTAGTAATTGATAAAAGTTTGAAAATATTATGTGTATACATCTATTATTGAGGAGATAAAATATCTTAACATACTACAAATGAATGATCTTCATGTCATCTTGACTGCCTATGAAATGAGAATTATGGGAGACCTTCCAAGAAAGAAGTTTCATTCAAAGTTGAGAAAAAGTCACAAAGTAAGAAAGTCAAGGATGCTGTTGACATAGACATTAATGATGATAAGATATAGTCCATGTTTATCAAAATACTAAGGAAAGGATTAGGCAAGTATAAGGGCAAGTTTTCTTTTAAATGTTTTAATGGTGGTAAGATTGGTCGCTTTACTTCTAAATGTCCTAACAAGGATAAGACTGAGCATGATGGAGAACCTGATGAACATAATGGTGATGATAAGAAGGTGTATAAGCTTGATAACAGTAAAAAAAGCTTTCAAAAAGTGTGAAGGCAAGAAAGGATCACTCAAGAATAAGAGAAGTTTGTATACCAAAAATGATAGTAGCTCATCTAATGTAAGTGACACTAGTACATCTGATAGCGATGATGATAGTAATGACCATGATAGCAATGAAACATTATTCATGTCTATATAAATAGACAATGAGAATTAATCAAAATGGAAAATCCTTATGGATGATAAAGAAATGATTGAAGTGAACCTTAAGGCAGAATTGGTGAGTGTTATATAGGAGTTGAAGTTCCAAATAAGGAAGAATAAAAAACTAAGATCATTGGTTAAGAGATGTGAGGATCAAATAAATCTCTTTGAGGAGAGACTAATAAATAACACTAATGAACATGAGGATATCATCAAATAGTTGTAAACTTAGATTAAAATTTTCACTACAAGTTTTAAGACCAAGAAGGAAGAATGCATTGAGTTTGGAATAGAAATGGAGTCCCTAAAGGTAGAATTGGATCAGATAACAATCAAGTTGAAGACACATCAAAAATTTGATAAGAGTATTGAAGTCCTTAGTGATATTTAGAATATTCAAAGGTATTCACATGACAATACAAATCCTGAATTCAAATAAGACTAAAAGGAAAATAAGGAGAGTCAGTCCTCAAAGAACAATATTGACAAAGTAAAGACTTATGTGGAAGCTCTCAAATTTGAGACTCAGGTTGATCATCAACAAGTCAATAATAAATTGAATCCTTCAAGAGACAAAAAAAGGTAGATGTGTATCATTCAAACTCAAATATACAAGGTATGTAAGTTTATTTAGTGGTTATTATTTCTCATGTAATCAATATGGGCATAAAGTTATGGATTGCAAACAATATGCAAGAATCAATTTGTCATGGAGGAATAGGGTGAATGTCCATTACAATAGTAGAAGTAGAATACTATGATATAATTATGATCAAATAGGACATATTTCAAAGGACTATAAGATGAGGCATATAAGGAAGGTCGATCAAGATAAAAGGATGTATAGTCATACCATTGAGAAGTGGATCAAGAAGTTAGACCCTATGGACAAAGTGAAGGAGGAGTAGAAGACTAAAGATGAAGAATCTATGCTAGTTCAGACTTCCTTTCACATTTAAGATGAATCCATGAAATGTTATATAGATAGTGATTTCTCAAGTTACATGACAGGGGACAAGAGCAATTTTATCTTATTAGAGAAGAATGTTGTAGGAACAATGAGATTTGGAGATAAAAAAACTACCAATATAGTTGTTAAGGGTATCTTGAGTTTGGATAATGGGAAGAATAAGATAGAGAATGTGCTATATGTGGAAGGTTTGAAACATAACTTGCTTAGTGTAAGTCAAATTTGTAACTAAGGACACACACTAACCTTTCATGATAGAGGGTGTCATATAAGGAGAGCCAAATCAGGAAGGTTAATTATTAATGATAAGAGGACTAAGACTATTCTATATGTCTTGAATGAGATCAATAAGGAGAGATTATTTATGAGTAAGATAGATGATATTTGTCTATAGAATAGAACGTTAGTCCACATAAACTTTAACAATATAGTCAAGATAAGCTCTAAAAAGTCTATGAAGAACATGCCTAAAATCATCAAACCTACAAATATACTTTGCAAGGCATGTTAACATGGTGAACATATTAGAAGAAGGTTCAAGTCCATGGATTACTCTACTATAAGACCTTTGGAGTTAATACACACTGATCTCTATGGGCCTACAAGAATCTAAATTATTTGAGATAGCTACTTCATGTTACTCATAGATGACTACACAAGAATGACTTGGGTAGAATTTTTGAAATAAAAGTTAGAATCTCTTGAAAATTTCAAGGCATTCAAGTATTTTATTGATAATGAGAATAATGGGAAGATCAAGTGCCTAAGATTTGACAGAGGAGGAAAGTTTTGGTCTAATGAGTTTGATAACTTTTATGATGTTCATGGGATAAGGAGATAGTTCTCATTAGCTAGTACACCTCAATAGAATGGGGTAGTACAAAGAATAATAGGATAGTTTAAGAGATGGAAAGTGTGATCTAGGAATTTGGCTCAAGAGAAGATGGTTAGTATCATGTTAGTTTCAAAATGAAAACAAAATGAAAGAAACACACTAACTAGCATAACATCTTTAGGCCTAGACACTATGAAGAGCTTAGTTAAAAAAAATGAATAAAACACACAACTAAAATTAAAAATAAACTTTCTTTTACCTCCCTTGGATGCTCAAAAAGTCTTGTTTTAATGTCTTACTCAGCTTGTGCTCATGAAGTCCTTCGCAATGGAAGATTGGCTACCTCCATCTCTCCTTGGCACCTTTGGCTTATGGCTTGGCTTGGATTGAAATTAATTTGGAATGGTAACACTAATTTTAATGGATTATTGAAGATATTTGTGCATTATAAAATTTCATTATCAAGTCTTAGAAATGATGTTCATGGCCTCTCTATTTATAGATTTTTTAGAATGTCTAGAATCAACCTAAATCATCCATCCTAAGATTGAGATGTGTGGTTGAGGATTAATTAAATTTTGGAATTAAGTTTATAATTATCCTCATCATGACATTAGAAGAATGGGAAATTAAGAGGCATGGAGGGAATCATGGAAGGCATTGATGAGGCATGGAGGGCATGAATCCTGATATTTGTGGCATTTATGGCCTAGGGATGTCTTCCCAAGATATGAGGTCCCCTGATGATGCAAAAATTCCATATTCATTTCCAAAACAAATTATTCAACAAGTTTCCATGTAATTCTTGATTTGGGTTAATTAGTTCTTAAGCATGTTTAAGCACTTTATGCACAAATTACTCAAATTGATCAAAATACCTTGTTATTGGTCCTAAATTTGACTAGATTAGAATTGGAAGGTAATGTCAGATGTGTTGGATCCATTATCCCATTTAGGATGTTACCAACAAAAAATAATGAAGGCACATGTCTTATGTAAGATATTTGATAGGAAAGATCAATCCAGAGTACCTAGGTGTAAAATTGGCATTTTGATTCGAAATGATATGATCAAAGTTAGCTAGCCCATAAATTTCATTACCCCATTTAGGGATACCCTGGCCAAAATTGGCACTTGAATATGTCAGTTTCATAATATTTAGCATGTTTTAGTATTTTTAGGCCAATTTGTACATTTTAGGTGGAAATTGGTCAAAATCCTAGTTGGAGGTCATCGATGGCCAGTTTTAGGTGTCTACAAAAAGAACTATGCTAGATGAGTCTACAATATCTGATGGATACTAGAGAGAGGTAGTGATCACTATAGTCTACATTTTGAATAGAGGAAAGATGATGAATAATGGTAATAAGACTCCTTATAAATTATGGAAAGATAGACCTACTAATGTGGAACACTTTAGAGTGTTTGGGAGAAAAATGTTTCATCAAAAAAGATGAGGAAGACTTAGGTGATTTTGATTCCAGGTCTAATGAAGGTATATTCTTGGGATACTCATCAGTGATCTCAACCTATAGATGTTATAACAAGAGGTTTTAAAATATAGTAGAAAGCATAAATGTGAATATTGATGAGACAAAGAAATCATACTCATAGTCAAAGGATACATCAGAGAATATAAACTTTAAGAATGAAGAGGAAAAATAGAGATTGATGAGGAATAAGAAGAATTTGAATAAAGACAAGACTCAAAATATCCCTCAAGATAGATTCAAAGAGATCATTATCAATCACAAATCGTTGGTAACAAGGATGTAGGTATGCAAACAAGGAGAAGACTAGTAAGTAAGCTAAATCAATATAATGTTTCTCTATTGTCTAAGATTGAACTTAAGAAAATTATAGAAGCAAGCAAAGACAAGTTTTGGATAAGTCTTATGAATGAGAAGTTAGACCAAATATAAAATGATGAGACTTTAGAACTAGTTCTTAGGCCTAAAGATAATAATGTCATTGTGTTTTATTATTTTTGAGAATCTAGAGTTTAGATCCTAAATAATAAGGGTCTAAAATAATAGGAAAAATCTAGTTTAATGGGGAAAATATATATTTTAAATAGGTAATTTTAAAATAAGAATAATAATAAACTTATCTTAAATCGAGCTAAAATGAATGATTCTAGAGCTAGTAATTAAAAAGTAGGACTGAGAAACTATCAAGAATCTTAACCTGGCTATCATTTTTTGACTGAACAGGAGCACCAGAATAGGACACCTTGGTGTCTAGCACTATAGTCCCTCCCTGGCATTATTGTCCTTAGGATCTAAGCTTTCTTGGTTTTGTTTACCAAGTCAGTGTGAGCCTATGTACCAAATTTTAGGGCTAGAAGTTAATAGAGCTCATTGTAGGTTCATTTTAGTCTTGAATTCCTATATCCATATACACACATGCAACTAATGAATACATTTAAAATCAAAAGGGGGAAAAACTAGGTTAGGGGAAGAATTATTGCATGATCTAGAACCCCTATTGTCTTGACCACTACTTACATTAACCCTCAAGCTAGGGTCTCAGATCAAATGTAGTTCTCCCTTAGGGAACGTGCATAATTAACATGCATGATACATGTAAGAATGACTTTTTCCTAGGCCCTTCCTTGATCAAGCATGTAAGTCTATGGGTGATGCAAAGAAGTTGAGCTATATTATTGACTTATTTTTATTATGTCTAATGTGCCAAAGTAGTAGGTGCTAGATATAAAATTCCTTGTGTAGTCCTTTAGATAGGAGACTCATTATTTCAAATTTGGGATATTTATTTGCATTTGGATGACATTGGAAAACTTATAAATGAATCAAATAAAATGGGTAAGACTCATCTTGTAGAAGGAAATTATTGTTAGAGATCAATTTAACTTTGGACAAGAGCACTGGAAACTAGACACCCTAGGTTCCAATGTTGTAGTCCAATCCCAACGCTCCTATCTTATAGGCTAGGGACTAAGGGGGATAGAACAAGCATGGAAAACCTAACCTAGCTGAGGTGGAATGATTATTTGAAATGCTTGGGGTGAATGAGAATGGGTAAAAATATGACTCAAGCTTAGAACAAGACCCAAATAGATAAAATGAAAGACATGGCTAAATGTGTAAAATGTTCATATTCTCCAATCATTGTCTCTTATGAAAGGATTGTGAAAAGACATGATATGTGTGGTTGATTGACCAGTTTAGGGTGTATACATTTACCCTCCTTTTAATCTAGTGATGAAATGAAATGAATTACTAGAGTAAAAGAAAGAAAGAAGGTGTGTACCTAAACTTACCTGCATGGAGATAAACATGCTCAAAAAAAGGGGTCCAACTTCTTAGCTAGGGAAGTGGATGGAGAACTGAATATTGCTTGGAAGAAGAAGCAATCCCTAAAATGGATGTCCCTTGTATTTAATCTAAATAGTTCCTAGAGAAAGAAGGAATCCCTAAAATGTATGTTCCCTAAACTAAATCTGACTAGAAATGATAAATGCTCGAAGGCCCAAAACCAATGTCTTTCCTCTATCCCACATAAAATCATGTAATTTAGAATGTGTATATAGAAACTATATGTTGTGAATAGAAAGATCTATCATGCCCCCACTCTAAATAATCTAAACTAAAACTAAGAAGTGATCAGAGATCTAAAACCAATGTCTTCCCTTTGTCCTACATAAACTCCTGGGTTTGGGTGATGCTATGGACCAACCACTATAGATGATCATACGGTCCAACCTGGTGAAAACCTAGGTGTAATCTAAAAACTTTGGTAAATGTGTAATAATAAAATGGCATGTCTTACCATTCTAATCTATATAATCCTAGATGATGAAGAACATGAACATTTGTGTCATGCCCCCAAATCTAGTATATGAGTGATGCATCTATATATTCTAGTAATTTGTATAACCACATGTGAAATGAGCTATCATGTCATCTCCCATGTCCAAAACTAGAGATCAAAACAATGTGCTCTGTACTATGCCTATAATATGTTATCTGGTTTGTAATTGTGTCATGATGTATAAAGCTATATATGTGAGACATGTAGTGATGTACATGCCCCCAAATCTAATATCTAGTCTAGATCTATATCAAATTCACTATAAATCCATATGATCTAAACCACTATATATCTAACTAATTTGTGTATCTATAAACTGAATGTATGTCCCTCTGAATGTCTTAAGTAATGTTGAATGACACATGTAATCTGAATCATTGTATATCTCGACCCATTTGAGCTGAATCTGATAATTTTAACTATTGGAGGTGTAAAAACCATTGCTAAGTGGCCCATGTAGTCTAAATCACTATAAATCTTGACCCATCAAAGTTGAATCTAATAATATGACTACTGGAGGTGTAAGAACTAGTGTTAAGTAACCCATGTAGTTTGAATCACTATATATCTTAACCCATCTAAGTTGAATCTAATAATATAACTATTAGAGGTGTAAGAACCATAGTGTATCCATCTATGAGATTGGATAGGTGTGATGGGTAGGTGTAGGAATAAGGATATTAGGAATGATGCCCCCCTTTTAGGGAGAGGAACAAAAATTTTGATGGAGGAGGTTGAGCCAAAAGTGATGAATAGTGGTGTAATGCTAGTAACAAGGTTGGTATAATTTTGAATTGATTTAATAAGTTGATTAATTGTTTAGATTGAGTTATTTTAAAGTTGAATGATTTTTGATTGGTGAGGACCAAGTTGTATAAAAGTTGAACAAGGTGTTATTGGTGAGGATGAATTTTTATAAAAGTTGAATAAGTTGTTATTGATGAGGACAAAGTTGTATGTATCTGGGTACAAAATAGGTATAGAGATGTGTGTGTGTATGTGTGTGCCATAGTAGGCAAATGATGTAATAAGAGAATGAGTTTTTATATATATCAAAAGCATTGTCATCATGGTTATGTGGAATAAAATAGTTTGTAAAATGGAGCTATGGGGTTCAAGCTATGGGCAAAATGGTATTTTGCTTTGAATGAAAAAAAGTTGTTTGATATAGGAAAATTGGATTGATTATTGATTCATTTGTGCATTGACTAGTTTGAGATTTGGATCTCTGGAGTAGGATATATGCTGAGGAGATGATCACTTACCACAAACCATTTTGAAAATTTGGCAGCCCAGATTAAGGTTGGTAGAGAGGTTACCCTAGTGAGTAGCCAAAACGTGTGATTTAGACATGTTTAGAAGTCTATTTTTGATGATTTTGAGCTATTTTGAATATTTTTAGGAAATTTTTACTAGATCCAATGCTCTTATCCCTCTTTCAAAATTGTTGTCCAGGCTCTGGCACTACTATCCAAGTTACAACACTCATGTCTAGCACTGTTGTCCTATACTCATCAATGTTGTCTTAAAGGCTAGATTTTTAGGGCTAATGCTTAGTTTAGTTATTGTCATTTTGCTTGGTTATTGATTTGGCATGGTTGACTGATATACTTTCTATTTTCTAGTGTTTTGTAAGGTGAGGTATAGGTGAGGGAGTTATGTAGAGGCCATGTGATGGAGACTCTGAGATTTTTGCCTTTGTCAACTGATGAGATGGTTGTGATGGATAGGGTAGGGTTGGGTTGTGTGTGTGACCTAGGCACTATGTAGTGGGATATGTATTTTATTACCACCTTGTGTGAGGTGGAATGTAGACACCTATACTTTATAGCTTCTTATTGGAGAGATGACTATTACTTTAGAGGATGTGTATCATATTTTGTAGTTTTTGGGTAGTGGATAATGTGTGACTTTATAGGATGATATGGGTGTGGATGTAATTGATCATGCATCCATGTATTTTGTTGGTGTGCCCTCAAGCATACATAAGAGAGGTAGTGATAGAGATGTATTATTGTTAGTTATTATTTGATCGAGTATTTTGCATCTGTGGAAGTGGTTGGTAGTGTTGTTGGCTTCCTTTGTGAATATTTCTCATGAGTAGGACTCTGTTGTGGTGCTTATGACTCTATTGGATATGTATATGTAAATGCACTATGTACTCCTTATACTACCATGTTATATGTAGGCTATTCTCATTGTACAAGTTTCCAAACATTTTGAGGTAGTGGAATAAGAGATCTCCTATGATATTTTATCCTAAAACTTACATTCCGCTCATGATGAGTGACTGATGATTCCTATAAAGGATTGTCCTAGGATGACTCAATTATGGAGGAATGAGATCTAGGGTTTCATGATGGAGGAGATATTAGTGCCCCCTATGTAAATGCTATGATTCCATGATCAACACATCTAGTAATGCAATCCTTGATTCCATAACAATCATTATCTTTATGTCCATGGATATGATAATAGCTATAAAAAGGCCACTGTGGTTATCTATGTAAGAGATGTGGATCTCATCGATGAGTAGAAGGTAGCGTGATTAACCTCCTATCTAGTAGTGATGATAATATGATTGATGGGTTATCCTGCTCTGAATCAAGCTATAGTGGTGCCTTGTTGTTCTTTGTAGTGCATACTATAGGTTATACTCTAGAAACTAGCTCTTTGTTCTTTATTGGTTTCTTTTATAGTTTTGGTCTCCTATCTTGTTTAGGACATGGTGGATGCTAAGTACTAGGATCTGTAGCTAAAGATGTTGTTATGAAATCTAGAGTGATCTGATCAACTGAATCTTCCTCAATCAATCCCAATTTATTTTTCAAAGATAAAATTTTATAACAAAAGTGTCTTAAAGAAGACTTTATCTGATATATTATATGCTCAAGGAGAGGTTGGCAGAACCCTTTAATAAAGGTATGTTGAATCTCTAGATCTGTTGGTTTATATATCAATCTTAACATGTGAGCCTTAAATCTTAAGGTATACTCACTAACTGGATCTAAATAATTCTGATGTAGTGTGGCAAGTTTCTCATATGTAACATGAGGGCCCATGTTTACAATGTAATATCTAAGAAATGCCTCCTCTAAGTCATCATATGTGTGAAATGAACTAATGGGGAGTAAATGAAAGAACTAATTATGTGCTTCCCCCACTAATGTTTTTTGGAAAAACAAGCATAGAATCAATGGGCTTGCATGAGATGGAAAGCCTTTCGAAAGGCCTAAAGGTATACAAATTGATCTCTAGTTCCATCAAAGTGAGGTAATGATGATATCTAGAAATGCTTAGAAAATGAAGCTTTTATGAATGTCTTTAAAATAGGGTTACCATGTAGATCATTGGCATCTAGCTAAGACTTGTAAGTTTTTTTTCAAAGGTAAGGAGATGTACTTGGTGTTGTAATTCACCAACTACATGCATCAAAGAGATAATCTCTTAGGATGGTACATTAGTAACTTAAAGTGGTTCATTTAATCATTGAATTTGATTTCTAATTTTAACCATGGGAATGCGACATTTAGCAATTAGATTATAAAGAAGGGGTGTGCTCACTTGAACCTTGGGAGTAATGGTAATTTGGACCTTACTGGAGGGATGTGGGCTACCATTCTCTTTAGGTGAAGATTGAGAACTGGATTCTACTATAGTGAGGGGTAGCTTGGGAGATTTATTGGTATCTTTATGTTTTAGTAAATCACATTCTAATGTAGTAGAAGATGTGTTATGAGCATTAACATGTGCATTATTTGAAATAAAATCATTCATAGAAGTAGAAACAACATTTGGAAGTGCATTATGTTTGAGAGGAGTGAGAAAAAAGTTAGAAACATGAGATGCATATTATTCTTCATTATGTGTATAATTATCATATATGTAATATTGTTTATAATTACTCTCATTTTCATATTCATTGGCATGTTCACTATCATATTCATTATCACTTCCATCATTGCTAGGGAGAGGTGTAATAGAAGAATTTAATTCTTTTTTAATATGCAATAAATTATCATTTGAAATTGGAATAACATGTGCATCTATGTTATCCATGGATGAAAGGCATGCATTATTTTCATGTGCAATATGAGAAGGACATTTTTCATTTGAACATTATTTGGATAAAGTAGAGTTAAGAACATGAGATGTAGCATTTGAACTATGCATTGGTAATTTGATTCTATAGTGTTTATAGTGTTGTAATATGAGAGAGAGAGAGAGAGAGAGAGAGAGAGAGAGAGAGAGAGAGAGAGAGAGAGAGAGAGAGAGAGAGAGAAAGAGAGAGAGAGAGAGAGAGAGAGAGAGAGAGAGTAGGTTCGCATGGAAGAAAATTATCACCCATAAGAGGTTCACTTGGAAGTGCATGACTAATTTATTCATTTGGTGCGTTGTGCATAGGTGAATGAGGTGAGAAGTATCTTTCCCATTTATAAAAATTATTTTCTTTAGAAGAAGGAATAAAATAAATGGGTTTTAGATAAAAATATTCATCTATTTATGTTTCACCATCATCATTACGTATATCATCATATCATTCATTATAATACTATTCATTATCTTCACTGTAAATGAAATCATTTTCTACATTCTTAGCTAATGTGAAATTTTACAAATTTGTCCAATCATTATCATAAATATGAGAAAATTTTAGAAATTTATCTATGGGATGAGAAGGAGAAATTGCCTTTGTGGCCATTTTATTTCTTTTAACAAAGATAATTTTGAAAAGTAATATGAGGCAAATACATTCACAAAGAACTACTATCATCAAAATTTTGAAATTACTTTTGATAATGCAAAAATTTGCAAAAAATTCAAATTATTTTTATAAAAATTGTAAGGGAGGAAAACTTGAGGTTTGAGGACCTTGTTTGGAAATCTAGGGTTTTTAGCTAGGGTTTTAGAATTTTGGAAAATTATGCAATAATTTTAAATTATAAAAATAACTTTGAATAGGAATAATGCACAAAAATTTATACAAAAATTAGAATTTGGAAATTAAATTTTTTCACAAGAAAACTACTAATTTTGAAATTATTTTTGACAAAGTAATCAATTTACAAAAATTTCAAAATAGTTTTCTAAAATTTGCAAGGAAGGCTTGAGGTTTAAGGACCTAGTTTTGAAATATAGGGTTTTTAGCTAGGGTTTTAATTTTTTTGGAAAATTATGAAATAATTTTAAATTCTAAAAATAACTTTGAATATGAAAATTCACAAAATATATATAAAAATCAAAATTTAGAAATTAAATTTTTGCATAAAAATATGAAGGAAAAACCCTAAGTGTAGCTAGGGTTTTAGGTTTGTTTAAAGTAAGTTAGATTCACCAAAATGTTTTATTATTTTTGGGAATCTAGTGTTTAGCTCCTAAATAATAAGGGTCTAGAATAATAGTAAAAATCTAGTTTAATGGGGGAAATATAAATTTTAGACATGTAACTTTACAAGAGGAAGAATAATAAACTTATCTTAAGTCGAGTTGAAATGAATGATTCCAGAGCTAGTAAATGAAAAGAAAGACTGAGATACTATCAGGAATCTAAACCTAGCTTTCATTTTCTAATTGGATAGGAGCATCAAAATAGGACACCATGTTGTCTATTGATATAGTCCCTTCTTGAAACTATTGTACTCAAGATATAAGCTTTCTAGGTTTTGTTCACCAAGTCAGTGTGAGCATGTGTACCAAATTTTTGGGGCTGAAAGTTAACATAGCTCATTGTAGGTTAGTTTTATTCTTAAATAGTTGTATCCATCTACATACATGCAAATAATGAAATATCAAAAACATAAAGGGGGAAAACTAGGTTAGAGGAAGAATGATTACATGATATAAAACCCCTACTATCCTAACTACTACTTACATTAACCCTCAAGCTAAGGTCTTAGATAAAATGTAGTTTTCCATTAGGAAACATGCATAGTCAATGCACATGATAGATACAAGAATGACTTTCACTTAGGCCCTTCCTTGATCAAGCATGCAAGTCTATGTGTGATGCAGAGAAGCTAAGCTATACTATTAAATGATTTTTATGATGTCTAATGTGTCAGAGTATAAGTGATATATATAAAATGCCTTGTATAGATATTTATATAGGAGACTCCTTATTTTGAATTTATGAGATTTATTTACATTTGGAAGACATTGAAAAACTTAGGAATGAAGTAAATAAAATGGGTAAGACTCATCTTGTGGAAGAAATTGACCATTAGAACACAATTTAACTTTGGATAGGAGCATTGAAAACTAGACACCCTGGGTTCCAACATTGTAGTCCAATCCTAGTGATCCTATCCTATAGGCTAGGGACCAGAGGGGATAGAACAAGAATGGAAAACCTGACCTAGATGAGGTGGAATGACCATTAGAAAGGCTTGAGGTGACTAGGAATGGGTAAAAAGATGACTCAAGCTTAAAATAAGACCCAAATAGATAAAATGAAAGACATGGATAAATGTTTTAAAAAATCATATTCTCCAGTCAAAGTCTCCTATGAAAGAATTTTGAAAATACATGATATATGTGGTTGCTTGACCAATTTAGGGTGTATATACATTGGCACAAAATGGGCATTTAGGAACAAGTTAAATGAATATGGAGAAGTCACTTAGAATAAGACTAGATTGGTATGCAAGGGGTATGCCCAAGTAGAAGGAGTAGACTTTGAGGAAACCTTTGCTCTAGCATCAAGATTAGAGGCCATAAATTTTTTTATAGCATATGCAAGATTCAAAGGGTTCAAGGTGTACTAGATGGATGTCAAATCTACTTTCTTGATTGGGAACTTGGAAGAGGAGGTGTATAGAGAACAACCTAAATGTTTCTCATAATCAGGTAATAAGGACTATGTTTGTAGATTGAAAAAGGATATTTATAGTCTAAATCAAGCTCCTAGATCTTGGTATGATATATTGGATAGGTATCTATTGGATTAAATATTCAAAAGAGGAGTTACAGATAGTAATCTATATATAAAGATAGAAGATGACCTTTAGTTGATAGTAGTAGTCTATATGTATGACATCATATTTAGTGAAAATAGTGAGAGTATGACTAAGGCATTTAAAAATGTGATGAATAAGGAATTTAAGATGTCCATGCTAGGAGAATTATAATTCTTTCTTGGGTTACTGATCAATCAATCAAAAAGAGGTATACTCATCTCACAAGCTATGTACATAAGAGAGATGTTGAATAAACTTGAGATGGAAGATTGCAAGGTATTTATCACACCTATGTTCATAGGGTATAAGTTAAGAAAGGAAGATAAATATCTAAGGGTTAATCAGACATCATATAGGTCAATGATTGGAAGTTTGATATACATCACTACCTTTAGACCTGACATCATACAAGCAATAGGTCTTATGGGAAGATTTCAAGTAGACCCAAAATAAAGTAATTTACAACCAGTTGAAAGGATACTTAGGTATATCAAGGGGACTATGGATTTTAGGTTATGGTGTCCAAGGATCAAGGAGTTCAATTTGATAGCCCATACAGATGTAGAGTGGGTGGGAAGTCTAGACGATAGGAAGAGTACTAGTGGAGGAATTTTCTTCTTAGGTATGTAATTAGTTTCATGGATAAGCAAGAAGAAACCATCAGTGGAATTATACACTAATGAGGCTGAGTACATTACAACAACTTCATGTATCACTCAGGTCTTATGGATGAGATAGACCTTAAAATAATACAAGGTGGAGTATGATAGTCCTAGCCCTATCTATTATGAAAATACAAGTGTTATAATCATTTCAAAGAATCATGCCATAAAATCAAGGACTAAGCACATTCCCATAAGGTGTCATTTCATAATAGATCAGGTAAGTGAAAAAAGTATTAAACTTGAATATGTTTCTATAAAGGATCAGATTACAAAAATTTGACCAGGCCACTTCTAAAGGCATTATTTAAATATCTAAGATAGGAATTGGGCATAGTTCCTACCCTTAGTAGTTACTAAGGAATTAAAGTGTTTAGGGGGAGATAATTAGGTGGCTCATTAGCTACAAGTTCATGTGAGTATTTTTGATAATGTATGCATGGAGAAAGGGGGATCATGTTTTTGTAGTGCGTCAAAACTCATAATACTGTGTGTTAAGTGTTTTTTTACAAGATGTGTGATCCAATAAGTTGTAGAGATCATTTTATCATTTATGCCAAAGGGGGAGAAATTTTAGAATGAGGGATAGGTTGCTTATTGAGATAAGTTTCTGAGATTGGTTACCATTAATGACAAAGGGGGAGATTGTTGAGTATTATCATTGATGTCAAAGGTGCATCTTGCATGAGGTTGATGTCAAAGGTGACTAAGCCTAGTTGGCAGTGTGTAATATGTTAAGGGACAAAGAGAGAGTGTTATCATGAAATATAATTTTAAGGAAAGAGATATTATTAATGTAAGAGAGATAATTTAAAGCAACTAATGCCTTATTGTTGCATGATGGTACAGGTCATTGATGTCAAAGTTGCATACAAAGCCTAGTCATGACATGAAGAGGTATGTGCATGAAAATGAATGAAAACAAGAATTATAAGGTATTTTTTCATTGTTTAATCATGATATAAAATTACTAAATCATTCATGAGAGTTTTATAGTGAGATTATAGGGGTAGGACCTTCAGACTAAGCCTATACCTAGACCTCTCTTAGACCCTACCTGGCCTAATGAGGTATGAACATCAGATTTCAAGGAAAGTATGCATATGTGAGCATGGAAAAAGGTGAGATAAATTTTTTAGGCATGTTCACAATTTTTTAGGTCATGTTTTAAATAAAATTGCATTAATTAGTGTTTTAGGTCTTCTCAAGTTCACAGATTGAGGTCTCAAGACTCGAGAAGCACTTTTATATGTTTGTTGGGATATTTAACCTCTTCATGGGAACTTGAGATTTTAAGTAGAGATGGGTAAGTGTCCTATATAAGATATAAATGCATTGGTTTTATATTTAATGGGAATTCCTTTATGAATAATTGTTAACACCAAAACTTGTGTTAAACCTCCCTAAAAACCTAATAGGGACCTGATGTGAAATATCTCATTCAAAATAGACCAAAATGGTATTAAATGCCTATAAAAACTATTGGATCATGTATTAACATCTCCCAATAACCTTCATGTGGTGGTGGTTAGTCATATGAGAGAGAAAATGCACAGATACAAGCTTATTTACCAAGAAGTTATTGTAGCTCTCAAAATTTACATTAGTCTAGAAAATAAAATGATGGGATAATAATATAGAGTATAATAATACATGTACATGATGGTTTATATATATTTATATCCTTAAATTTTTCTAATTTGGTCAACTAATTTAGTCAGTCACAGATAGACCTAATGGTATGAATAGTGAAAAACCCAGGTAGAGATGAGAAGATGGATTTTAAGGTTTGAGCATTTTAGATTAATGAAAATAAGTAAATTAAGAGTTTATTTATGAATTTTAAGGCATTTTTATTCTTGAAATAATTTTTTTATTTTAGTGAATATGGTGAAAAGTTGTTCACAAAATGACCTTTTTGGTTCAGATAAGATTGTGTGATATAGGGTCAAGAAATTGGTTTGCAAGACCAATATTTGGAATTAGACCATATGAATTTTTCATCTAATAATTATATAGATATATAATAGGACCATTTAAATACATTATTAGTCATTAAAATTTTCTACACAAGTTTTGGAGGTCTAAGTCACCATGACTAGTCTTTGAGGTAAATTGACAATTCTAAGCGAGTAAGTTACAAAGATGTTATTGAGCCTTTATCTCCTAAATGAAAGTGTTAAAAAAATTGGTGATGATATTGAGGGCATGTAAAAAATATCTACATATTTAATTTGTCATTTTTTAGTATCTTAAGAGTATTTGAGCTTCATTTTTGCAAGATAGACTTTTGAGGTACATAGGCCTAATAGGGCAGTTGGTGCTAAAGGAGCTTTCATGGTATGAATGAAAGACAAAAGTATAATAAATAATGGAGGATGTCAGTAGAGTTATTATTATAATTGATTTAATGTTTTTTAGTTGTTGGATAAGGCCATCTGGTCCCAAGAGAATCAAGCTTTGACGTTAAGAAGATAGACCTAATGCAATTAGGTCCTCATGAGGCCTAAAAGAGAAATGAGGCCTAATTGAGTTGTTTCAGACCAAAAGGGTTAAAAATTTCATTTGAAACATGTTCATAAAGGGTTATAATACCTATTATATGGCTGAAATAAGAGGTTAAAGGTGTATGGCCAACTAAGTGGTGTGTAACCATGAGTATAGTATATATACAAGACAGTTTAGGCCTATTTGAATGATGTAATATAAAATCAAATAAAATATTGATTCATATAGTAATAGTAAGTCTTGAAATGAGACCATAATAGTATATCATAGGTATGGTAATCAAAATTCATGTGGCTGAGTTGGTTCTCAATCACTTACGGAGTTGGTGTTTCCTTACAAGTGAGTGCTTGCTAAAGCCCAGTCAAGTAGTTGCTTTACTTCATTTGGGTTGGTGATCCAAGTTGAGTTGGTGCTCAGCATAATTTTATATTTTATTTTATATAAATATTTTCCATTTATAGAGATCATACTAGGTTTTCTTCCCCTTGAGGGTTTCCCACTCATATGTTTATTTTATTGTGTTATGCTCCTATGAATGACTCTTTATGCATTATTATATCTTTATATTGCTTTGATGGTTCAAGGAATGTTAAATTACATATTTTTTAAAGTTTTAAACATTGATTCACCCCCCCTCTTAGTGATTATTTTTCCAGCATAACCTTTTTCTTTATTAGAAATCACCTTTTAGGACTCCTTTACATTCATCATAATCTTGATTTGCATTGTGAAGTAGTGAAAAAGTATATAAAATGTTGTCTTGACCTTAATTTTCATGGAATGGAACTTAATAATATTGGTGTGGCCTAATATAATATGCTAAATAAATCCATACATTGAAAATTATGCAACTAGGCCTTATTAGGACATCATGACCTCAAGATGACATATTAGTCTTCCTTATAAGATTAGGCATTAGGGAGCAAGTTGGGTGTTTTTGGACATGAAAAAAGGCTTGACAAGGTTGGGTACCTTATACAAAATCTTAACACATTCATCCATTAAAAACCATGTAAATAGACTCTCTAATAGGCCTAATACAAACCATGACTCCAACAGTAATTTTAAGACTCATCTAATGGATCAAGAGTACAATGAAACTTAATGACTCATGCATACTAATATTGAACCCACCTAATCATCATTAAAATTATTTCAAATATCTCATACTCAATTTATTTTTGCAAATAATACCCCTCTCTAAGTGTTCAAGTGTCTTAGGGACCAAGGGTGGCTGGGATAGCCAACATGAAGCAGTCTAATAAGGAGGATAATAAGTCTTCTAGTATGGATAACATGAAAGATGAATAGGGGAGAAGTGAGGGGGGATGCTCTTATAATGATAATATTGAGGATGTTATTACATGAATGAAGCTTTTGAAGGATCTGAATGTTGAGGTTTCAAATAAGGCCAAGTCAGATGAAGGAGATAAGGGAAAAAATAAAGTTAGAGAGGATTTGGATGCTTTGGGTGAATATATAATGGGGTAAAACAAATGAAAGTCAATAATTAAATATCTTAAATATATCCTTTCATATGTGGTTTTTAAAGGACCATAATTCTATGAATGATGTTATTAGAAACCATAATGTTGAGAGGGAGACTTTTTTTAGCAAGGATGATTTGAAGGAAGCTTTGTTATAGGTTAAGTGGATAGAGGAGATAATAAATGTCCTAAAAAATGAAAATGATACCATCAAGGATAATTTAGTAACTCTAGTTAGATTTAGAAAAATAGCTATACAAAACTGTCTTACAAGCATGGAAGGTTTGAGATAAATTCTTAAGAGGAGAGAAAGAAGAGAGTTCTAGCAGGCCAAGGAATAAAGCCAAAGGTGTAGGGAAGGAGAAAGAGAAAGATTTAGATAATCAAATGATGCAATATATGGATACTACCATGAAGAATATGATAGACACTTGAGATGAATCCCTTGATGGGAAAATTTAATGATGGTTTAGATGCTTCTCCTTTGGACGATGGATAGACTATTTTCCTATTGTTTTCATGTTGTTTAGTTGCTATTATTTAGCTATTCTATTTTTTCTCTTCTTGGTGTTTGAATTTTTGGGAAGACTTTAATTCATTTCCTGTGTTTCATGGTTGAGTCTGCTATCTCTTTGCATTAATGTTCAAGTCCATTTTTCAAACAAAAAACATCCTTTATAATTAATAAATAAAGTTATCTTTTTATTTAGCTTTATTTTGTTTTTATTGTTGAAAATGAGGTTTTAGTTTAGATTTAGAAGATGATTTACATTAGTTTCATTTCCTAGCTTACATAAGAAATCTAAATTTTTAGTGATCGCATTCTAACATTGTTTGTGTAAATTTTTTCTTGCTTTTAATTTTACATACATGATTGTTAGTCAACTTGTTTAGGGATGCTAAGGCCACTAGAGGAAATACACCATGTGATTTCTAATTGTGAGTTGAGTTTTTACCTTTATGGTGACATGATCTCTCACTGTATAATGTACCTCCTTTGTATTTTTAACTATTCAATTACTTAATGAATATTTATGAAGTTTAGTTTTTTGTTTCATTACTCTTACCTACTCCTAGGGTTTTTGTGTAATATATGACATTTAGAGACCTTGGAGTGATCCAACATGGTATCAGAGTTATGATCTTATGGCCATTTTTCCATTTCTGAAATCCTTGGTGAGATCTTTCCCACATAAATTCCTGCTAACTTTCTTTATTTTTTAGTTTTTCATAAGTTTCATGAGATTTTATGAAAATCCATGTAAACTATACATCTAAATTCTCTAATCACAAAATAAATAGTGCCATAATATTAAAAGGTGTCAAAATCCTAAAATCAGTTGTAAACACAACCTATATTTGTGAGAGTAATTTTCATCCATTTTTGGAGGGCTTTAGGGATTTTTCAATCATTTCACACATATTTATACAATTGGATTCTCAAATTAGGAAATAATTTCAAGGTTTTTTTTAGGTTTTTTTATTTCTAAAATGGGTCTTTGCTAGTTTTTGGAGAGGCATACAAAATCTACCAGTTTTGGGAGGTTTATTTAACTTAGAGGGATTTCTAACCCTTATAGGCAATTTTTGATAGTTTTTTTCAATTTATTTCTTTCATTTATTAGTTTTGAAAGTAGATAAAAGAAAGTAAATATTAAGGTGTGTAGATCATTACCTAGTATAATGTGCATGTTGATCTAGATGAATGTGGGAACTCCTTTTTGGCTAGGGAGGATAACCTGTAAATCACAAGAAAACTAGAAGAGGATTTGTTAGATGGTAGGTTGAGTGGATTGCCTAGCAGTTGCTAGATCCAAGAAGCACAAGGATTTATAGGATGCTTTAAATCCATGTTTAATATAATTAAGTAAAAAATGATATAAAAAATATACTTACATTCAAATGATAATAAAGTAAATATGTAAGAAAATAAATAATGTACCTATTTGATAGAAGATATGGCACGGTGGGTCAATACCATTCACAAGTGTACTAAGGTTAGGTTCAAATGGTTTAGGTAGGGTCTACAGATAGGTTAGGAATAGAAACAAGGGTTTGATTAGGTGAAAAGGGGGAAAAATAACAATCTATTATTTTTTCTAATAGTAACCGTTAGTGGTTGGGTATGATCGGTGATGGTTGGGTCTGATTGGTAACAGTTAGGTAATCGATGACAGTTGAGGTAACCGATGATGGTTTTTACAACCAATGATGGTTGCTTATAGAATTTTGTGAAAATTAAGATGGATCTAAAGATGAAATCACTAATGGGTAGGAGTTAGAGTATGGATATTTGGGGTAAGGGTTGGTGTGTAGGTGAGCAAAATAAGTTAAGAAAACCTGATAAGGAAAGAAACCACTAAAAATAAAAGGAGGGTACTTGTATGATGTTAATTGAATGATAGTTGAAAACCTAAATAAAGTTAGGTGGCATAATAATACTTAAACCTTAAAATTTCACATGGATAGAGTTTTGGGATGCTAAGTACCTGCATGAAGAAAATAAGAGAGCTTGGATGCATATTTATAGATCCTTCACTCCTCCAAGAGCCCTACATTTATAGTACAAACTTGCTAAGTGAGGAGAGATAAATTTTCCAAGTTGGGTGACAATAAAGATGCCAATTAAAAGGGAAAGAAGGTTGCAAGGTGTGCATGTGAAAGTTTCCATTTTATCCATACATGCATATCCTATAGCTGGATGTTTTTTATTTTACAAGGGTGGAGACCTAACCATTGATAATTAGGATAACATTGATGGTTAGGCCAACTGTCGATGGTTAACCTCTAGATGAAAAAAGTTTGAAATGGATCAAAATTGATATGTTTAAAAATGTTTATTAAATAAGGGTGTGTAGGTATTATTAGGTGCTAGGGTGAGTTGACTAGGTAAATTAGCTAACTTCAGTTGGGAATAGGTCCAAGATGAGGTGACATTAAATACTAGTTAGGGCATGGTTTTTAGGTGTCTAAATTTTGCCCCTTTTTTTATATAGCTTTAGGTCAATAATTTATATAACAAAAATGAGCTACTAACTAGTCTAGGTCTAATTGCCTCGAGTATGGAAGGAGGGTAATGTTTCACCCTTAAACTAAGAGTCAATGAGATGAAGGTCAAATTGGGTTGGGGTTTGATAAAAGGGATAAGGAAGGTCACGAGGTTGGGAATTTAAGATGCAAATATGCACATAAAATACAACTAATTATGATAGTCAAAATCATGTAAGGACTAACATTTCCATGTTGGTGAGGTTGGGTGCTAGGATTAGTGATAAGGTAACCAATCCCTAGCATTGGTCATAGCTGATCAGGTCACATTTGTCATGTGCCCTAAAAATGGTCAGTGTTTACTTAGGTATTCAAGTTAGGAAGTGCTCCCAAGAAAACATAATTGGTTAGGTCATTCACAAGGTGATGCATAATACAAAAAGTTTAACAGGGCAAAATAAGGCAGTCATGATGACCAAAGCAAGGTCACCACAAGGTATGTGAATAGGTACCAATGTCAGGGTGGGTGAAGGTAAATGGGTCAAGTAGTTAGGTGGGTAAGGGGTGTCCAAGCTAACTCTTAATGTGATAGGTAAGATGTCATTTCCTACATAGTCCCTTAGATAGTTGATCTAACATAGACTTCAATACTAATGTAGTTTTTTTTTGGTGGGGAGAAGGTAACTCCCAAATAATTAGAAGGTTGTTAAGAACTGGATGAGCTCATGTGGATGTACTAAGATTTTTGGGTGAAGTAAGAAAAATGTAGGTGTATAGGGGAAAAAGAAAAAGAAAACATCCTAACCATTGATTATTAGGCAACCATCGATAGTTAAGGTGGACTGCCGATGGTTAGGGTGGACCATCGATAGTTGTGGTCAACCATCGATGGTTGGATAACCATCCACAGTTGGGTAGAAACCCTAAATTAATGGTAAAAAGGTCAACTAGGGCCCATATTATTCCCATTTTTAATCAAGAGAATTAGTGGTTTGTCTAGTCTAAGAATTTAGATGAAGCTTTTTCATGAGTGGGTGAGGTGTCGAGAGGATTATGGTGTGCAAAAGTGATGGTGGGGTCGAGATGGATGCAGGGGGCACTCGAGGACAAGTGGTTGGGCATGGATTGAGGTGGTTCCATCAGTCATGAAATGAGGTAGGGGACATCATAAATTTGGTAATAAATTACAATAGTTAATTTAAATGATAGAAATAAAACTTGGTGTGCTTAATTTTAGGGAAATATGAGTGTTTATAGCCATGGGGCTAGGGTTTGGGTATTTCTATTGTGTAGGTATAAGGTGGTATTTTGTTGAGTTCGAATGAGTTGGAGAGGGTTATGAAGGGATGTATAAGGTTATAGAGAGTAGATTTTAGGTGAATGAAGGTTTTAAGAAGGCTAGGGGGTCAAGGCTCGTTGTTTATGAGCATTGAATAGTGACCATTAGTGGTTGAGACAACCAATAATGGTTAACCCTAGGGGAAATTTACCCTAGAAACCATCAATGGTTAGGTCAAATTGATGATGGTTGAGTAGAGTACAATTTTAGAGATGGGTTGGTAGAGTGGGGATGGGTTAGGAGTTGGTTTAGGGAGCGTAAGAGTTGGGAAGGGTTAGGGTTGAGATTGGTATGATAAGAGTTACGATGGCCTAAGAGAGTGGGGAGTTAGGAAGGAAAAGTTTTGAAAGATTTAGGAAGGGTAGGATAAAAGGTGTGATGGATTAGGAGTTCATAGGGGTTATTGATTTGTGATATATTTATTGTTATATGCATGGGATCAGATCTAGTTATGAAATTAAGTTCCTGAGATTTTTGTCAAGATGAGGGATACCATGTCTATAGAAGACTAGCATCACATGTAGGTAGTGGGTTTTAGAGGGATGCAGCATTACCAACACCTTCCAAGGGATGTCAGGATGATAGTCATCCTCATCAAGAGATGGGACCCAATGACTAATACCTTCAAGTTGCCAATTGGAGAGATGAGCATCCTTTTAGAGGATGTCCATTGGATTACACATCTACCCATCCATGGAGATTCTATTTACCACATAGAGGGGGAGGAGATCAATGAATCTATGGCAATTCTATATGGATATAATCAAAATGATGCCTAGTTCCACTTTAGAGGTTTTAACATTAGGTCTCTATATCAGAGGGATCCTAGTGAGAGACATTTATTGACCATGTTGCAGCTAAAGGTCATGTGTTATGTATTTTGAGATTTTGTAGGAGGGAGATACCCTGGTGTGTTATTAGGGGTGATGGTGGAGGAGTTATTTTTGGGTGGTACAGTGTTTAAATGGGCATAGTCTTACTAGTTTAGATATATAGAGAGTTATAGGGGTTTAGAATGCACAAGCGCTATGTCATTAGCATGGGATTTGTTCTTTATATTGGGCCTATGAGTATATAAAGGTATTGAGACCCTTAGGCCTTTTAATAGAGGGATACCAGTGTACAGATTATGTGGTTAGCTTTTACTGATGGAGGAGAGATAGGGCCATGATAGGTGTGGGTGGTGGTACTAAGGATATTGATTGGGTCATAGGTGCCTTGGAGAGTTTAGTTTATGGTGACATAGTTTGGAGACCATATCAAACATGGGTAGTATGGGTTGGGGACAAGTACCACACTCTATGTTTATAGAGTTGTAGATGGGCCTATGGGAGGCAAGATGGTGAGATAGAGTGCATCCCTTTTGAGTAAGTACAATGTCAGTTTGGGCTTGTGAAAGGTATCCCTCTTGATTTTGCTCAACATAGGAGTGAAGATACAGAGTTATATCTACCAGAGCCATAGATAGTCAAGGAGGATCTAGTTTTGGAGGAGTTACCCCTGAGGGATGGAGATGATGTAGGTCATATAGCTAATTACCCAACCTAGTTTTAGGGGAGATACACAGCCATGGATTTTGGTTTGGGAGATGGAGACTAGGGGCCTATGGATGTTAACCCAGTAGGGGGACCAACATAAGGTGATCCATAGGCAATGATGACACTAGTGGTATCACATGCTTAGATAACCACATTATAGGGGTAAATTGCCACTCTTTAGGGCCAATTGGGAGGAGTGATAGTGCAGAGGGATTAGGCCTAGGCACAAGTCGCCACTTTATAGGGTCAAGTGGACTTTTTTATAGGGGTAGGTTACCATAGTGACAAGAGAGAAATACCAAGTGAGGGTATCACTTGATTTGGTGACATAAGAGAGAACTCTCTATGGCAATCTAGTGAAGCAATAGTAACACCCCCAAGTTTTGTTACATAGGCTAGATATCTAGCGGCCATATAGGAGTTATGATATTATGAGGGCATTATGTTAGCATAGTTCCTAATGAGCTCAGATGGGGAGAGTACCAGGTTATCTTGATTGGTGGAGTGGTGATGGTGGGCTCAGGGTAGTAGACTATGGTAGTAGGTCAGCTAGTAGGGCTTCTACCTAGGATAGGTGCAAGTACAAGTGATCTAGGTTCATGAGTAGAGATCTTATGTGATGTATTTTGATATATTAACACTATCCTATGTGCCAAGATGTGAGATGTATTTATGAGTGATATATATGTACAATTGTTGACACTTATATATATATAACACTATGGTAGAGATTCTCTATGGCAAGCTAGTGAAGCAATAGTAACACCCCCAAGTTTTGTTACATAGGCTAGATATCTAGCGGCCATATAGGAGTTATGATATTATGAGGGCATTATGTTAGCATAGTGTCCTAATGAGCTCAGATGGGGAGAGTACCAGGTTATCTTGATTGGTGGAGTGGTGATGGTGGGCTCAGGGTAGTAGACTATGGTAGTAGGTCAGCTAGTAGGGCTTCTACCTAGGATAGGTGCAAGTACAAGTGATCTAGGTTCATGAGTAGAGATCTTATGTGATGTATTTTGATATATTAACACTATCCTATGTGCCAAGATGTGAGATGTATTTATGAGTGATATATATGTACAATTGTTGACACTTATATATATATATATATATGTGTGTTTTGAGATGAATGAGATGATTTTATGTTATTAATGTCTCATGAGATGAATGCTTATGTATGAGACTTATGATGTTGATGATTATCTTACTAGTATAGGCATGTGTTTTTTATTTATGATATGATTCTTATAGGATGAGATTATGATATGATTATGATGATGATGTTTGTATGATGACATTATGATGTAATTAATGTTGTTAATGTTATGAGTTCATTGATTATGATGTTAATGATATGGATTATGATTATTTTTAATGATGTTATGAGTTTATTGATTATGATGTTACTATTTTAATTATGATGAAAATTATGGCAAAGGTGTTTTTATGTTAGTAATGATCATGTTAAGTTATGTTATATTAATGTTGTTGGTTATGTCATTTGTGGATGATGTTGATTTTGAGTTGAATGATGAGGATAGCTATAATATAATGTTAATGTTAAGATTATTGTATAGATTGTGATTTTTGAATGGATATGATGATGTAAGATGTTAGTTTGTAAGGAAAAGGAAACGTTCATGTTCACTTGTTTTGGATAAGAAAAGGAAACATGGTGCCTTTTGCTAACGAGAACCTAACAATAAGAATCCATAGATGGATTGACTTAGTGAACATAAACCCATAAAATGCTTCACAAGAGTGTTCTTTAGTAAGAAAACATGTATCTTAACCACTTTGTGCCAAGTAAGCTCATAGTCCCTTAGGTGTGATTAGGATGTGGTTGATAGGTAATGATGTAAATGGTGGAGTGGGGTCATTGGATTTTCCATAGGTGACCAAAGAACCTTAGTAGATAAGTATATGCTTTTTGTATATGTATAATGGGTAGACTGATCAATACGAGAAGTCGACTCTTGCCATATATAAGAGCTGATTATGGCTTAATTTAGATAAATAGGTATATTGATCGATATGGGAAGTCTACAAATGGTAGATATAAGAGCTGATTGTAGCTTACTGATTTTGCTTATAGTTTTTGTATTTAAATTGGCTAAAGTTGATTGATGCGGGAAGCTTCTAATGAATATTGTTTAGCCATCTTTCAATGGAGTGGTCTAAAATTTTACTATGCATGGCTATCCTTTAAGGGAGCAGTCTATTTTTAAGAAAATTTTAATTTGATGATATATATATCCTTTAAGGGAGTATTCTACCATTTATTTGGATATATGGATATGTTTTAAACTAAAATTAGACATGGATAAGTCTAGTCAGGTTTGAAAGGTCTATCAATGTAGAAGCAAGACCTAGGCACAGAGGGTTCATTAGATGAAGGGGTTTAGAGAAATAATTGACCATGGGATTTCATCTATTAAAAGATGAAAATTATCTATGAGAACCATTCTATGGGTAGAGCCAAATTACCCATACTTAAGATTGGGCTATGACTATGATGAAGGAATCACATGGTTCTATATAATCAATCGATCCCAAAAGGGGTAGAAAGGAAATGAGGTGGAAGAAGGTTAATGATCCAATGGGATGAGCTTAAGTTAGACATAGAAGTGGGTTTGATATTTATTTTAATAATGAAATAGATTAAAATTCAAATCATTAATGGTTTCAAGTTCTGGCTTGCCTTCAAGAGAAAACAAGTGATAAGTACCTGATCCATACTTATGGGTTATAATGTAAGGTCCTAATCAGTTAAAAGCAAACTTGCCTTTTTTGGTATTCTCCATGTTAGTGACATGTTGGTTTTCCTTGAGGATGAGGTATCTAATGCTGAACTCTCATATCTTTAGATGTTTGTTATATGCTCACTTGATACGCTCTTGATAAATGCAAAGGTGATTCAGGGTAGTAAGGTGATGTTCATCAAGAAGTTCTAAGCATGCAAGGCATTCTTGATGATAGTCACTTTCAAAAAGAATCTAATCTAATGATATGTGAAGGGATGGAATTTGGAATTCAAGAGGTAGAACTGCCTTAGCTCCAAAGACGAGAGAGAAAGGTGTAGCTCTCATGGTAGTTTAAATACTAGTGTGGTAAGCTCATAAAGCAAATGAGATATGAAGGTGTCAGTCCTTACCTAAAGCACTGACCACCTTAGTGAGCATTTTGATGAGTGTTTTGTTGTAAGCCTTGGCATATCCATTGGATTGTGTATGATAAGGTGAGGATAAGCTTAATTTGATACTAAAAGTGTCATAAAGCTCTTAGACCTTTTTGTTCTTAAAGGATTTTTCATTATCAGTGATGATTTTGTGAGGAACACCGAAGCAGAAGATGATGTGGTGGTTGATGAAATAAATGATTTTTTTGGTTGTGATTGAGATCAATGGGATGGCTTCCACCCATTTAGTAAAATATTCCATGGTAGTGATGATATATTGATGTCATTGTGAGAAATATAGATTTATTTCACTGATAAGATCAAGACCCCATTGTGAGAAGGGATAATAGTCAATTGGTACCTAAATACCATGAGGAGGTAAATGATGAAGGTTAGTATGTTGTTGACATTTGACACATTTCTTGACATATTCACAATAATCCTAATTGAGTATGGGCCAATAGTAACCTAGATGAAGAATGTGTTTGGCAACAACCAGACCACTGAAATGCCAACCACAAATGTCATCATAGACTTCTTTAATGGTGTGAGAAGCCATATGGCTATGAAGGCAACAAAGGAGGAAACCATCAAAGCTAATGCCCCTTAGTATGAAGTAGTGAGAGGTACCATGTATGAAAGCTTTTCAAATATTTCTTGAAAGATCATGAGGGAGGACGCTGATGTTAAGGTAGTTGAAGATTTGATCATACCAAATGTCTACAAGTGATGTTTCTATCTGATGAATGGTAGGAAGATCAAATTTTAGGTAAGATGGAATGATGAAGTAGTGGATGGTGATAATAATTTATATTCAATAGGTTGAGATGGAATTTGGGATGCAAGGGAAACCATTGTGTCTACAAATTTATTAGTAGAACAAGGGACTGATTGGATAATGTAGTGGTCAAATAATGCTAAAAGTATGTCGATAAGTTGTTTTTACTTTATAATAACATAATTTTTGCATTGATAAGCTCCTATGACTTGGTTGATGATAAGTTAAGAGTCTCTAAAGACACTAATTGTTTTAATTCCCAAAGCAAGAGCGGTTTGGAGACCTATGACCAAGGCTTCATATTTGGCTATGTTATTAGTACATTCAAAATCAAGTTTGAAAGAAATGGGAAGAGGTTACCCATTAATGAGAATGAGGATTATATCGTCACCCCCACTATTTTGACATTTAGAGCCGTCAAAATACATAGTCATTTGATAGGTGGGTTCTTCCAAAGAAAGAGTGTCTATAGACTCATCTAGAAAGGTAAGAGGGGGAGTTTGATTATTCAAGAGAGGAGCTTCAGCTATTTGGTTCACAATGACCTATCCTTTAATGGAATTTTATGAAAGAAACTCAAGATCAAACTTAACTAAAAGCATGAGCCATTTAGCCATACATTTGTTATGATATGACTTAGAGTGCATATACTTAAGGGGGTTAGTGTTAGTAATGATGTAAGTTTTATGGTTAAGAAGATAATAACATAGTTTAGAGGCCAAAAAAACTAAGGCAAGGCAAAAATTTTTAGGATGGGTGTATTAGGTTTCATAGTCAATGAGGGTGTGACTTATGTAATAAATGACCTGCTCCTTATTTAGTTCATCATGATGAGTGAGCATGGATCCCAAGGAATTATTAGTGGTATAGATGTATAAATAAAAGTTTTGATACTCTTTTGGGGGAATAAGGACTGCTGAAGAGAGAATATACTCCTTGATGACATCAAAGGCCTGTTGACATTCTTTGGTCCATTTAAAAGAGGTATCTTTTTTGAGGAGGTGGTTGAAAGGCTAACAATGATCAGATAGTTGAGAAATGAAGAAATGGATTGATTGAAGTTTGCCTTGCAATCATCAAAGTTATTTTAGGTTAGTAGGAGGAGGCATGTCCAAAATGGCTCAAAATTTTATAGGGTCTATTTCAATGCCATAGAAGGAAACAATAAAGCCTAGAAGTTTTCATGATAAGACCCTAAAAAACATTTCTTTGGGTTGGGCCTGACATGATAATGGATTAGCCTTTCAAATATGATAGTGAGAATAGTGAGGTGATCTTTACGATGTTTGGATTTACTGATAAAATCATCAACATAGTCCTCAACTATTTTATGGATAAGTTCATGAAAGATATAAGTCATGGCCTAGTGATAAGTTGCTCCTACATTGTTTAGACCAAAGGTAATGACATGATAGTAGAAATTTTTCCATGGGGTGATAAAGGATGTTTTATGTTGATCTTGAAGGGCAATCAGGATTTGGTTGTATCATGAAAAACTATCCATGAGAAATAACATTTCATGGCTAGTAATGAGATCAATGAGTTGGTCAATGTTAGGTAAGGGAAAGTAATCCTTAGGGCAAGTGAGGTTAAGACCTCCCATGGGTTTGGTGATGGGAACAAATTTAGAAACCCATTGTGGATAATCAATGGGCTAGATGAAGTTGACAGATAAAAGGCATTGAAGTTATTATTTAACAAGAAGAGCTATACAAGGGTGCATATGATGAATCTTTTATTGAACTAACTTAGCTTTAGGATGGGTAACAATGTTATAAAGTGTGATAGATGGGTCAATACTAGGCATGTCTGGATAAGACCAAGAAAATGATATGCTATGGTCATGAAAAAAAGATGGATAGTCTCGTTGTTCTTTGAGATTTAAATATTGGCCAATTTTGACAATACAAGGGTCCTCCTGAGTTCCCAAATTAACATTTGTGGTTGATTCATTTAGAATTATTTTGTTTTAAAGAGGAAGGTATTTTTGGAGAGAAGAGTCCCCTGCACTAAGGTAGGTAATAATGGAATTGTCATCCTACCATTGGATGGTATTAATGGCGGGTGAGTCATATGTAATCATCATAAGGTGGATGAGAGGAATGGTTTTGGTTTGGCCCTCCCTTTGATAAGTTAGGGGGGATAAACTAATGGTGTTGATAAAAAACAATTAGGTGGGATGATGTTGGTACTTTAGATTGGGAGGATGGGGTTGGGGAGGATAAAGGTTCTTCAATAGTGGTGGCGATGGGCTTTGGTGATATGGGATCCTCTGGGGGAATGAACCCAAAGCCAAAGAACTCATGAGGTTTTTGATTTTTGATGATGGGAAGTTAATGAGGTCTTTATTCATAAAGGCCAAAACCAAACCCCTTCCAAGTGCATTGATGAAGGTATGTTTGGGCAAAGGTCAGGTTCCTAAGAAAAGAAAAGTTGGAAATGAATGGTCAGATATATGGCATAGTGGTGGGAGCAAGGAGCGATTTATCAAGTCCCCCATAGAAAAAATATGTTATATTTTTGGGAAGGCCAAAGGGGATGAGGGTACCGATATTTGGAACATAAGATGAATCATTTTGGATATTCTCAAATTCATGGAGAGAAGGGAGAGCATCCAAATCTAAAATTCAATATTCCCCCAGTGTGAGATGCTGAAATGTGGATTACAAGGGGTCTTTGAATGGAATTTTAGATGAAGATATGGTTAAACTAGTGGATGCTTCATCATTATTGTATACATATTTGTTGGTTGTTTGGGTTAATGTGGTGGTTTGGCTAGAGGTTAGTTGTGAAGAAGATAGAGGTGGAATGAGAACATCATTGGGCCGATATGTCATATTACAAGAAGCAAAGGGACTTAGATCAACTTTGATTGTAATTATTTATCCCTCATGCTCAAATTTGACACATCAGTGAAGGGTGGAAGGGATGCAACCCATAGCATGGATCCAAGGGCGATCGAGTAACACATTATATTGAAACTCACCCTCTATGACATAAAATATTTAGGGATAGTGTGAGGCCCCAAATAGATGTGGAGAACAACTATTCCTAGAGTGGTGGCCAAGGTATCATTGAATGATCAGAGAATAGTTGAGCCTTTAGACATGATGCTTTTAGGTAGTTAGAGTTGATTGTAAACATGGGAGGAGATGATATTGATACTCACTCCCCCATCAATCATAACTCTTTTGATACATGTCTAATTGATGAATGTGATGATGAAAAGAGGGGGATCAGGAGTTCACTATGATATGATATAATTTTTTATTCTTGAAAAGTGACTATGGTAGAATGTCTAATGGATCCAATCAAAGATGTAAGAGGTTGGGGATCATCTGGTTAAACCTCTATAGAATGTAATGCTTTGATTAAAGCTTGACAGTGTTGGGGTGAGGTGCTAACTAAGTCATAAATACTCATTTTGACTAGTGTTTCATGAAGTTATTTTAACACCAAACATTGGATGAATGGATATTCTTTGGAAGAATAAGGATCTCCTAAAATGGAAACTTTAGGCTTGGATAGTTGTGAGGGTGAAGGTGAAGGTATGGTTTCTTGGTTTTGGTTGGTTGGTTGAGGAGTTAAAGGGTAAGGCCATGGAATGGTTACCTTGGCTTTGTCCTTTTCATTCTATTGGATAGATTTACCCTTATCCTTTTGTTGGGCTCAAGACCAAGTCACCATATCAATGATTTGGATAAGGGGACCGATTGCTTGCTTTGATTCCTCTTCTTCACTTTTTGGTGGAAGTAAAGAAGTAGATGATTGGTAGGTGGATTAGATAGGTGGTAGAAGAGGCAAGGAGATTAAGAAGTTTCATCTAATAGATCATCTTTCTCCAAAAGGCCATGAATAATTGATTGGAGAGATTTACAGTTTTCCATTTCATGTCCAGGTGGTGGAGTATGTATTTTAGGGGAAGAACTTTATTGGGAAAAGATTTCTTGATAAGAGGTGTGGTTGGTGGATTGAGCTTCATTGGTGGTTTAGAAAGGATTGGCTTAGTTACAATTGATTTGGGAATTGGGGGTCTAGATGATGAAGGTTTAATAGATGGGAAAGTGGATGAAGAAAGTTTGGTAAGAAAGGAGGAAGAACTGGAGGATTGGATTGTTATAGGTGGAGAAAAGGGAGATGGTTTTTTAGAAGAAGAGTAGGTAATGGGAATGGTGGAGGGATGTAGTCCCAAAATAGAAGGTAGAGGTGAAGAATTTGGTATGGACTTAACTCGAGGTTGTGGCCTAGGCAATCCTACCTTATTAATGGGCTTAATTGGATTTGGATTTTGTTGGGTTGATGTGGTTAAGTCCAATCGCAAAGGAGGGTGAGCAAGATTAGGCATGGGAAGGATCCCTAAAATTTTCATTAGCTTGATGAAAGAAGTATAGGGTGATTTGAAAATTTTAGATGAGGGTAGTTTAGATGGTTGATTGGTAAATTTAGGAGGGGTATTTGGTGGAGTTATAGAAACAAGCTTGAGGGTAGACTCAAGTGAAGTGGAAGGTTAGTTTTATTTTGATATGGGAGTCCAAGTTGATGCCAAAAAGTGGATCTATCAAAGTTAGGTTGGGAGGTGAATTCCAAACTTTTTTAAGTAGCCAATAAAAGGGTTTATAAATGGGAATTATTTCCTAATCATTAATTTCAAAGTGAAAACCCTTTATGGAAGAACAAGGAGTAGTTTTAGAGTTGCTATCTTTGGTAAAAGGTTCCAAAGATGATGATTGGATAGATGAGGAGATGGTCTCTTGGGAAATAGTTTCTAATGGAGGTATATATGGTTCTATAATAGGAGAGGTAGGGGTAGTGATTTCAAGTGGAAGAGCCAGTATAGCTCATTCCTTGGTTTTGTTGTCCAAAGAAGTAGGTGGCTCTTCTACTTGGATTAGAGGAGTGGATGAAATGGTCGATGGAATGGTTATATTCATGGGTATTTCTACCATATGAGGGGTAGATGGAATGGTGGTTTCATATAATGACTAGGAAGGGGTAGTTAATTCCTTCATTGACTTTTATAAGGTAATGGATAGTGGGTTGGCTTCCTCTATTTAGGTGATAGAAGTGATGACTTCTTTAGCAGTGGGTACATTACTAATGACATTAATTACATGTGCCTCATGTGAGTTGGAGGACTTGATTTTACTTTCATGATGTTAGGTTGAAGGTGAATGATTTGGAAATGGTTTTTAGAAAATATCAAGAGATTTATTAGAAGGATCTTTTAGGTTATCAAACATATGCTCCCCTCTATAAATTAGGTCTTAGATAATACTTTTAAAGGTATTGCATCTACCAGTATCATGTCTAATGACCTGATGATAATCACAATGATCATTCTCATTGTACCACCTAAGAAGGGGATGAGAAATATTGAATTGTTGAGGGGGTTGATGGGTGAAAGTTGGATTATATTGGCTTTAAGTAGTTTATCCAAAATTGATGCATATGATTACCCAATTGGGGTAAATGGTTTTGAAGGAGCCCAGTTTTGGGTATGATTGGGTGATTAGAAGAATTATTGGTTTGAGGTGTTTGGTTGACAGTTGGAGGTGGTGCGATTTTGAGAACAACTAAGTGTGTTGATGCCTTTGATTTATAATTGGTGGGGTTCATGGTCTTGGTGGAGGATGATTTAGTGGATTTGAAACTAGAATTTTTATTCCAAAGCTTCAACTTCCCTTCATCAATAACATAGTTCTCTAATTTGCATGCCATGGTTAATGCTTCATCAAAAGTCCTAAAGGTTTAGACTTGAAGAGTGGGAGCAATGTGTTTGGCACACCCCTGAGAGAATAATTTGATTAACTCAGGTTGGGGTAAGGGGAAGGTGAGTTGATTGATGAGGCCCCTTATTTAGCAACAAAATCAATAATGGATTCATTTTCAAATTATTTTATGGAGTATAAATCGGTAATGGAAACCTTTTTAGATATGTTTATAGAAAAGTGTTCTAAAAAGGCTTGTGCCAATTGAGAGAAAGAAAAGATACAGTGAGTGTGGATGGAACTATACCAATCAAGGGCAATTTTGGATAATGACATGGGAAAAGGTCAGAGGAGGAGAGCATCATCATAAGTGATCAAATAGAAAGCATGACCAAAAGCTCTCAAGTGTTGTTGTGGATCCTCTTTACCTTAGAATTTATAAAATTTAGGCAAATCCCATTGAGGAGGGTAATCATGAATAGGCACGGATGGGTGAATAGGTTTGTTACAAATTTGGTCATAGGATAAAATATTAGGTGAGGTAGAGATGGTTGACTCTAAGTTAGTCATTTTATCCATTAGCATTTTGATTAGATCTAGTTGGGGTTGAGAAGCTACATAATTGAGAGAATCATTCTATTGGGGTTGGTTCATGACATTGTATGAATAAGCGGAAGATGGTGCTGAAGAAGCCACATATTGATAGTTGGTGGTAAGGGGTTGAGATCGTGCCACATAAGAACTAATTAGTATAAAAGGTTGGGTGGAGGGTGGTATGTACCCTTGTGGGTTAGTGACATACTGGTATGTTGTTGTAGGCACCTATTGAGAAATATATGTGGTTGTTATGGTGGAGATAAGAGGAAGTTATGTAGGTTGAGGTTGGGTAGTGACCCTAGTGCTAATTAGGGGAAGGTTTTGAGGTATGGAAAGCACTAAGTTTTGAAGTGGAACTGTGTCCAAGGGATTGGTAGCAATGAAAGGGAAGATAGAAGTAGGAGTGGAAGATAAAATTGAACCTACATGGGGTGTGGTAGGAGGTGTTTGGTTGGGAGGTGGAAAGTTGGTTTGGGCTTGGGTGGATGAGACGTTGGAAGAGGCCTAAGTCAATGGTTGACTTGAAGTGGTACCTATCATAAGATGGGATGGCATGCCTAGAGAAGGATCGGAAGAAGGAACCGAAGTAGAGCGGGCATGGTGGGCCAAGGTATTGAGGTAGTGTTGTAAAGCAACTAGATTATTATGAAAAAAGGTAGTAAAGTTCAGATCTCCTTCATATATGGTTGGGATTATAGAAGGAGAAGGTGGTGGAGGAGAATGGTGATGTAAAGTGTGAGGAGATTTGTCAACATATGAGGTATAATCCATGGATGAAGAAGAAGGTGGTGGTTAGTTGTTTTTATTTCTCACTTGTTTAGTTAAAACCATATGAGAAAATAGGGAATGTTATTAAAATTATCACACCTCAAATAGAGATAAAACTCAAAATAATTTCAAAGCAATCAATACATACACTAAGAAGTGTATTTTAACCTTAGGATTACTTTTAAATAGCTTTTGGCTTATGCCTTAAAGAGTGTGATAAGGGAGGTTGGATTGAAAAATGGGTACTAAAGAGGAAGTCTATGGATGGTTTCAAGTTTTTTAGGTGCTTAGAAGGAAGATCTATGTTGAACTTAAGTATGTAGCTTGGTGTTGGGGCCTAACCCCTCACTTCATGATCTCATAGAGATAAGGGTGTTGGGTGCTTAGCCAAGATATACTGATTCTAGAGTTTATACTCAACTAGAGATCTGAGTTGGTTCTCCCCTTGGTGGTGAAATCCAAGTGGGATAGCCAAAAGGGGGTAAGGTTGCCACTATGTTATGAAATCCCAATTGGTCCTTGTCTCAAGTATTGTTTTGATGTGTAAATTATTTTATGGTTTGGTTTTGTTTGTGATAACAAGTGTGAATACTATGATAAGAATACTTTACCTCCTAAGTTACTAGATGAACTAAAATCAACAAGAAATCAATGAATGCAAATGGTTGGTTTTTAATCCCCAAAAGAAATGATTTCATTCGATGAACAAACAATTAAGGAAGAAAGGGAACTAGGTCCCACTGGGCATGCCAAAATGTTTCAATTTATTTCTTTCATTTCTTAGTTTTGAAAGTAGATAAAAGAAATTGAATATTAAGGTGTGTAGATGAATACCTGGTATAATGCACGTGTTGATCCAGATGAATGTGGAAACTCCTTTTTGGACAGGGAGGATAACCTACAACTCATAAAAAAATTAGAAGAGGATTTTTTAGATGGTAGGTTGAGTGGATTGCCTAGCATATCCTATATCCAATAAGCAATGGGATTTATGGGAGATTGTCAATAAACTTTTAAGAAAATTAAGTTGAAAATTATATAAGAAATATACTTGCATTTAAATGATAAGAAAGTAAATATTTAAGAAAATAAATAATGTACCTATTTGATAGAAGATATGGCATGATGGGTCAATACCATGCACAAGTGTACCAAGGTTAGGTTCAAAGGGTCTGGGTAGGGTCTAAAAATAGGTTAGGAACAAAAATAGGGGTTTGATTGGGTGAAAATGGAAAAAAATAACAATCTATTATTTTTTCTAATAGTGACCATCGATGGTTCGGTATGATCAATGACGGTTGGGTCTGATCGATGATGGTTAGGTAACTGGTGATGGTTGGGGTAAACAGTGATAGTTTCTACAACCAGCGATGGTTGCCTATAAAATTTCATGAAAATTAAGATGGAGATGAAGATGCAATCACTGATGGGTAGGAGTCAGAGTATGGATAGTTGGGGTGAGGGGTGGTGTGCAGGTGAGTAAAACAAGGTAGGAAAATTTGATAAGGAAAGAAAACACTGAAAACAAAAAAAGGGTACCTGTATGATGCCAAGTGAATGATAATTGAAACCCTAAAGAAATTTGGGTGGCAAAACAATACTTGAACCTTCAAATTTCATGCAGATAGAGTTTTGGGATGCTAAGTACCTACACAAAGAAAACAAGAGAGCCTGGATGCAAATTATTAGATCCTTCACTCCTCCAAGAGCCCTATATTTATAGCACAAACTTGCTAAGTGAGGAGAGATAAAGTTCCCAAGTTGGGTGAGGATAAAGATGCCAATTCTAATGAAAATAAGGCTATGAGGTATGCATGGGAAATTTTTCATTTTATCCATGCATGCCTATCCTGTAGGTAGATGATTTTTGTTTTTCAGGGGTGGATACCTAACCATCAATGGTTGACCCCTAGAAGAAAAAGGTTTGAAATGGATCAAAATCAATATGTTTATTAAATAAGGGTGCCTAGGTGTTATTAGGTGACTAGGGTGAGTTAACTAGGTAAATTAGCTAACTCAGGTCAGGAATAGGTCTAAGGTGAGGTGACATCAAACACTAGTCAAGGGGTGGTTTTTGAGTGTCTACATAATTATAGTAGTTAGTAGACTTTCACCCCTACTCAAGCACATGGTGGAATCTGTGAACCTTATTTGCATGCTTATCAAACTTTGACGACTCTACCAACAAGCCTACTAGAACCTGGTGTCCCTATCAACAAACCTATATTTTAAATATTTTTCTCCAAGAAGTCTCAATTTTTTTAGGGGGAAGTTGATTCAAATTATTTTCCACCACTATTTTTTCCCAAATTTTCCATGTGAGCAAGATTTTCAAATGGTTATAACTTTTAATTAATAATTTGAATTTGAGTTTCATCTCTTAAAAAGTGCCTAATTTTTTGTGATCTATGCATTGGTGATATTTTTGGCCTTATAAAACAACCTATTTTTCATATATTTTACCTCTTAGATGCATTATTGATAGATCTTGACATCCCTCTAGTTCTTTCATACTTACGCACAAATTACTCAATATACATTCTTGACTATGTATGATCTATACATGAGCATGCTTGTATTTAAAATTTTAAGGGGGGATCACTACTGACAATTTTAAGGGGGTATTATGTAGTTCTATGTATTCTTTGATGTCTCTTTTACACATTCTCAATTTCTACATTATGTTGATTCCTATACTTACTACTCATTCAAACACATTCTCTACTATGTTTGGCATCCTCTTCATAAACATGCATTATTATTGTAACTAGTGGGTAATTACAGTTGTTTTGTATATTTGTGCACTTTTTGGGTGTCTTATCTCAGTTAATCAACTTCACTTGAGAGATACTTGTAGAGGAAAGTTGATGTTACACTAGTGGTTCTTCTTGGATAAAGCAACTATGCTTCTTAATGTGCTTATATGGAACACTTATTCATGAAAAAATAAAAGAATCGTATTCCATTCTTATATGGACATATTCTTTCTCCCACTAATTCAGATAATTACATTGAGTGGGATAACACTTGTGACAAGGTTCGCATACCTTGTTGTTTCACATTTTATAGTATCTACATCACCATGTGTAGCTCATTATGTGTCCTAGCATTATTTAGAGCATCCTTCAGTCTCTTTTTAGAGACCCTACTGAGATTTATATCACTCATACTCCTCATCTTCATATCATCTCTTTGAGTACTATTGTAGTCTCTCCTACTACTCCTACTTTTTGTGATGACACATCCATGGTGGGAAGTGCTCTTCCTTTTATTGAGCCACCACTAAAAGATAAGATTCTAGTTGACCTTAGCTATCCCATTATATATTGTACTTCTATTCTTTTGAATGATTTTCTTTCAAAACCATCATAGATTAGTATTTTAGAGGACTCTACTATTTCCATTGAGACTATGCCTTGTGAGTGCATCAACAACTCTTCTTTTCCTATGGATATTCAGTCTATAGATCCATGTGATTAATTTGTAGTATCTTATTTAACTTCGAAGGTTATTGAGATGTGCTCTCTACTTCACATGGACATTCCTTAAGTAAATTCTCCATGTTATTCTTCATCAAACTCACATATACTTGATGACACTTCTAAGATTGAGAAAATATATGAGATTGATGAATCTTCTTATCACACATATGACTATAGTAGTTATGGGGACACACCTCTACCATCTCCTTATCAACAAATGTTGAGGATATATTTCTTGATCCACCTCCTTCTGGTCCACTTCTAACATTATAGGGTGCAATTATATTGATCTAAGACTCATCAGACATTAGGCAGTCTATGCCACAAGTACAAGCATTTTATAGTTCATTTTAGCCTCTACTCCCATTGTACCATCATTGCATAGATAAATTGGCCCTCTTACTATGCATGAGTAACATAATTCCTTGGTTATATATGTTGACGCTGGAAAGTGCACCCAGCGGCAGGAAAGCAGATTCCTACCCTCTCCCCGCAACATGGAAACCCCTCTCTCGCCTGTGGGACGGCGAAGCAGGAGAGGAGAGTCTCTAGATATGGGCTAGTTCCCTCTGATGTATCTTGTTGTTTCAGGCAATGCAAAAGTATAGGTATATAGGTATATACTGGGGGGGATGAAAAGGGAGAGAGAAAAAGCATGAAAACAAACAGCCTACTCTAAAAGAGGTGATACACCAAAAACAAGGAGTGACCTTCCAAATCCACTCTCAGAATCAGGAAAAATGCAAGTATACTCTACACTGAAACTTGGTAGAAAAGGCCAGGTTGCTAGGATGACAGGGAGGTTCCAGTGAAAGATATAGGGAACAGGGACTCACCAAGATGCTGTGGAATGCATACTGTAAATGACCTCCTCTGTTTCTGCACCCCAAGAAGAACTCTTCACCTGTAAGCTGCAAACTGATATTCTGTAGATAGCTGGTACCTTGGTATTTAAAACCTGTGAGAGCATTTAAAAGAAAATGACTGAGCACAAATCAAACACACAGAACATACACAGAGTATCCGTCCAAGAAAGAGGTAAAAACTATATTTTTATTGATTCAGGTGGGGAAAATGCAGAGCAGTGCTCTTTACAAAAGTCAAGAAGATCCTGGGAAATGGCTAAGTTTGTGTATTTATAGCAGAAGAGCTAAGAGAAGTTTCATTGGAAAGCGTGAAAAACACTATTGATGACATCACAAATCTGCCAAGGCCATGCTTGTTGCCTCATTTTGCATGTTGGTCTTCTCCTCCGGTGGCTGGGCAGACTTTTCCTTGTGCACTGCAAGTGAATATTGCTGCCCTTTGCATGTATTTTACGTAGGATTTTTGCCGACGTCGGTCGATAAGCTGCCGATGGCGGCAGTCTTGCCGACGTCAATTTGTGTAGGCTACCGACGTCGGTAGTCTTGTGCTGTGGGCGGCCCTTTCTCCTTCACCACCATGGGACGGGGTTTTCAGTTTCACCGCCTTAGGGCGATGGTTTCATTTTTTCTGCCATAGGGTGGGGCTTTTCATATTGCCGCCATAGGGCGGTGGTTTCATTTTTGCCGCCATAGGGCGGGGCTTTTCATATTGCCGCCATAGGGCGGTGGTTTCATTTTTGCCGCCATAGGGCGGGGCTTTTCATATTGCCGCCTGTCTTCTATTGTTCTGCCGACGGCAGCAGTTCTGCCGACGTCGATCTATATAAGGTGCCGATGGCGGCAGTATTGTCGACGTCGGCCGATGTCAACGGCCCTTTTGTGTTGTGGGCGGCAAATTTGCCGCCCTCTGCATATTTTTTGTAGGTGGGCTCATTTTACCTGCCCTTGTAGTGGGCGGCGATTTTGCCGCCCTCTACATTTTTTTCGCCCTCTTTTTGCCTAAGTGTCAAAACACTCCAGCTTTTTCCCTCTTTCTCTCCTTATGTTTGAACGTCTGCAGACTCTGTCTCTTGCTGCCTATCATGAACAATGCTCTGCAACAGCGTTGTCGAAACCTGAAGGTGGACCTTGCAACACGAAATGACTGGCCATGCGAAGCAGGTGTAGGAGGTGACTGGAATTTTGCCTAAGAGGCAAAATTGGGTCAACAAATTGGTGACTCACGGGGGAAGCGTGCCTGCTATGCTTAGAACCCAGTTGCCTTGCATATCCATTGGGTGCAGAGTCAGATGGTCACTTTGAAGATGGTTTACAATAGCTCAAAATATCCCAAAATCAAAATATACAGAATTTACCCCCATTGCAAAGGGAAACACATAAGACTAAAAATAACTAACTGTGCAAACTGCACTTAGGAAAAATAGGGAAAACAATAAAGGAAAACTATGTACAGCTGAACCAAAATTTAGTGGCAATGCTTCAGATATATCCTGTTGACTGGGATACGCAATTCTTCGCCATCCAACCTGGAGAGCTGGAACGCGTTATGCTGCTTGCACTGAGTAATTATGTAAGGACCGCTCCAGAGGGCATCAAATTTTGCATGTTTTTCGGGCTTAGCTCTATCCTCGTCCCATTTTAGGACAATGTCTCCTTTGGAAAAATTCTTTGACGAAGACTTCTTGTCGAAATGTCTTTTCACCTGATGCTGGCGACTGATCATAGAGACCATGGCCTGATTCCTTACCTCCTGGAGCTCCATTAGTTCACAAAATCTAACCTCCATGCTGTTTCCTTCTTCTAGCTGTAGCTGATGAGCGAGGTCCAGCGCTGGCAATTTGAGTGAGATAGGAAGCCTTGCTTCCCTTCCATACACAAGCATGTATGGAGAATTTCCTATTGATCTTTTCGGGGTGATTCGATCGGCCCATAGAGTTGTTTTCAACTTGGCATGCCAAGTTCTCTGATTTTCTTCCATGGTCCTCTTTATAATCCTGATCAGATTTTTGTTAGTGGACTCAGCTAGTCCATTCCCCTGCGGGTAGTAATTTGACGAGGTGCTGAGGTATATACCATACCTTAGCACCCATTCACTAGTTTTTGCCCCCAAAAAAGCCAAGGCGTTATCTGAGATTATAGTGGCTGGGACCCCAAAACGTGTCACTAAGTCCTCATAGAAATCTAGGACTGCGCTTTCATTTGCTTCTTTCAAAGCAATGGCTTCCACCCACCTGGTGAAATAATCCATAGCAGTCAGGACCCACTTGTGTCTGGCGCTAGAGGGAGGATTGATCATCCCTATGAAATCCAGGCCCCACTGCATGAATGGTTGTTCAACTTGAATGGGCTATAGGGGCATGGCAGCCAATCGCTGCTTTCCATCAAAGAGTGCACACTTCTGACACTTTCTTACCCAAGCATGGGTATCCTTGAAGAGAGTGGGCCAGAAATAGCCAGCTCTCATTATTTTTGCTGCTGTGGTCTTAGGGGCGAAATGGCCGCCTGTCGGCCCGTCGTGAAACTTAGCCAATACCTTGTCAGCCTGACTGGAGTCAATGCATCTCAGGAGAAACCCAGAGAGATCCTTCCTAAATAATACTCCATCAATCAAAACATAGGGAAGGGACTGAAGTTTAAAATACCTTCTTCCAGCCCTATCGAGACCCTGTGGACATTCGCCCGTAAGAAGAAAATGCCTCATGTCCAGTGTCCAATCTCTTACGACAGCTAGTTCTTCTGCAGTGGCTGCATCATGGATCAGCAAGCTGTCTTCATCCTTTTGTCTCAAATCTACGGCTAGCTGTTCACACAGGCCCCTTCCTCTCACCAACTTGGTGATTTTGATGTCTATGTCGTACTCCATTACCTTGGTGATCCATCTCACTCTTTTTTTGTTTAAGTCTCGATTGGTCAAGAAATCTTTGACGCCAGGATGTGGAACCATGAGATGGATCTTGCTATTTGACAACATATATCTGAATTTCTTCAGGCTGCGCACTACTGCCAGGACTTGCTTCTCTACATAGGTGTACCTGGTTTCAAAGTCCTCTAACCCTTGGCTGAAGAAGGCAAGTGGTTGCTCGAGGTCATCACTATTTGCTTGGGTAAGCATGGCAGATATTACTTCTTTGTTGCTGAAGGTATAGAGATTGAGGTCTTTATTGAAGTCGGGGCTGATTAGAGCGGGAGCCTGGGTCAAAGCCTGTTTGATAGCTTCAAAGCTATCCTTCCTTGGCGTTGTCCATTTGAATTATTCACCCTTCTTTAGCAAGGAGGTCAAGGGTTTAACTATTTCAACAAAGTTTGGAATGAACCTCCGAATGAAATTTATCCTACCAAAGAAACTCTGAAGGCCCTTTTTGTGCTTTGGTAGGGACATCTCCAGAATGGAGCAGACTCTTTTTGGGTCAATAGACAAACCTTTCTTGGACACAATGTGGCCAAGAAGTTTCCCCTCATGAACCACAAATATACATTTCTTTAGATTTAGGGAGATGCCAAATTCCCTACACCTCTCAAAAATCTGTCTGAAGTGCTTCATATGCTGTCCTGCCTCTTTGGAGAAAACCGTTATATCATCGAGGTACACCAGCACGTTCTTATTTACCAAACCACTGAAAGCCATGTCCATGGCTCGCTGAAAAGTAGCGCTAGCATTGGATAGCCCAAAAGGCATCTTCTGGTAGGCGAACGTTCCCCATTTAGTGGTGAACGATGTTTTGTATTGGTCAGAGTCTCGCACCAGAATTTGATTATATCCCGAATAACCATCCAGGAGGGAGAAGCGTTCAGAACTAGTTACCTTTTGGAGGATCTATTCCATGTTTGGAAGGGGATAATGATCTTTTAAAGAGACTTTATTAAGGTCTCTGATGTCGACGCACAGCCTGATCTCCCCATTTTTCTTTCTAACTGGAACTAAATTGGCCAACCATGAGGAATGTTTGATCGGAAATATAATGCCGGACTCAATCAACTTGACCAATTCTTTCTTCATGAGGAGCTTGACCATCAGATTTACAGGCCTCTACTTTTGCGTGACTAGTTTAGCACCTTCATCTAATTCAATAGTGTGCTGGGCGAGCCTTGGATCGAAGCCTTTCAAGTCGCTATAGTTCCAGGCGAAGACGTCAGCAAACTCCTGACACAGCAAAATGAAATTTTGCCTTTCTTGAAACGTGCAGACCTTACCAAGCGCTAGCAACTTGTCCTTGAAGATTTCAACTTCTTCATAATTCTCCTCTTTGGTAGTGATGCATGCTTTGTCATCTCTTAGTTGGTCTTCTCTGTTGAAAATACTTTCAAGTGTGACCAGACCCTTAGGGAGTTTATTGTTCTTCAATTGAACAATCTGATTTCCATATTGCTGCTGCAATCTCGCTTGATTGCAGACCGTAAACTCGGCTTCTTCCTGCAAAAAAAGAGCTATTTGTTGGTCGCTTTCGAAGACCTGCCAATTTGTAACATTATCTGGAATTGAAGGCCGAACCACCACCTTTAAATGGCGCGAACCACAACCCCTACTTATCTCTTTTGGAACATCAAATTGGGCACCAACAGCTGCCAACCTGTCAGCCTATTTATTCTATTCTCTGGGGATCGAAGTAATGTTAAGAGCAAGGAAATCCTCCATCAAGTCCCAGACTCTATGCTTGTAAGACTTCAGTAAGGAGTTCTTGGTTAGGTTTAGGCCTCTTATTTGGTTCACAATTAATTCACTGTCCCCCAAGATTTGCAATTTTTTGATCCCTCTCTTTCTTGCCCACTCAAGTCCATGAATCAAAGACTCATATTCCGAAACATTACATGTGCAAGAGAACTGGAAATGGAAAGCTGAAAAGTACCTTTCTTTGGAAGGGGAGATTAACATTGCCCCACCACCAGCACCCAATTTGCTTTTGGAACCGTCGAAGTATAGCTGCCACAGGCCGAGGTCTTCTTTATTCTCCTTCATTATATTGGGCATGACGGCACTTTCTTCATGCAAGCAATAGACTCCAAGGTTTGCCTCCTCAATAAACTTATAAGGATCGTGCTCGAAGTTATCACTTCCCCACTCATCCAAGAGTAGATCTGTGACTCCTTCAAGAGCAGAAGATGAAGATTTGTCTGTCTGAGGGTCTTCTGGATCAATGATAATATAACTGACATTCGCTGCTTTGGGTGAATAGGGCTCTAGGTGGTCCTTGTATATTGGCTCGGATTCAATTTTCACTTTAGTTCCATACTTGGTTCTGAAAACCAGGTATGACCAATTTGCTGCTAGATAGCCCCTATCTTGGATGTAAAGTCCCTAGACAAACATATTGCAAAATACGAAGGAACGTCCGCTACCACTATATCTTGGGAGATTGAGAATGTTGGGCAGGCATGCAATGTTAAGCTCAATCCTTTTAGGACCCCAACTGTCTTTGCAGGCATCCCATCTAGTTGCAAGACTCCTTTGTTCATTGCTTCATACTTTAACCCCATCTTATCAGCAATGCATTTAGGCATTATTGAAGTGCTGGCCCCACTATCAATTATGCAATTGTGTACTAAAAATTCTCCTATGATCAAAGATACATAAAAAGGGGGAGTCTTTTCTTCTTTCTTTACCTGACCTGGAGCAGAAGGCTGCCCATTTGTCATTAAGACGTTATTAGTGTCTGGCAGGATGGCCTGTCGATCTAGCTCATGCAATTCTTTCTTCAATGCTTCCTTTTGTCCTGGAAGAGACAACGAATCCCATAGAGAAATGTTCACATGCAATTTCTTCATTTGATCAACTATATTAACTTGGGGGCTGATTCCCTTCGTGTTCTCCTTTGGGCTGATCCCAGATGAAATTGTAGACTGAGGAGCTGGAGGTACAAATGATTGACCAAGAATTGGGGCCCTCTGAAAAGGGTGTGGTGGAGGATTCGTTGTTGTCTGAGGGGAAGCTTGCACTTCTCCAACCGCTCTTCTTTTAAATCTAGTGTTCGCTGCAATGCAATCAGCCTGATTGTCTGCAGCGCCCCCATGATTAATTGCACATAACTCGCCTTCTTCATGATTTATCAGGGTAGAATCTAGCTAAGTTTGATTTTTACTCGTGCTGGGCTGAGTTGGGAACTCAAAAAACTGAGAAAAATTAGCAGCCTGATTTTTTGAATTTTGGAAAAAATTGACCATATCATTTATGTGGGTGGCTTGCTCTTGACTTTGTCCTATGGTTAAACGACCAGGCTGCTCCTGCACCAGATTGTTCTGAGTAGGCACCATGGCTTTAGATGACGAAGAAGGGCCTGAGTTATAATTTTGATAAGGCCTGGTTGTAGTGAGTTTCCCCTGACCTTGGTTATAGTTTGGAAAAGGGGGTCTAGGGGCATAACCGTAATTCTGATAACCCTGGTTTGGCTTGTGGCTTTGAGCTTGCTGCCTTTTAAGGGCAACAAGTTCATTTGACATACTCTACAACAGGCCCTTAACTTCATTTAATTCATTGGATGGAAAAGCCATTGGTTTCTCAATGACAGGTAGGGGAGCAATTATAGGAGCGACAGCCTGAATTGGGGGGAGCGGTTCTGGGAAAAGTGGCATATGAGGCCTAGGGGCGATTTTCTGGGCTTGAATTAAGCAATTCTTGGCTGCAATGGCTATGTCGTACGCAGCTGGCAGGATGTGTCCCCCCATAGATTGGATCATCATAGCGATGTCACTATTTAAAGCTTTTAGGTAGTACAAGAAGGTGTAGCTGGGAGTCGGTCTTACCAGGACGGGAATTCTATCCCAAGTCTTCTAAAATCGCGTGTTGAAGTTCTGCATATACTCGTGTGGAGCTCTCTTTATAGTGGTCAGTTGTTCTGCAAGAGAGAGGCCATCACTTTTTTCCCCAAAATGATCAGTTAAACAGGTGCCCAATTCATTCCAGGAATGTATAGAATTCACAGGCAAGGTGCCGTACCAGTCGAGAGCTTTCCCTTTCAGAGACAAGGCTAACAGTCTGATGGCAATATTCTCTTCTGTTATATTGTGAATATTGCAAAGGTTGGCAATATTTTTTATATGCTCAACCACTGTAATAGGTCCCACTCCATCAAAAGAAGGCACATTTTTTAAAGCTGTTCCTAGGATCGGATCATAGCATGGGAGGTTTAAAGGGCTCTCACCATGAAAAGCTGCAAAAGGCAAGGCCATGGCTGGAACAGGTTGTATTTGTGGCTGAGTTAGGTTGGTATTTTTTGCAACAAGGCCAGGAGGGCTTACTAGTGGATAAGGGCGAGTTCTTTCAAACCTGAGCCTTTTAGCAGAGTTTAGAGGCAGCTCAATGAACTCAAAGGGGACCCTTCTTGAAGCTGACCTTGTGGTAACCTTTGGCATAGAAGTTTAAGTGACTGGTCTTAAAATGAAACACTGAGATCTTACCAGTGGAGTCGCCAGATGCTGAAAATATTTGAAATGACTGTAGCAGGACCAACATCAGTCCTGAAATACTACTGTGTTGAGAAAAAGAGTCCCACCGGGTGTGCCAAAACTGTTGACGCTGGAAAGTGCACCCAGCGGCAGGAAAGCAGATTCCTGCCCTCTCCCCGCAACATGGAAACCCCTCTCTCACCTGTGGGATGGTGAAGCAGGAGAGGAGAGTCTCTAGATATGGGCTAGTTCCCTCTGATGTATCTTGTTGTTTCAGGCAGTGCAAAAGTATAGGTATATAGGTATATACTGGAGGGGATGAAAAGGGAGAGAGAAAAAGCATGAAAACAAATAGCCTACTCTAAAAGAGGTGATACACCAAAAACAAGGAGTGACCTTCCAGATCCACTCTCAGAATCAAGAAAAATGCAAGTATACTCTACACTGAAACTTGGTAGAAAAGGCCAGGTTGCTAGGATGACAGGGAGGTTCCAGTGAAAGATATAGGGAATAGGGACTCACCAAGATGCTGTGGAATGCATACTGTAAATGACCTCCTCTGTTTTTGCACCCCAGGAAGAACTCTTCACCTGTAAGCTGCAAACTGATATTCTGTAGATAGCTGGTACCTTGGTATTTAAAACCTGTGAGAGCATTTAAAAGGAAATGACTGAGCACAAATCAAACACATAGAACATACACAGAGTATCCGTCCAAGAAAGAGGTAAAAACTATATTTTTATTGATTCAGGTGGGGAAAATGCAGAGCAGTGCTCTTTACAAAAGTCAGGAAGATCCTGGGAAATGGCTAAGTCTGTGTATTTATAGCAGAAGAGCCAAGAGAAGTTTCATTGGAAAGCGTGAAAAACACTATTGATGACATCACAAATCTGCCAAGGCCATGCTTGTTGCCTCGTTTTGCGTGTTGGTCTTCTCCTCCGGTGACTGGGTAGACTTTTCCTTGTGCACTGCAAGTGAATTTTGCCGCCCTTTGCATGTATTTTACGTAGGATTTCTGCCGATGTCGGCCGATAAGCTACCAACGGCGACAGTCTTGCTGATGTCGGTTTGTGTAGGCTGCCGATGTCGGCAGTCTTGTGCTGTGGGCGGCCCTTTCTCCTTCGTCGCCATGGGACAGGGTTTTCAGTTTCGCCGCCTTAGGGCGGTGGTTTCATTTTCGCTGCCATAGGGCGGGGCTTTTCATATTGCCGCCATAGGGCGGTGGTTTCATTTTCGCCACCATAGGGCGGGGCTTTTCATATTGCCGCCATAGGGTGGTGGTTTCATTTTCGCCGCCATAGGGCGGGGATTTTCATATTGCTGCCTGTCTTCTGTTGTTCTGCCGACGGCGGCAGTTCTGCCGATGTCGGTCTATATAAGGTGCCGACGGTAGTAGTATTGCCGACGTCGGCCAATGTCAACGGCCCTTTTGTGTTGTGGGCGGCAAATTTGCCGCCCTCTGCATATTTTTTGTAGGTGGGCTCATTTTACCCGCCCTTGTAGTGGGCGGCGATTTTGCCACCCTCTGCATTTTTTCCACCCTCTTTTTGCCTAAGTGTCAAAACACTCTAGCTTTTTCCCTCTTTCTCTCCTTACGTTTGAACGTCTGTAGACTCTGTCTCTTGCTGCCTATCATGAACAATGCTCTGCAACGGCGCTGTCGAAACCTGAAGGTGGACCTTACAACACGAAATGACTGGCCATGCGAAGCAGGTGTAGGAGGTGACCAAAATTTTGCCTGAGGGGCAAAATTGGTTCAACAATATATCCATCAAGGACTTGGTGGACACATTCACTATTCTAGGGTGATCTACTCTTTATTGCACCTACTTATGATAGGTTCACTTCAGTAGCATTACATTTGATTCGTGTGTGCATTCATGCTAGACCTATGCCATATTAATGTTTTGGACCCTACTTAGATATATTTGTACTACTACCTCCTTCATCTTCTACTATGGAATGTGCAAAATTCTAGTACACCATTCATTTTATTATTTTGGAAAAGGAAAGAAAAATTATTCAATGTAGATGGAGTTTATTTAGTCTTCAGTCAAAGGATCTTGTCAGTGGCATTCATCATTATATGAGCTCTACTATAGGCAGCCTCAACATCTTCTATGGGGACTTATTAGTTATCATCTCCATGTGATCTATTGCTCGCACTTGTGGATCCATTCTCAGTTGTTCCCAATGTCCTTAAAGCATGCATTTTTCCTCACTTTGCTCTCTTTTAGAGAGGAATTTTGTGATAAGGATTTTCTCATTTTCTTCATCTTATGGGAGTTATATTGAGCTTGGATACCTCATTAGGCATCATTTTTGGGGACCCAATTCTTGTAACCACCTAAGCTACACTTCATGGGGGTGTTAATGTATGTTTTTTTTTTAACTTTTGGTTTTACCTACATGGTTGTTAGTCATCTTGTTTAGGGTTGTTAAGGTCATTAAAAAAAATACACTTAGTGTGTTTTCTCATTGTGATTTGATTTATTGCTTTATAGTGACCTAATCTCTCATTATATAATGTACCTCCTTTGTAATTTTTGGCTATTTAATCACTTAATGAATACTTACGAAGCTCAATTTTACTTTGTATTGGTTTCACCTACTACTAGGGTTTTTGTGCAATCTATGACATTTATATATCTTGAAGTGATCCGATAATTTTTAGCTATCACATTCTGGCATGTCTGATGGAATTTTTCTCAAATATTTTTAATCTTATCCTTTTATTTATTTATTGTTAAGGTTTAATTAGCTTGTTTTTGTTGTTATGTAGGTTTTAGGTTAATTTGGATCCACTTTTATTGCTATTTTTTATTTTCTCAAAGCTAATATAGTTTAAAAAATACATGACTATTAAAATAATAGTAATTTTTTTTACAGTCTAATTTTTCCAAAAAAAAATTAAGGTTGATTCGAATTTAAAATTACACTAACCTATTAAATTTTTGTGTAAATTTAAATTGTATTTAGGATATATCATAAAATCTATGACTACTTATTTTTGTTGTTTAGTTCTTGTTTAAAAAAAACACATGACTGTTAAAATGGGTAATATTTTTTTCATAGCAAGGGTTTTTTTTAGGGTTTCTTGGATAAACACTAATAATAAACTATCAAAATTTTGAAAAAACTCGTATTGTAGTTGAGGAGATATTGTCAAATTCATGGCTAGTATTTTTTTTTTTTTTTGGTTTTTCTAAATTTTAAGTTTGTATATTTTTTCAAAAAAAATTGGCTAGCTTGCAGGTTCTTTGTGTTTATAATATTTTTACATACAAACTACTAAAATTTGTATTTAGGATATATTGCCAAAGAAATGAAGAGTATATATATATATATATATATATATATATATATATATATATATATAAAAACCTTATTCAAATTTTTGATCTTTACAAGTTTAGTAATTAAATCACATTTTCATTGATTGCAAAGATTCATGTTTGTATCACATAGAGTTGTGTATGCTCTACACCAATGTCACATTGATGATGATAATTGAAAATAATAAAAAATCTTGTGTATTTGTGTTACCTATGTTACACTTGTGTGTATTCTATTTCCTTGGTGTCACATTGGATATGATACTTGGAAATCAAAGACAAGTGCCAATCTTTTTTTTTTTTTAATTTCTAGGGGTTCTATCAACCATGGATTTTACCACCACATGGTAAGCTAAACCCATGTACTTACATGATATATAAATAAATAATTCACTATTACAATTACCTAAGTGGTTGTGTGTTGTAATCACACCATGACATGAAGTCCTTCCATGCTCTAATACCCAGGGTTTCAATAGTGATCTTAAAGTTTGATTTTCTGACATCAACCTACTAAAATCTTACAACCGGGTTAGGCATATTAGGACTAGAACTATTTATGTGCATCTATTAAATTAGATTTTTTTATGGTTTTTTGCCTCAATGTACTGAAAGGTATATATATGACTCCCCTTTAGATAATCTTGTATAACCTTAATCCTAGGATAGTCATTTCAATTGTTTGAATTTTAGTGCACTTGCAAGTGGTTAGCTCTAGGAAGTTACTCTCAACTTACCCTTGAAATTATGTTAAGTAGGCTATGGGCATGGTTCTACCTCCATAGTTAGTTCTTTGAAATATTGGGCTAACACTTTCTAGTGCACAAGACAATATATATGAGAACCTACAAGACATTCAAGTCTTTTTGCCTAGTTTTATCCCTTTATATGACTTGCATGTTTAGTTTTTGGTTAAAGTAGAGATTGATTATAATTTTATTTTATTTTTCCTCATGAATACCACATGCTTGAAGCTTTTGTGTTTTAAAACCAAATTTTAAATCCTTTAAAAACCAAAATCATAAAATCAAGAAAGGAAGTAAAAAAGTCAAAAACTTGTTGGCAAACATTTATACTTTCAATTTATTATTACATTTTATAGTTTTTGAGTTAACTTCCAAAAAAATGTCTCCCATTACAAGACAAGTGGCCTTATTTAATAATTTTGAGTTTAGACAATAACCTTTTAGAAATGACCCTTTACAATTTGGAAGCCAAGAACATCATACGATTAATGACAATGTTAATGATGAGGTACCTTATCAAGATGAACATACTCATGAGGTATATTTACTTAAAAATACACCATCTCAAATCACGAAATATATCTTAAAAAATAAAAATGAGGTTTTGTTGCAAATTTTGTGTCTAGGAGCCAATTTTTATTTCAGATTTTGATCCCAAGGACTTATCACTCTTAATTACAAGGAAATAAACCACACCTCCCATACAATAACAAGGAACATCTAGTGATTCCCTAGGGAATATCAAAACATTTATAGGTTCCAATAACACCAATTTAAATGTCTCCTAGACTTACATGGATAAAGGTAAGGCAATTATAGATAAAACATCTCAACAAAGCCATGACTTTTTCATTGAAGATCATGTCAAAAAAATATAAAGGGAGATACCTGAGCTTAAAGCCAACATGTCAAGTCATCCTCTGATCAATATATCAATAAAACCAATCATAATTCAAATGCATGTTCTAATTTAAATAAATCAATCAATCTAAATCCAAATCTTAATTTAAATGCACGTAATAATCTTAGTCTAAGTTCAAATTCAAATGTGTATTAAAATTTAAATCAAACCCCCAATCCAAATTCAAATGTGCATTCAAATTTGATTAAAAATAGAAATCATAATTTGAATGTTAATTCAAACACCAATCAAACTAATCAAAATCAACATTCAAATTTCAATTCAAATACCAATCTAACCAATTAAAATCTAAATCAGAATTCAAATTTTACTTCAAATTCTAATCTGAACAATAGTACCAATCCAAAAAATCAAAATCCAAATCAAAATTTTAATTTTAATGTGAATTCCAAACAAAATAATCAAAATCAAAACACATTTCATTTCAAATATTAATCCCAATTCATTTGTCAATTACAATCAATTTATAAGTCAATCACCTAATTCATTTTCAAATCCAAAACTAATCCAACTATTACCACTTAAGGATTCAACTTTTATCACATAATGGTAAAACATGAAAGACAAGATCTAAGGGTTACAAGATAGTATCTATTCCAAAAGCAAAAAATTTAAGTTTGAATAAATTTATCCACACCCATTTGACATTAGCATGATGATGGTGCCCTTTCTTTCACATTTTGAAATACAATGTTTGATAAGTACAAAGGATAAGGAGATCCTAGAGAACATCTTAAAGATGTTTATATGGCATGTTCATAAATTTCTTATAGCAATGATTATCTATTAAGAGTCTTTCCATGCAGTTTAGGGTGTCAAACCCTATAATGTTTTTAAAACTTACCTAAAGGATCAATCATAACTATTGGTAGAAGAAAGTGGATTGCAAAGTTTCACAGGATATTTTTATGATATTCATGCATTATGCACTCGTTTTGTCAACTATATAAGTCTATTTTGTCTTATCTTCATGACTTGTAATAGGTTAGAATATGAAGAGACTCCACTTTTAGATCCAAGTTTTGTCTTATCTATATATACTTTTGTTTGTAAGAAGAAGAAGGTTCCACTTTTTAGAAGAGATCAATAGAGATTATCTAGTTATGGTTACTTGTGTGATTTCTTATTACGTTCTTTGTATGCATTCTCATGTGTAATGTTTTGGTTAATTTCTATCTAACCTATTCTGAATGCATTATTTCAGTCTATGCAAGGTTGTTTGTTCTTAATTACTCAATAATGTAGGCTAATTAATGCTTCATATGATTTTATCATCCATTTTTATCTTTATATAATAAACTATTATACACATATGAAGTATATCACAACTATCCTCCTCTTTAGCATGTTCTGATGCTTTAGGAACCTCTGCTAGTAATGGTGTGGTGAGCATGGAACTCCTTTTGGATGGAATTATGCTAAGATGTTTACCATGGTAGAGAGATATTGAGATATGGTTGGACCAATGGATATGTAATTTTGCAGAAGAAGAATCAAAAAATACTAGTCTTACCATTCAAGATATCATTTAAGAGTATATTTATGGAAAGATTTACAAAATTTTCTAGTGTGAGTTGCCTAAATTGTTAACTAACTGGTCAGCACTATTAGAATATTATTATTTTAATCCAAGTATGGAAGAATCTATAATCTATACTGAAGAAAATATAGACCGGTTGTAGAAATTGAAAATTGACTAGACAAGAGCAATAGATCATTGGGTTACTACTATAGTAGATGGATATATAACTAAGTTTGTAGTGTAAGGATATATATATTTAAAATATTCAAATGACTTGTTCATCATAGGAATTTGAGGAAATTTTTTGCATCGACTACCTATCCCTGTGAATATGTTGGTTGTGGACAAGACCATGGTGCCTACTCCAACCAATATGGAATAGTTGCTTCAGGTGTATGGGGGTGTGTGTGACATGATAATGAATGATTATTAGATAAACATATATTTCTTGAACCTAAATCCAAAATGGAGATATGAGGGAATAAAAATCAAAAGAAGAGTCTAGATTCAAAAAGTGAGTTATGATAATAAAATAGGAGCAAACCAAAAATACCCAGGTAGCTGCGAGTAGAGTTAAGAGTAGCAATAAAATAGATTAATAATGAGTTGGAAAATGTGATGAACAAGAATAAATATATGAAGAATGAATATGAATAAATATGATATGAAAGAATAAGATGAATATTGGTAGAAAGAAACAAGTGACGAAGAGTGAGTGGAAGAAAATGTGTTTGAAGATGAAGACGAGAATAATGTAGAGCTAGATCAGTTAGATGATAGATGTAGTGCATAAATAAAAGAATGGGTATTATCAGAAGGACATGAATTATTAATCAAAGAATCAAGACAAATTCATAGAGTAATTTTAGGTTCAATTTTAGAAGAAGTTGTAGGAAAGAATCATTCACCAGAAGAGCACATGTCCCTACAGCCTAATTTGTTATATTCTAATAAAAGTTTTCACCTAGAAAAATAAGCAGATAATAGTTGGGAAGGTCCATTTTTAGAACAAGTACATCGATTGGGTACTAAAATTGAAATAGATGCAACTCATAAGGCTTTGAAGGCCATAGGGTTCATTAAAACCAAGCAGATAAAAGCAAGAAATCCCAAAAAGTAGAGTGCATAGATAAACCCATTCAGTATGAAGGTAAATCATTCTAGTACATAGGTAGGATCATACATAACATAGACTCCAACTATTTTGGAATTAATATTATATTTTAAGCAACTAGCAATATTTTCATACTAAGGAGTGTTAATGGAAAATGCAAAAATATGCACATTATAAAATGAATCATCTACTATGGTCATCAGATGTTAAACATAATAGAGAGTATACAACATCATTATCCTTACCTAGCCTATTTTTAATATTAATATCAATCTTATAGTAGAATCAACCATCTAATTATCTTTCTAGTAACTATTGGTTTCTTCATTAAATATCTTATTATTGTGTGATAATTATGGATGAAAAATGGATAACTTGTAATGTAATGTTTGATTTTATTGATGGTGTATACTAAAAAAATAAATTATTTCTCCATCACTCTATAATTGAGTTCATCACCTCATAGGTTTTTACTGATAAAATATATGGCATAGCTCAAGGACTGATCATTTTGACCAAGGATGTCTCCCAATGTATTATCAGAGGAATTTATGTGGATGTGAAAGGGTAATGTTGATTGGGGCCTTTTAATATTGGATTTAAATTCTTGGAATGCTATTTGGCATGCATCCATCCAAATAAAATCAGCATCTTTAGAAATTAAAACAAATAGATGTCCTATAATTTTACTATTTTTTTGGTAAATTTATGATATTATCCATCATGTATTAATAAAATTCAAACATTTTTTATTTTTGTGGAATTGGTAAGTTATTGATTATAATTATTTTATAAGGATCTACCTTGATTCTTGAAGGCGAGATGTGGTATCCCAAAACAATGCCTTTGGTCATCAATGTGTAGCACTTTACATGCCTTAGGGATAACTAGTTGTCTTGACAATGTTGGAAGATTTTCTCTAATTTTTAGAGGGATTCATCATATGTTTCCCCATATATTGTGAATTCATCCATGTATATCTCAACACAATCATTAGATAGACAAGAAACTATACTCAAAATAACCCTTTGAAAAGTGGTGAGATCATTGCATTAACTAAATGGTAGTATGACATATGCATAGATACCATAAGGATATGTGAAATTAGTCTTATATTTGTCCTCAAGAGATATTATAATATGATTATAGATGTTAAAAATATTAAGAAAGGATTAATATTTATTCCCTGCCAATGTGTCAAGTACTTGGTCAATGAAAGGAAGAGGAAAGTGATCTTTCCTCGTAGCTATGTTTAACTCCCTATAGTTAACACATATACACCATTTAACCCCATTTTTAGGTAAAATAACAAGAGGTTAATCCCATTGAATAATACAAATAGGATAGATAAACCATACATCTAAGATTTTTTATAACTCATTTTTTATTGTCTTTGACAATGGGGATAATCTTACGTTGTGGTTGACGAATAGTTTTGCACTCATCTTTGATGTAAATGTGGTTGGGTGCATAAATCTAGGGGAATATGCCTCATGTCATGATAGTCCCCAAGGAAAAATTATTTTTTGGATTTGGATCATGGTGACTAACTTAGGTTCTTGTTGAGGTTTCAATTTATTGCTAATATTAAGGGCTTTTCTTAAAAAATATTTATACTTGTTTGTATGGAGACAACATGGATTATACATTGCCAAATAGTGGTGTATGGCTGAAATAGTGTGGTAGTAGTTGATGGAAGGCTATAATATCTCTTTTGGTATCAGAGGAATCTTTGTAGGGATAATTTTTGTGAGGGAACATGGTATGCATTGCAAGAGATTGTCTATTTCTGAGTTAACTTAACAGGTACTTTGTAGGATGTTATTAATGATTGTGCCTTCTTCCTGATCTTTCAAGGATATGATGTGGTATATTATGAATAGAATATGTAAATAAACATGCTCTTTATCTTCATCTTCTACCCAAGAATATTTTTCTATTTCATAGGAAGACTTGGCTAGTGGGTACACAACTAATTTCTTAGTGTTTTTGCCATTTGAAATCAACGTGTTCCTAGATCTATAACCAATGTAATCATCAAATATAGCTAGGCATGGTATTCATAATTTAAGGGGATATCCTCATAATTTTGTTTTAGGTTTTAATATGTTAAAATCAACTAGGTATTCCTATGAATCCATGACTATAACTAAGTTTTATATAATCCCCTTTGGCTTTTTTGTGGATCTATCTGTCATTTACAAAATGGTAGGTGTTGGGTGAAGATGTTTAAGATAAATTTTATGAATTAATTCCATATTAATGAAATTTATGGATATCATAAGTTAATTAAGGTATTTTTTATAAGTTTTCCATAAGCATTGACATCGACTACAAGGCTACCTAGATCAGAATCCTTAGATGAAACTACATTGCCTAGCATAATGTCTGCAATTTTTCCAACTACTTGGATGACCTTGAGATCCTTCCTCTTTCATCTAGGATTATTTACGAATAGTTATAGACAACTTTATTATATATGTACAAATATTTTATAGCCTAAAATAGTGGAATTTTGACATAAACATTTTTTAATTGTCCTAGAAAATTAAATTTAGATTCTTGATCTAGGTGTTGAAGGTTCAATATCTTAGAAAAAGGAGGGTTTGTAGTCCCTTATTATGTCATGTTTGTGTTTGGTTTATGATTAATTGTTAGTTCAAGTGGTTATGGGTTAGTATGGGTGTTTGGAACCTCGTTAGGGGGTTTTATTATTACAAATGAGGCTAGTTATGGGAGAACACATCCTAAAAAAAGATTGACTTCATTGATTTGAATTACATAAGTTGGATATTATATTATTTTAGTGGCTTATGTTAGTTAAACTAACTTATTGTTGAGGTTTGTGATATCTAAACTCTACATTGATTTAGTGCGCAAAAGTGTTTACCTTGGATCCTTTCATCAAATTACTCAATTTCCCAAAACCACACAAGGAAATGAAACAAAATTTGACCTTTTATAGTATTTTATATATTTATGCATTTAATAGTGATTAATAAACAAGATTAATCAAAATTTGGAAAAATAATACACAAATAAAATCAACTCATGACAAGCACTTGATAACAAAGTTTAGTGATGCCTACATCTCTGGGTTCGCTTATAGTACGAACTGATCCATTTCCCTAAAAAGTGAGTAAATAGGTAATCCTCATGATTATCAAATGGACACTTTAAGAATGCATAAAAATTGGCAATAGACCTTCAGAAAGTCTTGGAACCCATACACAAACCTTCTACCTTACTATCATCAATGCAATCTTACAATCCTATGGATTTTAGCCAAAAGTATAGAAAATGGAATTAAAATTTTGATTTAAAAAAAAATTCATAGGTATTTCAACATACCATTGAAATCTTATCGGATTCTAGGACAATTTTCTAGTTTACACTGAGAGTTGAAAATCTCTCCAAGTCCCTCAAAACTTAAGATTTTACAAACTAGTCTATTATGGTGTATACATAGTCTACTCTATTATTAACTTTGAGGCATTAAAATGTGCATCAAAAAACCTCAAATATAGAAACTTATCATATGGCTAGAACTGGCTCAAAGTCCAGAACAAATATCTAGTTCACTTCAAAGTCTGTAAATGCCTCCATGTACCTCAAAACTAAGGAAAAATGCAAACTAGTCCTTATTACCTTTGTTCCTTGGCTGAGAACTTGTTTTTAAATAAAATTTTGTGCACTTTATATAGTGATTAAAATCATAGGTATGATGGTGGATTATTTATCATTTTAACTGAAAGGATAAGGGTTCAATTCCCATATCTATGCTTTGGTCTTTATCCATATCCCATATGGATAAGAAATAAATTAATTAAGCCTTTTAAAAGGCATGACCCACGTAGTCTTCAATCCCTATGCTTATTAATTTGATGCTTAACTCAGACTTTGATGTGATCCATTGGCTTTGGATCATGGCATGTTGGGTAAGGTTGTGGCAACTTTGTGGTGGGCATACTTGGACATGGTTAGAACCTTCGATTGGTTGGTGTCGAGGCATTCTCGATGGTCTACATGGTAGTAATTAATTACATATTATAGTCACTATGTGAATATTAAAATTTTACCTATGGAATATTATAGTGGTGTTAATCCATGTGGTGTCTTGAGGACTAACCACATGGACCACTCCAAATTTAACACTTATTGACGTCCAACTGGATGCTCCATTAACTCCATCGATGACAGGGTCCCCCTCCGAAACAAAAGTGGAATCCACTAGCTATGATCCCCATAGCCTTCCTTTTATGCTTGTTAAAGACCAATTATGAAACCAGATGATTTATTTCACCTCATGCCACATGACACATATCACTACATCATTGGCTCATCTAGTGACTACTTTTACCATGTCATAATTTTCCATGTTGAGTAGAAACTTCAAGAAGCCATATCTTTTCACCACAACCTCGATTTCCTGTAAACAAGATATCATCAAAAATCTATCAAGATGTTGTATGCATTGGAACTATTTTTGAAACATTCCATGTTAAATTTCTAAAATTTAACTAGATTTGCCTTTCTTTGACCATCTTGATTAGAACTTTGACCAACTACACAAGGAGCATACGAGCTTCTTTTTCTACATTCTGCATACCATTATAAAGGTCTCAATGGGCCCTATGTAATGGTATAGGTTTTAGTTTGTTTTGGGACCTTTTATAAATGATCCTCTACATCAATCCTCCCCATTAAGAAAGCTTTTTATCCTAAAAAATCTAATACTAGACATGGTACTTCAAGTGAGGATCTTTACATGGCTCTGTCTCTTGGCTCTAACTCTGATGATCCCTTAGATGCCAATCAGTTTTGAAGATAATCTGATGGGTTTTATCAATCTATTCAAGTTTTTCAACTACACCTACAATGTTGGGAACAACTGATTGATCACATCTTCTATAATTCCTCTATTGTTGCACAACCATCAATAGCCTCTACATAGTTTAGGATGCGATAACTTTGTCTATTGTGTGGCTTCACAAGAACCTCTTCATAGATAAGCTTAGTTATCTCCTCTACTACTGCTAAATAGTCTTCTACAACATATCATAAATAGAACCCAATCATAGCATAGATAAAAATTGCAAAATCATATTTATTCATAACTCAAATTGTAAAGGCCTAAAAAAAGGCATGAGTTATACTAAATCCTACAACTGCCAATAAGATCACAACATCTATCAACTGTCTACCCACTGTCACATCTTGTAAGTGGTGAACTACCAAATATTTCAACAATCACCAATACAACTACAAGACAAGTTTATTAATGTAAATAAAATACATTAATTATTATGACCATGTCGTAATACACTACCCAGACATGGGTCTTAATATGCTAAACAACTATGGAAATAACCAATAGTATATAATGTTTAGTATTACAAATATTTCCCAATAGGGTCTTACAAATGCATCCAATCACACATAGATGCATCTCAAAATAACAGTTATTCTAAAATAAGTATTATAGGAAAACTGAATCCTACCCAACAACCTATATACTATTAGCAATCCCTAAGCTGATAAATGAGTTAAATTCTTAAACAATTCAATAGGAAACTCATAAAGCTAAAACTAGAGATTCTAAAAATAAAGCTTTTCAAAACACAAGTGTGAGAATTAGAACTTCACATGATGAACCTGTCTCAAAGTGTTCCCACTATAGTAGCTCCAAAAATGCATATATCAAAGTGTGGGTATATGTCCTTTGTCAACATACAACATGAATCCCAACAATGCTTTGAAACATTTATCCACTAATCATGAAAGTTAAAAACTATTTACTAACCCTTTTAATCAGAATCTCTTGTTTAGGGTGTTTAATTTCTTTAGTGGATTTATTGACATATACATGGGTTGATTGAACAAAAACTTCATCAATTACCTTATCAATAGGTTTATAAACCATCTTCTTCTTACCATTATCAAGATGGTAGGATGGTTGAAGTTTCCAACACTTATCAACCCGATGTCCACTCACATGAAAATGAGTACAAACATCCCTCTTCTTAGGTGAGGTCACCCATTTTCCATTTCTCACTTTGACAATATGATAATGGTCTTTAGCACCTGCAAACTTCTTCAGTAAAGCTTGTCTTTTCCAATAATATGTGGCACAATAGTTATTCAATCCACAAAATGTACAAGGAAAAGAATGCAACATATTTTGAATATTAAAACCAAAATTTTTATATGGTAGAAGTGGATCAAAAGTCTTGGAATTCATATTCCTATTGGTGCCTTTTCTATTGTAAGATCAAGGAGGTGGAATCTCAATACCTCTTTTACCTGATTTCTTATACCACTCATTATTCCTTTGTAGGGAGGAATTATTCTCTACCAGTGGCCTCATATCTTAGTTTTTAGAAGCTTGTCCTCTTTTAGCAATGGAGGAACTATTTCCAACATCCACTTTCACACTAACATAACCCAATATTGCATGGTGAGATCTATGCTTTACCTGTATTGGGTTAGCAATACCTTGACCATTCTTACCAAGGCCCCTTCCATCAAATCCCATTTTCAATAATAGTTTAGATCCAATGTCCTTGGTGTATTTTTCAAAAATACCAAAAACAACATCTAAAACATATAAAATTGAATGGAAGGAATTCCTATATGAATAACTTATAGTGCATTCATCAGTCATAGTGCTTGCATCTACAGTGGAAGGAAATTGATGAAGATAGTGTTTCTCTTCATCTTGCATCTGTGCCAAGAGCTCATCCTTGGCTTGCAGCTCTAATTTTAATTGGTAAATTTCCTCTTCCAAGGAGTAAAAATGATCTCTCAAGAAAGCATTCTATTCTTGGATCTGTTGATTAATTGCTTCAATCTCATTAAGCCTCTCTCTTTTCAAGGCTTTCCCATGGCTTCCTATTTTTTGCAAACAAATTAATTCCATAAACTACACACTACAAATGGAATATTAACAAGCATAAAAAGTCTAAAATAATACTAGAAACCAAACTAAAAAAAAATTATATCAATTCCACATAATCAAAATGTAACCCATCTCACTAACTGCTCTGATACCAAATATAATCCGTAAACTCTACACTGATTTAGTGTGCAAAAGTGTTTACCTTGGATCTTTTCATCAAATTACTTAATTTATAAAAACCAATGAAGGAAACAAAATTTAATTTTATATTTTATATTATTTTAGCTATTTATTCATTCAATAGTGATTAATAAATAAGATTAATCAAAATATAGAAAGAACGCATAAATAGAATCAACTCATGACAAGCACTTGATAATGGAGTTCAGCAATGCCTACATCTTTAGGTTCACTTATAGTATGAACCAATCCATTTCTCTAAAAAGTGATTACATGAACAACCCTCATTATTTTCAAATGGACACTCTAATACTGCATACAAATGAGTAATAGACCTTCAAAAAGTCTTGAAACCCATAAACAGACCTTCCACCTTACTGTCGTCAATGCAATCTCACAATCCTATAGATTTTAGCCAAAAGTCTAAAAAATATACTTAAAAACTAGATTTAAAAAAATCATCATAGTCCTTTCAACATAATTTTGAAATCTTCTCAGATTCTAGGATAATTCTCTAGTTTACATCAAGAGCTGAAAATCTCTCCAAGTCCCTCAAAAATTAGGATTTTGCAAACTAGTTTATTATGGACTATACACAGTCTGCTCTATTATTAACTTTGAGGAATTAAAAATTGAATCAAATGACATCAAATCTAGACACTCATCATATGTCTATAACCATCTTGGAGTCTAGAAAAAATATCTAGTTCACTCTGAAGTCTAAAAATGCCTCTAGGTACCTCAAAACTGAGGAAACATGCAAACTAGTCCTTATGCCTTTGCTCCTCGACTGAGAACTTATTTTTAAATACAATTTCATGAACTTTATATAGTTCTTGAACTTACAGGTATGATGGTGGGTTCTTTATCCTTTTAATTGAAAGGATAAGGGTTCAATTGCTATGTCTATGCTTTGGTCTTTATCCATATCCCATATGGATAATAAATAAATTAATTAAGCCTTTTAAAAGGCATGACTCATGTAGTCTTCAATGCCTATGCTTAGGCATTTGGCACTTAACTTAGAATTTGATGTGATTCATTGGATTTGAATCGTGGCATGTTGGGTAATCTTGTGGCAAGATTTTGGTGGGCATACTTAGACGTGGCATGGAATCTTCGGTTGCTTGGTGTCATGGCATTCTCGATGGTCTCCATGGTAATTATTAATTACATATTATAGTCTCTATGTGACTATTAAAATTTTACATATGGAATATTAAAGTGGTGGCAAGCCATGTGGTGGTTTGAGGACCCACCACATGGACCACTCCAAATTTGATACTTATCAACATCCAACTAGATGCTTCATTAACTCTATCAGTGATAGGGTCCCCCTCTGAGACAAAAGTAGACTCCACCAGCTATGGTCCTCATAGCTGGCCTTTTACGCCTGTCAAAGACCAATTATGAAACCCCCTGATTTTTTTCACCTCATGCCATGTGTCACATATCATTGCATCATTAGCTCATTTGGTGATTACTTTTACCACGTCGTAATTTTCTCTATTGAGCAAGAACTTTGAGAAGCCATATCTTTTCATCATGACCTTGATTTTTTGCAAATTAGACATCATCATAAATGTCTCAAGATGCTCTATGTAATAGAGCTATTTTTGAATCATTCCATGTTGGTAAATTTCTATAGTTTGACCATCTTTGACTTACTTTGACCAAATTGATTGGAAATTTGACTGACTGCACAAGGAGTATGCAAGCTTCTTTTTCTGTGTTCCACATGCCATTTTGAAGGCCTCAATAGGCCCTACATAATGGTGTATTTTTTGGTATACTTTGAGACATTTTCCAAATTTTCCTCTAAATTAGTTTGGTATAGGTTGGGTAGGTAATTGTGGTTTCTTATGAGTTGGTTAAGTGTTAAGCATCAAGGCTAAGTATTATTATTGTTTCAACTATGGCTACTATGGAAATATAGTATTTTGGTTAAATTAAGGTTGGTTATTTATTCATGGTTATTTCCATGTGTTTAAGGAAGATAACAATTATTGATTCTAATTTTGAGGTTCTCAAGATTGGTTTTGGGAAGGTTGGTAATTGTTTGGTGTTTGGGTATTCTATTATTACTAATTTTTAGGTATCTAAGGTTTATTTTGGGGTATCCATAAATTTTTTGGAGGTTGGGAATTATATTGTGTCCTATTATAGTTTTTGGGTGGTATAGGTGTTTAATAATTAGATTTATACAAATTAAGAACAACTAGAATTTGAAATTTTAAAAATACAGAATTTGGTGGCATACCTTGATTGGGTGGCTTTTGTGGCCATTGTATTCATTGGGCTATGTATAAAATATGATATCCATATCCACCAATCACATGCAATTCAAATATTTCAAGATCTTCCTTTGTTATGCTGGCCACTTTTACTCGAATCACATGGCAATTATAGTCTACTTTCTTCATATGATAGTCTATAAAATAAACCATCTAGGCCTACTCTATTTATTCTTTCTTTTTTCTTATGTGCATCATATCTATTTGTGTATCCATATGATTGATAATATCTTGCTTCATATCCTACAGTAAATTACTTACATCTATTCATGAGAATCCATTTTTAGCTAATGAAGGAATTATCTTATTGTTAGAGATTTTGTTCATTGTTGACCTTGAATAATAATTGCATATAAGGGTGATCTCATCAAATAGTATTTGTGAGACATCTCTGTCACTCATTAATTCCAATGCTTCCAAGTTGTCTTCTTTAAATCCATTTAAGAATATCAATTTGTAAGAATTTGAATTCAGTGTTGTCTTTTTAGTTTTTTTCAAGATGTACATAAACCATCTATGTAATCCTCTAGTGTTTCATCTTCTTCTTGTGAAATTCAAAAAATGTCATCTATCCTATTATTCTTTCCTCAGTATTAGTCTTAATATTTGGAAAGAAACTTTTCCTTCATATCTCTCCAAGTGGAGACTGTATCCTTCCCTATACCCATAAACCATCTATGAGCTACATCTTTGAGTGTTACTAGAAATAATTTCAACTTTTGATCATCTTGATTGTAGTCATAATTGCAACATAGGACATCAAGCTTAAATAGGAATGTATCTGCAACCTCATTTTCCTTTCCCATAAAAATAATTAGGGTATAATGAAGGATGTTTTTAATAAGTACATTTCCCTTGGTTTATGATGGGAAATGTGAAGTTTGTAGACTCATTGACAATGTTTTCTTCTTGATAGTCCTCTATGAATTTTTTGACTATGCGTAGACCAGTAGATTTTGTTACCCACTCTTCAAATTATTAGAAAATATCTGTACTCCCCAGTGAATAATAAAGGGAAATTTTGGGATTTTATAAGGGAAGAGAGTGTCTCCTATATGGATGTGAGGGATTGGAGTTTCTTAAGAATCCTTTCAGAGTTTCAATAAAGAGTTAAATATTGTTCAAGAAATTCAATAGGTTATGTAAGTTTGATATCTATTTTGGAGGATAGAAGGGCTTTAAATTCTATTTTAAAGAGGACTTTTGGTGAGGGTGGAGGAATTTAAATTCCATACTCTTGAGTATGGGGTGGACAAATAGGAACCCTCTTAAATTTTGGAAAGGTGTTTTTCTCAAGAATATGGAACTCATTTTCCTCTTGATTCTTGGTCTGTTATACTAGTTTAGCCAAGAACTCCTCTTATATTCTTTCTTTTAGCTCTTCTAATGACAACTATGGATTTTCTATAGGTGTTTCCTTGTGACTTATAGTTGTTATAGGTTGTGACTCTATTTATTTAGTAATAGTCAACCATTTAAGCAAGAATCTACCCAAATGGTCTCGTTCCTACTACATCCAAATCAACCACTCTCCTTTTCTTTTGTTTTTGCCCACCCTACCCTATACAACATATATTTTTGGGTTTTTCAATAATTTATTCTTTCAAAAATTGAATCTTGTCCCTATAAAAAAATAGATGTAAATTAATAAAATAGCTAGTGTAATCTAAAAAATAATAAATTTTAATCTAAGAAATCAAAATAATTTATCAACTTGAAGGTACAAGTGTTTTGACTCTTTCCCTACTAACAGTGACAAAATGATGAGTAAAAATTAACCACCAATTAAATTGATGTAGACCAATCTATATACATACAACCTTATTAATCCATAAGGCAACCACTTTGTTTATGAACTCCACTTCTTTCACTAATTTTCAACCCAAGGTGAAGTAAGCTTGAAAATATGTCAGGATTGTATGTGCAACACTTATTCATTTGTTGAGATTTATCAATTTCAGATAGGTAGCACACTCTTACATAAAATAAATAACATAAATTGAAAGTATAAGAAAGTAAATCACATTTTTAAAGAATTGAATGACTGAACTAAATTGAAATAATTATGCAAAAGTTTGCCTCAATAAATTCAATAACATTTACACCAATCATTATTATATATAAATTAACTCACACATGTAGAATTCATAATTAAATAAATGAATGCTTTCACACAAACCAATAGCCAATCTAACATATCAATATCTTCACGTCATCTCCTTATGAGGGGTCCCACCTTAGTTGTAATTGATTTATAATCCTTCCCTTGGGTAGTAAATGATTTTACTTCAAATCACTTGCTTATATTAAGAATACTATAGAAATTAAAATTTGCTACAATTAAGATTATATGAAATAACTTGATATACTTCAGCTCCTATTCATTCCATAATTTTCATATCCTCATTGGCCTATGCCCCATTGTCTTAAATATAGGGGTAGACATATTATTATCATAACCAAAATACCTAAGTTAGGAATAGAAATAAATTTTAGGAAAGTAGTTTGGTACATCCTAACTATGAGAATGTTGCCAACATTAAATGTGAGAAGAAAAATAAATAAAATATGTTTTTTTTTTGTGGTTGTGATGATGAAGGGATACGATCTAGTAAGGAGGAACCATTATCAACACCTTTAGCCATGCATTATTCATGGTTCTAGCTTATGATATCCATTCATTAACTCCCTTAACTACTTAGCAATAGCCAAAGATGTTATTACAAATAATATAGGCTAGAGAAACTATCCAATAGCTACTAAAATTTATTCATAGCAACCTATAGTTACTACAGGATAGTAACTATAGGTTGTATTATTCCCTTTACTATGAATTAGATTTTCCCAATTACTATGGGTTGGCACTACCTAGTTGCTAGAGGTTGGCTTTAGTCTTGTTTACTCAAGATCTTAAACATGATATTATAATTAAACCAATATAGAAAAGATAGTCCATAATGCATCTTAATCAAAAAATAAACCATTTTATCCATATAAACATAAACAACATATGCAATATTCATTAGCGTTATTTATAGGGGGAATACACAAAACATAAATTTTAGGTCTTAAAATTTGTCAATGAGAGGTTTAAAGGAAAGATATTAAGGGATTAGACTAGACCATTTATATAACTTATCAATTAACACAACATGATGAGCATGGAATAGAAAGGGTAGTGTATTATCTTAGTAGAACCTTGGTATCCTATGAACTCAAGAATTCTATCATTGAGAAAACATGTCTAGATGTTGTTTTTATTTCAAAAAACTTCACCATTACTTATTCCATAATCAAACCAAAATCATTACCAAAGTTGATCCACTTCAGTATATCCTTTCCAAGTCAACTCTAATAGGGAGAATGGCTAAGTGGGTTATGCTTCTAAGTGAGTTTGATATATATTATGTTAATCAAAAATCTATCGAAGCATAAGTACTCACAGATATCTTAGAAGAAGCACCATCAATAGATGTCAATCCTACCATCAAATATTTTTTATATTAATCCATCATGTCTTTATATGAGTCATTAGAATGAAAATTGTACTTTGACAAGTTTTCTACAAGTCATGGCATGGGGGCATTAATTTACTCGTCACTCCATAAGGTGATCTCATTTTAAAAGAATTTTAGATAAGATTCCATTGTACTAATAACATGGTAGAATATTAAGCTTTTATTTATAGACTCAAGCTTGAAATTTAGTGGAACATATAACATCTCATAATTTTTTAGGATTCTCAGATAATCATCAAAGAAATTACCTATTAATACCAAGCTAAAGATGATTAGCAAATTCATTATGAATAGACAATGGATAATCTTAAATAGTACTCTCAATCCATACAATTTGAATAAGTTCCTCAAGTCAATAACATGGTAACTAATGCCATAGCCATAATTGGTTCACTCCTCAACATGCATCCTGATGATAGTCACATCCAGTTTTTTTGTGGAGCGATTGATGTATCATGTATATGATACACACAAATTAGAAATGGTCTATGATGTTGTTAGTCCTAGATCTCCTTGGTACCAATATATATACATATACCTCTATGATAATACAATTCCCCCAAACTTATCACATAATCACAAGAAATATTTCATCTACAGAGCTTATCATTTTACCATCCTTGGAAATACATTATACCATTGGGGTTATGATGAAATTTTTTTATGGTGTTTAAACTCTGAAGAGGTGTAATTAGTCATTAAGGAGGTTAATAATGGTATTTTTGGTGCTCATATTAGTGGCATGGTCCTTAAAAATAAACTTCTACGTGTCAGATATTACTGATCAATGATGAAATATGATTCATGTTACTATGTCAAGAAATGTGTCCCTCACCAAAAACATGGTGACTTATTCCATAACCCATCACAAGCTTTACAACCCATTACCACTCCATGACCCTTCTCAATATGGGGGGTAGACCTCATTGGAAAGATAAATCCCAATTCTTTACATGGTCATAAACAAATAATCACCATTATTAAGTATTTTACTAAGTGGGTTAAAGTCATTCCACTAACCTACATAGCCGACAAACAAATTTCCAAGTTTGTCCTAAATCATATAATTTGTCTTTACTATAAACACCTAAATTTCACCATTTAATGTCAAAATTCACTTTGGCATTTTGACCCTTCTCCTTTACTGATTCAAATTCAAATTAACATTATTTATCTCCAAATTTTGAATAGTTGATTATATCATAATTAATCTATTATGCACACTTTTTCCTCCAAAATTAATTAATAATCTAGATCTTCCACCTCACCTAGACATCCTCCACGTTTATTTTAACCATGTGTTAACTCATCTAACCACCCTCATCAACTTATTTAACCACCTTGTGAGTCACCTTGGAACATTTCAACTTATTTGATGACTCAACCAACTAACTTGACCCATTCTTCCTGACTCACCCAACCAACTCTCTTTTATTCTCAACCTATGGAATTGGTCACATCCTCATGGATGAGGACTAATTATACACCATTAATTATTTGAATAATTATAAATATTCAAATAATCCTCCATCATTTGATCAACCTCCCCATACTTATAAATTGATGTGCAAGCCATCACTTGCATCATCCTCACTTATGTTAGCGAAGTGATATCAAAATTTCAAGTGAATCCAAACAAATCTAAGCCATCAAAATTCCTTTTGTATACCAAAATTCTTCCCAATTCCCCTTTACATTGGAGAAAAGATTGAGAAACCACATTCAAAGAGCAAGTCACTTTTAATCACAATGGAGGAGGCTCATGGTACTTCAATTTTGTATGTGTTATTATTTATTTTTATTTTTTGCTCTATATTAAAGTTGAATTGAGTGTATAATAGGTTCATTTGTTTTTTTTTTCCCTTAGCTTAGTTGCATTCGATATTTCCCTTCATATATTTTGGCATGCCTGATGGGACTTTCCCTCATCTTCATACATCATAGGCATCAAAAGTGAATTTAGGGGCATAGTTCAATTATATTTTGTAGTTTTCCTTATGTAAATTCATTTAATATTGGTCTTGGAAGTTTTTGTTTCCAATTGCAGATTATTTTCTGACATTTTTAGTCTTTTTGTATGTATATCTACATAACAATAAAATTAGAGACTTAATCAGCAAAATTATAGTATCTAACAATGAAATCATTCTTTTATTGTTTTTATCATCTTTTTTATCAATTTTATTTCTCCTACTAGCTTTTATCTTAGTTTAGCACTACCCCATCATTTCTATTTTGCATTTTTTTGAGAAATAATGAAATCAGACATTTCATCAGTGAAATCATAGGATGAAAAATGAAATTATTATTCTATTATTTATTTTTATCTTTTTGGTAGTTTCTTCCTCCTAATAATTTTTTGTCTTAGTTTAGATTTATTCTAGCTTTTCTATCTATTTTTTTTGCTTCATTTTTGTGTAACTATGAAATTGGGAATCTTATTAGTGAAATCATAGAGTTTAACAATAAAATTATTTTATGTGTTTGTCTGACACTTTTCTATTTTTTTTATTTTTATGTTTTCTATGTTTAGGTAGTAGTAAAATTATATAACATATTAGTAAAATCATCTAGCCTATTAGCGAAATCATTTTTAAGTAATTTCTATTATTGTTTTCCTATTTTTCAACTTTCTAGAGCCTAATGTGTCTTTTTTCCTTTGTAAACAACTATTTATTTTGGACTACTTTCTCTTTTTTTCTTGTTTTACTCTATTTTTATCTTCTATTATAGTAGCAAAATCAAGTGTACTTTCAACAAAATTATAGACATCTTCAATGAAATTGATAAAAACTTTAGTGAAATCAAAGGTTTTATCACCAAAATCAATAAGAACTTCAGCTAAATCATCAAAGGTAATAGTGAAATCATTCTTTTAGTTATTTTTCATTTTATTCCTATTTTCTAACTTTTATTTTTGACTAATTAACAAATTCACAATTTACTCTGACTATGTAATAATGAAATCATTCTAGAGGCTTATTTTTCTATGTTTTTTTGTTGAGTTTATTGATTTTTTGCAAGTTGCCTTGATTTTCAACCATATTCAAAACTTCTAACAGTTTGTTAGTATGATGAAAGTAAAAAAGAAACCTATAAATAGCTTTAAAAAACTCAATTTTCACTTTGATTTTAACATTTTTTTATTTTTTTAAAGTTTTATAACAATCTTTTTTAAAAATTTAGTTTTTCATTTTCTTTAGTAATTAGCAAATATTTTTTTTTCAGTTAATATTTATTTTCATAATTTATTTGCCTTGATTGAAACAACGCTTTTCTTAACATCATATTGGTGGTAATACTTGAAAATAAAAAATAACACTTACAAGTTTTTGTTACCCAAGACCCACTTTCATGTGTGCTCTTATTTTGACATCATATTGGTGATGATACTTAAGAATCAAAGGCAAGTTTTTGACTTTTTATTTTTCTTTTTCTTTTTCTTTTCTTAGGGGTTATATTAACTATGGATTTTATCACCATACAATATGTCAAACCCTGTGTATGAATGAGGTATTCAAATCGAGGACCAACTATGTTTATTACCTTAGTAATTATTTGTTTTAAGCACATCATGATGTGATGGGATTTCATGTTCTAATACCCAAGGTTTACACAGTGACCTCGATGTCTTTTTTCATTATGTCAACACATTGAAATATTACTACTATTTTAGGTACATTAGGACTAAACCCATTTATTTGCATCCATCAAATCAACCTCTTCCATAGTTTTAGACCTCATCATACTAAAAGGTATATAGAATACTTCCCTAGATAAATGTGTTCATACCTTAAGCCTATAAAATCTATTTATTACTATTTAATTCGTAGTGCATGAGTTAGCATTTAATGTTGATAAGCTACTTTCCATGCACGTTTGAAACTAGGCTTAGTGGGCCATGAGAATAACATGATCATCCATGGTTAGGGACTTGAAATATTAGGCCACAACTAAAACAATAGACAAGTATGTGACATGAAAACCCCCTAGGTTATTCAAGTCCCTTACCTATATTTTATCCTTTTTTGTGCAATTGCATGCATGTTCAAAATAGAAATTGTTTGTTTATTTCCTTATGTTTTACCATGTGCTGAAATCCTTAAGTGAAAACAAAAGTAATTTTGAGTTTTGAAACAAGTTATAATCAACAAAGCCTTAAAATCAAAAATTCTAATCCAAAACTCAAAATAATCTTATTGTCAATCAAAATTTTAGTTACTTTAGTCTTTTTAGAGTCTAGAGTCAAGTCTTTTTTTTTGGTTGAGTTGAGCCTTTTACTTTACAATGTCACCCATTACAAGTCACATGGATATGTTGGATAATCTTTAGGGTAAGGGGTGAGACTTTTGTCAATGATCCCTTCCAATTTGGAAGCCAATAAAAATAAAGTCAACATGTTGAAATACTTGAAATCCATAACCATGAAGAAGAAGAGGAAGGAGCATACCAAGATGAGGGTATCCCCAAGACCATTTTGCCTCCTTATTCATTTAACCAATACATAATGACAAACAAAAATGAAGTTTTTATTTAATATTTGAGCTTAGGGGTTAAATTTACACCTGATTTTGATGTCTAAAATATGTAATATTTAATTGTTAGAAAGTGTTTTTGTCACCCATTCAAGAACAATCCATATCCCAAGGCTCTTTAGATTCTAGTAATGCTCATATGGGTTCATCCAATAATAATCCCCAAGTATCCCAATACAAATGGAAATCCATCCTTAACGAGGATTCATCCCACATAAGTCATGGCTTTTCTATGGAAACCCATAATTATCACATCAACCAAAAGATTTAAAATCTCTAATAAACTCTAACAAATAATCCTTTAGTTGGCCCAATTATAAACCCAATCCAAATTTGAGTGTGAATGCAAATTCACCCTCATTTTTCAACCAACCCAACTCAAACTTGAATATTCATTCAAGTTTTATGATCATCAACCAATCAAACCTAAACTCAAATAGTCATTCAAGTTTTTAAATCATCAACCAATTGATTCTAAACTTGAATACTCATTCAAGTTTATCAAGCATCAACTAGCCCAATCCAAACTAGAATATTAATTCAATTTTACCAATCATGAACCAACCCAATCCAAGATTGAATAGTAATTCAAGTTTATCAATCATAAATCTAACCAATATAAACCTGAATATTCATTCAAGTTTACCAATCTATAATAAATCCAATCTGAGATTGAATAATCATTCAAGTTCTCTAATAAATTTAAATTTGAACCTTCATGGTTACCCAATAAAAAAAAAACTATCCAAATTGAAATCTAAAATTGAATACTTATTCTAGTTCAGTTATCAACCACTCAATTTCAAATCTAAAATTGAATACTTATTCAATTCTATCTATCAATCCAAATCATAATTTTACCTTAGGGAATGTAAAAAATCAGTTCTCAAATTAAAATTATTTTATAGAGTTAGTTCCATTACATTCAAACCAAACACCAACTAATACCAATCCTTTTAACACTAATTTGATTTCCAACGAACCATTAAACCCTAAAATCCATTCAAATCAAATGATTAGTTCACATCCTTTTCCAAATTAAAAATTGAACCAAGATAACCTTAATATCCCCTTCTTCTAAATGAGACACTTGTGAACTATTGTTAGCCTATTTTATTCCAGTAGGCTAAGTTAGGTGATGTAAGGGAATAGAAGGGTGGGATCACTATTCACCAATTACTATTCATGGATCATTATTCATGAGTGATTGTACATGTTAATGTGGCATATTAATGATATGGCATAAGTGATGAGGTATTCCTTGGTGATGTGGCATGACCCACATAGGAGTGTTTAAGTGTTGAAAGTGGAAGAGAGAGAAATGGGGATCATTTCTTTACTTGGCCACATAAAAGGAATAGTGAAAGCATGTGGGGGAAAAATTAATTGAGGATCTCATCATTCCACTCAAGAATGTGTTTTTGGGGAACCTTTTATTGAATTAAAAATATGGGGAATATTTTGACTTATGATTATGCACATGTAAAAGTGGGGGACATGGTCTATTGTTCTTGATTAAGGGTCACATGTAAGTGGGGCATATAAATTGAGGGCACATGGATAAGATCAAAATTAAATCATGAAGATGCCTTGCACATGGGAGAGACAAATTGATTGAGAGTCACATGCAAGTGGGGGATAGAAATTAAGGGCACATGGAAAAAGTCAAAATAAAATCATGAAGATGCCTTACACATGTGAGAGATAAATTGCACTATTAATGAATAGCACTACCACTTCAAGGATGGTGCCTTTTTATTCTCTCTCATAATCTTAAATCTTTCACCTTCTCATTTTTAATCTTTATAAGTATGAAGCTTATCATTTGTAAATACATCTTTTAAAATCATAAATCCCCCCCTATTTTTAGATATTTAACTTGTGTTCAATTCTTCCTCTATTAGGATCAAATCCATAGAGTGTTGATTGTTAGTTTTGGTGTTGAGATATCCTCCCTATTTGGTTATGGTAATTTCATCTAAGATTTACAATTGGGATAAATAGCATATTTAGAGTGCTTGTTGGTTTTGGTGGTGAGATATCCTCCCTAGCTGGTTATGGTAATCCTACTTAGGAATTGCAATTGTGCTGTAATAAGATTCAGTGTTGCAGTGTGCAGGCCTTTTAGTGTAATTGTGTAGATTTTGCATATTTATAATGTGCAAAGTCAGTGTGTGGTGTGCAAGATCTTACATTGAAGATTTGTAAGTGTGGTAAGTGTGTAAGTGTAACACTATATATCAGCTTATAATTGTGTTATGTTGTATTCAGTATTGAAATAAGAATATAATGGAGTTCATCAAGTATGTGTTGAAAAATTATTATAAGAGATGTTGTTATCTTCTTCAATATTATGTGTATTTTGATTTAGTTGGAATTAATTCTATTTAGAATCATTATAATTTTTAAATTTTAGCAAATATCTTGAAAAGGGATATTTCAGTGGTATTAGAACCAAGATCTTGTTAACTTATTTAGGGAACTAATCATTTTGTAGATCTTCAGTTGAGGAATTTCAACATTTGCATGTGAGTGTTGCAATAAATATGAAGACATTTAAAGAATCAATGTTAGAGTTGATGCAATAATTTCACAAATATCATAAGTTTCAACTAGCATGGATGAAGGATCTAATACCAAAGAGAATGCCTTTAGAGAAAGAGAAGGTCAAATAAGAATTAGAGCCTCAAGAGGTTGTGCATGTAAGTACACATAAGGAGGATAAAATTTGCTTGCATCTAGAATAAACAATGGAGGATAAGAAAGAAGTAGTAAATTTCATAAGTTGTAAGTGTGTTAATAAGTATAAAGAGTATCATAGTCTATCTAAGGAAATTAAGGCAGCCATGTCTTTTCATGATTATTTATTAGTGACAGGGATCATTCCAGAAGAAGAAGCATTCCTGAAGAAAGAAGAAAATGTAGAACCAAAGCTTCAAGAGATTGTTGATGAAGAGAAAATAATATTACAAGAAGATTTTCAAGAAATTAGAGAGCAAGAAGTTGAAGGTAAAACCTCTTTGGAAATTAAAGATCAGGGTAAGTTTTAGTAGTGAATATTTGTTAATTCATGAATATTCTAATTTTTGGATTTTGGTTTTGGCAAGTTTTTAGGGTTGGCAGATGGGACCAAATAATCAAAACTTTAGGGATATAAATTATTTTGGGGGTTAGCTTGCCAACCCTTTACAATAATATATAAGGTTACACTTTGATTTGATGCATATATATAGTACAACTACCCACCGATACCAACCAATCTAATAAGCAAAACAAAAATTGGAGGATGATATAACTGAATGATAGTGTAGAATGGAAGAACCAAATGATAGTGCCAAATGATAATATATTCAGACTTTTGACAATTTCAAACAACAATATCTTCAAACTTTTGATATTGTTGATTAACAAAATTGAATGACACTATCGAATGACAATACCAAATGATAGTGTCAAATGGGAGTATCGATTGATAGAGATGAAAAGCCTTTAGAAATCTTCTACCACTAAATGGCATAACAAATCTATAGCATCTACTCTTTGAATAGATGATAAAACTAAAGTGCTCCATATTTGACGATCATGGCATCTGGTGGGAATGGTAAGAGGATAGGCCAATTATCAAGGAAAGCATGCATATTATCTTATTTTAAAGAGCCAACCAAAAATTCCACATATTCATAATACACTTAAAATATAGGTATTTATTATTTTTTTAGTTTTTCATAAATTTGAATTCAATTATTCAATATATTAAAATAATTTGACATACAAAAATCCCCACTATTATCTCACCAAAAAGAATCAACCAGAATAACATATCACGCCCTAAAGATTTTGTTGATGATGACATGCCACCACTCCAATAACTAGTTTTTTATGACTGTCATTCAACACAATCATTCAGCATAGTTGTTTGTCATAGTCATTTAGCCCAGCCATTCATCACAACTAAATAGCATATCCATTGACATAGACATCTAGTGCAAATGTCCATCACAAACATTCAACATATCCTTTTAGTGCAATCATTTGGTGTATGTCTTATGGGTAATGGTAAAACTGCACTGTTGTATGGAAAAAATAGGCAACAAAAGATTCGCCATCACCCATAAAGGATTTACCATATCTATGAATCAAATTTCCCTAGATTCATCAAATATTTCTAATAGGTTTTCCAATAAGACCTCTTAAAATTAACCATGTTAAAGATGTTTAGCTAAATTTTAATGACTATATATGTGAAGAAAAGGTTATTGAATTCAAGGAGCAAAAGGTATCAGTTGTCAGATATGAAGAGCCCAAGTTGTAAGAAGATACATCAATTCTTACACTAACTCTCAAGATTATAAATGGTGATCCATGGATTGATTTGTAAAGTAGAATGGTGGATGAATTTTCATTTGAGGAAAATGTTTTGGATAGCTCTAAGTTAGAAATTTTGAATCACAAAAAGGGAGGAATTAAGAATATATCAACTAACCCCCTTATTTCAAATGAGGATGAGCATCTTAGTTGCAACCAAAGGTATGAACATATTTCAAATTTTATTATACCTATGTCACTATAGAATTTTTTTCATCATGGAAATATTGCAAAAATGGGTGATAGAGTAAAGGATATAACTTGCAGTATAGGGCATGTGGCTTCTTTATTGCAATTTCTAAATTTTTATTTCATATGAGATCTAGGTAATCCATTAAGGGTTAAATTAGATAGAGGCATTGTTTTTACTATTGAATTATCCATACCTTGTATTTGGAATTAATGGAAGCCCATGAGGAATCACTTAGAGATTGTTGTGTTCTCTAACCACATTGTGAAGAATCAATGCTCAAGATTTATAGATCACTTGTGGGAGCCAAGTACTATAATTAAAGACAAAATCATAATTGATGGATAAATGGAGATAGACCTTATAAGAATCTTGATGCTATTTATGGGTAAGTAAATTAAGTGTCTTTTCAATGACCAATATTTTATGACTAAGCTTGTTATGGTGTTTTGGGTATCAAACTACAAGCAAGTTGAAGGACTCATGAATAAGGAGACACTACAAATTCATAGCATCATGAAGAAAAGTAGTTAGTCATACTTTTGGGTAAATAAGAGACATTCATAAACCTCTATATTATGAGTCTTAGAGGAGTCAATAAAACATGGAACTTACATGTTGTGCATTTTTTGGGAGAATTCACCTTGGAGTGGGAATCCAAGAATGAAGATTCTTCAGTCACTTCTTGGAGGAGTTTTCATCCCAAGGAAAAGGAGGTAACAAATTGTGCTTTCATTCATGTTGATGATATTTTTATCTCCAAAAATCCTTGGATGTATGAAGGAGTATTCAATAAGGATGTGATACCACAAGATGACTACATTTTTCCTAGCATCAAGAAGGAAAAGATTCATGTATGTTAAAAGGTATGGGATCTGAGTTCTTATTTAACACACTTGTTTATAAAGTTTGAAATGGATCATGTGGTTGAAAATACACTCACCACATATTAGATAGGTGAAAAGGTAAAAAAGGATAAGACTTGAGTTAGGTGAGTTTGAAGGCCCCAAGGTCATTATTGTAGAGAGACTCACCATTCCATGTAACAAAATAACCCGACTGCTCAACATATCCATGGATGATCATGAGGTATATGATGATTCATTTGTTTTAGGATTAAGAGGAACTAACATAGTTTTTTATACACAATGGTTTTACTTTAATGGTTATTTATCACATAATCCCATGGAGCTCAAGTTTAAATTTGAAGGAAAAGATGTGATGGTCAGAAGGATTTCTCATGGATCACCACAAATGGTTATAATTATGGAGAGATCTTCTCTCAATAGACAAGTTATTTGGGAAATAATTTGTTTGTTTATGCCTTATAATGAATGTACTTATAATATTAATAAATTTATTAATAAGCATAGTGTGGTGTTTAGTGACTTGCCTCTAGGGTTACCACCAGATATAAAAATCATCATGATAGTGGAATCAAGCTCTGCGTCTACCATGATCACTCCATACCACCATCCCAATATGTATAAAGAATATTTGATTGGTAAGATACATGGTGATGTGCATTGTTTAAGGAAATAATTGAAGTCTAGATATCATCAAACATGGATGAGAATTGAATATGTTCAAGAGACTATTTTTTGGGGTCAATGGAGACACTTTGAGATTTTGGTGACACCATTGAGACTCAATAATGCACTGGCCATCATCCAATATAGTATGTATATGGTGTTTGGTAAGCACTCTTACAGTTTCATCTCAAGATATAGGAATGATAACACTAATATGTTTTAGTTTTGTCATCATTCTAAAGAGGGTAAAAGATTGCATTTAAATCCTTTGGCTCAAACTTGTCAAAAATATAATATGTGGTTTCTAGATGGTTTGTTGAAATATTTATAATATATAATTTATGAGTTCAACATCATTGCTGCTCATTGATTTCATTGTGTCATACAAAGGAATAAGAAAAGAATCTAAATTAACTTGTTGAGATTAAGGGAAATATGGTGAATGATAATAGGATTCAATGGTTGGAGCACATAGATATTTTTGTTCAAAGTGGGATACACATCATAATATGGGATCTAGGAGATATCTCTATACATAATCAAGGGAAATGTTATGATAAATTCATAATCATTGTTGTTTATGTTATGAATGCTAACCTAGTTGTGAAATTTTGAATCAATATTAGAGTGGTGTAGTAGACACATCATGCAGAGTTCTTGAGATGTGTTTGGGATCATAATAACATCCAAATTCAAGGGGATAGTACAATCACATTTACCTTTTTTAACTTGAGTCAAGGTTCTAAAGTCATTCCTCACACTAGGGATCCCTTGAAGGTTTGCATTTATGTTTTTTTGAGTCATGCACATTTACTTGACATTCATGTTCATGGGGTTAAGATTTTTTTCACAAGGATGATCAAATTACATGAGTGTTCTAGGGCTGTTTGGAATATTGGTTGACATATATATTGTAATTATCTTTGGTAGAGATTAGATCACTTGACAGGTATAGGTTCCATATTACATGGGCCCTACAGTTAGATGCAACACATTAGCAGGATGATTCTTGAGCATCATGGTTTGCAATTGCTTGAAGACAAGTAATTTTAAGATGGGGGTACTATAATTTCCCCTTATCTTGAATGACACACTTACAAAATACCATTAGCCTATTTTATTTTGGTAAGCTAAGTTAGGTGTTATAAGGTAATAGTAGGGTGGGATCACTATTCACCAATTACTATTCACTAGTACTATTCATGAGTGATTGTGCATGATGATGTGGCATAAGTGATGAGGTATCCCTTGGTGATGTGGAATGGCCCACATAAGAGTGTTTAATTGTTGAAATTAGAGGAGAGAGATGTTGGGCACATGTCTCTACTTAACCATATGAAAGGAATAATGAAAGCATGTAGGGTAAAAATTGTTTGAGGATCTCATCATTCCACTCAAGCATGTGTTTGTGGGTCACCTTTGATTGAATTTAAAATATGGTGAATATTTTGAATTATGAGTATGCACATGGAAAAGTGGGGGACATGGTCTAGTATTCTTTATTGAGGGTCACATGCAAGTGGGGCATAACATTTTAAGGCACATAGAGAAGATCAAAAGCAAATCATGAAGATGCCTTGAATATGTGAGAGACAAATTGATTGAGAGTCACAAGAAAGTGGGGTGTATCAATTGAGGGAACATGAAGAAGGCCAAAATCAAATCATGAAGATTCCTTGCTCATGTGAAAGACAAATTACATTATTGATGAATAGCATTACCACTTCAAGGATGGCATATTTTTCTTCTCTCTCGTAGTCTTACCTCTTTCACCTTCTCATTTTTAATCTCTATAAGTATGAATCTTCTCATTTATAAATGCATATTTTGAAATAATAAGCCTTCCCTATTTCTAGATATTGAAATTGTGTTCAATTATTCCTCACTTAGAATCAAATCCATAGAGTGTTGATTACTAGTATTGATGGTGAGATATCCTCCCTACCTGGTTATGGTAATTTCATCCAGGAATTACAATTGGGATACATAGAATATTTAGATTGTTTATTGGTTTCAATGGTGAGATATCCTCCCTAGATGGTTATGGTAATTCCACTCATGAATTATAATTATGCTTCAAGAAGATTCATATTTGTAGTGTGCAAGCCTTTTGGTGTAGTTGTGTAAAGGTTTCAAATTTATAGTGTGCAGAGTCAATGTGTGGTGTGCAGGATCTTCCATTGAAGATTGTATGAATATTTTTAAGCATGGAAAGTTTTTAAGTGTAATATTATATATCAGCTTATAATTATGTTATGTTTTATATATTAGTGAAATAAGAATATAATTGAGTTCATCAAGTATGTGTTGAAAAATTAATATAAGAGATGTTATCATCTTTAGTATTATGTGTATGTTGGTTTGGTTGGAATTAATTCTATTTAAAATCATTAGAATTTTCAGATTTTAGAAAATATACTGAAAAGGTATATTTCACTAACACAAATCCACTTTATCCAGCCAACCTTAATTTATTTAAATTCACAAATTCTAACTTTAACACCAATCCAATCCAAACCAAACCAAACTTTAACACTCACCCAAACCAACCCAACCCAAACTTTAACACTAATACAAACCCTAACTTCTCCACTAACCCAACCAATACTAACACCATTGCATAAATAAAGCATATTAACCGACCATTTAATGTGTTTCCTAATCAATTGTTAATAATCCACCCCTTAACCAAAATCCATTTTCACAAGCTAACACTAACATGAACCCATTCATGGGTCAAACTTCTAACTTGCTTACCTCTTCAAGTTAAGATAATCAATTATCACCATACTTCATTCAAGAGTGGAAAAATATGAAGGATAAGGTCCAAGGTTTGTAAGATGGAAGGATCTCAACTACATTCCATTGTGTAGTGAGTGGTTTAGGCTTAGGAGAAGGGGAATGAAGAAATTGGATAGTTTAATTAGAAGTAATGAAATAAGTGGGGTTATTATCCAAGTCCTTAATAATGTAATGTTCTTAACTAAGGTAAGGTTGTAAATATTTCATCATGATGAAACAAGACTAGATAAACACACAAGGAAAATAAGAAGTGACACAAAATAGTACTAGGTCAACTTGGTTAACCTAGTGAAAAAAACAAGGACTATAAAATTTTACAAGATCGACAAGGTTGACCTAGTATAGTGTACAAAAGCTGATAGAAAAGGTAAAAGAGGCTAAAAATAGTGCTAGGTTGACCAGGTTGACCTAGTATAGTGCATAGGGGCTGAAAAAGATTCTAGGTTGACAGGGTCGACTTAGTACAATAGACAAAGGTTGATTTCTTATTTTAATTGTATATTTAGTTATGCATATCCATTTTACAAACTATAAAATGTGTTAGATTCATGATGATGTAGGGAAGATGATAAATTTGATAGCAAGCTATGAAAGAACACAAAACTAGGTCAACTAGGTTCACCTTGTTGACTATGATAGTGAAATTTTAAAGACTACAAATTATGAAAGGAATGTACAAAAATAGAAAGATAAAGAGAAGTAGAAACTGACTTGAGTGGTTTAGAGATGAAAATGAGAAGATTATTGATCAATAACCTTTGATAAAACTATCAAAAATCTAAAAACTTAGTTGAGATCATCGACCAAGCAATATAGAAACCTACTGAACAAGTTTTGAGAATACACTAGGTTCACTTGGTCAACCTAGTAGGTTGAACTGAAGTCTAAAAATGCACTAGGTCAACTTGGTTGACCTAGTAGTCTAGAAACTTGAAAACCTATGCACAAAGATAAATACTTGGGTCAATAGAATCGATCTAGTAGGTCAAAATATATGATAAAAATGATGATAAAAAGAATGAAATAAGTGAAATAAATCCTACAAAGGTTAGTTTCACATCGGGTTCACCAAAATGTATGCATTCAAAATTACATGATGCACATGAATTAATCCTAAATTAGATAAGATAGATCACACCTACACTTTTGATTCGATATACACTTGTTAAGAAAAAGCATGACCAATATGGGGATATGATAGAACTGATTAGGGGATTAATTGTATCACTTGTCACAACATATCATGCTAAGAAGGGTTCTAAATCCTACAATATAACATAATCACACAACCCTAAAAGAGTCCTATGATTTGATATTTCACTTATGTTATTAAATAAAAAATTAAACTATTATAATAATAAGAAAAGTAAACTAATCTAGTGTGTACCAAAGCTTGTGGCACAAAGTGGGGGTTAGAAAATAAAATAAACAACTAAACTAAACATGCATAAGAGACATATACTCACATCAATGTATACAAAATCCTAATACATGGAAGAGAAAAATACATACTACATGATCTATCTACTCTTACAAAGGAGAAATAAAGTTGGGAATACTTAACTTTAAAGACAAACTTGTCGAGCCTCAATCTCTCCCTTGGCCAAGGTGTTTCACAAGAGATCGTTGTGGTTGTAAAGATAACCAAGATAAATTATCTCTAGGCTACATGACCTACCTAAGCATCCAAAAACTCAAGATCAAATCTCCAAAGAAAGTATTTAACCCTAAATATTTATTCCTTAAGTAGAATGGTCAATAAGCATATGTTCATTCACACTTCTTTGCTTAATACTTTACTTCTTTAAAATCTTATGAAATTGTGGTAAATGACCTTGTATATATAGTAGTATCTTACCTAAAAACTTTTAGATGTTAGTTGTATTAGTTTGATTGGGTTGACCTATCATGTTTTTATGATAACTCACTAGGTATGTATTAGGTTGGCTAAGATGATAGCAAACCAAAAGAGTTAAAGTGTCCTCAAAACACACTAGGTCGACCTAGTTGGTTGAAAAGGTCAAAATGGTAACACTGTAATAAATGAATGAATAAAGCATGACAATGATTGGAATGGATAGGAAAGATAGAAATAAGCTTAGGGTTAAAGGTTTTAGGAGAAAAAAGTGTGGATGGCAAGTGACAAAATAAAAAACAATCTTAGGAAGCATTTATGGTCTACCCAACCCTTTCTTGGTGTACCCCTTAAGGCATACACTCAGAGAGATTGCGACTTGACAAGTTCCTATAAGATACAAAGTGTTAGTAATAAATAAAAGTTTGAAAACATTATGTGTATACAAGTGAGACTCTTTGATTTACCAGAGGACAACTGCATTGAACCTAATACCCTTGATTCATTTTCTTATACACTACCTCCTAAAATATACAATCATTATACCATCTCAGCTAATGGACCAAGAGAGTATTTTACCCATGACACATTTCACATTGAAAACCTTCCACAAAACTCCAAGTCCTTTGGAAGACCTAGAGATAAACCACTTCATCTGGTATGGCAAGAAAAGGGCAAAGGTAAAATGAATAGTCCAAGACCTATCATATTTATACTAGCCTCTGGTCAAGAATAGGACTCTCTTGAAGGTGATGAATCATGGTTGTATAATGACAAGTGGGTTGATTGTTATAAAAATACAAAGTATCCTATTCCTAATAAGATCATGGCTAATCAAGACTATGAAGGAGGAGGCCTTAGACCAAATCAATAAGAACACTTGAGCCAATTTCCATGACTAAGTACAAAAGACACTATGGTCTTGGATTTAAACTACTTAGGGGTGAACCCATGTACCTTAATCATGTTGACTATGAATATTTATGATGATATCAATAGTGAATCATAGTTTGATCATAGCCTTTTTTATGACCTAGATGAGACCAATCTATTTAACACCCATTTCATTTGTACCCTTAGACCAGTTATTTATCACAACCCACTTCCATTATATTATCCTCAACTATTAGACTAGGACCAATAATAATTCAATATGTCAATTGATGAGTTTCAAAATGATGAGGATTTATTTGATTTACTAGGCCTTAAGGACAATTTTCCATTGGGGGAACATAAATCAGGGTTCTCAATCAAACTGGATCCTAAAACCTATTTTGGAGAATGGGTGAACACCATTAGATAAAAGCAAATAAAAAACATTGAGGTCCCAAAGTGAAAACCTCTTTGAGGTGTTTTCAAACCAGGGAAATAGTAAATAAAAAGTCTATTCTAGTGTTGAAAACCTATTTTAGGCACCATTAGATGGGGATGTTCAACCTTCTTCAAACATAGCTCAAGAGACCACCAACAACAAACTTGTCATTGGGTCTGAATTCAATGTTGAAGAACAACAAGCCTTTCATCAAATCATTTAGGAGTTTAAAATAGTCTTTTTCACATGGCCATATCTCCCATTGGGGAATTTTGATTCATCATACCTAAGAAAACTTGAAGAACCAGTCCTAACAAAGGACTCTAACATTGCCAATCAGTTCAGATCATTGCCCACTATTCTTGAAGATAGTTCAACCCTTCTAGTGAAGGACACAACAAAGGTTAGCATTGGGTCCCCAAATGACCCAAATTGGATCAATCTAGGTTCATCCCTTATTGAGAAGGAGCATGAATATCCTTATAGCCCTTTTGAGGTAATTTGTTGACATATATGCATGGACTTATTCTAACATGACAGATTTGGACCCTCTCTTAGTTATGTACTATTTTGTGGTACATCCTAATGCTAAATTGGTGAAACAAAATTTGCATAAGATGTATTCTCACATTGTTGTATTAGTGAAGAAGGATTTGTAAAAACTCTTGGAAGTAGGATGTATTCATTTGATGGACTATTTAGAGTGGATCTCTTATATTATGCCAGTCAACAAAAAGCTAGAAGGAATCAAAATTTGTACTAATTTTCATGACATAAACAAAGCTTGCCCCAAGGATGACTTTCCATTGCCAAAGATTGAAAGGATCATCAAATTTACACCAAGTTATTAAATTGTTTCATTGATGGACAACATATCAGGCTACAATCAAATTAGAATGCAACTAGAAGACCAACATAAAACAAAATTCACCACACTATGGGGAACATTCTGTTACCAAGATATGTTGTTTGGTCTTAAAAATTTAGGGGTTTCCTATCAAAGATCCATGACCATCATATTCCATGATATGATGTATGACATTGTTAATTACTATGTCAACAAAATTCTTGGCAAATCAAAGACCAGGGCCGATCATCTAGCAATGCTACATAGAATATTTAAAAGACTGCATGAGTACAAAGTCAAGCTTAATCCTAAAAAGTGTGTCTTTGGAGTTAATTTAGGAAAATTACTTGGATTCATTGTTTCTCATCAAGGCATTGAATTTGATCCAATCAAAGTACAAGCCATAACTTAAATTTCACCACTAACTAATTTAAAGCAACTTCACAATTTGTAGATTAAGATTTAGTCTATTTGATGCTTCATATCATAGTTGGCTAATAAATGCCATCCTTTTATGCATTTTCTAAATAAGGGAGTCACATTTCACTAGGATGATCACTTTTAGATATCTTTTTAATAATTAAAGGACTATATAATAAATCCACCTATTTTGATACCTCCCATACTAGGAAAGCCATTCTTATTGTATCTATTAGCTATAGACAATACCCTGAGGGTACATTTGGCTCAACATGATGACAATGGAAAAGGGCATGTAGTGTCATATCTAAACCATATACTGGTAGCGTATTAACACAATTACATGTCCATTAAAAAAACTTGTTTATCTATGGTCTTTGTAGCTCAGAAACTATGCCATTACATGTTAAATAATAAAACCATGGTTATTTCAAAAGTAGAACCATTCAATTATCTACTATCTAAAATAGCTTTACAAGGTTGCATGGCCAAATGGATCATGCTTCTTAGTGAGTTTGAGAAGAATATCTGAACTAGAAATCCATCAAGGGGTAAGTTCTTATAGATCAACGTATTGAAGTACCCCTTACCGATATAGAACCACTTGCATTCCAATTTCTTGATGAATCCATCATGAACATCATTAACACACCTCTTGAAGAGTAGCTCTGGAAGTATATTTTGATGGATCATTCAAAACACATCGATCAGAGTTAGGCCTTTTATTTATTACACCACAAGGGGATCTAATTCATAAACCATTCAGGATCAGCTTTCCTTGTACCAATAACATGGCTGAATATGAAGCACTTATTTCATGGATTTACTAGGTTGTATAATGAAACATATCTCATATAAAGGTTTATGGTGATTCTCAGTTAATCATCAATCAAGTTACAAACCACTTTTAGACCAAAGATGACAAACTGGTACCATATAAGGCCATGGTTGACACTCTTAAATGATATATTGTTGATGTCAAATTTGAACATATACCAAAGGCAAGTAACAAAATTGTAGATGTTATGCTTAATATTAGATCTCTGATTTGACAAACAAACATGGCTAAAGAATATCAGTCCTCATCAAGAATTTACTAGTGTCAGTGCATGCACCTTTAATCATCATAATGATTTATGATATTATTATTCCTAGCTCTATCTGGTATTTAGACCTTTAAAACTACCTCTATGAACATGTTTTTCCACCCAACATATCCCTCAATCAATCTAAATCCTTCATTCACCAAACCACTAATTATACCTTACTCGAATCATCCCTTTACCACTGTAGTTTTGATGGAACTTTGCTTTGTTGTTTAACTTGGCAGAATATACACTAGCATTGTGGGAAGTTCATGAAGGAGTATGTGGATCCCACACAAAAGAGGTAGTAATATCCAAAAATCTCTTTCATTATAGGTTTTATTAGCCCACAATAGATGTCGATGTAGTTGCATATGTGAAAAGATGTGATAAATGTCAATGGCATGTTAATCTGATTCATGCCCTATACAAGACTTTGAAACCAATGCTTACACCATGGAAATTTTCTACATGGGGCCTTAACCTCATTGGAAATATAAACCCCAACTCCTTAGATGGACATAAATATATCCTTACTACCACTAAATATTTCACTAAGTGGGTTGAAGCTATACCCCTCACATGACTGAAAAGCAAATTTTTAAGTTCATTTTTAACCATCTTATATGCCACTATGTAATCCCCTCCAATAATATATCTGATAATGGTGGATCATTCAAAAATAAATATGTCACATCATTATGTGTCAAGCATAAGATTACTCAACATTTTTCCATGGCATATTACCCACAAGGTAACAACCAAGTAGAAGCATCCAATAAAACCATTATCAACATCCTTAAAAAGATTGTTAATGATGTTAGCCATGATTGGCACCTCCAAATATTTTTCACCCTTTGGGCATACCACACTAATCACCAAACCCCCATAGGAGCCACTCCTTACTCACTTGTCTATGGCACTGAGGTCATTTTTCCCATTAATTTTGAGCTACCCTCTCTATGTATATCCTTTAAGAATGTCCTAGATGATGAAGACTACCGAGTAGCTCACCTACAAGAGATATAACTACTTGATGAGAAACACACAACCACACTCAACAATCTACAAGCATATCAAAACTGCCTCCATAGATAGTACAATCTACATGTCAAGTATAGATAATTTGAACTTGGTGATCTTGTCCTTAAAGAGAACCAAAATAATACCAAAACCAAAAATAAACATAAAGGCAAGTTCAAACCAAACTGGATAGGCCCTTTCATCATTGTTGAAAATTTTAGCACTAGAGTATATAGGCTCATTACACCAGATGGAGATGAACTTGATGAGCTAATGAACATTATACACCTCAAGCAATACTACACTTGAATGATTTGGTGTATTAACTATAAGGACCATTTTAGGTTATACCATATTATCCATATTCTTCTACCATCTAATCACATATCCATTCTTCCATACCTTTCCCATTAACTGAGTTGTTTTCTCCTTCCCAATTTGATCCTTTGACTTTGGTTCCATTCTATTAGTTTCATAGCTACTTTCAACAAGAGGATTCAGATTCAATTTTAGTAGTTGTTTCAAACATTCTAGACAGAGGCCATCTTTTGGAGTAGTAACTCAGAATTTTGGAATTTTCATCCTTCATTTCTTATTTTGTTCTCTCTCATTGCCATGCTAGTAATTATAACCACCTATGGGAAAATTAGTTTTATTGATCTATACCATTATTTCTGAATTATAACCACCTATGGGAAAATTAGGGGTAATAACTATTTCTCATGCCTTGAAGTACCACCTTGCCATTCATATGTTGTAATGTACCATTTACAATCTTCATCTATTTTATTTGAAATGGTTGCTACACTATTCAGATTCCTCTGCTATAAGGTGGTACTATTGTGAACTTAGGTTATTTTAGGACTATGTCGGTCATGTTTGATTCATGTTGATGTTAGCTCTGTCCCATTTTTTTCCATGCTCTTACCATTTTGTGAGCAACCTAAGCCATGTTCTCACTATTTTATGAGCAACCTAAACCATGCTCTCACCATTTTAAGAGCTTGGAACATTTAGTGTCTCATCATTCTCGATTGAGTTGAGATACTCCAAAATTCTAAAAATAAAAGAAAATTATTTAGAAAAACCAAAAACATTGACCACTTCTTTGCCTTAAGGATTCTAGGAACCCTCACTAAGTCACAAGAAAATAACTTGTTTCTTTTTTTCCCCATCCTTTTTGACCTTTTATCCCATGTACTTTCCATTTTTCAAGACCATTCCTATTCTTCTATCACATCCATCATGTTTGTTTTTCATCAGTTATCATTTTCTTCCCATTTCCTAAGAGAACTACATTTGGCCTAAAGTTTTTGTTGGCTATTATGTCTATAGAACTATGTAGGTAGTGCCCACTTTCCTAGTGCATATGAAGATAACTTAGCCACCCCTTAATTTTATTTTATTCCTGCACTTTTTTTGTTTTTTAAGTTGTCATCTATTTTTTAGGGGCAATGTTCATCGCATTATGTGTACTAACAATATGACTAACTATTATTTGTTTCTTTGTTTGTGTGCCTATTTGTTTGCTTTTAGTATTGTTACCTTGATTTGTTCTATGTGCATTCATTGGGTGATTCCTTGTGCATTTACACTTGAATCCATCCATATTTATATGTCTACATTATCATCATCATTTTTATCATTGGTGTATTATTTTATGTTGAGTATTAGATCCTGAGAGTCAGTTCTTATGCATATTTCAACCAAATCCTTATGGTGTTCTATCATGATGCTTACCGTCACATGCTATGGCAAAAATCAAATTCAAAAGGTCTACATAGCAATGGTAGCATCGCCATATCCTTAGCATCAACATTAGGTCCATTATGATCCAATCCCAATCATATCCCAAAAAGATTAATTAAATAATGAAAGAATTTCAACCTTTGTTAGTTCAGATGAGCATCTCCCTACTAATAGGTTATCCCAATTCATCTTTCTCCTCTGTATCAATTTATCATCATATCTTCAATCATCATCTAATCAATCATGTTTTCCATAATTGGGATCCAATGATTATAAATGTCTTTTAGCAAATCATTGCACATTATCCCACCAACATTCTCAATTATTCTAACTACCTTTGGGTAAATCATTGTGTTATCAAAAAAATTACTTTCTTTTGCCCAATAGGGGCATGTTGTTATCTTATTTTTTGTCCTAACTAGGGTAGCTCCATCTTCTCAATGATTATAACAACCTTTAGTTAAATCATTGTGTTATCATAACTTGTTTCCACTATTAGGGTATAATACGTATGACCGCCTTTGGGCAAAGCATTATACACCATCCCACTTGCATTCTCAGTGATTTTGCGTAACTTTCATCCTTTAGGTCTAATTTTTTCCTCTTTTCAAGGGATTGATTATCAACCCATTTGCTAACCATTCACTTGAGGGGGAATATACAGTTCATCCATTGTCATTGAAATTGTAGGCATATAGGACCTTGTCATTCTTTGAGAAGATGTTACTATGCCTATAGCTTACAATGCCTTCTCAAATAGGGAAAACTATAGACACCTAAATGTGGCCACCAATGACTTCCAACCAAGATTCAAACCAATTTATATCAAATATCATAATTTTGCCTAAAAACACTAAAACATGCTAAATGGTTTGAATTTATCATATACAAGTGCTAATTTTGGCCAATGTATCCCTAAATGGGGCAATGAATTTTATGTGATACCTAACTTTGATCAGATCATTTTGAGTCAAAATGACAATTCCACACTTGGGTGCTCTGGATTGCTCTTTTCTATCAATTTTCTTGCATGAGACATGTGCCTTTGTTATTTTGTGTCAATGACATCCTAAATGGGATAACGGTTCTAAGAACCATCTAATATCACATCCTGATTATACTCTAGTCAAATTTTGATCCAATAATACAACATTTTGACTAGTTTGATTAATTGAGCACCAATTTCCAAATAATTTGCACCAAAATTGACTAATCATGTTTAAAGTTATTTAATTTGACTCAAGATATTAAATGGATTTTCCATGGAGGTTATTGATTATTTCATTAATGGAAATTGATTGTGAATAATTATATCACCTAAGACATCATCTATGGGGTGGCATCCACAAGCCATAAATGTCACAAATATTTGATTAAACCCTCCCATGTCTCTTTAATACCTCTTTATCCTAAATATTTATGAGGGTATTTATTGATTTTATCCTCCAAAATTGAATGATTCTTAGCCACACATATTCATCTTGAGATGGATGATTCAGGTTCATTATGATCAAATGGAAAAATCTATAAACAGGTCTCACACTCATAATTTTAAGCTATATTGGTGTAAATTTATCATGTTCAAATGATCTCAAAAGCTCTCTCAAGCCAAATTTATCATGCTCAAATGATTTTAAAAGTGATTTTGATATAGTGTTATTATGCCAAATGGTTGAGTGAAGCTTCACAAGTCAAAGCCACAAAGCCAAGGATGCCAAGAGGAGGTGGAGATATCCAAAGATCCATTGAGAAAGACCTTTGAAGCACAAGGTGAGCAACCCAATGAGGAAAGTCTTTGGATCATTCAAGAAAGGTGAAAAAGTTTATTTTCTTTCATTTTAGTTGTGCTTTGTCAATTGTCTTTCCTCACTAAACTCCCCCTAAGATCTAGGCATAAGGTGTTAGTTCATTAGTGTTTTAGTTTTGGATTTGATTTCCTCTACTAACACGATACTAATCTCCCCTTATTAGATTCTTATGTTCACAGTCAGTAGTAGTCAGGACAAACTTATGTCAAGCTAAAGAGTTTGGGGTCATCACCCCAATAAAATCAATGCCTCATTAGGTAAAGGGACATCCTTTAATGACAGGCTACAAAGGCATGACAACATTTACTTCTCTTCTCCCAAATTCATGGCAATCATGATAGGTCTTGACATGGTTATGTGCATCCTTGAAGATGGTGGGCCAATAGTATCCCATCCTCAAAATCTTATGAACTATTGTGTTTCCTAATGGATGCCCATTACCTATCATCTGATATAGATTATTTAAGATATCAGTAGCTTCTTCCTTTGAAATGCATCTTAAATAGATGCATTCATAGTTCTTTATTTACAAGACTAGGTTCTTTATCATATAATGAGCTGATTTGAGACTGAGGGCTTGTCTCTACTCTATGTTTAGTTCTAGATGACATGTACCTATGAGCAAGTAATTGATTATTTGAGTGTAACACTTACCATCGATTACTTGAGTCTTATTAATTTATTTAATACTAATTTGTGGATCAATCTCGATCATCAATTAGATGGTCCCCTAGCCTCTTACCATGTTGGTTGGTCTGATTTTAAGGTCAAAATCCTAAATATTAGCCATCCATTTGCCTATTCTTTCACCTAGTTCATTCTAACCAAGTGTGAACTTGATGGCAGGATCTAGGACAATGGCATATGTTTTGTTTTGAAGAATATAGTGCCTAATTTTTTTACCACTTTTATCAAGGCATAAATTTGATTGTCTATCATAGAGTATTTAAAATTTGCATTATTTAATTTGGTGATCATAAGGGCAATGGGATGTTTATTGTCATCCACATGTTATGCCAATAGAATAACTATAGTATGTTATGAAGCATAAAAATAAAGATAGAATTCTTTATTGAAGTTTGGACTAATCAAAACTAGGGATTGAGAAATAGAAGTCTTGATGTTTTACAAATATCTTTGGGATTATATCATCCATTATATCTTAGTTTTTTTATTTAGCATAACATTTAATGGTTTGACAATCTCATCAAATCTAGAAATGAATTTTTGCATAAAATTTATCTTACCCAAGAAGGACTTCAGTTCTTTCTTATTATTTGGAAGTGTCAACTTGGATATGGCTTGAAACTAATTTGGACTAATGGAGATCCCATCTTTGGTGATGACATAGCCTTGAAAATTTCCTTCTATAACTCTAAATATGCTTATCTTTAGATTAAGTAACTCTCCATACCTTCTACATCTGTCAAACACCTTTTAAAGGTGGTCTATATGGTCATATTTATCTTTGGAGAACATAGTGAGCTGATCCATGTATATGATGATGCACTTTCCAACCAGCCCTTGGAAAGTGAAGTACATGTCTCTTTAGAAATTTACTCCTACATTAATTGGGACAAACAACATCATCTTATATGCAAAATTTCCCCACTTTATTTTGAAGCCAGTCTTCATTTGATCCTCTATCACTACTAATACCTGATTGTAACCAAAGAAATCATCCAATAAGGACATCATCTCTAATCTACTCACCATTTGAATTACCTCATCCAGTGAAGGTAGGGGTAATTTTGTTTCTCTAATACTCTATTTAGATTACTAAAATAAACATAGAGTCTAATTTCTACACTCTTTTTTTTACTCATACCAAATTGGCTACCTAAATAGAGTGCCTAATTAGGAAACAAAAATTGGCCTCTAACAAATTCTATACTTCCATTTGAATTAAATGTTCCATAATTAAATTTATTGGCCTCTATCTCTACCTGAAAGGCTTATGATTTGGATTCAATGGGATAGTGTATATAATGACTCTGGGGTTGAAGACTTTCAGGTCTTTGTATGTTTAGGCAATCACATTTTTGTATTTTACCAATAGGTCTTTTCGATTTTATTTCTATACTTTAATATAACTCATGACTATATTCACTTGCTGAGGTGTTGGTTACTACCCAAATTTTCTTTGAGAAAAGTTGATTCAGTTGCTCTTGGTGGTTTCTACTTCTAAGCTTGGGAGTTTGGATCAAAATCTCATTCTAAGGAGACCATGCCCAAAGGGATGTTGTTCTCCTTCAATTTTAAAACACCATCTTCTCCCAGGTCCTCACCATGCATGGGTTTGACATCTTTTTTATCTATTATCTAAGCTTCAAAAGCTCTAGATCTATTCATGAATTGTATAATCTGTTGGTCATCCTTGAACACCTAGAAATTGTCCACATTATTAAGGATAGAGGGGTAAGTGACCATCTCTAATGATAACTTATACATCTTAGAGATTTATGCCAGATTAGCAACTAAAGTTGCTAGTGATTCAATTGTTTGGTTCTACCTTCTAGGGATGGCCTTGATGTTGAATCCTTCAAAAGACTAAATTAATTTATACGCTCAACGTTTATTCTTCTTTAAGTAGGTGAGATTATACTAATATTTATTCCTAATCTGATTGACCACCAGTTTAGAGTCACCAAATATATGAAATTACTTAACATTTTACTTGAGTACAAACTAAAATCCAAAGATCAGATATTCATACTCTGTGTTGTTGTTGATGTAGGGGAACTACAACCTATAAGCAATAAAGTACTTATTACCATATAGATCTATTAAGGTTATGCTAAAACCAAAACTTTATTTTGCTCTGGCTCTATTAAAATGGAGAGTCCATAGCTGAAATAGACCTTTAAATTCATGTTCATTCATCTCTTTATTCGTGGTGAATGTATAAAGTCATGCATGTGAAGACATGAAGTCCACTTTATTTTTAGTGGTGTTGAACTCAGTAATTAGGTGTTTCATCTTTAGTTCTTTATCCACCAAATTTGGTTAGTTATTCTTTTCTAGGGTAACCACATGTGTGAACATTTGATGGTTATGTACCCGTTCAATGTCTTAGAATAAGAACAGCTTAGCAACAAACCATAAGCTTCATGAATGTCAATGACTAAGATGTTGATGGTATACTAAACACATGGTTCAGATGCTAACTAAATGTACATGTTTGTTAATTCTCTAACATAAGAGAAAAAATATTTATCCAATTGTAGGACTGCCCTTTTTGACTTATCTAGAGTCAAACTCAACTTTTTGCACACAACTATCAACATCACATTGGCCAAGGTGCCTGAGTCAACTAAGCAATTATGCACATCCTTTTCAAACATTCAAAAATTTAGAAGAAATGGTGGTGTTTCCAATTTATCTTTACATATCATCACATTTATATGCATAGCTTTGGATTTGTCTGATATAGAGGATATCTTGGTTAGGTCTTTAAGAAATAATTCTCTTTATTTCATTATCTAATCTAGTTTATGCAAGGTGATATTGGCCTCGATCTTATTCATATTTTCAATAATGTTATACACATCCCTACTTTATAGTTCTACACTCTATAATTGTTCATCTCTCTTGGGAGAAGGTGGATTATTGTTGGGTTGAGAATCTAAAGGAATAGTAACCTTATTATTTAGAGGTGTTGACGTGGTAATAGGTTTCTTGCTTCTCAAATTTTAATTGTTCCTTTGAAACTACTAGAATGCATGGATATTGTACCTATTATCCTTTGCTCTAGTGTCATCTTCTTCTATAAATGAGAGATCATAGGTCTCAAATACCATTGTTATATTGGAGTGCCCAAGATCAATATAGGAATAAGGTTTAGTTTGATGTGTAGAGCCTTCTTACCTATTCATCTCATTCTGAAAGACATCAAAGGTTGTGTAGAACTCAATGTATTTTAGCTCACCATGTTGTATAGTTTTATGAAATCAACACCAATTTAGAAGGATTATTTCCATGATGTTGATCTCTAGAATATTTTGAGTGGATGTTGTTCAGTATTATTCTCAAACCTATTGAAAGGTTTTTTATGCCTCTGGAATTTGAATCTCTAACTAGTATTTTATCCCTTAGTATTACCTATGCATTTCTACATGTTCAGAAACTTGTTGCTTAATTTCTGAACCATCTTCTAAATTGATTCCAATTTTATTTTTATGGAATTAGAATTGGTATCTTATGTTGTATTAGTATTGACTAGTATCAATGATTGATTCAGGTGTTGTTGGTTAGGCATAGGATTATTTAGGAAGCTGAGATGTTGATTAGGTAGAGCCTAGCTTAAAGTTAACTAATTATACACCTAGTTCTAGTTTTGGGCCATAGTATTATGTTTTGTATTTGGAATTGGATTGAAAGATGGAAAAATAGGGCCAAGATTAAGTGGGGCCAAATATTGTATCTGAGGATTCAATTGATTTTCTATGTTGATTACTGTGGTATAAGCCAAAGATAATATATCAATACCAATAGTTGTGTATAAATACAATAGTCATAGGGTCTAGAGTATTCATGTATATCTTGAGGGCTAATACCTCATTGGGTGTGTAACCAATCTCAAGTCTATTATACATCTTATAGAATCTAGCATTTAAGGCTCAGATTAGTTAATTTGGCTCTCTCCTCATGCTTATAAAGTGTTAATAATCAACACTTACACTAGTGACGTAGCCAAACTATGGCAAAAATGTGTTTTGACACTCTTCCCGAGAAGTAATGGAACCTTTTAAAACATTAAAAACCCAATCATATGCTACATATAGCATTTTTAAGGGGAATAGTCTACATGCCACATTTTTGTGGGTTATATTCAACATTCCCAAAGTAGTTTTGAAGGCCTTGATATGTTATTATACAATCCTTCCTCTAAAGGGAGAAAAGGAAGGAAAATATTTGTTAGGTTTCTAGGTAGAACATGAATAACTCCAACAACATTGGTAGTAGAACTAGTTAGCCAAGTTGGAGCCTGAACTAGAGCTTGGATTTGGGGCTAACGTTGAGGTTGAGGATGGGCCATTGGGAGTAATGGAAGATGAGGTTGTCTACCTAAAGAGAATTATTGAGCCTAAGGTCCTCTCCTAACTCCTTTATTAGACCTAATTTTCCTATGGATTTTTGAAGATAGGAATAGTAAGTTAGTGTCTGAGGTTTACTTTTTTAATCTTTTGGGTGCTTTTAATGCAACTCTAGTGATTTTTTTCAAAGAAAATAGAGATAGAGATTCAATCCCTCCTTCTAGCACCAGTTTTTAGTTACCTATTTATGTGGGTTTTATTCATACCACAAAAACCTTTTACAAGGTAGCCTCTAACATTTTAAGATCATTAAAAAGTATTCACTCCAAGGCAAAGTTGTAGGGTATTAGGTTTTGTAAACAACTTGTTGGTGAAATAGTGATTAGCAATGTAACTTATTTACTAAGAATGGGTCTACTATGGATGAATCTAAATCTACTTGAGATGTTTGGATTGATGATGGTTCTAGCTTAAGGTGGGTAGGACTTCAAAAGAAACTCAAAAAGAGAGAAAGGTGGGATAGGAAAGGAGGTTTGTGGACTACACTAGTTGGAACTTTTCAGGACCAACACTTGAACTAGAGGTTAGAAAAGGAATCATAGACTAATATTTATTATAGGTTACCATATCACATTGAAAATAAAACACATTTAAGATTCAAAGGGAACCAAAATACAAAATAATTTAAATACTTGAAATCAAAGGTTATCATGTTTGTTAGACTGCAATAGCACATCCACAAGGGGGATTATGATTTATATGCAAAAGGAATTCATATTAGATATAGCTTAATATGAATGATTGTATATAAAAGAGATAACTCACATACACAAACAAAAAACTAAAAAACTAGAATGATAAAAATTCTTACACAATCTATAAGTTGAAGAAGAATCTGATTTTACACATCAAGACTAAAATTGTAAAACTTCTCAGAATTTATTATTAATATTATATCTAAAATTATCCAATTGACCAATATAATTATGCCACTTGTCATATTATTAGAGATCAAAATCTTTAGATTATTATCTTATGGACTTTCATAACCATTAAACTTGTTTAATCCTTTTAAAGTTTTAGATTAGAGGAAATTTTCCATGTATCATGCCTCTAGGACTATAAGAGGTTAGAACCATTATATGATTAACTTTGATTTCAATTTTTTTGGGGTTTTGTGTAATGGAAAAGTGACACATGGTGTTCTCTTTAGGCTCAAAGACTTTGATCACTATGTTTTTTATTTAAAGTGTGAAAGGCTCCATGTAACATAGTAATGACACCTTTCTAGCTCTCAAAACTTAGGATCTTTGAAGCCTTGGAAACCTTTGTAAAAATGTATAGGTTTTGGGTAACATAAATATCCCACCTATCACTATATTTTATTAATAAAGGCAAGCCTCTAATAGGAATAACTTTGGTAGGTTTTTGTCAATAGTCCTGTAAGCAAACAAAATGTAGGAAACTACAATGAAGGACATTAGTAGCATTAGTCCAAATAAACCATGAAAATATATGAAAATCTAAGGTTTGAGGTGAATTAAAATAATCATTCAAGCTTTTATTTTCATAATTTAAACTTTATGAAAATGTAGACTTTAAGGACAACCTTATACTTTTACAGATTAAAACTAGAGTCATGAATGTCTAAGGCTTAGAAGACCTTGAATAAAAATATTTTGGTCATAGTGGGTCCCTATTGAATTTCAAAAAATGGGGGTGTGTGTATTTAAGGCACACCACAGAAACCTTTTACGAGGTATATTATTGGGCCCTTATTTTATTAAGTATGGGATTCACACTATCATGATAGACACTTTGATGCAAGGCATGATTTTGAATGATTGTTGTTTTGGCATCTTGGCACCAGCTCTTACCTTGTGTCAATTGGTAGGTGGCTAACCATTTCTAAGATTCTCAGGGCATCTTCTAGGTTGGGTGATATGTGGAAACTATAGAATGAGGCTCACAAGGTGATAGAGCTGGTGAAATGATTATCAAGTCTCCATCTTGGCACTTTACGTGAACACTCCACCCTAGTAGAGGCATTCCTATAGAGTTATAAAAATAGCTCAAACTAGAAACTAAAAGAGGATGTAAAATTGATGCAGTGAATCTTTGGAGAATTGGTTTCTTATGTTATGGCCACCATTAGACCTAAGACTAGCATAGATGCCTTTAAGGCTCTATTTGTATAAGCACAAGCTTGCATGTGGGCCTCTGGGTAATTAAGTTGCTTGAGTGAAGCATTTACAATATTTTTAGTGTTATTAACTTTATTTTATATGGACTTTAATTAATGAAGAATAGTTACATTAAAACATAGTGTTTCTAATTTAAATGTCTTTCACTTTGATATTTAATGGTGTAGTGGTTATAATGTTGTAAGTTTCATACATTTATATTAAGAATGTTGCTTGCAAGTTTCTCATTAACAACATTAATGGCATCCATACATTACATAATGACATCATCATATCTTGTATAATGATTAAGTATAGATAGATCTCATGCCAAATGTCCCTACCCTTCCTAGAGCATGAGCCTAGGATGGACACTTAAAGTTAGAGTTGTCCCTTGACCCTTTGAAGTGCCTAAATGATGCTAAGGTTAGTGAAACAAAGTATTGCACCCTTAAGACTATAGAACCAACCCTAAATTGGCTTACACCTACTAGCCACTATGTATAGTCCATGAAAGCCTTACGCTAAGTAATATACTTGAAACCCTCCTTGAATTGACCAAGTCCCATAATTGATGATGTGTACCTTGGCACAACTAGCCCAATATGGGCCTCAATTCTTTCTATATTATATGTTGAGTGATTTAATAAGGCATATGCCTTATGTGAATTTATGACAGCATAGTCAAGTGTTAAATTTTAAGTGCAAAAAGATAACCCCATGTTTTTGCCTAATTGTAACGAGTCTAAAACTGACATAGATAACTGAATAAGCACCTGACTTGGCTTTTCTACAACATTTTGGTTCCATTGTTGGGACCTGTGTTGAATTTTGTTGTTGTAATGGTGTGATAGAACAATGCTTTGACTCTCCCTAGAAAACATCAAGAACTGATTATACCAGGTGGAGGATAGCTTTGCACTAAAGCATCCAACTTAAAAAGAAAAAAAATTTAGAAAGTGGGTTCAGAACAACCTATATGATGCTCTATATGAGGCATTTTTCTATGAGTTACCTAAGCATGTGTACCGATGGTTGACTACATGTTTAAGCCATCACATAATAAGCTAGGGACATCACTATGAGTAGATGGAGTGCTTAGAGAGGGTTGAGACCTTGGATGCCACTTGGACTAGAGTAGTAGATAAATGGTGGCAAGGAGCACTAAAAAGTTACATGCTTGAGGTTGTAGTATTAAATTACTCATGTCATGAGGAAGTAGAGTATTAGTTCTTGCATGAACCTAGAGGCATGTTTGTGAAGGATTTCAGTGTAGAGCTTAAAAAGCTAATGATGGATTACAAGTTTGAAACTTTGGGGATGGAAGGATAAAGTCCTTTTGTATATGAGTAGCACAAAGGGGGAAAAGGAGATGTGTAGGTGAATTTCCATGGAAGGGGATGAGTATACTGACACCTAAGAGCTTAGAAGATTGACCTATAATAATATTTAGTGTAGGATGATGAAATATCTTAAACCTTGAAGTGTCGAGAGAACTTATAGCAATTAGGAAGGGCATGTGGAAGGATCTCTTGAAATACATGATGAAGTGATGGATCAAGCTTAGTATATGATAAGTGTGGAGTCCTTTGGGTTCCTACAAGACTTGGTGACTAAAGATGCTCTTGATATGCCTACCCCCTTTGAACCTATGGTGCATACTCATGCACTAGATCTCCCACCTGAAGAAAGCATAAGAGTGATAATTGACCCTATTATCTACATACTAGCTCACCACAATAGAACTTGAGTGCAAACATCCTAACTCAGCTAATGTCAGCATCATAAAATGGGAAATAGCCAAAAAGAAGTGATCCAACACCACAAGTAAGTAGTATAATGCCTTCAACATATACAATGTCATTAGTAACTATAGGACCAATGCCTAACCCAGTGGTTGGAGGCATCAAAGAACTACCACCAATATAGACATTAGGGGGAGAATCACCATAGATACTAGTTATCTCATATAACAAATTTACTATGAAATGGCCATGCACTTGCCAAAGTATCATGGTATGGAGAATGCCACAGAGCATGTGCTAAACTGTGAACTACAATGGCATGCTTAGGTCATAACCCAATCATAACACAAGGTAACCCATTTCATGACCACTCTTCTTTATCATGCCCATACCTAGTATAGTAAATTAACCCTAACTAGGCTATGGTAGATTATGACACCCTAAAGGAGGCATTCTTTAAGGAATTTGAAATTCTAGAGTTTGAATAGTAGATCATCACTAAGTTTAAAGAGACAAGCCAAGGGCTCTTAAAAAGTATGCAGATGTATGATTCATGGTTTAAAAATCTCCTTTTGAAGTTACCTTATAGCATACACCCTTCCTAACATGTGCAATGGTTCATTGGAAGTTTTCTAGTGCCTTTATGAAGAGCTCTTTTCGTGTAGACATTTATAAACCCTCATGAATCACTTGAATATGTGCTTAGAGGTGAGGCAATCAAAAGTATTAGTATGGGGATCAACCCATTTTTCAAGGCACAGATTGTATCCATGGCCTCCCAACTCCAAAATCTTATCGTTGACTCATCACAAGATGTTATAAGTGGGTTATGGTTCTTTGACTATGAAGCAGAAGGCCATAATAGGAATAACTACCCCCAAAAGAATGTGTGTACCATACTCCTAAGCTCAAAGTCTATAGAGAGGTACATGATGTTCATAACTTTCTATTAGTATAACACACTATACAAGTTAATATAACCATTTATTATTGGTTATGTGATGTTTACACTGATACCACAATTGATTATCAAGTGATTGATGAGATGCATGAGAACATGGAAAGAGGTACAAGGTAGGCCACTACAGTAGTCAGAGGGTAGACTAACCAAGTAAATTAAGGATATGATCAATAAAACCTAGGATTTGGGATGTAATGAGGTGTTATAGGGTGAGGTCAAGGATTCGGTGGTGGAAGGTTCCCACCCCACTCATGTTATAAGTGTGGTTTTATAGAACACTATCAGCACAACTTCCCTACACACCTCAAGTGTGGTTATTGTTGAGGAACCCATAATTATCAAGGAATGCCTTAAGATATACAAGAAGTTAGCCTAAGGAAGGCTTGGCATAGATAAAGGCATAGGAATGATCAAGAAAGATCTGAAAATAGAAGTGGACTCCAAAGGCACAACTAACCCACTTAGAGATGATTAAAGTGTAGGAAACTACTCATAGTGGATCCACCACTTAGTTGTGAGTTACACCAATACTTGAATTACATAGAATATGGGGATAAAGGTTACACTAAGCACATAACATGGCCTAAACCTAGAGCTATTCCTTACCAAAACCTAGCATGCCAAAAATATGTATTTTAATAGGCCATGAGTTTAATCCAAAACCTGCAAGGGGAACTCCAACTAGTGTGAGATCTAGAGGTGCAAGATTTTGCTTCTCAAAATAAGCAGAACAACCAATATTTTGAGATACAATAATTAAAAGAGATCTTGTGCCTCTTACAAATAGATGGGATGCTTCCCCTATTGAATAATTTTCTCTTGGAGTATGCTAGCCATAAACTAGTTGAAGTCATTGTGCCACACATGGAGAGGACACAAGAAGTTTGTTATATACAAAATGTATAGTATGACCAAGAACTCCTCTTGAATACCATTATTGATTGATGGTCTATATGTGAGGTCCTTGTAGACACAAGCATTGAGGTTAACATCTTAATCAAAAATGCTTGGGAGAAAATGGGTAGCTCAACCTTGAGGCCTTCCCTTCATATAATTTTCATAGCCAATAAGACCCAAACACAACCTATTATAATTTTTAAGAGTATATTTGTAGATATATGGGAATCCAATTCCATATTGACTTTGAAGTGATCAAGTTGGTATAACAAGACAACTACCTAGTGCTTCTATGAAGGCCATAGTGCTATGCAAAAAATGCATATGTGTACTTAAAGAAACACTACATGACATTCAAAAATTGAAATGAGAGGGTAGTTATACCCCTCTCACAACACCAAGGACCCCCTATGTCGAGAGTGTGGACCTTGAAGATGAGATCAACCAAATATATAGCATCATGGCATAAGGCACTGAGACTTTGAACCCTAATGATCAAGGAGTCCTCTCCTAGGAAGATAGACAATTAGCCTTAGATACATTAGGATAAGAATGAGCCCTACCATGCACTGTTAAAAACTACCAAGGTAGATATTAGCTCAGAAGGGGAACTAAAAATTACTACTCTAGGCACATATTGGTCTAATGTAGAATTGATACATATTGTTGATCTCCTAAAGGAATTATAATACTTGTTCCTTTGAAACTATAGAGATATAAAGGGCACACACCCATCCCTTAGAAAGATGAGCATCAAGCTAGTCAATGGCATGAGATCTATCAAGAAGCAACCTTACAAGATGAACCCTAATCTTCACACCAAGGTTAAAATTGAGATTGATGATATGCTAGTTGTATGCATCATCTACCCTATGAAATAATGGGAATGGGTTAGACCCATGGTTATCAGTATCAAGAAGGATGGGTGAATCTAGATCTGCATCAACTATAGATTATTGATGTTACCTATGTAACCAACCCATTTTTGAATTTTTTCACCAATGAAATCTTGGATGGCATTGCAAGTTGTAAGATATACACTTTCACTGATGGATTTTTAGGATACCATCAATTCCAGATCAAGGAGGACAAGCCCAAAACTACCTTTGTGATAGAATGGAGTTATTTCTCATACAACATGATGCCCTTTGGACACAAGAATGTGCCAATTATGTTCTCCCAAGTGGTGATGACCACTTTTAAGGACTTCATTCACATTTTCCTCCAAGTGTATTTAGATGACTAGATTGTGTATGGGTTAGTGAAGGATCACTACGACAACTTGCACATGATGTTTGATAGGTGCAGGTAGTTACAAATCTCTTTAAACCTTAATAAGTGTGTCTTCACAACACTATTTGGCACTTTACTTGGGCACATCATCTGCAAGGATGGTCTACTCATTAATTCAATGAATGTTTCCATCATCCTTTAGCTCTAGACCCCATCAATGCAAAATGATGTTCAAGCCTTTCTTGGTCATTACAAATACTATAGGAAATACATAAGGAACTATGACAAGATTTTGGTGTTGCTGGAAGAAATCTTATAAAAATATGGCCTATTCCATTGGGGTACAACACAAGAAGATGAATTTGAGACACTAAAGCTCAAATTAACAAGTGCATTGATATTGTAATTTCCCAACTAGATAACTCCATTCCATGTCCATGTTGATGTATCTGGTACTATAATTAGCACCATTTGGACATAACCTGGTGAAGGCAAAATGGACCATCCCATTTCTTTTGCAAGTATAAAATTGACCAAGGCAAAACATAACTACACCATAACTAAGTACGAGGTGCTTACCATGGACTACGTCCTATAGAAGTTCTAATAATACCTATTATCAACCCCCTTCATCTTCTTCACTAATCATGAGTTACTTAAGTACTTGGTGAACAAGCTCATTCTCCATAGGCACATCTGTAGATGGATAGTTTTGTTTCAAGAACTCTAGTTTTCTATGGTCATGAAACTTGGAAATCAAAACTCAGGCCCAAACCATTTGTCCTACATCAACTCTGGTGATATAGTATTGTCTATTGAAGATGATATGCTAGATGAATAGCTTTATAGGGTCCAACATATCCTTGAGGACTTAACATAGATCACCGCATTCATAACATATGTATCTACACCCCAAACTATGATAACCAAAGAAAATAAGCAACTCATAATTTGTATTGCCCCTTTTAGCTCATTGGAGAGGAACTATATAAGTTGAGCCAAGATGAGGTCCTATGACAATGTGTCCTAGAGCATGAGCAAGACTCAATTTATAAGAGGCACACAAAGGGATTATTGGAGGCTATTACATTGGAGATGCTATGGTGTATAAGGTGTTATAGTCAGGGTTGTAGTGTCCATATCCCTTTTAAGATGTAAAAGAGTGCACCAAGGCATGTGACATTTTTCAATGCACATGAAAGCCAAACCACCAGGATGAGATGTCTCTCATTCCCATCCTTTCTTAGGTACCATTTGAAAAATTAGCCATTGAATTTATTGGGCCTATTACTCCCTCTACAAGGTGTATTACTGCATGATACATTTTGGTAGCCATAGACTATTTTACCAAGTGGGTTGAGGTAGTGCCAACCAAAGATTGCACAGTCACCACATCTATAAGGTTTATATGGGAGAACGTCATTAGTCACTATGGGTGCCCACTCAGTTTGACTAGTAATCATAGCACACACTTCATCAACAAGACCATTCACATCATGTTGACTGAATACATGGTGACACACCATAATATAGCACCTTATCAACCCCAAGTGAATGGCACAATTGAGGCATTCAATAAGCTATTAGGGGTGTGCCTCAAAAAGATATGTGACAGTGGTCATAAATATTGGGATGATCATGTGTCAATATTATTGCGGCCTATCACACAAATTACAAGCACTTAAACAAGGCTACATAATTTCAATTAGTGTTTGGCATAGAGGTAGTTTTATCAATGGAATTCATAGTACCCTCATTGTGCATTATGTGTATTTGTTTTTTACATGACCAAGAGTCATTAAGCACATGATTAGAAAGCTTGAAATGCTTGCATGAGACATGTGCCCAAGTAAGAGGGATTTAGTAAGTAGAGAAGGCATAACAAAAGCTATGGCATGAAAATCACATCAAGCACAAGGTACTTATTAAAGAAGCATTGGTCTTGTTATATGACTCAGAGTACCTCAAACACCTAAGAAATTTGTAGATTAGGTAGATAGGATTGTAGACACTAGAAAACCATATACAATGGTTTTAAAAGTTGAAACACCCCTTATTTATACCATTACCTAACCTTCCACCATGACCCCAAGTTAGGTTAGCTAACTAGATAACCCAAATCACTAACCTACCCTTTTCCCCCACTTAAGCTTCAAACCTTGATTATCGATGGTCACCTTGATCATCAATAGCCAAGTCTCTTCCCCATCTAGACAAAGATAACTCAAGATGTGTGCAAGATAAAACATCAAAATTTAATATGGATGGAAACCTAATGCATCATAGCAACCAATCAAACCTCCTATATAAGCTCCTATAAAAGGAGGGGAGCAGGGGGTGAAAAAAGATCCAAAAATTTAGTAACCCAAACATTCATCCATCAAGTAATTAGCAGTCATCAGGAGCTATCAAACTTCTTTGTAGGTTCTCCCTTCAGCAACTCAACATCTAGGATAGAGACCTGAACCTCTACCAAAATCATTCTTCAAGCAAAGTACCATTACTCTACCAAAATTACTCCAAGATCAGTCACTAGCTATCAAGCAACCAGTTAAGTCATTTCTAGTTTTCGAGTTATTTATTTGGTTTATGACATCTTTATTTGACCCAAACCCTTCTACATCTTATCTCTTGACCTATCACCCCTAAATATAATTCTAACCACTTACTAACCCCTTTTGAAACCTAAACTAGACTATTTTATCAACATACCCAAAACCCATAGCAATCATCGATGGTCACCCTAACTGTCGATGATCACCTTCAACCGCTGATGGTCACCCAACCACCAACGGTCAGCATAATCGTCAATGGTCACCCTAACCACTAATGGTCACTATGGTAAGAAATAATAGAAATTTATTTCCACTTACTTACCCCCACCCAAATTCCATTTTTCATGTCTCTACCTATTCACAGAAACCTCACCTATTTTCTAAACCTAACCTATTTCATGCTAAGAAATCCACCTTACTACCCATCCAACAACCCCTTTGTGTGAGTGTTTTCTTATCTATAATTCATTCTTCTCAAGACAAATAGGATCTCTTCACAATCATCTGGAGCATACACACATAAACAAATAGGTTCTTCTACCACACCCATAATTAGTTTCTTACTTCTTTAAAAATAAATGAACAAAAATTAAGAGAAACATTTTGGCACACCCGATGGGACCTAGCAGCATCTAGGTTCCATTTTATTCCTTATTCTATGATCATATAAATAAATAAAAATTTATTTTGGGTATAAAATAAACCTTGCATACATTGATTTCTTGCATGTTTAGCTCATGTAGTTAAATTAAAATCAAAGTAATTAATCATAGTTTCACTTATTTATCACACACTATACCAAACCACTTAAATTAATTAAACATTAAAACAATTGAGATAAATTTTGACTAGGGTTTCATCTCCTAGTGGATCACCTTCACCCTTTAGCTATCTTACTTAGAGGTCATTACCAAGAAGAGAACCAAAACTCAACTCTCTGGTTGAGTCTAAACTTTAGAAATTGGTATATAATGGCTAAGCACCCAACACCCTTATTGTTGTGGTGTGTGAAGTGAGGGGGTAGGCCTCAATACCAAGCCATGTATTGATTTCCAACATAGATCCTTTTGAGGGCCTTAAACACTTAAAACCAACCATATACTTCCTTTCTAGTACCTATTCTACAAACCAAGTTCTTCTTCACACTTTCAAACTAAGGCTTAAGATTAAAGTGAGATAAAAGGTACCCTAAGATTTTAAATGCACTCTAATGTATGTTTGATTACCTTGAGATATTTTTATTTTGTTTGCTTAGTGTTTGATTTATGAGCTTTATTTTATTTCTTTATATTTCTCACTTGGTCTTTACTAGACAATAATTAAGAAACCAAACCAATCAGGATCCACCTTCCTCTTCTTTCTCCTCCATGGAGTATACCTCAGATGTTGAGGGTTCTCCTCATCCTTATAACCCCTACCATGCCTCAGATACTTGTCCAAGGAAATGTGGATTTTTCCACCTTCTTTTATAATAACCCCATGGCCCTCCAACATTACCTCAACACCTTGTCTCACCGCACCCATACTTCAATTCCTCCTACTGATCCACCTTTTGGGATGCCTCCCCATCTTATTATTTCCACTACCTCTACCCAACCTATGACCACTCAAGAATCTTCCTCCACCAATAATCCACCTATTACCTCCACCTAAACTCAATAAAATAACCCAACCAATAACCAAACACCCCTACACCAACCAACAACTCCTCTAACATAGGTGTAACTTTACCTTTAGTTACCCAAACCCCATCCACCATGGGGATACCTTCTACCCATATTACCATTATTCCCCTTATCACTACCAACCCACAAATATATACCCCACTTTAAAATGTGGTGTTATCTATACCTTCTACCCTTCCACCTATCAATACTAGAGTCATTGTAGACACCTAAAACTGGCCACCAATAACCTCCAACCAAGCTTTTGACCAATTTCTACCAAAGTGCACAATTTGTCTTAAAAACACTAAAATGTATTAAAATATTTGAACCTATCATATAAAGGTGCTGATTTTGACTAGAGTATCATTAAATGAAGCAATATAATTTATGAATCAACTAACTTTGATTAGATCATTTTGAGTCAAAATGGTATTTTTGCACCTAGGTGCTCTAGATTACTCTTTTCTACCAAATTTATTACATGAGACATGTGCCTTTATTATATTTCATTGGAAACATCCTAAATGGTAATATGGTTCCAATACATCTAACATTGAATTTCAATTCTAATACAATCAAATTTTGATCTAATAATAAGACATTTTGATCAATTTGATTAATTTGTGCACCAAGGGCCAAAATTTACATCAAAATTACCTAATCATGTTTAAAAGCTAATTAATTCAAATCATGAGCCTAATTAAGAATTCCATTGATTTTTTTGAATATTTATTTTTGGAAATAAATATTGAATATCTACATCATCAAATGACATCATTTCTTGGGAAAACATCCCTAGGCCATAAATGCATGAAATATCAAGGCATGCCTCATTAAGACCCTCCATGCCTCTTAAATTCCCTTATATCCGAAATATTTATGGGGGATATTTATACATTTAATTACATAATTAGATTTATTCATGGCCACACATCTCAATCTTGAGATGGATGGTCATGGTTGATCTTGAACCATTTTGAAAATCTATAAATATAAGAGCCATGAACATGAATGTTAAGCTCTTTCAAGCCAAAGTTATCGTGCACAAATAATTTCAAAAGATTTTGAAATTAGGTGTTATGATGCCAAATTTTTGATCCAAGCCAAAGCCAAAGCCATCACAAAGGTTCTAAGAAGAAGAGGAGAAAGCTAAGCCTCCTTTGATGAAGACTCATTGAGCACAAGCCGAGCAAGCCACTTCAATAAGATATTTGAAACATCCAAAGAAGGTGAAGCATTTCTTTATCTTTGCATTTTAGTTTTTATTCTCATATGTATGTTTGTTAAAAAGCTCCCCCTAGTGTCTAGACTTAGAGATGTATGTTTGTTAGTGTGTTATTTTCATTTTGGAACTAACACAATACTAACCACTTCTCTTGAGTCAAATTCTTGAGTCAAATTTCCAATCTACATAAAGTTTGATGTGTTAAATTGGGTTCACCACTTTGCACTTGACTTGTTTTAACTTAAGTTCAATTTCTAATTTGAATTGAGGGTCATTTTTATCATAATTTGCTAGGACTCAAGTTATATTGCATGTTTACTAATGCTTTGAGTCCTAGACTTTGACTACCCATCCTATTTTGTCATTTGTCCATTTGATAGCACGTTCATGCCTTAGATAAATTTGTCCAACTTTGTGTGTGGGTAACATTTGAGTTAAGGAGAGTAGTATTACATTGCCAAAATCATGGTAAACCATTTTTTTCTGTAGAGTCTTGAAACAAGTAATTATAACACCTTTTGAGTAGTTTAGTGTTGTTATGCTACTCAAATTATTTTGAGACTTGTTTCATAAACCTCTTTGCATAAAGTCCAAGTCTTTTCAAATTCCAACCAATTTGAGTGTCCTTTTATAACTCTTTGTATATCATAGTTATGCTATTCACTTTTGTCTAGTTTGTTCATAGAGCCTATCTTCATCATTATTTGTGCCTTTATTTGGGAGAACACAACCTTTTCCCCAGGTGCCTTTTGCCTTGTGCTTTATACCAATTGATCATGTTTATGTTTGATTTCGTGTGTTAGGTCTATGTCAAAGCCATTTCTAAACTTGTTATATTAAATCAAATCACATCAATCCTTCATTTCAAGCCTAGCTTTTGATGCCCTTTGGCCAAAAGTCCTAGCATAGCCTGTTTGAGCCTAGCTTTTGACTCCGCATTTAGACAAAAGACCTTGTGATTCTTTTTCCTTTCATATTTTAGACCTTGTTTGGAACACTTTGGCCTAGACCTTTGACATGTCAATTTTTATTCAAATGCTTGACCTTTTTTGTGTATGACATTTGATGTTAGACATTTGACATTAGACTATTTTATGCTAAATATTAAAATAAACCATATTGGAGATACAACTCCATTTTTGGACCATGTTGGAGATACAACTCCACTTTAGATTAAGTTATACCAAGTTTGAACCATTTGCCCTTTAAACATAGTTTTTCAAAGTTTTCAGAACTCTAAGACTTTTTTTTTTAGATCTTTCATCATTTATGCGAACATACAATCCAAGTTATGATAGAATGGCCACACAAATTGACTATAACCAAATGTTTGCTTATGATCTAACTCAAGAGATTGATTGGTATGAAGAGGCTTTTGAGGAGGAATTTTTTGAAGAACTAACTATAGATAATGTTGTTTTAGATATGGATCTATACCATCTTTACAATAATCATTACATGGAACATAGGTAAGAACTAGCTTATGATCCAACTCGAGATTGGGATGATATGGTTTATGAAGAGGACTTAGATGCTTTGGCTTGTGTGCACTCCAAGCTTCATAATACCCCAAAATTATCCTTTTAGGACCTTGTCATTTAGCTTTTTCAAGTTATCAAGATCCATAATTCCCCAAACTTATCCTTCTAGGACCTCATCCTTTGGCTTGTGTGAGATTTTAGGCTCCATAATGCCATATCATTTCTATACCAAGACCTAGTCTTTTGGCTTATGTGAGCAACCAAGATCCACAATGCCCTATCATTATCCAACCACCGATCATTATTCATCCATTGCCAATAGTTCCCCACTTAGAAAACCATAGCCAATCCAATCACAACCTCAATTGAACCAATCATTCAAAGACCAAGATGTGTTCAAAACTGATATTTTCTAACTCATTAGAAACCAAGGCCAAAAGAACCAACCAATCCAAGATGTTTTTTATAAACCAACCTTTTGTTATAATTCAACCTATGATGAATCACCTTTCAATCCTAAACCTATTGTTGAGAAGTCTCACTCTAATGAGCTAATCTTTGTTGAGTCACTTCTTAATGATTATAACTATCTTTAGGAAAATCATTACCTAAACCATATGCCTATTTTTCAAGAGGCTCCTATTGATAAGCCAGTCTCTAAGGAGTTGTCTCTTGACCTTTTTCCCATTATGGAGGAGTCTCAATTTGAAAAACTTGTCTCTATGGATCCCATTATGCCATCATAGGCCATTACTTGTCTAATACCAAACATTTAATAAGACATCATTATAATAGATTACCCATCAGATGAAGAATCAAAATTAGATTTAGGTTCTATTCTTGAACTGACATTAGATTTAGCATCATAATCAAAATCAACTTCATTATTACCATTGGATTCAGAGTCCTTTGAGTCAAAATCAGATTCAAAAACATAATAAATTTATGATTATTATAATATTGGCTATGCATACCTCAAAAATTAGTTTGAATACATTTGTGATCCTTATAAAACTTATGAGGATGATTACTTCAGCATCACCACAAGTTCTCCTAGTATCTTATATGACGACTATGTTGTCAAGCCCCATTCTATTACCATTTCATATGTCATTACTGCCAACCAAAATAGCCATATTATTGACATTCCATCTCCCACAACTGTCAATTGGGATCGACAGAATCATACTTTATTGAATGGAATCCGTGGTGATATATTAATTGAAGAAGAGCAAAGAGACCAAGACCACATTCATCTAGTAGAATAACACTCTCCTAGTGAAACCTTTTCAAAGGTGCTAGGAGAAAATCAAATTTCAAACTCAGCATCTTCTAGTGAAATGTTTTTGGAAGTGCTAGAAGATAGTCAAAGTTAAAATCTAATGTTCATTAGTAAAACCTTCTTGGAGAAGATACAAGACAATCAAGACAACTTCATTACTAAAAACCTCATCAAGGCACTAATCACTGAGCATAAAAGATCTTCACTGCATAATCAAGATAAAATCAAAGATAAAATAAAAATAGCTTCCAATCTACAATCTACTCAGATGGTAGCTACTCTCAAGATCAAACAACCAAAAACTCTAGTGGTCTTATTGAGAGCATATTTAGAGGTCTTCATCCTTGCCACATCCAAATCTATGTCGAATCCAATATCAACAACATTACATGTGACTAAAATTCCCACTCTTCATTTATTTCCCTACCATTATACATTTCATTATCATCCACCATTAAATCACCAAATCAAACCTATCATCCATTATTTATCCTTATTTACCATCCATGGTCACACTTTCCTTTGTAGAGGCTACAGAGATACCTTGTCTTAATGTTTGAAGGACTTAGAATCAGTGACCAATAAAGATCACAAATTCATTCTTGACAACCAAATCTACAAGCATTTCTTGATAGATCAACTATTAAAATGAGGTGTGGGCTAGTATTTAACATGATTGATTATTCTATTTGTATCATTTAATTATTAAGATGTGTATCTCCACTTTAGTATTAATAACAGAATCATATGCCATTTACCATACCCAAGCCAAATAGAGCCATATATCAACAACCATCACCCAGGTTAAAAACATGTACCATATCATTCCAAATTGCCATGACATTACCATTATTGTATATCCCTTTGAAATTGTCACATATCCCAACTAGTCACCTTACCACTTGGGGGTAACCCTCTTACCATTTTATCTAATCTATCAAAAACCATCATTATCCTAAGCAAGACTGTGCCATCTTACGATATCATTCCTATCTAGACCAAAGCATGTCTTTAGTCATTCTATCCAATCCTATTTTGATCTTGGTTACTTTGACTCTTCATACACTTTTTGTGGGGGGATTATAATAAAGTTCCAATAATCAATCAAATATATGTTTATAAGGATAGTCTATGAAAGTAGTGTGACAGTTGATCTGACAAGATATCTTTCATTTTTTATCCTATATCAAGTTTGTTTATATGAGCCTGATTATAACTGCCTATGGGAAAATTAGTGTCTCTCCAGTCTTGCTACTAATTATAACCACCTGTGGGAAAATTAGTATCATTGATCTGATCTGTTGTATCCTAGTTGTAACCACCTATGGGCAAACTAGGAGCAACATTTGTTTATCATGCATTGTCACATCACTTTGCCATTTACCAGATTTGAGAACTTTTTGTGACCTAGTTGGTTTTTCCTCACCTTCTGTGTGGATGGAATTATTTGATTTGAGGTCATTTTAGGACTATGTGGGCCATGCTCAATTCATGTTGAGGTCACCTTAGTCCCCCTTTCCATGTACTCTCATCATTTTACATGTAACCTAAGCCAAACGCTCTCACTATTTTATGAGTAGGTATCTTATCATTCTCTAATGAGTTAAGATACCTCAAAATTCTAAAAACATTAAAATATTTAAAAATCCAAAAAAAATTGTCTTGTTTAATCCTAGTTAGTTATCCTCCTACTAGGGTAAAGTCATTTTTAGGATGTTTTTTTTCTTTTGTTTTTAGGTTTTCTATTTGTTTGTTTATTTTAAGTTGTTTGTCTATTTGTGTGTTTTCTATATGTTTCTTTGTTTATTTGTCTACTTGTTAGTTTGTTTGCTTTCAGCACTATTGCCTTGATCAGTCTATGTGCATTCATTTGGTGATTCCTTATGCATTTCTACTTGAATCCATCCATATTCATATGTTAACATTAACTTCATGGTTTTTATCATTGGTGCATTATTTTCAAATATTTATTGGATCAAGAGTCGGTCCTTATGCATATTTTTGGATAGTCTTCATTGTGTTATATCATGATGCCTAACATCACATGATATAACAAAAATCAGCTTAGCACCTTGGCAAATCCTTCCACCTATCTTGATCAAACCAACCCATTGACCATTTTATTTGTATCAATGCTAATAAGGATGAGCATCTCCTTGTTGGTAGGTATAACTAAATCATTTATTGGCTTGTTGAATTGGCTTGCTTAGCTTGTGCTATTTAGAACATCCAAGGAAGGTGAAGGATTTCTTTGTCTTTGCATTTTAGTTGTTTTTTTTATATGTATGTTTGTTACTAAGCTCCCTCTAGTGTTTAGGCCCAGATATGTATGCTTATTATTGTGTTATTTTCTTTTCAATTTCATTTTGGAAATAACATGATACTAACCACCTCTTTTGAGTTAAAATCTTAGTCTACAGTCACCACTCACCCCCAACCCATTAACCCATCCATACCTCCAACCCAATCCATATAATTCCCCAATCTATCAATTTGATCATACCTCCTAACCAAAACACATCAACCCCTCAAAAATACATATGAAACCCTACTCATGCTATATTTCTAACCCACAAAGATATATAGCTCCATCTTCTACCCAACCTCATGTGCCTATTAACCCTTATGTGGCATCATCCCAACCCTTAATGACCACATACCAACATGTGGCATCCTCTCAACCTTATACCAGTTATCCATATATTAGATCCACCTAACCTCAACAAGACTTACCATTAATTAAGTAACTACCCAACCCCAAATAGATTTGGTCAAACTGTCGATGGAAAAAATGACCAACCTAGAGTCATTTATCTCTAGGGCTCACAACTTCCTATCTTATGACAAAATATATAACAAACCTATTCACCCATCTATCCCTATCCAACCTTATCCTCTTTAATGGAAATTACCCAAAAATTGTAAATTCCAAAGCAAGGAGGACCCCCAACAACAAATAAGAGAATTTTGACATTCTTGCTACTTGATTGCATATGACGATGCTCTTCTCTTTCATACCTTTCCTATGTCTTTATCTGGAATAGCATTAGATTGGTATAGTACCCTCACTAAGTACTCCATATTTTCCTTTTTCCCAAATTTCCCAAACCTTTTTAGAACACTTCTCAATCAATATAATTAAGAAGGTTTCCATCACTAACCTCTATTCTATCAGGTAATTTGATGACAAATCAATTTCCAATTTCATATCTCAATGGAGAGGTCTTATCAACTAGCTCTATTTCTCTTTGCCCCAACCCGAGTTGATCAAACTTTTCTCTTAGGCTTGTGCCAAAAACATTTCCCCTACTCTATAGGTTCAAACCTTCAAAAAATTTGATGAGGATTTTACCATGGCATGCAAACTATAAATTAGAGCCATTGATGAGGGGAAATTGAAACTAAGAAACAAAAACTCTAGATTCAAATATTACTACCCTTCCCCATCCAAAACCACCAATCAATCTAACTACCTTAACACCAAACCAAAGGTAGCTATGAACACTGTTGTCCTCAAAACTACTCCACCTCTGATTGTCAACCAAACCAACTCCTCTAACTCTTCTAACCAACAAACCCAAAATCAAAATTGAGCAACCCCAAAATAATACACTCTACTAGTGGAGTCTTATGCTTCAATTTTGGACAAGTTTCTCAAATCCAACATCATACAGCTTCCTCCCATCAAACCTCCTCAAAAACTTGATCTTTCTCACCTTGTGCCTAATTAGTATAATGAGAATGATCTATGTGATTTCCACCATGTCATTGGACAATGTTAGTAGATGTAACACCTTCAAAACTATTGTCCAAAAATTAATTGATAAGTGAGAAATTGCTTTAAACAATCTTAATGCACCCCCAAATCAGTCACTCAACATCTTCGATAACCTTTTACCTATCATGCCCCCTCTACCAACCATGATGATAACAAACTAGAATCATCCCACATTCATGAGTTCCATATGGTCAATGTAATTATCAGTGAACTTATTATTGAGGAAACCATTGCCTCAACTACCTCTTCCTCCACTATACCTATTGAAGTGGTAAAAGCACCCTCCATTCCTTTGGACACCCAAATAAAGGAAGCAACTAGCTCCTCTCCTTCACTTTATGAGATAAAGGACTTACCCACCTCTCCTTTTATGGAAACACCAAAGGAGGCCACCATCGCCATCACACCTTCCTCCCCCATCAAGGAATCACCTACTCTCTCTTTGGAAACCATTCCATAAGGAGAGATTACTTTACCTACTCTTTCCATAGAGGAAACATCTTCCCAAAAATTATAACCTTTAATCAAGGACAAGGGTGAAGAAACCATTCCCTCACATCAATGTATGGGCCTAATCTATGAATCTAATGACCAAGAAACCAAATCAATTTACAAACCCTTCTCTAAACTGGTCCAAAGCCTAGAATTATCTTCTCAACCTGATATGGATTGAGCCACATTTTGTCATCATCTTGGAATCCCATATCAAAATAATCATGAACCTTTAACCTCAATTTCATTCACCATTAAACCTATCATTACCTCAATCCCTTCATCAAACACCTCTCCCTCCAAAACTATGGAAGAACCATCCAAGCCATCTCCATCCAAAATTATCTAAACACCTTACACCTCTCTAATCAAACCTATCAAAAACCTAGGGATACTTCCTACTCCTCGACTTACCTACCCATCTTTGAAATTAGACTTAACCCCATCTAGTCCACCAAAGAAAACCTTAACCAAACCAATCAAGAAGGTGAAACCACCCACACTCCCACATATAACCAGAACTAAACCACCCCCTTCTCTCTTACCTTCCATCTTGGGACCCCATAATTTTTCCATCCTAGGAACCCATCCTAATATAAGGAAGGCTAACCCTCCCAAAAATACCCAAATTAAAATTCCTCTTTTTATCCTATCTTTACCTATCCCCTCCAAAACATCAAACTCCCCATCATTTTTATACAAACTATCTACCTCCACCTACCCACCTATCTCCAAACCTTCATCATCTCAATCACCCACCTCTAAATATTTTACCTTTAAACCTTAAAATTTTAAACCAACCAACACCAAACAACCCAAACCAAACACACCTACCAAAACCATTCTACCACCCATAACCCCCATGGTGAATCCTACTTCTAAGAAGGCTCCGACCCCAAAAACCAAAACCGCATCACCCTCAACACCTTTGATCAAATATTATTTGACCATTTTATAAAGGTTATTACAAACTTCTTCCTTAAACCTACCACCTATCAAACCCTTTAACCCTTCAAGTCCCAAACCATCTTGGCTCTATGATAGTTTAATTTGCTCATACCACAGGACACCTAAGCACAACATAGAAAACTATAAAGCTCTCCAAGAACTTGTCCATAACCTATGGGATAAAGATGATCTATTATCTGATGAACCTCTCTCAATCTCATTAGCAACCCAACCACCAAACGAACCTATCCAACACTTACCCAGTCCCACACTCTCATCCAAGACTGAGGAGGAACTGAATTAGCCTTCTACCCCAACACTTCCCCACATCCACACCATTTATATGATCACTCAATCTTGGGCCCAGAAAAAGGATAAGGGAAATGCCAAAGTGTCAATTCCATAGATATATACTTCCACCCCTAAACCTTTAAACTAAACTCAAACACTTTAACCTTCACCAAAACCCAAAATATCCATTTTGGGTGCCTCTCCCTCTAACCCTTCTAAATCTATCCAGTGATTAGTTTTGAAATAGCTTCACCAAACACTGGTGAAGATGAGCCTATATGAACTAATCAACACCTCACCCCATCACTACCAAACACTAATAAAGGCCCTGTAATCTATAGAGGTCCAACTTGAAGAACCTCAACCTTTTGTAGATTTTTTTGGAACCCTCTGACTTTCCACCCTTGTCACATTTAAAGATTTGGAAATACCTTTTATTCATCCTAAAGATCCCGATCCTCCCCTCTTCATCACTACATACATCAATAAAACTTGTATCAAAAGGATGATGATTGATGGAATTAATATTAATATTACTTCCTCTCATGCTTATGACCAACTCCAACTACCAAAGAATATCATATCAAAAACCTTAATGGTCTTTCATTCTTTTAATGATACCATGGCCACAACATTGGGAACAATCATCTTCCACATCTACTTGGGACCTCACACACTTCAAGATCTCTTCTATATTATAGAAGTTGAGTTCCAATATAATGTCTTACTTAGATGCCCTTAGATCTACTCCATTAGTTGTGTCTAATCCACCTTACATCAATGTGTCAAGTTCAAACATGAGGGTCAAGTTGTCACTATACATGCTGACCCTAGTCCTTTTGTATCTTATAACATGACATATCAACCTGATGACATTCTTTTTCCTGACTCATCCACCTCAACACCAACCAACAATAATTCCACCCTTAATATCAATCAAGCTTCAACTATCTCATTCATCCCTTCTTCTCAAATCCCCATAGAGGATCCATTGGAACCCACATTCCAATATCTCTCATTAGGAGAGTATCATCTTTTGGCCTTGGATACCTTCCCTACTCCTCAAGAATATGAGAACCTTGACCATGATCCTAGTTATGACCCAAATATCAAAACCATCATTCATTTCAGGCTTCCCAACCACCAAAACAACTTCATCTATGGGGGACTTGATCATCCACTTCTCGCTCCCTCCACTACCTCTTCTATCTGACCATTTACCTCCAATTTTTCTTATCTAGATAAACTATAATTTGCCAAATTATACCTTCATTGGTGTGTCGAGAAGGGATTTGGCCTTGACTATTATGAACATGGACCCCATGAGTTACCCTTGATCAAAACCCAGAAACCTCATGAGCTATTTGGCCTTGGCATCATCCCACCAAAAAAACCCAATGATTTACCCAAACCCATCACCACCATTGAGGAAAACATTCCATCCTCACCAACCCTATCTCTTTTAAAGTTTGATAATTTTGAAACCATCCTTTCTAAATTTTGTTTAGTCAATACCATTAGTTTGGCCCCTTGACCTACCAAAAGGATGGTTAAACTAAAACCTTTCCTCTTATTCATCCTAAAATGGTGGAAAATGATTCTCCTACCATCCACGCCATTCAATGTCAAGATGATGATTCCATTCTCAACTATCTTGGTAAGGGGGATTATTTTATCCACAAATCCCTTCCTCTTGAGAACTAAACCATGTTAAACAAATCCACTATCTATGTCAACTTGGGAACTCAAGATAACCCTCACTTTGTAAAGATTGATCAATCCTTAGATTCTACTGAGCAATAAGATTACCCTTCCTTCTTTCTTGACCAAAGCATAGTATTTTCTTAGTCTTATTAAGATATGCCTAGAATTGATCCTTATATATCCCTTCATAATATTGTCATCCATTCTGATGCTAAGTGTGTCAGGCAAGAACTTTGTAGGATGCACCCTCACATCATCCTTCTAGACAAAGAAAATCTTCAATGCCTCTTATCTATCAATTTCATTCAACACATTGACTATCCCCATGGGTTTCTAACATCATCCCCATTACCAAACCCATAGGAGGAATTCACCTCTATATTGAATTTTGTAACCTCAACCTTGCTTATCCAAAGGATGACTTCTCTTTGCCTAGCATCAACCAACTTGTTGATCTTATAGCTAGCCACAAGATGTTATCTCTCATGGATGGTTTCTTGGGTTATAATCAAATCTTGATTTCCCCTAAGGATCAATATAAAACTTCTTTCATCACCCCATGGGGGACCTTTTGCTACAGGTTCATGCCATTTGGTCTAAAGAATGTTGGAGTAACCTATTAGCATGTGATGACTTACATCTTCCATGATCTCATCCATAAAATCATAGATGACTATGTAGATGATCTCCTTGGGAAATCCAAGTATCACATGGATCATCTGAAAGTTCTCAAAATTATTTATGAGTACCTAGTCCATTTCCATGTCTGACTCAACCCTAAGAAATATGTTTTTAGGGTCCTATCTGGAAAGCTTCTTGGCTTTATCATCTCTCTTCAAGGAATTGAAGTAGACCTTGCCAAATTTAGAGAAATCCTTGACATACCACCTCTAACCCACCTTAATCAACTTTGTAACATGTTTTGGAAGCTCCAATCCATCTGTCACTTCATCTCTCAGTTATCAAATATATGCCAACCCTTTCACCATCTTCTCAAGAAAGATGCATCTTTTAAGTGGCCTTAAGACTGCCAACAAGCCTTTGATTTACTTAAAGAGTACCTTCTTTCTTCACCCATTTTTATCCCTCCTAAAGAGTACCAACCCTTCTACCTTTATATCTCTACCATTCACCATTCCTTAGGGTCAATGCTCACTCACCATGATGAACAAAACAAAGAGAAATTTATCTACTATATAAGTCAAACACTTATAGAGTATGAGACTTGATACACACATATCAAGAAACTTTGCCTTGCCTTAGTATTTGTGGCTTCCAAACTTTTTCATTACCTCCTCAATCATAAAACCTTTATCATCACCAACACCAACCCACTCAAGTACATGCACTCTTAACCATACCAAAACTAGCATATGGCTAAGTGGTTCATGTTCCTAAATGAGTTTAACCTTGAGTTCTTCCATTAAAACTTGATTAAAGGGCAAGTCATTACCAATAAATTGGTTAAATATCCTTTTCCAAACAACCAACCACTTCATCTTACATTTCCAAATGAGTCCATCATGACTCTTTCTCAAGAGAACATTACCTACCAAATGACCATGTTTTTTGATGACTCGAAGTGCCAGTATGGTGGGGGTGATGGAATTATTTTCATTCTCCTCAATGGTTAACCTCTTCCTTTTTCCTTCAAACTTGACTTTGAGTGTACCAAAAATATGGTTGAGTATGAATCCCTAGTAATAGGTCTCCAAACCACTCTAGCCTTGGGAGTTAAGACAATCAGTGTCTTTGGTGATTCCCAACTTGTGGTCAACTAGGTCAATGGATCCTATCAAGGTAATAATGATGTCTTATAAAAGTATAAATAGCTATTAGATGTACTCTTAGCATCATTTTATCATTACCTTATCTAATTTGTTATATGATCTAATAACAAGTTCATAGATATAATGGCTTCCCTTACTTCCTAGATCCCATCTTAGCCATCCAATTCTAAGCTCTTTATCACCATTCATCATTTTATCACACCATCTTATATCCAATCTAACCTTCCTACCATTTGTAGTGTAGAGGAATCTCCATCATGAATTTGGTAAGAGCAAACATTTGACTACCTCAACCTCGTCATCATTCCTCCCAACCTCTTTAAGAACTCCCAAAGAGCCTTTGTTTAGAGTACCTCTTGTTATACCATAATAGGGGGAATCCTTAACAAACATGGTTTTGATGGCCTCCTTCTCCATTACCTACACAGCCATGAAGCTTCCCATTCTATCAAGGAAATGCATAATGGGATATATGGGGGATACTTTAGTGGCCTAGTTGTTGCTAAACATATCCTTTGCCTTGACTACTATTAGCCCACCCTTAACCAAGACTATGGTAATTATGTAAAGAAGTGTTTTAAATGTCAATAGCATGCCAATTTACATCACACAACAGCACATGGCCTCCAAGTATCCAAGGACTTTTGTCCCTTATAAAAATGGGGACTTGATCTCATTAGGTAAATCAATCCTCATTCTTCATAGTGGCACCACTCCATCATTACCACCACTGAGTATTTCACCAAGTGGGTAGAGGCTATTCCTCTCATCTTGACTAAAGTTGACAAGATAGTTGACTTTATCAAACATCATATCATTTGTTATTTCATTATTCCCCATAATATCATCACCAATAATCGTAAATCTTTCAAAAACAATTAAGTCCAAGGTCCTTATGATGTATTTGGCATCAATTTAAGCTTTTCCTCATGTTATCATCTACAAGCAAATGGACAAGTATAAGCCTCTAAAAAACCCTCAACAATATGTTAACCAAAGTGGTCAATGCTTCTAGTTGGGATTGGTATATTCACATCCCTTTCACTTTATGGGCCTATCACACTAACATTCTAACCTCTATGGGTGTTACCCCTCTATCTCTAGTCTTTGAAGTAGAGGTAGTCCTGCCTCTCCAATTCCAAATTACCTCTCTTCACATATCCTTGAAAGACATCATTTCTAAGAGTGACTATCATCAAGAGCATCTAGCACAACTTAAACTAATTGATGAGTACTACCTAATAGCACATAACCACATTTGTTTATATCAAGATCGAGTCAAGCATGCCTATAAAAAATACCTGAAATAATGAGAATTCAACATCAAAGATCTTATCCTCAAGTAAAATCAATATGTGACTAATATGGAGAAAATCAAGCAAGGCAAGTTTGCTCTCAATTTACTTGGACCCTACATCATAACCCACAAGTATGGATCAAGAGCTTATTATTTTTCCTCTCTTAAAGGTAAACCAAAACTTGAGCCTCTCAATGCTTTACATTTGCATCTTTTATTTTTTTAAATAGGGATCAAACTCACCTTTTGTCTAGCTTAATCGTGTCCCTTGATTTACAATATTTTCACCTTCCTCATACTTTCATTTGATCCCCTTTGGGGATAACTAATTACAACATAGAACCATGTGATTAACCTTCACAGTCTTAGACTAATCCTAAATATGGGTACCATGGTTCTACCCATGGCATGGTTCTCATGGATACTTTTTGTCCCTAATTGAATGGAATCCCATGGTCATTGTCTCTCAAACCACTCCATTCACCTATCATTAACCTTATTTTGCTCTAGATTTTTCCCTCATAAAGGTAAACCTCTAATCCTAAATAGACTCATCCATGTCAAACCTAACATCAAAATAATTTATGATTCCTTATTATCACTTGGGTCTAAAATATCTCTAGCATGTAGACTGCTCCCTGGAAGGACAATTGCCAAAAATTTAAAATTGCTTAAAAAGATAGACTGCTCCCTTGAAGGATAGCTACCAAAATGAACAAACCCAAAACTTAGATCACTCCCCTGAAGGATGGTTAAGTTAAATTTGTCAAATCAATCTTTTGAAGCTTCTTACATCGATCAGATTCATAAACCTATCAAAACAAAGCAATAAATACCTTATATCAAAATCAAAACAACCTATCCCAAGAAAGCTACAATTAACTTTTATATAGAACATCAATAGACTTCCTTCATTGATTATTCTACACCTTGTATTAAGACATGGCCTACCTATTATGGTTCTTAGGTCACCTATAGAAGGGGAAAACCAACCCTAAAAAGGTTACACTACCCTTCATACCACCTATCACCTATCTCCCCTTTGTACCATCTACAAATCAAGGGATTTTGAGCTTTCCTAACACAATGTGATCAAGACACCTTTTTATCAACCAACACATGCTAATGCAAATCATTCAAAGGGATTTTATTCCTTAAGCCAATCTAACTTTGGTTTTGTTTAGTCCTTACCAATGAAGAAGCATCATGTCTTTTTCGTACCCTCTCATAATCGATTCATGTATTTGCTTAGACATATGTCTCATGCATTTCATTTCCTTTCACACATCTAGTTTTATTATTTAAACTTACTTTATGTGCTATCATCAACAAAATAACTATAAACATCACATCATCATAACATCATCACCATGTATAAAACAATAACCATGACTCATAAAGTATAACATAACATCCATGGTCATAACCATAATCAAAACATCATAAATATCATAAATCAACAAAATAAACCACATCACATATCCATGATCATAACCATGCATAAAACAAAAACATCACATCATCATAAACATGTACAACCATTCATCCATAAATCATCACATGCCTAAGCTAGTGAGTCTACATCTCATGAGCATAAATCATAAACAAATTTTAAACATTCAAAACCATGAACCATAAAATCAAATCTATATATCATCATCATATTATATACATCATGTCTCATCAACATCAAATAGTACATATAAATAATGTGCATCATTCTCTCAAACAAATATACATCTTATTACATTGGCTCACATGTCAGTATCAAAATCATATACATATCATATCATATCATATTCCCCTAGGGAACCACTACCATCTGGTGTCTACCCCTTTAAGGTGCCTACCTATCTACCCACTGAAGCAACCTACTAACTTAGAGTCACTACACCTACACCACCTACCAAGTTGGCTCTGTACTCACCCCATTAGGGCTCCTATAGACACTATGTTATAACTATGGCCTCATAATAATGTAACTCCTCAACTATGGCCAAATATCATGACATAGGAATATTAATTGGTAGTCATGTTAGTGCTACAACTACAGCTATTCCTCCTCACTATCTTAAGGTATCCCTCTCTTGGGTCACCAAGCCTAGTGAAGTCCTCATCTGGTCCCTCTCACCCATCACAGTAGAAACTTGACCCTATAAAGTCATAACCTAGCCCTATAATATGGCCACCTACCCCTGTAAAGCTATTATTTGTGCCTATATAATATATAATGCCACTCTTGCCTGTCCATTAGGGCCACCTCCATGTACCTATACCTATGGACCCCCACCAACTAGATCCACATCCATGGGCTACCTGCCCCCATCATCCCACCCAAAATCTACCACTACATAGAGGGCCTGGTATTATACCACATACCCATCAACAAAACTTATATCATTGATCTCTGCTCTAGCTGGTAGCTCCTTAAAATCATGGATCATCTCTACTGGCTATGGCACTAGAAGTAAAAACTTGACATCCTCTTGTCTATACCTCAATAATGGATCTAGAATCCCCTGTACTAACCCAAACTACCTAAAAACTTTTTCAATAGGGAGGAGCTCAATCTCACCCTTTCTCCTCCAAAAAATATAGTTATATTTCTACATCGGCAAAATGTGCCAAGTATAGTGGGTCCACTTCGATAAGCTAACATATAGCCTCCAAACCACATCTCTAACCACCAGGGCCTCCAATGCCCCCTAAACCAATCAGTATCCCTCACACCTCCTCTAGCTCCAATGAGCACATAATTTCTCCTCCACTGCATAAAACCCACCCTGAAGCCCATCTAGGCATATCCCTCCCATGGCAACCCCATCAATCTCAAAACCCATATATTCTCATAGGCCTAGCAGTGTAGCATGAACCCCACATTGATCCCATACCTCCTATGAGTTATAGACCCCCATAGCTCTCTATATATATGTACCAAAAAATAGGTGCCCACCCAAAAACTATTCAACCCAATAACATCTCCACCAAAACTCCTAGCAGTAAATAAGTAAAATACCCACTACTTGAATCTAGCATTACAAAACATGAGACTACATCATCATCATCATCAACCCTTGATCATCTTTGGCCCTCTGATACAATGGTCTATAGCTAAATTCTCTAGCATGTCACCTAGAAAAGGCCTAATCTCACCATATAGGAGCTCCATATGCTCATCCCTCTCCTCCCTCTCAATGTGATATATTGGGTCCCCCTGAATGGGTAGCCATGTGATCTTGTGTACATCCTCTAATAGGATGGTCATCTCATCTATCAGTAAGAGAAAGGTGTATGTGGCTGAATCCCATCTCTTAATGAGGTCCATGATCATCATTGTATCTCATAGCACATGTTATAAGTGCATCATCATTCTTAGGCTAACCTCCATGTGCATCTAGTCATCATAAGTCATCCCCTGATGGATCTCTATAAAGATTTGAGGGACCTAATTCTACATCTAGTTCTGATCTCGTACATGAAAAATTCATTAGAAAACACACTTAGTTTTTATATAAACTAATTTTCCCATGAACTTTCCTTTTTTTCACCCCATTTCATCCTACCTATTAACACCTATTTTTTCTTATTAACACCTACTTTTTCTTATATACATTATATCAACATATTTTCAAACTTACCTCACACCCAAGCTAAAACCATATCAGCTTATCTTTTTATAACCCTTAGAATTCCCACTTGGTCATTCCAACTCAATTATAACCTTCATTTTTCAATTAAAAAACATCTTTCCCTCAATATATTCCTTAACCTTTTATCCAAACAACTTAACCCTTTAGTCAACCATCGACGATCACTATGACTACTAATGGTCAACTGGCCATTTGGCCTCTAGCCTTCAATCATTGACAATCAGTTATGACCACAAAAAGTTGGTTGTGACCATCGATGGTCATTATATGTGAGCATCAGTGGCAAATCCTAACCCTATCTACCCAAAAAAACCTACCCAAACCATCCCTTTCTAATACCTAATCACCCTAATTTGGTCTTCTATTTTCCCTCAACCTAACCTACCCTTCACAATTCATTTTCACTTACTAATTTTAAAAAATAACAACCCAACCTAAAACCCTAGGTTAAACCCCCAAACCCTCCCCAAATCAAAAACAAACTACCAAAATTAAACTAACAAATGACTAAATCAACCTAACCTATCAATTTAAGGTAGCACCTACCTCATTCCTCGATCATCATTGAGGAAGAATCTTAGGTCCTACTTCTTAACCACCTCCCCATCCACCTTGAATCCCTAGTCCCATGATAGATCAACTCAACATAAATATCACACCAATCAACTAATCATCAATCAACTACACCTAATCATCACCCTTACATAATATGCCAAGAATGTTGGTACACATAGGAGTCGAGAAGTTACAAAAGTCAAAAGTAAAAATGACTTACCTTTCTTAATTTTTATCCTCTACAATTTTAGGGTTTCCCCTTGATCACCAATGATTAAGGTGACCATATATGGTAAATTTGGAGACCCCTAACAATTGACAGTTAGGATCTCCTCTTTTTTTGCAAATTTTAGGGCACCAAATACCTTAGTGCCCACTTTTGGAGATTACCCTTCTCCACCAAACCAAAACCAACCCTTGGAGAGCACCTATTCTCTAAAAACCAACCATGAACCATTGGATAACACCCTCTCCAACCAACCAACCACCCCAACCATTTCCACCTTGTTGCTGACCATTTTGGCATGAACTATCACATATTAAATAATGACTTTGCCTTTGTCCTTTTGACTGTAGTGACCAACCTTGCCATGTTAAACTTTTGAATTTTCACCACCTAGTACACACCATACCATTTGTGTTTTTATTGGGATCACTTCCTACTATGGATACCTATAAAAACATTAACCCTATTTAGGATACTTGATAGGAATAACCTAATCAAATATGCCTGATGTTGTGGCCTGGTTAATTCCATCACTAGTACTTATAGAACCAACCTTTATTTTTACCAACTATGGAAACTTAGTCTATGCATGATCTTGACTATTTTACTTAGTCACATTTTATATGTATATATGTGGTTTAAATGCCCAACCACCATTGTCACCAACCTCATGACACACTATAAACCACTCATCAAACCCATACTCAATTCTACTTCACCTCATCAAATCTTAGTTTGAGGGGAAACACCTCTTCCCATACTTGAGGCAACTAAACCTTCAACTTACAATTTGTTTTTTATTTTATAGCTTGTTAACACAAATTGCATAATAAAAAGGGTCAAAATATAGACACTAGAAAACTACACATGATGGTTATAAATATTGAAACACCCATGATTTAAACCATTACCTAACTTTCCACCATGACCCCGAGTCAAGTTAGCTAACTAGGTAATCCAACTCTCTAACCTACACTTTTTCCCCACTTACCCTTCAACCCTCTATTATCGATGGTTAGGTCTCTTCCACATCTGACCAAAGAAAACTTGAGTTGTGTGAAAGCTAACATGTCAAAATTTAATATGGATGATAAGATAATGCATCAAAACAACCAACCAAACCTCCTATGAAACCTCTAATAAAAGGAGGGAAGCAGGAGGTGAAAAGGGATCCAATAATTTAGTAACCTAAGCATTCATCCATCAAGCAACTAATAATCATCAAGAGCTATCAAACTTCTTTGTAGGTTCTCCATTCATAAACTCAACATCTATGATAGAGACCCAAACCTCTTCCAAAATCATTCTTTAGGTAAATTACCATTCCTCTACCAAAATTTCTCCAAGATCAATCACTAGCTATCAAGCAACCAGCTAAGTCATTTTTGGTTTTCAAGTTTTTTATTTAGTTTTTGACATCTCTATTTGACCCAGACCTTTATGCATCTTATCTCTCGACCTCTCACCCCTAACTAGACTTCCAACAACTTATTTAACCCTTTTGTAACCTAAACTAAACTCTTTTCTAAACATACCCAAAATCCACAATAACTTTTGATGGTCACCCTGACTGTCGATTATCACCTTCAACTACTGATGATCACCCAATCATTGAAAATTAGCATAACTAATAATGGTAACCCTAACCATCAATGGTCACTATGGTAATAAATAATAGAAATTCATTTCCACCTACTTACCCCCACCCAAATTCCATTTTTCATGTCCCGACCTGTTCACAGAAACCTCACCTATTTTCTAAACCTGACCTAACCTATTTAGCACTAGAATTGACTTGTTGTTTACTTAATTAGTCTATTTTTCTTTTATCAGAAATTTTTTTATTCTTACATTTCCTTTCAATATTTTCTATCATTTGATGCAATTACTTCATTTATATTTCTTTTAACTTAACTATTTTGAGTGTAGATTTACAACCTCTTAGTAAGCTCATGCTTCTTTTATCTAGTTCATGCTAGGCAATCCACCTTGTTACCCATATAATAACCAATTTATATGAGTGATTTTTTATCTATAGGTCATTTTTCCTAAGACAAAAAGGAGGTCTTCACAATCATCTATATCACACATGCACAAACAAATAGGTTCTTATACCACACCAATAATTAGTTTATTGCTTCTTATTTAAATATAAATGAATAAAAACTGAGAGAAATAGGGATTCTATATCATCCATAATATATTGGAGATTGGTGCTTGCAAGTTATGCATATTTATGGGTGAAATTCTCCATAGGCATTTCATGGTAATAGATTGAAGCCCTATATAAAATAAAATGGTGTTTACACCATTGGTTATGACTTCCTAGTCACAAGTCGATTGTGTTATGTTGACCAGAATAAAATTTGGTGCAATCCAAATCCTTGCTTATTTTTATGTTAATTGTGTCTAGGTGAATAAGTGTGGCACTTTTAGGCCTAAAAAAGAACTCTTCTGAAACTTACACTCATAACTCCAATCAAGTGAGTCAAGAATAGATGCTTTCTAAGTGCTTGAGGCTAGACACATAAGTTTTTATGCATGTGGAATTTTCCAAACTTGAAGTATACAAGGACAAGTTGATAAAAAAAGGCACACAATATGATGGTGCACAAAAAATCAAGAAGAAAGAAGAAAGCACTGGAGGACCAACACAGTAATTTGTATCGGGTAGGGGACGGCTAAAGAAAGAGATGAAAGTGTAGATAAATTGACCAAGAAATGAAAGTATGCTTGAAAGGAAGCATATCTGGAAGAGGAGATGGAATCAAGGAGGCTAAATCATGTGCATTTGAATCCCTACACCCAAGTTATCATAAAAATGGCAAAGGTCACACCAAGGTAAATGAAACATAGGAGGAAGATCGTCAAGATAGCTAGCACCCACCCAATGGTTAGTGGGAATTGACCATTTGAATCACTTGTCACTTCACCGAATAAGTTATTAAGAGAATTTAATGACTATAATGGTGAAGCCACAAAGATCATAATAAATGCAAATGTTGTGGTGGATTTTCTAAGATTTTATAAGTTTAGTGGATTTCAAGAAATCCATCCACTGTTATGCCATCACTCACCAGCCATTAAATGGGTATATAAAATTAAGGTAAAAAAAGGTGAATGGTAAGATTTGAAAGGTTACAAACCTTGTGCAAATTTGAACCAGACACATAAACTCAAACCAAAGCTAAACTAGAAAAATGCTACCATAAGTGAAAAACTGAGCATCCATAGTTGCTAAGTGAAAATGTTTGATCTGTGACAGCATTACATTCCACTTTTAATCAAAAAAGAGGCATGTGAAGAGTGGATTTTGAGAGAAACACATAGTAGGTTTTTTATAGGATGTCAAGATTGCTATTAACGATAAATGAAGCTCAAGATCTAAAGTCATAGTCATAGACTCTATGACTATGAGCAAGAGTAAAGGAAAATTAATGGCTTTGTGAATATTAATTGACCATGATTTAATAGCAGTCAGTTTAGGATGTGTAAAAAGAGGTTAAGTTCAGGTTTGTCACAGGCATAGAAGGATGCCAAGAAGGCATGGATACTAAAAGAAGCAACAACTATGAAGTAAAAGGTGTAGTTAGTTGAAGGTGTTAGTGTTACAAAATTAGACCCAAAATCAAGCACAAAGCTTACATATAGAGAAATGCAGTTTCCCCTTTAGTTCATAGTAGGGAAGACATGGGTATCCTTATTACACACATATATATTAAAGGAGTATAACCATTTCACATAGAGCAATACATAAGAGCTCAACCAAGATTGGATGGTTAACACAAGAATGAAGAATAAGGTGGGCATAGTGTTGTTCAACATCTCCATCTAAGACAAGTCAGTGACAATTGGTGTAACCCAATTGTATGAGCTATCAATTTTTGGTAAACTAGAGGAATTAGTGCAATTTCTCCTCTTTCATGTCCATGGTGATCACTTTTATTTTGTATGGAGGTTCGTTTAGATCCCTGTGTACCTTATCAACAGGATCATAGGGCTCCCAGGCATAGGGATGCACATCTTCTAGATGATGGAAGATGATGTAAAAGTAGAAAGGGTTTTAAAACTCTTGGGCTACTATAAGGTAGGGTTTTCATTCCCAATTAAGGATATATAGGACCCCAACACGAGGGTCATAGTGTGCCTTATGAGCTCTAATCTATGCCTTGGAATATTTTGATCTGACATAAGAAAGACATACTTGTGCATCACACACCACATGGAGTAGGGGTTCAAAGTTCACTAACATAAATTTATTATGAAGGAAATTATGAAGAACACATTAGAATTCCATAAGGTGCATGATACCTTTAGGTGGGGGTTTATGCTAATATTAATAGTGATGAAAGAGGTTGGTGTGCTCATTAGTGATGATGATGATTTATGGGTGTTCTCACCACATAAGGACTCCCTAAAATTGAAGTATCGAGAATTCACCTACACACCCAACTTCTCCCAAAAGTATAAGATAAGAGTATAGGGGTGGTATGATTAATACATAGATGCATTCAAGATTGAATGGTACATCTTATAAGAGATTCCCCAGCACATGTTAGGAATGATGACTTTTATTGTCATGTAAAATTTCTATGTAGTACACCTAGAACTCATAGATGATAACCTATTTAACTAGCTCAAACTACCTTATTCATTTTTTACTAAATATTTCATAGCAACACTAAAGAGGATTCCTAATGCATAGTAGATGGATATCCTAGTAAAGGATATGGACCAAGATAGGATAATATTGACGCACCAGTATGTGTACCCAAGATAAAAATCCATAAAGGATAAGGAGGATGACTCTAATTTAAGGGACCTTTATCCCCTCTAGAGGGAATTATAACTAGGTGCATCTTCAATCTTTAGTATGAGATGAAGTTGTAAAAGAAGGGAATCGACCCTGAGAAATATGATGATCATCCCCTCTTGATCATTGAAGAAGGGAAGCCAACATCAAAGATGTAGAAGAAGTCTCCCAAAAATAAATGGGGAGAGACACTTGAGGAGATCTAAGAACACATAAAGTTGAGGATTTCCTTTGGGAAACAAACTACACTTCTAGCTCCCAAGAAACATGTAACCTTCATGCCAGAGACTTTTTTCTCTAGCAAGAATAGGAAAAATAAGAAGTCTAAGGGACCCATTATGCTCTCTATAATAACTCTGGCATAAATGGAGGAGGAAGATATCCTCATCCATGAATAGGAGGAAGAGATGGAAAAAGAATAAGGAACAAATACCTACATCATGTAGTTCAAATAAGAGGAGGAGATGGGAGTTGAGGATGTTTAGAAGGCCCTCGAAGGTGGCACAACCATTATGCTTTAAAAAGTAGAGAAGTTGGTGAGACCCTCACTAAAATAAAACCCTCCACATAGTCTCCATGAATAGAAGAGGAGAAGAGAAGGTTGTGGAAGAAGATGGGCCACAACAAGGAATAAATTGAGATGGTGCTAATGCTTGAGAAGAAGAGGAGGGATTGGAAGGAAATGGGCCTAAATGAGGTAGATATTGAGAAGGTTGAGGCTAAGGAAGAGAAGGCTAATAAATAAAATAAGATGCTCCCACAATCATGAGATGAGCCTTTGAGAAAGAAAATAAGGTGCCTAGCACCCCCACTAAGAAAGAAAATTAAGCTATCTGATAGGCACACCCAAGTAGGAAAGGGGCACTTGAAGAAAAGGAAGGCAATACTAGCACCTTAGAATAACAAAAGGAGATTGAAGAGGAACCCTAGTAGAAAGAAGTTAATGTTAGCACTAAGGGAATATACCTATAGGTGAGCCTTGAGAAACCCTAAGAGGAAGAAGTATATGAAGGGAAAAAGTCTGAGGAAGAACCCCTAAAATAATAATAAGATGAGTCCTCTAAAGAAAGTGCCAAAGAAATCAGTAGCACCAGTGAAGAGGAGGAAGAGAAAATGGAGTTGGCTATCCATGAGAAGGATGACAAAGAGTTGAGCATTTTATAGAAGGTGTAGAAGGGGTGAAAAGATGAAGGCTTGTACATGTTTGACTTCATGCCCCCTGAATCCACCACAAATAGGATGCGCAAACAACTTGTGTTTATGTTTGATCACTATATGGATGAGCCTCACTTTTAGGCACCTCAAAAAGCTATATTAGGTGTAGAAGAACCCAAATAAGGGCATGATTCCCTCATCATCAACCCTCATGCCATGAACCCAATCCAATTTTGGAATGTGCTTATTATACTAGTGATTGAAGTGGTTGTAAAAATATCATCAATGATGGTAAGGCATAGAAATGGAAGAAACTCTGCAAGGATGTTGAAGATGAAGCATAGGCCATGAAATTTAAGCTGTAGTAGCTATGAGATAACATAGATATGGTTGAACCATCCCTTTTTTTTAGTGTGGATACTTAGAACCTATTTGAGGTTGATAAAATATGTGTGTTAGTGGATCAGATGCTCCTAAGGATGAAACTAGAGCTGGTGTAAGAAGAAGAAGAAGATCCTTTCACTGTGCTACATAAGTATCTTTAGACTAAGCTTAAATAGGTGTATGACCTCTTTATAAATCTATAAGAGGGTGAAAATTTTGTTGATTTCATATTCATGAGCTTCTCCAACCAGGCATCAATCATAGATGCACATCTAAAGCAGGTACATGAGAAGGAGAAGCTGATGGTGCAGGTGTACTCTATGAGTAGGTCAGAGCATGCATAGATAATGGGGAATGTCAACATACTAAGTACATAGATAAAATACCAATATAAAAACTTGGAATCACTCTTCCATGCTCTATATATGAAGGCCTACAAGCAAGGAGCAATCCTGGATGGGGTGTGATAAAGGCTAAGGCAAGTCTAGAGGCCTTCAAGAAGGAACTAGACAAGACTAATGTGGTCACACTTAGTGCCACCTCAACAAAAATAGATAAAACTATGGACAAAATCAAGCTTGATATCAATGGATTTGAGGACTTTAGTTTCCAGCTTAAAGAGAGCATGCCTGAATTTTGTGCACTAAAGACTTTGACAACCAAGTTCGAGGGAGGACTATCAATTTTGTATGGGGTAATGTTGGGCCCCTATTTTATTAAGTATGAGATTCATGATAAAACAATATAAATTTAAATGTGATGCATGATTTTTAATGATTACTATTTTGGCATTTTGGTGCCAGTTATAGGAATCAGTGCTTATCTTGCACTAGTTAGCAAGTGGCTAACCATTTCTAGAATTTTCAAGGCATCTTCTAGGTTGAGAAATACATGGTGACTGAAACATGAGGCTCACAAGATGATAGATCCATCATAATTATCATCAAGTCTCCAATTTGGCACTTCACATGTGCACTCCACCCTAGCAAAGACATTCCTATAAAGATATAAAAAGAGCTCAAACTAGCAAGCAAAAGAGGACATGAAATGGATGTAGTGAAGCTTTGGATAATTAGTTCTATATGTTATGGACACCATTAGACTTAAGACTAGCATGGATGCCTTTAAGGCTCTATTTTTATATGCCCAAGCTCATTTATGAGTGTCTAGGTAAGTAAGTATCTTGAGTGAAGCATCTACTCTATTTTTAGTGTTATGAACTCTATTTTATATGGACTTTGATTAATGAAGAATGGCTGCAGTAAAACATAGTTTTTATGATTTAAATGTCTTTCACTTTGATATTAAATGGAATAATGGTTATAATGTTTTAAGCTTCATACATTTACATTAAGAATGTTATTTTCAAGCTTCTAGTTCACAGTGTTAATGGTGTCCCTGCATTAAATAATGATGTCAATGTATCTTGTATAATGAATAAGTATAGATATATCTCATGCCAAATGTCCCAACCCTTTCTATAGCATGAGCCTAGCATGAGTGCTTAAATTGAGAGTTATCCCTTGACCCTTTGAAGCACCTAAGTGATGTTAAGCTTAGTGAAAAAAATGCTTGCACCCTTAAGACTATAGAACTACCCCCAAATAGGTTTGCACTTACTAACCACTATGCATAGTCCATAAAAGGCTTGTACTAAGGAATATACTTGAAACCATCCTTGAATTTACCAAGTCCCATAATTGATGATGTGTGTCATGGCATAACTATCCCAATATGGACCCCGGTTCTTTCTCTACTGCACTACATGTAAGGCTTGTGCCTTATGTGAATTGATGTCAGCATAGTCTAGTGTTAAATATTGAGCATAGAAATACAACCCCATATTTGCACCTAGTTGTAATGCATCCATAACCAACTTAGATAAATTAATGAGCACCTAAATTGGAATTTCTATAACATATACTCTAATGTTTTAGGATTGGTGAAAAGTATTCACTCCAAGGCATAAGTTGTAGAGTATTGGGTTTTGTAAACAAATTATTAGTGAAATAGCGGTGAGTGAGATAAATTTTTTACCATAGATGGGTCAGCTATGGATGAATATCTACTTGATATGGTTGGATTGATGATGGTTATAACCTAAGGTGGGTAATACTTTAAAATAAACTCAAAAAGAGGGAAATGTAGTGTAGGAAAGGAGACTTGTGGACAATAGTATATGAAACTTTATAGGACCGACACTTGAACTATAGGTTGGACAAGAAATAATAGACCAATATTTTTTTTAGGATAATATAGCACACCAAAAATCAAACATATTTAGGATTCAAAGGGAAATAAAATACAACATACTTTAAACACATGGAATCAAAGGTTTACGTATTTGTTAAATTGCAATAACACATCCACATGGGGGATTATGATTTATATGTAAAAGGTATTCAAATAAGTTATAGATTAATATGAATGATTATATAAAATATATAACTCATACACAACCAAAATACTAAGAAACCAAAATGATAGAACTTATTACACAATCCACAAGTTGGAGAAGAATCATATTTTGCACATCAAGACTAAAATTATAGAATTTCTTATTAATATTTACAACCAAAATTCTCCTCCATTTTGAATATGAAGAGAAAAAGTATAAATAGTTTGAGATTGGGGAGGCCACATCTCTCAAGTGAATTCTAAAAATACATTTTCAAAAATAGGACTTGCATCCAAACCTCATGCAAAGGATGCATGTACAGTAGTCAACCCAAAATAGAATTTTACAACTAAAAATACAATTTATACATGTAAATGTAAATCTGGAACCAAAGTTTTGATTTAACCAAAACATGCAAGTACATATTTATATTTATCAACGTGTTGATGTGGCATCATTAATTAAATAATATGATAGAGTGACAAAATGGGGAACTATAGTCACTATATCGTTCCTTATGGGAGCAAGACGGGCTCACCTGGAATATGCATGACTGCATATCTAAGAAATTAGGAAGTCTACATTGAATTAGTGGTACCTATAGTTGGATGAGTGTTTGGCATTTATTTTAAAGCTCCATACCTTGCCTTAAGTTCTTTAAACAATGCATGGGCAGCTCTGAACTCCCTATTAACAACATTAAAATTGATTAAAAAAGGATTGAAAATCTTAATGGTTTCAGCCATCAACCATGCATGTTCCACTTTTAAGATATTAAACTCAGCTCCCAAGGCTTCTAATTTTGTTACTCTATCCTTCACAAAACTTATCAATTGAAATTTTTCATTTTTGGTTTTATATAATGTGTCTTCAACCTCCTCCTTAAAGTTATTTGTTGCTACTTTAAGAAGGGTCTCAAAATTTGGCTTGTTAACCAATTCACTTGTATATGTTATCACCTCAATGACCCTCATATCATCTAAAATTATCAAGGATTTATTCTCATGGTTTAAAAAATGTGTTAACAAATCTTTTATTTGATTTTGCGATACAAAATTAGTATCCCTTTTAGTAACCACATAGTTTAAGGCTTAGGTTGCATCTTGACTAGACATTAAATTTAGTTGATTAAAAGAATTATTCTTAGAAAACAAGATAAAAAAGGTAAGACTCTTCTCATCATACCTAAATTAGTGACATAATCCAAGCACTTTATTCCTTTTTAATTTGTCTTCACCCATGGAAACCCGAATACTACTCAAAATGCCATACAACTTGATGGTTGCACTTTGCACACTTTCAATAATCTCTCTAGGATCATGTATGATTTGCATATGTAGTAACCTTTATTGTGCCTCCTCTTTTGTATTATACATCTCCTTCGTTTCTTCCTTGATATAATTCACAAAAATATAGAAATATTTTTTATATTCATTGGGATCTCTTGAATTCTTTTTAGCTTTATTAGCTAAAGGGAATAGATTTTATCTCTGCTCAAATTCAATTTCTTCCCTTGTATTAATATTTATAGCCTTCCTCTTCCTTACCCTTTATATTGTGTCACTCTACCTATCAAAATTGGTAGATATTATGAGAAATTTAGTAACAACTAAATTCTACCTCTCATCTTGCTTTCCCTACATCTCTCTAACCTATTCAGGAATGATAAATTCCCCTTCTTCTCCCGAGGGACTCAAGTCTTCTAAGGAAGAGGGTGGAGGTGTCATAAGAGGAGTTATTGCTATGGGAGTAAATTTAAGAGGTGTTAATGGAACACTTATTTTAATGGGAAATAGTAATGGAGGGTATACAATACTTTGCCACTATGAGGGTTATCTTTGTGGGTTAACCTTAACTATGAATTTGGTCAAGCCAAGAGTTTATACAATGGATAATGTGGTTAACTGTATATGGGATGTCTATGGCATAGGAATTTTTAACTTTTTTGAAGGCTTCCCTAGGATTGGTGGAATTTTGGGATCAAAAATAGAAATAATTATCAATTCTTCAAAATGGATTGCCTTCTTAGGAGTCCTTATTTGGGTAGATGTTAAAAGAATAGATGAATCAAATGAACTAGATACTATTGAAGTACCTACAATTGAAACAAAATAAACTAAATAAAAACCCTCCTCACTTATTTTTTGGCATTTTTACACTATGAGGATTGGTTATTCTAGGGCACCAAATGGTGTTTCTTTTTCCTGTAGATTTCTTAAGCTTAGAGACTTAGCCTTTTCTAAATTGGCCTCTTCATCTTATTCACTCAGAACTTCCTCCTCACTCACCTTTTATGTTGCTTCCATCATAACTTATACATTATCTTCCTCATTCATTACATATTCTACCAAGGATATCACCTGTTCTTATTCTTCCTCCTTTGCTTCCTCCTCTGCTTCCTCCTCAATAGGGGATTCTTCTATGGTAGTCAGACCAAAAGATGGCCTCTCCTCTAATTTTTGAGTTGTGGAGAAGGTTATAATATCTTTGGATCTCCTTTGGTATGTGGTTATGGGAGGGGTAGGAATAAAGTGAGAGGATGAAATAATTGAGAGGAAAATAATAGTAAGAACTAATACTATAGGTGGTGGTTATGAAGTGGAAGGTGTAACAACAATAGTGGAAGAGGGAATGGATGAAGATAAAATTGGTTGAGGAGATGGAGGGGGGATGAAAGAGATGAGAAAATACGACTATAAATTATGGAATACTAACTTGTGTAGTAGTTGTAAGAGGTGGTAGAGGTGTCATAAAATATGCATTCTTCTATTTATCATGTGGATATGGAGTTCTCTTAACTATAGTGGTTGTGCCCAAAGGTGTAGTAGTGAATACTGAATAAGAAAGACCTATGTTGGGACTAGGGAGATTATTGAGAACTTATTTCCTTATCTTGATATTCCCATCCCTTTGACTACTTGACCCATCCTCTTGTGGATATATCTCTTATATGGTAGGAAAAGGAGGTTAAATTGGCCCTACTAAATCTTATGGTTAAGCTAGGGGAGATTGATGGATCTATGCCTTCTGGGATTACACTACCATTTCACTTGCATGTTCCTTACTAATTTATGGATTGTATTGTATATCCTAAGCTACCATCATAGACATTTATTCATTTTTCATCCTTATCCATACTTCAAAGTCATCTAATTTATTTAAGAAAATTGCATTGTGTTCATACTCTTGGTGACCATATGTGAGGTTCACCTTCTTCTTCTCTCTTAGAGATTGGAGGTAATTTATAATTTTCCTTTTCATGTCCCATTCTCTAAACTAGGCCTTGTCACAATTATATCTAGTCTAACCTTCCCTACTTCATTAAAGTGGGTTTTGTAATCACCTAAAAGTGGTATTCAGATGTTAGGAGTGTTGTTTTAGACAACCTATTCCTAGCTTAGCCCTAAACCTATCCTAGAGGTTTTATCACAATTTTCCATCCCTTGTATGGACCACAAACATCTCCAGTCAGCCAAAACATAGTCTTAGACCTGAGTTCCTATATCTTGACCCTTCATGCCCAACAACATGCTAGATGGACACTAGCACCACATTAAGGACACTAGATCCACATGGCACTAGTTTCCCTAACATGGTGCTAGTGTCCCTTGCCCTAACTCTCCTGAATGGATATATTTTCAAATGTGTAACCCTCGTAAGGTTGGCCTAGGCACATTGTATTATCCACATAAGCTATGAAACACTATAAATACAAGAATATTAGACCTATATCCACTAGATGGAAAATAGATGCAAAAAGCCAATTCAAACAAGAAATAAGTGGAGAAAAATCAATGTTATTAATACCTATTATGCCCTACTTCTGCATAGTACCATCTACAGCTACCCTAACCCCATATTTTAAATTTTTCCAATCTCAATCACACTCAAGGAATTCAAGACCACTATCATTCTAGCATTCACTTGAACTTGAACTTGAACTAATCACTATGTGGGATAACTACATCGAGCTTGATCCCTCCTTGGAGTATTTGTATGTAGGCAACTCTCTTCATAGTGGGGTGTTGAGTATGTCTGGTTTATCCTACTAAAGAACACACATTTTTAGATCATGCCATACTTGCAAGGAGGATTAGGGTTTGAAACATAAATTAGATGTTACAGACATAAAACAAAGTTTTAGACTCCATATGTATAGGAACATAACCCAAAAACATAGGTGTAGGTGTACCCAAAATTTAGGAACTATCCTGTAAAGAGATACTAGCATTTTTTTTATGACACTAGATCCACATAGCCCTATTATCTAAAAGGGACACTACTATCTAAATAATAATCTGATATAGGGACCCTGATAGTGACACTCAAGCCTATCTATAATGTAGTTTTCAACACCTAGATCTTCTATGATATTTTTTTTAAACAAGTTTTTATTTACACATATTTATTACTATTTTTAGAAATTCAAAGCAAGTCAAATTTTGTAACAAATTAGTGGTTATTTATTGTATATTATTTAATTGATTTAGACAACTCATCCCTTTAATCTAACATAGTATTTACATTAGTAAAACCCCAAAAGGTTAAAACATTTGGTGAACCTGACTTTGAATATTACTTCAAACCCTAGTTTTACATAGGTTTATCTTCTCCCAATTTTTGTGCACTAAATTAGGGTTATAAACTTCTATTTCTTTTATTTTTTGGCATAGCCTATCTCCTTTAATCAATTCCACATTAGGGTTTCATTTATTTAATGTAGTTTAAAATTTTGCAAAGAAACACTAATTTAAAACCCTAAACCTAGTTAACCCTAGGGTTTACATTTCTAGAACTCAGATTTTAGATCTATATATCTTATAATTTGTATTTTATATAATCATGATCATAATAATAAAATAAATTAATCACTTTTTATTTTAAAGGCTAATACTTTCATTTGCATGTTTATTCCCTTTAATTCAAAATGAATTTATAAAAGACAAACACATTATAGTTGATGTTTTCTATAAATTGAAATATATGTCATATATCATAGCATGTTATCTTTCTCATATGTGTAATTCCATTCACAATCACACCTATACACACATAGATGATTTATCACATAAGCTAACAACTATGTTTTAAGTTTCAATGTCGCATCTTATGCACATGAAAGAGTCTCCTTCTCCTCCTCATCTCCATGAGGGTGATAGCTATTTCCCTCTAACTAGGTCCATGTTATCATTCCTCCATGAGATGAAGCAGCCTATACCAATGTCACTATTCCCCATACTCATCTTATTCACACCTCTTCTAAACAGGGTGTGTGCCTACATGTTTAATCAAAAATAGTTAGGATTTTCACTTGTGAGACTCTATCTGATTAAATTATTAGTATGAGCAAGATAATTATAGGCTTAAAAAATTAGAGTGTTTACAAAATTAGAAAATTAATTTACAAGATAATGGCCTCCAATGCACACTAGTGTAAATCATGTATATACATATCCACCTAGTCAATTTGTGGCAAATAATGTTACATATCAAAACATGAAATCATAACAAAGTACATCTATAACTAATGATTCAAAAAGAAACCAAAGTTCAAATAAGAGTTCAAGTGAGGTACTAAGGGAAATATTTAAATTTAATTTGATTAACCTATCCCATTTTACACCTAATGAGGAGATTTAGATATTTTGTGCATATCATAGAATGCATGGGCACCACACAAATTCATATTTAGCATCAAAAAGGAAACTATAATAGATAATGGATATAGATGACTCACATAGTGAAACAACATCCAAATAACATACAATGGCACATATACAAACTCAAAAATGATAAAATTCAAAAATAATACAACAACCACAAATCAAACAAGTAAAAGATGCAAAGCTACCTCTCCAACATGAGGCTCAACTTTCAAATAAGTATAGGTTTGGTCAAAAGTATCTACCATAGTTTGATTATCATGGTCAAGGCTTGGGAAAGCAAGCCAAGGACATCACTTCTCCTATTCTAATAGTTGATAATATTGGTCAATAGGGTTTGGGATTTATTAAACATCCTAAGGCACATAAGTCATAGATATAGTTTATCAAGGCAAAACATCTAGATACACAACAAATGTTAGAGAAAGAGTAATATCTTAAGTTGCAAATTCAAAATCATGCTACACAAACAAGCATTCTCAAAATAAGTTTTCTAGAAAAAGAGCCTCCATAAAACCATATGAATACAATAATCATAGTTTCAAAGGGAAAAATCATAATCAATATTCCAAAGCATAATTCAAAAAGGTCAACTCCATATTATGAGGCAATTCCCTCTAGCATTCTAGGTTATCATGATTCTGATAATGAATAATATTATGATCCTAAAGATGAGAAATACTCAAATTCCTACTCTAATAACATTCAAATAGACCATAACATTCACACCACATGAGATCTTATCATTCTTATTTTTGACACAAGCCACAGTGATAATGAGTCTCCCATGAGACTCATCAGTTAGTATGGTTTCTCTTTTATTGTACATACTTACCCTCTCTCTTTCTCCTTATGCATAGTTCATTTTCATGTTGATTTTACATATTCATATAAAACAAGAAAAACCATATAACATGTCAAAAACACTTAAATAATTACTCAAAAAACTCAAAAATTACAGATTGTATGAATTAGTATGTTTACATTTCTTATATTTTTTAAACACTACATATGCTAATTATCTTAGAATAATTGGATTTATCATATTACATACTTCACTTTTTCTTGTTGAGTACTTATAGATTGCTTACAAGACTCAAGTCCACTACACTGATATAGACTTGTTATCATTTACCTATTAGGGGCATATACACTGATTGAAGGTTGTTATTTGACACATTCACCCACTTGGGGGCATCCTATATGTAGTTTCTATTACCAAGTTATATCTTTACATTCTATACATTCATGTTTTAGCATTGTTATATCCTGATATTAATTATTTATACTCAGATTATTTATCAACTATCACTAGATAAACTCAACATATGTATTGTTAATGCTTAAAATTGCATTATTTCCAACACCAACATGGGAAGTTTTAGGAATGTGGGACTTGTGACCTAAAATGACCTCCATATTTTAAAGAAGCTAGCTCTTCTTTATCTCAAATGTATTATGGGAAAAAGGGATAAGAATTAAATGGAATCACCATTGCAATGAAAGAAAATTTAACTATGGCAATGTGCCTGAGTATGATTCGTTCCTTAATAATAAGCATAGTGAAGCTATTTTTAGGATTCAATTACATTAAAGAGAAAATAATGCATGATCAATGTAAAAGATGAAAACAAATAAAATCAAAGGCTCACAACTTAGACAATTTTGCAATAACACAGAAAATATCAGCAAAGGCATAGAACTCAATCTTCTTATGAATTTTCCAGTCACATAAAAGGCACTAATACATGCACAGTTATACAAACTTTTTGAATTAAGAAAATAGAACAAAGGCAAATGATATTACTAGCCACAGCGAGAAAGTCTCAAAAACTTCTTGTAAATCTCTGATAATAATCTATATCATAAAATTCTCTCCCTTTCCTTTTTCCTCTTTTTATTTTTTCCTCCTCTTTAAACCCATATTTATAGCATAGGACTGGCTCAATATTGCCTGCATGATCAAATCCCAATGGTCTAACTAAACTAGAACTTAATTGGAAGTGTCTAACAGAAGATATCTTTCAGATCCAAAATGGTTAGCCTCTCTGCAATTTCATTGACTGAAACAAATACACATGGTGTTTCCCACTATGAAACAAACAAGGACACTTGGCAGCATCCGCTAGTCTTAACAAGTGACATGTGGTAGCTTTTGCTTGTCTATAGAAGCTTTAGATACCTTTTGAGAGTCTTACAGAAGATGACACATGGTGGCTTTTGTTGATCTTTAGAAACATTTAGGACTCATTTTAGATTCACACAGATAATGAAACTTGGCATGCTTCACTTACTTTAGCAACTCACTCAGAGCCCACCATAGTCCTTACTCAATAACAAAATAAAAGGAAGAAACTACGGATGTTGACACTTGGTAGTCTCTACCAAGCTTTAACAAGGGACACGCAGCACTTTTTGATACATTTTTAGAAACATATTAAAACCTTTCATAGTTTCCACTTGGTGCCCTCTATGGGACTTTGAGAGAAGCTTATTGAAAGAAGCTTTTGAAACTTATAAGAAATTGAAACGCGAATGCCAACACTTGTCACACTCTGTGGGTATATAACAGGACATGTGGCATTTCTCGCACAACTTATAGAAATTATAATGTGTCTCAGTTGATGACACTTGGCATGTGCCACATGACTCTAAGACTTAGACAAAACTTAGGCAAAATGAAAACCCATGCCCATACTCTGTGTCAAAACCTTCACTGCCAAAACTGAAATGCACAGGGACAAAACTGGAGCATACAATTGAAACTCAAAACAAAATGTAGAGTATTTTGCTCTAGAATTCCTGGCAACCCTAAGGAATTTTGAGCCTAATAAAAAATAATCCATAGAATATATAAAAAATGTGGTGAAAATCACAAATTTTGTAAGGCCGTCTAATAAATAGACCATTCAGCATCAGATAGTCCCTATTTATTTTGCAAATGCTAGAAGGCTAAATCAAGGTTGATGATGTCCTCATGTGAAAAACTATGCAAAATATGAACTATAGCCTTCAATTAGAAATTAATCTAGGCCATGGGAATCAAGATATCTTCCACTTTTGGCACTGATGAAGCATCTGTTAAACCTTGGAAAACTGACTGATCATTTTTTCTGGCTTTAAAAGTGGCTGCATAAAGGTACCTTGGTGAGTATTGGAGATTTGAGAGAGATTTAGTGAATGTGAGAGTTTCAAAAAAATTGAAAATACTTTGAGCCTTGGCCTCATGTTCATAGAACACTTATTAAAAGAAAGAGCAAAAAAAAAGGGAAAACAGAGCAACAAGGAAAGGAAAACTATCTAACTATAATACATGGGAGATACTGCTTAAATGAAATGTTTCAGGTAGATCCCATTCACAAGAATCTCTTCTATTTTTCCCTCCATCATGTCAAGATTAAATGAATTTTGTTGTTTACATGTATAAATCTTATAGGGGCCAGTCTATAATGCCTCAAAATTATTCTGTTGACCCAGCTTGGCAGAGCTTGCATCCCATTTCAAAACAACTGAGCCTACTTCAAAATGGGGGTTTAAAGTATTCTTATCAAAGAAATATTTGATTATTTTTTGATGTTTCATTAATGATTCATGTGTTGTTCTTGAACTTCCAGGAGCTCAGCAAGTCTGACCTGCACGAGACCATTCTCCTCAATTTCAATCTGTTTTAATAATTGGAGAGCAGGAATCTCCAAGCTCAGGGGCATTATAGCAGGCTTACCATAGACCAATTCATATGGGGACATCTTTGTCACTTGTTTAGGCATAATTCTATCAGCCCACAATGCTATATTAAGCACTTTATGCCACTCTTTGTGATGATCATCCCCTATTCTCTTAATAAGTCTAATCAGGTTCTTGTTGGTTGATTCTACCAAACCATTACCCTGAGGGTAATAATTTGAGGATGTTTTTAGATAGATTCCATACTTTAGTGTAAATTTAGATATTTTTGCCCCTAAAAATGCCTTAGCATTATCTAAAATTATGGTATAAGGAGGCCCAAAGTGAGTAGTGATATCCCCCAGAAAGTCTAGGATCACATTTTCTGTTGCTTCTTTGAGTGGCACTGCCTCACTCCATCTAGTAAAATAATCTATGGCAGTTAGAATCCATTTATGTCCCATACTCGACATCAAATTGATCATTCCAATGAAGTCAATACCCCATTGGGCAAAGGGTTCATCAACAATTATAGGACTAAGGGGCATTGTTGCATTCCTTCTCTTCCCCACATAATACTAACAAGATTGGCACTTTTTGACCAGTTGATAACAGTCTGTAAATAAAGTGGGCCAAAAATAACCTATCTGACTTATCTTTATAGCTATGGTTCTTACACAAAAATTTCCACCTGAGACTCCATGGTGCATTTCATGTAGTATTTTTTGAGCCTCATCTTTCTCTATGCATCTTAAAAGTATGCCATCAGTCTTTCTTCTGAAAAGAACTTGGTCAATTAAAACAAAATGGACCCCTTGCTACCTATAGTACCTACTCTTGTCCTGAGAGAGATCTTTTGGGAAAATCCCATGTTTCATAAAATTGACTATGTTTGTGACCCAGGAGTTCTGATCAATTTCTTGTATCCTCAATACATTTTCCTTTTCGGTTTCTTTAGTTATCATCTTTTCCATATCTTGATCCATGTATTGGCACAACCCCTACCTCTAACTAGCTTAGTGGGTCTGACCTCTACATCATACTCAAGGATCTTTGTTATCTAATTTGCTCTTTTTTCATTAATTTCACCTTCCATAATGTATTCTCTGACACTAAGATGAGCCACAAGTATCAGAATCTTATTTCTTGATACTATATGCCTAAATTTCTTGAGGGATTTTACCATAGCATATGTCTGTTTCTCCACAAAGTTGTATCTAGCTTCATACTCCCTAAGAGTCCTTGATAAAAAGGCCATTGGGTGTTCTCCCTCTTGTTGATCATCTTTTTGTGTTAGGACAGTAGCAACACTGAACTCTCCTCCATAAACATACATTATAAAAGACTTAGAGAAGTTTGGGTTACTAAGTACTGGGGTTGTTGAAATTGTTTTCTTGACCTCCTCAAAAGCTTGTCTTCCTTCTGTAGTCCACTTGAACACCAGGTCTTCTTCAACAAGAGTGTCACTGGTCTCATTAGGCCTACAAAGTCTGATATGAATCAACTGACAAAATTAATCTTTCCTAAAAGGGACTGAACTGCCTTCTTATTTACTGGCAGGGGCAAGTTCATTATGGCTATGACTCTCTCTAGATATATAGAGACTCCTTCTTTGGATACTATATGTCCCAGTAGTTTGCCTTGAGGTACTGCAAAGATACACTTCTTGGGATTTAAGGATATTCCAAACTCTTGACACTTCTTAAAAATAGATTCCAGATGATCAAAATGATCAAGAGCATTCTTGAAAAAAATAGTGAAATCATCAAAATAAATCAAAATTATTTTATTTATGAGTTCTCCAAATGCTACATCCATTGCTCTTTAAAAAGTGGCTCCAGCATTTGATAGGCCAAATGGCATCTTGGCATATGCAAACTTTCCCCATTTGGTAGTAAATGCAGTCTTGTGTTGGTCTTCATCAGCCAACCAAATCTGATTGTATCCAGAGAAACCATCTAGCAAGGAAAATCTCTCTGGTCTAGCTACAATCTATAAAATTTGTTCCATAGAGGGCAAGGGATAGTGATATTTTAGAGATGCTCTATTTAGGTCTTTGAAATCTACATAGAGCCTTATGTCACCATTCTTTTTTCTAACTGGTACTAGATTGGATACCCAGGTTGAGTGTTTGATTGGAAAAATTATTTTAGATTCTAAGAGTTTCTGCAACTCATCCACCATTAGAGGTTCAATCCTTGGATTCACTGGCCTCTACTTCTGTCTGACTGGCTTAGATCCTTCAGTCATTTCTATGGTGTGTTGAGTGATGTCTCTGTTATAGCCATGAAGGTCTTCATAGGTCCAGGCTATTACTCTATCATATCTTTCACACAAGTCAATTAGTCTTTCCCTTTCCTCTTGGGTTGTGGAATTTACAATATTTAGTTTTCTCCCTTCACTCACTTGTATCTCAGAATAATTTACTTTATTTGCTTGAAACCTTTTCTTCTCTAGGCTTACATCTTCTAGATCAAATAGGTTTTCTAAATTAATCAAGCCTTTGGGAAGCTTATTGGTCTTTAATTGAATAATTTGGTCTCCATATGCTTCTTCAATTTTAGGTTGCAATTGATCAGCAAATTCCCATAATTGTTGGAAAAATGAGAGTACCTAAAAATCATTTTCAAAGATTTGCCAATTTTCATCATTGTTTGGGATAGTTGGCCTTACTATAACTTTGACTGACTCATTGTTGACTAATAGATCAGTTGCTGGGTCAAACTATGAGCCAACCTGTGCCATCCTATCTGCTTTAGAATTTTGGATTCTAGGAACTACTTCAATATTGAAAGCTTCAAAATCATCTATTAAGTCCCAAATTATGTGTCTATAGGATCTCATCCTTACATTTTTGGCTATTTCCTTTTCTCTGATTTGTTTCACCACTAATTCTAAATCTCCTTTTACTATCAGATTGTTTACTCCTTTTTTTTGGCTAACATGAGCCCATGTACTAAGGATTCATATTCAACATTATTATTAGTACAGGCAAATTAGAAATGAATAGCTCTTAAAAATTTCTCACCATTTGGAGCAACAAGACAAATTCCTGATCCAACACCAATCTTACTTCTAGCCCCATCAAAATTTAAGGTCCAAATTTTTGAGTCCTTTCAGATTCTTGAGTCTTTGGTGTTTCTTCCCTTAAAACATTTGGGATTTCATGGTCTTCATCAAATATGACATAAGTTCCCAGACTAGTAGAGTCATAATTTATATATGGGTCACTTTGCATCATAGTTAACAACTGGTTATTTTCCTCCTCTTGGTCATGTTTAGTCCAGTCACCTAACTCTTCAACAAAGACCCTTTCTTCCTTATTTATCATAGCATGAGCTACCTCTAATTTTGGGGTTGGTTCCTTGGTGATGTGATCCTTAGATAGTGACTCAGATAGTATTTTCATTTTTGTACCATATTTGGTTCTTAGGATGAGGTGAGACCAATCAAGTGACATATAACCTCCTATCTTGGCTGTGAAATCTCTATATAAATGTAAGCCAAATACAGGGGGTTTATCTATGACTACCACATCTCGATTAACAATTATATTAGGGCAAGTATACAATTGCAATGGGAGTTGTTTAATTTTCCCTATTATTTGCACTGATTTCCCATCCAACTGCATAACTCCTCTAGTAAGTGGATCATACTTTATTTTTAAATCATCTTCTATTTGTTTAGGCATTACTATAGTATTAGCCCCTGAGTCTATCATTGTTTTATGTAACAATTTCTTTCCAACTATCAAATTCAAATAGAAGGGCTCTAGTTTGGATTTGCTTACTTATGATGCATTGTTCAAAAGGGTTGTTGTCTGTAGAGGAACCGTGTCTTTGAGCTTTTCCTTATCAGCAGGTCTTGCTTTGGTACTAGTATGTTTAGGCACTGCTTGGCCCTATAGATCTTCTTGTAACAGTGCCTTTTTCTTAAGAATAGCTAACATGTCCCATATTGACACATGTGTTGGGGTCCTCTTTAGCTGATCCACCACATTCACCAGTCCTGGTGTTTGGGTTCTCAAACAATAAGGGTACCTTGATTTTTCTTGAACTTGTCCAAAAATTACTTGGTTCTACTCTGGCTGAGGTATTTCTTGTCTAGCAGCTATGTTTTGATGACCTTGAAATGGAAGAATCCCCATAATTTCATTATTTGTGACTTTAGGCCATGTCATCATCCTTCTCTTGGCTCTAGTGTAGTAATTTGATTATACCAATGGCTTCTTAGAAGTAGAAGCTGCATTTAAGAATACTGACTCTTCATCTTCAACCCATGAAAACAAAGCATGCTTAGGGGCTATTTCTTCTTCTTTCTATAAGGACATCCCTTGCATCTAAGCCACCAGGACTAAATATTGCATACCAAGGGATTAGTAGGGTTGAGTGTCAGAAGTATTTGTAAATTGCCCATCCATTCTTTTTTGCTCTGCTATCTTTTGTTGTAGATTATGTCTGGGACAATCTCTAGGCATATGAGCATTATTATAAGGGAAACACTAGGCATTGGTGCCATCTGCATAGTTATTATGCCTTAAAACAATCTCCCTATCTGGATTAGGGGGAATAGTCTGTGAGGGTGTAGGGACTGTAACTAATTGGTTCGATGGCTGAGGGTTAGTTTACCTTTGAGGACCCTGATATGGATTTGGCTGTGGTGGAGGTCTATTTCCTTATTAGCCTTGATATTGGGGTCTAGGATAAGGATTTTGCTATCTTTTTAGGTTAATTATCTCATTAGAAAATGTCCTTAAGATGTTCTTGACATCATCCATCTTAGATGACTGGATAGGGACAACTACTTTAGTAGGTTGTTGAGGAAATGTATGCATAGACACAAGTGAGGCTATGGGATTAGGGGCTTCTTGCAGAAAAGGTAAGGTAATCTCTAGAAACATGGGTATGGGAGGCCTTAAGGGAAACTTTCCAGCATCTATTAAGTTATTTTTAGCTCTGAATGCATAGTCATAGGCTTCTGGCAGAGTCTGACCTCCAAGTGACTGAATCATTACTAATATATCTGAATTTGAGGCTTTAAGATAAAATACTATAGCCATACTTGGTAATGGTCTTGCTGTAGCAGGAATTCTTTCCTAAGTCTTTTGAAATATTGAATTGAAATCAATCATTGCTTCTTGTGGTGCCCTTTTGATAGTAATTAATTATTGCAACAAAGAAGATTTATCACCCTTTTCTTCAAATCTTGCAAAGAAAGCATTTCCAAGCTGATCCCATGTAGATATTGTATTTGGGGTCAAAGATCTGTACCAGTCCAGAGCCTTCCCCTTAAAAGAAGATGCTAACAATCTTATAGCCACATTCTATTGTGTGATCACATGTATTACACAAACATTAGACACATCATGTAGATGTTCTTCAGTTGTTTTGAAATCTTCCCCATTGAATTTGGGTAGAGCTTTCAGGGCATTTACTGGAATAGGATCCCAAGTGGCTAGTGGTACTGAGAGAATCAGAGGACTGCCAGTGTTCTAATTTGCATAATTCTTGGGGGCTATAGGTGCTCCCATGTTTGCTCTTGGTGTTGTTGTAAATTGATTGACCCTTCTTGAATTAGTTATCAATGGTGGTAAAAGAATATCTGGGTTCACAGTAGATTGAGCTCTTGTTACTGGTCCACAACTCTGACTTCTAATCAGGTGATTTTGGTTCATACAGTCTTGAAGGAAACTTCAAGAGATTGTCCCTCTGGGCATGCCAAAAATGGTTGATGCTTAAAATTTCACTGTTTCCAACACCAACATGGGAATTTTCAAGAATGTGGGACTTGTGACCTAAAATGACCTCTAGATTTTAAAGAAGTTGGCTCTTCTTTATCTCAAATGTATTGTGGGAAAAAGGGATAAGAATTAAACAGAATCACCAATGTAATGAAAGAAAGTTTAACTATGGTGATGTGCCTAAGTATGATTCATTCCTTAATACTAAGCACAGTGAAGCTATTTTTAGGATTCAATTACATTTAAGAGCAAACAATGCATGATCAATGTAAAAGATGAAAACAAATAGAATCAAAGGCTCACAACTTAGATGATTTTGTAACAACACAAAAAATATCAGCAAAGGTACAGAACTCAGTCTTCTTATGAATTTTCGAGTCACATAGAAGGCACTAATACATGCACAGTTATACAAACTTTTTGAATTAAGAAAATAAAACAAAGGCAAATGATATTACTGGCCACAGCGAGAAAGTCTCAAAAACTTCTTGTAAATCTCTGATAACAATCTATATCAAAAAATTCCCTCCCTTTCCTTTTTCCTCTTTTTATTTTTTCCTCCTATTTGAACCCATATTTATAGCATAGGACTAGCTCAAGATTGCTCACACGATCAAATCCCAACAATCTAACCAAACTAGAACTTAACTAAAAGTGTCTGACAAAAGATATCTTTTGGATTTGAAACGGTTAGCCTCTTTACAAGTTCATTGACTGAAATAGATACATGCGGCATTTCCCACTATGAAATAGGCGAGGACACTTGGCAACATCCACTAGTCTTAACAAGTGACACATGGTGGCTTCTGCATGTCTATAGAAGCTTTAGATACCTTTTGAGAGTCTTGCAGAAGATGACACATGATAGCTTCCACTGAGCTTTAAAAACACTATAGAAACATTTGGGACTCATTTTAGATTCACACAGATGATGACACTTGGTGCACTCTGCTTACTTTATCAACTCACCTGGGGCCCACCACAGTCCTTACTCAATAATGAAACAAAAGGAAGAAACTACAGATGTTAACACTTGGCGGTCTCCATTGAGCTTTAACAAGGGACACGTGGCACTTTCCATTGCATTTAGAGAAACATATTAAAACCTTCCATAATTTCCACTTGGCACCCTCTGTGGGACTCTAAGAGAAGCTTATTAAAAGAAGCTTTTGAAACTTATAAGAAACTAAAACGCAGATGCTGACACTTGTCGCACTCTGCGGGTATATAACAAGACACATGGCATTTCCCACGCAACTTATAAAAATTATAATGTGTCCCAGTTGATGACACTTGGCATGTTTCATGTGACTCTAAGACTTAGACAAAACTTAGGCAAAATGAAAACCTGCACCCACGCTCTATGTCAAAACCTTCACTACCAAAATTGAAAGCGCAGGGACAAAATTGGAGTGCACAACTGAAACTCAACAAAATTTAGAGTATTTTACTCTACATGCACATCTTAGGATTTACACAAATTTGTACTACATTCATACATACTTTCATTTATATATTTCCTAGTTTAGACTTGATTATGTTTCCTATATTTCTTCTATTTAAGGGCATTTGAATATGCCATTATTCTTTGGCTCTACACCACTTCTATTCATGTATGCATTGGACATGTACGCATGTCCCTTATGTGTGCTTTCTTGATTACATCTACGGATATTTGAATATATCCTTATATGTAGCTCTAGGCCATTTTGTTTATTTCTTATATATATGGAAGGTTAAACATGTCCTTGTATGTTGTATTTTATTAGATTTAGTGACATGTGCTCATGTATCTTGTATTGTGGTCCCATAACCTATTTTGTGTACCTCATGCGTTTTGTATGTATGCATAATTATTGGAAGCATAATGAATAAGGGTTGGTGGTGGGGGGTGGGGTGTTGGGGTGGTGGTAAATTAGTCTTCAAAACCTTTCTTTCAATTACACTTAAGAAATCATGAACCATTCAAACAAACATATAGATCTAGCAAACATAAGCAACTATCCACATAAGCATGAAACACAAGAACATATCATATATGTGGGAAACCCTTAAAGGGAAGAAACCCATATATATTTTAAAATGTACTACAGTCTTATAAGACAAAACCAAGTTTAGTGAAGCACCAACTCCATATAGAACACCACCTCAATTAGCTAAACACCCACTTGACTAGGATTTAGCAAGCACCCACTTGTAAAGAGACACCAACCCATTAGATGACTCAACACCAACTCAACCACCTAATTTATTTTATCACCTTCATAACACCTTATTTATGACACAATAGATGATTACCACCTCTTCAATTATTCACACTATTATCCCTCTCAAACTCTCTTTTAGGCCTCTTTGCTCAACTAAATCTCTTTAAGATAGATTAGGTCATATGAGCCTTATATTCATATACAAACACACTATCATATCTTCATTACATATCCTTTACACTCTTTTGATAGTATATAATACCTCCTTTTGCTCAATAATGTACTATTTCATTTGCATCTTTTGTTTCTTACACAAATAGGCCTAAAATTTCCTTGTATATATACCATTCCTTATTCATATACCACTTACTCAGCCACACACACTTTCCCACTTAAATTTTCCATAAAATAAGCCTTATTAAATGTTATAATTAATAATAAATCATTATATTAGGCCAGCCATTACTTAAATAGACCAAATCCTTCTTTAGGTCTCATGGAGACCTAATTTCATTAGGCTTCCTTTAGGGCATGTTACCTTAAGACCCCTTAAAACACTCTATACCTATATACACAGCACAACCTTTCAATTCAATATTCAAATATGCCTTATCCAACATCTTCTGATCACCATGACACCTTTTAGGTCCAACAACCATTTGAGCCACTTCATTAGCACTATTCATAGACTTTGAACACACACAAAAGTATATCTTGAACAACTAAAAATATCACATCATTTAGCCATAAAATCATGAAATAAATAACTTATAAATAATATTAATTACCTCAAAAATATCACCATATGCATTAGACACTTCAATTCCAGGCATAGAGTCTCAAAAACACCTTTGTAACTCACTTAGAACTGCTATTTTTCCTCGAAGACCAATCATGATGACTCAGACCTCCAACATATTTATAGAAATTTTAAACAAATTAAAATACATTAAAATTATCCTCTAACATATCCATACCATCTTCAAATATAAACATCATATGGTCTAGTGGCAACTATTGGTCTTACAAACCAATTTGTTGACCTTACTACACACAGACCTCACTAAATGGAATAAGTCGTTTTAGCTTCATCATTTTCACCACTATACCTAAATTCCAAGATCTATAATTAGAATTAATGAGACATAAAATTCTCAAAAACCATATCCATGTACTTGGTTTCATCATTGTATCATGAAAACACATTCCAATTCATCTTCTCACTTTTCCCTAGGTTTTTCACTATTTACACCATTAGACCTGTTAGTGATTGGCTAACTTGGATGACCGATTTAGCAGACCTAAGGACTATAACCTATCCAAAAACATTAATCAATATGAAAAATTATTCTATGCCTTATTCCACCATCCATTTGCTTACTATGTCCAATGCAACTTTTGAATTTTATAGTAACTTCTTTAGAAACAAGCTTATAACTCAATATTTTCTCTCTCCTCTCTCTAGCCAATACAACTTATAGGTACATGGGAGATTATAATATAATATAAAGTACATTAACTTAGAAATCCAATCCATATTAATCACTTTTTATCAATATATTTAACATCAGGTCTTCATTAGGGTTTTAAGAGGGTTTAAACTTATTTCCACTCTTAACGATCATTCATAAAGCATAGCCCCTCAATCAAAAAAATAATTCATATAATTTTGATCTAAGAACCTTCCCCATATAAAATTAACTACTTATGTTCCCATAAAAAAAAAAATTATGAGCTAATGAGCATAATAAAATCCTTCTTGAGTTGAGAACCCTTCATTTTGAGCACTAGAGAGACCCCCAAACAACTTTGCATGCCTTGTCCTTCACACTATGACCTCAAACTACATGAAAAAACTTGAAACAACATACCTCACCTCTAAAAAATCTTACATAAGCTCAAATACCTTGAAATATGATCATGACCCCTCATTAAGCCATACTCTCTCTCTTTACTCTCTAGACCTTGACTTGTAAACCACATTAGACCTTAAAACTGACTATAATGCCTCTTTCCATGCTCTCTCAACCTCACTCACATACTCAAGAAACCTCTCTCATGATTAAACATTGACATATATCTTTCATATGCCTTGACAATATATCATGATATCTCATTAGGCTAGGTAGATTCTTGGAGTGATCTAGGTGCAGACTTGGTCTAAAGGTCCTACCCATGTAGGCTCACCCTAAGACTCTTATGAGTCCTCCAATACCTCGCATACATGCTCAAGAAACCTTGCACAATCAATCATGATTATGTGTTCTCATATCACCAATCCACTATGCTCATACCTTCTCAAAAGGTTTCTTCATGACATGACTAGGCTTAGGCTACTTAAAGACTTGTACCTTCATGAAATCATAAGGCATTAGTTGCCTTCAAATTATCTCTTTTTCCTTCAAATTATATTTCATGACAACATCCTTCAATTAAAACATTCCATCAATGCACTTTATCACATCAACACACTGCTAATTAAGCACACTCTCTCAATGACACCAACCTCATGCAAGATGCACCTTTGACATCAATAACAATACTCAACAATATCCCCCTTTGTCATTGATGGAAACCACTCTAAAAAACTTCTCCCTCATCTAAAATTTATCCCATTTTGACATAAATGACAAAGTTATGTCTTCAACTCCTTGGATCACACTCCTTGTAACCAAAACACTCAACATATAGTACTATGATTTTATGAGTCATCACATAAACATGTTCCCCTATCTGCATGCATACCTTCTCATCACCATTCACCTATACTTGGATCTAATTAACCACTTGATTAGCTTACCCTAATAACTTTACTTCCTTAGTGATTGCTAGGGGTAAGAACTATACCTAATTCATATCATAGGTGTTCAAATGTTACTTTTGGAATTGGCTCGATCAAAATGTCTGCAATTTGATCATGTGTAGAAACATATTCAAGTTTGACACTTTGTTCACTTAATTTCTCTCTTAGGAAATGATACTTGATAGGAATGTTATTATTCCTTGAGTGCATGATAGGGTTCTTTAAAATGCTTATACCACTTGTATTGTCACAATAAATAGGGTTATGACCATCATACTCTACCTTGTAGTCTTTTAAGGTTTGTCTTATCCATAGGACCTGAGTGTAACATGAAGCTATTGTAATGTACTCAACCTAAAAATTGGATAATTTTACTGATGGTTTATTATTTATTATCCATGAAACTAAGAACCCACCTAATAATAAATCTCCTCCACTAGTACTCTTCCTATCATCTAGGCTTCCTGCAAAGTCTACATCTATATAGGCTATCAAATTGAACTCCTTTCTCCTTGGATACCACAACCCAAAATCCATAGTCTCCTTGAGATACTTGAGTATCCTTTTGACTAATTGTAGATGATTTTCCTTTGGATATTCTTTAAATCTTCCCACAAGACCTATTATTTACATGATGTCAAGTCTAGAAGCAGTGGTGTATATCAAACTTCTAATCATTGACCTATATGATGTTTGATTGGCATTTAGAGACTCATATTCATTACTTAAATTATACCCTATGATCATAGGTGTACTAACTACCTTAAAATTTTCCATCTAAAACTTATTCAACATCTCTCTTATGTAATTAGCTTGTGAAATGAATATACCTTTTTAAGATTGAGTGATTTGCAACCCAAGAAAGAATGATAGTTCTCCCAGCATGGACATTTCAAACTCTTTCTTCATCACCTCTCCAAAGGCCTTGGTCATGATCTCATTATTTCCACCAAAGACGATGCCATCTACATAGATAAAAACTATCAATTGATGGGAATCTTCTATCTTTATGTACAAATTACTATCTACAACTCCTCTTTTGAATCCTTGATCTAATAAATACCTATCCAACTTGACATACTAAACTATAGGAGCTTGTTTTAGACAATAAAGATATTTTTTCAATTTAGAAACATAGTAATTATTACCTAATAGTAAGAATCCCTCAGGTAGATCTATGTATACCTCTTCTTCTAAGTTTCCATTCAAAAAGGCAAATTTGGCATCCATATACACCTTGAACCCTTTGAGTACTGCATATGCTAGAAATATTTTGATGGCCTCTATTGGGCCCCTTTTTGGAGCAAGTATGTAGATCACACAAATTATATCAATCTCAGTGTGAGGTGACCCTTGGAGTGGTCACTGAACCAGGTTGAGAAGTCCCCATGAATCTCATGCTAGATGGTGGGTAGTTGCATATCATCAACTTACATAAAGACACCCCTACCAAGTCTTAGACATGGTAGCTCAAGAATCATAGATGTTAGAGATTGGAGCACATGAGATAATAACCCTTCAATGATAAATCAACATATGGCATGCACTCATCCACCCTAGATAGCATAGTAGAGCCAGCAAACTCATGACAGCTCAATACTCAGTGCACACCCATCTGACCAGCAGAAGATGCCCATTCACTTATAAAAGAAATCTTACATTTGAAGATAAGAGAGGTGATTAAGTGCAATGAAGCTCTGGTGAAATATAGAGTGAACTAGTATTATTTATTACTATGCATTTAGTAGTTTAGAGATTTGAATGTATATCCCAGGATTACATGTGAGCTGCTAGGCATGAATAGAGTTAAGAAGAGTATATGATTTGTTACTATATTTAACTTTATTAATGAACTACAAGTTAATGAAGAATACTATTGAAGGAATGAAATATTAATCCATTTTTTATAATTTATGTGATGTTATGCTTATAAGCTAGTTTTTTTAAGCTTTGTTTAGTTTTTGTATAATATATTGGAATATGGAGGTTCAACCCTAGTCGTTAATGGCATCTTTGTGCCATTTAGAGACCTCATCCAACTTATAGATACATTAAGTGTTAGAACCCAAATGCACCAAGGCTCCATGACCCATGCCTAGAAAATTACCTTGAAGATGAGCAATTGAACCCAATCCTTTCTTATGATCTATCTAAGTACCCAAACCATCCTATGCTAACCCTTCTCTCAACTTGTGCCATTAAGGACCCCACCTAGCTAGTTATGGGATTTTACCTAGGACTTGGGCTATTAATAAGGCTTGTGCATATTGAACTTCTTTTAAGGACTTAGTGTTGAAATGCCACCTGAACACTTCTAGCTAATTACTAGGTCCCTTTAAACCCCAAGTTGTGCCATATTGCAACTAGCCCAATGCAAGCCCAATCCCTTTGATATTGCATTTTAGGTGAGTGCACAAGGCTTACACCTTATGTGAAAATGATTTCAGTTCCATAGCATTATTAAATGTTGTGTGATAGACATCACTATCCTCATACCTAGTTCCATTAAGTCTAGAAATGATTTGGCTTGATAGTTACGTGTATAACATAGCATAGAAGCCAACCTAGTGAAATTTTCTACAACATGTTACTTTTGTTGCCAAGATGTGTTGAATTTATTTTTGTAATGGTGTAATAAAGTGATGATCTGACTTTCACTCAATAATATTGAGCATTAGCTAGATTAATTGGAAGATAATTTGGTGTAAAGGCATCTTACATGCAAAGGATAGAAGCTACAAAAATGGGTACAAACCAACCTATATGATGCTCTATATGAGGTGTGATTTTGAAAGCTACCTGAGCATGTATACTGGTAGTTGGTTGCCTACACTACTACTAGAAGGCAAAGCTATGAACAGCACCTCAAGGGGACCACATAGCATGTAGAGAGGCTAAAGATCTTAGATGAAGTTTGGATGCATGTTGTGGATAATTGGTAGAGTGATGCATTGAACAACTATGTGTTGGATTTTACAATGTTAACCTTCTCATGCCCAAAAGAAGTAAAGTACAAGTTTTTTCATGAACCAAGGATAACATTCATAAGAGGGCTCAACATCAAACTAAAGAAGCTTCTGGTGTATTATGGTATAGAAACTGTAACAATAGAAGGTAAAGTCCTTGTGCATATGAGAAAGCATAGAATTTGAGAATGGGAAGTGTAGGTAAGGGGAAATGGAAGAAGAATAATAAACTAACACCTAATAGCTCTAGAGGTTAAACTATAGTAATTTAAGGCACAGGCTAATAGAGGATCTAGAACTTAGAAGTGCTAAGAGGACCCATAGTGAGTGAGAAGGGCATGGGGAAGGATCCCTTGAACTATAGAGTATGAAGAGAAGGGAGAAGAATCAAGAGACTAGACTCAGTAGTTGGGTGTAAGATGTAGTGGGTTCCTACAAGATGTGGTACTTGAGAATGTGTCAGAAGCATCTACCCCCTTTGAACCTAAAGCATGAGTTTGTGCACTAGATTTTCCACTAAAAGATAGAATAATGATAACTAAACCTGTTATCGATATAGACTTTGATAGGGTCTAAAACTTGGATAAAAATTTTGTAATAGAGAAAGTAATTCCCTATGAAGAATTGAGCAATGGTATGACAAATATAGCAAGCACCAACCCAGGAGCCTTAAACATAGTTATAATCATTCTCATGTAGAGAATGTCAGCTACATCAACTAGGTAATAGCTTGTAAGAAATGGCACGGTACCACAAATGAGTGATACTAAATTGATGAGTTTGATAGTGTAACTAACAACATCAATATCGATACCCATACTTACAATTGGAATCACTAGAGAGCCACCTCCAACATAAACATAAGGGGGTAAGCACCTTAGATATTAGCACAACCCCATCAATAGATCTATTATGATATTATGATGCACTTGCCTAAGTATCATGGTGTAGATAATTCCATAGAGCATGTGCTAAAATGTGAGTTACAATGGCACACTTGAGGCATCACTCAGCCTAAGTGCAAGGCAACCCAATTTGTGACCACCCTACTAGATCATGCCCATACCTGGTATCAAAAATTTGATTTAAACTAGGCTATGGTTGACTATAATGTACTAAAGGAATCCTTCTTGAAAGAGTTTGATATCCCCGAGTTTGAACAATAGACCACCACAGTGCTCAAGAAAATTAGTCAAAGGTTATCTGAGAGCATGTGTCTATATGATGCATGATTTAAAATTTTCTCTCTAAGCTTCCATGTGACATTCACCCTTCCCAGCATGTGCAATGGTTTGTTGGAGGCCTATTGGTACCTTTATAAAGAGCATTGTCCTTGAAAACCTTTATAGACCCTCACAAAGTGCTTAAAGTCATGTTCTAGGCCAAGGTGGTAGGCAGCACTAATACTAGGATCAACTCATTCATGGAGGCACAAATTACATCAATGACCTCCTAGCTATAGAAGCTAATCACTAGTTTGGTACATGACACTCATAATGGGTTATGGTGCACTGACTATGAGATGAAGGGGTATAACAAGAATAACTACCTATGAAGAAATGTATGTGCCCTACTTCTCAACTATGAGGTTTGTCATGGGTTTCACAACTCTCAAAACTATCCTCTATTGTAGCATGCTAGTCAAGTAAACACCATTATTTACTTCAAAATGTGTGATGCCTATACACACTCAATAGAAGACTATAGATTCATCTATGAGATGTGCCAAAAAATGGAAAGAGGTGCAAGGCAATTGATGACATCATGTAGTGATCAAGTGGGTCAAGGCAATGAAGGCTATGGCCAAAACAATATGGGCTATGGTAACTAGCAAGGCATGCATAGATGAGGAGGAGGACATGGTGGAGGAATATTCCCACCATGATCATGCTATAAGTTTGGGTTGACTAAACACTATCAACATGACTACCCCATGCACCCAACATATGGGTATTGTCAAGGACTACATGCAATCAAGGAATGCCCAGACCTATACAAGAAGATAACTCAAGGTTTGCCTAACACATATAGGGATGTGTCAATGGTGAGGAATGAGTCCAAAGATGAAAGTTGGGCTCCTAAGCCATAACAATATTTCAAGGAGTTGCATAAGGTGTAGGCCACAATAAGGAGTGGGTTTACCACCTAACCACCCACTATGTTGAACTAAAATCTACACTTGGAGTATGGTGAATCAAGCCACACTGAGCACATAATGTAACTAGAGCTAAAATCTATGCCATATCCTAACCTTATGAAGTATAAGGACATCTTATAGCAAGCCATGAGCATGATACAAAACTTACAAGGTAAACTTTAGTTGGCCAGATATTTAGAGGTGTAGGCCATGGTTTCACATAGGAAGCAAGATCACCAAAAGGCTAAACTGCAAGAATTGTCAAGATCTTGCACCTCCTCTAAACTAAAGCAATGTTACCCTTGCTAAAAGATTTGTTGATAAATCATGCAAGGAAAAAACTAAAATTAGAGATTTTGCCTCAGATAATTGAGGTTGTTACACCACATATGAAGCAGGCATGTGAAGCAAGGCATACCTAGAATGTTGAGTATTACTAGGATTTATTGATAGATGCCACCATCAAAGGGTGGTTCATTTATGAAGTACTAGTTGATATAAGTGTTGAGGTCAATATTTTGACTCCAAACACCTAAGAAAATATAGGATAGCCACCATTAAGGCCTTCACCTCATATGTTATTCTTGGTTAACAAAACCTAAGCATAACTAATTAGGATCTTGAAGGGTACCATTGTAGATATTATGGGCACCAAGTTCCACACTAAATTTGAGGTCATCGAGTTGTTAGAATAGGATGACTATCCCATGCTCTTGGGAAGGCTATGGTGCTATGCTAAAAATGTACACATGTGCTTTAAGAAGCACTATATAACTTTTGAGAATGGCAAGGAAAAGGTGGTGATCCCTCTTTTAAATGATCAAGGGCCCCCATACATATAAAGTGTTGATCTCAAGGATGAGATCAACCACATCTATAATATCATGGTGCAGGGTGTCAAGAAGCTCAACCCTAATGACCAAAGCATGCTCAAATGGGAGGATAGACAATCAACCTCTGATATAGCTTATGTATCCTATGAGTGATGGGTTGAAGAGGCCTATGAGTTCATTGGTTGAAGGTGCTACCTAGTTTACACAGTCGAGCCAAGGCTAGCCAAGATAGGGTTGGTTAGGATTAAGCACCTTAAGAAGAAATGGGTCCCCCATGCTCAAAATATGGAGAAAAGGGTACTCTATCTCAATAAAAGGAAGTTTGTAGTGCTTCCAAATTATGAAGGGAGCCATCCCATAGAAAAGTATGTCCAAGACATTGAATCCTACATCCCAAAGTAGATATATCAAATGAGTGCACTAGTGCATACCTTGAAGAACATTGTTGATCATTGGTGGGCAGTGTAGAGACCCAGCTTGCCAACTTGGTAAGATGTGAAGGTAGAATTTGCAATAGGTTTGATAATAGTAATGAGGACATGACCATACCCACTTATGCTAGTGATTCTAACCTAATCAAACATATATGACAATGCAAAGAAACTTGGACTATCTATGATGAGAATGCACCAAGAGGCCTGTGGGTACACACCTTTTTATAGGACCCTAAAAACTTAAGCACGAGTGTGGTACATTATAAATGAGATGAATATGGGATAAGAAATTGGGAGATTCTTAAGGAAAGGTTCTTGCATACCTTTTCCTTTTCTTTGTAGAACTTAGAACTACTGGAGCCATTACAAGTCATCTATAGGGTAAAGTTTGAGGACACTACTATCTTAGAATAATGCCTGAAGGATATGTTTAGGGAAAAATAACTAGTGCTCTTGACATTCTTTGAGGAGATGATGCTCCATAGTTACTCTAGTGAAGAAGATAATGAGACCTAGTAAGAGCAAAATTAGAAGGCTCTAACAGGTAGACAAAATCTTGTGTGCCTTATGGATGATAAAACTCCAGAAGATGAAGATCTAACACATCTTCAAATTTAAATAGTAGAAGGAATAAGGAAAGTTGAGAACTCTCTTCAGGAGAGAAATTAACCCCATCATGCACCACTCAAGACCACTAAATTGGACATCAACATAGAAGGTGAGCTAAATATCACCACTATAGGTGATTAATGGTCTAAATCAGAGCTGGCACAAATTATGGAGCTTTTAAAAGAATTTTAAGATATATTCCCATGTAGCTATAAAGACATGAAGGGAACCCACCCTTCACTTAGTACAATGAACATCAAGTTGGTGGATGGTATGAGGCCAGCCAAGAATCACCCATATCAAATAAATCCTAATATATGCACCAAGGTAAAGATAAAGATTGATGAAATGTCGGTAGCTAGCATCATCTACCTAGTACAAGAATCTAAATGGGTGAGCCCGATGGTCATCAGCATCAAGAAATATGGGTGCATATGGATTTGCATTAACAAAAAGTTGTTGAATGTCACTTACATCAATAATCCATTCCTTACCCCATTCATTGATGAGGTCTTGGATGGAGTCCTAGGCTACGAAATCTACACTTTCACAAATGGGTTTTTAGGCCATCATCAGGTGTAAATTAAGGAAGAGGATAAGCCCAAAATAACCTTTACAAATGAATGGGGTTGTTTCACCTATCATGTGATGTCCTTTGGACTCAATAATGTGTTAGTTGTATTCTCTAGGGTAGTGATCACTACCTTTAAAGACTTTATTTGTAGGTTCTTCCAAGTATATCTTGATGATTGGACTATGTATGGTCTTATGAAAGATCATTATGAAAATCTATACCTCATATTTGAGAGGTGAAGGTAGCTCTAGATCTCCTTAAATATAAATAGGGGAATCTTCACAACTCCATTTAGGACATTACTCAAGCACATTATTTGTAAGGATGGTTTGCTTATTCATCTAGTGAATATTGCCATAATAATCTAGCTCTAGACCCCCTTATTGTAGAAAGACATTAAAACATTTTTAGGCCATTATGTCTACTATAGGAAGTTTATTTGAAGTTATGCCAAGATCATAGTGCCTCTAGAGGAGATCTTTCACAAGGATGGCCCATTCTACTGGGGTGAGGTACAAGAGGAGGCCTTTGAACCACTGAAGCTAAAGTTGGCCAGTGTACCAATTCTATAATTTCCCAATTGGATGACTCCTTTTCATGTCCACATGGATGATTTAGACTCTAATATTAGTGTCACATTAGCACAACTAGGCAAGGGCAAGATGGACCACCTCATCTCCTTTGCAACTAGAAAATTGATGCAAATAGAGTAGAATTACACCACCAGCAAGTGTGAGGTGTTGGTAATGGTCTATGCCTTACCAAAAATTAAGTAGTATCTGTTAGCAACCCCATTTATCTTTTTCATAGATCATGAGGTGCTTAAAGACCTTGTGAATAATCCTATTTTACATGGGCACATGTGCAGGTGGATTTTTCTCTTCTAGGAGTTCCAGTTCTCTATAGTCATCAAACTTGGGAAATAAAATTTGGGGCCAGACCATTTGTCCCACATTGATTCTAGAGATGTGGTGGTGATGATTGAGGATTACATGTCAGACATATATCTATATAAATTTTATCATTTTCCTAAATATGTAGTAGAGATTACCACTTTCCTAACATCAGGATTTGTACCATAAACATTATCCACCAAGGAAAATAAACAACTTGTGATCCATGCCACCCCCTTTCAGTGTATCAAGGGAGATATACACAAATTGAATAGGGATGAAGTCCTTCATCAATGTGTTTTAGAACATGAATGAGAATATATCCTATAGGAATCATATAAAGGTATTATTAGAGGCCATTATGCTGGAGATGTAATGTCATGCAAAGTATTATAGTTAGGCTTGTGGTGGCCAAGCCTATTCCAAGATTCTAAGGAATATGCTAAGGTATGTGATGTATTCTAGTGCACTAGAAATCCCAACTACCAAGATGAGATATCCCTCATCCTGATTCTTCCTAGGTGTAATTTGAAAAATAGGCCATTGATTTTGTTGGGTCAATCACTCACATAGCATGATAAATACATGTTAGATATATCTTAGTGGCCACTGATTATTTCACCAAGTGGGCCAAAGCTACACTACCCAAGGACTACACAATCATGATAGCCATGTGCTTCATATGATATAATATCATAAGTAGGTATGGGTGCCCATCTAGTCTGACTAGTAATAGGGGCACTCATTTCATCAATGAAATGGTGTGCATCCTTCTGACTGAATACACGGTAGCACACCACAAGACCACCTGATATCATCACCTGGTCAATAGCATAGCTGAAGATTTTAATAAAATTTTAGGAATGTGCCTACTAAAGATATGTGATGTTGGTCATAAAGATTGGGATGATCATGTTTGAGTGGTACTTTAGGTATACCACACAACCTACAAGCACCTAAACAAGGCTATATCATTTTAATTAGTGTTGGGCACTGAAGCAGTTTTATACATGGAATTCATGGTGCCCTCCTTATGCATTACACAAATTAGCTACTTAGATGACTAGGAATCTTTAATCACTAGGTTGGAAGACTTAGAATGCTTGGATGAGAAGCATGCCCAAGCTAACTGGAGCTAGCAGGTTGAGAAGGTGCACTAGAAGCACTAGCATGATAAGCACATCAATCATAAGGAGATAACTAAAGAAGCATTGGTGTTATTCTATGATTATAAGTACTTCAATCACCTAAGAAAGTTACAAATCTAGTGGATGGGTCCTTACATCATCCATCACATCTTAGAAATAGGTGTATGTAAGCTACACACATTATCCACTAAAATTCTCCCTGGTCATTTCAATGGAAATAAATTGAAGCCATATAGGTAGTAGGCTAGCACACATGCCATGAACACTCTGAATTCATGGTCAATAGTTGGTTTGAGTTGAGCTGACCAAAATAAAGTTTGGCACAAGACAAACCACTCTTTTCTTTTTGTTTTGTTGTTAAATAGTGATCACAAAAACTTTTTATGTCAACACTTCATGCATAATTCTAAGTAGGTGAGTTGAGTGATTACACCCATAAGCTCATGAAGCTAGACATCTAAGTCATGGGCATGTGAAGCTTACTAAGTGCAAGTAGAAGTAGCTAGAGAGACATGCACAAAGATAAGAAGTGTAAGGCCTTTAAAGGCTTGAGAATAAACCACCCTAGTGTTACCTCTATGCTAGAGTTACAAGAAGGCACATCAATTGAATCTGGTGTTAGATACCTAGATGGTAAGAAGTAAATATTCCCAACATGGTTGAGTGCAAGGTAGATAGTGAAGATTCACTCTAGAAGTGTGCAAGAAAACTAGAAGTGAAACAAAGCATTGGAGGGCTAGCATAAGGGATTTATATGGGGTAGGATAGGCCAAGGCAAGATGATGTACAAGAAGCTAACCAAAGAAAGAAAACATGCTTGAAATAGGAGTATAGTTAGAAGATAGTGGACCTGAGGAGATTGAATCACGTACATATGAGGTGCTACACCTAGGTTACCATAAGAAAGGTGAAGGTTATACCAAGGATATATGTATAGAAGGAATTCATCTAAAATAGCTGGTGTCTACCTAAGAAGAAGCAAGAAGTGACCATTTGAACCACACATCACTTCACTAAAAAACCATTAGGAGAATATGATGAGATGATGTGGCACAAAGATATGTAATAAATGTGTACAAGATAGGAGATTTTTAAAGATTTTGCATATTTTCAAACTTTCTAAGAGTATCAAGGCACCTACACCATTAAACCTGCATTAATAATGGTGGTTTAAAAAATGAAGGGTATAAATAGTAAATGGTAAAGTAGCTTAGGTTATGAAGTTTAAGCTAACTCAAAGATAAGTACAAACCAAGCAAGATACTAGAGAGATGAAGCAAGCCAAACCCTATCATAGTGAGTAATTAAGCAAATCCAAGCACCTTAGATTGAAAAAAAGCACAAAAAGAGAGAGTGCATTCATAGTGATGATTGGTGTAAAGGACTAAAGAGGGAGGTTTATATAGAGAACCAAGTTGAACTAGGAAGTTATCACCTAGGTCACCATTAATGGCTAGCAAAGATTAGAGTTAGACATACAGGTAAATATCCTATGACTACAAAAGTGCCAACCACCATTAGAGTTTTTGTCAAGCCACATCTAAGTAGGTTCAACACAAGCTACTTCAGGATGATGAAGAAGTAAAAGTCATCAAGATTTATAGAGGCATAGTTAGAACCTAAGAGCATTAGGATTGTAGAGGAATTGATGGCCACCAAGACTAAGGCATAGCTAGTTGAGGTAGTCAGCATCATGGATATTGATACTAAGGTGCTAACCAAGTTGTATTATCAATATATGCAATACCCTCCAGAGGTTCAGGTAGGGGAAAGCTAGAGCTATTTTGTGCATAATTATCAACTAAAAGATTAAAACCATCAAACATCGATTCATTTCCAAGACTTGGTGTAGGGATAGATGGTGGATATGGGGTGTAATACCCTAGAAGGTGATGCCCTTTTTGATGTCTCAATCTAATAAAAATTAAAGGCTTTAGCTGCAACTCAGCTATATGAGTTACCTTGTTTTGGAAAACTAGAGGAACTAGTCCAGTTCTAGCTTTCATGCATCCATGAAGATTGCTTCTACTTTGTGAGATGATGCATGAAGATCTCATTATAGATGATCAAAAGGATAAATGGGTACCTAATCTCAATTAATACATCCATAATATGATGGATGATGTCGAGGAGGTAGAGTGCATTACAAAGCTCCTAAATTACTTCAAGGGGGGCTATATGTTCCCAATTACCAAGTGTGAGGACTCGAGCATGACGGCGATAGTGTTCCTCATAAGTAAAGTTATATTCTGGTGGTCAGTGGATAGATGTCTTAAAGTCATACCTATGCATCACCTATCACATAGTGTAGGGTATCTAATTCAACATCACATGGTTCATTACTGAAGAGTTGATCAAGAATGCACTAGAATGCCATAATACTAAGGGAAATTTTAGGTGGGAGTTTGTCCTCATCTTGATCATGATGGAGGAGATCAATATCCTGTATGGGATTAAAAATATTTTATGGGTATTTCTTAAACACCATGAATCCCCCACCTAAAAATATAAATATTACACCTTCCCTACCACTTTTATCTCTAAGTAGATGATGTGTGAAATGCACTGGTATGAGAAGTACATAGAATCCTTTTGAATAGAGTGGTGTATTCCTAGGGGCTCCCTCAAAGTTTGTTTAGGATGATAACTTTTGTCATTATGCATCACTACTGCATCATGTGCTTAACACTATAAGAAGTAAATATGTTGAGTTGGTTGAAGCTCCCCTTTGCCTTCTCAATAGAATTCTTCAAGGATGCACCACATAGGATCCTAAATGCATAGTGGATGGAAATTTCAGTTAAGGAATTGGATGTAGAAAGAAGGAATTTTAGGTGTAGGTTTTATCATGTGGATGGAAGAGTAATCGAAGATGAGGAAGATACCTTGGATTGAATAGACATCAATCTAATTCAGGAAGTGACCATCCTTGACTTCATCAATAGACTTTATTATGTGATGAAGCCAAGGAAGAAGTATTCCAGTGTTGGGTTGAGTATCAAGTAGAAAGAAGACCCCCCAATCCACATTGGGGAAGAAATAACCCCTACACCTATAGAAAAGAAAAAGTCTCTAAAATAAGAGAGGGGAAACTCTAGAGGAAATATAGGATCACCTGAAGATCAAAATTGCCTTGGAAAAAGAGGCATCCTCCTTGGACTCTTCCAATAAGTGCATAAAGTCTATACCAAAGACCTAACCTAACACAAAGAAGGTAAAGACCCAGATTTTGGTGTTGAAGACAAAGATCTGTAACATATAAGGGGAGTTGGAGGAAGAGGAGTTAGAGGAATAAGGTGTGTCACACACGTATATTATGCCCAAGGATGTTGATTCCTCATCAAGTGATGGGACCCTTTCCCCACCACCTAAGACTGAGTTAGAGAAGCATAAAAGAAGGTTGAGAAAACTTAGCTTTAGTGAAGCCAAAATTCAAAGGGTGTAGGAGCTACAGGAATAGAAATAAGAAATGACTAAGGTAGGAGTGCCTAAGGAAGTCATTTAATGGTGGAGACAAAAGAACAAAGGTTGGAAGAAGAGTATAAAGCATAGATGGAGAAAGAAGGCATAGAAGGAGAAAGGGCTAAGGATCCCAAAGAGGCAACCTAGTCAAGTTCCCCAACAAAATAAGAACTATAGTACTAATGGAAGGGTATGGGCCTTGACTAAGCACATATAAATACCATACTAAAATTACATTAAAGGCACTAGGAGATGAAATCCAAGGGCATATCCTAGGCTGAAATCAATCGGCTAGAGGCTAAGGAAATAAGTGAGAGAGAAAATAAGTGCATAGTGCAAGCTATGCAAAGGAAGGTTGAGAAGGAAAGAGCCAATAAGGAAGAGGAAGAGAAAAAGGCCCAAGAAGAGAAGGCCAAGAAAAGGAAAGAGAGGAAGAGGTGGCCTAGGGAAAATGGGATAGGATGTTGAAAAGAGATGGAAGAAAATAAGGTCACCACAAGCACAAGACCAAGTAGAGAGAAGACACTAGAAAAGGCATTGAGCACCCTCACCAGTATAATAGAAGAAGTTACACAATAGGTGTGCCCTAGCTCTGAAAGGGTACCTCAGGAGAAAGAAGGTGATATTGGTTTTGTGAGGCAAATAAAAAAAGAGGTCAAAGTATGAGGGGAAGAAAACTATGGTGCAATGCAAGTTTGTGCCACATAGCCACTACTAGAGATAATGGATAAAGGGGATAATTCTAACAAAGAACCCTAGGAAGAAGGAGAACAAAAACAAGAAGAACAAGAACAAGAACAATAACAATAACAAGAAGAAGAAGAAGAAAAGGTCATAGAAGAAGGTACTGGCTCTAGCACCAGCACAAGTGAGGAGGAAGAGCTAGGAAAGGATGAGGAGTTTTTTCTAGGCAACATGGAAAGGGTGCATCATGATATTAAGGAGAATAATATCCTCTACCTAATGGAGTGCATGCCTTTGAAAACTACTACAACCCTAACACACTAGTAGGTCTCTTGGGCATTGGATTATTATTTGGATGAAACCAAATTTAAGGTTTTGACAAAGGTAATTTAGAGTGCTAAGAAGTTGAAGGACATCATTACCAACTCCTCAATCCACATGACATAAACCTAGTACACTTAGATAATGCCTTGATCAAGATAGCCTCCACTATAGCACAGAATAACATCATCAATGATATTCGTACCTGTAGCTAGAAGAAAATAGAGAAGAAAGCTGAGAAGGAGCTCAAAGCAACCAAGATCAAGCTATAATAGCTTGTAGTGTGCATAAGAGAGGTAGATCCATCCCTCTTAGATGAGGTGGATACCTCAGAGAAGAGAAAATTTGACCAAGTCTATGTGCTTATGGAGTAAATACTCCCTAGAATGAGACCAATGTTTGAGGACCAAGAGGACCCCTATGGGGCCCTAAGGAAGGAATTGAACAAAAAGATGGATGTCATCAAAAACCTCTTCACTAGGCTTGAGGAGGGCATCAAGGAAGTAGAGACCATATTTTTGAACTTTACCAACCAGGCAATAATCATCGACATGCACCTCAAGAAGGTAAAAGAAGAGGACACTTTATTCTATCAATCCTTCACAGTGACCAGGATCAAGTGCATACAAGTGATGGCCAAGGTTAACTCCCTTAGCACTCAATTGAAAATGTAGGATCAAGACTTATAGGTAGTCTTCCATGCCTTTCAAACTAAGGCCAGTGAGTAGGGGGAGATATTGGATGGTGGGGTGAAGCATGTGAAGGAAAGGATAGAAGCCTTTAGATAGAAATTAGAAATCACAGATGTGCTTACTCTTGAGGCTACATCCTCTGAAGTAAATGGTATCACTGAAGAGATTAAGGGTGCCATCCAAGGCTTTGAAAATTTTAAGGAAGACTTAAAGTAGTGTGCACCTGAGTTCTACGCACCCAAGGCACTAAAAGACTAGTCTGGGATAAACTAACAATTTTGTATGGGGTAATGTTGGGACCCCTTTTAGAACAAGTACATGGATTGTGCCAACTAGACCAATATTATTGAAAGGTGACCTTGGAGTGGTCACTCCCCTTTTTATACATTTTGGCACCAGCTAGAGAAGTCCTCATAGATCTTGCACCAGTTGGTGAGTAGTTGCATAGCACCAACTTACATAAAAATGCCCCTACCAAGACTTAGGCATGGCAGCTCAAGAAGCATAGATGTCAAAGAGTAGAACAGGTGAGATAAAAACCCCTTAATGATAGATTAGTGTATGGCATGTGCTCTTCCACATTAGACAGCATAGTAGAGCTAGGGAACTCGTGACAGCTGAACACTTGGCACATGCCCATTCGACTTGGTAGAAGATGCCCATTCACCTATAAAAGAAGGCCTACATTCGAAGATAAGAGAGGTAATTAAGTGCAGTGAATCCCTAGTGAAATAGAGAGTGAACTAGTAGTATTTCTTATTATTCATTTAATAGTTTATAGATTTTAAATTAATAGCCCAACCTCACATGTGAACCACTGGGCATGAAAAGAGTTAGGAAGAGCATATGCTCAATTATTGTATTAAACTTGTTGATGAACTACAAGTTAATGAAGAATAATATTAAAGGAATGAAGTATTAATCCATGTTTTATAATTTATGAGATATTATGCTTATAAGCTACTTTATTTTAAGCTTTGTTTATTTTTTGCATAATATATTGGAGTATAGGGTTCAACCCTGGTCGTTAATGGCATCCTTGTGCCATTTAGTAACCTTAGAAAAGTATAGATATATTAAGTGTTAGAACTCAAATGCACCAAAGCTCAATGACCTACACCTAGAGTGCTACCTTGAAGATGAGTGATTGAACCTAAGCTTTTCTTATGATTTGCCTAAGTACCCTAACCATCTTATGCTAGCCCTTCTTCCAGCTTGCATTGATAAGGACCCCACCTAGCCAGTTATGGACTTTCACCTAGGACTTGGGCCACTAATAAGGCTTGTGCCTATTGAACTTCCTTGAAGGAATTAACACTGAAATTCCACCTAAACCCTTCTGGCTAATGACTAGGTCCCTTTGAACCCCAAGTTGCACCATGTTGCAACTAGCCCAATGTGGGCCTAGTCCCTTCACTATTATGCTTCGAGTGAGTGCACAAGGTTTGCACCTTGTGTGAAAATGATGCCATCACCATAACATGATTAAATTTTGTGCTCTATACATTACTATTCTTTCACCTAGCTTCACCAAGTCTAGAACTAACTTGGCTTGATATCTAAGCACATGACCAAGCACAAAAACCAACCTAGTGAACTTTTCTTCAATAGCCTCCACTTTTACCACTGGTGCAAAGGTCTCCCCAAAGTCTATCCATTCAAATTTTACATATCCCTTTCATACCAATCTATCCTTGATCATAGTGGCTTCTCCATATTAATTCAACTTATTTCTAAACACCCATTTTGTGCCAATGGCATTCTTCTCTTTAGGCCTAGGAACTAGCTCTCAAGTCTCATTCTTCTTTATTTGGTCTAACTCATCATTCATAGAACCTATCAAAAACTTGTCTTTGATTACTTCTAAAAGGTTCTTAGGTTCAATCTTGGACAATAGAGCAAGATTATATAGATTTAGATTACTTATCATTCTTTTCCTTGTTTACATACCTGCATCTTTTTTACCAATGATTTGTGATTTAGGATGATCTACCTTGATGGGCCTTTTGAGTCTTGTCTTTACTCAACTTATTATTCTTCCTCATCAATATCTATAGTTTATTCTTTATTCTTAAATTCCAAATTCTCTAATGTATGATTTGACTATGAGTGTGACTTTCTTGTCTCATCAATCTTAATATTGGTGCTTTCCACTATCGTTTCTAACATATTGTTATAACATCTATAAGCTAAGCTCATTTATGAGTATCCTTAGAATATAAATTCATCATATCTAGAATTAAACTTTCCTAAGTCTTCATCATCTCTTTTTATGAAACATTTACTCCCAAACACTCTAAATTATTCCACATTAGTAGGTTTGTCTTTCTACATTTCATAAGGAGTCTTATTGTCATTAGTCCTTATCTATCCTATATTTACAATGTAGACTATAGTTCTCACTACCTCTCTCTAATATCCATCAAATAATATAGACTCATTTATCATATTTCCTTCCATCTCTTGAACTATCCTATTATTTCTTTCCACTACCACCTTCTGTTGAGGTGTTCTAGCTGCTAAGAAATGTCTCCTTATTCCATGAACCTCACATAAGTCATCAAACTCATTAGACTAAAAATATCCTCTTATATCAAATCTTAGGCACTTGATCTTTCCATTATTCTTATTCTCAACAAGAGCCTTAAATTCCTTGAACTTTTCAAGAGATTTTGACTTTTATTTCAAAAATGCTACCCAAGTCATTCTTGTGTAGTCATCTATGAATAACATGAAGTAGATATCTCCTTGAATGTTTTGGATTATTTTAGGCCCATAAATATCAGTGTGTATTAACACTAATGGTCTTAAAATAGAGTTTTCATTGGACTTGAACCTTCTTCTATTCTTATTATCATGTTGACATGCCTTCTAAAGTATGTTTATAGGTTTGCTGATCTTAGGTATGTTCTTCATAGACTTTTTAATGCTTATTTTGACCAGATTGTCAAAGTTTAGGTGACCTAACCTTCTATGCCATAGCCAAATTTCATCCATCTTTCTCATAAATCATCTCTCCTTCTTGATCTCATTCAATACATATATATTATTATCAATAATCTTATCATTGGAAATTACCCTTCCTAATTTAGCTCTCTTTATCTCACATCCTCAATCATGAAAGGTTAGTGTGTGTCCTTGGTTTCACATTTGACTTACACTAATTAGGTTATGTTTCAAACCTTCTACATAAAACACATTTTTTATCTTGGTCTTCCCATTATCTAAACTCAAGATAACCTTGCCAACTATATTGGTGATTGTGTTGTCTCCAAATATCACTATTCTTGAAGCACTCTTCTTTAATGAGATGAACTTATTTTTGTCTCCTATCATGTGGCTTGAGAAACCACTATCTATATACCATTTCATGCATTTATCTTGAATTTTAATGGTAGTTTGAGATAGCATAGATTCCTCTTTGGTCTTAAATTCCTCATTAAATAATCCATCTTGACTCTTGGGCTCAATATGATTAGTCCCAACTTTATTTGGTTTTGACACCAATGTTTAATCCTTATCATACACTCTAGAAGCTGCATATACCTTGTTAAGTCTTCTTGATTGATCACTCCTTCTCCCATGGTCCTATGATAACTCATTCCTTGAGATCATTCTACAATCACTTGCTTTATGACCAAATATATGACAATTAAAAAAACAACCATTGAAAAAATTAGAATACCTCATTGCTTCAGGCTTCCTAATTAGTCTCTTCATGTTGAATTTCATGTTGGTGCTCTTAACTTGTTCTAGATTCTCATGCTCTTTCTCAAACTTGCTTATCTTGTCTTTGAGCTGATCATGCTCAAAATTTAAATAATATACTTATGTCTTCAATTAATCATACTCAACTTATTTTGTTTTGATCTTTGTATTGACACCTTCTAATCGATTCCTAATATCCTTAATGATCTTCTCATCCCTTTTGGTTTCTTTAACCTAGTCACTCTTCAAGGTATAAATTTGTTCCTTAAGATCCTTGAATATAAATCTCAACTCATGTTTCCTCTTCTTCTAATTCTTAAAATCATCTAGGGAACTTATGATCTCAACTTCAAGGTCTACTTTAGCTTCTCCTTCTTCATTATCATAGTATACTTCTTCATCATACATGTTGTCTTCTTGATCATTAGACATCTTGTGCATCTTAGAATCACCTTCAAGTTGTTAGGCCTGCTTTCAAGGACCATGATCTAATACCAATTATTGGAAGCAAAATTATTGAGAGGGGGGTGAATAGATTTTCAAAACCTTTATTTCAATTACACTTAAGCAATCATGAACCATTCAAACAAACTTATAGATCTAGCAAGCATAAGCAACTATCTACATAAACATGAAACACAAAAACACATCACATATGTGGGAAACCCTCAAGGGAAAGAAAACCCATATATATTTTCAAATGTACTATATTCCTATAAAACAAAAACCAAGTTTAGTGAAACACCAACTCCATATGGAACACCAACCCTGATTAGCTAAGCACGAACTTGACTAGGCTTAAGCAAGTACCCACTTGTAAGGAGACACTAACCCCCTAGGTGACTTATCACCAACTCAATCACATGATTAATTTGATCACCTTTATATTACCTTATTTTTCACACAATATATTATGACCATCTCTTAAATTCTTCACACTCTTATCCCTCTCAAACTGCCTTTTAGACCTCTTCACTCAACTAGGTCTCTTCAAGATTGATTAGGTCATATGACCTTGATATTCATATGAAAACACACTATCATATATTTATTATAGTTCCCTTACACTCTTTTTATGGTCTAAAATTCCTCCTCATACTCAATAATTTACTATTTCATTCACATCCTCTCTCTCTTACACAAATAGGCCTAAAATTGCCTTGTATATATACCATTCCTTATTCATATACAACTTAGTCAACCACACACACACTTTCCCCCTTTAATTAGCCACACAAAAGGAATTATTACACATTAAAATTAAGAATAAATCATTAAATTAGGTCAGACATTACCTAAATAGACCAAATCCTTCTTTACCTCTCATGGAGACCTTATTCCATTAAGCCTACTTTAGGACATGTTACCTTATGACCCCTTGGAACACTCTACACCTATATACACAGTACAACCTTTCCATATAATATTAAAATAGTACTTATCCAAAATCATCTAAACACCATGACACCTTTTAAGTCCAACCATCACTTGAACCATGTCATTAGCATTATTCACATTAGGCCTTTGAACACATAGAAAAGTATGTCTTGAACAAAAGAAGATAACACATCATTTGGCCACATAATCATGAAAATAGATAAATTATATAGAATATAAATGACCTCAAAAATATCACAATATTCATTAGACACTTTAACTTAGGGCATAAAGCCTCACAAACACCTCTATAACTCACTCACTCAAAACTACCAATTTTCCTCAAAGACCAATCATGGTGACGCAGACCTCCAACATTTGTATAGACATTTTCAATGACTTATAATGCATGAACATGATCCTCTAAAATATCCATACCATATTCAAATTAATCAACCCTCATCATCCTTAATCATCCCTAATCACCCCCTCATCTATCCTCAACCCTCATTGTACCTAACCATTCCCTCATTGTCCCTCATCATACCTAATCACTCCATCATCCTTAGTCACTCCCTCATCTATTAAGTGTGTTCCAATCTAGTAGTTAGTATAAATTTATTTCAAACTAAATAATATCTTCTTACATGAATCTCGAATGGTGTTTCAATCCCTTTTGTTCTAATTGGAGTGTACTAGGGTGACTATTCTCATTCATGTCTAGTAGATTAGATAGGGTCATGATATATTAATCTAGGGAGATTATTGAATGATTTACATGGTGTAAATAATATAATATCATATTTACACTTTCATATAAAAAAATCATTTTGAACGATGAGGGATGATGAAAAATGATGATAGATCAAAAATTTCCTCGTTACACTTACTTCGTATGAGGTGAAGTCCTTCTGGACACAAATACTTCCAAATAATTGAGTGAAAGGGATAGATAATTTTAGATCTTATCATTTTTGTGAATTATTCCAAAGAATGATGTGGTTCATGAGTATAAATTATTAGCATTTGTGCCACAAACTTTGTTATGGCATATTTTCTCCTTGTATTGGAATATTTGTGCTTGTGTAGGAATTATGATAAGAAAGTGGAGAGGGGTTTGAGCTAAACTACCAATGCTTGCATCATTCCTCTGTGGTGTGGTCTCCATAATGTATCTTTATTTTTTATCATTTAGGTTTCATTTTTAGTGTTTTAGGTTAAGGATTTAGGGTTCAAAGTTTAGAGTTCAGTGTTTGGGGTTGATTGTTTGGGTTCTAACATTTAGGTTTTAAGGTTTAGGTTTTGTCCAATTTTAGGATTTAGGGTTTATCATTTTGGATTTGAGGTTTTATGGTTATATATTTATGGTTTAGGGTTCAACTTTTAAGGTTTAGGGTTTAGTGCTTAGGGTTTTAGGATTAGGGTTTAGTGTTAAGAGTTTAGGGGTCAAGGTTTTGGGTTTTGGGTTTAAGGTTTAGTGTTTAATATTAAGGGTATAGGGTTAAGGTTTTATGTTTTAGTGTTTAGGACTTAGGATTTTAGGCTTATGGTTTGGGCTTTAGGGTTAAGGGCTTAAAATTTAGGTTTTAGGGCTTAGGGTCTAGGGTATAAAGTCTAGGGTTTAAATTTTTAGGGTTATATGTTTAGGGTCTAGGTTTTGGGGTTTAGGTATTATTGTTTTGGGTTTAGGGATAATGTATTAGGGTTAAGTGTTCAAATTTTATCGTGTTTACGCTTTAGGTTTAGGGTTCAACATTAAATATTTATGGTGTTTAGGATTTGGGGTTTGGGTTTTAGGGTTAATGGTTTGGTGTAAATGGAGTGTACTAGGGTGATTAGATAAATTTGTGTCTAGTATTAGTGACTGTATTGTGAATACAAGTATATGTCATGTATGAGTAACAATATACCTACATGTAGTACTAGGTATGGAGTAGATGTAATAAATGAATGACTATATCATTATTATATGTATGTGTTTTACTAAATTTAGGAAACTATATGTTTAATTTCCTAAATAGTAAAGGGGTCTAGATTAAGGGAGAAATTAGTAAATAAATCTGCCTTAATTAAGATACTGATTTGTTGAATCTAGATGTGTTTAATTAATTTTTAAAAATAGCAAATAAGGGGATAGAGAGTAAAACTTAGTTGATTCTAAGTTGAAATAGAGGAGATAGAGGCTACAAATTATTGATTTGGATAGGAAAACTATCAAAAATAGGACCCAAAAGTCTATTTTCTACCTAGATAGGAGTGCCAAAAATGGGACACCTAGAGTTTTAGTGCTATAGTCCAAGTTTTGGCATTATAGTCCTTAGTGTCTAAGCTTTCTGAGCTTTTTAGATTTTGTTCATTTGATCTGGTAGACCATGTGCTTGAAATATCGAGTCCTAGTTGTTCATGAAGTTTCGTGTGTAATTTATTTTGTCTTATATGATCTAAGAATTTGACTCAAGAGAGGATGGTTAGTATGGTGTTAGTTTGAAAATGAAAACAAAATGAAATAAACACACTAATAGCATAACATCTCTAGGCCTAGACACTAGGGAGAGCTTAGTTAACAAAATCAAATGACAAATACAACTAAAAATCAAGGAATCAAACACAAGATTTTCTTCACCTTCCTTGGATGCTCCAAATAACTTTGTAATGTTGGCTTACTCAGCTTGTGCTTAGGAAGTCCTTAGCAATAAAAGATTGACAACCTCCATCTCTCTTTGGCACCTTTGGCTTAGCTTAGCTTGGAATCAATTTGGCATGGTAACACTAGTTGCTTGAAGCTTTTTTAACCAATCTTGCATTATAACTTTGCACTAATTAATCTTAGAAATGATGTTGTGAGGCCTCCTATTTATAGATTTTTAGATTTGGCTAGAATCAACCTAAACCGTCCATCTCAAGATTGAGATGTGTGGTTGAGGATTAATTCAATTTTTAGAATTAAGTTTATAATTATCATCAACATGGCATTGGAATAAGGGGAAATTAAGAGGCATGGAGGGCATCATGGAAGGCATTGATGAGGCATGGAGGGTATGAATCCTGATATTTGTGGTATTTATGGCCTAGGGATGTCTTCCCAAGAAATGAGGTCACTTGATGATGTAGATATTCAATATTTATTTCCAAAGATAGGTATTAAACAAGTTTCCATGGAATTATCAGTTATGCCTTGATTTGGGTTAATTAGCTCTTGAGCATGATTAAGCATATTGTGCACAAATTACCCAAATTGATCATAATGCCTTGTTATTGGTCCAAAATTTGAATGGATTGGAATTAAAATGTGATGTTAGATGTGTTGGAACCGTATTCCCATTTAAGATGATACCAAGAAAAAATAACAAAGGCACACGCCTTGTGCAAAATATTTGATAGGGAAGAGCAATCTAGAGCACCTAGGTGCAAATTTGGCATTCTGACTTGAAATGAACTGATCAAAGTTAGTTGGCCCATATATTACATTACCCCATTTAGGGATACCCTAGCCAAAATCAGCACTTAAATATGTCATTTTCAAATAATTTTACATTTTTTAGTGTTTTTAGGATAAATTATGCATTTTAGGTGGAAATTAGCCAAAATCCTGATTGGAGGTTATTGGTGGCCAAGTTTAGGTGTCTACAATTTGCCCCTATTTGGGAAGCCATTAAAAACTATAAACATAATAACATATTCTCAAAAAATGAAAAATGAAAAATTCTTGTATGCCTACAACTACAATGATGATAAACTAACTATATGATGCCCCCTTGAGGGAATGGTTGGCACAAGCAAGTCGGCAAATTATCCCTCGAAAAGAAAGAATTGAAATGAGGGGACCAAAGAAAAGAAATATGATGGGATGAAAACACAATGATATTGAAAAATTAGTCAAAATCATTGAGAATGCAAATGGGATGGTGTATAATGGTTTGCCTAAAGGTGGTTATAAGCATTGTACCCTGATAGTGGTAACATGATATGATAACATAATGATTTTCCCAAAGGTGGTTATAATCATTGAGAAGATGGAGTTGCTCTAGTTAGGACAAACAAACAAGATAACAACATGCCCTTGTATAGGCAAAAAAAGTAAAGTGATGATAACATAATGATTTGCCTAAAGGTGGTTATAATCATTGAGAAATATAGGTGGGACGGTGTGCAATGATTTGCCCATAGGTAGTTATAAGCATTATACCCTGATAGTGGCAATGTGATATGATAACATAATGATTTGCCTAAAGGTGGTTACAATCATTGAGAAGATGAAGTTGCCCTAGTTAAGATAGACAAATAATATAATAGCATGCCCTTGCATAGGCAAAAAAAGTAAAGTGGTGACAACATAATGATTTGCCCAAAGGCGGTTATAATAATTGAGAAATACAAGTGGGATGATGTGTAATGATTTGCCCATAAGTCGTTATAATCATTGGACCTCGATTATGGAAAACATGATAAACTTGGTTGAGGATGATGATAACTTAACACAGAGGGTAATGATGAATTGGAATAGCCTACTAGTAGGGAGATGCTCACCAAACTAATAAAGATTAAAATTCTTTCATGTTTAATTACTCTATTTAGGATATGATTGGGAGTGAATCAAGATGTTAGTGCTAAAGAGATGCCACCACTACTGAATAGACTTCTTAAAGCTGAGTTTTGTTGTATCATGTGATGTTTGGATTTATGATAAAATACCATAAAGACTTGGCCAAAATATACATGAGGATTGACTCCTATAATCCAATATGCAATAGAAAACAATGCATCAATGATAGAAACCATGATGAAAGTGTAAACCTATGAATATGGATAGATTAAAGTGTAAGTGTGGGCAAGGAATCACCTAATGAATACACATAAATTGAATCAAGGCAATAGTGTTGAAAGCAAACAAATATGCAGACAAATAAACAAAATAAGTAGAAATAAACAAATAAACAACGCAATAAAAACCCTACAAACATTACCCCTAGAAAATAGGTGAAAACTTAACAAATAAAAAAAATAAAGGAATAAAAGAAAAGGAATTGTGGTGGTCAAGTTGTCTCCATATGTACTAGGCAAGTGGACGTTTCCTACATAGTTATATAGATGTAATATATAATAAAAAACTTCAGGCCAAATGTAGTTCTCCCAAAGAATTGGAAGAATGTGATAATTGAGGAAGACAAATAGAATGGATGTGATAGAAGAATAGGAATGCTCTTGAAAAATGGCAAGTGTGTGAGAGAAAAAGGCCAAAAAGGATGGGGAAACTAAATGACAAGTGATTTTTATTGTAACTTAGTAAGGGTTCTTGGAATCCTTAAAGCAAAGAAGTGGTTAATATGTTTGTTCTTTTCTAACAATTTTGTAAATGTTTTTGGAAGTGTTTTAGAGTGTCTCAACTCAATCAAGAATGATGAGACACTAAATGGTTCAATCTCACAAAATGGTGAGAGTGTTACGTAGGTTACTCACAAAATGGAAAGAGTGTGGCTTAGGTTGCTCTCAAAATGATGAGAGCATTCAAAAAAAGGGTGACTAAGCTGACCTCAACAAGTATTGAGCATTGCCTACATAGTCCCAAATTATGACCTCAAGTTACTTTAGTTCTACCATTATAACGGAAGAATTTAACTAGTGCAGCAGTCAATTCAAACAAAATAGGCACAATTGGTAAAAAGGCATAGTACGACATAGGAAGTGGCAAGTTGGTATGTCAAGGCTTAATATTTCCCCTAGTTTGCCCATAAGTGGTTATAAATAGGACATAACAACATAGATCAAAGGTACTAATTTTCCCAAAGGTGGTTATAATTATCAGCAAGATCGGTGGTAAGAAAAAATAACAAATGAAAGATGCAACTGCCAAAACTTTTGTCACACTGTCCCAAAATACAATCTCTGTTGAAAGTACTAAAACCAACTAATGAAACTGATCAGATACCTTGATGCTAAAAATGTTTAATGAATGACAAAAACCAAGGTCAAATGGGCTAAGTTTTTAGAACACACTGGATCGATAGGTCAGAAGCAAAAAGTGGATATGGCAAAGAGGATGGATAAGAATGGTATGTGTACAAAGAAGAATAGTGACAAAAAGGCATAACTAAAATGGTCCTTATAGACAATACACCTTAGCACTCAAGCATAGTACTGCTTGAGATGAATAATATTCATCAGCTCTAGAAGTTCCTCTCCATCTGGTGTGGCAAGCCTATATGCTCTTGATCCATAATTTGTAGTGATTATATAAGGCCCTATCCAATTTAGTTTAAATTTTCATTTATGCTTTTTCTTAGTCATGGTATTCTTTTGGTTTTATTTAAGAACAATATCACCAAGTTCAAATGTTCTATATTTGACACACTAATTATAGTGGTCTTTGAGTCAATTTTGATATGTTTAAAGATTGTTGAGCATGACCATGTGTTTCTCATCCAGTAGGTCTAGCTCTTGTAGGTGAACTACTCGATAGTCATGATCATCCAGGGCATGCTTGAAAGAGATGCATAATGAAGGCAATTTGACCTCAATGGGAAGGATAGCTTTAGTACCATAAACAAGTGAGTATGGAGTGGATCTTGTGGGGGTATGATGATTGGTATGGTATGCCCAAAGTGCAGGGAATATCTAGAGGTGCCAATCACGATCGACATCATTAATAATATTTATGAGAATATTGACAATGGTTTTGTTGGATGCCTTAGCCTGGCCATTACCTTGAGGGTAATATGCTATAGAAAAATGTTGTGTGGTATTATATTCATTATATAATTGGTCTACATCCTAATTCTTGAATGATCCTTAATTATCATATATAATGTCAGAAAGAATATCATAGCAGCAAATGAGATGGTTCAAGATGAATTTGTAAATTTGTTTTCTAGTCATGTGAGGGTTGTAGCTTTAACCCACTTAATGAAATATTTAGTACTGGTAAGGATATGTTTATGTTTGTTAGATGAAGTGGGGTTAATCTTCCTAATGAGGTCAAGTCCCCATGTATAAAATGTCTATGGTGTCAACATCAGCTTTAGAGTTTTTCTTGGGGTATGAATTAGATTAGCATGTCATTGACATTTGTCACACTTAGTTACATATGTAGTGGCATCTACATCCATTATGGGCCAATAATAACCAGTACACAAGAGATTTTTGAATAGGACTACCCCACTAGAATGGGCTCCACATACTCCTTCATGAACTTCTCGTAACGCTAATGTAGACTATACCAAATTTAAACAATGAAGTACAGTTCCATCAAAACTATGATGATAAAGGGTGGATCCAAGTAAAGTATAATGAGCAGAATGATGAATGAAGGATTTGGTTTGTTTTTGAGATAGGTTAGGTGGTAGATCTTGGTCATGAAGGTAGTTTTGAAGTTATGAGTACCAGATAGAATTAGAACCAACAATATCATAAATCATGGCAATGGTTGAAGGTTCATGAGCTGGTGCTGATAAATTCTTGATGAAGAACTAATACTTTCTAGCTTTGTCTATTTATCAAATCAAATAACTAAGATTAGCCATGACATCTACAATTTTGTTACTAGCCCTAGGTATATGCTCAAACTAAATGTTAGAAATTTGTTATTTAAGAGTGTCAATCATGACTTTATATGGAGCTAACTTATCATCTTTGGTCTAGAAATGATCTGTAACTTGATTAATGATTAACTGAGAATCACCATAAACTTGGAGATGAGATATATTACAATGCACTGATTATTGATGTCTTGTAACAAGTGCTTCATACTCATCCATGTTGTTTGTACAAGGAAAGCTAATTCTAATTGATTTATGGATTAGATCCCCCTGTGGTATAATAAACAATAGCCTACCCCCAATCTATGTGCAATGAATGAACCATCAAAATATAGCTTCTAAGGATGCTCTTCAAGGGGTGTATCAATAATGGTCATGATGGATTCATTAGGAAATTGAAACTTGAGTGGTTATGTGTCCATGAGAGGTGCTTTAGTAAGTTGATCTACAAGAACTTGTCCTTTGATTGCTTTTTGATTGACATACTCTATGTCAAAATCACTAAGAAGCATGATCTATTTATCCATTCTACCTTACAAATTTGTTTTAGATAGTAGATACTTGAGTGGGTCTACTTTTAAAATGACCATAGTTTTATTATTTAACATGTAATGGCATAGTTTTTGAGTTGTGAAAACCATGGCTAGATAAGTTTTTTCAATAAGCACACAGTTATCTTCATATGTAACAAAGGTACTGCTTAAGTAGTATACAGCATGCTCTTTTCTATTATCATCATGTTGAGCCAAGAGTGCCCCCAGGGCATGATCAATAGTGGATAGGTATAATAAGAATGGTTTTCCTAACATAGGTAGTAATAAAATAGGTGAATTAATAAGATAGTCCTTGAGTTATTGAAAATCTATTTGGCAATGATCATCCCAATAAAATGCAACTCCTTTCTTCAAAAGATGTGTAAATGTATGGCACTTGTCTACTAACTAAGAGATGAAGCATTGGATTGATTGGATCTTACCCTACAAATTCTAGAGTTTCTTTAAATTGGTTGAGGGTGGCATCTTGGTTATAGTATGGACTTTAGCTTGATCAACTTCAATACCTCTATAAGATATAATGAAGCCAAGTAATTTGCCTAAATTTACACCAAACACACATTTCTTTGGATTGAGTCTGACTTTGTACTCTTGTATTCTTTCAAATATATTATGTAGCACTGCTAGGTGGTTGGCCCTAGTTTTAGATTTTCCCAATATGTCATTGACATAGTCTTCAACAATATCATGTATCATATCATGTAATATGACAGTCATGGCCCTTTGATATGTGGCTCCAACATTCTTAAGGTCAAATGGCATTACCTAATAAATAAATGTTCCTCATAGAGTGGTGAATGTTATTTTATGTTGATCTTTTAGTGTTATTCTGATCTAATTATATCTTGAAAAGCCCTCTATAAGTGAAAGCATTTCATAACCTACCATGGAATTGATGATCATATCGAATGGAAAATCATCTTTAAGATAAGCTTTGTTGAGGTCTCTAAAATCAATACAAATTATGATTCCTTTAGGATTTTTACTAATAGATACCACATAGATATCCATTCTAAGTAGTCAATTGATCTGATACAACCTGCTTCTAAGAGTTTTTCTAACTCTTTATTTACCAATATAATAATGCAATAATGCATCTTACATAGCTTTTATTTGACCAGTTTGGCATCAGAATTAACCATAAGGTGGTGCAAAACCAAGGTGAGGTCCAAACCTAGCATGTCAAAATAAGCCCATGTAAAGATATCTAAAAATTATCTCAACAGAGCTATAAATACATCACGTTCTTCTTCAGTGAGGGGCATGCCTAATTTTATCCACTTTAGGTTTGATGGAGTCCCATTGTTTACCTCTGTTGTATTTTTTACTAGAAGGGTTGAATGACTTGAATGATTAAACTATGTCAGGATCCTCTGTTAGGACTTGCTCTTCAACTTCTCTTAGGCATGATGAATCTAAATCCCCTTGATGAGCTCAGAATATGGCTCATTATTGACATGTTATTTCTCTCAATTCATCTCTCGAAGGATATTATCTTATGAAAATCTTAGATTGTTAGACAACTATTACATGGAAAATAGATATTTGTCTTCTTTATATTGAATCAAAGACTAAACCTTTACTTTGTCATTAATGTCTAATACATAGCATGTTTTAGTGATTTTTGTTTTGAAGAATGCTCAAGAAAAAGACACAGGCAATGTATAGTGAACGTGCAATTTTGATCTTCTACAGACTCTACAGGTTTGTTTATATGGACTTCACTGGCTCATTTCTACATACTCTATAGGCTTGTTTCTACAGACTCTGTAGGCTTGTTTCTATAGACTTCATAGGCTTATTTCTACAAAATCTGTAGGTTCATTCCTCCTGACTCTACAGGGTCAATTTCAAGAATTTTGTAAGGACAAAGCTACAAATAGGGAAGCTAGCAGCCAGATAGGATACGAGAGAATCATTTCAGTTGGAATCAAATAAGGAAAATAACTGCCTGTTGTTTTGTAGGATTTGCTTTTGATAAAGTTGTATATATATTTGGATCTTAGGATTATTATAAGATAAGATATCTATTTTATTAGAATAATTGGATCTCTTGGAAATCTAATCTTCTATCTTTGGATGAATGGATCAACCAAGGAATCCTATTCCTTTGCATCCTATTTTGAGTTGATTATATTAGTATAAAATGTAAGATTTTCATATATTATATATAATAGATATCAGATGATAGAAAGCAGATAATAGAGGAAAATATTTGTACAAGCATATTATAGGTTTTAGATAGATTTTAATCATTTTAGTTTTATAAATTAATACTTCAATTTCCAACATTGATTAATCTTTTTTCTTGAGTCTGAGAGGAGCAAGGGCCCACTCTCCTTGGAACCAAAAATTGTGTATGGTATTTATGTTATTTTTTACTAATTCATTGTTATAATTAATTAAAATCTTGTTAATATTTACATTTATTCATAAAAATATCAAAATAAATTCACAGTTAAAAAAGCATTTTCTTATTCCAAAGTCATTTTCTTTCTAAAAAATGTGTGTTTTCTTTTACAACAAATGTGTGAAACAAATTTTCTTTTATCAGTGAAGAGTGTGATTTTACTTTTCACGCAAACATAAATAGGGTGTGATTTTTACTTTCAGCAAAAGAGTAGATTGATTTGATTTCTTCCTTTTCAGCAAAAGAGTGAATCATATAGTTTAAGACATATTTCTTTCTTTAGTCAAAGTTAGAATAGGAAAATTAAACACCCCCATAAGCAGCTTTCTAGATCTACCATCCCATACCTTACTGCAGACAGCTTTGGACACTAGCCCTAGTTGATAAGACATCAATTGAATATTGATTAAATGAGGAGTTAAATGACACTCATCTTTTTTGGCACCATTACCAGGGATCACAAAGTGTTAGTAAGGTAATAATTTTTAGTCTAGAGTGAAATATAGAAAACCCCATAAAATTCCATAAAAAAAATTCAATAAATTGATGTACCATCCTAGAGATTCTAAAGGATGATTCATCCCAAAGTTTCTACCAAGAACACAAGTTGACACTCCAACATATTTGAGAAATGAACCAAAATTTACAAGTGAAACCTATCTGCAAGAATCTTTTGAAACTTGGATAGAAACTAGGCCATTACCACAAGCAAGCCCCATAGGACAAATTTCTCAAGATCAATCTCTTGCAAGAAGACACTATTTAGAAGTTGTCAAGGATTTATAAGAAGCATTTCAAAAATCTATAACTGAAGAAAATTTTGAACAACCCATAACTAATACCATAAATATTCAATGGAAAGATCATCCTGGATTTGAAACATCATCAAAAGAAGAAATGGATCTCCAATAAAATCAACAACTTGCACAACCAAGAAGGACTTTCTCCTTTCCTATTGTTGCAGATCCTAATGATCAAACCCTCATGAAAAATATTTCACCAGCTAATCTACCAAATTTCTAAGGAAGATCTATAGAATATCCTAATCAATTCTTATTTGAGTTTAAGGTGCTATGTCAAACCTATGATTACACAACAGATGGCTAGAAATTAAAACTATTTCCCTCTACACTTAAAGATGTAGATATGAGATGGTTCATGGGTTTACCTAGCAATTTATTAGAACATGGGATGATATGGAAACAATTTTTTTGAACAAATACCAAGATTATTGTCGAGTGCAAGAAAGAAAAGAGGATTTCTTCAAAATCAAACAAAATGAAGATGAATCTTTAGAGGATTATTTGGATAGATTCATGTTCACTCATAAAAGAAGCAATTATCCACTTACTGAAGACATTCAAAAATTGGTTTTATTGAAAGGGTTAGATAAAGACACTAGAGATGCCTTAAATCTGATGGGAGGTAGAGATATAAATAAGTTGGATTTTAATCAGATTTATGAGCTTTGTACCAACTACTCTTGAATGAAACCTGGAATTAGGAAAGGAAGATTTGAAAAATATAATGAAGTGGGTAAGTTAATGAAAAAATTTGCTAATCTAAAGATAGATATCCTGGTTACACTAAATAGTACTTTGAATAGCCTTCAAGCTAAGGCAAATGCAATAGAACCCTTAGCAATCTATTGTCCTAAGTGTAGATAGAAACACACCCTTAGAGACTACCCCCTAGATAGAAATAATGTTTCATCATGTGGGATCTGTGATACAATAGATCATGATACCAAACATTGTACCCTTCTACTTATTTTAAAGAATCAAATGAAAACACAAGTCTAATCCACTGAAGAAGTAAATTATATTCAGAGACAAAATGTTTCCCCATGAAACTAGGCTCAAGGACAGTTTAATGCAAAAAATATAGTTAATCTCTAGATGGCACCATAGAATGTCTCAGTTCCTTCACCATTTTGGAATCAACTCTAAATTCCATTAATTCAAAATCCATGGACAGGATAAGATTGTATGCTAGCACCCCCATGAATGGTGCCACAGCCATATCAACAATGAAATCAATAGTGGAACCCACAGCTACAATTCACCCAACCAAGAATACCACTTCAATAGCAAACTATTATACCACCCCCAGCTATTCAGCAACAAGGATAGATAAATCAACCCTCAATGCCTGTACAACCAATAGCAAATCTAAAAAATAAATAACTAGCACCTGTTTATTTTAATGAACAGGAAGAAATAATCAATGTTGGAGCTATGAAGTGTTTAGACATACAATTGAGATCAGGGAAAACTATACAAAAACCTCCAATTCTCATTTTTGAGATACTTGATGAAAATGAAAAGACAAAATCATCTCAATTAAACACTGGAGAAGCTAAAATCAAAATGAGCCCTGAAGTAAACAAAGAAAAAACTACTACCCCATTAGTTCCTTTTCTTGAAAGATTAAGAGAAATTGATATTAAACCAGAATCAAACTTGGTCCATGAGTTGCAAAAGATCAATATTGAGGTACCCCTTCTACAAGCTATTAGGGATATACCTGAATTAAATAATATCATCAAAAACCTTTGTATCAATACATCTAGAAGGAAAGAAAAATATCTAAAAACCACTTATGTTGACAGAAAAGTTGTTGATTTATTAGCAGGAAAACTATTAGTTCCAAAATATGCAGATTCAGGAAGCCCAGTGATCACAATCACAATTAGAGATAAATAAATTTCTAACATCTTGGTATATTTGGGAGCATCAATTAATGTTATGACAACTGATACTCTCCATGCATTATCTCTTATGAGAATGCAACCCACAACTACCATTCTTTAAATGGCGAATCAGTCTATAATGAAACTAGAAAGGACTATAGAAAATATTGAAGTACTAATAGAGTCTTAGAAGTATCCAATAGATTTCATATTTTTGCAACTCAAAACAAAGAATCTAGGATATCCCATAATCCTAGGTAGACCATGGTTGGCTACTTAGTAGCATTGATTGATTGCAGGTCAAGAGACATGACCATTTTTAATGGGATAAAGTCCAAATACATCTCTTTGTATCCTCTTGCAAAACTATCAATAAATTACATAAAAGAGCTTTGGGTGGATGAGTCAGATAACACATTAAACACTATTTCCTCATTAGCTATGATCATAGTTAAAAAACACTAGGAAGAATTGAATGGAGATATATACCCAAAATCTTGGACTCTACCAGTCTAAAATCTACGTACTATGCCTGTTCAAAAGCTACGAACTTGACCAGTCTAGAAACTATGGACTGCCTTAGTTTAGGATTCTTGTGTCAGATAGAATATTATGAAACCTCTACTTCTACTTCTATTATTTCATCATATGATCATGGAGTGATTCAAGAAAGTGTGTGGAAATTGGTAGAATAACAACAAACTCATTTCTTAGATGCATTCCATTATTCTTTAGCAAGACTGATTCCTCTTGGAAAAGAGTTTTTTGATAATGTAACCATGTTTCATAAGCTACTTCCTCATCCATGTCCTCTAAACTCATTGATTAGTGAGTTTAAGAAAATAGAATCCAACTACCTAGGTACAAAACCAATCATGATATTACTTAGAAGGATTTTAAACACCAATAGTTGGTTAACAAATGAAGAGGAAGATCAACTCTTTGAAGTAATAAAAAGACATACCAAGGCTTTTTCTTTGGATTATACCAACATGAAGGGAATTCACCCCAACATATGCACTCATCACATTTACACAGAATCTGTCAAATCGATCAAACAACCACAAAGAAGAATAAACCCAATATTAAAGGAAATAGTCAAAATAGAAATCCAAAAGTTATTGGAAGTTAGGTTTATTTACCCCATCTCAGACAGCTAGTGGGTTTCACCTCTGGTAATTGTGCCCAAGAAAAATAGAAATTTAAGGGTATGTGTAGATTATAGAGAACTGAACAAAGCAACACTAAGAGATTACTTTCTTTTACCTTTCATTTATCAAGTTCTTGACAACTTGGCAGGAAAAAGATATTTTTCTTTCTTAGATGGGTTTAGTGGGTATAACCAAATAATGGTAGCAGTTGAAGATCAAGATAAAACCATATTTACCTATCCTTGGAGAACTTTTTCTTATCGAGTACTTCCATTTGGACTCTGTAATGCTCCAGCAACCTTCTAAAGAGCAGTTTTAGAAATATTTTCTGACCTTATGAATGATTGTGTTGAAGTATATATGGATGATTTCACCGTTTATGGTGAAACTTATGAAGGGGATCCTACCAATTTGGAAAGAGTATTAATCAGATGTGAGGAACATCAACTATCTTTTAGCCATGAGAAATGTTTGTTGATGATGGATGAAAGAATAGTCCTAAAACACCATATTTCTACAAAAGGCATTCAAATAGATTCAAAGAAAGTCAAAATAATTTTTAATTTACCCATTCCACAAACACACATTGAAATTAAGAGTTTTTTGGGACATACTGGTTACTACAGACTCTTCATAGATAAGTTTAGCCAAATAGTTTTCCCTATGTTTGCCTTGCTTACAAAATATAGTAAATTCAAATGGAGTGATAGTTACCAACAAGCCTTTGACACCATCAAAGCTAAACTTGTTATTGCTCCAGTATTGAGAGGATTAGATTAGATTAAGCCATTTCATATATACACAGATGCTTCCTTAGACAAAAGGATGAAGAGGGTAACATGTATGCTATATATTATATTAGCAAAAACATGACACCTACTAAAAGAAATTACACCATAATTGAGAGGGAATTCCTAGCTGTAGTCTATGAAATTAACAAATTTAGACACTACATAATAGGCTACAAAGTGTTTTTCTATACAGACCATTCAGCTATTAGATATCTTAACAACAAACCAATTGTGAGAGGTAGGATTATTAGATGGTTATTGCTCTTACAAGAATTTGATGTTACTATTATAGATAAACCAAGGAAGTTTAATGTGGTGGCTGATTTATTGTCAAGAACGAACACTACAAGTGAAGAAGAACTAGTAGAAGATGATTTTCCAGATGAATAATTATTTTCTATTTCATCAAAATCTCTATGGTTTGCTGATATAGCCAATTACCTCCCCACAAGAAAGTTTCCTCTACAATTTTCACAAAAAGAAAAGAAACATTTAATCAAATAAAGTACTTCTTTTAAATAGATTAATGAAATATAATTTAAACTTGGACCTGACCATGTGTTTTGTAGGTGTGTGACAAATGATGAAGCTTATGATATCATCAGAACTTGTCATGATGAACTAGGAGGAGGTCATTACTCAGCTCAAAGAACCATACATAAATTCCTAGGAGAGGATACTATTGGCCTCATCTTCATCAGCAAGTACAAATATATGTCAAACACTGTGATGCTTGTCAAAGAATTGGATAGCCTACTCTTTCAACAGAGATGCCTCTACACCCTCATCCTCAATTGATTTTAGAACTATTTGAAAAATGGGGAATTGATTTTATAGGACCTGTAGATCCTCCTTCTAGTGAAAAAGAATATCTCCTAGTATGTACAAACTACGTGACCAAGTGGGTAGAAGTGGAAGCATTAACTCATGCTAGAGAAGAGATGGTAGCTAATTTCTTATATTTCAAAATCATGCAAAGATTTAGTGCTCTAAGGAAGATAGTGTCATATCAAGGACCTCAGTGCATGTCAAACATGATAAAACACTTCATGTAAGTATATCAAACTCAACATAAAAAATATCTCCATACCTTCCACAAGCTAATGGGAAAGTTGAAGTCACCAACAGAGAATTAGAAACCATTTTAACCAAGGTTGTTAATTTTAGTAGAAAGGATTGGGTAGATAAGGTACCAGAAGTTGTTTGGGCCTAGAATACTACTGAGAAAACAACAACTGGATTTTCACCTTATGAATTTGTTTATGGTAAGAAGTCTTTATTCTCTGTGGAATTTGAATTACAAACTTTGAAAATAGCTATATAAGTAAGAATTGAATTAGAAGAAATACATAAAGAAAGACTCTTACAGCTTAATCAACTTGATGAGATGAGGATGGAAGCACTACAAAGAATTAAATTGGTACAACATCAAAGAAAAGTTTGGCATGATTCACAAATCAAGCAACAAAATTTTTAGAAAGGAGATTGGGCACTGTTGTTTAATTCTAAATTTTAACAGTTTAAAGGAAAACTATAAACAAATTGAAGAGGTCTATGAAAATGGTTTTGTTAAGCTAATACTTATTGATGATAGCAGAAGAGCTTTATTAGTCAATGGACATAGATTAAAGCTCTATCAAAAACCTCTCAATAAAGAAGAATTTATTCTAAAGGTAAAGGATCATGTAGTTGTTTTAGAGAGCTCTGTTTCTTCTAGTGAACATGCTCTTTGATAATCCTTCAATTTTAAAAAATTAAATTAAAAAAAAATAATAATACTATATATACATATATATATATATATATATATATATATATATATATATATATATATATCAATAGTGAAAATCCTTCTAGGGACACTATTGATAATGTATGCCCCAAAACTAGCTTATTAGCTGGCTATGCATTGCAAAGAGGGTTTTGGCTAGAAAACCAGCAATGGCTAGCCAAAGGGCAAAAACAAAATTTATAATTAAAAAAAAGAGAGAATATCATGATGTCTCATGATTGGTCATCTCCATGCAATAAACTAATCTATGCAAACTTATTTGTGCAGGACACATGGCGACCAAAAGATGCATCTAAGGTCAAAGTAAGTAAGACATATATTTTATTTATCTATGATTAGTTAACTATTATCATTGATTTAATTAAGACTTATTCTATAGAGATGACCCAAATTTGAATCTTCCAAAATAGAATGACATGACACATGCCATAATGAAAAAGCATGCAACTGAGTCACCAAAGGTGTATGGATAAGTGTGCATCTTTGATATAATCAATTGAGTTATCAATTATGATAAGTATGAGATGTCATAAAAATGGGTTTTAAATGAAGTAATGAATCGTTGTCACTATCAAAGTGACACATCATCATTTCACCCAATTTGTATTAATGAGATAAAATAGTTGGCACACTCCATAGAAATATGCGGTGCCTAACTGTATTAAGTCATCATATAAAACTACAAACTCATGAAACTGTAGCATTTCATATGAACCATTTCATTTCTATAGACTTCAACATAAGCTAGTCTATAGATCTTTTATGATTGTTGCCTACCAATCTTCAGTGACTATTGCCTATCGATTTCAACAAAAGACTAGTCTACACCTCAATCAAAGTTAAAGGAATAGAGTTGACTGTAAATCTCCAAATAAATGGGATAGAAGATGAGATTAGATCCAAAGAATGTAGTAAAGTTTCATAAAGATAAAGCTTCTGTGGCAGTGTTTAGAGCCAATGGCTGGCTACCTTTCATTGAAAAGTTCTAGGGTTTTGATGAAACAATGATAAGTGAATTTATCACTAAATTCACTCCTAAATTTTTAATTGTGAAAGGCATTATTATTCTTGTTACAACTCAAGTTATAAGCCAAGTTATACAAGTTCTAGAAGAGGAAATGAGAGCTACAGGCAGAATTTCATTTAATGATTTAATTAGTCAGTTTAATGGTAATGAGCAGACTAAGACTTCATGTCTAGTAGATTTTAAGAGAAAATTAAAAGGGATTAGTAGAAATTCACTTCCTGAACCTTGGAAATTTGTAGCCAAATGGGTACTCAAATATATCATTTATGAGGGGAAACATAGTCTTTTAAGGGGAGATGCCATGAAAATATTAATACACCTTAAGCATGGGAGACAAAACTCTCAGTACAAAATTAACTTCCCATCCTTCTCATATGGTGCTCTATAAGTTATGTCTATAACCCCTAATACTGCTCTTAGGCATCATGGCCTTTTTCATCTCATTATCCAACATCACTTCCTTCAGCAAGGATAAGAAGTCTAGGAGAAATTTTAGAATAGTATAGCACAACAAATTCTAAATTTGCCTGCACAAGAAACCCTAAATTTACCATAGGAACACTCATCTTCACTTGTTACATCAGCTGAGAAAACAACACTAAGGAAGAAATCACAGACTATAGTCTCAAAAAAAAATTCTTCTTCTTCTTCAAGAAGAATCACAAGATCTCAAAACCTTAAAGTTTCAAGGTCCCCATAAGAACCTCATAAATCTATAGTGAAACTAGTTCCCTTGTCAAGAAGAAGAAAATTGGGATGAAAGGTTGTTATAGAACCTAAGAAGACTAAGGGTTTGATGGTTGAGAAGGAAATCCAATCGAGTGTAGCTCAAAGAGTGACTAAAAGAAGGAGAAGGCTCATTCTGACAGATGAAGGTAAACAAGAGGTTGCAGACATTTTGGAAAGTCTTAAAATGGTAAATCATTCCCCTATACATCAAAATATCCCTACACCTATAGATATTGAAGAAATTATTTCCAAAAGGAACTCTCCAATCATAATGAAGGAGCCAAATCCAGAGGAAGAGCCACACATAGTAGAGGAATCAAGTATAGCAGAACAACCACCTGTTCTAGTTGAAACTGTAATGGATAAAGGAAAAATTATATGTACCAATGAGAAAGGTGAATCATCTAATTTAAATGATCCTATTATGTAGTTAACTTTTCAACTTTCTCAAGCTCAAGCTCTTGAACAACAACAAATAGCTGACATTGCTGACTTAATCAATCAATTACAGAATAAAGATCATTTCAACTCATTGTTGGTATAGAAATTAGATATATCATCTGTTGATCATGTAGTAGAAGTTCATAAATTAGAGGAAACAATAAAGAAACATGAAAGTGAACAAATATATCTTTGTATATATGTAGAAAATTTAAAGAAGGAAAATAGGAGATTGTAGAGTTTGGTAAACTCTTCCAAAGCACCTGATGTTGCACCTTCTCCTCCTAAGGTATTTGTTGACCACAATTGTCAAACAAGTGATCCAAGTATTCCTCCCTTGCAAATACTATATCAAATTGAAGAAGAATATTATGTACTTAAATATAAAAACAAATATGCAACTTCTTCAAACAAACTCTTTGAAAATGAAAATAAAGAATTAGAAGCTAAAGTCCAAGATTTAGAAGAAAATTTGCAAGATGCATGCAAATTAGGAGAATCTCTTTTGGCATGTAGGAATCCTTCTCCTACATATAGTTTGTTTTTATTTGAACAATTTTACAGATGGTAGCTTCTGTGGATCTCTTATCATCTTCTTTACAAAATTTTACAACCAACAACATTTTTGGAAATTTTCTATAGTGTTGACCCTGATCAGCATGATTTGGTTTGTGAATTTTATTTGCATGATTTTATTCTAGGAGACCATAAGCACAATAAATTTTTGATCAACCTTCATGTAGGAGAAGTTCAACTAAGGGAATTACATTCTACATTCAAAAATCAAATAGCATGTAAAAGCATATTTGAGGACTATACAAATCATGCTAAGACTACAGGATTGTGTGTCAGACCAACCTTTCCTATTCCCAAATTGATCAAACAGAATTTTAACTATGATTTGTTAGACGATGAGGTTAAAACACATTATTTATAGGCTTTATATGATTGTGCTATTTCTTTTGATTTATTTTCAAGACATATTTTTGATTCAGTGGTGGTTGCAAGTGTAAATGGATGGGACCAACTTTTAGTGCCTCTTAAAAGATGAGAGGTCATGTCCCCAAATAACTCAAGATGGAGTATGAGGAGAGTGTCCTCAATTTTGAAAATCTTAATAGAGGTAATAAACTCTAGGGGAGAGAATAAATATATTGGCATGAGATATAGACCCCCTTTGTTGATTATACCTATTTTAGGATGGCAGAGTTAGGCTCCACAATTAGAGGAGCAATTCAATATATGAAAATAAATGATTCGAGCACAACAGGGATTTATAACCAATTTAGACAAGTATATAATAGATGAATTTGATGAATATGATTTGAGTCAAAGTGTGGAAAGCAAAAGCCAGAGCTATGAATGCCAATAATTATTTGCAATGGGACTTGAAAAAGGTAAATCTTGGGGGAGATGATGAGCTCAGAATATGGCTCATTATTGACATGTTATTTCCCTCAATTCATCTCTCGAATGATATTATCTTATGCAAATCTTAGCTTGTTAGATAGCTATTACATGGAAAATAGATATTTGTCTTGTTTATATTGAACCAAAGACTAAACCTTTACTTTGTCATTAATATCTAATACATCACATGTTTTAGTGATTTTTGTTTGAAGAATGCTCAGGAAAAAGACATAGGTGATGTATAGTGAATGTGCAATTTTGATCTTCATCTAGCAGAACTATGAACTCTGTAAGCTTGCTTCTATGAATTCTATAAGCTTATTTCTACAGACTCTGCAGGCTTTTTTATGTAGAATTTGTAGGCTCATTTCTATGGACTCTACAGGCTTATTTTTATGGACTCTATAGGCTTATTTCTATAGACTCTGTAAGCTTGTTTTTGTGGACTCCACAGGCTTGTTTCTATGGACTCTATAGAGTCAATTTCAAGAATTATGTAAGGATGAAGCTACAAATGGGGAAGCTGGTGGCCAAATAGGATAAGAGAGAATCATTCCATTTGGAATGAAATAAATAAAATAACCACCTACCATTTTGTAGGATTTTATTTTGATAAAGTTGTATATATATTTAGATCTTAGGATTATTATATGATAGGATATCTATTTTATCAGAATAATTAGATCTCTTGAAAATTCAATCTCCTATCTTTGGATGAATGGATCAACCAAAGAATCCTATTCCTTTGCATCCTATTTTGAGTTGATTATATTAGTATAAAATGTAAGATTTTCATATATTATATATAATAGATATCAGATGATAGAAAGCAGATAATAGAGGAAAATATTTGTATAAGCATATTACAAGTTTTAGACAGATTGTAATCATTTCAGTTTTATGAATTAATACTTAAATTTTCAGCATTGATTAATCTTTGTTCATGAGTCTAAGAGGAGCAAGGGCCCACTCTCCTTGGAATCAGTAACTGTGTACAGTATTTATGTTGTGTTTTACTAATTCACTGTTATAATTAATTAAAATTTTGTTAATATTTACATTTATTCATAAAAACATCAAAATAAATTCATAGTTAAAAAAGCATTTTCTTATTCCAAAGTCATTTCCTTTCTAAGCAATGTGTGTTTTCTTTTACAGCAAATGTGTGAAACAAATTTCCTTTTGTCAGTGAAGAGTGTGATTTTACTTTCTACGCAAGCATAAATAGGGTGTGTTTTTTACTTTAAACAAAAGAGTGGATTGATTTGATTTCTTCCTTTTCATCAAAAGAGTGAATCACGTAGTTTAGGACACATATCTTTCTTTAGTCAAAGTTAGAATATGACAATTAAACACTCTTATAAGCAGCTTTCTAGATCTACCATCCCATACCTTATTGCAGATAGATTTGGATACCAACCCTAGTTGATAAGACATCAATTGAATATTGATTAAATGAAGATTTAAATGACACTCATCACCCCTAATGGGAGATCTATCCATGTGACAAAAATAGTCAAAAATTCTTGAAGAATTTGATCAAATACTTATTATTGCTCAAAACTAAACTCAAATCTGCAAGCAAGTTCATTGTTGTTGGTCTCTTGGTCTAAATTTGAAGAAGAATAAACACCCATGTCTAATATCACCTGAAGTAGGTTTACCACTAGATTGGCCTTTATCTTTACTTTTTTCTTGGTCAGAAAGTACCTCAAAGAGGTTTTCACTTTAGGAGCTCAATGTTTTATTTATTTGTTTTTGGCTAAGGGTGTTCACTCACTCTCCAAAATAGGTTACAGGGTCTAATGTGATTGAGAATCTTGATTTACGATCTCCCAATGCAACATTGTCTCTAAGGCCTAAGAAATCATAGAATGCTTCATCATTCTGGAACTCATCAATCAATAGACTAGATTCTTGTTGGTCCTAATCTATCAGTTGGGGATAATATAATTGCAATATGTTGTGATGAATGGCCAGGATAAGGGTACAAATGGCATTATTATCAAATAATTGGGTTTCAGTTAGGTCATCAAAGGTGAGGCTATGATCAGACTCTACTTCATTATTGGCATCATCATCACTAGTCATTGGTGATGGAGTTTGAATAAGATATGTGGGGTCACCCTCAGGTGATTTAAATACAAGTCCATAAGGTCTTTCATACTTAGTCATAGAAATTAGCTCGATGGTTCCTTGTTGATTCAATTTGAGGCCTCTTCCTTTGTAATTATGATGTTCCATGATCCTATTGGGAATAAGATACTTTGTACTTTTATAACAATTAGCTTAGTTGTCATTGTATAACCATGATTCATCTCCTTCAAGAGGGTTAAATTCTAGGCCAGATGTTGAAAAGTGATAGATCCTATATATTTATGCTTTTATTACCAATGCCTATGTGGGGTGACTTTAGGTCACCTAAAGGTTATCAGATTCTGAGGAAGATCAGCAATATGAAATGTATCATGGGTCACATACTCTCCTGGTCCATTATCTGAAATGGTGAAATGATTAGAAGCTTCAGGAGGTGGTACGTGGGAAAGAAAATCCAAGGTATTAAGATATATACAATTATCTGATGAAGGATCAATAAGTATAGCCTTTCCTTTATCCTACTTGGATCTTAGATTCATATTGTACTACTAATTATAACTTTAAAATTTGGCCTCAAGATGTTTGAAGTGTTCATATGTGTGTAAATCTCCTAGAATATTCACTTCCATCCCTGAGTAAGAAAACTTGATACATTGGTGCAATGTTGATGGGACTGCACGAATCTCATGTAACCAAGGCCTACCTAAAAGCATATTGTATGATAACTCAAGATCAAGCACGTGGAAAAGTGTATCGTGGGTTAAAGGCCCAATGATAAATGATAAACTAATGGTGCCTTATGATTCTCTTTTCTGATTATCATAAGCTTTGATAGTTATTGTCTCTAGTTGGAGATCTATCATTGTGTATCTAAGAAGCTTGATGAGCTTTAGGGACACTATGTTGAGGCTAGATCCATTGTCTATAAGGACACATTTCACTTTATGTTATCTTATATAAAATTCTATGTATAATGTATTATTATGGAGTAGGCCAAGGGAAGATATATCACTTTGGTTGAATGTGACTTGTTAGGTTGGAGCTAAGTGTTCAACCAAAGCAAAAAATTTATCAAGGGATATGTCACTAGCAATAGTGGATTGGGTCAAAAACACATTCAAGATGTTCTTATGGATTATTGACATTCATAGCAAATCTAAAATATAAATTTGTGTTGGTGTCTTCTATAATTGTTCCACAATATTAAACTTCTTATCTTGGTTAGTAGTGAATGGTTTATTCTGATGCTGAATTGTTAGTTGAATGACAGGCAAAGTGGTAGACTGTTATGGGCTTGGGATAGTAATCTTTGACCTCTGAGTTGTGATTTCACAATTAGGATTAAATATTAGACCATTATTGCTAACTACTATTGGAAATGATGTGGGACTAGATAGGACAAGTCTCAGTTGCCAGTGCACTTGCATGTGGTCACGTGGCAAGAACAAGTTATCGCTATATGATCCAAAAGTGGAGGTCCTAGTTTTTTGGTTTTCTTGTATGCACTCCCAGGTCAAAGAAGGATTATCCATGTAATTTGGTTGGATAGTATTGTTTAGCAATGGTCTAGGTTGATTAGTGTTTGGTCTAGGATTAAAGGATATGGTATTAATGCTACTTCCTACAATATGACCTATAACCCTGTTGTAGTCATGTGCCACTTCATGGTAGGTTTGTTGGTTGTTACCATTTTGACCTTGGTTTTGTCCATTATTTTGTCATTATGGATTATACTATTGATTCTATCGATTCTACTAGTTCAGCGTTTGATTTTGATACTATTGGTTTTGTTGTTGCACTGGTCGTTGTCATTGTTATTGTTGATTGTTTTGCTATTGGTAATTTTTATGTCAAGGAAAAGGGTTTTGATAAATCCCAAGAGTTTTATTAGAATTTGAAGCAACATTATCCAATGTTATCTCCCCATTTTCCAACATATTTGCAATTTAATTCTTTATTTAGACACATCTTCATAAATTATGCCCATTGACCCGATGATAATTACAAAATGCATTTTCACGATACCAATCAGGGTAAGGAATGTCTTACAGCTAATGCTTTGGTATAGGCCAACCAATCAGGTTAGCAGTAACAAGTTATCAGAGTTGTTGTTGCCAGAATCCAGATAACGCGAGTGCAATGAAGACGTGATCACACAAGATGAACAAGTGCACACCACAAAGATGCTAAAGCAATTTCATAATAACAAGAAGATAAATTTTATAAAACAAAATGGAGAAACCAAATGTGAATTAGTAACATGAAATGGCCAAAATGAAGAATACATATAGGAGAGCTAGAAAGTAACTCCTCCACAAATGGTGGTCAAAGCACCCCAAGAATAGACTCCTCCAAAGGTGGTGACAAGGTGCTAAGAATAGAGAAATAACTCCCATACCCGGAATAGGAGTATCTTATGCTATTCTTATGACACCTTATGACACAAATATGACACACAATCTCCACATAAGCTAGCCTATCCCACGAATGTAGAAAAACTCCATGTATGCACAAATATATGATATTCCCTAATTAATAAATAGGGAAAAATAAAAACCTACACTAATACCCCCCCATAAGTGCAGCTTAGGTGGGAAGTGTGGAAATAAAAAATGGGTCCCGGCAACTAGGCCTGATGAGGTACCCATGTACAAATGCAATCTCCCATAAGATAGAGAAAAGGAGAAAACCCGTAGGAAAAAACTCCCCCCCAAAAGAGAGACATAAAAGAAAAGACGAGGCTAGAAGGCCCCCCCTGAAGATGATGTTGTTGCAAATATAGACCGCACCTCAAGAAGAGCTCGTAGATGAATGAACTTACTCTCAGTGAAAGGTTTGGTGAACATGTCTGCAAACTGCTCTGAAGACTGGCAAAATATCAAGTCAATGACCTGACTATGAATAAGCTCCTGAATGAAATGCATGTGAATCTCTATGTGCTTGGTCTGCTGGTGCTAAACCGGATTCCTACAAATCTGTATGGTACTCTGATTGTCACAATAAATGATGGTGGGCTGCCTGATAGGAATGCCAAACTCAGAAAGAATCCCCTGAAGCCAAATAGCCTCAGTGGCTGCATTAACAGCTCCCCTGTACTCTGCCTCTGTGGATGATATAGCAATAGCATTCTGCTTCTTGCTAGACCAACTGATAGGACCTGAACCTAGAGAGAAACTGTAACCAAAAGTGGACTTACGAGTCTGTGAATCGCCAGCCCAGTCTGAATCTGTATATCCAACCAAGTCAACCTCTGTGCCAAATCTGTAGTGAATCCCATATCTATGTGAACCCTGTATGTAATGCAAGATCCTCTTAGCTGCTTTCCAATGCAGCTCATGGGGTTCCTGCATGAATCTGGAGACAAGTCCCACTATATATGAAATGTCGGGCCTGGTGTGAGTCAAGTAGATGAGACTACCAACAAGTTGTCGATATCGAGTGGCATCAACTAGTGGTGAAGAACAATCAGTCTCAAGCTTGACTCCTGATAGAAAGGGAGTCAGAGATGGCTTGCAATCAGCCATGTGAAATTGAGCCAACAAGTCGAGAGCATACTTAGGTTGTGCAAGAGAAATCCTTGAATCTGACTGTGAGATCTCGATACCAAGGAAGTAGTGCAACAAACCCAAGTCTGTCATGTCAAATCTCTCCTGAAGAGATGCCTTCACCGCTGTAATAGCCGATGAAGAACTCCTGGCGATCAAAAGGTCATCAACATATAGAACCAAAATCAGAAGCGAATCATCCTGCCGCAAGAAGTAGACATTAGGATCAGAATGGCACCTAGTGAAACCCGCTGTGAGAAGGAAGGAATCCATCTTGGCATACCAAGCCCGACGGGCTTGTTTGAGGCCATAGATAGATTTCCTAAGTCTGCATACTAAGGAAGAATCCTGAACAAACCCTGGCGGTTGCTCCATGTAGATCTCCTCCTCAAGGTCTCCGTGAAGAAAGGAACTCTTCACATCCATCTGATGCACATCCCAACCATGTGCTGCGGCAATAGCCAAGGTGAGTCGGATAGAAGTCATCTTTGCAACGGGTGCAAAGGTCTCTGAGTAGTCAATGCCTGCCACCTGTGAGAAACCCTTGGCTACCAATCGTGCCTTATACTTATCAACCGACCCATCTGCGACAAATTTGGTCCGATATATCCACCTACATCGAACCATCTTTCTTCCCTTAGGAAGTGAAGTCAAATCCCAAGTGCAATTTTTGATTAAGGAAGAATATTCTTCCTCCATAGCACTATCCCACTCAGGTACCCCCGATGCCTCTCGAAAAGTTTGTGGATCCGAAACTGAAGCAAAGAAGGCATGTGGATCTCTCTGAAAATCCCCCCTAGTACGTCTGTCATCTGCGGGGTCTCCTGCCCATGTGCCAGCACTCTCAAGTGTCTGTCTGGCCCAAAGTGGCCCAGAAGTGGGCGAGTCAGGTGCTAACTCCTCATCCTCTGACTGACTAGAGGTGGATGACACTGCATCACTGTCCTCACTGTCTGTATTTGAAGAAGAAGAAGATGACTCTGGCTCAAGAACCTCCTATGGCTGATCTGAATCTGATGAGGAATCATCATGAAGAAGTAGATCCGATGAGGGAGAAGAAGTGTCAAGTGTTGAGTCTCTAGGACTCTCCTGAAAATGGACACTTCTCTCGATGAACAACTCATGTGTGACGAGATCTAAAAGGCGATATCCCTTAATACCATCCGGATATCCTACAAAGATGCAAGACTTGGACTGACGTTCCATAGCTTTGTGTTTCTTCTTCGAAATGCGGGCCATGGCTGGGGATTTGAAAACTCTAAGGTGCTCAACATCAGGTTTCTTTTTATGCCAAGCTTCAAAGGGTGTTATCCCTTTCAAAGCTTTATGAGGAACCCTGTTCTGAATGTAGCAAACACAATTGATGGCTTCGGCCCAGTACTGTGGTGCTAGGGATTTGGAGTGAATCATACAGCTACCCATCTCTTTCAAGAACCTATTCTTGCGTTCTGCAACCCCATTTTGTGAAGGACTGTAGGTGACTATGCGCTGCAAATCAATCCCCTCTGTGGTGCAAAATTGCTCAAACCTGATGCTGACATACTCTCCTCCATTATCAGTTCGAAGAACCTTGATGGATTTCTCACTCTGTTTCTCAACAAGAGCCTTGAAGTCTAGAAAATATTCAAACACTTCAGACTTTTGTTTGAGAAAATATATCCAAGTGTACCTAGAGAAATCATTAATGAAGGTGAGGATGTACTTGGCCCTTATGAAAGATGGTTTGGGAAAGGGTCCTGATACATCACTGTGGACTAACTCCAAAGGTTGTGAAGCCCTCCAAGCTTTGCCTTTGTCAAATTTTGCTTCGGGACGCTTCCTAAGGGAGCGCCCCTCACAAAGTCCTTTTGAGAATTGGACACGAGGCAAGCCAATGACCATGTCATTTTTGCAAAGTTGCTCAAGGTAGCGGTAGTTAAGGTGGCCAAACCGCTCATGCCATAATTTGTTAACTCCATCTGAATGAGTCAGCAATGCTGTAGGAGAAGAATCTGATGCAAAATGTGAAAAAGGTGTATAACCTTGCTTGGTGATCTACCCTTCCCACTGCCACTGTAGTATCACTATGCAACTCCCTGATAGATACAGAATCTGGTGAAAACTCAACTCTCATGCCCCGACCAATGTGAGTGATTTGGTACACTGATAGGAGATTGGTTGAAAGAGAAGGAACACTTAGAACATTGTTGAATGTTCCTCCTTCCATTTCAACTGACCCTCTCCCTGCAACGGAAACTGAAGGGTCATCACCCAAACTAATTGAAGTCATGCTACAAGGCTCTAAAGATGAAAACTCAACTAGTGAAGAGCCCATGTGGTGAGAAGCACCCGAGTCAATGACCCATGAAGATGTGGAAGCTGCTGTAGCTATAAGGGCCTTGCCCTTTTCTTTCTCCTTACCCTTGCCCTTTGCCTTAGTAGAATCTTGGGTTGATGAATTCTGCTTGATGGACTCAGAAACACCTATGTTGTTCTTCTCTAGAAGATGAGTTAGGTGATCTATTTGTTTCTTCATGCACTTGTGTTCGTCATGCCCATTCTTTTTACAATAGCCACACTTAACCTTCTCCTTCTTAGGTTTAGCATTGGAAGATGAAGACTCAGTGTTGTTTTTGGCAGGGTTGGTGTTTTCTTTCTTTTTCTCTTGATCCTTGTTCTTTTTCTTCTTCTCCTTTGTTGAAGTCTTGTCCTTACCATTTCCAGCTATCAAAGCTTGGGGTTGAGTAGACTTTATTGTGCCCATCTGAATTAGCTTATCTTGCTCCCTAGTCAAGTCGACAATGAATGAATCCAAAGAAGGCATTTTCCATGTAGTGCCAAGGGCACTTTTAGTGGCATGGAAAGTGGAGACAAAGACTGAATAACTTGGACCTAACTTTGCGAGAATAGAAAGTATGAGTTGATCATCTTTCTTCTCTATCCCTTATTCTTTTAATTGCAATCTAAGGGCCTTAAACTTAGTAAAGAAGTCCTGTAGGGTGTCAAAGTTACTAGGACTTAGACTTATGAGTTTGTTTTCGAGCTCATGGCATCTCATCTCATCAAGCTTCCCAAACAACTTTTCTAAGGTGTCCCATATGTCATTAGGAGTTTGAGAGATTCTAAGTGGAAGAGTAGTTTTGGAGACACGGACAAACTCAGCAACCCAAAGGCTTCATCACTACGGTTGTACCACTTAACCTTTTCAGCATCTGTATTAGGTTCTACTTCTGTACCCATTGTGATCCTATACAACCCTTTACTTCTAAGAATGATGAACATTTTAACTTTCCATTCATGATAGTTGAAGGGTGTTAGGGGTTTGAGTTGAAAAGAATCCATTTTTAGCTGAAATTAGGTGAAGTTGTTTTGATTGCAAGTTGTGATTGTATGCAGAAAGGAGAATGAAATTGAAGTTGCAAGTTGTGGAAAGCAATCACACCCCCCCCCCCGAAATATTGAGCCCCCCCAAGTATGCAAGTGCACGCTCAAAAGACGTCGGACTCAGCCGAAAATGCGTCTTAGAGCAATCAGTGCAAGACAAAAGCAAACAGGACGTCGGACTCAGCGGAAAATGCGTCCTAGGAGACCCAAATTTTGGCACTTTACAAACTAGTGCTTTTTTGAAAAAGAATAAGTCTACGCTGTGGAGAATTGAATTACAAGAACTTTTGCAAAAAAGGGCACCCAAAACTGAGCTACCGTTTGCAAGATTTTAAAGTTACAATTTTCTCGTAAACTAGTGTTTTTACAAAAAAAGCACTAAAACGTTAAAAAAATGCTATTATGAGGAGAGAAAGTGGCCTTCCAACCACTCATTGGATTCGGCACGGAATGAAGAATCCAAATGAGGTTTTTGTGAGAGAAAATTAGCCTCCTACCAACCCAGGCCTCACCCTTCGTCTTTGACAGGCGAAAATACAAAATTTAATTTGAAAATCCCCAAATTACAAAACTGTCTAGAAACTTTAATACTCAGTCAAATTGACTGATTTTTGTTTTATTAAGTCAATTTTAACTAAGATAATTGAAGCATAGACAGAATTGAAGGAATGACAAGTGTTCTAGGGTGCCAAATAGGATGCCAAGTAGGGAGAGGCGTCCAAAAGCACAGTCCAGATTTTGACAGCAAAAAAAACAAAAAACAGCAGAATATTTTCACCAAAAACAAGGTGCATTTCTCATTTGCTAGGCAAGAAAAGCTTAAGGAGTTTCCAGACTTCAAAACACAGCAGAATTACCAGAAAAATGCGCCATATTTAGACAAAAAACAACGTTTTTTTTAATGCTGTACAGTTGATGGCGTGGCAGAACAGAGGAATGCACTGCTGCTGCTGCTTGGCGTGGAGGAAGGACAGCGGCGGCTTGGCCTCTTGCTGGAACTCACTGTTGGTAGAAGTGAAGCTAGAAGCTAGGCGCTTGCTAGAAGACTGTTGTTTGGTGTGCAAAGTTGACTGCTGCCCAGAAGGTATGGCTGAACCAGATGAGTGCTGCTCCTCCCTCTGTGCTGAGTGCTCAACAATGGCGTTCAAGCTAACTGCTGAACCAACAAAGACACCCAAATGCAAGGATCTCCAAGAAAACTAACCAGAATTGATGTATTTATTTTTTATTTTTGATCAAATCTAAAAATAAAAAACAAACTCCACTCTTGATTTCAAAATAAGCTAAAAAAAGCATAAGCATACACAAGATTACCGGGAAAGGCTCTGATACCATATCGGAGTTGTTGTTGCCAGAATCCGGATAACGCGAGTGCAATGAAGACGTGATCACACAAGATGAACAAGTGCACACCACAAAGATGCTAAAGCAATTTGATAATAACAAGAAGATAAATTGTACAAAACAAAATGGAGAAACCAAATGTGAATTAGTAACATGAAATGGCCAAAATGAAGAATACATATAGGAGAGCTAGAAAGTAACTCCTCCACAAATGGTGGTCAAAGCACCCCAAGAATAGACTCCTCAAAAGGTGGTGACAAGGTGCTAAGAATAGAGAAATAAGTCCCATACCCGGAATAGGAGTATCTTATGCCATTCTTATGACACCTTATGACACAAATATGACACACAATCCATAAGCTAGCCTATCCCACGAATGTAGGAAAACTCCATGTATGCACAAATATATGATATTCCCTAATTAATAAATAGGGAAAAATAAAAACCTACACTAATAGGCCAAGCAGCGGCTGTCCTTCCTCCACGCCAAGCAGCAGCAGCAGTGCATTCCTCTGTTCTGCCACGCCATCAACTGTACGGCATTAAAAAAACGTTGTTTTTTGTCTAAATATGGCGCATTTTTCTGGTAATTTTGCTGTGTTTTGAAGTCTGGAAACTCCTTAAGCTTTTCTTGCCCAGCAAATGAGAAATGCACCTTGTTTTTGGTGAAAATATTCTGCTGTTTTTTGTTTTTTTTGCTGTCAAAATCTGGACTGTGCTTTTGGACGCCCCTCCCTACTTGGCATCCTATTTGGCACCCTAGAACACTTGTCATTCATTCAATTCTGTCTATGCTTCAATTATCTTAGTTAAAATTGACTTAATAAAACAAAAATCAGTCAATTTGACTGAGTATTAAAGTTTCTAGACAGTTTTGTAATTTGGGGATTTTCAAATTAAATCTTGTATTTTCGCCTGTCAAAGACGAAGGGTGAGGTCTGGGTTGGTAGGAGGCTAATTTTCTCTCACAAAAACCTCATTTGGATTCTTCATTCCGTGTCGAATCCAATGAGTGGTTGGAAGGCCACTTTCTCTCCTCATAATAGCATTTTTTTAACGTTTTAGTGCTTTTTTTTGTAAAAACACTAGTTTACGGGAAAATTGTAACTTTAAAATCTTGCAAACGGTAACTCGGTTTTGAGTGCCATTTTTTGCAAAAGTGTTTTTAATTCAATTCTCCACAGCATAGACTTGTTCTTTTTCAAAAACGCACTAGTTTATAAAGTGCCAAAATTTGGGTCTCCTAGGACGCATTTTCGGCTGAGTCCGACGTCCTGTTTGCTTTTGTCTTGCACTGATTGCTCTAAGACGCATTTTTGACTGAGTCTGACGTCTTTTGAGCGTGCACTTGCATACTTGGGGGGGCTCAATATTTCGGGGGGGTGTGATTGCTTTTCACAACTTGCAACTTCACTTTCATTCTCCTTTCTGCATACAATCACAACTTGCAATCAACACAACTTCACCTAATTTCAGCTAAAAATGGATTCTTTTCAACTCAAACCCCTAACACCCTTCAACTATCATGAATGGAAAGTTAAAATGTCTATCATTCTTATAAGTAAAAGGTTGTATAGGATCACAATGGGTACAGAAGTAGAACCTAATACAGATGCTGAAAAGGTTAAGTGGGACAACCGTAGTGATGAAGCCTTTGGGTTACTGAGTTTGTCCGTGTCTCTAGAACTACTCTTCCACTTAGAATCCTCCCAAACTCCTAATGACATATGGGACACCTTAGAAAAGTTGTTTGGGAAGCTTGATGAGATGAGAGGCCATGAGCTCGAAAACGAACTCATAAGTCTAAGTCCTAGTAACTTTGACACCCTACAGGACTTCTTTACTAAGTTTAAGGCCCTTAGATTGCAATTGAAAGAATAAGGGATAGAGAAGAAAGATGATCAACTCATACTTTCTATTCTCGCAAAGTTAGGTCCAAGTTATTCAGTCTTTGTCTCCACTTTCCATGCCACTAAAAGTGCCCTTGGCACTACATGGAAAATGCCTTCTTTGGATTCATTCATTGCCGACTTGACTAGGGAGCAAGATAAGCTAATTCAGATGGGCACAATGAAGTCTACTCAACCCCAAGCTTTGATAGCTGGAAATGGTAATGACAAGACTTCAACAAAGGAGAAGAAGAAAAAGAACAAGGATCAAGAGAAAAAGAAAGAAAACACCAACCCTGCCAAAAACAACACTAAGTCTTCATCTTCCAATGCTAAACCTAAGAAGGAGAAGGTTAAGTGTGGCTATTGTAAAAAGAATGGGCATGATGAACACAAGTGCATGAAGAAAAAAATAGACCACCTAACTCATCTTCTAGATAAGAACAACATAGGTGTTCCTAAGTCCATCAAGCAGAATTCATCAACCCAAGATTCTACTAAGGCAAAGGGTAAGGGTAAGGAGAAAGAAAAGGGCAAGGCCCTTGTAGCTACAGCAGTTTCCACATCTTCATGGGTCATTGACTCGGGTGCTTCTCACCACATGGGCTCTTCACTAGTTGAGTTTTCATCTTTAGAGCCTTGTAGCATGACTTCAATTAGTTTGGGTGATGACGCATCAGTTTCCATTGCAGGGAGAGGGTCAGTTGAAATGGAAGGAGGAATATTCAACAATGTTCTAAGTGTTCCTTCTCTTTCAACCAATCTCCTATCAGTGTACCAAATCACTCACATTGGTCGGGGCATGAGAGTTGAGTTTTCACCAGATTCTGTATCTATCAGGGAGTTGCATAGTGATACTACAGTGGCAGTGGGAAGGGTAGATCACCAAGCAAGGTTATACACCTTTTCACATTTTGCATTAGATTCTTCTCCTACAGCATTGCTGACTCATTCAGATGGAGTTAGCAAATTATGGCATGAGCGGTTTGGCCACCTTAACTACCGCTATCTTGAGCAACTTTGCAAAAATGACATGGTCATTGGCTTGCCTCGTGTCCAATTCTCAAAAGGACTTTGCGAGGGGTGCTCCCTTGGGAAGCATCTCGAAGTAAAATTTGACAAAGGCAAAGCTTGGAGGGCTTCACAACCTTTGGAGTTAGTCCACAGTGATGTATCGGGACCCTTTCCCAAACCATCTTTCACAAGGGCCAAGTACATCCTCACCTTCATTGATGATTTCTCTAGGTACACTTGGATATATTTTCTCAAACAAAAGTCTGAAGTGTTTGAATATTTTCTAGACTTCAAGGCTCTTGTTGAGAAACAGAGTGAGAAATCCATCAAGGTTCTTCAAACTGATAATGGAGGAGAGTATGTCAGCATCAGGTTTGAGCAGTTTTGCACCACAGAGGGGATTGATTTGCAACGCACAGTCACCTACAGTCCTTCACAAAATGGGGTTGCAGAATGCAAGAATAGGTTCTTGAAAGAGATGGGTAGCTGTATGATTCACTCCAAATCCCTAGCACCACAGTACTGGGCCGAAGCCATCAATTGTGTTTGCTACATTCAGAACAGGGTTCCTCACAAAGCTTTGAAAGGGATAACACCCTTTGAAGCTTGGCATAAAAAAAACCTGATGTTGAGCACCTTAGAGTTTTCGGATCCCCAGCCATGGCCTGCATTTCGAAGAAGAAACGCAAAGCTATGGAACGTCAGTCCAAGCCTTGTATCTTTGTAGGATATTCGGATGGTATTAAGGGATATCACCTTCTAGATCCCGTCACACATGAGTTGTTCATCGAGAGAAGTGTCCATTTTCAGGAGAGTCCTAGAGACTCAACACTTGACACTTCTTCTCCCTCATCGGATCTACTTCTTCATGATGATTCCTCGTCAAATTCAGATCAGCCACAGCAGGTTCTTGAGCCAGAGTCATCTTCTTCTTCTTCAAATTTAGACAATGAGGACAGTGATGCAGTGTCATCCACCTCTAGTCAGTCAGAGGATGAGGAGTTAGCACCTGACTCGCCCACTTCTGGGCCACTTTGGGCCAGACAGACACTTGAGAGTGCTGGCACATGGGCAGGAGACCCTGCAGATGACAGACGTACTAGAGGAATTTTTAGAGAGATCCACATGCCTTCTTTGCTTCAGTTTCGGATCCACAAACTTTTCGAGAGGCATCGGGGGTCCCTGAGTGGGATAGTGCTATGGAGGAAGAACATTCTTCCTTAATCAAAAATCGCACTTGGGATTTGACTTCACTTCCTAAGGGAAGAAAGATGGTTCGATGTAGGTGGATATATCGGACCAAATTTGCCGCAGATGGGTCGGTTGATAAGTATAAGGCACGATTGGTAGCCAAGGGTTTCTCACAAGTGGCAGGCATTGACTACTTAGAGACCTTTGCACCCGTTGCAAAGATGACTTCTATCCGACTCACCTTGGCTATTGCCGCAGCACATGGTTGGGATGTGCATCAGATGGATGTGAAGAGTGCCTTTCTTCACGGAGACCTTGAGGAGGAGATCTACATGGAGCAACCGCCAGGGTTTGTTCAGGATTCTTCCTTAGTATACAGACTTAGGAAATCTATCTATGGCCTAAAACAGGCCCCTCGAGCTTGGTATGCCAAGATGGATTCCATCCTTCTCATAGCAGGATTCACTAGGTGCCATTCTGATCCTAAAGTCTACTTCTTGCAGCAGGATGATTCGCTTCTGATTTTAGTTCTATATGTTGATGACCTTTTGATCGCCGGGAGTTCTTCATTGGCTATTACAATGGTGAAGGCATCTCTTTAGGAGAGATTTGACATGACAGACTTGGGTTTGTTGCACTACTTCCTTGGCATCGAGATCTCACAGTCAAATTCAGGAATTTCTCTTGCACAACCTAAGTACGCTCTCGACTTGTTGGCTCGATTTCACATGGCTAATTGCAAGCCATCTCCGACTCCCTTTCTATCAGGAGTCAAGCTTGAGATTGATTGTTCTTCACCATTGGTTGATGCCACTCGATAGCGACAACTTGTTGGTAGTCTCATCTACTTGACTCACACCAGGCCCGACATTTCATATACAGTGGGACTTGTCTCCAAATTCATGCAAGAACCCCATGAGCTGCATTGGAAAGCAGCTAAGAGGATCTTGCATTACATACAGGGTTCACATAGATATGGGATTCACTACAGATTTGGCACAGAGGTTGATTTGGTTGGATATACAGATTCAGACTGGGCTGGCGATTCACAGACTCGTAAGTCCACTTCTGGTTACAGTTTCTCTCTAGGTTCAGGTCCTATCAGTTGGTCTGGCAAGAAGCAGAATGCTATTGCTATATCATCCACAGAGGCAGAGTACAGGGGAGCTGTTAATGCAGCCACTGAGGCTATTTGGCTTCAGGGGATTCTTTTTGAGTTTGGCATTCCTATCAGGCAGCCCACCATCATTTATTGTGACAATCAGAGTACCATATAGATTTGCAGGAATCCAGTTCAGCACCAGCGGACCAAGCACATAGAGATTCACATGCATTTCATTTGGGAGCTTATTCATAGTCAGGTCATTGACTTGATATTTTGCCAGTCTTCAGAGTAGGTTGCAGACATCTTCACCAAACTTTTCACTGAGAGTAAGTTCATTCATCTACGAGTTCTTCTTGGGGTGCGGTCTACATCTGCAACAACATCATCTTCAGGGGGGCCTTCTAGCCTCTTCTTTTCTTTTATGTCTCTCTTTTGGGGGGGAGTTTTTTCCTACGGGTTTTCTCCTTTTCTCTATCTTATGGGAGATTGCATTTGTACATGGGTACCTCATCAGGCCTAGTTGTCGGGACCCATTTTTTATTTCCACACTTCCCACCTAAGCTGCGCTTATGGGGGGTATTAGTGTAGGTTTTTATTTTTCCCTATTTATTAATTAGGGAATATCATATATTTGTGCATACATGGAGTTTTCCTACATTCGTGGGATAGGCTAGCTTATGTGGAGATTGTGTGTCATATTTGTGTCATAAGGTGTCATAAGAATGGCATAAGATACTCATATTTCGGGTATGGGAGTTATTTCTCTATTCTTAGCACCTTGTCACCACCTTTTGAGGAGTCTATTCTTGGGGTGCTTTGACCACCATTTGTGGAGGAGTTACTTTCTAGCTCTCCTATATGTATTCTTCATTTTGGCCATTTCAGGTTACTAATTCAGATTTGGTTTCTCCATTTTGTTTTGTGCAATTTATCTTCTTGTCATTGTCAAATTGCTTTAGCATCTTTGTGGTGTGCACTTGTTCATCTTGTGTGATCATGTCTTCATTGCACTCGCGTTATCCGGATTCTGGCAACAACAACTCTGATAAGCTTGTAAAATATAGATTCAATGGGCTCTCCTAAGTTACTAAAGACATGACGTGTAGGCATAGTTCTCTTAGGAGGAGGGGTTTGCAATGGTAAAGCCTACTATATTTGTTTTGCAAGGTTTGGTTGTTGTGCTTATAGCATTGGTTAGAGTGATTGTTGGGTAGGAGTAAGCTAAAAAGGTAGTGCAAATGAGGTTTGCACAGTTTGCACATGATGAGATTTGATTACTCCATTTCCCATAACATTCTTGTTGTAGTTGAATTGCCACAATTTTTCTTGGTTATTGGCCTGTCTTGATTGTGATGCTTGCATTTGATTAGGATGTTATTGTTCACCATTTTCCTAATTGATAGAATTAAGTTTGATGACTCCTTTATTGATGCACACCCACTTGATCACCAAACCTTTATCAATGATCTCTTTGAACATATGTGCACATTGTAACTCTAGATGGTAAGCTATCTCACTATGAAATTTTTTGGTAAACACAACAGCTAATTGTTTCTCTAGTAAACTATGGGTGAAATGGCTTGCAAGGGCTCTCCATCACTATAAATAACTTGTAAAACTTTTCCTAGATTTTTTCTTTACTTGTGTCAAGTCCACTAATGAAATCTCATGCTCGAGATTATAGGAAAAGTGCTACATAAGTTTATCAGAAAGGTCATTAAAGTTTGTTACTGAATTCTTGGGCAACTTTAAAAGCCACTCCAAGGCTTGTCCAAATAGGCTCCTTGGAAACAATAGCAAAAGGTATGTGTCATTATATATCACTAGTTGACATGCGACAAAGAATTTGATCAAATGGGCCTTAGGGTCACCTTTACCTTTGTACTTATTGAATTTGGGTGGTTTATATCCTAGAAGAAATGGTATCTGCAAATACTCCATGTTGAATAGATAAGAACAAACATCATCTAATTTGACATTTTTAGTCTACTTCCCCACCTGAATGGTATTAATTGCATCATTCATCTATTTTAATTCTTGGGATAAGCAACTGGAAGGGATATTAGTTTGAGGGAGAGGATTGGTTTGGGTGGATGGTTGAGAGGTCACAAGTGGGACACTTTGCCCAGGATATGATGATGGCACCTATTGAGGTATACTATCTTGGTTGGGGAATGTACTTGAAATTGCACATTTGGTTGCATGATATTCTAGTTTGGGTTGGTGATAAAGGTTTGACTTGGAGGATTTTTTGGTTCAGATGAAGGGATATAACTATATTATGCCTATTGTGGTTGAAAAAGGACATGTTGTCGACTAATCAAACCTTGTTGTTGAGTGGAAACTTGTGGACCAAGACCCTACCTCTAAATTTGTGGCACATTTTGAACCATCAGTTGTCTAATAGGTACTTGAAAAACATGGGGACCTCCTTATTGCATGAATCCTTGTGAAGAAGTGAAAGTAGATTGCAGATTCAACATCTATCACTGACCAACATTTGCATGTTGCTGACTAGTCATTACTTGGTTTTAAACTGGCATATTAGTCTACAACTGAAGAGGTATGTTTTTCACTACTCAATGAGGAGGAATAATAGTTTCCCCTAATTGAGGTAGAAACGTATTCATCTTGTATTGCATTGATACAATAGATTGTGTCTACTATTATGGAATACCACTCACTATTTATTGAGGGGGAGTAGGATTCATCACATTCTGTCATTGAGGTGTAACATTATTTATTGTTTGATTATCTAATCCTATAGATTGTATACTTGAGGAAGTAGTTGGTTGAGGCTGGGGTGCATAAACTCCTATTCCTTGGTATGATGATCTACTCATGGGATTAACTATAAGCACATCTTATTGGCTAGTTGTTTATGCATTAGTACCACTTTGATCAAGATTGGATGTTATTTGCACATTATCTACTACGTTTGGCTCAGTATTTAGTGTAGAGGCCAAAGACACTTCTTCAATAACTAGCATATGCATTGAGTTATCTACTAGAGCGATTTATACAAATGGGTCATAACTTGGATTTTCTTATTTAGTGAATTCTATCAACACTCCTATTGAAGGTACTAGGTCAATGAGAGGCTTACTTACCATGTTAATCTGATTGAAATCACATGCTAAATTTAGGTAGGTTTGGTATGTTGTTTGAATTTGGTTAAAGTGATCTTTCATGATTTTTTTGCCTCGATTGGATATATTAAGGTCTTGATATGTAGTTTGGACTAGAGCCATAGGATTGTTAGAAAAATCATGTTGATCGTAAATCATATTATGGGGCACTCTTACTAAACTTGGTAAACTTTCATGGGGGAAGTATGTCAGAAACTTGGCCCCTACCTCTATGGCTCTAACCAAAATCTCATCTTTGTTCTCTAAAAAGTGTCATTTAAACAAAAATGGATCATACGTGGAAGCTGTATGAGTAGAATATGACTGTTGAAGAACTAGCTCGTCCATTATTGGTATTGTAGCTAGGTATTGCATGGTTTGTTCTTGGTCATGTTCTGAATAAGGTAGTGTGTTAACCAAGTAATTATCTAATGGATCTTGGCTTTGGGCCCCTGATTAAGTATTATAAGAGGGATAAAAATCCATATCATAAGCAATATTATCCGCATAGGGATCTTGCACCATTTCTTCCTATGCAACTACATTACTAATCCTTTAGATTGTACATGAGTCTACTATGAGAATAGGAATACATGTTGGGATCCATTGTTAATGTTTTGTGATAAAAGGTCAAAGATTTCTACAAACTCTAAAAAGGACAGAATCTAAAACAAATGATACCTTCAACTTGGTCTAAATATGTCAAAAGGATCAAAAGGTTTATGCAAAGCTTTTTAAGGAAACAAGCTAGCTTAAAATATCTAACACTACACTATTCACACAAAGATAAGAAAGTAAATGGACCAAAAAATTGAAATGCCAAACTCTAAGGTCAAATTATTTAAAATCAATCTAATCTAGGAATTTAAAAGTTCATAGGTCTTTTGTCCAATGCAGCATCAAAATCTAGGCTCAAATAAGGCACGTGCTAGGACTCTTGGCCAAATGGTGTCAAAATCTAGACTTTGAAAATGGATGAAAGTTTTAATCTAATAGATTTAAAACACTTCTAAAAAATACTAGGCATTCGATTCTTGGTCATGAACTTGATCAACTAGGTATAAGGTATGAAATAAAAGGCACTTTTAGCAATAGTTTATTTTCTCATAAATAATGGTATAAAATTTGGTTCTTTTGATAAATAGGCTAGAAAAAGGTGAGTGGTATAATCGTGTTTTAGACAAAGGATCATAAAAGGCACACTTGGATTAGTCTAAAAACACAGGAATAAATTTGGAATTCTATGCAACAAAGTTTTAAATGATTTGAGCAGCATAATGATGCTCTGCTACCCAAAAGGTGTGATAAAAAAGTTTGTTTCAAAGACTCTCTAAGGCAAAGACATTTTTCCATAATTTTGATAGCATAACACTACCTTTCTTGACTCAAAATGTTGTGGTACATAGACTTAAAGTGCAAGTGTCTATCACAAAATGGCTTAAGTCTATCAATTAAGGATAATGATTATGAGTCTTAAACGGACTTCAACCCAAATTAGAAATTAAACCTAATTTCCCTCAAGTTTAGTGTAAATGATGAACCCACTTAACACATCAACCCTATGAACTTGTAAAGGTGTAATTCTGAATTTAGATTACAAGTGAAGGACTTAAACAACTTTGGTCAAGGTCTAGACTTAATTGGGTAACATAACTACACCAAAGTGGATGATATGACTCTCAATCTTTTGATGAAATGTGAACAAGGCAAATTGATGATCTCACATAGGTAGCATAATGCCTCTTTGTTCAAAGAAAAATGAGGACCATGTGTTTGGTTTGGGATTATTTGTTTACACCAAGTTTTGACTCCAAACAAGACTTTAATCTAGGACAAGACCAACTAATTAATCACCCTTAGATCCTAAACTAACAAGGTTGCTTGGTACCATTGGAATCCATCAATATACATCATTTGAGAGGATTTTAAGTGTTCATCCAAAAGTAAATGTGCATTATATAGTAGGGTTTTTACCCCCCCCCTTCTCTCAAATGATAATACTATGAAATGGACTTTGAGGTGCACCTTGCACCAACAATACTTCCATAGAAAGTGGGGATTTGTCTAAAATCTAACAAGTTTCCAAATGATCTAGGGGAATCGATTGCACAATGAATTTCACACCAAACAATGCAAAAGAAAAGCACAAATTTTGGGTATGTATCACTTGGCTTATTGTAAAAAGGTCTAGTCTTTTTTGTAACCACTACATCCTATTATTCGCTTAGTGTAGTGCAATGTCCAAAGTGCCACTACATCTCATGTGCAAATCCAAAGGAGTCAAATGAAGTCAATGCTAGGAGATAAAACCCTAGGTCAAAGCTTCCCTAAAGAACTTACAAGAGGTGATGAAGTCCCCCTCGCAAGCCAAGATGCATAAAAAATAAATAAAGCATGAGAGTAGAAATAATTTAGGGTTGTTTTCTAATACACCCAAACTTTGGTGATTTTTTGAGTGCTTTAGATGACTTTATTTCTAAGCCTTGGACTAGGCTATTGGCAATAGGAATGGCAGTTTTGATTCCAAGGGTTCCCTATATGAGACAAACGGAAGAGCATACATGCAACACACCTCTTTTTGCCAAACAAAATTTGATTAAAAAACTATTGCAAATAAAAATTAAGTGTGTTCAATTTTAAACCCCAAATAAAATGTTTGGTAGTGTTCATTTGACCCCTTGGTATTATTTTTAAACTTTGAAAACATTCATCAAAAACACCTAAATTCTGTGTTAAACCTCCAAAACAAGGTTCCTAATCAGTTTTTAAGTATGCAAAAGTGCTTTAAACATGTTTTGAGCAAATATCCCACTTAGTCCTGCAGCAAACTTGTTAGCACGTCCTTTATCTTTTAAGCCCTTTTTTGCTTGAAACAACAAACTTTAGAAAAAGAGGTCTCAGGGCTATATTTTTGGAAAAAAAAACACAGTGACTGACATTAGTTATTACCACTAATGTCAGTTACTTAGCCACTGAGATCTGGTTGATGTCAATTCTATTGACTAATCAGTGATCAATGTTGTTATTTCTTGTCGATGTTGATTACTATGTAAAATTGTTGCAACCAAAAATGGTAGAATAAAGTTAGAAAACTAATTTCTAAGAGTTTTAAAGGCTCAAGTAAATATTTTAAAGTTGAAAAATGGTCTTCTTCATGTGTAGGATGCATCTAATCCCATCGGGCATGCCATAATGTGATCTAGGAATTTGACTCAAGAGAGGATGGTTAATATGGTGTTAGTTCCAAAATGAAAACAAAATGAAATAAAAAAACTAATAGCATAACATCTCTAGGCATAGAAACTAAGGAGAGCTTAGTTAATAGTAGAAAATGACAAACACAACTAGAAATCAAGGAATCAAACACAAGAATTCCTTCACCTTCTTTGGATGCTCCAAATACCTTTGTAATGGTGGTTTGCTCAGCTTGTGCTCATGAAGTCTTTAGCAATGGAAGCTTGAAAACCTCCATCTCTCCTTGGCACCTTTGGATTGTGGCTTGGCTTGGCTTGGAATCAATTTGTCATGGTAGCACTAGTTTCTTGAAGCTTTTGGAACCAATCCTGCATTATAAATTTACATTAATTAAGCTTATAAATGATGATATGAGGCCTCCTATTTATAGATTTCTAGATTTGGCTAGAATCAACCTGAACCATCCATCTCAAGATTGAGATGTGTGGTTAAGGATTAATTAAATTTTTGGAATTAAGTTTGTAATTATCCTAATCATGGCTTTGGAAGAAGGGGCAATTAAGAGGCATAGAGGGCATCATGGAAGGCATTGATGAGGCATAGAGGGCATGAATCCTAATATTTATGGCATTTATGGCCTAGGGATGTCTTCCCAAGAAATGAGGTCACTTGATGATGTAGATATTAAATATTCATTTCTAAAAATAAGTATTCAACAAGTTTCCATGGAATTATCAATTATGCCTTGATTTGGGTTAATTATCTCTTAAGCATGATTAAGCACATTATGTAAAAATTACCCAAATTAATCAAAATGCTTTGTTATTGGTCCAAAATTTGACTGGATTAGATTTAGAAGGTGATGTTAGATGCATTGGAACCATATTCAAATTTAGGATGTTTCCAAAAACAAATAACAAAGGCACATGTCTTCTACAAAATATTTAATAGGGAAGAGCAATCCAGAGTACCCAGGTGCGAATTTGGCATTTTGACTTGAAATAAAATGATCAAAGATAGTTGGCCCATAAATTGCATTGCCCCATTTAGGGATACCCTAGCCATAATTGGCACTTGAATATGTCATTTTCATAAAATTTTACGTGTTTTAGTATTTTTAGGCCTAATTATGCATTTTAGGTGAAAATTAGCTAAAAGCCTATTTAGAGGTTATCAGTGGCCAGCTTTAGGTGTCTACATCTTCAAAAATCCTAGTTCCTCTTTATGCTTGATAAGTGATCTCAAATATAACTAGAAAAATGGGTTAGTGTGTAATATGCACTGAACATGCGATCACACCCCATATGTGGGCATGTTGCCTACATACCAATACTCTGAAGTGGGATCAAGGCTAATGTAGTTCTCCCAATTTGAATGTGTATTATGTAATCTTGTGTATGCAATGCAAGTGTATACAAATTTGGGAAAGTTTTAGATGACTCATGACTAGTGTGGGAGCTTAGATAGGCTATAAATAATAGTGGTTAGTTGTATACATAAAATATGAAGATTTTTTTGAGTGTGCTTTAGTATATTTCTAGCGTGTGCCCTTTGAATGATTGCCCACCCTTATAAATGAAATTTGAATGGGATTTTATATGAAAACAAGTAATCTTGGGTTAGATGAACTCATATTAGGTTGAAAAGGGAAAAGATAAAGATTTGAGAAAATTTGACTATTTAAGGCTATTATGGACTTGGACAACAGTGTTAAAAACTAGACACCCTAGGTCCCAGCACTATAGTCTAATTTATGGTATTTTTTTCCAAGGGGAAAGGGACCCTAGGGGATAGATTTGTGCCTAGGAGAGGAATCCAAGAGAGCAGGGGTTGAATCTAGAAAGCTTCAGATGACTATGAAATAGTGAAAACATGCCTAAGTGGGTTGTGTAAGCAAGTAGGAGAGAATTATGGTTTGGGTGTCACAAGTCATGCTCAAGTTGTAAAAACTGAATTTTAGTATGACTACATTTTTACCCCATTTATTCTAAGTATGCATCAAAGCAAAATATTAGGATAAAGGAAAAAAATAGAAGCGTACCTAAACTTTACCTATGAGGTTAAGCCCAATAAGCTGTGTGATGTTGGGTTACACATAGTGAGAGCACGTTATACTATGTAAGTCTATAAAAAGGAAAGAAAAAGTAGATTATTTCTTATTAGATATGTTATATCTAAAATAAGAACATATAAAGTTGGGTAAAGAGAGAAGAAGGAAGAAAAAGGAATGAATTCACCTCATCAGGTATGTGAACTAATACAAAACCTGTTATGCTATTAGGTTGTAATGAGTGATGTTGAAGTATGTTGAACCAAGAGTTATATCAATGAATGAGATGAGTGCTCAATCCCCTAGAAGTTGGCTTAAGAATGAAAAGGCAAGCCCTTCAGCTCCATCATCACTAATTATGTGAATTTAATGAATCATGTGTGTGTTAATCGATATCTGGACTATGTCTAATCCCTCTGAATAGGTTCCTCAATAATACAAAGGCTATTTAATCCTTTAGCTCCATCATTGACCTATGATGTGAAGTTGAATGAGAAAATACTAGTATATATGAATGTCGTATGAGATGGCTCATGGACCCCTGAATGTGTTGTCATCTAACAATGTTGGCATGGATAGTCGAGTATAAACTAGAAAGTAGGCCATTATTGGCCACTTTGAAGGATGGAGATTGGACTTGTATAGAATCTCCTCCTAAAATTAGAATCAAGGCTTAGGAAGCCACTTGAGAACTTGGGTATGCAGGAAGAAAACTTGTATGAAAGTTTACTTAAATGTGATGCCAACCACCTACAGATGTAGTAAGGCATGTAACTACTGGGAATGTGAAAGAAAATGCAATAAACTTGTAAATAGAAAAGGCCAAAGTGTTGTACACATTGCCCCTAAATAATTGATGTCTGGAACATAGATTTTGAACTAAAATTTATATCAACTACCATGTCTAAATTAAAAATGAAAACCCTCATGCCATGCATGATGCCCCTATATCTAGATTCTTTGATCAAAATAAGTGTTGAAAACTATTGATTTCTAGATTGAACTATACTAGAAGAACTGTGATTGAACTCACCTCTCTGCCTGATTCTGAAAAAACTAAATATTTTGTTGTTTGGACAACAATGCCAAAAATTGGATACTTTGGGGTCCAATGTTGTAGTCCCATTTTTGGTGCTATTGTTTAGAGCCAAAATTGATGATTGATCTGGATTCTCTATTGTCTGCCTGGTCTAGTTTCCCTATGCTGAGTTCTAGATTCTATATTGTATTATTCTAAAATTGCTTTTTCAACGGTTAAGAGCTATGATCTCTATGACAAAACCCTTATTTATTTCCCCCTCTTCTAAGAGTAGGAATTAAAAACCCTATAATGACTGCCATCAGAAAAAAAAATCCCTATAAGTGAGTTAAGTTGTGAAAAAAATTGATATAGCATTGATATAGATTATCTCAAGATATAGCAAAAGTTTTAAAGAGAGATTTTTAGATCCATAGATGTATGCCTAGATAGATATAACAATGTAATAGCATGCACATAAGAGTAAACTAGAATTCAAAATGTTATTTGTTAGTTTTTAGTGTAATGGAGGGATGGAGCATGATTTCCATCATTGCATCCAAGAAGTAAGGTAAATTCATGATTGGAATCATGGCATTGCACACAAATATAAGCAATCAAGAAACAAACATACCAATTAATAAGCAATAAACATGTAAGGGTGGCCAAGGGGCCAAATAATCCACAAGCATGTTCAAATTCCACATACACACAATGGAAACAAGCAAAGGTTGTCACAAGGGCCAAAAGCACATGAAAGGCACACATAAAGGACATTGGAAAGTGTCCAAAGGCACATGCATATAGATAGGAACAAAGGACATTGGAAAATGTCTTAAAATTCAAGTATGAAGAAAATAGGAACTAGAAAATTCAAACACATCTAGCTAATCAAAATGAAGAGTGGAAGCATGCAAAGTACTGGAAATATAAACATACATCTAACTATGGAAAGCAAGAAGCAAGAGTATACAAGATATGTGATACAAGACTAATGTATATGATATGAAATACAAAAGTGTTATATATGTTAATGGATGTTGATGTGATAACTATGTAAGCAAGTAAGGAATGTACTACAACAAGATGTCTAGAGTGTATAGTGTAAGAATGACATAACCTAGATGGTGTAGTCATGTAGAGTATTACCTCAATGGGTAGAGGTATTGATATGTAGCTAGAAAGTAGAATTAGGATGCCCCCTCGATGGGTGGAGTGAAACAATCAAGGATTTGGATGCACTACACACACTTAAATAAGATCAAGTGAAGCCTAGTAATATAGATAAATCAATGAATAATATCATAGAATAGTGTAATATAAGTCTATTATAATGGTTAATAATGTAAAACATAGATAATACATACAATTCACATGTTTGTATTGAAATATTATATTGTGTTTATATTTTGAAATTTTGAGCTATGTATAATCAAGCATAGGAAACTATGTACAATCAATACTAGAAGGAAATGATACTAACCAATAAGTCTTGGATGAGACTCCCTATCATGGTGTCCTGTATCAAAGATTGGAATTGTGTGTGATTATGAAGCATGATTGAATGGCTAATAATATGACTTTGTATATTTGGATTCATCATCAGTATCTTGAAAATCATAATACCATGTATTGTTCCAGTCATCATTATCATCTTCATTTTGAACCAATGAAATGCTAGTGTTGACTATTATTGTATCTCAATCTTTTCCTTTGATAAATTATGTCTATGAATGATTTGCCTTAGGATATTCAATAAATCCCAAACCCTAGTGACAAACATTATCATCTACTAGAATAGGATTAGTAATGCCTTGATCATGCTTGCCCAACCCTTGACCTTGATAATCAAACTGTTGTAGATATCTTTAACTAAACCCATACTAATTTGAAAGTTGAGCCTCATTTTGGAGAGGTATATTTGCATATTTTTCATGCTTGACCTATGCTTGTGGTATTGTTTGTTGCTCTGATTTTGCTTGTTGATCCTTTTGTTGTTTTGGGTTCTGCTTTGGTAACCACTTTTGTACTATTTCTAAAGTTGACCCTTTGTGAATGTGTGCCTATGTTATTATGGATTGCTTGACTGATTTATCTTTTTTAAGGTCCTCATTAGCAATTATTTTTTGTATATGATTTTTCAATGCCAAACATGTATCTGTGTGATGCCCATGCATTTTATGATATGCATAACAATATCTAGATCTTTTCACTGGATGTATAGGAGGTAGTTTGATCAAGTTAGATTTAATCATTTCCCTTAGTAGCTCACTTGAACTCTTATTTGATCTTTGAATGCTTTCTGAATCACTAGTTGTAGAGTTACTTTATTGTGATTTGTTTTTTTGATATGTAACATTGCTTGCAACCATTCGACTAGGTGAATGTGCATATACATAATTGACACTAAGGTGTCTTTGAAGCTTTTGTATTTTAATATAATTTTCCAATGTTGTGATCTTTTCATGTAATAATTGATTCTTCATTTGTAAATATGAAATTATCTTGCTCATACTGGTGATTTGATCATTTAGAGTCTCACGAGTGCAAACCTTAGTTGCTTCCAATTGAACATGTAAGCACCTATGCTGAAGATGTTTTGAAAAAGCTATAGGTTGAATGTATACATTAAGAATAATAGTAGAGGATGCCTCACCTTTTAGAGGGATGATAGCATGGACCTAGATAGAGGGAGAGTATCTATCACCCTCTTGAGGGAGAGGAGGAGAAGGTATTTCTTTCCTTTGCATAAGATATGACATTGAAACAAAAGTAGCCAAAGAGGCATATACATCTAGGTAGAAACTATGCATATAGGCTAAAATGCATGTAAGTGGAGTTATAAATTATATAGAAATATGATTATAAAGAACATTCCACATGAAATATAGCAAAAAAGGAATAGAAAGCATGAATTTTTGCATGTATGCATAAGAAATTGTGACATGTGATATGACATTTCTAATGTGTTTAGCATGATAAACTTGTATATTTTTCCCTATGAGAGATAAAGAATATGCAAAAGAAATATTGAAATCTTGTGCAAGTTTAGCAATGAATTTTGTAATATCATCCCTTATTATGAAACATAAGCATGAAATACAAAGGATGAATCTTTATAATAGCATATGATAGACTTCATCATTCATGTACATGATAGGGCCCATTATGGTTTCCTTATTATTTGCAAGAAATGTAAGAAAAGTTTATAAATAAATGAGCATCATTTTTGCAATTTGACTATGGATGTAAGGTGATACCTCAAGGAGACAAATAGGAGCTATTATATGCAACTAGGGATTTTTCATAAATATTTATGAAAAATACTATGATTTTTTGTAATTTAGATTGAATTTCTAAGGTACGTATGCAAGATAAAAAATAGAAATTTATGGGAAAGTGCTTGATTTAATAGGACCTAGTTGATGCAACTAGGGTTTGAAAATAAAATTTTTCAAAATCAGTATAATAATTTTTTTAAAAATATTATGAATTTGTAGACTTTAATTTGAAAAAGAAAAAATATGAAAATATTTCTAAAATTAGTAATATATTTTTCCTAGTGGTTTGAAAGTGTTTGTATGGAAATAGGACCTAGTATGTGAAAACTAGGGTTTGAGTGAATTATTTGAAAATATTTCAATTAATTTTTTATTATTTATTTTTAAATTTAAAATAATAGGAAAATATTTCAAAAAATCAAAAATAATTAGCCCTAGGGTTTCTAGGATTTTTGTGTGAAAATTTGAAGTAAGTCAGGTTCACTAAATGTTTTACTAAATTTAAGAAACTATATGTTTAATTTCCTAAATATCAAAGGGGTCTAGATTAAGGGGGAAATTAGTAAATAAATGTGCCTTAAACTACTGATTTGTTGAATTTATAAGTGTTTAATTGATTTCTAAAAATATCAAACAAGGGGATAGAGAGTAAAACTTAGCTGATTTTGGGCTAAGATAAAGGAGACAAAGGTTACAAATTATTGATTTGACTAGGTAGACTATTATAAATAGGATGAAAAAGTCTATTTTTTACTTGTACAAGATTACCAAAAATGGGACACCTGGACGTCCAGTGTTGTAGTCCAAGTTTTGACACTATAGTCCTTAGTGTTTGAGCTTTTTGGGTTTTGTTCGTCAGCTCTGGGAGACCCTATGCCTAAAATATTGAGTCCTAGTTGTTTGTGAATCTTTTTGTGTAATTGATTTTATATTCAAGGATCCTAGTTTCTCTTTATACTTGATAGGTGATCTCAAATCTAACTAGAAAAATGGGTTAGCGTGTAATATGCACTAAATGTGCAATCACACCCCATGTGTGGGCACGCTATCTACATACCAATACTCTGAAGAAGGATCAAGGCCAATGTAGTTCTCCCAATTTTAATGTGTATTGTGTAATATTTTGTATGTAATTCAAGTGTATGTTAATTTAGGCAAGCTTGAGATGACTCATGAATGGTGTGGGGCTTGGATAGGTTGGAAATAATAGTGGTTGGTTGTATGTAGAGAATAAGAATATTTTCTTGAGTATGCTTTAGTATATTTCTATCTTGTGCCCTTTGAATGATTACCCACCCTTCTAAATGACCTTTTAATGGGATTTTATAAGGAAAATAGTAATCTTGGGTTAGATGAACTCGTATTACGTTGACAAGGGAAAATATAAGGATTCAGGAAAATATGATTGTTTGACGCTATTATGGACTTGGACAACAGCACTAAAAAGTGGACACCCTAGGTCCCAGCACTATAGTCCAACTTATGGCATTGTTGTCTAGGGGGGAAGTGACTTGGAAGATAGATATGTGCCTAGGAGAGGAGTTTGGGATAGTAGGGGATGAATCTAGAAGGTTTTAGATAACTAGGAAATAATGAAAACATGCCTAAGTGGGCTTTATAAGTGAGTAGGTTAGACCTATGGTTTGGGTGTCATAAGTCATGGTCAAGTCATACAAATTTCATTTTTGTATGACTATAGTATGTTATAGGTTTAATGCTATAATCTAACCATTTATGCATATTGATAGACCCATTAAAAAAAACCCCCCAAATTATTTAGGAATTCATCTTGAATACACATTCAAGCCTTTTTCATGAATTTCCCTAGTCACTCCTTTCTCTATATAGGTTAGAATGACCCCTATCCTCTCAATATATAGCTTATCCAAAGCCCCCTCTCCTTTCTCTATATAGGTGATAACTCAAGATTATGGTTTATGGCTAGATATTTATGATTTATAAATTTAGGGTTTAAGTTTTATGGTTGATGGTTTAAGATTCACATCTTAGGGTTAGTGTATAGGGATTAGTGTTCAAGGTTCAAGTTTCAATGTTATTACTTAGGGATTAGGATTTAGGGCTTATTATTTATATTTTATGCTTAAATTTTGGGATTTATGGTTTGTGGATCAAAGGACCAAGATTTTATCTTTTAGGGTTTGGGGCATGGTGTTTGGGGTTAAGGTTTTGGGTTTATGGTTTCACACTTAGGGTTTAGGGTGTAAGGTTTAGGGTTTTTGTCTTGGGGATTTGTTTGAGGGTTTGGGGTTTGTAAATTAGACTGTAATAGTTAGGGTTTTAGATTTAGTGTTTATGGATTAGGGCTTGGGGTTTAGGATTTGGGGTTTAGTTGTTAAGATTTGGGGGTAAAGTATAGGGTTTAATGTGTTAAGTGTATATGTTTAGGGTCTATATTTTAGGGTTTATGGATTATTGTTTTTGGTTTAGGACTAATTTATTAGGGTTAAAGGTTTAGAGCTTAGGGCTTAGGGTCTAGGGTTTAGGTATATTATTTAGTGTTCATGGTTTATGGTTTGGGGTTTAGGGTTTAGGTTTCAATGTTTAAGGTTTAGGTTTCAATGTTTAGGGTTTAAGGATTAGTGTTTAGGGTTAGGTTATTGGGTTTTGGGCTAAAAATTTTAAGTGGAAATGGAGTGCACTAGGGTTGTTATTTGCATTCATGTCTAGTATGAGTGACCATATCATGACCACAAGAAGTTGTCATGTATGAGTGACTGAATACCTACATGTAGTACCATGTATGTGGTAGATGTAATGTATGAATAACTGTATCATTACTATATATATGTTATAGGTTGCATGCTTCAGGATATTCTTTTATGCATATTGATATACCCATCAATTAAAGTTCATTTTATAAGTTGAGAACAAGGTTGTTAAGAAGATTCTAAGGCAAAGATAGTAAACTCCAAGTATAGTACATCTCCAACTTTGTTGATTCAATATAAACCTCTTATGAAGGTTCAATGTTGTTATGTAAACATTATATAATACCTACAATTAAATTGATTCAAATCATTTGATATATAATCCAAGTCAATATCCTTCTAAGTAAGCATATTAGGCCATCCGGACCTAAAGAGTAGAGTTTCTATTGAATTCTAATTCTTAAAAAATAAATAAAGGAAATCGGTTTCTTATCCTCATAGATAGTCTCCAAACATCTTAATAAATATTTATAATAATACTTTGATGAGCTTAGATTAATAACACATTTTCAAGACCAAGCATACCTATATATAATACTATAACAATACTTAGGACTTAGTCAACTTTTTGGGCACTTTGGTGATCCAATTGGTATTTTGAGCTTGTGTAACGACACCTATGAGTCTTGTATCATTATCTTGATATTTTCATTGAGTTTTTGAATTGAATGAGTCCAAAAAACAAGGTAGTTGTAGTCAATGTTTTGGGCACTTTGGTGATCTAATTGGTATTTTGAGCTTGTGTAAAGACACCTATGAGTCTTGTATCATTGTCTTGATATTTTTATTGAGTTTTTGAATTGACTGAGTCAAAAAAAAAAGGTAGTTGTAGACATATTTATGTCAAGTCCTTAAGAGGTATAATTTGGCCTAATATGCCTATAAAGGGTAGAGTTTTTTTCATCTAAGTTTTGAGTTGAAGTTCTTCATGCACTAAGAAGCTCGAGTCAAATAATTGGTGAAACCCTCATAGTATTGGTAAAATAAGTGAGGATGTATAATTGAATGCTTTAGGAATCAAACAAGGGTTTAGATTGAAGGTATATTACTATCTTGGAACTAAGTACCCTATTTTTAAGTTATTGAAAGTGTCTTTTGATCTAAATATAGAGGCTAAGAAGTCAAGAGATAATACTAAAGAATAAGGTCATTAGTCTTTCAATACCAATACTCTACAAGATAATTTATGGTCAGTAATAGATCTAATTGCAAGCAATATTCTAGAGGACGTTGAAGTAAACTAGGTTGAGTAAGTGGAGCACTTAATTTGACACCAGTATGGAATAGTAAATATCAAGATATGGATTGTATATTTAGTTAGGGAATACTCCTTAAGATCAAGTTATGACTCAGTAATTTAATAAGGTAGAGATTATTCAAGTCGATAAAGTAGATAGGAAATACTTAAGTAGGTAAAACAAAAATATAATATGTAATGGTATAGATCTATTACATACGTAACATGATTTGTAACCTCATTTCTCATTCTATCTTTTGATCCTAAAATTCTAAAAACTAAGTATTGACTGGAATGGAATTTGAAAAATTCTAAAAACTAAGTATTGACTGGAATGGAATTTGAAAAACTAACTTTTAAATGGTAAATCATATAGATCTATAATCAATTTTAGAATATGTTGAGTGGCCCTAAATTTAAACTCATAGTTAACATTTATTTTACTAAATATATCCTTACAAAAAAATACCTCTAATTGCAAAATAGAAAAAAAAAATGCATGCATTTCAAAAAGGCATATGCCCTTTGCAAAGGGCATGCATATTTTGTACTCCAAATGGAATACAACCTTTAAAAATGATGTATACCCTTTCCAAAGGATGTACACCCTTTGTAAATGGTGTACATCCTTTGGATTGTAAATGGCATACGCCCTTTAAGGTCAGGACCAACCCTTTCCTAATTCTGCATTAGTTTTTTTTTAAAGGGCATATGCACTTTATAGAAAATGCTTTGTATTTTTCATTGTGTCATGGTTTTTGTCCCCTAACTTTGTGCATCTACCCAATATAAACATCATATGTTCTAATGGTAACTATTGGTCTTACAAACTAATTTGTTGACCTTACTACACACAGACCTCACTAAGTCAAATAAGCCATTTTGGCTTCATCATTTTCACCATTATACCTAAATTTAAATATATCTACTAATCATTAATGATGCATACCAATCTCAAAAAATATCTCCATGCATTTGGTTTCATCATGCTATCATGAAAACACATTCCAATTCATCATTTCATTGTTGCCTGGGTTTTGCATTATTTGCACCATTAGGCTTGTTAGCGATTGGCTAACTTGGATGACTGGTTTAGCACACTTGAAGACTAGAACTTATCCATAAACCTTCATGTACATGAAACATGATTCTGTATCTTCTTCCTTAATCTATTTACTTATTATGTCTACTGTAACTTTTGACTTATATAATAACTTCATCAAAAACAAACCTATAACTCAACATTTTCTCTCTCCTCTCTCTAACCAATACCACCCAGAGGTACCTGGGAGAGTTTAATTTAATATCCAATAGTGTACCTGGTAAACTCAATCTATATTGATCACTTTTGAGCAACATCTTCAACATCAAGTCTTCATTAGGGTTTTAAGAGGGTTTAAGCATATTTCCACTCTTAACAATCATTCATAAAGCATAGCCCCTAAATCCAAAAATTAATGTCTAAAATTTTGATATAGGGCTCTTCTCCATCTACCATGAACTAAATATTCTCCCATATAAATTTTTGAAAAGATAATGAGCACAATAAAATCCTTCTTGGGTTGAGAACCCTTCATTTTGAGCACTCGAGTGACCTCCAAACAAATTTTCATGCCTTATTTTTCACACTATGACCTCAAACTACATGAGAAAACTTGAAACAACATACCTCACCTCTAAAAATTCTTTCATGAGCTCAAACACCTTTAAATCTAATCATGACCCCTCATTAGGCCACACTCTCTCTCTCTCTTTACTCTCTAGACCTTGACTTGCAAACCACATTAGGCCTTAAAACTAACCTTCATGCCTCTTTCCATTCACTCTCCACCTCACTCACATACTCAAGCTCTATAATGATTAAACACTACCAAACATCTTTTACATGCCTTGAAAATAAATCATGATAATTCATTAAGCTAAACAAGGTCTAGGAATGGTCTAGGTACAAACTTCGTCTGAAGGTCCTACCCCTGTAGGCTTACCTTGAGACTCTCATGAGTGCTCTAATGAATCACACACATGATCAAGAAACCTTAAAAAACCAATCATGCCTATGTTCACTCATTTCACCAAGCTACCATGCTCATATCTTCTCACAAGGTCTCTTCATGCCATGACTAGGCTTAGGCTACTCAAAGACATGTACCTTCATACAATCATAAGGCATTAGTTTCCTTAAAATTATATTTCATGAAAAAACTCCATCAATGCCCCTTGTCACATCAACACACTGCTAACTAGGCACACTCTCTCAATGACATCAACCTTATGCAAATGCACCTTTGACTTCAATGACAATAATCAACAATCATGCCCTATCCCCTAGGTAGCTACTTAGATTTTTCATTATACACATTGATTACATCTATCTTGACACCCTTATGTAATGTTAGATACAACATAAATCTTACACTACATACTTATGTTTAGATTATTTTATATTTTAATGTTATGTTTGCACATTGTATTAGATTATCACATAGTTATCATATATGCTCTGGCTAACACATTTTATAGAGCTATTTTTTTAGGGAAATTCTTGTATAGGTCAAAAACTACCCTCAAAATAGGGGGAATTCACATGGGTTTGTCACAAATTTCATGCTCCTACATTGTTATTCACATATTAAATTCAGCATACAGGCTTAGTTTTGGGAAATTAGACACAGGTAAGACATAGGAAAAAACTTGGAATCAAAAAGAAGTTTAGTGACTTAGACTTTAAACCAGATAGACATTAGCACCTAGATTGGGACACTAGTGCCACATGGTTCTACTTTCCAAGACATGGCGCTATTATTTAGTGGTTCCAATTTTAGGGTAGTCTATATTAGCTAGAATAGTACACCATGTATAATATAGATTTACATAGACACAACTACATGTTTGATAAATATGTTCATATTTAGCTCATTTAGACACTAATTTATCTCAAATTCATACCATTTTCTCAATTTGGGGGCATCATGCATGGCATGATCATCCCCACATTCAGTTCAAATACATAGATACAATTATTATAACTCATTATAGAATTAGTATACTCAAATATCAGATTAGGGTCATGTGCACGGCACATAGTTTCCATATGCTCAATTGCACACAGGTTTATTAGATGGAATGGAAAACTCCATGACATTTTATATATTATATTCACTTACTATCATATTCTAGGTTGTCACCAATTTCATGCTTTACTCCATCTATAGTGGTTGGTCTGCTCGAGTGGCCCAGAGTTGCCTAATGTACCTAAGTGGCCATGGAGCTAATATACATGGTTAGATATAGCCAATTAGATATTTACAACACTTTACATAGTTCAATTTCATATGTATCTACTACACATGGGTGGGTAATGATGGAGTCATAGCCTAATTGAGTTCTTAATCCACCCACATGAGAGGTTTGAACATACTTTCAGTCTAATCCAAGCTATTCACAGGCCATGGTGCACCAATTAGGGGTGGGCAATGATGGAGTCAAAATTGGACTGAGTACTTGAGCCACCCACACATGAGGATTGACTAAGCTATCATCTCAGTATAAGCTAATCAATGATTTGATCACTATGTACATGCACACACATAGGTTATCACTAGGTTCATGTATTGGTTTACATACCCAATGAGGTGTATTCATTCCTTTCTTATTTCTTATCTCTTTACTCATCTTTACTCAGTTACTTTATTTAGTATAGTCTTTTTCTTTTGATATTTCTTGACTAAGGATTGGATTATGCACATTTAGTTATAGTTAACTTCTTAGGTAAGTCCAAGTATGCTTCTTTTTCCTTTATACTAGTCATTTTCTTTGTTACATTTCTAGCATAAATGGGGTGGCAAATTTAATCACTAAAAGTGGTAATTATATGTTAAGAGTGTTTCTTGAGATAACCTATTCCTAACTTAGCCCTAGACCTATCCTAGAGCCTTTATCATACTTTCTTAGCCATTATGTAGATCAAAAACATCTCCAGTCATCTAAAACATAGTCTCAAACTTACATTCCTAGACCTAACCCTTCATGCCTAGCATCCTACTAGCTAGACGCTGGTACCACATTAAGGACACTAGAGCCACATGATGTTAGTGTCCCAACATGGTACTAGTGTCCCTTGCCCTAACTCTCCTAAATGGATATTTTTTCAAATGTGTAACCCTCTTAAGGCTAGCCTAGACACATTTTATTATCTACACAAGATATGAAACACTATAAATACAAGACTCTTAGACCTCTATCCACTAGATGGAAAATAGATGCAAAAATCCTATTCAAACAAGAAATAAGTGGACTAAAACCAAGATTATTAATCTCTATTCTACCCTACTTTTGCATACTACCATCTACAATTGACCTAAGCCTAGATTTCAAATATTTTCAATCTCAAGTACACTCAAGGCATTCAAGACCACTATCATTCTATCATTCACTTGCACTTGTACCAAGCACTAGGTGGGAAAACTACATTGAGATTGATCCCTCCTCAGAGTATTGGTATGTAGGCAACTCTCTTCACATTGGGTGTTGAAGATGTCTAGCCTATCCTACTAAAAAATGCATATTTTTAGCTTATGACATAATTTCAAAGAGGATTAGGGTTTATAACATAAATTAGTTGCTACAAGCACAAAATAAAATTTTAGACTGTGCATGCAAAAATAAAACCTAGAAACACAAGTGCAAGTGCACCCAGAAATTAGGAATTATCCTATAAAGAGGACAATAGCATTTTTTCCAAGACACTATAGCCACATGGCACTACTATACAAATTGGGAGATACTATCTATACAATAATTTGACTTAGGGACCCTGTTGATGACACTTAGGCCTATCCATAACCTAGTTTTCATCACCCAAATCTTTTGTAACAGATGTTTGTTAGATAAGTCTCTATTTACACATTTATTACTATTTTTATAAAGTCAAAGAAAGTCAAATTTTACAACAAATAAGTGGTTATTTATTGTATATTATTTCACTAATTTAGACAACTCAGCCCTTTAATCTAACATAGGATTTACATTAGTAAAACACTAAAAGGTTAAAAATAGTTTATACCATGTATTAGAGCTGGCCAATACATAGAGGAGGTTTAAAGTAATAGGCCAAATTTTTTCATCCTAACTCCTCATCTATGCTATTATATATTTGGTATGTTATTTATTTATTTATAATTTTATCAAGGACATGGTAAGGCAAGAAGAAAGGAGGTGCCCTTGTCCTTTGGACCCTGATAATTGTTATGTCAGGGTAATACTAGTAATCCCCCCATTTCTCAATGGTTCTCCTCAAGTTTTCTAACAACCTAGGCTTCTAGGTGCCATGAATAATTTAATAAACTTGAGGGTATACTTTTGTATAGATCTTCTCAAATCAGTTATAAATATGTAAGCAAACATGAATGAGTAGTCTTCACATATTATGTTTTTAACATATTTGGTTGAGGGTTGCCACAATTATCCATTTACCCTATGAATTTTAGCCAAGACTTCATCTAATAAGCAATAGATCATATAAAAATTTCCATCCATTAGCCTTTGTTCATCTTTATACATTTGATATTTTATCCAACCATTGATAACTTCCCCAAGGGCAATAATTTTAACGGAGGTCAATAGGATGTCTAGCAGTGGGACTCATTTTAATTTTACATAAGTGATACCAGGGAAGTCATATAGTCTATTTAAGAGAGCCATGGTTATCCTAATCCTACGTTTGAATTTGATAATCCCATTAAACGAGATGGCTCCCTTACAATTTATTCTGACTTTTCAACAATAATTTTTTAAGTTTTCCTTCCACTGTGTTATGCTCTAGCCATGCATCAACTGAGACTTGGTTATATGCTACCTCATACACTAGGAGTTTGAGATATCTCTTGAATGCCCTCCCAAAAATATAAACAACTAAATTTTTGACTTTCTTTAGGTGGAGGTAATCCCAAGAGTAAATTCCATTAAAAAATATATCTTGAAGAATATCAATACAAGGCATTACCTTAGGTTTTGTCATTACTTGATGAATTTATATAGTTTTGAGAGTTAGTAGGTTTTCAATTTACTGCTTTGCATCCTTAGATAATTGGCTCTATATAGAATATGGAACCATTGAGTCCACTACATTCTAGAGCACCGAGTAGTGTAGGAATTTGAACTCAAGAGCACTTTTGTCAAATATTATATCCATGTATTTAGTAGCTCTTGCATAAGAGTAGGCAGAATAAACCCAATCATGTGCTTAATTTTAAGAGGAGTCCATTTCTACAATCTTGAGCTTGTTTAATTTGCATGCTGACTGTATGAAAATTATCTAGAATTTTATTTAAAAACTAGGGTTTATAGTTGTATGAGAGCTTGAAATCATAATGTTTGCCAGAAAATTGATGGTGAAGTGACTTGCCTTTCACTTGAATTTTACATATATCATCTAAATTTTGCATCATGAATGCCCAATTCATGTGATTTCAATGTGGGTAGAGACCTTTAGTTTTTTCTTGTTTCAATTTGAACTTACCAATCAGCTTTGGTGGGTTCACTTGCTTGCCAAATGGTGGTTACTCATTAACTTTAAGTATATAGTCATCCTATTTTGAATAACTATCAAATTCTTGCTTACCCACTTCTTTGCTTTATTATCAGTCTTTCTTTATGTATGTTTTGGCTATGTACTCTATGGGTTTTGACACTATTCCATTTCTTTGTTGAGAATTATTCCTATTGTTGAGGTTTGGCATTGATGTCAAAGGTTCTTGAGAAAGATATTCATGGTCATTAAAGAATGTAGCTATGGGAAAGGGTACTGATCAGTGTTTTAGTGATTCTAAAAATGTAATACATGTTTGGTATATATTCCTATAACTTCATGAGTGATTTTAAGGTCAGCATGGAAGGTCCTTTTTGTCAAAGTTTTTGAAGTGCTTGGACCTACTAAGTGACTTGAGAAGGTATGTACATAGGATGACTAGTCTTGTGCATAAGGGTCATGATGGCTTGGTAAGATGAATGCAAATAGGCATGAAAGTTTTTATTAGGTTTATTGATCATGTATATGAGGCATTGGAGCACTCATGTGAGTCTCATGGTGAGCCTACAAGGGTAGGACCTATAGACCCAGTTTGTACCTAGACCACTTCTAGATCTTGCCTGGCCTAAAGAGGTATAATGGTATGCTGTCAAGTCATGTGAAGTATGTATGGTTTTTTATAATAATTATATAGGTTTCTTGACTATTTAAGTGATGTGTATATCACATGGAAAGAGGCATGAAGGTCAATTTTAAGGCCTACTATGGTTTACACGTCAAAGTCTGAGTAAGCAAAGAGAAAGAGTATGGCCTAATGGGGTATGAGGTTTTGTTTCTAATTAAATTATGGATATTTGATTGTTTTCATATGTATGATATATTATTTCAATCATGTTGACAAATTTTGAGGTCATGGTTTGTAATAAAAGACATGAAAAGTGGGTTTTTAGGTCTCTCGAGTGCACAGAATGAAGGGTTCTCAATCTGAGAAATATTTTATTGTGTTTTTTATATCATAAAATATATAAATTGGAACCTAATATATTCATGATATATGGGTAAGGGTCCTATCTTAAATTTCCAAGCATTAGTTTTTGGATTGAGGTGTTGTGCTTTATGAACAAACATTAATAGTGAAAGTGTGTTTAAACCCTCCTAGAACCCTAATAGGAACTTGATGTTGAATATGTTAATGAAAACAACCCATAATGGATTAAAATTAATATAAAAACTATTGTATATGATATTAAACTCTCCCAAGCACTTCTAGGTGTGATTGAGTTGTCTGGTGTGTGAGTATACCCTACAAGAAAGTGCACATTTCTCAAACAGTTATTGTAGCAGTCCAAGTTGACCAAGTCAAAGTATGAAAATAATTAGATGGATAATGTTGAGACTTTTATTTTATGTCCATGAATTTTTATTTATATGTTATATCCCCATGTATGTTAAACCGATCATCCAAGTTGGTTATTCACTAAGAGGCCTAATGGTGGAAATAGTAAGAAACCCTGGCAGCAATGAGAAGATGATTACGTATGTGTTATCATGAAATAGGGATGAAAAAAATTACATGGATATGGTTTTTATTACTTGTAAGATATTCTCACGGTTGATATAATTTTTTGAGGTTAGTGGTTATAGTGAAAAATATGCTCACAAGTTGACTTATCTTGCTCAATAAGGTCTGTGTATAATGAGGTTATGAGATTGGTATGTAAGACCAATATTTCCATTTGACCATATTATATTTATATTTAATAATATTATAATGATATCATAGGATAATATAAATTTATCATAAGTTATTTAATATGTTTACATAGATGTTGAAGGTCTTAATCATCATGATTGTGTTTTAAGGTAAATTGGCATGTATAGGTAAGCAAGTTGCAGAGATGGGTTTGAGGCTCTGTGCTATGAGTTGATGTATCTAATTAATATGGTGTTATTTTTTATGACTTTAAATTATTTCTCATACTTTTTTAAATATTTTAATTTAGTGAAATTGGTTGAAATGTTTAAGCTAAAATGGCTTGTTTATTTCTAATCTGACTATTTGTATTGAGGTCAAAAGATTGGTATGCAAGACCAATATTTGAAATTAGGCATACTAAAAATGTGTTAAAAGGTGTGAATGGAGATTTAATTTATGTCATTAAATTGTTATTAATTTCATTATTATTTTTATTTGTTGTTCTTAAGGTTGATTTCATGAGTCATGTACTTAAGAGACCTAGTGAGAAGACATAGGCTTGGTAGCATGTTGAGGTGATAAGTCTAAGGCTTATGAGAAGAATATTGGTAGTGTGTGATATTGGTATGAGATTATAATGATGTTTTGAGATTATTAAAATAGGTTTCAAGGTGTGTTCAAGGACAAAGTATGGCTTACAGGTTTTAGGCCTAGTATGCAAAGAGACCTAGTGTGGCCTAATGAGGGGTCAAGATCAATTTTCAAAGTGACAAAGATTATGATAGAATTTTTATATGTTTGAAATGTTTTATAAAAAAATTTGAACAATTTTGAGTTCAAATTATAAATAATGAAATGTGATCTTAAGATTTTTTGTGTGCACAAAATTAGGTATAGCATACTTGAGAAGATTTTTCTTATGCTCATTGGTACGTGAAAAAATTTCATTATATCCTTATAAGTTAATTGAAGTTTTTTAAGGTTCCTATGTTAAATTTCATATCATTATTTTTGGATTTGAGTGGCAATACTTTATGAATAATTGTTAAGAATGGAAGGCAATCTAAACCCTCCTAAAACCCTTGTAATGACCCAATAGGAAATATTTTATGGTAAATGTATTATAATGAATTTAATGGCCCATTTTTATGATTGAAACATGTACATGACTCTCCCATGTTCCTATAGGTGGAATTGGTCTATCAGAAGAGTGAGTGGAAGCTATAAGAAACCCCTTATTTCTTAGATTTTTGATGTAGCAAGTAGGGTTGATGAGGTCGAAGCATGAAAATGATTGGAGGATGATGTGTGAGAATTTTAGTTTGTTTCAATGTAATTTTATGAGAAATTTTTTTACCTTAAATATGTTAAACTGATCATGGAATTTGACCTATCGCTAAAAAGTCCTAATGAGAAAGATAGTGAGAAAACCAAGTAGAAGTAAGAATGAGATTAGGGATGGGTTACAATGGATTGAGGATGGATCCAAATGCATAGATTATTTTTAAATAAATATATCACATGTACACCTTGAATATAATATTTTTATATGATTATATATAAGTATAAAATTGCTCTCAAAGTGACCTATCTAACACAATGTGATTTATGTAGGGTGAAGACACGAGATTAATATCTAAGACCAATATTGATATTGAACCTTGTAATATATATATTTTAATATGTTTTAATGATACTTAAGTATCATATAAACCCATTATAATTTCATAAAAGTGTTTACACATGTGTTCTAAATCTTTATTTTCATGATTGGGTTTTGGAGCTATAGGCAATTTTCTATGTGTGAGTGAGAATGATGTTCTCAAGTCACTATGAACATAGTTGAAGAATAAAATGAACATGAAGTTATTATATAGGTCTCATAGGTTCATTTTAATATATTTTTATTCATGATAAATTCCTATGAAGGTGAGAAAATTTAAAGGTTCTTGACTAGGTTTTGAAGCCTATGTGCAGTTTCGAGTGAGCAAATGGAAATGATCAATTTGAGGTCTTTTTCCTTATGTTGTGAAATATAATGGACTTGGTGATGACTATAAGGTTATTTATGCTATATAAATTTGGTTCTTTAATATTTTTATGTGCAAAATTTGAGTATATACTTCAGGTATTCAAGGTAGACTTTATGGTAGTAAGAAGGCCTAATTGTGAGTAGACTCAATGGTGTGGTTCAAGGAGTGGAATGAGCCCAATGGTATTGGGTAACTAAGGTGAGATTATCAGGGGTATAATTAAATTATGTATGAATATATTCATTTATTTTTGTATTCTCAAGATGTTTCAAGGTGGTCAATATGAAACGTGTGCTTTGAGAAGGCCTAATTGCATTAAGTCTCTATTAGGCCTAATGGTGTTGTTGGTCCTTATGAGTGGTGATCAACCGATGTAGTGGGTGTTTCACTTGTGAAATTTGTTTGTTGATCTATTTAAATGGTGATCCAATTATTTTTATTTTTATCTCCTACCAAGGTGGGTTAGAGAAAGAGTTAAATATAAAAAGAAGGTCTAATAGGCCTAGTTTGACTAGTTAGAATATTAAAGATTTAAGTGAATGAAATAGAAGTTTAGAAACCAAGTAGAGGGATTAAATACCATAATATAGGTGTTATAAATATTTCATGAGGTTATAATATTGATTATATATGTTATTATTAAGGTCATATGACCTAATTTTGCCAAGGAGAGGTCTAATTGAGCGAAGAGGCCTAATAGGTTGTTTGAGAGAGATAGAAAAGTGTGAAGAGCAAAAAGAGGTAATCATAATCATTTGGGTAAGTATCAGGTGTTCAAATGTGATTAAATATTATAATTAGATAATTTGTTATTAATTTATCTATGGGGTTGGTGTCTCCTTTCAATTCAGTGCTTGTTAAATTACTAGTTGAGTTGGTGCTTGACTAGTGAGGGGTTGGTGCTCCTTATGGAGTTGGTGCCTCACTAAATATTAATTCATTTCTTATAGGACTATAGTCCAAGTTTTATTATATTGGTTTGTATCCTCCATGAATATTTCTCACACATATTTTTATGTACATAAATTTACTCGCCTCATTTAATGTCACTAATATTACTATTAGTTGACACTAATTCCACTTATCTAATTTATCTCATCTAATCCTGTCCTAAAATCACCCCTTTATAATCATTTATTTCATATACCCAATAAATATTTCTTCATTAAATAACTATATTCTTATCCCAATTCTTTATTAACTCCCCTAATCATCTCTTATCTTATCCTAATCCTCACTTATCTATTATTTGGAACTTTTAAATTCCCATGACCCACCTACCCACATATTAACCCTATTCCTAGGCTCTCCTACACCCCTAGTCCCTAATCACCCACATAATCCCTATCTAATCCCCTATCTAATCCTAATTAACCCTTAAGATGATTCTATAATTCTCCAATTCTATAATCCTCTCTATTCTCACCCTTCCTCTCTAAAAGCCTCTTAATCTAAAGGCTTCCAAGAAATTTTTAATTCATTCCTCTATTTAAATCTACCCATCCCTCTATGAAATATAAATTAAATTCTCATGCCATATCCATGATAAATGAGTAATCAAGTGAGGAATCTATAACATCTCCATGCCAATCCAATCCTTGAATCCATCATCAAAAATTCATGAGCATGACAATATAATGTCAAAATCCTGAGTCTAAGGTAATATCAATCTCAATCCTCTTATTTTGATCCATTTAATCTTAGTTTAAAGAAATTATATTTAGGATTATAATTTTGGATTGAATTGTCAATTCATCTAATTGCATTTTTATTCTAATATCTCTAGATCTTACTTACATACTTTGATGTTTTGGGTGGTTTAAATTGCATAGTCTAATCCATTTGCTCAAATATCTACTACATTTTGGTGACCACAGTGAGATAAACACTCCCAATTTAATAATTTTTCATCTTATAAGTGTTTTGGTAGCTTGTAGGTCTGATTGGACAAGGATAAGTGCCAAATTTTGAATAAATTTTCACTTACAAGTGAAATCTATGGTATTGTTCTGCAAGTTATGAGATTACAATCATGATTTTGCCCTGAGAATTATGGTTTTTATAATAACCATCAAGTTTAACTGCTAACATTTTATTTGTTTGGCAAGTTTTTACCCTTATTCAATACCATAATTCATAAACTATGATTTTGCATCGAAAATCATGGTTTTGCATGTCAATCTATGGTTTTGTGTAACCCTTAATAGTTAATTTTTTTTTACTATGATAGATTTTTGGCCATCTATAAAATCATAACTTCAAGATTCATGACATTGCCCTGTGAGTTACAAAATTGTAACTACAATCATGACATTGTGATTTGTCCAAAATTTTCTAATGATTATCTATTGATCTCTAACCTTCATGTTTAAGTTTGTCATTTTCTATCTTACAGGAAAATTAGTAATCATACAAGACATTCTTGAAAGCTTATTTCACTCTCTTCAATCTTGGAATATTTTTTTAAACACATTTTGTGGTTTAGAATATATTTTATAACCACCTTTTGTAAGGAATTTTGTCTGTGTAACTTGTTATGTGTGGATTGATAGGGTCAACAAGAGAAGTATCAAAGGCAGGATCATCTAGAAGATAAACCTAATAGTCTCAACCTTTTTCCTATCCTTTGTAAAACCACTAATCACACAGTCATGACATTCCTATGAAAATCATGGTATTGCATCTATATTAGTGATATTTTAATTTTTCCATTTTAGAATTAATTATTTTTTGGTTTGATATTTATAGATCTATAAGGTGGACCTAGGATAAAATCTAAGAAAATTTACCCTTTTTATTCTTCAGTTCAAAATTTTATCCAATTTTGATAAAAATCTAGCCTTGATATGAAAAATTTTGATACATCATTATAAGTTCTTAATCTACCAAATCTTATATGAATAAAAAATTTAAGGCATCTAGATCAATCTATCATAATATGTTTAAGCATATATTTTGGTCAAAAATCTAATTTTTTAAGTTTTGAACTTCCTCGCAACACCATTAATCTCATAATCATGATATTGCCTTGGTAATCATGATATTGCATCAACGATCATGATATTGTAGTCTTAATATCACAGTTAATTCCTTGTGGCAAAATCACAACTCATGAATTGTGATATTGCATTAGTAGTTGTGATATTGTAGTCTGAATTTGTGCTTTTGCACTAATTTTTACCTTCAAAATTGTCCTTTTTGAGTGCATTTTCAGAGTCATTTTTAGTGATTTTTTAGTCATTCTGGGTCTTCTGCAAGGCCCAAATTGCCTTTTTCATCTGGGGATCCACCCCTCGACCCCACCCTATACCATGATGGGTAACATGCTTGGGGCACTACCCCTAGACCCCTCAAGGGAATTTGGCCCTTTACCCTACTAAGGGATATTGCCCCTAAACCCCCACTTCATGGCCTGCTCACCTAAAGAAGTTATAGATTCAAATCATTATTTTTTTGGGTGTTTTTTTAAGGCCTATTAGACTAACATTTTGTTTCTTCTAGGGGTGAATCTAGAGGTTTTTTTTTTTTTGTTTACATCATCTTTTGTAGTGTTGGGGATCAACCAACAATATGATTACACTTATGAAAGAAATAAATCATGGAATTAAATCGGATAGATAAGTAACTAGAATGACAAATAGCAAAGAACAAGAGATATAAGAAACCACCATAAAAACTTGTATTAAACTCTTTACAAAAGGAATACAATTGAAAATGAACTACAACAATAATAAGCTAAGAAGATCTAATTCTACATATAGAATTAGGAGACTTGAGCATGCACTTACAACCAATAGTTAAGCCTCTTGAACAAGGGCTCTAAAAACAATCTTACTAATAATAGAGACGCAAACTTAAGACTAAGACTTAAACTCATCATGCAAACACTCAGTTCTGTCCTCAGAAATAACATTCTAGATGCACAGGTAACCAACGCCGGTTCCTGCCTGCTTGCCTATGACCGACATTGGCCGATCCCTGCTGACGATGCCGGCATCTCTTCAACTACACCTGACCGACGTCGGTCGCTCTTGACTGATGCCGGTGACTGTGTAAACCTGCAACTATGGTAATGCGCTCATATGTGAAGCTTTTAGGCTCCACACCTTAACAATCTCCCACTTGGAGATAAACAACTGCACCAGTACCTGTACAGCAACATCTTCTAGCTCCTCCATCTTTAACTCAATCATGAAGACCAATAGAAGTTGAATGAAGATTCAACTTCTCCTTTGTAACCAGCTTGGTTAACATATCAGCAGGATTCTTATCTGTATGGATCTTCTCCAGCTTCAACTCACCATCTTCCAATGCCTGTCTTATGAAGTGGTACCTAAGCTGTATGTGCTTTGTTCTTGAATGAAAGGCTGAATTCTTAGCCAAATGAATTGCACTCTGACTGTCACTATATAATCTGTAACTCTCTTGCTCCTTTCCAAGCTCTTCCATGAACCGTGTCATCCATATCATCTCTTTGCTAGCCTCTGTGGCTGCAATATACTCTGCTTCTGTAGTTGACAAGGCAACAACCTTCTGCAACTTTGATATCTAGCTAACCGCCATTCCACCTACAGTGAAAACATATCCTGTGGTGCTCCTCCTGCCATCCAAATCATCTGCCATATCTGAATCTACATAACCATGTAGAGAAGTATCTGAACCTCCATAGCACAAATGCTTACTGCTGGTTCCTCTCAGATATCTAAGGATCCACTGAACTGCTTTCCAATGTTCCTTCCCTGGATTGGCCATATTCTTACTTACAACTCCCACTGCTTGGGTAATATCCAGTCTAGTACACACCATTGCATACATCAAACTCCCTACTACGAAATAATATGGAACCTTACTCATGCACTCTACCTCATCATGTGAATTAGGACATTGTTCTTTACTCAACTTAAAATGTTCAGCCAAAGGTGTGCTTACCGGTTTAGCATCCTGCATATTGAACCGTTTCAACACCTTGTCCACATAATCCTCTTGAGACAAAACCAACCTGTGATTTTTCCTGTCTCTCTTAATGCTCATGCCAAGGATTTTCTTTGCTGCTCCCAAATCCTTCATAGCAAACATTTGAGCTAATTTCACCTTAAGCTCAGAGATATTCTGCATGTGTGATCTTGCAACTAGCATATCATCTACATACAACAATAGAATAATATATCTACCATTATCCAATCTCTTAAAATACACACAATGGTCAGATTGACACCTACTATAGCCATGCTCAGTCATAAACCTGTCAAATTTCAAATACCACTGTCTAAGAGCTTGCTTGAGGCCATACAAGCTTTTCTTCAATCTGCACACTAACTTCTCCTTACCTTTGACCTCAAATCCTTCTGGCTATTCCATATATATTTCCTCATCCAAATCTCCATGAAGAAACACTGTCTTAACATCTAGCTGCTCAAGATGAAAATCCTCAATAGCAACCAAAGACAGTACAATCCGTATAGAAGTCATTTTAACAACAGGAGAAAAAATCTCACCAAAATCAATACCTAGCTTTTGTGCAAATCCTTTCACTACCAATCTGGCCTTATATCTCATCTGTCCATTCTCACCTTCCTTCAACCTGTAGGTCCATCTGTTCTTCAGTGTCCTCTTACCAGCTAGCAACTCAACCAAATCCCATGTTTGGTTCTCTCTTAAGGACTCCATTTCCTCAACCATGCCACGCTCCCACTGACTCTTGGACTCCACCTGTATTGTTTCTTCAAAACTCTCTGGTTCTCCCCCATCAGTTAGCAATAAATATAATAATGAAGGAGAATATCTAATTGGAGGCTTACTTACCCTTTATGACCTCCTAATGGGCGTTTGAGACTCATTCACAACACGCTGTCCACCCAAATTCTCTGACAATGACCGACCTCGGTCACTTCTAGGCCTGTTACTGGCCAACGCTGGTTCTGCCTAATCGACATTGATGCCTATTCTGTTGACATCGGTCTCTATATGGTCGACATCAGTTTCTATCCTACTGACACCAGTTCCTTTCCTACTGATTTCGGTCTCTGTGTTTTCCTGCAAGTGATTATTTCTTTTTCCTGTGAGCTCATTTTGGACTGTCGCCTCATCCAATTCTCTATTGCTCTGCCCAGATTGCTTTAGCTTCTTCAACTGATCACTATACATCACTTTTTCATTGAAGACAACATCATGGCTCCTAATTATCTTGTTAGTTCCTAGATTCCAAAATCTAAAACCAAAATCATCTGAGCCATAGCCAATAAATGTGCACCTCATAGACTTAGCATCAAGCTTCTTTCTATTCTCCTTATCAATGTGCACAAAGGCTTCACAACCAAAAACTTTGAGAAATGATAGATCTACCTTTTTACCTGTTCATGCCTCTTCTGGAATTCCACCATCTAGAGTTGTCAAGGGTCCTCTATTAATCAGGTACACTACAGTGTCAACAGCTTCTGCCCAAAACTCTAAGGGCAAACTAGCATGCAATCTCATACATCTTGCATGCTCCATGATTGTTCTATTCATCCTTTCAGCAATTCCATTCTGCTGAGGTGTCCTTGGAACCGTCCTTTACCTATAGATTCCATGCATATAACAATACCAGTTAAACTTATAGCTGTAAAACTCACCACCATTGTCAGATCTTAGGCACTTCAATCTTCTGCCTATTTCATTCTCAACCATAGCTTTCCAAATCTTAAAAGTCTCAAATACATCAAATTTCTTCTTAATACAATAGATCCATACCTTTCTTGTAGCATCATCTATGAACAAAACATAGTATTGTGATCCTCCAATAGAAGCTACCCGAGTCAATCCCCACACGTCTGTGTGAACAAGCTGCAACTTATGCTTCTTCTTTATAGACCCAGTCTTGAGAAAACTAACCCTTTTCTATTTTCCAAATACACAGTGCTCACAAAAATCCAGATCTATGCTTTTCAAATCTGAAAGCTAACCTTTAGACTTAAGAATTGACATTCCCTTCTCACTCATGTGGCCAAGCCTTGAGTGCCACAATTTCTCATCTACATCTAAAGTAGATAATACAGAAAGAGAATTGTTAGTAACACAATTACATAAATAGAGAGTACCTACTCTCTTACCTCTGGCCATAATAAGTGCACCCTTTGTCACCTTCCAAGATTTTGCTGTGAGAGTTATTGTACAACCCTCATCCCCTAACTTTCCTGTAGAAATCAAGTTTCTCTTCAAGCTAGGAACATGCATAACATCTCTCAACACTCATGTGTTGTCATTTTGCATTTTCAGCTGCACTTTACCTTTGCCAATAATTTTACAAGGCTCATCATCCCCTAGATACACTATTCCAAAATCTCCATGGATATAGTCACTAAAATATTCCCTATTAGGGGTAGCATGAAAAGATGCACCAGAATCTAAAACCCAAGATTCTATATTATTATGCAAAGAGAATATTAAAACATCTTGTGTAATACCTGCAACCTTTGCTTCTTCTTTTCCTTCATGTTGATTGTCCTCCTTAGGCTTTGACCAGCAATCTCTGCTTATGTGCCCCATCTTTCCACAATTCCAGCATTGTGGCTTCCTGCCATTTCTGGATTTGGATCTACCTCTCCCCTTAGACTTAGATCTTGATCTCCCTTTCTTGCTCTTCTCTTTTTGCCTTCCCCTGATCTCAAAACTTAAAGCGTTCCCAGATGTCTCTTCTGTGCTTTTCTTGTGAATTTATTGATTCAAGATAACACTAACAACATCCTCTACTTTTAAAATATTTGATACAGATGCAGTATTACTAACTGCCATTACTAAGCTATGCCAGCTTTCAGGCAAAGAACATAATATTAAAAGAGCTTTAATTTCATCATCAAATACAATTTTGACTGAACTTAATTGATTTACAATACCATGGAAATCATTCAGGTGATTAGATACAGATCCACCTTCCTGCATATGCAAATTAAATAACTACTTCATAAGATATATTTTATTAGAAGCTGAGGGTTTTTCATACAAATTTGCTAAAGTAGTCATCAACTCTACCGTTGTTTTTGCCTATGATAAATTAGATATCACAGTAGATGCTAGACTTAGTCTTATAGACCGCAGAGCCTTTCTATCAAGAACTTCCCATTCTTCATCATCCATGTCTGTGGGCTTCTTTGCAATCCCACCTAACGGTAAGTATAGATCTTTCTGATACAGATAGTCCTCTATCTGCATTCTCCAATGTTGATAATTTTTTCCATTGAACTTCTCCATTCTCAGTTTACTTCCTTTTGCCATTGCTTCTCCCACTCAAACAGAAATCCCTGCAGAAACCCCTGTGAGCAACCTATAATCAAGACACACTACACAGATCTGAACCACCTATTAGTGAACCTGAGCTTTGATACCAATTATTGGATATAAAGCTCTAAACCTACAACCAAGGCTTTGATACCACTTGTTGGGGATCAACCAACAATATGATTACACTTATGAAAGCAATAAACTGCGGAATTAAATCAGATAGATAAGTAACTAGAATGATAAATAGCAAAGAATAAGAGATACAAAAAACCACCCTAAAAACTTGTATTAAACTCTTTACAGAAGGAATACAATTGAAGAAAATTCTTTCTTCCACACCTCTCTCAGATGTATAGATCTCTCTCTAGATCTCTATCCCTCAAGAGCTCTCTCTCTCTCAAGTACAATCAACTCCAACAACCTGGATTGATTCACCTATACAATTCTATACTATTCTTTTAACATTCACTCATACAATGAACTACAACAATAATAAGCTAAGAAGATCTAATTCTACATATAGAATTAGGAGACTTGAGCATGCACTTACAACCAACAATTAAGCCTCTTGAACAAGGGCTCTAAAAATAGTCTTACTAATAATAGAGATGCGAACTTAAGACTAAGACTTAAACTCATCATGCAAACACTCAGTTCTGTCCTCAAAAATAGCATTTTGGATGCACAGGTAACTGATGCCAATTCCTGCCTGCTTGCCTATGACCGATGTTGGCCGATCCCCTGCCGACGCCGGCGTCTCTTCAACTGCACTTGACTGACGTCGGTCGCTCCTGACCGACGCCGGTGACTGTGTAAACCTACAACTTTGGTAATGCGCTCCTTGGTGAAGCTTTTAGGCTCCACACCTTAACATGTAGTCATATTTTGGTCTAACATTTTGTCTTATAGGTTACCCCTCAAGATTGTTAATCAAAACTATTAATCATTATCTTACAGGTTACCCCTCAAGATTATTAATCATTATCTTTTAGGTTGCCTTTTTTTTAAAAGTGACAATCAAACTACTAACCGTTCTCTTGAAGGGTGCCTATCAGAGACATTTTGGCATATATAAAATCATTTTGTTTTAGACTCTATAATTTTTAGTCACTTATTTTAAATCATTTTGTATATTCTTGTATCTTGTATATCTCACGTCTAAATTAAATTGATTAATTAATATCCTTTTTGGCCTGCTTGTTTATCATTCAAGGGCTATGGTGGTGTGTGCTCTCCTCCATACATCCTTATGGTGATTCTTGGAGGATCAAAAACTACCTATAAATCCTTTCTTTTTTTTTTCTAGGGTTCATTGATGTGGATTTCATCACCATGAACTAGACCAAACTCCATGTTCTGGTGGAGTATAAAAAGTAGGAGAGATATCATTAGGCACTAAAGTAGAATTCCCCATAAAGGGTTCTATGGAGTGAGGGGTATTTAAGATCCAATACAAAAAATTATTAGACAACATCCTATATGAACTTGGGCCCCATCATACCTTTTTGTATATCATGGACTCCAAGAGAGCTTATATAGCCTAGCATAATAACTTTTGGTTGTAACAAGTGATCCACTACTGGAGTTAATATCAGTTCCCAAGTGACCATCATATATAGATGGGTTTGAGAGGGTTTAAGAGATTCTATAACAAGTCACCAACCTACAACTTCACCTAAAAAACCATTAGATGATACAGTCATTGAGTTACACACCCTAAAGTATACTAATCATAGGTTTATGGTTTGCTTGATTTGGTGAGTGTTGTACTAGACTCGTGTTATTTATGAGCTAATTCAACCTCATACCCAAACCTATACATGCCTATCTAGGTATTTTTCACATATCATCTTATATATCCTTGCCTTAACATTATATCATTGTGTACATCCTTTTCATCATCCCATTGTACATATTATCTTTTTGTACATCCTTTTACATGTCTCATACTATATCCCATCACCACCTTATCTTAATCCCCTCCTATTCTAACCATATCCACTTATCATTAGTTATACCCCTATCACCTACATATCTTAATCACATATTATCACCCACATCTTATCCTAATTTTACTCTATTCATAACCAATCACTGATCTTGACCTTACCTTCGCTTAATCACCTCATCGCCCATCTAGTTTAACCTCATCCCATTTTATCCTAGTTGGATTTTTAGGTCACATAATTTTCCAAATCATATTCACCATCATTACATCACCACTTTCCTTCCATTTGTCATTCATCACATAATCTCATCCCATCCTAGGCCAATTAGTCCAAGGCTTGAGCTAGTCTTTTTTGTCCATCCATATCATCATATCACTCTAGTCCACTATCACTCATCATTTGGTCAGATCTCATACCTAGTCTGTATCTTGCTATCATCTTATCACTTTATCATTTTTAATCTAGCATCCTATAATCATAAATCTAGTCTCTATCTTGCCTAATCATAACTACCACCCATCTAACCATCATCTTACTAGTTTTAACCTAGGCACCCATCAAATCTCCAATCCTTTTGCTAGCTTGAGAACTAGGCATTATTGTTAGATCACTAGCCCTTATTTTACTATCGATCTAAAATTTGATCCTTTACCTACATCATCTCAATCACATTTCATCCATCTCATGCTCATCATTACCTAACATAATATCTTAGTCATTTGGACATATTTTGTTCAAGAGAACATATCTAATACTTAGTCTACCTCCGCATTAGCCCCCTTCATCATCCATCTTTTATCATCCATTCCCATGGGTTTAAACCCCATTCTCATGGAATAATACATATTTTCCAACAAGTATGAGATCCTCTTATGGCTCCTTAAAATGAGTGCCCCACTTCTTGAAGGCCTTAACCCCATTCAACTCATTTCACCTTGACTCTAAACCCATTAATGTGAGTCCCATTCTAATCCTCCATCCACTAGTCATAGCCCATCATATACTCCTTCTTACACTAGTAAATGGAATCCTATCCTAGCCACCTCATATACTACCAGTCCATCCACCTAGTGACATCAAAAACCATTTGATCTAAAGTCTAAAGCTTCTAAAACTAAGTCTCGAAGTGAAGAAAGCCCCTATACTTCTCTTCCTATATCCTTAAAATCCCTTTTCCAATAACTTGTCCCTGCTAACATAATGGTCTATCCACATATACAACATCTTTATCCCACCAATCCTAAGCCATCTAGGTATAAATCTAATCAATATTTTGCATATCACCAAACTTGGGGCATACCATTAACTAATGTCAAAATTGACAAGATTATGTCCAAGACCTCATCAACCTTGGTGACATAGAAATTAAGGATGAACCAGATGCATCCATATCCCTAGGTGAAAAAAATAAGAGTGCCAAGATTCCATTCATGATCATGATGAATCCCTTCCTTTTCCAATACAAGGTAAAGACACCACATCCATCTTCCATGGTCCCCCATATTCTACAAATCCTCCATCAAAGATGAGTTTATTCCTCATGAACCCAGTCCTCATAATTCCTTCCATACACCTATATAAATTGAATCCATGTCCCTCTATCATCTTTCCCTCACCCATCATATCAAAAACCCAATGTTGAGAGGTTAATCATGGATAATGACTCTTCTACTAGTAGCATTGCATCTTGTACATTGGAGTTAGCATCAGAGTCAACACAAGTCTTATCTACATCAGGATCATGTTCAACACCAATATTTGAATCAGATTCCTCATTAGAAATGTCACCTCTCATTGATATTATGATAGATACTGATAATGCCTATATTTTTTAAGATGCCTCTAATCCAGATACATCCAATATCACTAGGCATACCTTTGGATCCCAATCATGATTATGAAGTCATAATAGATTTCTTGTAAGGTCTATCTATTGAAGATAGTCAATGCAAATATGATCATATTTTGGATGCATCTACTATAGTTAGTCTTAGTGACCTTTTTTTTATCTTGAAGAGATTGTATTCAATGTTGAAACTAGGTCTCCTAGGAACCCCTATCAAGACCATGCTACCCCATCACCACTCATTGACCTCATCACATCATCTCCCCCAACTTCATCCACCATAGACCCCTTTATTCCTATCAATGATCATTTAATCGCCTCCCTCTACAAGGATGAATAGGAACATACATCATTGGATTGTTCCTTGAGTAATATAATGTGTGCCACAAATATAAAGGTTCGAGACCATAATCCAAAGTCAATCATAATAATCAAGTCATCTTTGATCCCATGATTCAAAATCAAGAAAATTCAAATCATTGGCCCAATTAAAAAGCATCTTCCCCTAGTGAAGTCCAATGTTAGGCACTAAGGTATCATCAAAGTAAAAAATCAATCTCCCTTGGTGAAGCCCAAAATTAGGCACCAGGGGGCAATCAAAATCAAATCCAGTCAAAAGATCAAAATAATGTCAAAAACATTATTAGTATGGTTGATCATATTTTAAATAATCAAATTAAAGATGAACTATAAAGTCAAAGCATCTTGGATCTCTTGTAGTCCTTTATCAATTGACACCAAATAAATGTGGAATTTCCAACATCTCCAATGATGTATGCGACTACTAGTCCTAATCCTCCATCACTTATCACACTATCCTATCATGAGCCCATAAACCAATCAAGTCCTATCATCCATTCAAGTCCCATATATCCCCATTGAGATCTAATCAAATCCATACCTCTCATTATGGGTAACATTATCTCTCCAAGGGGTGATGAAGACACCTAGTCTAGATATTTGGAAGGGTCACCATCAATAATCACTAAATATCATGAGGACATTAATACATCTAATGGTGATAACATGGTCCTAGTATCACATATCTCCAAAATAGGTGTTGGTTAAAGATCTATCAAGTGTCAAAATTCTTGCATCTCGTACTCATGTCCAATAAATCGAGATGTCATATTAAAAAAAATTGAAATGAAAGTCAAAAAATTAAAAAAAGTCAAAAAAAATCATTTGTCTAATGGTGAAAACTAGTTTATTGGCACCTTAGTAAGTACCATGATAAAAACTAGTTTACAGCATCATGGTAGAATAATATAGTGTTTACATTATACCTTAACACTTAGAGGTACAATCGATCATTTTTCATCCATTCTATCCTTATCATATCTCTTGGTCTATTGCTCCTATCTATCACCCACCATCATATCTTCCATCCTATATTATATTCCTTCCTATCTTTGCCTCCGTAAGGAAGTGGAAGGTGTCTTGAGAAATTTTCTAGAATCATCTTGGAATATTTTCCAATGGACACTCAAGCAACTAATATTTGGTTCCTTTATGATGTGGTCATTGGCAATCCCTAGTCCATTCTTCCTTAGTCCTCATCTCATTTTTAACATTATCCTCATCTTTTTATTGTCTCATCCATTATCCCATCCATCTTTATCCTAGTTTCTAGGGTTAGTATTCCCTTTTCTAGTAACCCCATTTGTATAATGTAAATACATGTTCCAAAAATCCCTAAAAGTGAAATATTTTTAAAACCCTAAAAATCATAAAATTTGAAAAAAGCCAAAACTAGTGCCTCATGTCTTTTTTTATGCCTAAACCCCTTATCACATCCATCTCCATGTCTTAAATATTTCATAATCATGTCATCCATCCTCCTATCCTAAATTAGGGTTAAAATCTAGTCTATATAAAGCTAGCATTAACTTAGTCTCACTTTCTCTTGATCAATATTATACCTCTCATCTAAACCACCAACTCCTAATCCAAATCCAATTCCACATATCCAAATCCTCATCCAAGTCCCCCACCTAATTCCAATTTATATCCTTGTTTAATCCTTATCCTAATCCTAATCATGATCATCCTATCCAAATACAATTCTATCCTAAATCCATACTCACATCGTGACCATCCTAGTCCACCCCATCACCCAATCACTCATCCCATCATTAGACAAGACATTACTTGTGTGTGTTACTTGTATGCTCTATGTTATTTGACTTATTTGCATCATGTATATATATATATATTTGTCTTATGTTTTGTTTATTTCCTTTTATTCTTGAATCATGTCCCTTTTTGTCTATTGGGAAAAGAACAGGGATGTTATGAGGTCACCAAACTACAATAATGCTTATAAGTGCCCTTGATGATGCAAAGTTTCTTATTTGCCCATGCACTTTGGCACAATATCCTCATGGTCATGCTTATATCATGGTGTCTACTACTAAGCAACATATTTATCAAATTTTTTAGACTATGATGAGTCTTATGGTAGCTATGATGGCTTAATCACCTACACCCTCATCATTTTTCTAATCACTTAATCATCCTTATTCCCATCACTAATATAATCCTCTTGACCCATATGACTAACATCTAATATTTTGATCCTCATTTCATCATTTGAGTCATATATTTTAATCACTAACATCATCCTCTAATCATTAATCATCATTTTCATCACCATCCTCTTATTTATCTTGTCATCTAGTCAAAACTACATCAACCTGAAGTCTTTTCAAACTATGTAGGTACCACTTGGCCACTTTTTAGTTCCCAAAGATAGCTCAGCCATACTATCTTCTCATTCCCCATCATTCATCATCACATATATTTTGTCTTTCATCATCCCTCAGTCTCACATCAGTTTGATCCTTGAGATATAATATCAATCATTAATCAATTGGTCTATTGATCAATCACCATCCCCATAATCATCTTCGTAATATTTTTGTCAATCGCCCACACCTGTCGATTGGCCCTACAAGTCACAACATTTGTATTTTATTTATCAATCATCCATTATCATTGATTGTTCAAATAATCATTTACAATTTACAGCTCCCTCCTTTGATTGGGGCATGACATAAACCATAACTCTATCACCATATTATATCTCATTGAGTTGATGTAATGTAGTATTTTGGTCACTCAATCACATCATTCTTATTTTTCATCTCCTTCCTCATTACTCTTGCCTTTATCTTTGAGATACACCCATCATTAATCTTATCAAATCATCATCTTATCTTGGCCTATATCTCTTCCTTGCATGTCTCCTTCCTTAGGATACATCAAAATATTGTGGCCTTTAAATCTTTTCATCATCATTTTATGATTGATTCCCCCTTGGGATGTGTCAATAACCATGACACAGTCATATATACTCCTTGTGAATATGTCTTTTCTAGGGGCATCATCAATCTTTATCTCATTGCTCAAGTCGAATTCATCTTATACATTATATATCTCACATTTGGCATCCCATCCCCTTATCTATCTATCTCATCCCACCCATTGTTTATTTTTTTGAGTGGCCATCCATATCATTATTCCCCGCATGTCCCCTTGAGGGGGCATTATATCCATTAACATCACATCTAATAACAAGGTTTATATTTTAAATACCATTACTCTTTACACTTTAATTCACCAATAATGCCTTTTCCAAGAGGGGAAAAATGTATGTACCTAAATTTGCTTACCTAATTTAACATCACTAATATTACTATTAGTCGACACTAATTCTACTTATCTAATTTATCTCATCTAATCCCATCCTAAAATCACCCCCTTCTAATAATTTATTTCATATCCTCCATCAATATTTATTAATTCACTAACTATAGTCTTATCCCACTTCTTCATTAATTCCCCTAATCATCTCTTATCTTATCTTAATCCCCACTTTTCTATTATTTAGGAATTTTAAATTCCCATGACCCACCTACTAAGCCTATTCCTAGGCTCTCCTACACACCTAGTCCCTAATCACCCACCTAATCCCTATCTAATTACCTACCTAATCTTAATTAACCCCTAAGAGGATTATACAATTCTCTAATTCTAGAATCCTCTCTATTCTCACCCTTCCTCTCTAGAAGCCTATAAATCTAGAGGCTTTTAAGGAATTTTTAATTCCTTTTTCTATTTAAATCTACCCATCCCTCCATGGAAGCTAGCTTGAATTCTCATGCCATATCCATGCTTAAGAATCAATCAAGAGAGGAATCCATAACATCTCCATGCTAATCCAATCCTTGAATCCATCATCAAAAATCCATGATCATGCCAACATAATGTCAAAATTCTATGTCTAAGGTAATCCTAATCCCAATCCTTTTATTTTGATCCATTTAATCTTAGTTTAGAGTAATTAGCTTTAGGATTATAATGTTGGTTTGAATTATTAATTCATGTAATTTCATTTTTATTCTAATGGCTCTAGATATTACTTAAGTAGTTTGATGTTTTCGGTGGTTTAAATTGCATAGTTTAATCCATTTGTTCAAATCCCTACTACAATCTTGTTCATATGTTTTATGCTTATGTGAATGTTCATTTATGTATTGGGTGATGTATGTGTTTGAATGAATGTTTCATGATTGATAAGTGGAATTTAAATAAAATATTGTACACTGATTCACCCCCCCTTCTCAATGGTTGTGCTTCTAATAATTGGTATTAGAGCAAGGTCTCTTGTGTAGACCTAATAGTCTAAGGGAGATCTTTGGAGAACATATATATATATATATATATTGATAATGGAAGTGTTTATTATGATTGCAATGAGGATCTATCCATAGTTATTGAAATAACTTGTTAATTTTATTAAAAAGAGAATAATTATATGGAAGAATGCACCTAGTTTAGAATGAAATTAAAGACTTTAGAGGCACAAGTTGAGCAAGATGCAATCATGATAAAGACACATCAGAAATTTGAGGAAAGTACTAGAAACCTTAACAATATTTTGGATAGCCAAAGATCTTTTCATTATATGACAGGTCTTGGTTTTAAAGAAGAACAAAATGGGTTCAAGGAGAATTAGTTTCCAAATGTTAATGATCTATTAAGGAGTGATAAAGCTGGTAGAATAAAGACCTATGTAGAAGTGGTTAAGTTTTAAGTCAATCATCAAAAATCCAAGAAGGGTTTTGTTCCATCAAAAGATATCAAAGGTAGTGGTGTATCATCTAATAATCATCAAAATATAAATAAGGTTAAACAATCAAAGTATGTGGATTCTTTCATTGGTTATTGTTTCTCTTGTGGTCAATTTGGACATAGAGTTGTTGACTATAGATGGAGAAGTAGAATATTGTGTTATAACTTCCACCAAATAAGACATATTACAAGAGAGTTTAAGACAAGATCTATGGGGAAAATTAGTCATGTTAAGAATACATGTAGTCATGATACTAAACAATGGATCAAAAAAACACACACTATGGGTAAGATAAAAAATAAGTAGGAATCTAGAGAAGAAGAATCTATGATAGCCCAAACTACCTTTCATACTCAGAATGAAGATTTGAAGTGGTACATAGATAGTGGTTGTTTAAGTCACATGATAGGAGATAAGAGCAAATTCATCACTTTGAAGAAGAATGCCATAGGTTTAGTGAGGTTTGGAGATAACACATCTACTAATATAGTTGGCAAAGGCGCTTTGAGCTTGGATAATGGAAAGATCAAGATAGAAAATGTATTGTATGTATATGTCTTAAAACATAACTTATTGAGTTTAAGTCAAATGTGCACCCAAGGAGATACCCTAACTTTTCATGACAAAGGATGTGAGATAAGGAGAGCAAAATTAGGGATGTTTATTGCTAAATCTATGAGAACTGAGAACAATCTATATGTATTGAATGAGATCACAAAAGAGAAGTGTTTTATGAGCAAGGTAGATGAAATTTGGATATGGCATAAAATATTAGGTCATATAAACTTTGACAATCTAGTCAAGATTATCTCCAAGGGATCTATGAAGAACATATCCAAAATTTTCAATCTTGCATATGCTCTTTGCAAGCCATGTCAACATGGTAAGCATACTAGGAGGAGATTCAAGTCTAAAGAATACTCTACTACTAGACCTTTAGAACTAATTCATACTGATTTATGTGGTCTTATACAGATTTAAAGCATTCAAGGTGAAAACTATTTCATGTTGTTTATATATGACTTCACAAGAATGACTTGGGTAGCATTCTTGAAAGAGAAGTCAGACACTCTAGGTAATTTTAAAAAACTCAAGCCTTTGGTGAAAAATGAGATGAATGTGAAGGTCAAGTGTCTTAGGTATGACAAAGGAGGAGAGTTTTGGTCAAATTAGTTTGATGAGTTTTGTGAGGTTAATGGAATAAGAAGATAGTTTTTAGTTGTTATAACACCTCAACAAAATGGTGTGTTTGAAAGAAAGAACAAAATAGTTCAAGAAATGGCAAGGACCATGTTGAATGAGTTAAAGTTATCTGATGTCTACTGGAGATAATTTGTGGGTATTGTAGTTTACACTTTGAACAGAGGATATATTATGATCAATGGTGAATAGACTCCATATGAATTATAGAATGCTAGATCTACAAGTTTTGAATATTTTAAGGTATTTGGGAGTAAATTTTATATCAAGAGAGATGAGGAAGACTTAGGAAAGTTTGACTCAAGATCTGATGAAGGTATTTTCTTGAGATATTCATCAATTAGTGCTGCCTATAGATGCTATAACAAGAGGTTGTAAAAGATAGTAGAGATCACAAATGTGAAGGTTGATGAGACAAAGAAATCATATTCTCAATCAAATAATGATGAAGGAGAAATAGAGATAGATGAGGTTGAAGAATAAATTGAGAGAAAGGACTCAAAAGGTCCTTCTACATAGATTCAAAAGGATCATCCTGAATCTCAGATCACTAGCAACAAGAGTGCAAGTATAAAAACAACAAGAAGAATGGTGAGTGATGTTAATCAATAGAATATTGCCTTACTATCCAAATTTAAACCTAAAATCTATATAGAAGCAACTGAAGATAAGTTTTGGATAGATGTCGTGAATGAAGAGTTAAATCAAATTGAGAAGAATGAGACTTGGGAGTTAGTACCTAGGCCTAAAGACAAAAATATCATTCGTATAAAATGGGTGTTTAGAAACAAGTTGAATGAGAATGGAGAATTCACCAGAAATAAGGCTAAACTAGTATGCAAGGGATATGCTTAAGTAGAGGGAGTGGACTTTGATTAAACATTTGTTCTTAAAGCAAGGTTAAAGGCCTTTTGGATGTTTATTGCCTATGTAGGTTTCAAAGGCTTCAAGATATACTAGATGGATGTCAAGTTAGCTTTCCTAAATGGGAACTTGGAGGAAGAAGTATAAATTAAGAGACATGAGGATTTCCTATTTACTAATAACAAGGACTATGTCTTCAATTTGAAGAATTCCCTTTGTGGTCTAAAACAAGCCCCTAGAGCTCGGTATGCTAGACTAGAAAAGTATCTTTTGGACCAAGGTTTCAAAAGAGGAGTTGTAAATAGTAACAAGTATATCAAGACTAAAAATTACCATTAGTTGATAGTGGTGGTATATGTGGATGATATCATTTTTGGTGGAACTAATGAAAACATGACCAAGGCCTTTGTATAGGTGATAAAATCATAATTTTAAATGTCTATGCTTGGAAAACTATCCTTATTTTTGGACTTCAAATCAATCAATCTAAAAAAGGTATGTTCATTTCACAGGTCAAGTATATAAAAGAGATGTTAAACAAGTTTGAAATGGAAGGTTGAAATGTTATAAGTGGTAAGCTAAGTAAGGAGGATTAATATTCAAGAGTCAATCAAAAAAATATAGATCAATGATTGGTAGTTTGTTGTATACTACTGCCTCTAGACTTGACATCATGCAAGTAGTAGGTCTTATGGGAAGATTTAAAGTAGATCCTAAGGAAATTCATTTATAAGAAATAAAGAGGATATTTAGGTAACTAAAGGGAACAATATAGTATGTATTATGGTACCCAAGGAGCAATAAGTTTGATCTATTAGCCTATATAGATGCATATTGGGTTGGGAGTCTAGATGATATAAAGAGCACTAGTAGAGGAGCCTTATTCTTATGTAAGTGCCTAGTCTCATGGATAAGCAAGAAACAACCATCATTGGCTTTATCTACTTTTGAGGTTGAGTACATTGTAGTTTCTTATTATTTTACTTAGGTGTTGTGGATGAGACAAACCTTACAAGACTACAAAGTGGAGTTTGATGGTCCTAGTCCTATTTTTGTGATAATACTAGTGACATAAGTGTTTCAAAGAATCCTATCATGCATTTAAAGACTAAGCACATTCCTATCAAGTATCATTTCTTAAGATAAAAGGTACATAAACAAAGTATTAATCTTGAATTTATGTCTACCATGGATCAGATTGTAGATATCTTGACTAAGCCTCTTCCAAAGGCTAATTTTGAATATATGAGATAGGAATTGGATGTGATTCCTATTCTTGGTAGTCACTAATCAATCCAATTTCTTAGGGGGAGATAATAATGAGGTGTTTTAGCCCCAAAAGTAGGAAATAAGAGTACAAGATATGAGGTCAAAAGGGGAGTTATATCATTTTGTCAAGAAGAAGATATCTAAGGTATGCAATGGGATAGGGGGAGCTTGTTAATATGATCTTTCATTTATTTTTATTGAGTTTTATTATAGGTAATTCTTTTTCATTAATTTCAAATGGGGATATTGATCTATAAGGGGGATATGTATCCCAATAAGATAAGCTTCTTTGAATGATTGTCATTAATGAGTGGTTGCCATCAATGACAAAGGGGGATATTGTTCAGAATGTGTTTGAAGGTATGCATGGATTTTTAATTGATGTAATTAAAGTGTCATTGATTTCATTCTGAGTTGTATTTATTGTTCTTGAGGTTGAGCTCATAAGTCATATACTTAAGATACCTAGTGAGAAGCCATAGGCTTGGTAGCATGTTGAGGTGAGAAGTATAAGGCTTATGAGAAGAAGAATGGTAGTGTGTGATCTTGGTGTAAGGTTATATGGAATTATAATTAGGTTTTTATAGTATTAAAAGAGGTTTAAATGTGTGTTCAAGGTCTAAGTATGGCTTATAGGTTTTAGGCCTAGTGTGTAAAGAGACCTAGTATGGCCTAATGACTAGTCAAGATCAGTTTTCAAGGTGATATAGCTAATGAGATCATTATAATAGGTGTGAAAGTTTTTATCAATTTTTTTTTACCAATTTTGAGATCAAATTCTAAAGGATAAAGCATGAAATGTGATCTTGAGGTTTTTCAAGTGCACAGAATGAGGTATAGTAGACCCGAGAAGAATTGTATTATGCTCTTTAGAAGGTGAAACCTTTGCATGATATCCTAATAAGTTTATTTAAGTTGGGTAAGGCTCCTATCTCAAATTTCCTATCATTATTTTTTGGAGTTGAGGGGAAATCATTTATGAATGATTGTTAAGAATGGAAGGCAGTCTAAACCCTCCAAAAACCCTCATAATGACCTGATAGGAAATATCTTGTTTGAAATGGATCATAATTGATTATATGACATATTTTTATGATTTAAAAATGTATATTCATCTCCTATGTTCCTTGATGTGGCATTAGTCTGTTCTAAGAGTGAGTGGAATCTACAAGAAACCCCTTGTTTCTTGGATTTTTGATGTAGCAGGCAGGGTTGACTAGGTCAAAGCATGAAAATGATTGGAAGATGATGTGTGATAATTTTATTTTGTGCCCTTGTAATTTTATGTGAAATTTTTATAAATTAAATATGATAAATTTGTCATGGAATTTGGCCTATGACTAAAAAGGACTAATGAGGAAGACAATGAGAAAACCAGGCTGAAGTGAGAATGAGATTAGGGATGGGTTGTAGTGGATTAGGGATGGATCTAAATGCTTGGGGTTATTTTTAAATACCTATATCACATTCTATCCTTAAATATAATATTTTCATATGGTTATATACAATAAAAAAATTGTCTCAAAGTGACCTGTCTAACACAATGAGGTCTATGTAGGATGAAGACATGAGATTAGTTTCTAAGACCAATATTGATATTAAACCTTATAATATATATATTTAAATATATTATAAGTATGTTTAAGGATTATATAAACCCATTTTATGTTCTTAAAAGTTTTCACATAGTTTTTCTAAATCTTGGTTTTCATGACTGTGTTTTAGAGCTGTAGGTAGTTTTCTATGTGTGAGTGAGAATGATGTTCCTAAGTCATTATGCACAGATTTGAATAATATAATTCACATAAATTTGTTATATATGTATCATGGGTTCATTTTAATTAATTTTTTCATGATAAATTCCTATTAAGATGTGAAAAATCAAAGGTTCTTGACTGGGTGTTGAAGCCTATGTATAGTTTTGAGTGAGCATATAGAAATGAGGTCTTTTGCCGTATGTTTTGAAATTTAATGTACTTTTTGATGAATATAAGGTAATTTAGGTTATATAAATGTGGTTTTTAAATGTTTTTATGTCTATAAGTTTAGTAAATACTTTATATATTCAAGGTAGATTTTTTGGCCGTAAGAAGGCCTAATTGCAAGTAGACCTAATAGTTTGGTTCAAGGAGTAAAATGAGAAAAATGGTGTTGGGGAACTAACGTGACTATTAGGGGTATAATTAAATGATTTATGAAGTTTTTAATCCATTTTTAAAGTCTCAAAATGTTCCAAGGTGGTGAATATGAAATGTGTGCTTTGAGAAGGCCTATTTGCATTAGGTCTCTATTAGGCCTAATGGTGTTTTTGGTCCTTATGAGTGGTCACCGACATATGTAGTGGGTGTTTCACTTGTTAAATTTTTATATATATATATTCCAATGGTGATCCAATTATGTATATTTTTTTTCCAACCAAGGTGGGTGAGAGCAAGAGTCAAGTATAAAAAGGTCTAATAGGCTTAATTTGACTAGTTAGAATATTGTGTTAGGTTGTGGAGCTAAAAGATTCACTGATGCAAATAGAGGAGGAGGTTGCAAAGAGGTTGCTAAAGTGTCACAAGCACCGGTGTCGATCAGGCCAACCGACATCTGTAGGATTAGACAGGAATAGCAACTGACATCGGTTAGGGATCGGCCGGCATCGGTCACCTCCAGGCAGACAGGGACTGATGTCGGTCACCTTTGTGGTTCATAACTACAAGTTTTATGGGTAGTTAGTTAACGAACCAAGTGTTTGCATGTCAAGAGCCAAATTTAGATTAGAAGTTGTGGATCTAATTATTGTAATTAGATGTCTAATTATTGTTTGCATGAGATCTATTTAAGAGACTCATGGGCTATATTGTAAAGTGTTCTAGTTTGAGTTGAGCAAAGTTAGCTCCTTCTGTGTGTGAGGTGAGCAAGGGTGTTCCTCCTAGTTCCACAGTAGTGCTAAGTGTGGGTGCTGGTTTGGAGAATTAGAGGGGTTCTTCATGTATGTATGATCTTGGTTAGCAGGTGTGCATGGCTACGTCAGGAGATCTGCATGGTAAGTAAGATCATTGATCTGCAGGTGTATGTGTGTGCATGATCTAGGTTTGTAGGTGTGCAGAACTAGATTGATTTGTAGGTGTGTAAGATCAGGGAGGATAGCAACACAATAGGGAGTAGGATCAGGTAGGATCTACTTAGAGTAGTGTGTACTCAGAAAGAGAGCAAAGAGGAAGGCAAGGTAGTTCCTTCAATAAGTGAGATCATTTGGGTTGCAAGTTGTTGCAGTTTAGGGGAGATCTACTTGAAGTACGATTATGTACTTATGGAGTGCATGGAGCACTGGTGTACTGATAGTAGTGGATACTGACTGATTGGAGGTGAACACCAACTCTGTGTTTGAGTTTTGTGTTGGGACCGTAAGAGAGAGAGATTTGAGAAAAGAAGTAATGTACACTTGAGGTGTGGGAAGCCTCTGAGAGGTGTGGAGAAGAAGTGGCATCTTCTTTATTGTATTCTTTTTTAGATGAGTATTAATACAAGTTGTGTATTGTCTCTCATATTCTGTGTTCTTTTTGAATTCTAGTTACTTGTGATTCTGGTTTAATTCCGCATGTAAGTTTCTTGTATATGGTAATCAATTGTGTGCTTCTGTATTTCCCAACAAAGTGGCATCAGAGCTAAGGTTATAGGGGAGTAGGTTTTGTGTTTGGTTACAGGTCACTCTTGGGGGTTTTTGATTGAGTGGGAGTAGAGCAACGACAGAAGAAAATAAGCTAAGAATGGAGGAATTAAAAAGCATGAATGGTCAATTATGGTCCTATGGAAAGAAAGAGCAGGAAAAGAAAGATTGTTGGTTGGTAGCAGATCAGCAAGAAGGAACTGAAGAAGCAGATGTTGCAAGTGATATGGCACAGGATGCTCTAGTATGTTTCTTGGATAAAGTAGAATCCTATTTTATAGATTCTATTGCCTCTTTCCATGTAGTCTGAAATAGAGTATTTTTCCATGTTAAGGTCTTTGGAGACTTTGGAAAGATTTATTTAGGGGCTGGTGTGCCTTGCCAAAGAATTGGCAAAGGGGAAGTGAAGCTAAAATTGCAGGCGGCCAACACATGGGTGTTGAAGGAGGTCATGCAGGTCCCAGTGTTGAAGATATGGCTAATTTCTTCAGGAAAGTTGGGTGATGAGAGATGCACAAGAACTCTCACAGTGGATGCACTTGAATTAGCTGGTGGTAAGATAGTAGGTATTCTTTATCTACTTGCTTATATTATTGATTCTTCTTCTGTTGCAGAGACATGGCTTTGTAGGCTTGGTCACATGAGCAAGAAGGAGATGCATGTTCTTAAAAAGAAGATAGATGTGTTTAACAAACTTAAAAACTGGAAATCCTTGGTGTTCTTGGGGGAGATGACGGACAGAGTTCAGTGGATGGGGCTGGACACTTCTAAGCAGGGCAGTTTGGACATGGGTTTTGATTCAAAGAAGCTCATGGGTAAAAAGTCATCACTCATAGGCGAACACAGGTACCGGCATCGATCAGGAGGAACTGGTGTTGAACAGACAGGTGCCGATGCCGGTCATGTGCAGACCAAAGCTGGTGATGTTAGGCAGGGTAAGACCAATGTCAGTCAGGAGGACTGATGTCAGTAATAGGTAAGACTGACGTCGATCAGGAGGACCGATGTTGACAATAAGAGACACTGATGTCAGGAGGGCTGGTAGTCAGGACAGGTGCATGGAACCAACGTCGATCAGATGTAAACTGTGTGGTAATTGAGGTCGGTCACTGTAACGAATTCTAGGTGGATAGTAAGCTGTCAAGGAGTCTCAAATGCCCATATGGAGGACTGAAGGTGGTAAGTAAGCCTCAAATTCATTATTCCTCTTCTTTATACTTGTTGCTTACTGTAGAGCAAGAAGGATCCAGGAAATAATGGGAGCATGGCAGGAAATGATGCAGAACCAAACGAGAGATTTGGTAGGGTTGCCAGTCGGTATGAAAGCACAGAGACAAATGGATTCCTTAGTTAAAGAATAGAGAGAACGAACATGTGAGATGGAAGACCAGGTCATATGGTCTTGAGGAAGCTGTAGGACAGTGGTACAGGGTTTGACAGGTGGATGACAAAGCAAGGCTTTAGTCAAAGTCAGTGTAACCATTGTGTTTGTCTTACTAGGTGGATGATGATTACAACATTATCCTGTTACTGTATGTGGATGGTATGCTAGCTAGCAGGGTTGTACATACAGGGTTTTACTGAGCTAAGGGTAAGGTTAGTTTAGTGGCATGTCATGAGGAATTTAGAGCAGCAAAATTCTTTGGCATGAGAGACATCGAGATCACAAGTTGATTTTGTCTCCAGTGGGAGCTGATGTGAATTAGGTGTTGGTGAGGTTCATTACGCAGGATGAAAAATTGGAGCACACTAAGGGCTAGACAGTTCAGTGTCTAAAATCACATGAGGTCTGGTATAGACCTGAGTTTGCCCAAGTAGTGGGTGTTGTCAAAAAGTTTGGAGCTGATCTGGGAAAGAAGCACTGGAGGGCAGTTCAGTGGATTCTTAGGTATTTGAGAGGGACCAGCAGTAGGTCGACATACTATGCAGGGTTAAGTTCTTTTCTACATGTGTTTGTAGATGTGGATGTGGTAGGTTACTTGGATGACAGGAGGTCACCACAGGTTGTGTGGTGGGTGGTCTTCAAGATTGATCTTGAAGAGGGATACAAGCCAGGAAACATATTAGATGGGGTACAGGTATAGGTATAGTGCAGCTATTTATCTCCAAGTGGGAGATTGTTAGGTTGTGGATCTAAAAGCTTCACTGATGCAAACAAAGGAGGAGGTTGCAGAGAGGTTGCTAAAGTGTCACAAACACTAGCGTCGGTCAGGCCAACCGACGTCGGTAAGATTAGACGGAATAGCAACTAACGTCGGTCACGGATCGATCGATGTTGATCACCTCTAGGCAGATAGGGACTGACGTCGATTCCCTGTGTGGTTCAAAACTACAAGTTTTATGGGCAGTTAGTTAATGAACCAAGTGTTTGCATGTCAAGAGCCAAATTTAGACTAGAAGCTATGGATCTAATTATTGTAATTAGATGTCTAATTATTGTTTGCATGAGATCTATTTAAGAGACTCATGGGCTGTATTGTAAAGTGTTCTAGTTTGAGTTGAGCAAAGTTAGCTCCTTCTATGTGTGAGGTGAGCAAGGGTGTTCCTCCTAGTTCCACAGTAGTGCCAAGTGTGGGTGCTGGTTTGGAGAATCAAAGGGGTTCTTCATGTATGTATGATCTTGGTCAGCAGGTGTGCATGGCTACGTTAGCAGATCTGCATGGTAAGTAAGATCATTGATCTGCAGGTGTATGTGTGTGCATGATCCAGGTTTGTAGGTGTGCAGAACTAGATTGATTTGTAGGTGTGTGATTTGTAGTTGTGTAAGATCAGGGAGGATAGCAACACAATAGGGATCAGGATCAGGTAGGATCTACTTAGAGTATAGTGTGTACTCAGAAAAAGAGCAAAGAGGAAGGCAAGGTAGTTCTTTCCATAAGTGAGATCATTTGGGTTACAGGTTGTTGCAGTTCAGGAGAGATCTACTTGAAGTACGATTGTGTACTTGTGGAGTGCGTGGAGCACTGGTGTACTGGTAGTAGTGGATACTGACTGGTTGGAGGTGAACACCAACTCTGTGTTTGAGTTGTGTGTTGGCACCGTAAGAGATAGAGCTTTGAGGAAAGAAGTACTGTACACTTGAGGTGTGGGAAGCCTCTAAGAGGTGTGGAGAAGAAGTGGCATCTTCTTTATTGTATTCTTTTTTGGATGAGTATTAATACAAGTTGTGTATTGTCTCTCATATTCTATGTTGTTTCTGAATTCTAGTTACTTGTGATTCTAGTTTAATTCTGCATGTAAGTTGCTTGTATATGGTAATCAATTGTGTGCTTCCTTATTTCCCAACATATTGAGGATTTGATCAAACAAAATAGAAGTTTAGAAACTAGGTAGAGGAAGTGAAGACCATAAAATAGGTGTGTTAAATATGGTATGAACTTATAACAATGATTATACATGTGTTTATCAAGGTCATATGACCTAATTATGTGAAGGAGAGGGCTAGTTGAACAAAGAGGCTTAATAGGTTGTTTGAGAGAGATAGAAGAGTGTGAAAAGAAAAAGGAGGTAATAATAATAAGTTGGGTAAAAAAAAGGTGTTAAAATGTGATCATATATTCTATGTATTTTATTCAGTGATAAGTTACGTAGGGGGTTGGTTCTTCCTTACAAGTTGGTGTTTGCTAAAGGACTAGTTGAGTTGGTGCATGACTAGTGAGGGGTTGGTGTTCCTTATGGGGTTGGTGCCTCACTAAATCTTGATTAATTATTTATAGGATTGTATTCCAAGCTATTTTTTAGTGTTTTTTATCCCCCAAGATTTTTTTCCACATATATCTTGTGTTCATATGTCGTATGCTTTTGTGAATGCATGTTTATGCATTGGTTGATGTATGTGTTTGATTGAATGCTTCATGAATGATAAGTGGAATTGAAAGAAAATTTTATACACCAATTTATCCCTTCTATAAATTATTTTGATTCCAATAATACCTTATAACTTTTGTATTCGAGAGTGGTCTAGAGATGTCAAAGGATCTTTTGAAAGTATCATTTATCATGGGAAGTGTTCTTTCAGTTGTTGAATATCAATTTTTTTATGACTAAGTTTTGAAATGTTCTATATGTTCTAAGTGGGATATTTGCAAAGAAGTGTTTGATTAATTTTTCTTTGAATTGATAAGTCTAAATCAAATGGTTATTTTTTTAAGGTCATATACTTTTTGTATGTGTGATTTATTGCCATGGTTATTTTAAGTAATTTATGTTTAATCTCTTGTAGTTTAAGATGGACATGTTTCTATGTGAGAAGGCCTAATTGTGACTAGTACTAATGGTGTGATTCAAGTGGTGATTGTGTTAGATGTAAAATGACTGGGGTTTGAATCAGTCCTCAATAATTTAAATAATATTAAGCAATCATAGATCATTTAGACAAGCATGTTCATCTTTAACAAGCATAAACACCAATCCACAAGAGCATGAAACACATGAACACAATATGTATGTGGGAAACCCTAAAGGGGAATAAAACCAATTGAAACAAAACTTGGAAAACTTTTCATATAATACCATGAATCAAATTTAGTTGAGCACCAACCCCACAAGGAGCACCAACCCTTAAATTTATCAAGCACCAACTTGTTAGGAGGCTACAACCCCATTATTGATCAAGAACTCACTCAATCAACACTATAAAACTATCCACATTTATATTTTTTTCCTCTCACAACTGATTATGGTCTTTTTTTTCTCTATCACACTCAAATATGCCTCTCACACAAGTAAAAATTGCCCTTTACCTTCTTCGTTTAATTAGCTCTTTGATAGCTTGAAATTGTCATTAAATCACTCCTAAAACCCTATATAAGTATATGACTAATTCATATAATTTATTTGATATGTTTTACCACCTATGTAAACTCACACAATCTTCTTTTTCTTCACTTCACATCTAATCACTCTACACACCTTATTAGGCCTAAAAATGCCTAGTATATATACAAGACTTTTCTTGTTCATATCCTTCTTAGTCGGCCAAGCACTCTTATCCTCCTACATCAAACATGTAATGGATATTATAACACTTCATATAAATGGATAAAATGTTCTTTGAGTCCCTTTAGATCTATCCTTTCTCAAATAGGCCTTTATATCTCCTTTAGGTCTCATGGAAACCTAATCCCATTAGGTCTAATTAGCACATGTTACACTTAGATCTTGTTGGACATCATTAAAACACTTTTCACAAACAAATAACATCATATATAATCCCAATATACATTTTATAAGTTCATATAGGCTCAAAAACATTTTTTATCTCAAACTACTACTTGGAGCACACCATTGGAACAGTTCATATTAGCCTTGTGTATACCCAAAAAGACTATCTAAAATAATTAAAGAATAAACACAAAATTTCCAAATAACTAAGGAAAAAAAACATACACATATAAGCCTTATTACCTTAGAGCCATCACCAGGTGAATTATACTTCACAACTCAAGGCAAAACTGCTCAACCCCTTCTTTATAAGTAGCTTACTCAGAACTGTCAATCTATCTCAAAACACAGTCATGGAACCTTGAAATTTTGAAACTTGTAGGAAACATCTTGAGGTTTTCCAATGCATGATTATGATCTTAAATCATACTTAGCTAAGCTTTCATCAAAAATATCATAAGCACAAATGACAACTATTGGTATTACAGACCAATCTATTGACCTCCTTTCTTATAGACCTTATTCAGTCAAACAAGCCATTTTGGCTTCAATGTTATAATATCTTATGCTAACTTATAAGTTTTTACAAAGCATGAATAAGATATTCAGGTCTTAAAAAATAACAATATATGTATTAGATGCTTCATCTAAGGGTAGAGGGCCTCCAACTCATCACTCCCACTGGCTTACTCATATTTATCAATTTGCCTTAAAACATAGTCATGGTGAAAATGACATTCAACTCTTGTGTAGACACTTTAAAAAACTCTTAATTCATGTGGATGATCCTATGAGATAATTAAGTCTCATAGAGAAATATACCATGGTCAAGTGATAATATTGGTCTTGCAAACCAATCTCACAATTTTACACCTTCACAGTCTCATCTACACTAGACAGGTTAACCTATGGGCAACATTTTTAACATTTTCATTAACTTCAAAACATCTAACCAACATGATGTTGACACTCAAAATATACACATGATAGCTTTTGATATCAAACTACCTCTTTAACCCTCATTCGACCTCATGTCTAGTGGACCACCTAATTAATTAGACTCATTTACTAACCTAACCCCTAACTTAACATATATAACTAAAAATTCAACTTGATTTTAACCTATTTTCTTCTAGCCCCTTGATTGTAGATGGTTTCCCTAACCATCGATGGGTAGGTCCCTAAACCTATTTTAAAGTTTAAAATTAATCACAGCTATGTGTGAGATAAGCATCTCCTTAAATGGCAACTTGCTTCAAAATGTCATGAATTGGTAACTTTATTCTCTAATCAAATTATTAACTTCATCCTAATTGGAAACTTCATCTTACAAAAGGAGAAGAGGAGGAGGTGAAAAGGATCTACAATCTAGAATCTAGAATCTTACACCTAAGCTCTCTTACATACAACATCCTTTTAGAAATAAAGTGATATCATTAGAGACATAAATCTCTATTAAAATCACTTTTGAACACCAAATTACTATCACTCTAGCCAAATCACTTCAGCATTCCACTATCAAGTTTTAGGTATATTTTGCTTGTTTGGTTGATTTATCTTATTTCTAATCTCCCTACCCTATCAAACCCATTAGTGTTTTGTTCTCCACCCCTCAACCCTATAATATACCCCTATTTATCCAAATATCCAATTTGTACCTTCTATTATAATCATTCTCAGACTTGCACAAGTAACTATCGATGGTTGCACAACCATCACTAGTTCACCTCAACCATCGACAATTACCCAACCACCAACAATTGGACCCAAATACAAATGGTTCACTTGATCACCAATAGTCGCTATGGCATAAAAATATTACAAGCTATTTTGAGCCCCTTACTCCTAGTCAAACCCGATTTTCTTTGATTCTACCTGATTATAGTATCTTTTTTGATTTTATGGACTAGACCCCAACCATTTTAACATAAGTAATTGACCCACTATTGCTATTTTAGTTTTTTTCTTTAAAAAATCATTTACCTTCTCTTTCTTGCATGTAATTACTTTCATATTATTGAATTAAAGTATCCTTTCTTTTTGTTTATATCAACTTAATTGCTATAACAGTAGATTGACAGCCTCCCAATAAGTAATACACTTCTTGGATCTAGCTCACGTTAGGTAGTCCACTCAACCATCCATCTAAAAACCTCCTTTTCTAGTGTATTTTTTATTTGTAGGTTATTCCTTCCAAGCCAAAAAGGAGTTCCCATTATCATCTGAATTCACGCGTGCATTTTACCAGGTATTCTTCTACACACCCTATTACTAGTTTTATTGTTTTACTTCTAAAATTAAGAAAAAAGTGAAATTAATTGAAACACATAAACATGTATTATAGGTCTTTAATAATAACCCCATGCATTTGGATTCATCCCAAGTCCATGACAACACATCCTAAAACTCATTCTCACTTCTGCTTGGTTTTTCTCACTGTCTCCATCACTAGTAATAGGTCAACTTGCATAACTAGATTATCACATCTAAACTCTAAAAATTAATTAGAAACCACCATGTTCATAAGATATAAGTCTCAATATTCAACCTCCATCTATTTAGTAACTTTGACTCGGTCAACCCTCCCTATTACAATAAATTTTTGAGAAACAAGGCTTTTCCTATAGGGTTCATTTACTCACATGACAAACTAATGCCATATAGAGGTACCTAGGAGAGTCCAATACATGATAAAATAATAAAACTAGGTCATCTAATCCATTATGAGCCATTTCCATCAATATCTTCCATATCAAGTTAAAGTTAGGGTTTTAGAAAGGTTTAAACCATCTTACAATCGTAACAATCATTCATAACTCTTAGGCCCTTAAACCAAAAACCAATGCTTGGAAATTTGAGATAGGACCCTTCCCCATATATAATTAATGTCTTTAATTATCATTAATATGTTACACATGCCAAAGATAACATGAAAATTCTTCTCAGGTTGAGAATCCTTTATTCTGTGCACACAAGAAACCTCAAAACCACATTCCATGCCTTTTCTTGCATACTTTTACCTTAGACTTGGTAAACATACCAAAAATAACATGAAATACCTTTTTAAATGCTTATTTTTCCATTCTTACCTTGTAAACTAAACCTCATTACCCATTTGGTCACCTTCTCTCTCTTTGTTTGCTTGAACCTTGACCTGTAAGACACATTAGGCCTTGAAGTTGACCTACTAGCCATTGTCCATGCATTCTTCACCTCACCCACAAGCTCAAGAAATAATTATCATGCTCTACCACTAATTTTCATTCTCCATAGGTCTTGACAACATCTCATGGTACCTCATTAGGTCAGGTAGAGACTAGAACTAGTCTATTTGCATGTTAGGTTTGTAGGACTTACCCTTGTAGGCTCACCTTAAAACTCTCTTGAGTGCTCTAATGCTTCATATAAATGATCAAGAATCCTCAAAAATTATCTTATGACTCTATTCATTTATGTCAATGATCGACCATGCTCCTTTATGCACAATACTAGGCATCATATGCACAAGCCTTCTCAAGTCTCTTATTAAGTCCAAAGACTTGACAACTTGACAACTAAACTTGAAACATTATTTGATGCTTCTACACCTTAATTACATTCCTTTCATGCTCTTTAGATAGTATAAAACATCTTTACATACATATTTATTCTCATCATGCACATGCTCATGATATGATTATGCTTATTATGACTAGGCTTCTCAAGAACCTCATACTTAAGGACTAATACATAAACATGCTTACCTTGTATTGAACCTTGATATCAAACACAGAATAATAATTAGGTTGCCTTAAAATTCTCTTTCGATAGAGAAACAATAGGTTTCCTTCAAATTTTATCTTTTCATATGGATTCTATTTCGTATACCACTTCACCATGCATCTTTACTAGATGTACCTTGACACCAATGTCATCCACCTTAACCTTGACATCAATGATATCCACCTTAACCTTGATATCAATGGAAATAATTCTCAATATATTAGATCTAAAAGGTGTCATGAACCTAAGATGAACTTAGTATGGGTATATTTGAGTGACATATGTAGTGTTCCTACTGTGTATTAAGTTTGAAAGTGTCCCAAGAAGATCAAAGGGTAATGTGTGCTAATGAACGCCTAATTAAATTAGGTATCCTTAAGGCCTAAAAGAGGTTTTGGTCCTATATGCTATGACCAACCTATTATAATATTTTATTCATGTTTGTGGCATTTCCTAAGGCCTATTTTATGAAAATATAAGTGGGAAAGTGTGTATGGCTAACCATGAGGTGTATGAGTATGAGCTTAGTATAAGAACAAGTCCTAATAGGCCTAATTGACTAGTTAGAAAAAAGAGTGAGGTAAAGTAAAGGATATATCACTTTCAAGAGTTAAATTAGGTATTATAAACCATCATAAGGGTGTAAATAAATTATAATGAAGATATAGCATGGGTACTATAGATGAATATCGAGGTCATATGACCTAATCAAGTCAAGAAGAGGACTATTTGAGTGAAGAAGCTTAAAAGATAGTTTAAGAGGGATAGAAGAGAGAGAAGAGTTTAAGAAGGTGATAATCACCTATTATATGATAAATAAGGATTTCTTAAGGTGATCAAAGGTTTAAGGTGGTTGACTTAGTTCTGAGTCATCTAGGGAGTTGGTGTTTCCCTACAAGTTGGTGTTTGTTAAAGAATAGTTGAGTTGGTGCTTAGCTAGTTGGGGTTGGTGCTCCATTTCGAGTTGGTGCTTCACTAAAATTGGTGTTTGTCATATAAAAATATAGTTCATTTACATATATCAATTTTTTTTCTTCCCCTTAAGTGTTTTCCACTAAATAAGTGTTTTATGTGTTATGATCTTATCCCATGCTCATATAAATAGTTCTTGATATGTTGCTAGCTCACTATATTGCTTTTATAGTTCATGAATGATAAAGTAACGATGTAAAAGTTTTTGAAGACTAATTCACCCCACCTCTCAATCATTTTACTTCCCATAAATGGTATCAGATCCTAATCCTTTGAATCAAGTCTAACAACTTAAAGGTAATCATAAGAAGCATAAGATGTCTAGTGATCAAAAGGAAGAAGACAACATGTATGATGAATAATCCTACTATAAAAGTGAAGAAGGAGAAGCTAAAGTAGACCTTGAATCTAAGATCATAAGTTCCCTTGATGATTTGAAGCATCAAAATAAAACTATCAAAGAACTTAGTAATCAGTTAGAAGGTGTCAATACAAAGTTTAGATCAAAGGAAGTTGAGTATGACCAGTTGAAGAGAGAGCTAGATTCATTGAAGTTGAGCATGAGCAGCTCATAGACAAGATGAACAAGTTTGAGAGAGAGAGTGAGAAGTTAGAACAATTCAAGAGTACCAATATGAAAATACCAATTAGGTATCCCAATGCAATAAAGGATAAGCCATTATGGGACCATGGGAAAAGGAGTAATCAGTCAAGAGGTAAGTACAAAAATGTTATTTGCTACATCTATCACAACATAGGATACATTTAAATATTATGCTCTAATAGAGTTATAAGGACCTCAAGATTCAAAAAGACATATAAATCTCCTACAATTCATGAGAAGTATCAAACATTGGTATGGAAACCAAAGCAAGTTAAGACAGATCATATTGAGCTCAAGAGTCAAGATGGATTATTTTTTGAGGAACATAAGACTAAAGAGGATTCCATGCTAACTCAAACTAACTTTCACTTTAAATATGAAAGCATGAAATAGTATATAGATAGTGGTTACTCAATCCACATGATAGGAGATAAAAATAAGTTCATCTCATTAAAGAATAATGCTATGGGAGCAGTGAGGTTTGGAGACAACACAACTACCAATATAGTTGGCAAAAGTGTCTTGAGTTTGGAAAATGGGAAGACTAAGACACAAAATGTGTTGTATGTGGAAGGATTAAAACATAACCTAATTAGTACAAGTCAAATGTGTAAACAAGGACACACGCTAACTTTTTATAATAGAGGGTGTGAGATAAGGAGAGATAAATCAGGAAGGATAATTACCAATCCTAAGAGGACTGAGAATAATCTATATTTTTTGAATGAGATCAAGAAGGAGATATCATTCATGAGTAATATAGATGAAAGTTAGATCTAGAATATAAGGTTAGGTCACCTAAAATTTGACAATCTGGTCAAGATTAGTACTAATAAGTCTATGAAGAGCATGCCTAAGATCACCAAACCTACAAACATACTTTGCAAGTCATGTCAACATGGTAATAAGACTAGAATAAAGTTTAAGTCCAAATAATACTCTACTATAATAACCTTGGATTTAATACACACTGATCTCTATAGGACTATAATAGTTCAAAACATTCAAGGATATAGATACTTCATGTTACTCGTAGATGATTACACAAGAATGACTTGGGTTGCATTCTTGAAAAAAAAGTCAAAAGCTCTTGACAAGTTTAAGGCATTTAAGGCTCTTGATGAGAATGATAAGAATGGAAATATCAAGTGCCTAAGATATGATAGATGAGGAGAGTTTTGGTCCAATGATTTTTATGATTTCTATGAGATTCATAGAATAAGGGGATAATTCTCAATAGCTAAGACACCTCAGCAGATTGGGGTAGTGGAAAGGAAGAATAAGACAGTTCAAGAGATGGATAGAACTGTGATAAATTAGTCTATATTATTTAATGGATATTGAAAAGAGGTAGTAAACACTATAGTCTACATTTTTAATAGAGCATAGATAAGGACTAATGGTAACAAGACTCCTTATGAACTATGGAAGGGTAGACCTACTAATGTGGAACACTTTAGAGTGTTTGGGAGCAAGTGTTACATAAAAAAATATAATGAAGACTTGAAAAAGTTTGATTCTAGATTTAATGAAGGTATATTCTTAGGATATTCATCAATTAGCTCAGTTATAGATGTTATAACAAGAGGCTACAAAAGATAGTGGAAAGCACCAATGTGAAGATTGATGAGACAATGAAATCATACTCAAAGTCAAAGGAAACTTTAGAAAATATGAACTTCAATAATGAATAGGAAACTATAGAGGTTGATGAGGAAGAAGAACAAGTTGAAGAGAGACAAGACTCAAAATGACCCTCAAGATAGATTCAAAGAGATCACCTTAAATCTCAAATCATTGGCAATAATAATGTAGGTATGTAAACAAGGAGAATATTGGTAAGTAATCTAAATCAAAAAAATGTTGCTATATTATCCAATATTTAATCTAAGAATATTTTAGAAGTAAGAAAATTAAAATTTTGGACAGGTTCTATGAATGAGGAGTTAGACCAAATAAAGAAGAATAAGACTTGGGAGCTAGTTTCTAGGCCTACAGACAAGAATGTCATTGGCACAAAATGGGTGTTTAGAAACAAATTGAATGAAAATGGAGAAGTCACTAGAAACTAAAATAGATTGGTATGAAAGGTATATGCACAAGTTAAAGGGGGTAGAATTTAAGGAGACCTTTGCATCAATAGTAGGATAGGAGGCCATCAGATTATTTCTATCATATGCAAGATTCAAAGGGTTCAAGGTATACCACATGGATGTCAAATCTATCTTTTTCCATGGGATTTTTGAAGAGGAAGTGTACATTGAAAAACCTAAGGGGTTATCACTATCAGATGACAAATACTATGTTTGTAGATTGAAAAAGGCTCTCTATGGTCTAAAGTAAGTTCCTCAAGCTTGGTATGCTAGGTTGGACAGGTATCTATTGGATCAAGGATTCAAAATAGGAGTTATAGATAGTGATCTATAGATCAAAACAAAAAATGACTATCAATTGATAGTAATTGTCTATGAATATGACATCATCTTTGGTGGAAATAATGAGAACATGACCAAGGCCTTTATAGAGGTGATGAATAAAGAGTTTGAGATGCCCATGCTAAGATAACTATCATTTTTCTTGGGTTAAAAATCATTTAATCTAAAAAAAGGTATATTCATCTCACAAGCCAAGTACATAAGAGAGATGTTGAAGAAGTTTGAGATGGAAGATTTTAAGGTAGTGAGTACACCCATGATCACATGGTGTAAGTTGAGCAAGGAAAATGAGTCTTCAAAGGTCAATCAGATGTCATATAAGTGAATAATTGGAAGTTTGTTGTACACCACTACCTCTAGACCTAACATCATGCAAGTAGTAGGTCTTTTGGGGATATTTCAAGTAAATCCAAAGGAGAATCATCTAAAATAAATCAAAAGGATACTTAGGTATCTCAAGGGGACTATGGAGATGGATTGTGGTATCCAAGAAGTAAGGAGTTCAATTTAATAGCCTACATATATGCAGATTGGGTAGGAAGTATAGATGATAGGAAGAGTACTAGTGGAGGAGCTTTCTTCTTAGGTGGGTGCCTAGTTTCATGGATAAGCAAGAATAAACCATCAGTATAATTATCCACTTGTGAGGTTGAGTACATTGTAGAAGCTTCTTATTACACTCAGGTCCTATGGATGAGATAGACCCTAAAAGACTACAAGGTGGAAAATGATGGTCATATCTTTATCTATTATGTCAATAAAAGTGTTATAAGCATCCCAAATAACCCTCTCATGTACTCAGACCAAGCACATTCCCATCATGTATCATTTTCTAAGAGAATAGGTAAGTGAACAAAATGTCAACCTTGAATATGTTTCTACATAGGGTCAGATTTAAAACATCTTGACCAAACCACTTTTAAAGGTAACTTTTGAACACCTATGACATGAATTGGGTGTAATTCCTACCCCTAACAATCATTGAATAAACCAAGTACTTATGGGGAGATAATCATGCTCATTATATTTAAGAATAAGTGAGTTGTTCCAAGAAGGTATGTATGGTGATGGGGGGAACATATTTGTATTATGTCTCATAAACTCATAGTTTTGTGTGTTGAGTATTTTAGTTGCAAGGAATGTGATCTGAGTTACAAACATCACTTTGTCATTTATGTCAAAGGGGGGAAAGACCAGGATGGGGAGATAATAATGATTCTTTTGTAATATATTTTTCCATTAATGACAAGGGGGATATTTTTAAACATTGTTATTGTTGTTGAGTTTTAGCATCGATGTTGTCATTGATGTCAAAGGTTCTTGAGAAAGGTCTTCATAAGGTCATTGAAGAATGTAGCTATGACAAAGGATATTGATCAGTGTTGTAGTGATTCTAAGAATGTAAGAAAGTTTTGGTATATTTTCTTATGACTGCATGAGTGATGTGAAGGTTAGCATGGAAGGTCCTTTTTGTCAAAGTTGTTGAAGTGCTTGAACCTAGTAAGTGACTTGAGAAGGTATGTGCATAGGATGCCTTGTCTTGTGAATGAAGGATCATGATGGCTTGGTGAGATGAATGAACATTATCATGAAATTTTTTATTAGATTTATTGATCATGTATATGAGGCATTGGATCACTCATGTGAGTCTTAGGGTGAGCCTATAGGGGTAGGACCTATAGACCTAGTCTGAACCTAGACCACTTATAGATCTTGCCAGGTCTAATGAGGTATAATGATTTGTTTTCAAGGCATGTGAAGGATGTATAAAAGTTTATAATAATAAGAAAGGCTTCTTGATTAAGTAATTGAGGTGGAGAGCACATGGAAAGAGGCATGAAGGTTAGTTTTAAGGCCTAATGTGGTTTGCAGGTCAAATTCTAAGTAAAGAGAGAGAGTATGGCCTAATGGGGTATGAGGTTTTGTTTCCAAGGAAATTATGAATATATGAGTGTTTTTATAGGTAGGATATATTTTTTCAAGCATGTTCACAAAGTTTGAGGTCATGGCATGCAAGAAAAGGCATGAAAAGTGGTTTTGAGGTCTCTCAAGTGCACAGAATGAAGGGTTCTAAACCCAAGAAGTATTTTATTATGTTTTTTAGCCCATCAAATATCTTCATGGGAACATAATATATTCATGGTATATGTGGAAGGTTCCTAGATCAAATTTTTAGGCATTGATTTTTGGATTGAGGGGCTATGCTTTATGAACAAACGTTAACAATGAAAGTGTGTTTAAACCCTCCTAAAACCCCAATAAGGACCCAATGTTGAATATGTTGATAAAAATAGACAAAAATGGTCTCAAATTACTATAAAAATTATTGGATCTTGTATTCAACTCTCCCAAACACCTCCAAGTGTGATTGAGTTGTCAAGTGTGCAAGTAGACCCTATAGGAAAGTGTGCACATTTCTCAAAGATTTGTTGTAGTAGATAGAGTTGACCAAGTCAAATTATAAAATCATTTGATGGATAAGGTTGAGACTTTTATTTGATGTCCAATAAGTTCTTTATATAGGTTCTAACCCCAAGTATGCTAAATTGTCCATCCAAGTTGGCCAATCGCTAACAGGCCTAATGGTGGAAATAATGAGAAACATAGCCAGTACTGAGAAGCTGATTAGGGATGTGTTATCATGAAATAAGGATGAAACCAAGTGAATGGATATGGTGTTCAAGACTTTTAATACATGATTAGGGTTAATATAAGTTTTTGAGGTCAGTGGTTATAGTGAAAAAATTGCTCACAAGTTGACTTATTTGGCTTAGTAAGGTTTATGTATAGTGAGGTTATGGGATTATTCTATAAGACCAATATTGTCATTTAAACATATTATCCTTCTAATAATTGTCTAATGATATCATAGGATTGTCTACATGAATCATAAGTCATTGAATATGTATACACAAATGTTGAAGGTTTGAATCATCATGACTGTGTTTTAAGGTAAATTGGCAGTTCTAAGTAAGCAAGTTGCATAGATGGGTTTTGTAGACATCTAATATTGGACACCAATAGCTTCATACCAGACTTTAGATTGATTTTTATCAACCTTTGAAAATCTAGCCTAAGAATAACTAAACATCTCAAATTTGGCTTCATAAAATACAATTTGGCTTATAAAATAATTAAATGGGACAAAATGCACACATTAATTAATTCAAAAATCTTCAAAATGTCAAAAATCCTAAAAAGAATTAATTAACATGAAAAATCAAATAGAATGCTTAAATTTAAGTAACCATGAGAAATTAAATGAATTATCAAAAAGGAAATTCAAAAATCAAAGAATATCTTAGGAATTCATAATGACCTTTTTATGAGTTGTCAAATATCCTAAAATATCCCACCCATGCCTATTCATTGCTAATCATGACCATTTGACACCTTTTAACTCTATTAGGGTTAAGTAACTCATAAAGGTAAAGTTTGAACCCATTCCAAGCCCCAACTACACTCTAACTCACCTTGAATTGGGGTTAGTTTCTAAAACCTATAAATAGAAGCAATTGCCTATGAAGAATAAGAGCTTGGACATAGTAATGTTATAATGCTAGTTTTAGAGCAAGATTAAATGACAATAGCATTATAATGCTAAATTTTCAAGATAATCCATGAAGCTACATCAAATAAGCATGAGCTAAACCATGGTTCCAAGGGGAGAAGGAACCACACAATTCCATTTGCCAAAGATATCTTAAGCACAAGCCAAGAAAGCCAATGAATAAATCTCTTGGAGCATTCAAATAATGTAAGGAAGGTTATATTTCTTGCATTTTAGTTGTGATTTATCAATTGTTTTTCTTCACTAAGCTCCCCCCTTTGATCTAGACAAGATAGTGTTATGCATGTTAGTGTGTTTCTTTTCATATTTATTTTGTTGTGAAAACTAACATATGATCTAATTATCCTTCTTGGATTCCTTGATCATAAATGGCATGCCTAGTGGGACTATGAGCACCCCAAATAGCAAGGAGATGAATATGTAATTCATAAAACATCAAAATAATGTTTGAATATCATTAAAATTTCAAATTTGTCTTTATTTTTGTTAGAATTTGAATTTTTATGTTCACTCAGGTTTACATAGAGACCGATCATGATTATGCATAACCGGCATCATTTCTACTAAACCATCATTAGTTCTACCTAACCAAGATTGGTTCTTTGTAACCATCATTGGTCAATATGCAAGTCAAAACATAGTTTAAAAATATTGCACTTTGATTCTTTCTAGCATTTTTAATCATCCTTTCTTGGCATCTTTGATCTTTAAACTTTCTTTCTAATCCTTACCTTGTAGGTTTTGTTGATTTTTTAGCTAACTATTGTCTAACCTAACATTTTACTTTGTTTTTGTTTTGCCTTAGGGTTCACAAGTGATTGACACCTATCTTAATTAATCAGAATCAATTTTTAACTACCGTTGTCAGTGCTTTTTGAGATCGATCTCAGCATCAGTTGCCTACAAACTGGCTCGATCAGTTCTAACTGACCATGGTCACTATGTTTTCAAAAATTAGAACCTGAGAGCTCCTTTTCCAATGTTCACTTTCTCACAATCAAATGTGCTTCAAAGCAGGATATTATCTAACAATTGTAGGTCTAGGACATGATTTGAACATAAATTTGCAAGTTTTGGTTAAAGAACATTTCATTTTGGGATTTTAAAAGGAATCTAGTTAAATCACTCACATTTAAATTTAGTGCTTAAAATAAACATGTTAGATCTTGAATTTTTAGATGTTGGTGTTTAAAAGGAAATAGAATGGCTAAGTCTTAGTAACACTTCATTTTTGGTGCTTAAAAAGAATGCTTAAGTCTTGAAAACTTATTTTTGGTATTTAAAAGTGAACTTAGGCTAAATCTTGAACATTTGGCTTTTGGGATTAAAAGGAACTAGGTCATTTTGCTTAAGTTATGTTGTGTAATTATTTAAAACTTTTACACTTAAGCCAAGGGGCCAAGTAAATAACATCATCACATTTCAATTTGGTGTCAAATCAAATTTCACTAGTAATTTATTGTAAAATGTTTATTGATAGTTTATTTTTGTAAGAAGAATAACATGTGTATGTTCTCCCCCCATCTCATATAGGGAAGTCAGGTGATCAAAAGCACCTTTTCATTTCATTTGGTGCTTATTCCAAGATGTAGAAATAAATTTTTCTAGGCTCTCCCCAAAACCCATATAGCATTGGGTGATCTAAAAGCAACCCTAAAGTCTTTCTACTTTTCTTTTCTTTTCATGCAATTTGGCTTGTGAAGGGGATGTCATTACCTCTCATGAGTTCTCTATGAAGACATTGACCTGGGGATTCATATCCTGGTAATTTTTCAACCCCATCCATGGTGGGGTATACAAATTAGGATATTCATACTACTAGAGCTAGGGGATTGAGCGGCTAACCTCTCCTTTAGTAACGAATGCCCAAGTCAAGTCTAGTCAACCAGGGGATTCCACTAAGAGGTCTACTGATGGAATCATCATATAAAGGAATAGACCTTTACATGATAAGTTGATCTGTATGAACTCAATTGATGTGATTCTTCTCTTATGTTAGACATACTTGAGATCAATCTAGATGCTCGTAACTTGTAAGTTTTAGTTAACCCCACTTGTCATACCTTCATAGGATCTAGGATGATATACTTAGCTATATTTCTATCATTTATTCTTTTATTGCTTGGTATTTTGTGACTAAAACTTTATTTATTAAACCATTTCATAAATGAGTTTGTTTATCTACACTACTCAATTGTTTTAGGAGGCATTATGTCATCTATTTGACACCTTTCCTTAACTTAGAAGACTTCTTTTTGTCAAAAATGTTGTGTGTGTCACTTGATTGAAATGGGTAATGTTATGCTACCCAAATCACTTCAAGTTTTGAACCTTAGAAATTATTTGAAACAAAACATTATTTTCATCTTTTGAGAGTGGTAATGTTATTACGTTGCTCAAATTGTTTTAATAGACTTGTCTTGTATTGTGTCCAAATTGTCATTGTTTGAACCAATCACATATGTCTTGTTGGATCTTTGTTTTAGTGTAGTCATGATGTTTAAATTTTCTTAGCTTGTTGGTCATTAACGTCTAATTTTTCTTAAGCTGAGTCTTTGATTAACTTTTACAAGTTTTGATCTAAACATTGATTGATTTCTATTTAGGCCTCATCTTGTAGGAGTTAATACATAGATCTTTTTCTTTTGGGTTGCGTAACTTAAGTTAATTTTTGACCCAAATTTTGAAAATATAATTATTTGTGCCTTTATTTTTGAAATTTAGTCTATATTCAAAAAAACCTTTTGTTTAGTGCCTTATACCAATTTGATCATGTTTATGTCTAGAATTAAGTGCTATGTTTATGTCAAAGTGTTCCAAGTTTGTTAGATTAAAAATCACTCATTTGTTTCAAGTCTATATTTTGACATTGAGTTTGGCCAAAATTCCTAGCACATGCCTTGTTTTGAGCCTAGAATTTGACACCACATTTTGCTAAAAGACCTAGCAACTTTTTCCTTTCCTAGTTTAAACCTATTTGGAACATCTTTTGACCTAGAGTTTTCACATATTATTTTTAGTTCTTTTACTTAACCTTGTTTTTGTGAGACATTTAATGTTAGACATTTTGCATTATATTATTTTTACCAAATCTTTACATAGACCTTTTGGAGATATAACTCCACCTCTTTGACCAAGTTAGACCTAGTTGAACCTTTTGTCTTTTCAAACATAGCTTTTCAAAATTTTTATAACTCTATCCTCTCCTATCATGAAAATATTTGCCATTGATTTGACCATGTCTCATTATACATGTAGTGGAGTAATGTATAATCCAATATAATGAAATTTTATCACACAAGAAGACTTTTTTCAAGCCCCTTATAGATATGATGTTGTTTAGGATACGTATCCTTATCCACCATACAACACTCAAATAAGAGAATAGAGTCAATATCTTTTGGCCAATTATTTGGTTAGCACTCCTCAATATACAAAACAAGACCAATAATAGATAGCCCAATATTTGGCTAGCGTAACTTCAATTGTAGAAAATGTTCAACAATAACCTTATTATGGTACAATGCAATCAAACTATGATATATGGGCTCAGTCTCTAGCAAACTTTCCCCATGATAACTTGTGGATTCCACCAAGAGGACCTTGTAACGTGTCTTATAATTAGAATAAAAAATAGGCCTCTTCTAACAACCATAATGCCATAGTAATGATATCATATCAAGATCCTTATATGCTTGTCACATAAGGGGGCCTCATGGAATACCACTTTATTTAAATACAGACAACATACCAGACATATCAAGACTTGGCATGTAACTTTAATCATATGGCCATGTCAAATGCACCTCTAATTAAGTCACTTCCTTCAATAGGAGTCTTATTTGAGTTGATAGGCTAAGAAAATAAAGGTTTTGACCTAGTTACTCAAATCACTTCAATCAAAAATATGTGCAATACCCCAACCATCAAGGAAGTGTCTTCTGCTTCTATGTAGAACAATGAGCACAATATAGTGGATAATGCACAAGTAACATCCAATTTTTAAAAAAGTGGTGTTAACACACAAATAAATGTCAAAAATAAAATGTGCCTTTAAACAACACCATTAGTGGTTATAAACTTAGGGAGTAGGAGTTTTTACTTACCAACCTCAGCCAACTACCTGTAATCCTTAACCAGATACTTATTCAAACACCCAACATCAAGGATTAAGTGGTCAACCAATGACCAATACCATACCACAATAAAACGTGATGAATCCTACTCCACCTCAATAAATGACAAGTAATATTCCACAATAATAGGCACCATCTAATATACCCATATAGCAGAGGCAACACATCTTACCACCTCAATAAGGGGCAACCAATGTTCCACCTTGTCAGGTAGCAGTAAACATACATCTTCAATCAGAGATTAACATGTCAATCTAAAACCAAATGAAGTCTAACCAATAGTCTAAAAATATTCATTAGTAATAAATTTTGAATCTCTAACATGCATCCACTTCCCAATAGGTATTCATAAAATCAAGAAGTTCCAATGTTCTTCAAGTGCCTATTAGGAAAAAATTGCCTTTTATGTATAACATGACACAAGTTCAAAGATAAGGTCTTGGTTCACAAGTACCCCTCAATTAGCAAGGTATGATTAGTCGGCAGCATGTCCCTATTCAACCTCAATAGGCACAGTATGACTATATACCTCCATCCCAATTATAGTATTCCCAACATCAGACCTACATACCCAATCCTAACCAAAATATCACACAACTACATGTACAATTTCAATAATTTCACCCTAATCCATGTATGTGTATTCTTTTTCTATTCCCTAACCAATCCAACATTTCCCATCAAATTCCTTCATTATACCCCAATCAAAGTAGTTCACTTTTTACCGCTTAACCTCCACCTCAAACCAATGTTCCCAATAGTTTCCTTACATATGAACTAAAACAAAATGAAGGATGCAATTTCCCTCATTCAAGTAGGTGAATCGACCAAAATGTTCAAGTTAGATGGCATATGTTCTTACCCTTTCAATATAGAGTACTTGTAGAGACCATTTCCTCTAGGGTATGAGCCACCAAAGTTTGACAAATACAAGGGGAAAGGTGACCCCAAGGACCATTTGATGGAATCCTTTATCACATGCCAACCAGTGGCCTATAGTGACATATACTTATTATTATTTCCAAAAATCCCAGCAAGGAAAGCATTGGAGTGGTTTCTCAAGTTACCCAAGAATTTAGTATCTAATTTTGATGATCTTGCAGACAAATTCATGTAACACTTCTTTTATAATATTGAGCACAAGATTTCTTTGGTTGATTTAACATAAGCCAAACAAAAGGTGGGTGAAGCTAAAATTATCTATATTGATGGAGAGCCCTTACAATTCAATTCACCCGTAGTCTATTAGATAAACAACTAGCCACTGTGTTTACCAAAAATCTACACGATGAGATATCTTACTATTTGGAGTTGTAGTGTGCATACACATTCAAAGAGATCACTGAGAAAATTTTGTTGATTAAAAAATACCTTATTAAAAAATGGATCATTAAAATAGCCTCATACCAAAATTATAACAATGGCCAAAATCAAAATCTAGTCCAAGCACAAGCATCACAAAAAACCCAAGCCAATAACTATGACAAACCAAAACAGTTCAATCACAATAAGAATGTTGTAGGGAATGGATTAACTAAGTTAAGACATGTTTAAATGGTTAAATCACCATCTACATAGCCTATGCTACATATGCACATACCTTTGAACTAATAGCCTCTTCAATAAGTGCAGCAGACTAGACTAGTGCAGTAAGCACAATAAATACAACAAATACAATAACTTATGCCTTTGCAAAACCCTCCTCTAAGAAAAATTATGCTTATGCATCGCATTTTTAGTAACCTTGGAAAGTCTATTGAGACTATGTTTTGCAAGCTTTTTTTAGCTAATTTTATTAGATGGCATATTCTGAAGGACCTTCCTAAGGGTGCTACCTATCTAGACTAGTACAAGCTAAATGAATTTTGTGAATATCATCAGGTCAATGGCCATAACTTACAATGTTTTGTGAAAATCAAACATGTGATTGAGAATATGTTGGAAAATAGAGAGATCACATTGGATTGTGGAGCTTCCACATCTAATCAAAACTTGGGAAACTATCAAAAAAAAATTCCCCAATATAACAACCAATAGCAATAATAATAACAACAACAACTAATGCAACATCAACAATAATAGTATCCATAACCAAGGCCAAACCAACCAAACCAATAGAACCAATAGTAGAACCAACATAATCAAAAACATATACATAACTAAATCCACAATGGTGCCAACAACCAATAGACCTACCATGCAATTGCACATGACTACAACTCGGTTGTAGGCTATATTACAGGAGGTCACGTTAAAACCTCTTGATCAAAATCCACATTTGTTATTTTGGAGTAGTTTGTCTTTGGCTTTGGTCTCTCTTGGTATTTGGTAGTTCCTTGGTACCCTCTAGTGGTTTCCTTTTTTGGCCTATTCTTTTTTTGGGGCCCCTTCTCAAAATTTTACCTAATTACCAGCCTTCATCTGCTTCTTCCACATGGCATCCTGAAGATCATCTGACTTGATGAATCTCTCTTTTCACTTTGATGGAGCACTATCTTGACATGTGGTGGCCTTGCACTCTTCAAATCCTTTTCCTTTTGGGTCAGACCTCCAAAAAACACCATTGGTTAATAGGATGATGGATGGGCCCATAGAGTAGCTTTTAAAAGGATAAATGCATCCTCAACATGTGGCACCCTCATGCTCAATTTTGCAAAGGGATGCCCAGCTTTTCCTAGAGGAGCATCTGATCAACACATGTCACCCCCACACTCAACCTCACCAAAGGAATATCTAGTCTCTTTAGAGAAGCATGATCTCAACACATGGTTCCCCCACGCTTATCCAAGAATGATTTTGATCTATCAAACATTAGATCTGCATCATTGGTTGAAGAAAATAAAAAGGGACCCACCAATTTCATTAAAAAAACATAGTAGGGATAGCTCCAAAAGTAAATATGTCGCACCACTTTGCTTCTCCTAAGCATAGTGGTCATAATAGTATAGTGTATCCCTATAATATCTAGGATTTGAATGATAATTGCACTCATGGATCAAGACACTCTTTCAGTTGCAATGGCATCATCATGAGTGTGAGTGATAAAATCTCTAAGTGTCTCCCCATAAGAGGTTATCTTGCCTATATATTCTAGGCTCATTCCTTTCACCAAGGGGGGTCATCTTGTATCTGGTGTCTTTAGCTTTTGTTGGTATTAGCTATTTGTACACAGTCAGATCATAATAGACTAGGGATAGTAATAGTAAGGATTTTTCTATTCTGCAACCTTAACAGGTGTACCTCATGGGTGTGATTAGATTATTTATATGTGCCCTTAATTTATATCTTTTTCTCCACCTAAAATCAAGAGGATGTGGTGTTTTGTGCAATTTTGAGTGGAAAATTGTCTTTATTCACTATCTCTTTTCTTTTGCTTCTATAGTGTGAAACTCTGCTTGTATTGTAGATCTTGATTCATGCTTTATGTTCCTTTATGGTCTATAATGTTTAAGTATTTATGTTATTTTATGCAAATATGGGTTAATGCTTTAAATATCTCAGTGCATCACCTTAGTTAGTGTTATTTTACTATTATTTGGTTTCATTTCTCCAAATTAAATGAAGAACCAGCTTCTAAAAACCTGGAGGTTGCTTTACAGATCGCATTTAGTCCCACATCTATAAAGCTTCACATAGGAGGTCATTAAATTTGAGGTGAGATTTTTAGGTGTTAACTATTCTTTCTTTTCTGGCATGTCTGCTAGGACTAATTTACTAGTCTGATTAGAAGTAAGATGAGTTTATGAGCCATAGGCCCATAACAAGATCACAAACTATGAATGATCTAAGTCTACTAATGCCACCTTTGGGGGCTCCCACTCACCAAAGAGCCTCAGGGTCTAATGTTACACAATAACAACAATATCAAATGGTGCATCTAGGCCTAACAAGGAACTTTGTGTCATGGGATAGCGGTAGCCTACTTATCCCTTCGACACCCCTAGTTGTATGGGACACCATCCTTGCAAATGCTTTGAAGGTGCTCCCTAATTTTTTAAGAGAATATTTCAAAATAAAATTTTAACATCTCCAAGATGTGGCAAATGTGTGCATTATTTAATGTGTCAACATGTAGAATATCACCTTAAGGCTATTAGTAGTAGCTTTTAAGGGGTAGGATCTTGATTGGTATTGATCTTTGTCAACCAACTCAATCAAAATCTAGAATGACTTGGGTGAAAAAATCTTTGAATGATTTAATGAGAAGGTAGATTGATCATCCCTCTTAAAACATATATTAAACATTAGAAGGGCCCTGCAAGAAGCCATGGTTGATTTTAACACCAAGTTTGAAAAAACTTAGTAAAGGATCCCATTGGTGCTGGCATGGCTATTATTTTTTACCTCAAATCCCTTAATTCAAACATTGTATTCATGATCTAATCACTCAGAGGCTAGATGCTACTAAATTTATATGACATTGTAGTAAGGGTTGAGAATAACCTAATCGATGTAGGGAGGATTCCTCCTTGATTGACAATGTCGATGTTCCTCGAGATGTCCATGACTTCACAAAAATAGGTCCTGATCACTTCAATAACCCCACCTCCCTCTATGTATGTGTACCTACCCACTCCAGTGAGGACATCTACTGCATCATTTCTAGTGATAGAGATGAATAATATGAAACTTATTCTATGGAACTCATTCAATGAGATAATCAATCTCAAAATGTAACAAGTCATGCCTCCAAAGCCTTCTTTCAATAATTACCAAGAAAGGAGAACACCTTACCAATAGAAGCAATACCAAGAGAGGCAAAGGCAGAACTACCAAGTGTTAAATCACCAAACTCCAAATGATCAAGCATTGATTCATCAAATGTAACCCATGAATCAAATGGTTACAGTTCTAGATCTTTTATACACGGTGTTACCAAATACAAGTAGAAATCTAGTGGCTGATCAGAATAACTTGGTAGATGATTCTAACTATAAGTGAAATTTGAGCTCAAGGATTAAATCTATGCAATTCAATCAACCTAAATGATAACTACTAAATTAATCCTAAAGCCATTAGAATCAAGTGCAATTGGATGAAATAACTATTAAATTCTACACCTAAATCCTAAATCCTAAATTCTTCAAACCATGATCAAAACAAAAAGATAAGGATATTAAGATTGATGGATTACCTTGACTCAGATTGACATTAGGATATTGCTTGATGTTTGATTATTGATGGAGGATGCTTGATGATTGATTATGGATTCATTTTTATATGGTTGCCTTACAAGCTTTCTAGTTGGTTTGAGGATGGAGGGAGAACTTAGTTTTATAAGCAAATAAAAGGAAGATCAAGGGTCCAAATTGAAACTTGTGACTTTGAGATATAGGGCTAAGAAATTTCCATGGAATTTTTTAATTCCATGAAAATCTCTATAATTAGAGAATTCTAGAGAAGGGGGCTAGTTTGGGGAGAGTTCTAGATTTGGAGAGTTATAGAACTCTTTTTAGGGATTAATGATGATTAAGGGGAGGTTAGATAGGAATTAGGTGAGGATTAGAGATATATGGGTGTAGGGAAGGCTAGGGTGTAGGTTAGTATGTGGGTAGGTTGGGTTATAGGAATTTCAAATTCCCATATAATAGATAAGTAAGATTAGATTAGGATAATGGGAGATCTAGAATAATTAATGAGAGAATGGGATAAACAAGGTTAGTGAATATAGGATAATAGATGGGGATATTAGATAAATGTTTAGGATTAGGATAAATTAGCAGGATAAAAATAGGATAAGCAAAATTAGTGTCGACTAATAGAAATATTAGTGGCATTAATAAAGCAATTAATTTTAAGTGCATACATTTTTCCCCCCTTTGAAAGGGCATTTTGAGTGGAAGGAGTAATGGTCTTTCAAAGAAAAACCATGTCATAGATGTTGTTGGTATATGATGATAGGGGATATGATGCCCCCTTGAGAGGACATGCAGGAAAGAATGAGCCAAATGACTACTCAAAATAAGAAATGATGGGTGGGATGTGATGGATAGACAAGGGGATGGGATGCCAAATGTGGAATAGAAGATGAAGAAGATGAGATCAACATTGATCCCTGAGCTAAAAATTGATAGTGATGCCCCTAGCAAGGACACATGCATAGGGAATAGAGATGATGGGTGTCATGGTTGTAGACACATCCCAAAGGAGAATCAATCATAACAAGATGATGATAAGATTAAAGGGCCACAAGATTTAGACATATCCCAAGCAAGGATTCATGAAAGAGAGAGCTATAGGCCAAGATAAGACTATTTTAATAGGAATAATGATGGGTATATCTCAAAGCTAAATCAATCAAGATGGTGTAGGTGATGATAGAGAATAATCGATATGATCGAGTGACAAAAATATTAGGGCATAAGGATGGATGATAGAGAGAGTGGTCAAGCTATCCTTGGGCACAGAATAGTGACAAAGTGATGCCTACATAGTCTAATAAGACCTCAGGCTGATGTAGTTCTAACTAGGAGATGATGATGAGGATGATGATTAGTGATTATAAAGTGATAATGATGAGGATGATGAGACAAGGATAAAACATTAGATGTTTAGTTGGATAGATCAAGAGGATTGGATTAGTGATGGGAATGAGGATGGATAGATTATTAGATAAATGATGAGGGTAAGGATGATTAGATGATGAGAATAAGCCATCACAAATTTCATAAATCTCATCATAGTCTAAGTAATCCAAAAAATATGGCACTTGGTGGTATGCCCCATGATATAGGTATGACTAAAAGGACATTGTGCTAAATTTCATGAGAAAATGGTGAACTCTACATCTTTAAGGGCACTTTTGGTGTCCTATAGCATCCTCATTCATTTCCCAATAAACAAAAAGAGATATGATGTAATAAAAGATAAGACAAACAATATATATATGGCATAAAAGAAATAATCAACAAACAAACAACAAATAAGTATCTACATGTAATGTCATAATGTCTTATCTAATTATGGAATGAGTGACTAGGTGATGGGTTATATGGTCATTATGTCATTGTTGACTTAAGATGGGGTTAAATTTGGATAGGGTGATGATGGTTAGAATTAGGCAAAGATGTTACCCCTAGTTTATGATGGAAAGATGGATGACATGAGAAGGTCTTTGAATACTAATTTAGTCTTGAAATCAAATCAAAAAGTGGCCAAATATGGAGATTAGACAAGTAATGACCAAGGATTACCAATATACAAGGCCCTAGAAGGATCCAATCTAATAAGGAGACTAGGAGATGATGATGGGATCAAATACCTTTCATGCTATCAAAAGTGATTGGATGGGTGATAAACATGAAGAGGCAATGATAAGGAATATGATGGGTCAAGAACCTTCCATACTACCAAAGGGTAATTAGATGTGTGTTAATTATGACAAGGCCTTGATATGAAGTGATGGATGCCAGATTGAAATCTTTGACAAAGTGATGTGTGTTGATAAGACCTAAATAATAAGATGAGATGGAAGATATGAAGAGATAGGTGACCACTCTGATTTGGTTTCAAGATGGAATGTGGTATCTAAAAGATGTAATAATATGATATGGGTAGAGATGGACACAATGGACTAGGGGATTAGGTATAAGACAAGACATGATGGACTATTTTGTGGATTTTTTTAATTTTATGATTTTTAGTGTTTTTGACATTTTTCAATTTTTTTAGGTATTTTTTGGGATATGTATATACACTATACAAATGGGTTTAATAAGAAAAGGAATACAAATTCTAGAAAATAGGATAATGATGGATGGATGATGGATGGGATGACAAAGGATGATGATGATGGGGATAGCCAATGACAACATCATGAAGGAACTAGATGTTGAGTTGCTTGAGTGTCCATTGGAGGACATGCCAAAATTGTTTTGGGACAATGCTCAAGACACCTTCCACTTCCTTAAAAAGGTCAAGATAGGAATCATAGAAGAGATAAGATGCATGGTATGATGGTGGATGATAGGTTGAAGGATATAGACAAGGTGGATAAGGGTTGTGACAATTAGGATGAATGGATGAAGGTATGAAATGGATCGATTTGCCCCCAAGTATTGAGGAACAATGTGAATAATAGATTAATTTATCATGATGTCAGAAACTAGTTTTCATCATGATACTTGCTCAAGGCACCAAAAGACTAGTTTTCACTATTTAAAAAATGTTTTTTTTTTTTTTAAATTTTAAAAGGCATATTCATTTATTAGATGATGGGCTAGATGCAAGCTATGAACATTGGATAGATTATCTAGCCAAAACCTATTCTAGGAATGTGATGGATGCTATATTCCTAATGTCCTAGTGGCCTTTGGTGATTCTTGATGATGACCCTTCCAAATATCTAGACAAGGTATCATCTTTGCCCCTAGGAGAGATAATGTTGTCTGGAAGGGTGATTTGAGGTATGGTTATGGTTAGAGGTTAATTTTTATGTATGTGACTTGAATGGATGATAGGATCAAGATATGATGGTGTGATGGGTGATGGAGGATTAGGACTAAAATGAATGATGGGACCTATTGTTTTCAAATCTTTCACACTATAAGAGGGTTGCTTAAACTTCCTCCAGATTTGGGCAATATTAGGACATTTTTAGGCCTGTGGATGTGCCTATAAGTGGAAATGAACCTCTAGGTTGAAAGGGATAGATCCTTTTATTACCTTATTATGAAATGGCACTTCAAAACTTTGTTCCTTCCCTAAGTGTCCCTCGAAACTTTTCCAAAGTGTCCTTCAGGAAAAGTTCTCAAAGGAACTAACCATTGCCTTTCAAGCAAAATCCCTGAAAGAATTCCTTCGAACAAATTATCTAAAGGAATTAATTTGGAAAAATTTATTGACACATAAACTCAATGGATCCCCATGATGTGTCATAGGATGTCAAGTTTAATATAGCTATCTAGCCATTGGGGTGCAAAGATGATGTGTTGTAGGATGTCAAATCTAGGGTGACCAATTAGCCATTGGGATTCAAAGGCATGGCGTACCACAAGACATCAAATTTATAGTGGATAACTAGCTATTTAGATTCAAATATGACATGCTAAAGGATGTCAAATTCATTCCTAAAGTCTTCAAGTAGGAGGTAAAGCCATTCAGAGAACTTGATAGGGTCTTAAGCAAATATGGTGTATATTGAGTTTTTCAAGGAGTAAGTCTTATGAATTTTATAAGCAAAAGCAATTGAAAAACCCAAAAAGGAAGAGACAATGCTTTGTTAGTTTTCAAAAGAGCTTTACTTATGACTTTTGCAAGTAGAAGCAATCAAAGATCCTGAAGAAGCAAGTAGAAGTAAAGTCACTTGGAAAACCTGATTGGGTCTGTAGTCCAAAATGTGGGAGCTCTCAAGAATAATCCATTGATTTTATAGTGATTAAATCCATTTATTGTGGAGGTTCATCTCACCATTGATTTTTTTAGTGATCTTGGTCATTTCAAAAGGGTGAATCAAAGAGAAGGACAAACTCCAACTGATTGAAAGAACAACTAGAATCAGTTTCACCAAGATGGTGACTACAAACTATTTTGGAGGCTTCTATTTTGGCACCCAAGATCTCTCTCTTATCTCCATTTTTTTCTATAAATAGTACCCTTGGGCTCTTATTTTATCATCCACAGATAGTACAGTGAAGACCTACAGGAATGTTTTGCCATTTTCTTGCCTTTGAGCAAAGAAGCATAAGTCTATTTTCTTTCTAAGTTCTAGACATTTATATGGGCATGCAAGAGACATAGAGTGACAGCAAGTGATTTTTTATCTTTTTTATCTCTATCCTTCATGCTTTTTATCAAAGACTTGATCCAACAGGTCATGGAGATTGCATTCTAGTTGTATGAGATTTTACACATGTGTAACCTTTTTTCTAGACTATACAAATTATCTTTTCCAGTTGTTTACCTTATGTGATCTCATTCATTTTGTCTCTACATTGAAATACTTATGTTGTAATCTTTTAAATCCTGATTTATAGACTATATTCTATTATATTATGCATAAGTATAGGGCATACATGTGGATACTAATTCTTGGTGTATCACCATCTTAGACTAGGCTTTTCATTTATGCAAACTTCTGACTCTTTTCACTCATAAAAATTGGTTCAAAAGATTATTGCACAAAAATATAATACAAGGAGCTAGCCCTTTCAACCTAGAGGTTAATTTCCACTTATAGGCACACCCACAGACCTGGAAATGTCCTAACATTGCCCAAATCAAGAAGAGGCCTGAGCATCCCTCTTCTAGGGTACAAGATTTGGAGACAATAGGACCATGATAAGATGGGGTGATGGTTGATGGATGATTAGGACTAGTAGTCACATACATTGTTAGAGATGTGGGACATGCTTCATTTGATTGGTGCCAAGTGATAAAATACTTTAGGAGATCAAAGACACTTTATCTTTGTGGTTCATCTTTGATCTAATTATTTAATAAATGATCGACCATATGATATTAAGCATTTGACTATATTTTATTTTGATTTCCCTCTGGTGCTTGATTTTGGGGTTTACCAAAGGATATTGATTCCTAAATTGGAATATTATGATGATTTTGATGGTCCCCTAGTACTTGATATTAGGCTTCACTAAGGCAAAATGTTTTTGGATTAGGCTGATGATTTAATTCTTCTTGATTTTGATTGATGGGATCAAAGATGGTTTGATTATTATTTGTAACTTGTGGAATATATTATTTGACCTTTGGATTTGTGGCACATAATTTATTACTCAAGGAAGGGTCCAATGGTGTATGGTCCTATTCATCCTTATGGAGGGAAGCAATTAAATGATCATCGATGGGGAGAAAAGGGTCCATGATAGGTAAAGATGGTGGTGAGGGCATGATGAGGTCAATGAGTGGTGATGGGGTAGCATAGTCTTCATAGGGGTTCTTAGGAGACCCAGTTTTGACATCAAAGAAGATCTCCTCAAGATCATCAAAAGGATCACTAGGACTAGTTGTAGTAGATGTATCCAAATTAGGATCAAACTCATTCTAACAATATTTGATAGATAAAGCTTGCAATAATTCATTTATGATGTCATCATTTAGAATGAAATCAAAATATATGCCTGGTAATGAATCAGAGGTATCTAGATTATAGGTATCTTCTAAAAGATAGTCATTATCAACATCAATGAGGGATGACATTTCAGATGAGGAATATGATTTGGATATGAGTTTTGAACATAATCCTATGGAAGATAAGACTTCAGATGTTAACTTTAAAGCTGAATCTGATGCATAAAATATAAAGCTACTATTAGGAGAGTTCTTATCCACAATTGACCTCTCATCATGGGGAATTTGATGTGATGGGTGAGAGGGAGATGAGGGATGAAAGGTGGATTCAAACAGAGGGCCATGGAAGGATTCATGAGAGATGGGGGGACTAGGCTCATGGGGAATGGACTCAACTTTTATATAGTATTTGTTAGATATGGGAGTGGTGTCTTGACCTTGGCTTAGAGAGGGAAGGGATTGATCATGATTGAGAAGGGAATTTTGACATTCCTCTTTTGGTTCACCCAGGGATGTGGATGCATCTAGGTCATCATAAATTATTATATCACCATGATCAATAAGGTCTTAGACAAAATCTTATAAAGGTCGACATCGATTAATGGTATGCCCCTAAGTTTGGTGATATACATAATATTGGTTATCTTTATACCAAGAGGGATTTAGCTTAGTGGGATCAAGATGTCAGATTGGATAGACGATCATGTTAGTGGTGAAAAATTGTTTAAAAAAGGATTTTAATGATATAGGAAGGGGATTATAAGGACCCACTTCATGTTATGACTTAGATGTGGAAGCATTCGACTTATGATCAAATGGTTGTGGATATGACTAGGTGGATGAATTTGAGGTGGCCAAGATTGGATTCCCTTTGCTAGTATAGGAATGGGTAGATGGTGGTTTATGGCTAGTGGATGGAGGATTGGTACAAGATTCACATGACGAGGCTTGGACACGGGGTGTAATGAGTGAAATGGGATTAACACCTTCAAGAAGTGGTACACCCATCATAAGGAACTTCAATATGATCTCATCCTTATGGGTAACTATATATTGGTCTATGAAAGTGGGGTTTAGTTCCATGGTGATGGTTGATAGATGATGTAGGTAGGATAAGGATTGGAAATGGTTCTTGAATGAAATAGATTGAAAGGATTGAGCTAGTAGTAGACTAAATGTGATTAGGATGATATAAGACTATTGTCATATTTTAGACTACTAATTCAATAGGTGCTAATGACCTATCAACAATGTTTATTTATCAACCTAGCAAAAAGATTAAGGGATTTTGATGGGTTCCTAAATTCAAACTAATAAGAGGATGATGTGATGGGTGTTAGTTATGAATAAGGCAATATGATTGGACTAGGGATGATTGATAGTTGATGGTTTTGCTACATTGAGATCAACAAGGTGACAAGATTCTAACAAGATATTGACTAGGTATGAGTATCTGACCCAAGGATAAATGATAGTGGATTAGGATGATAGGATGATATGGATGATAGGACTAGCTCAAAACCTTAGACTAATTTGCTCAAGATAGGATGGGGTAGGATTAGGTGATCAAGGTGATTAGGAAAATGGAATAAGGATAAGTGTGATGATGAAATGATAAAGGGGTAATGAAAGGTAGATGGTTTAGACCCGTATGTGACCTAGAAGCCAAGTAGGATAAGATGAGGTGATGACCAGGTGGGTGATGAAGGCAAGGTCAAGACAAGTGATTGAATATGGATTTAAGATAAGATGTGGATGATGAGGTATGATTAGGATGTGATTAGGGGATGATTAATGACGCATGTCTAGTGATAAGATGTGATTAAAAGGATTTATAGGAGAGAGAATTATGTGTAAGAAGGTAAAATAAGGATATACAAGGTGATGGGATAATGAGACAAAATGGTATGGGTATGATTAGGACTATGGATGAGGTGGAATTAGGATAGAATATGGATGGTGAGACAAGATGGGATTAGGATAAGTGATGGGTTATGATAAAATATGTAAGATATGGGAATGATCAAGATTATGGTGTGATTGATGGATAGGGCAATGTCAAAGTGAGGTGTGATTGATTATGGATGAGGTGGCCTTTATGATTAGGTGTGACTAATCTAAGATAGGTGATGGGATAATGAAAAGGATATACAAGGAAAGGGTGACAAAGATATACAAGGTGATATATACATATACAAGGGGATGATGATGAGGATGTAAAAGATGAAAGGATATATGCAAGAGGATAACGAGGTAAGGATATTGGTGATAGGTGTATGGTTAATATGTTTAAGATAAAATGGGATAAAATATAAAAAGGATGATATGTATAAGGTGATAATGAGATAAGGATGGACAAAATGATTATTAGGATGGATGATTGATGGTTAGGGAATCAAGGATGGGATAGGATATCATGAATGATAGGTGGGGTTGGGATGATATAGGACTAATAGGATGTACAAGGGAATAAATTATGTACTAGAGGTAAGACTAGGTTGTACAATAGGAACAAAATATGTACAGATGGCGTGACTAAGATATGGATGTACAAGACAAGGTGATTACGATATGGGGATGATGAGGTGATGGGGTAGATATATTTGGATTAGGAGGTCATGGATATAAGATGGTGATGGGGGGTAATGATGAGAATATATTATGATAAGGATTAGGGTATGACTTATAATGTATGGATATAGTTAGGCTAGGATAAGATAAGATGTGGTTAAATTAGGTGGGTGGTAAATACAAGGTCAATGCAAATGATGAGAGATAGAGTGGATGTAGGGTAGGATATGGATGATAAACAAGATGCGATTAGGAGATGGTAGGGGTATGATGAATGATAAATAGGACTAGGATAAGATATGACTAAGAGGATGTGCAAGAGAAAAAATTATGTATAAAGGTATGAGACTAGGATTTACAATGTGATTATTGATGAATGGATGACTATTGATGAGGGGGTTTATGTACAAGAGAACAATGATATTTACAAGGTGAAGATAAGAAGTTAATTATTCAGACTTGGGTAAGGACGTAAGATGGATTGGGGTATATAGGTGATAAGGGTATGACTAAAGATGAGATGAAGATAAGGTGATAATGGAGGATATGATTTGACAATAAAAGGATGCATAATGGTATGATGTCAAAGATATATTAGGTGATAATTACAAAGGATGATTGGATACAAATGTATAAGATAATATATAGGTGATGGGGAGGTGTGTGATTAATGATGAATGGCTTAGATGGGAAATAAGTAATAGGTACTAAGATAGGTAAGTGGATAGGGTGATAAATAATGATGAGTGGGTATGGTTAGACTAAAATAAGATTAAGATAGGATGGGGAATGGGACAAGGTGGTGGGATAATGAGACAAGACGAGATGTGGGTGACAAGAGGATATGACAAAAGGATATACAAAGAGACTATGTATAATGGGATGATGACTAGGATATACAAGATGAGATGTGAGTGATAGAGTGATGAGCAAGGATAGGTGGATATAGTGAGACTAGGGAGGGATAAAGAGAAGATGGTGATAATGATAATGATAAGGATATACAAAGATATATAAGGTAATATGGGGGTACGTCAAGTGCATATTAGGATGAGATGAGGATGAAACGAGATAGGATAAAAAGGATATATAAAGATAATAGGTACAAGGGGATGATGATAAGTATGGATGATTAAGATATATATACAACAAGATGATAAGATAGATATATACAAGGTGATATAATGATGATGAAGGAATATACAAGGTAGGTTATGCAAAAGTCCTAGATAGGTATGGATAGGTGAAGGTTGACTTGTCTCACAAATAGTATGGGTTTAGCACAACACACACCCAAGCAAGCAATCCACAACCTATGATTAGTAAACTCAAGGGTGTGTAACCTAATGTGTGCACCACTCAATGGCTACACAAGTGAGGCTATAGGCCGGTGACCCATTGCAGTATCAACTAAACCCTCTCAACCATGCTTACTCCTGGTGGCTACTTTAATGTTGATACTGACACCTATAGTTACACACCTATTACAGCCAAAGTCCACTATGCTAGGTATGTATAAGGATTCTAAGGGAATCCACGATATACGTAATGGTACGTTGGGGCCCAAGTTTGTATAAGGTGATGTCTAATGCTTGGTTTAGAGAGTTAAATATTCCCCTTCAAGGATGACTTATATGGGGTCAATCGCTTAGCCTAACGATAGTTGTCCCTAATTGTTATACTCTATTGAAACATGGAGTTTGATTAGTGTGTGGTGATAAAATCAACAACACTAACCCCTATTGACTAAGCCCATGTGTGGGTGTCAATTTCACATCATGTGTTATCCTAGGGGGTTTGACAAATAGGCAAATACATAATATGATTAATTAACCAATTAATAGCTACATGTGATGGGCACGATACAATAAAGTTATCTATAAATCAACACACATGCGTAAACAAGTATTTACAAGAAATGATCAAGAATATATCTATACAAGATGATTAAAAATGATATATACAAGGCAAAAAAGATTTTAAAATGATTCAAAAATGATTCTAAGAGTGCCAAATATATCTTTGATTGGCATCTTGCAAATACATGGGTTAGTAGTCTTATTATGGCACTCAAGAGAGGTAACCTACAAAATAAAGATTTGTAGTTTTGATAAGTTTGTCTTCAATAATTGTATTACCTACAAATTTGACAAGATGATAATTAAAAAAATATTGAATCCCTAGAATTATAACAAGATAGTTGACTCAATTATTATACCATTAAAATATAAAAGCTAGACTTTAAATATTTTAAATTTAAATATTAACCATATTTATCTGTAATATCCAAAATAATATCTATCAATAACTAGTCAATGTAAAAATTTTGATATGACAACTTGACTAATAATCCAAAATAAATGATTTTTATCATAAATACAAAGGACACCTCAGATGACCATGTTATCAAGTTATTAAAATGAAATTTTGGGTGGTTGGAATGTTCTTTGAAATGTTATAATTGTTATCAGTAGCACAATTTAAAAAATAGGAATTTCTTTATATGGTCATATGTTCCTGTAGGTTAAAACAAAAATTGACCCTACTTACAAATTATTATGACCAATGGTGGTTAACATATAATTATTAAAACTAGACTCAAGACTTATACTAATTGATTATGTATTATTATTATTATTATTATTATTATTTAAAGTTCACTTAATCACTGATAAAAAGCTATGATATTTAATTAACAATTAAATGGCATTGATATGGAAAACTCAAAACCAAAGATCACAGAAATCCACATGGGGTTTGATATTACTATCAATTTCATGAACCTCAATGTCAGCTACTGAAAATGATTTCAGGAAGCTCGACTCTCACTATCATAAGTAATTTTGGGAACCTTGAAATTGAGATTGATAAATAAAATTTTGCATGATTTATATGGTTTAGATCATTATTGGGTAGACACGTCAGATAAAATGTGGTAGTGTGACATTCCTTCCAACCTAAAAATTTAAACAGATAAGATTACATACATGGAAAAAATGAGTGATCAACAAAAATCATTGAGACATAAAAAGGATGTTTTATAATAACAAATCTCCTACAAAATAGAAAATAGACAATAATCAAGTATTAATGGCTTGGATTCTATGCCATCTCCTCACCTGACCCTGCACATCAAAAGATAACAACTATGTTTAATATCATTATGTAGGGGGTTAGGAAACATTTGTCAAAAACAAAGAGTCTAAATGCACCGTAGTACCCTTTTAAAATAGACAAAGTGAAGAATTCATTTAGTTGCTCTCCTTATGTTGTTGCTATTGTTGATGTCATGTGAAGGCAGCTCTACGTACTTCATGTTTGAAGATCCACTAGTCAACAGTGCCAATAATTATCTTTCCACCACCACTATAGCTAATATATATCCTTATTAATAAATCATCCAAGTAAGTCATAATAACCTTTTACAATTCATTCTTTTGAAAAAAAGAGAGTGATGATCTGATGTAATGATTTCATAATGTGGTACAGGCAATGGTTCTACCCAATAAAGTAGTTTTGAAGATAAATGATCTGATTTATATTAATGCCAAGCATTTACTAGAAATATTAGACAACATACTCAAACATAAGAGCATGGATTCCATTCTGTTTGGCAGAAAGAGTTGCTTTCACATACCAACGCCCAATGCTTAGACTGGTTCAACGAGCAGCTGGTGGCAGAACACCAAGCTCAATCAATAAGGAAAGTGCCTACTATTTTTATCAAGCATAATATTAGTATTTAAAAATAGTTTCATATGTTAAAAGTTACCTTACCTCAACAGTGGTTATAGCATACTTTATAAGCAAAAATAGAAATCAAGATTATCAATGTTATTTGTCACCATAATCTAGTTTGTTTACTTAGGTTTTATACAAGAGAAATGGATAAGTTATTGGCTTATGAATTTATGCCAAATATGAGTCTCAATAAACATTTTTTCTTAGATAAATTGAAACCCTTGAGCTGCCAAATGTGTTTGGATATGATTGGCACATGGGCTTGCATACTTAAATCAAGAATGTTGGTTTTGAATCCTTTACGGAGATATCAACTGTCAACATACTTTTGGATAACTAGTTTCATCCATATATGAATCAAACATAAATATAAAATGAATTACACTTTTATTACATATAAAAGTCATGCATCAAAAGGGGTGACTCACAAAGACGTTGGGGAGCAGAATTGGGATTCTCAATGTGCAATTATCTATAAATTTTCAAATTTATAATAGAATGTAAATCTCCAATGCTTAATAGGATGTAAGTTGATCGTTTATATGTGATAAATTCTCCCAAGATCTTCCTTACTTCTTAAATATAGGTTTAATGTATCAAAACACAACCATAAAGACTTGAACAGTTGAAAATGGTTATACAATTTAATCATAAATTTACCACATTGAGCCTCACCAAAGAATAGAAATTTTATCAAATTAAGCACCAAATTTATTCCAAATCTGACTTTCAAGCTATGTTATCACACCTTAAAATTTTATAAAATTAGTTTAAATGGGTTGCTCCCACCATGGTTTCCATAATGTAGGTGAAATTTGAGCTCAAGGATTAAATCTATGCAATTCAATCATCCCAAATTACAACTACTAGGTAAAGCCTAAAGCCATTAGAATCAATTTCAATTGGATGAAATAACTCTTAAAATCCTAAATCCTAAATGTTTTAAGCCATGATCAAAACAAAAAGATAATGATATTGAGATTGATGGATTACCTTGACTCAAATTGACATTAAGATGTTGCTTGATGTTAGATTGTTGATAGAGGATGTTTGATGATTGATTATGGATTCATTTTGACATGGTTTACCTAAAAGCTTTCTATTTTGTTTAAGGGTGGAGGGAGAGATTAGTTTTATAGGAAAATAGAGGGAATATCAAGGGTCCAAATTTAAACTTGGGCCTTTGAAATCTAGGGCTAGGAAATTTCTATGGAATTTTTTAATTCCATGGAAATCTCTAGAATTAGAGAATTCTAGAGAAGGGGGCTAGTTTGGAGAGAGTTATAGATTTTGAGAGTTATATAACTCTCTTTAGGTATTAATGATGATTAAATTGAGTTTATATGATGATTATGTGAGGATTAGAGACATAGGGGTGTAGGGAAGGCTAGGGTGTAGGTTAGTAGGTGGGTAAGTGAGGTTATGGGAATTTTAAATTCCCATATAATAGATAAGTAGGATTAGATTAGGATAATGGGATAAAAAAGGTTAGTGAATGTAGGATAATGGATGGGTATATTATATAAATGGCTGGGATTAGGATAAATTATCACGATAAAAGGAGGATAAGCAAAATTAGTGTCGACTACTAAGAATATTAGTGACAATAATGAAGTGAGCAATTTTAAGTGCATACACTAACTCATGGTGTTTTCCTTTCAATGATGCTCATGGGCCCATAAATTATCCAAGAGGAAACCTGAAACATAAGGTTCTTAAGAAATGGAGATAAGGGAATGTGCCTGACTTAGCCTATGCATACCAATCCCTAAGGGTTGAGAATGTAGTCTTGATTATGCAAATGCAAGGGAAGTCCCCAGAACAAGAGAAATAAATAGCCTCAAAACATGCGTTATTATCCTAAATAGAGGGTGAAGACATGGTCTACATGAATGAGGTCCTTGTATATATATCCCTACAAGTACAATCAGACTACTACACTCACTCGAAGAAGAGATTAGTCAAAATCCCTAATGCTACCACAAGACCCAAAGTGACTTTTGAGAAAGGCTTGGCACCTCAGCCTCCACCCTCAACCTATCCAAAATGGAATGAGGTGGTGAAAAACAATTCAAAATACCTCGAGGCCTCACTTCTGAGGTCATACAATATGGTAGAGCAGCTAAAGAAGGTTTTGACCAATGTTTCTCTCTGGGATATCCTATCCATCCCTGAATAGAAATATTTTTTGAAACAAGCCTTGGAGGAACAGGAAAGGCCCACATAAGGGAAGTTGAATGTAGATCTTCGGAAGATAAAGGGGAAAGAAGCTAGCACAAATGCACAACCCTAGATACCCTCCACATTCATCAATACCAAATAAGGGGTAAGCAAAACAAAATCTACCCCATTTTATTTAACATTGATTGTTGGGAAGAAGTTGTTGCATAATTCCATGATCAATTTATGCATGAGCACAATAGTAATGCCCAAATAGATACTCAATACACTATAATTAAAGTATGAACCCTTGAATAAAGGGGTGATGTAGTTAGATGAGAAAAAGTTTCAAACCTTAGGGATCATCTGAGCTCTCCCCCTCATGTTGTGCTCCTATCCTAGCATAACTGTACCATAAGATATTATAGTGATATACATCCTACTTATTTTTGGGATATGTTTGTCAAGGGATTTCACCACCAAAATTAGTAGATACTTGTCATTAGACTGGTATCATTTGATCTTAATAACCAAGTATGGTTCAAATTTAAAAGTGTTATCTGAACCGTTTCACTCAGAGCACATAACGGATGACATGATGACAAACTTTTAAGCAACACACACCTCCTTCTCAATAATGGAGACACATTATGTAGAAATACTAAAAGGAAAGAAGGTGATAGAGAATAGGAGCCCTGAGAAGAGGCCCTTGTCAATGACTTCATCAATAATGATCCATTTGCAAACTTTAATGCCAAGAGCCTTAGAACCCATGTGATTCATGACAAGGACCAAGCCATTCTAAAAATCTTAAATAATGAAGGAGATTAGAATGAAAGGCTTAAGGATGAGTTTGAATTCTAAACTTTGTATTTTGATGGTTTGAAGTGCAATACTAGCTCTAAAGTTGGCATCCGACTAACATCTCTTTCTAAAAAAGAGACCCTCGAAGCCTTTTGATTTTAGTTTTCCTATACAAATAATGAGGCTAAGTATAAGACTCTAGTCCATGAAATTAGCCTCATCAAGTGAATGAGCATCAAGTAGTTGGAGGTATTCAGTGTTTTTAAATTAGTAGTAAGGTAGGGGAGAGGGGTAACAACCACAAAAAATGTGTGTATGAGGTCTTACCACCATTGCATATGGGATCTAATTGAAGATTTAAAAGCCTTAAAAATTTATATCATCTTAAGAACTATGAATGTGGAGGCTAACAGGATGGAAATAATAGGCTCCCAATTTGACCTAGTAATGGACTTTTTCACCAATAACCAAGTAGTGTGGGTAATCATCAGGCCCACTATCCCAGAAAATGACCAAAATTGGTAGGTATTTAAAAGTGATGTTTATATTGTGATGTTCCTCTAATAATCATGTGAGTTTGTGGAATAACTACTACCAATAATTGAAGAGGCCTATAGAGATCAAATTATATAATTAAAGACCGATAAGCTGTCAAAGGGGCTCATCACCCTAGAAAATCTTTTTGACTCTGAAAATGCAAGGAATGATAAACACAAGTTTGTTATGGATAAGGGTGATTACTATGAACTTGATGTTAGAGGTGGGAGGAAGCTAAAAAATTGAAAAAAAAAGTTCCCCAAAAGGACAAAGAGCAGTTAGTCTCTTTTTATGACAAGTCTGAAGGAATCATCACATGGACTTATGATGACTTAAAGGGATACGACCATGGGATTATTTAGCACACCATGGATTTGGTGGAAGGGGCCAAGCCAGTCTGGTAGAAGCAAAGGTTGGTAAACCCAAATATTGAGTCCTTCATGTCCCAAGAGCTCAAGAAAATAATTAACTCAAAGATTATACAACTAATTACGCATTCGACTTGGGTATCTAATCTAGTTCCAATGAAAAAAAAGAGTAGATAAATAGAGATATGCATGGATTTTTAGGACTTGAATAAGGCATCCTTGAAGGACCATTACCCCTCCCCTCTATGGAACAGATCCTCTAGATGGTAGCAAGTGCAAAGATGTTTTCCCTACTGGATGGATTCTCTAGTTACAACTAGGTATGGGTGAATGAAGAAGACCAACGCAAGACCACATTCACTATGAAGTGGGGAACTTTTATATATGCGAAGATGCCTTTTAGCCTTTCAAATATTGGTGCAACATTCCAACAAGTAATAAACATAGCTTTCAAGGGGATAATTAACAAGATCATCTTCATCTACCTAGATGACCTCATTGTGTTTTCTAAGAAGGAGGATCACTTTGACCATTTAGAGAAGGCCTTCCAAAGATGTCAAGAATTTAAGGTATCTCTAAACCTCAAAAATTGTGTCTTTGAAACTCTGCAAGGCAAATTACTTGGGTATATGATATCTAAATAAGGGATCATTATTGATCTAAAAAGGATCCATTAGGGACTTAGCTTTGTCAGTAAACAAAAATGAGGTCTAATCTTTCCTAAAAAATATTAATTTTATCAGCATGTTCATATTAGACTTTGAAGGATTTGTTAGGCCAATCACCCTAATGTTGAAGAAAGACCAGGCCTTCAAATGGACACCTAAAGGAAGAGCAGCATTCAAAAAAATCAAAGATGCCATATCCACAATGCTTAAACTAGTTAACCCCAACTTCATTATGTATGTTTATGGAAGTAAACATAGCTTAGTCACTACACTAACTCAAAAGGAAGAAGAAGAAAGGAATGAACACCCAATTGCATTCTACTCAAGGATATTGTATAGATATGAGGTTAAATATAAATTTGTGGGGAAACAAGCCTTCACCATTATCAAGGGCCTTAAAAAGTTTAGGCACCTCATAGAAGGCAACAAATTAATGGTGTACATAGCACACTCTAGTGGCTATGAGTACATCATGGAAAGAGAAATTAAGGGAAAAAGGGCCAAATAGATCACCAAGATCGTAGAGTATGATGTAGAAGTTAAGACAATAAAGGTAATAAGAGGAAAATAAATATGTGAGTATTTAGCTCAATGTGCAAATGTCTCGATAGGGGAACAAGACACACTATAAATATCAATGATAAACTAATTTGAAACTGATGTATCCTAGGTGGTCGACCGAATCTATTTCATGTAAACTGGTCAGTATCCTGATGGTCTCCCCACATATAAGAGGGATTTTTATAGACTACATAGGTCTAGTTATACACTAGTCCAAGGGGTCATTTTTAAGAGGAACTTTGATGGAGATCTCCTCTGATGTGTTGATAAACCCCAAGGGGAGAATATCCTCCAATACGTGCACTTTACTCCCCTAGATGACTAATTCTCAGTTAAGACCACCACAACAAAAATCATGTCCATGGAGTATTATTGGATGACCATGTTCATTGACTAGTATCAAGTAGTCAAAAGGTACCAAAAGTACTAGTTCTTCATGGGAAAGAGGAAAAATGTTGCCATGCCTCTCAACTCAATTATGACCGATGATCCTTTTGCATAGTGGGGCTTGTACTTCATCAGAATAATCAATCCCATCTCTAGCATTGGTGATAAATAGATAGTAATGACCATTGACTACTTCACCTGATGGACTAAAGCAATCTCATTGAGAGAAGCGACCAAAAATATAATTCTCATATTCTTATAAGAGCTTATGGCAAGGTTCGACCCACCTAAAACAATGTTTTTTGACAACATGGAAGCCTTCCTCAGGTCTAAAATTGCTAAATATACACTCTAAAATGGTATATTCCTAAAGACTTCATCTAATACTACCTAAAAGGGAAGGGGTTAGAAAATTCTACAAATAAAAATTTGATCATATTAATAAAAAGACTATGAGATGACAAGCAAAGGCAGTGGCACTTACATGTGAAAATGGACCTGTGGGTAAACCGCATCACCCCAAAATAAATTTTGAAGACTTCCCCATATGAATTAATATATGGGAAAGAAGTGATTATACCTATATCATCATAAATCCCTACATTATAGCTTTTGAAGGCTATTAAAATTGAATAAAATAGAGTAATAGAGGTTTGGATTATTGAATTACTCAACCTTCAAGAAATAAGGGAGCAAGCAAGAGATGTAAAGATCATCTGGTATCAAGTGGTTAAGCAATGGTTTGACAAAAAGTCATCAGACCCAAGATTTAAGCCTAGAGATTTAGTTCTAAAATATGATCAGCAAGCTGTGAAGCCAGGATAGCATGTGAAGTTTGATTCTCTTTGGAGAGGACCTTTTCACATCATTAGTGACAAGTAGGGAAATGTTTTCAAGCTAAAAGATGAACAAGGTAATGTATTGGAGATCCCCATCAATGATATTAACCTAAAGCATTATAATTAACTTACCCACCTCCCCCCTTATACATAATTATTATTTTCCCCTTTCCCTTTGCTTCATTTCCTTTCCTTGTTGTTGTTTACCCTTTGCTTTGTTTCCATCACTTTGTTGTTTCCTTTTTCAAATAAGTGTCATTAGCACAAGCAGTTGGGATAGCCACCATATGTCTTCTCCCTAATCTTCCCAAATCTTCAAAACATTCTATGAAAGATGATTATCTACCCACCTTGCCTACCATTAATGTCAGATGCTCTATTATGCATGACTCCTCATAATGATTGTCACAAATCTCTTACACATGGCTCCTCGAGCATGTGTGCTACCTTTATCATTTATGAGGGCACCCATTTTTAAATTTTTCATGATGAGTACACCTAGTGGCATCAATGTATAAATATCTCCACCTCACTCAAGCCAAACACTTGACACTTTGAGATTTTTTAGAACTTTGAGCAATTGAGAATAACAGAGAAGAGCCAAGACTACAATTGTAAATAGTGAAGTAGAGAGCTGTTAATCTAGACTTTTAGAAGAAACAAAAGTGATTGTGGAGCAAATTCCTCAATAATGAAGGCTTATACATCTTCATCAAGAAGTTAGAAGCACCCTTTGAAATAGAGAGCCTGTGGGTTGAGCAGTAGGGGAGACCTTCCCCCTAAGCAAATTGTGAGCAAGGCCTATGCTTTAGCCCCTACTCAAGTGAAGGAAAAAGAGTTAAATACTAAGAAGGCACCCAAGGGACCCTCTAAAAATCAAATATTGGTGACCAAAATTGTGAACAAAATATTCAATCTAAAGTTGGCGAGGAACCCCAAGAGTTTAAGGGAGGGTGCCCACACCTGAATGCTCGACAAGTTTAGTAAGAAGGAATATAACTCATTTAGTTGTAGGATATGGAACTCCACATTGGAACAATATATGGTGCCCTATGTGTACCTATGCCTATAAATAATTTCCCTCTACATAAAAAGATATGATGCTAACACTGGTATGATTACTGGTAATGCCCATTTAAGGGTAAAAATTGGTGTAGACAACATCAGGGAAATGTTCCAGCCCCCTAATGACCCCAAGGCTATTATTTGTAGCATAGAAATCTTTTAAAGTGTCTGAGACTCCCAAGTCTAATAAAAGGCACACTTAATTATCATTCTCCTCAAGAACAAGGTCATAAAGATGCCTCCTCTACCCATGCCCCTGACAACCTTCCCCACACAACACTTGAAGCATACTATGTCCATGTTAGCCTTCATCTTAGGGATGGATGTCGATGACAATGTCAATGACTTTCAATTGGGGTTATTCTTCCTCATGACCTTGGTAGAGAAGGGAAAAGTGTTATAAATGGACATTATTAAAGCCATTGCCACCACCATGAGGGATGAGCTAGAGAATTTTTTGATGATGGGTACCTTTTGGTACCCATCCTTCCTCCTACATCTCATTCTATATCAGCATTCTCAGTACTTCTCTTCGTACCTAAATCTCAACACCTTTAACACAAGAGTCTTCCCTAACATGGTGGACCCTGTCACCATATAGACTCATGTCCTGCCTATCATTGGGGACTATTATGAGTTCTTGGAGATCTTTATGACTCCAGTTCTCATTAACCTCAACTGCCAAGTCATTACTTTGAGAATGATAGATTGCTAGCAGGCTTGGCTTGTAGGTAGCAAGGTCCCAACCAATTGGTTCTAAGGAGCCCACTTTTCATTCATCTAAGTACATAGGTTTCAATGATATCCTTTTTGACTCCCCCACTTGTTAACATATAGGACTCTAACCCTAGATTTAGCTCACCAGATTGATGTGGTAGACTCTCTCTATAGGGTGGGGAAGAAAAAGAAAGGTGTATATGATGTCCCTTTTACAAGAGATGACATCACAGTGTTAAAAAGGCATTAAGGATGCCTACTCATGGCTAAACTAGTAGAGCTTAACCTTGATTTGATAAATGATAGATATAACTATGACCCAACCATGTACATAGCTTACTTAAATATGGCCATCACTCCCAAGCACCAAACCTAGCCTTACTTGGAGCAAAGGAGGTCTCCCATAGAAGAATTTCCTCAAAATTATGTGGACCTAGCTCAAATCTCATTGGATGCCCTCAAACCATGGGTGTATTTCTATGAAAAGGTCCAGGTATATGACCCGACCAAGAAATTATCAAAGGGGATGAAGAAGAAGCTCACCTAGTTGAATTGGAGTAAGGAGAAAATAGTAGCCTTCACCAAATATAGGTATAAAATCAACAAGACAATCAATTTTGGATGATGAGGATGGAGATGAAACTTTTGAGAATCTCTAGGATGAGTTTCATCTAGAGGAGAGCATAGAAGAAGAATCCACTCTTAAAATTATGATAGGAGAAGGAGAAGAAGTACTCCTAAGAAGGAGACAATGGACATGTCTCCATAGAAGGAAGAAACAATGAAGGTCCAAAATCCTTTGATGTGGTTATCATCCATGTTCCCATACCCCATGTCCATATATTAGTAATCATCTCCTTTTGAGTACCTCATGATTGGGTCATCTCAACTCAAGCGGATCGAGGCACTCATTTTAAGCCCTCAAATGGCACCCCCACAAAATAAAATTCACTTCTCGAATCCTATTACCTCCACCACTACCTCCTTTTCCACTTCCCCATCTCCCTCCATAGTCTCACCCCTAGTTGCAACACTCTTGAATGCCTAATCAAGTACTACCTTGGGCCCACTTTCTTCTTTTTCTACCTAGTCTATCATTGAGTTCTCCCTACTTTCTTCTACAATACTGATTTCCTCCTACATGCCTTTCCTCACCCTCCCCACCTTCATCATCTACCTTTTCCTCCCTCATAATGTAATCATAATTCATCCTGCCTTGTGGCTCCCACCTTGCTCCCCTTCCACCCTCACCGCTCATTTGCTCACTTCCATGAGAGTAGGGTACATTTCTTTACAGTATCAAGTCATTATTCCATTCACATTTTTGCAAGGAATCCCCTTTATAAGGGAAAATATTCAATCATCAAATCAGTACCAGCAATAAGTGGATGTAGTAAGGGTAGATCAAGAGGCTCTAATGGAAAGAAAGAGGGGGAAGTAGGTCAGGGCCTTTGATGTGACTCACATGTAGTCATTTTATGACCCCACACAATAATCCCTCATGATTTCTCATCTGACCCCCCAAGTAGGCAAACTGCAGGTATAGATGTAGCTAAGGTACCACACCATACAAGCTATAGGCCTCAACCTTAGTCAGACCATACCCACTGATAAGATTGAGCTTATGGAAGAGATGCAAAATTTCATGACCACAGATTATCTCAAGGTAACTCGATAGCTCGAGAAGACTAAGTTGAATATTTCAAAGGTGAAGGCTATGGCCAACTACCTTAGTGTTGAGGCTAAGGCCAAAGATGTAGAGCTCATCAAGGCCAATATCGACCCCCAGAGCTTCATCTTGAATGAAATCTTCTAATCAGAAGCCAACCTATAGATAGCTACCAAAACTAAGTTACAAGAGAAGGAGATTAAGTTGGATTAGGTCCACCAAAATCTCTTTGATTTTGATTGGTAATTTCAATAGTTCTAGTAGAATACACAGCAAGAATCCTTGGTGAAAGACCAAGAGATTTAAAAGCTAAAGAATAACCTTGTTGCTCACCCATAGACTACCAAAATCCTTCCCATGATCCAATAGTTATACAAATCATACTAGGAAAGGATCAAAGATATGCTTGCTAACCTAAAACTAGTGGTCACTTTCATCACAAAATCATAGAGATTGAGCTCTTCGGTGAGCGTATCTATTGTCTTAGTGATCACCTTCGTATCCCCTAAGGTCTCAGATTCATAGAGCCTAGTCCAAAAACTCTACAGCACTTTGAAGGAAATGCTACAAGTAGTAGGGTGGTCGATTAGAGGTAGGTAGCGAATAAGATCAATGAGTTTTTTAGCTGTAATAAGGCAACAAATAAATGTAAGCTATTACTTAATGCCTTAGAATAGTTTCTCTAAGATAGGTGGGGACACATCAATTAATTAGTCCATTTGGGACTCCCTTCCCATTTCTTAGTAGAAAATAGCATCCTTCCATAAGACCAAATCAAGGCACTTTTAAAGAAAAATTAGAATGATTAGACTATATTTATGGCTCTTGATCAGTCACCTAATGTCTTTAAGGTGGAGAAGATTTTGCAACCACCTACCCATCTAGAGTTTCAAATGATAACAGTTGTTCAAGGCATGGGAACCATCTCCTTTAAGGAGATGATAGATCTGAACAAAGCCTTTGAGGCTCTCAATAAAAAGACCCAGCCTAAGGAGGAAGAATGGATGCCCTTGCAAGTGGCCCTTCAAAAATTGTAAGTTTTTGCACCTTCTTCCCATTTTTATAATTTTGCTTCGACTAGTCAGAGTACCAAAGTTTTGGGTTCTCTTGTCTATAGGCAGACACCCCTATGAGTCATCAAGAACTATGGATAAAAATCCACATTTGTTATTTTGGATCAGTTCATCTTTGGCTTCATGCTCACTCAACAATTGGCAATTCTTTGGTACCCTCTAATAGTTTCCCTTTTTGGCCTCTTCTTTTTTTGGTATCCCTTCTCAAAATATTGTGTTAGTACCAACCTCTATTTGCTTCTTCCACAAGGCATCCTGATGCTCATCTGACTTGATGAATCTCTCTTTTCACTCTAGTGGAGTGCCAGCTTGACACGCGATGACCTTACACTCTTCAAAGCCTTTTTCTTTTGGGTCAAACCTCCAAACATCACCATTGGTCAATATGAGAATGGATGGTCCCATAGAGTAGTTTTTAAAAGGATAGATGCATATTTAACACATGGTACCCTTTCACTTAAATTTTTGAAGGGATGCCCAAATTTCCCCAAAGGAGCATCTACTCAACACATGTTACCCCCACACTCAGCCTTACCAAAGGAATCTCTAGTCTTTTTGGAGAAGTGTGAGATCAACACATGGTGCCCTCACGCTTATCTAGGAGTGATTTTGATCTATCAAACTTTGAAGCCACGTTGTTGGTTGAAGAAAATAAAATGGGACCCACTAAGGCCGTTGAATGTAGTATAGTGGGAATAGATCTAGAAGTGAATACATGGCACTACTTTTCTTCTCCCAAGTATAGTGGTCATAACAGAATAGTGCAACCCCATAATATCTAAGATCTAAATGATAACTACAAACATGATCTCGAGACCCTCTTTCAATTACAATGGCATTGTCATGAGTGTGAGTACTGGAATCTCTAGGTGTATCCCAACAAGAGGTTGTCTCACCTATATATTCTAGGCTCATTCCTTTTGCCAAAGGGGGTTGATCTTGGATCTATTATCTTTATCATTTATTAGTATTAGCTATTTATACACAATCGTATCATAATAGACTAGGGATAGTAATAGTTAGGATTTTTCTATTCTACAACCTTAATAGGTGCACCTCATAGGTGTGATTGGATGCTTTGTATGTGCCCTTGTGGCCTTTTCTATGATGTTCTCCACTTACAATGAAAATTATGTGGTGTTTTGTGTAATTTTGAGTGTAAAATTATCTCTATTCTCTATCTCTTTTCTTATGCTTCTATAGTGTGAAACTCTACTTGTATTGTAGATCTTAATTCATGCTTTACGCTCTTTTATGGTCTATAATGTTTAAAGATTTATGTTATTTTATGCAAATATAGATTAATGATTTAAATCTCTCAGTGCATCACCTTAGTTTTGTTTTACTATTATTTGCTTTTGTTTCTCTATCCCTTTTCATCCCCAAATTAAATGATGAGCCAAATTTTAAAATCTTAGAGGTTACTTTATAGACTGCATTCAGTCCCACATCTATAACACTTGCTATAGGAGGTCGTTAAACCTGAGGTGAGATTTTTAGGCATCAACAAAACCATTTCAATTAATCCAAAACCAAGTATAAATTAGACAATATCATTGCTAATCATTCCCAATCAACCAACCCATAGTGGTAATACTTCCTTGACTTGGGACTGCATACAGGCAAACAAGCAAGCAGAGATTCTCATGTTTGGACCTTATACTGATAAATTGTCATTATCCTGTGACCATGCATAAGTGCACTAATAAATGAGACTTATCCTATCTAGTCCCCCTCCACCTTCATTTATTAGCAACATTTATCTTGTACCTAATCCTAATTGTATAATCACAACTCAATGATCAAGGATTACCATACCATGCCCAAAACCATTTACCACTTCACCCATCATCCAACCAATTATTTTGCCTTAGAATAAGCCATTTACCACTATCCCAAAAAATATGTTTGACATTATGCAATATTAAAAAAGATGCCTGCACAAATCTCCATTTTAGATTTGTTGTGTACATCTACCATCCATTAAAACATCTTGACAAAGTTCCTTGGCCAATCAAAAGTTCCAAATGACATATCTCTTGATAAATTTCAAGCTTTGGTTAGACAAATAACTCTAGACTAACAATTAACCTTCAATCAAAGTGATATGTCATCCCTTGGCTCACTTCATAATAATCCATTATATATAGAAGTTTACATAATGAGGCACAAAGTGAAATGTGTCCGTATAGATAATGGATTAGGCCTAAATATTATGTCTCTAAAATCATCAAGCTTCTTGGGTACACAACAACATATCTCTAAGTAGAAATAATCACCATCAAAGCCTATGATAATGAAAAACAAGAATCATAAGGCACCATTAGCTTATTAATTATCATTAGGCCCTTAACCCATGATACACTATGCCATGAGTTAGATATTGATTTTTCATATAACATGCTTTTGGGTAGACCTTGGATACACGAGATTCATGTAATCCCATCGACATTGCACCAGTGTATCAAGTTCTCCCATTCAGGAATGGAGGTTACTATTCTAGGGGATTTGCATCCCTATGAGCATTACAAACATTTTTAAGCTAAGTTCAAAAGCTATAACTATTGTTTCAACATGAATCTAATTCCCAAGAAGGACAAGGGGAAGCAAATACTTGTTAATTCACTAGAGGCCAACTGCATTGACCTTGATACCCTTGATTCACTTTCCCACATGCCACCTCCTAAAATATCCAATCATTATACCATCTTGAATAATGTCCCAGGAGAATAATTGACCCATGACACCTTTCACATTACAAAGCTTCCACATAACCCCAAGTCCTTTAGAAGACCAAAAGCCAAACCCTCATGTAATGGCAAAGAAAAGGCAAAGGCCAAATGCATTGTCTAATACCTATCACTTTTATACCAACCTCTAGCCAAGAAAAGGACCCTCTTGAAGGTGATGAATCATGGTAATATAATGATAAATTGTTTGATTGTTACAAGAGTTCTAAATATCCCATTCTGAATTGGATCATGAAGAATCAAGACTATGAAGGAAGAGGCATCGGGTTGAATTCATAGGGAACACTTGAGCCAATTTCTATGACTAGGTATAAAGGAACATATGGACATGTATTTGAACCATTTGGGGGTGACCCTACTAGTCTTAATCGAGTTCCATCACCAACGATTAGTGATGATCATGTCAGTAGCAAAGCAAAGTCTGATCATAACCCATTCGATGACCCAACCCATACTAATATGTTTGATAATAATGGCATTTTTACCCTTCAACCTATTATTTTCCAAAATCCATTACCATTATATTACCCCTAACTAATAGACTGGGGCCAACAAGAATCCAACGTGTCAGTTGATGAGTTCTAAAATGATGAGGCCTTCTACAATTTTTTAAGCCTTAGGGATAATGTTCGATTGGGAGACCACAAAAAAGGGTTCTCAATCAAGTTAGATCCTTCAGCCTATTTTGGAGAGTGGGTGAACACCCTTAGCCAAAAATAAATAAATAAAACATTAAGGTCCCCAAGTTAAAACCTCTTTTAGGCACTTTTAGACTAGGGAAAAAGTAAAGATAAAGGCCAATTTAGTGGTGAAAACCTATTTTAGGTACCAATAAATGGGGGTGTTCAACCTTCTTTAAATATAGACTAGGAGACCACCAATGACGAACTTGTCTACATGTCTGAGTTTAGCCTTGAATAAAAATAGGCTTTTCATTGAATCATTTAAGAAACCAAAGATGATGAGCTTGCCTACGAATCTGAAATTAGTCTTGAAAAATAACAAGATTTTGATCACATCATTATGAGTTTCCAACCACATTTGTCACATGGCCATCCCTACCTTTGGGGTATTTTTATTCATCATTCATAGGAGAATTTTAAGAACAAGTCCTAACAGAGGACTATGACATTACAAAATAGTTTAAATATTTGCCCACTATTCTTGAAGATGGTTTGACCCTTCTCATGGAGGATACTTTAGAGGTAAACATCAGGACTCCAGATGACCTAAAATGGATCAAATTAGGTGTGTCCCTCACTAAGGTAGAACGTGAAGTCCTTACATCTTTATTGAGGGAATTTGTAGATATATTTACATGGGCCTATTCTAACATGTCGTGTTTAGACCCCACCTTGGTTATTCACCACCTTGTGGTAGATCCTGATGCCAAGCCAATGAAACAAAAGTTACCTAAAATGTATCTTCACATTATTGTATTAGTGAAGAAAGAGTTGGAAAATCTCTTAGAAGTGAGATGTATTAGGCCAAAAAACTATTTTGAATGGATTTCTAATGTAGTACTAGTCAATAAAAAGTTAGAAGGAATTAGAATCTATAATAATATTAGGGGCATTAACAAAGCTTGCCTAAATGATGAATTTCACCTACCAAATATAGACATGATTGTTGACTCCACAATGGGTTATGAGATGCTTTCATTGATGGATGGATTCTTAGGCTACAATCAAATTTGAATCACGTCAGAAGACCAATACAAAACAACATTAACCACTCCATGGGGAACATTTTGTTATTAGATTATGCTATTTGGTCTCAAGAATGTAGGGGCCACATGTTAAAGAGCCATGCTCATCATATTTCATGATATGATGTATGATATTATTGAATACTACATCAAAGACATACTAGCCAAATTAAATACTAGGGTTGATCATCTAGTAGCACTAAGGAGGATATTTGAGTGACTATGTGAATACAAAGTTAGCTCAATACTAAGAAGTGTGTTTTTGGAGTTATTTTAGGCAAATTTCTTGGCTTCATTGTGTCTCTTTGAGGCATTGAAGTCGATCTATCTAAACTATGAGCCATTACAAACATGTCACCACCAACCAATTTGAAGCAGATTCATAATTTGTAGGGCAAGACCCAGTCTATCAAATGCTTCATATCTCAATTGGCCAATAAGTGTCATCCTTTTACACATCTTTTGAAGAAAGGTGTCACATTTCTTTGAGATGAAGATTGTTATAAATATTTTCAATAGCTAAAGGACTATCTAGTAAATCCACCAATTTTATTTCCTCATATGCCAGGAAAGCCATTCCTTCTATATCTATCAACAACAAACAAAGCCTTGGGGGCACTTCTATCTCAACACAATGAAAATGGAAAGGAGCATGTCGTGTACTATCTAAGTTGTACACTAGTCATGTATGAACATAATTATACATCCATTAGAAAAACTTATTTAACTATGGTCTTCGTAGCTCAGAAACTACACCATTACATGTTGAACAATAAAACCATGGTCATTTCAAAAGTAGATCCACTCAAGCATCTGTTGGTTTTCTAGATTTTCACCCTAGCTGAGAAGGGGATTGTTCAGGTCCTCTTCTCAAATCTAGTCCAACATGGGACTGACCCTAGGTTGTGGGTCACCTATCACTGGGTCATACCTTTGTAAAAGGTTGGTTTCCTTTGTAGACACCGCAAACGTGTCTGCACCTTGGTCCTCCCCCTTGGCCTTAAACCCCTATCCTAACCCTTGGCCTTGGCCCCCTTTCCACCCTACCCTTGCCACCTTGGATCCTCCCTTGAATCCCTCCACCTTCCCCCTAGCATTTATTAGGCCAAATCTCTTCATTATCTTCCCCCCACGCCCATTTTGGCATCCTCGTGACCGTTCTTCCCATCCCCCTCGCTCGGCGGCGTGCAAGAATGGGCAGGGGCTATTTTTAGCCTCTGTCCCCATTCTGCGACCGCCGACATCGGCGATCCTTCGGCCGACGTCGGCGAAACTGCCGGCATCGGCATCCTTCATTACCCCTTTCTGCATCCGTTGCAGCCCCCTGGACCCTTGAGCTCGCAAACAAATCTCTCTTGGTGTTTTGGCATTCGTCTTGTCTCCGTTTGGACCTCGTGCAACAACAGCAACAGGTGCAAAGGTTCTTCATCAGAGTTCTCTTCTTGCAGAATCCTCTGTGGCTTCAACAACAGCTTCTTCAACTCTTCATTTAGCAAGCAAAAAGGTAAGCAAGTCTGTTAATTGATTCTCTTTTTTTAAGTTTTCAGTTGTTTACTGTTCCTATTCCCTCCATCCTTCCCCCTGAGAGGCTGAAAAGCCTTCTCAGGCCCTATCCTCTGTCCATCCTCTTCTCACATTGTCCCACTCTTCATATCAATCCCAGACAACTCCCTCATCCCCCTTTTGCCAACAAAGACCCTGTACAGGGCAAGATCACTCCACAGTCCATTCAGACCCGTCCCCAAACTCTGTCTCGACCCTCTTAGCATCCCGGACCTGTCCATAGTCCAGAACACATCCCAGACCCGACCACAGGCCATTGCCCCGACCGACGCCGGTCATTACCCCCACCGACGTCGGCAGACTAACCGACATCGGCAGACCCGACAACCGACGCCGGTAGGACCACCGACGCCGGTGACTGTGACCAGGCCGACAGCTTCTTCCAGGTAAGCCTTTGCTTCCTTTTCTCTTTCAGTTTGCTATCATTTCAATCTATTTTAGCATTTCGTCTTTTTATCAGTCATTTATCTCTTTATCAAATAGTGGGTTGACCTCCCTCAAGGAAGTTCTCATACTTCTGGGAACAAGCTCTTGCTTGGCAACCCACCGTCTATCTATCTAACATCCTCTTGTCCAAGTTTCTTTTCGTTGCAGGTGTCATTCCTCCACAGCCAAAGAGGAGTGCTCACAAGCGTCTGGATTTATGGTGCGCAATCTTTATCTAGGTACTTCCCATGCCTTGTCCATTACTTTTCTAGTTTCTTCTTCCTCTTAGATCTAAAAGCGAATTTTGAATAGAAACATTCTGGCACGCCCGGTGGGACCCTAGGTTCCTCCTGGGTTCCTTTTTCTTCATTGATTTAGGAGCATTAGGTTCTTACCTTTTCTCCTCTTTCTCTTCTTCTCAATGACACTATAAGCAGGACTAAAACGAATCTTTCTTCCTTGCATTTCTAGACTAGTCTAAACATCATACTCTCAACCCTTTCTCAAAACTTGTCTGCATCACAACATCACATTTCGACTTGGGCATTAAAACGTATTGCACTTTCATTTCTGCTTGTGCTTGCATTAGTCCACATCTAGTAACTTAGACGCATATTGAATGAACCGTAGACACTTGATGTTACACTACCAGACCACATGCACTAAACAAACATAAAACATACTTGAGACAAGGCCCGACTGGGATTTCATCCCCCAGCGGATACCTTACCCATCCCGGTGACCCTACTTGGATTTCATCACCAAGGGGGAAGCCCACTCCGTTCTCTGGCGGAGGATAAACTCTAGGCGAGGTATATCTTGGCTAAGCGAGACCAGCTAACCACTGGAATCGTGAAGTGAGGGGAGCTTGCTCCTTAGCACCAGGCCACGTACCAGACCCTAACACATATTTTTGAGCACCTAAAACAACACCTAAAACCATCTTTAGACCGCCTTCTTCTAGGACCCATTTTTCAGCCAATCTCTCCAAACATTCATCTAAGGCATAAGCCACAATTCCTAAGGTTAATTCCTAGGATTTATCGCTTAGGCTTGTCTGTCTCTCTCTGTTTTCCTCTTCTCATCTGTTTGTTTGAGTATGTGAGGACGCTTTCTTCTTTGTTTTTCCAAGAATCATCAAACCTTTTGGTTCTCTGGAAGACACAGTCACCGACATCGGTTCTTCCATCGACGTCGGCCTTCTCTGTCACCGACATCGGTTCTGCCACCGACGTCGGCTTCATCTGTTACCGGCATCGGTTATCTGACCGACGTCAGCCACATTTATTACCGACATCGGTTTTTAAACCGACGTCGGTCTCTGTCACTGTCCTTTTTCTTCAAAACCAGCAGCCTAAAACCTATCCCTTCTCTGTCAAAAAACTCCATTCTGGTTTTCTGAGACTGCAAAAACACAGTTTCTGGAACCAGGACTCTCTTCTTAACCACTTTAGCCAACAGCCGCTTCCGTCTATCCTGTCTCTGACCAGTCCTATCATGGAGTTCCACTCGGAGACTGAAAGAACTCCTACAGGACCGACCCCGACCCCGACCCCGACTCAAATTCCCGTCATCCCTGAAAGGGACCAAGATTTCGAGAGATTCTTGGACCTCAATACCGCAGCCCTCCAAAACTATCTCGCAAGAAACTCAACGTGAGACCTTTCGGGTGATGTGGCAACGACATCCACACCATTCGCCACCCAACCCTTTATGACTCAGCCTTTCGCCTCAACTATTAACCCAACCATGGCCAATACGCAAAGTTTGGCCTCCCCGTCTATTTTTAGATCGACCTCCATCGGGGTTCCATTACCCCCTCAACTACCTGCAATTCAACCAAGTTCTACATCGTATCAGAACTTGATTGCCTCGACCCCTCATACTCTTGCGCCCACAAATATAGGCGTGCCAACCTGTCTTGCTACCAGTGCCGCCATTCAACCACCTTTGGCGGTGCCCAGTCAACCTATACCTTCAACCTTCATAACGCAACCACCTCTAGCCTCCACTTCTGCCCCTGCGACTAGTCATCCGTACATTGTACAACCGACTATGTCGCACGCCTCCTCTAACCTCTTCCAAGCACCTTACAACTTAGGGGGCACTCAACCCGCCAATCCGTCAGCAGATCTTATCAAGATGCTGATGGATAAAATGTCCAGTCTCGAAGCCTCCATTTCCGGTTCAAGCAATACTTTGTCATATGAACAAATTTGCAATGAGCCCATCCATCCTTCCGTCCCTATTCGACCATATCCTAACCATTGGGAGCTTCCTAAATTCACTCGCTTTCAGAGTAAGGAAGACCCACAACAACATCTACGGGCATTTACGCATGCCTGTTATCTTATCGCCCACGACGATGCGTTACTTCTACGCACGTTCCCTATGTCCCTTTCTGGCCCTGCCCTTGACTGGTATAGTTCTCTTGCCAGACACTCTATCTTTTCATTCATCCAACTCGCCCAACTATTTCTCGACCATTTCTCAATCAACACTACTAAACAAGTCTCAATCACAGACCTTTACTCCATCAGGCAATTTGACGATGAATTTGTAGTCGATTTTGTCGCTCGTTGGAGAGGCTTGATTAACCAGCTCTCCTTCTCTTTACCTCAACCCGAGCTCATCGAGCTCTTTTCCCGAGCATGTTCCAGACACATCTCTTCTACCTTGCGGATTCAGACATTTCACACTTTTGACGAAGCTTTCATCATGGCTCGAAAGCTTGAACTCTGCGCCCTTGAAGAAGATAAGGTCAAATTGCGTAATACCAACGCAAAATCTAATGGCCATTCTTCTTCCAGACCTTCTTCTTCGGCCAATTCTGAATCTACAGGAGTGGCCCACACTGTGGTCATTAGATCACCATCCTCAACAACAATGAATTACTCTCAACCTTCGACATCTTCCAGCATCACCAAACAATTCCAACAACGGTACATTCAGCGTTCTTACACTCCACTTGGAGAACCATACGCTTCCGTTTTGGAAAAACTTCTCAAGCAGGGGGTCCTCAATCTCCCTCCAATCTGACCACCTCAATTTGACCCTTCAAAGGCCATCCCTACATGGTATAGGGAGGCCGACTTCTGTCCCTTTCATCGCGTCCAAGGCCATGACATCGACAACTGCCAAACTTTCAAAAACATCGTCCAAGACATGATCGACAAGGGGGATCTTATTTTAGATAACCCGAACGCCCCACCTAACCAACATATTGACATCTTCAAACAACCATTTCTGAATCATCCGCCTACTCAAAACAACGTCCAGACTTCGACCAATGACCCTCAAGACCATGACATTCACACGATTAGCACTATCTTGCCTCTTGTCCTTGACCAACCTCTTCCATCAAAGGATGAGGAACCTCCTTCTCCTACTAGTCCTCCATCTACCTCTCTTGTATCGGAGGATGCTTTGACCACATCAACGCCATTAAGCCCACCTTCATCCGAAGACCTTACCTTACCTACTCCTCAACTACAAGTAGAAGGCACGATCATCCATGCCCTCTGCCCACTTGAGGAGCCAGACTCTCTTATTTCTTCTCCACCGAGAGAAGAACCAGCCTCTTTACCCATTTCAATCGAGGAAGACCCAGTCACGGTTTCCTCTTGCCCTTTACCTGAGATTGTTACATCTCACTCACCTTCGTCCACATCCAAACCCAAATCCATATCTAACCTTGCCTCGCACAACGGTGGCCCTCGACCCAAATACACGAAAGCTACTAGACCACACCGGAGAACTCCTCCCCCACCTTCGTCATTACCTTCAATCTTGGGCCCGCATCAGTCCACTTTAATAGGAGTGCTTCCCACTCCCATCCTTCATAAAGGCACATCGCCTCCATTACTTCCTCATCCCATCAGACATACATCTCATCCAAACTCTCGACCTATGCCTCTTTCACCTCTCAAAACAATGTCACCAACCCTCACTGCAATAAAGCATCCAGACCCGTTAGCAGGTTCATATGTCTTGCTCTTACGGCACTTGTTGCAGTCGTCTCGTATCGACCTCTCGCCTCTTAGATAATATCAATCTCTCAGACCTAAACCACCATGGTTCGATGACACTCACATTTGTGCGTATCATCGCACCCCTGGGCACGACACGGAGCATTGTCATGCCCTCAAGGTCGCCATTCGCCAATGTCTTGGGAATGACACCCTTCTTCTCGACCACATTATCAATAAACCTTCAACACCGCCCCTCTCATCAACTCTCGGATCAAGACCCTCTTGGTTTGACAACTCCACATTCTGCCATTATCATCACACTCCGGGACATGACACTGAGCGTTGTTGCACTCTTAACGCTGTCATTCGTCAGCACCGGAAAAAGGATTCCCTTCTCATCAAGGGTCCTCTTGACCACCTTTTCGATAAAACATCAACCTCGACTCATGCCTCTCCAACCTCATCACCTAAATCGGGATCTCCATGCCAAACTGTGGTCCCTTTGCCGCCTTTGACCCCCTTATTCGACATTAACACCGTCCATCTGACCACTAAACCTCAACCGACCTTAACCAACCTTTCAAACATTCTCCCTACCCGCTGGGGGAATTCATCCTTTATTCAAACCTCGACCAACTGTTCAACCCAGTCTCTACCACATATCAATCACTCATTTTATCTTAAAACCCGACCAAGTATCCGTCGACCCAACCCCCGACCAATTATTCGACTAGTCTCAACCAAACTTCAACCAAATATCAATCACCCTGACCTCTCGACCAAGCATTCAACCTTTCTCAACCAACCAAAGACAATGTCAACCAACTTCACATCCATCAATCAACACCTGACCAATCTAAAAAGAGGCAAATGGGGCAGGTTTGCTCCCAATTGACTCGGACCTTAACATACTAGCATGGCCCAGGGTCTTATTAGACCTTAAACCCCTTTTTATGTCTTGCGTCTTCGACCATTCTTCTGCTAGTCGAGTACTCATCTACTTGACACGTAACTTGAGCTCGTCCCTTGAGAAATCCTCGTCCTCTTAATCCTCATCCCTTTCAACCCTATTTCCCTTTAACTAGTCCTCTACAACCCTTTTATGATGCATGGATGCTTTGTCCTAATAAAAGGGGAGTCCTTGAACTTTTACAGCCTTGTCCATGACTCTAAATCAAAAAATATATCAAGATGTCAAAACATATCCATGGTCACAAAATCAAGTCACAATCAAAAAGACAGACTGCTCCCTCGAAGGACAGCTGTACTATCATTGCTGTATTACTAGACTGATCCCTCGAAGGACAGCTAGGCCAACTTATCAAACATTATTAAGCAAAAATATAGACCACTCCCTCGAAGGATGGCTATGACTAAATCTTGCTACAAATAGCACCTTTCTTAGAAGCTTCCCACATTGATCAGCTTCGCAACATGACCACTACATCAAAAGACATCTCTATGTAGGCTTCCCACATCGATCAGCCTGCGCAAAAAAAAAAAAAAAAAAAAACGAGTCACGGACTTGGCTTGTAGTTATCTCAGGGTCTCCTATAAAAGGGGCAAGGTTATTCCTGCTCTTAAACTGGGTTACCCTATCCTCTTCCTATCACCTGCTCAAGGGACTTCAAGCTCACTTTAATGTCAAAGTGATTTGATTACCGTTCTAACTCAACACTGGTCAATGACGTAATGCATGAATGGGGCTCTTTGTTCTAACAACCCCTATCTATGCTTCCTTTCTGGTCCTTGTCAATAAAAGAGCGATTTGCCTTTCATCTTTTCTCTTCACTTTAGTCACATTTAACCACATCAATTAGCGACTCATCTCACACCCAGCCATTTTCATCACTTTCAGCTGACATCATCCTAGACCATTTCACATAGTTTCTATGGACACCAGTACACATGGAAACTACCGACTAGACCCAATTTATGTTAAGCATAAACCAATACTTGCTGAAGCATAAATAGACTTCTATTCATTTTTAGCATATATCCATCGCGACTATGGAAACTTGCTAGGGATGAAAGACTCTCGACCAATTCTACAGAATACACCATCTGTAGCATCATTTTATCCTCATCTTACCCTCGTCATTTCAACACATGACCAATCTTATCATCGACCAATCTTCTCAATTTGTCTGAACTACATTAGTCTGAGGCCCTATGACCAGGGCTATGTAGGCAGCACTCAGATAACACATCCTCTGAGGTTAGCTCGACCACCCCCGTTTGTTCGTCTCCTTGATGGACAAACCTTCTCTTCTGCGACCTCGACCTTGACCTTGACCAAGACCAATCATTCTCTTTGACCAAAACCAATCATTTTCTTTGTCCAAGACCAATCATCGACTTTGACTAAGACCAATCAATCCCTCTGACCCTCCCTCCCTTTTAGGGAGAACTACATCGGCCTGAGGCCCCTACGACAGGGGCTATGTAGGTAGCACTCAGTTGACATGGGGTCTTCTGGGGTTAGCTCAGCCGCATCCTTTCGTCCAATTCATCCCCTTGACCAATGACCCTCCTTCGACCTTCGACCACTTCCAAGACAATGTTGCCTTGGTTGTTTTTACATGTGTGCTACCTCACGGCTGGTTAGCAGAATTGTCCGTAGACTATTTTTGACCCTTCACAAGTATAGGATCGCGAGCCAGTTGATCCCTACTACTTGTGGCTTTTTCGTGTTTCTGGGAGCACTTCCTGAGCCCTAGATACCTGGAACACGATGACCATTTGGAGCTTCAGCTTAAATTGAGTGACCCGATCAGCAGACGACTAAATGTTGGGGCCCGGTTACTTCAATTTTGGCACTCCTTGACCCTCGACATGCGACAATTTGACCCGACCATCCCGTGATGTGGTATACGTGCAATCACGACTTTTGCCGCGTTTTCACTCACTTTTCATCTTTCTCATCCACCTTTTGTCAAATCGACACTCGATCTTCAGTTCCCTTCTCTCGACTATCGCTTTGAGGGGGGAACACCTCATCCCTTTTTTGGGGCAACCAACTCTTGTTTTTGTCTTGCAGTTCGTCTAGAACAACCAACAAGACAAAAAGGGGCAAATGTAGACACCGCAAACGTGTCTGCACCTTGGTCCTCCTCCTTGGCCTTAAACCCCTATCCTAACCCTTGGCCTTGGCCCCCTTTCCACCCTACCCTTGCCACCTTGGATCCTCCCTTGAATCCCTCCACCTTCCCCCTAGCATTTATTAGGCCAAATCTCTTCATTCTCTTCCCCCCACGCCCATTTTGGCATCCTCGTGACCGTTCTTCCCATCCCCCCTCGCTCGGCGGCATGCAAGAATGGGCAGGGGCTATTTTTAGCCTCTGTCCCCATTCTGTGACTGCTGACGTCGGGGATCCTTCGGCCGATGTCGGTGAAACTGCCGGCGTCGGCATCCTTCATTACCCCTTTCTGCATCCGTTGCAGCCCCCTAGACCCTTGAGCTCGCAAACAGATCTCTCTTGGTGTTTTGGCATTCGTCTTGTCTTCGTTTGGACCTCGTGCAACAACAGCAACAGGTGCAAAGGTTCTTCATCAGAGTTCTCTTCTTGTAGAATCCTCTGTGGCTTCAACAACAGCTTCTTCAACTCTTCATTCAGCAAGCAAAAAGGTAAGCAAGTCTGTTAATTGATTCTCTTTTTTTAAGTTTTCAGTTGTTTGCTGTTCCTATTCCCTCCATCCTTCCCCCTGAGAGGCTAAAAAGCCTTCTCAGGCCCTGTCCTCTGTCCATCCTCTTCTCACATTGTCCCACTCTTCATATCAATCCCAGACAACTCCCTCATCCCCCTTTTGCCAACAAAGACCCTGTACAGGGCAAGATCACTCCACAGTCCATTCAGACCCATCCCCAAACTCTGTCTCGACCCTCTTAGCATCCCGGACCTGTCCATAGTCCAGAACACATCCCAGACCTGACCACAGGCCATTGCCCCGACCGACGCCGGTCATTACCCCCACCGACGTCGGCAGACTAACCGACATCGGCAGACCCGACAACCGACGCCGGTAGGACCACCGACGCCGGCGACTGTGACCAGGCCGACAGCTTCTTCCAGGTAAGCCTTTGCTTCCTTTTCTCTTTCAATTTGCTATCATTTTAGTCTATTTTAGCATTCCGTCTTTTTATCAGTCATTTATCTCTTTATCAAATAGTGGGTTGACCTCCCTCAAGGAAGTTCTCATACTTCTGGGAACAAGCTCTTGCTTGGCAACCCACCATCTATCTATCTAACATCCTCTTGTCCAAGTTTCTTTTCGTTGCAGGTGTCATTCCTCCACAGCCAAAGAGGAGTGCTCACAAGCATCTAGATTTACGGTGCGCAATCTTTATCCAGGTACTTCCCATGCCTTGTCCATTACTTTTCTAGTTTCTTCTTCCTCTTAGATCTAAAAGCGAATTTTGAATAGAAACATCCTTCCAGATCTATCACCTAAACTAAAATTTGACTGGAAAAAGGGAGAGAGAAATATGTAATAATGCATAAAAACATGTAAAGGAGGTGATGCACTAGTAATGTGATTATTCATCCACTCTATCTGAACTTCTAAAAAATACTAATGATATCTGATTTTCAACTCTAAATGGTTATTTATGTATTAATATTTCATGCAGAGATTCGCCAAATGATCAAAAAAATAATGAGGGAAGTGATGGAGAGGCATGATTCAAGGCACTAACCATTCAATTTATCCACTTTCTAAATTCAATAAAATGAAATTAAACACTAAACATGACCTACACAACAATATAAACTAGTAGCTACACGAGATTTAGTATTTGATAAGGGATAAGTTTCTACCACATATGCAAATCAATCTGATATTGACACACTATACCAAAATAATAAAATTTGAAAAGAGTCCTTTATTTATCTCAAGAGGTTACAAAGATCAAATTTGGGTAGAGTCTAATCATGCCCAAGAGAGGGATTACCCAACTATTTTCAAGGCTTAGAAGCTTGTATTTATAAAAAAAAAAGGATGACAGAGAGAAGGAACTGAGCAGATAGAAAACATTGAATGAGGCCTAATTGCTCTTGATAGATTAGCATTCTTTAGGATATTGAGTCATGATCTTATCAAGAAGGCACAATTTCAAAGGCTTTGTAAAATAATTTAATATTTCATGATCCTTATTCAACTACCAAGTCTTCATCTTGGGATTCCATGCCATTTTCACCTGATCTGTTGATGAGGACCAACTCTTCATGCCTTGGAAATGAAAGAGCCTTGCTCGGTCTATTTTAAGTGGCCATAGTTACTTGCTTATCTTATCAAGGGAATGACCATTCTGTAAGATAATATATTCTATTACACTATGTATTTAATACAAATTCACTATGGACTGAAAACCAATGTCATTTATTGGTTTTACTGCAACTCAATACTTGATCTTATTTTGAAAACAAGATGTGGACCTTTGATTGAAATAGGTCTAAAAAGACCTATTATGTCTCCATGGAGCTCAAATGGTAATACTTAGTCTCTAAAATGTGACTCTGGTTCAACCCTGTGTTACCTTTGAGCTCGGTTCCTTGACATTTGCTTTGCTTGGGCCAAAAATAGCTTCTTCGACTTTTGTCAAAAATATCTTGATCTCATTTTTGTTTATTAGTTATTGATTACCAACTCAGATCATTTACATTATACCCAACGATATTTATGTTTATAGGTCCCATAGATACGCTAACTTATTGACTTTGTTTGCATTGTTAGATCTAGATGTATGAATACACGAGTCCTTGATCTTTTACCAGGACCCACTAACTTTTGACACTTGTCCTTTTTGTATTCATCATCAAGATCCTTTGACCCTATTAACTCATCTCATTCTTTCGATCTTGATGTACGATTAAATGTGCTCCATTGATATTCTAGGGACCCACTGATATTGTCAGGCTACCTCGCTCCATTGGATCAAGGTGTACGATTGACTATGATTCATTAATCTTGGACCTATTTGAAAACCCAATGGCTACTTTATGGTGTTTAAATTTGGTGTTCACATGATTTTCATTTGACGTCTTCATGGACGTATTTGACGTCTTGAAAACCATCAAATTTAAGCTCCAATGGATTTTTTTCTTGAGCTTTAATTTGACTCTCACGTGAATGTCTCCCATTATTTCACCCACTTTGAAGGCTTAGATCTGGAAGCAAAAAGGTTATGTAGGAACTAAAATTGTAAAAGATGTTCTTGATACTACAAAAATTGAACCCACTTGATCTCCTGGTTCTGGGAGCTTTCTAAGTGTGTCTACAAAATGTTCAAGTGAGCTAAATTATGTGTTTTACAAGATGTTTGCATGCTTGTCATAGAAAACACTGTCAAACTACTTGGGAAGTTGACTTTTTAGATGCATATCTTTTGATGCATTTCATCAGATGACTTGAAACTTAGTGCATATGTTCTAGGCACAAAACTGAATAGGCCCATATGATCAAATCTTCTTGACTCATCCACACATGGCAATGATGATATTAGCAAACTGCCTACTTAAAATTTTTGCCACTAGACCATCCTTTTAAGACATTAGTTCCAAATTTAGACACTAGCACCAAAACCCAAGGTGTCCTATTTTTAGTGCTATTATCCAAATCCACTTTAAACCCAAATGGTTAGATTTTCCCAAATCCTTATATTTTCCCTTGTCAAACTAATACAAGCTCATCTAACCCATGAACATCAATTTCCCTATAAAAAGGCCATTCATTATCCATTTAGAGGGGTTAACACTCATTCATAGGAAAGAAGCAAGCATACAAGCAATTACACTTAAGCACTCTTCCCTATTCTCTGCATACAGCCTTCCAAGACTATTCCAATCTCATTCAAGCATTCAAACTAGTCCCTAGTCATCCAAAGTACATCCAGTTTTGCATCTAATTGTATACATCACACAATATTTGCACCAAACACTTCAATGGGAGAACCACATTAGCTTGATCCCTCTTTAGAGTATTAGTATGTAGGTAGCATGCCCACATATGGGGTGTAAAGTGCATCTAGCATATCTTTTACACACTAACCCCCCCTCTTTCCTGAGTTTGCATTTAAGTTCAAGTACCAGGAGCTCATAAGAGGATCAAAGATTGAAACAGGGACATTGTGAGCTCCATGAGGTACCAAACCCTAAAATTTTAGTGACAAGGTAACACAAACATTCTAAACAGAATCTAGAAAGCTCTTAACCTCAAGAAACTAGTGTCAGAGGACTATAGCATCAGATAGCAAGGTGTCTACTTTACAGCACTATTGTCCAACTCAAAAATGATGTTTACAGACCTGTTCTAGCCTATTTCCTAGTCTTGCTCCTCCAATATTAGACTTTGTCTCAATCCAAAATAGTAAAAAATAAGTTAAGTTGAATATTCTCTTTCCTATTGCTATATTTAGAAAAAGGTAAAATAATATTTATTTCCATAAATCAGTAAGTCAATCAAAGCATATTTATTTATTGATTTACTATACTCAGACCCTTTATTTAATTAAGAATTAAACCAATTAATTTCCTAAAAGGATAACACATTTGGTGAACCTTACTTACTTTGAATTTTTCATAAAAACACTAAAAACCTTAGGGATAATTATTTCTAATTTTTTTCAAATATTTTTCTAAGTTTTCCTAAATTTTAAAATAAAAAAACTACAATTTAATTGAAATATTTTCAATAAATTCACTCAAACCCTAGTTTGCACATACTAGGTCCTTTTTGCACAAAAACCAGTTTCAAACCGATAGGAAATATATATTGCTAATTTTATGAGTGTTTTTAGATTTTTCCTCAATTTTTCAATATTAAAACTACAAATTTTCAAAAAAAAATTGAATTACTGCACTGATTTTGAAAAAATTCATTCAAAACCCTAGTTCCATCAAATACATTCTCAGTTACTTTCCAGTATTTTTCTCATTATTTTTTGAAATTTTATTTGCATATCAAACTCAAAAAATAAATTTCAAATTCACAAATTCATAGTATTTTGCACAAATATTTCTGAAACATCCCTAGTTGCATGTACTAGCTCCTTTTTGCTTGTTGAGGTATTACCTTACATGTTTTGGAGTTCTGTATCCTTTTCATGCATATTTCAGTTCCTTACTTAGATTATATCAGTTTAATTTTTGCTACTATCATCCAATTTTTTTTCCTTATGCCACCTAAGTTCTTTGCATCTCTTCCTTCAAGACGAAGTGCAAAACTTAGTGGCTACCCTCCTGAATTCAACTAGATCCCTTCAACTAGATAAGATACTATGGATAAACAACCAAAATAGGTCCTTGTTATAGATCCTCCACATACATATTACACCAATTTCAATGAAGATAACTTTGATAATGATTAGTATGAAAATGACAATGATAATGTACACACGGATGCTCATGTTCCACCACACTGGGTTATTGATCCACTTCCACCAGTTATTGATAATGAACTGACTCTAGATAAATATTTGGTTCTACAAAGTTTTAGAGATAGACTCAATGAACAACCCAAAGACAATACACTAATCTTTTAGTCCATCATGGAAATAAAAAAGGCTAAACAAGTTGAGTCATCTAGTCCCACAGAGCAGCCAGTTACAAATGACACTGCGGGGGCAACTATGTCACAACAACCCCTATAGTAGCCCAACCTTCTTCTACGCCAATAGCTACAGCTAGTACATCCCTATCTCTTGATGTGGTAGCATTTGTGTAAGAGATAAGATCTCTTCAATCCAAGGTGCAACATCTTGAGCAAGGTGATACTATACCTACACAAGCATTGGATTCTTTTGCTTTACTGTATACACCATTGGCACATCACATTACTTTTACATCCTTGCCACCTAATTTTATTCAACCCAAGATTTATCTATATGATGGCAAGGGTGATCTAGAGACACATTTGAGAGAATTTCACACAACATGCTTGGATTATGTACCCAATGATTAGTTACTTACCAAGTTATTTCCATGGAGCCTAAAGGATTATGCACTATAATGGTTTTATAGTCTACTGAATCAATCAGTCATAGATTTTAATCCTTTAGTATACATGTTCCTAGCACATTTCAATATCAACATTGGAGATAAGGTTTCATATGCATAGAATAGAAACCTAATGAGCACCTCATAGACTATGTTCTTCTATATAAGACCATCTTGGCTAAGATGACTAGCCCCATGGCAGATAATGAATTACAGGGTGTATTCGAACAAAGCCTTCTTTCAGCACTTCATGAATCAATCATGTTCAAAATATTCTCTTTCTTCATTGAATTGTGTCATACACTAAAGGAACAAGAAGTCAAGCTAATTTCAATGGGAAAACTCAAGTATTCAATTATCAAAGACTCAACTAATAAGAGTAACAACAAAGTCCCATACAAGGTCAAAATTAGTGACAACAAGAATTAGAGTCAACCAACAGTCAATGCAACTTTAGAATCCCCTCAGCATGTGGTTTTATAAGCACCACCTCGTCATGCATTCACCAATCTACCAGTTTCTTCAACCAAGTTTTACAGTAGGTATTGAAATGTAACATCATATCCCTCCCTCCTATTTGAGAAGCATATCCAACAAAACCTCTTCCATAGGGATATGATCATTAGGCATTTTGTGATTTTCACAGGGCACTAGGCCACACTAAAAATAGATGCATCAGTTTGTGACATAAGATATAGGGCTTGATAGATGATAATCTACTTGATCTAGGCACTTCAGTTGAGCCTCCAAAGACAAAGCCAACATAATATAAAGATTTGAAAATCTTCTCAGATCCATTTCCACAACATTATAAATAAGAGAAAAGGGACACATCAGGTGTTCACCATACATACCATGCACATCCTCCACCTAATACATATCAGGCATATTCAGTTGAGTCACATCCTTTGAGTGGTATGATCGATGTATGAGTCTAGAGTTATAGCTAGACCTTCTATATCATTCTCAAATTAGGAGATTGTAGATGATGATTCAAATTAAAATTCACTTTTTATCAGGCCACATATTCATAATCATCCCATTCATAGTGTTCTTATTGATAATGGTACCAACATCAACATGTACACCATTACATTATTGCAGTAGTTGGGTTATTCAACATAGGATATCACTCCTACAAATAGAGTTATCATTAAGTTTAGTAGGCACATACAAAGTTCATTAGGTGAGATTGCACTTCCTCTACAAGTTGTTCCCACACATGTGACCACACATTTCACTATAGTGCCCAATGCATGAGTTTTTGATATGTTACTTGGTCACCCATGGATTTAGAAAATCTGAGCAATACCCTCTATAGTTCACAGATGCATGAAATTCATTCACATTAATCAAGTTTTTACATTCAATGGAGTTCTTTGAGTCACTGTTCCCCACTTCAGATATGTCTACCAAATTGCAATCACCAATTATAGTTTTGTCACCAGTTTCACTTTCTTCTCTAGTTTCAGTTCCACTTCCACTTCAGATCTAGCCATAGGCATGACACTTATCACCAGTATAGCGGGTTCATACACCCCCATAGATACATTATTCTAGACAGCTTCTAGATACAATATTCACACCTTGAGTAGTTACATTGATATCTCATATAACTACACATAGAGCACCTACTCTGAGAGCTCCTTCTCCTACTTTCAGATGGGTCCCTTGAGCCCTACAATTACATCCACTTCTTAGAGTTACAAGGGGACCCCACATTTGGTTTCCACTTCTGATATTTTAGAGAATTTATATCATACACACATAGTAGCTTCACAATCTTAGACATACACTCATGCCTCACGATCACACATGATACAGTTATTTGACACAGGACACCATGATAAGGAGTCTCATCCGAGACTCATTGGTTAGTATTTTTTCTCCCAGTTTACTTGTACATAGCTTCAAATATTTCAAAATACAAAAACATTCAAATATATCAAAAACACCAAAAACATTTTGATTGTATGCATCCTCCATGTTTTACATTACTACTATCATGTCAGGACTTACATTTGTTGTTTCATGTTATTGTATGTCAATTTTCTACATTACCATGCTTCACTTGATCTCTTTGGAGTGTGTGTAATGATATCCAGATGTATGATTTGCTCCATTCTACCCATAGAGGGGGCATTCTTAATTATACATTTCAAGACACACAATGATATATACACCCACTGGGGGCATCTTCTACATGACTATACCATCCAAGTTATGTCATTCTCACACTACACACTCTAAGTTATCATGTTGATGTACATCACTTTATAGCTTATACAGATCTCTATATCAATATTTCATTAGTATCTAGCACTTGTGTGTCTCTTAGTATTTACCTAGTCTTTTATTATTCATGTTTTGCATACTTTCACATTTTCTTTGATTAGTTAGATGTGTTTGTAATTCTTCTCAGCAATTTACACATTTTCTCTAATTGCTTAGTGTAGCTTGTCTGATTGCATTTCCAATTCCATCTTGTCTCTTGCTTGTGCCTTAGGAAATTTTCCAATGTCCTTTGCTTCTATTGTGTGTGCCTTAGGACATTTACCAATGTCCTTTGTTTGTACTCTTCCATGTGTTTGTGGCCCTTGTGCCAACATTATTGCTTCACTTATATGTGTATGTGGAATTTGAACATGTTTTTTATGCTTGTCTTCCAATTTGAGTGACATGTGCCCATGTCCCTTGTTTGCTTGGCCCCTTGGCCACTCTCTTGTGTGCTTTTTGCTTCTTGTTTCACGTGCTTGTTTGCTTTTTTGTGTCTTCAAATGTGTGCAATACCATGATCCATATCATGCATTTACCTTGCTTTTTTGGATACCATGATGGACTTCATACTCCATCCCTCCAACTAACAACTAACATCTAACTTTTGAAAATCTAGTTCAGTAGCATGCACATGCTTATACATTGTTATATCTATCTAGGCATACCCCTGTTGATCTAACAATCTATCAAATACAAACATTGCTACAGCCAAAAAACATCTTGTCAAAATATCAATGCTATATCTATATAAATTAACACACTTGTAGGACTCTTTTTATTCTAAGGGCAGTCATTACAGGTTCATCATTCCTACCATCAGAAGAGGGGGCATCAAATAGGGGTTTGTCATAGAGACCAAAGCTCTTAACAGTTAAAACAATAGCATTTAGAACACTCAACATAGAATCTAGAGGTCAAACTGATCAAACCAAAATAGTAAAATAGTTACAGTGTCAGATCAGCAGTCAGATTTCTCATAGGATAGTAGCATCAAAAATAGGGGTGTCCATATTTTGGCACTTTTGTATAGGTAGAAAAATTCTTAGGGTTTCCTAAAATAGGCAAATAGTTCAGTTCAGAGATAGTTTTTTCACTTTCATATCAATCAAATTCAGTAGTTTCAAATACAATTTTCTCAGATATAGGGGGGTTATCATGCGTGGTATGATGGTTCTCACTTCCAATTTAGATTAGGCAGATGGCATAACTTCTAGATTAGAATCCATGCTCTAAACATTAGTAATTGGGGGAAATGTATGTGGCACATTGATCTTCTTTCTCATTTCTAAGTTTTCCAGGCATTCTCAGTAGTTACATGCCTTACTCCATATATAGGTGGTTGGCATCACATTCAAGTTAAACTTCATTATAAGTTTAGCTTTTTGAGTACGCGATTTCCCAAGTTGGCTTTCATATAAGCCTAGTACATCAGTTTTAGAGTGGCTTTCATACAATTCTAACCTCCATCTTTCGAAATGGCCAAGAGTGGCCTAGTTTCTAGCATACATTTAGGCTATCCACGCCACATTGTTAGATCACAATACATTCATGGGCTTCAAGATCCATCTCATATGACATCTATTTTATATCAATATTACTTCATGAGCTTTACATCATGATGAAATAATGGAGCCAAAGGTCTAGCTAACCTTTATATTCTTGAGCCTCCTATTCAGAGGGATTGGTGATCCAGGCAACAATTTAGGCGACAATTCGGGTGACAGTTCCACCCCAATCGATGACAGAACTTCTGGGAGCCATAACTTTTACACCGTAGCTCCAATTGACTCGCCGTTTGAATCGTTGGAAAGCTAAGAATGAGGAGAATGTCATGAAATGGTATGGATATTTTCTTAATGAAGTTTGACCCCTAGAAACCCAACAGAAGTGCCTCAAATTTCAATTTTAATAATGCAGTCTAAAAATAGTAAGTTTTTAAAAATAGTAATTCCTTGAATTCTGTATTGTTTTAAATATTGGAAGTCAAACCACTTAATCTCCTTCAAGATTGGTGACCTTCCACATCCTCTCCATGCTTTCAAAATGTGTATAAATGAAGAGGTAACCTGAAATGTGAAGACAGACATCTCTTCCTAGAGATAAGAATATTTTTGTATTGCGATCTTGAGTAATACTACATCTCTTCTTAGAGAATTCATTGTTACTATGTTATTTATATGTTATTGAGATATTTATCAACTAGAACTTCTGAGTTTTTGATCAGTGGTATCAGAGCAGTTTGTCTTGAGAGTGTATGATCTCAAGGACGAGGTCAGGCTACAAGAAGCTTGTGTGGGAAACAACAGAGCTTCCAAATTTCCACCTGTTCACTCTAAACGACTTCAAATGGCGGATGACACTAAGACATCTGATCCTTTCAAGTAAATGGAAAATGAAGCCCTCCAATAGCAACAAGCGCAGATGCTACAACAATTTGCCCAAATTCTTCAAACACTTTCGATGGGAAATCTTGGCTTCGTGGCTCCACTTCCTGGCTCCTCATCCAGGGAACGTCCTTTCAGTGCCCCAAAACACTTCAAGGTCTAGGTAAATTTTGATATTACTAGATTTGAAGGCAAAATCAATGCTTATGTAGTAGAAAATTGGTTGGATCAACTGTCTTCCTACTTCTCTATAAATAAGTTCACCGATGGAGAAAAGATTACTTTTGCTCTTTTGAAATCAACATTGCCTATGAAAAACTGGTGGGAAGTGTACAAAAAGAGGTTTAGTATAGATGACATTGGCCTTGAGGTGGAACCTACTTGAGATGATTTTTTGGAAGCGGTGAAAGAAGAATACTATCCCATCGGAGCATATGATGATCTGTACATACAATGGCAACAACTTTGCTAAGGTAAGGACCAATCTGTTCAAGATTACACAGACACTTTTCATTCTTTGTCTGCAAGATTGGGAATTCAAGAAAGTGAGAAACATAAGACTCTCAAATATCATGGTGGACTACAATGGTACATAAGAGGGGAAATGGAACTCTTCAATTTGGAAACCCTCGGTGAGGCATACAAATTTGTACTAAAGATTGAACAGAAGCATGGTAGAAAGAATACAAAGAGTCAACCCTCAAGATGGAAAAGTGACAAGGAAGGTCAAACACGAGGCCAAAATTAGAAGCAAAAGGAGTTTCACGATAAGAAATCCCAAAAAGGGAAGGCTGGAAAATGGTTTGATTACCACAAAACTAGAACTCAGTCCAAAGAAGAATGTCGAGCCATCAAGTCATTACTTTTTGAGTCACAATACTCGACATCTACTACTCTGCCTCATACACAACCCACAGTCGAAGAGGATGAAGAAGAAATTGTAGATGCTGAGCCTGACACCATTGTCACTTCATCATAGACCCATGAGGAAAGACCAGATGACAAGGAAAGATTGTTCCACTCCAAATTATGGGTAAAAGGTAAGCCTTTGCATTTCATTTTTGATAGTGGGAATCAAAAGAATTTAGTCTCTACTAAAGTTGTGAAAAGTCTAAATCTATCCATAAAGCCTCATCCAAAGCCCTACAGTATTGGATGTTTGAGCCCAGGGAGAGACCTCTGTGTCACCCATCAGTGCCTTCTTTCATATGCTATAAAACCATTCCAAGATGAAGTCTTGTGTGATGTGGTCAATCTAGATGTTTGTGATGTACTCCTTGGTCAGCCATTCATGTATGCACGATATGGCATCTATGAATCACGAACCCAAAGGATCACCCTAACTCTTGGAACAAGGTTTTATAGGGTACCATAGGTACCACCTCCCATATCTATCTCCCTGATCAGTGCTAAGCAATACAAGAGATTGGTGGAGAAAACAAAGCAATCTGTTCTCATGGTGCTCAAGCCACAGAAATCTAAGAAGGCCGATGTTGCAGTCCTGACTACACAATCAACACAACAACAGAAGTAGATAGGATGAATCACAGGAGAATATGATGATTTATTCAAGTCACCCACAGGAGTTCCACTACGTTGCCAGGTAAAACATTCTATCGATTTGATCCCAAGATCACCTTTGCCTAACAGTCATGTGTATCGCAGATCAGTTTTGGAGAATGATGAGATGAAAATATAGATTCAAGAATTGATCCAAAAGGGTCACATCAAGCCAAGCTCTTTACCTTGTGGTAGCCCAATTATCTTGGCACCGAAGAAAGATGGAACATGGAGGCTTTGCATTGACTACTGATCCCTAAATAAAATCTCTGTGAAGAATCACTATCCTCTCCCTAGGATTGATAAACTATTGGACCAGCTCTGTGGTGCGAAGTTCTTCACCAAAATTGATCTCAAATCTAGTTATCACCAAATTCCCTTCGATCCCACTAATGTCTGGAAGATTGCATTCAAATCTAAGGAGGGGCTCTTTGAATGGTTGGTTATGCCTTTTGGCTTAACTAACGCACCTGCAACCTTCATGAGGATGATGGATGACATCCTATGACCCTTCACCAACTCATTTGTGGTTGTCTACTTAGATGACATACTCATATATAGCAGAACATGGGAAGAACATTTGCAACATGTTCGTTAGGTGTTTTAAACTCTTCAGGAGCACAAGTTATATGCAAATCTTGACAAATGCACATTCGAGATGACAAAAATTTAGTACCTCAAGTACGTTGTGAATGAGGAAGGGGTCCATGTTGATTCAAAAAAGATTTGGGTTATTCGATAATGGCCCACACCAAGGACCCTCACAGAGTTTCGCAGCTTTTTGGGTCTTGTAAATTTCTACTACAGGTTTGTTCTTGGATTTTCACATGTTGTTTGGTCACTAACCCAAGTGACCAAAGGAGGAGCTAAAGCTACATTTCAGTGGGGTGAAATACAACAAAGGGAATTTGAGAATTTGACGAACAGACTCTGCTCAGCCCCTGTTCTTGCCTTGCCAGATTTGCATCAACCTTTTGAGTTGATGACAGATGCATCTGAATATGCCATGGGAGCTGTCATCATGCAACATGGCCATCCTGTTGCATATCATAGTGAAATTTTTAATGATACAGTTAGGAAATATCCAACATATGATAAGGAACTCTATGCCATTGTGCAAGCCTACAAACAATGGAAACACTACATCCTAGGGAAAGAAACGGTCATCCACACTAACCACAGACCATTGGAATTCATCCAGACACAAAGCAAACTACGAAATGAGAGGCATCAAAAGTGGGCCACATATCTTCAGCAATTCCACTTAATAATCAAACACAAAAAGGGGAGCTCAAATACAGCTGTAGATTGTCTGAGCTGCACACCAATTACTGCACTCACAACAATTTTGGACCTGTGTGGACATGAGACTACCACTCAGAGTGCTCTGTATGAAGCAGATCCTACCTTTGCTGATACATATCAAGTACTTCAAAAAGGTAAACATGTTTCTGATATCTATTTGCAAGATAATGTCCTCTATCATATGGGGCACATCTGTGTTTCAGTTGTAGAGCAACAAAAGATGATATGGGAAGCACACTTTAGTAGGACAGCTGGACACTTTGGTATTGAAAAGACATTGGCAGTTCTTCAAAAACACTTCTATTGGCCCCATATGTGAAAGGATGTGGAATGATATCTCAAATCTTGCACCCCATGTGCGATAGCCAAGCCAACAAATAAGAAGCAAGGATTGTACACGCCATTGCCACAACCAACCAGGCCTTGGGAATCTGTCTCAATGGATTTTCTCTCAGGTTTGCCCACTTCAAAACATGGTAATGACTGTATTTTTGTGGTAGTTAATCATTTTTCAAAAATGGCTATCATGATTGCTTGTAAGAAAAATATATCTACTGAAGAAACTACTCAACTATATTTTTGTCATGTATGGCTCCATTTTGGTCTCCCCAAGTCCATTGTCTAAGATCGAGATAGCAGGTTCTTGAGCATTTTCTAGTCCACTCTATGGAAGATGATGGATACTAAGATAATGAAGTCCACAACCTTCCATCCACAGACTGATGGTCAAATAGAGGTGGTAAACTGCTTGATTATTCACATGATTTGAATGTATCACTCCAAATATCCACGCACATGGGATGAGGGACTTCTTTCCATACAACATGGATACAATTGGGTGCTGCACAACTCGACCAAGCACATTCCATTCCAAGTATGTTTTGGGTTGGAACCCATGGCACCAATTGATATAGCTATTTCATTTTCCACCATGGAATACACACCTCATGGAAGATCTGAGGTAGCAAAAGCAACAAAGTTTATTGAACAAATGCAACACATCCAGCAATAAGTTCATGACATCTTGGAGAAGATGAATCAAAAGTATAAGCAACACCATGACAAACAAAGGATTGCACACCATTTTGATGTGGGTGACAAGGTTTGGTTGCGGCTTCAGAAAGAATGACTTGCAGGCCCACTCAGAAAGATTTGGCCTCTACGATATGGTCCCTACACCATCACCAAAAGAGTTGGAGAAAATGCTTTTGAGTTGAATCTACTAGCCTACCTTGGTCTGCATCCAATATTCAATGTGGAGCTCCTCAAACCATATCACCCACCTCTCTTGGACACTTCAGTTGTAGCAGAATAACTAGACATTGATGAGCTTGAACCACAGAGTTTTGCTCCAGTGGAAGAGGATCAGATTTTGGATACCTAGATGAAGACAACAAGAGGACGCTCTATTCTGATTTATTGAGTGGTCAAAAGGGGCCAGCTCAGCCATCAAGGTGAGTGGCTCACAGAGAATAAAATCAAGAAACAACTAGCACACTTGATGGGGAACATTGATGCAATGGGGACCATTACTTTTCAAGGAGGGAGGAATGGTCTAGGCAACAATTTAGGGGACAATTCGGGTGACAGTTCCACCCCAATTGATGACAGAACTTCTGGGAGCCATAACTTTTGCACTGTAGCTCCAATTGACTCGCTGTTTGAACCGTTGGAAAGATAAGAATGAGAAGAACATCGTGAAATGGTATGCAGCTCTGCTTAATAAATTTTTACCCTTGAAAACCCAATGGAAGTGCCTCAAATTTCAATTTGAATAGTGTTATCTAAAAATAATAAGTTTCTAAAAATAGTAATTCCTAAAATTCTATATTGTTTTAAATATTGGAAGTCATATCACTTAATCTCCCTTGAGATTGGTGACCTTCCACATCCCCCCCATGCTTTCAAAATATGTATAAATGAAGAGGTAACCCAAAATGTGAAGACAGACATCTCTTCCTAGAGATAAGCATATATTTGTATTGCGATCTTGAGTAATACTACATCTCTTCTCAGAGAATTCATTATTATTGTGTTATTTCTATGCTATTGAGATATTTATCAACCAAAACTTTTGAGTTTTGGATCAGTGGTATCAGATTGGTTTGTCTTGAGAGTGTATGATCCTGAGGATGAGGTCAGGCTACAAGAAGCTTGGGTGGGAAACAACAGAGCTTCCAAATTTTCCACCTGTTCGCTCCAAATGAGTTCAAATGGCAGACAACACCGAGACATCTGATCCCTTCAAGGAAATGGTAAATGAAGCCCTCCAATGGCAACAAGTGTAGATGCTACAACAATTTGCCCAAATTCTTCAAACACTTTTGATGGGAAATCTTGGCTCTGGAGCTCCACTTCTTGGCTCCTCATCCAAGGAACATCCTTTCAGTGCCCCAACACCCTTCAAGGTCCAGGTAAATTTTGATATTCCTACATTTGAAGGCAAAATCAATGCTGATGCAATAGAAAATTGGTTGGATCAACTGTCTTCCTACTTCTCTGTAAATAAGTTCACCGATGGAGAAAAGATTACTTTTGCTCTTTTGAGATCAACATTGCCTGTGAAAAACTGGTCGGAAGTGTACAAAAAGAGGTTTAGTACAAATGACAATGGCCTTGAGGTGGAACCTACATGGGATGATTTTGTGGAAGTAGTGAAAGAAGAATACTATCCCATTGGAGCATATGATGATCTGTACATACAGTGGCAATAACTTCACCAAGGTAAGGACCAATCTGTTTAAGATTACACAGACACTTTTCATTCTTTGTCTGCAAGATTGGGTATTCAAGAAAGTGAGAAACATAAGACTCTCAAATATCGTGGTGGACTAAAATGGTACATATAGGGGGAAATGAAACTCTTAATTTGGAAACCCTTGATGAGGCATACAAATTCGTAGTGAAGATTGAACAGAAGCATGGCAGAAAGAATATGAAGAGTCAACCCTCAAAATGGAAAAGTGACAAGGTCAAACATGAGGCCAAAATTAGAAGCAAAAGGAGTTTCAAGACAAAAAATCCCAGAAAGGGAAGGGTGGAAAATAGTGTGATTACCACAAAACTGGAACTCACTCCAAAGAAGAATGTCGAGCCATCAAGTCATTGCTTTCTGAGTCACAATACTCGATGTCTACTACTCTGCCTCATACACAACCCACAGTCGAAGAGGACGAAGAAGAAATTGTAGATGTTGAGCTTGACACCATTGTCGCTTCATCAAAGACCCGTGAGGAAAGACCAAATGACAAGGAAAGATTGTTCCACTCCAAATTATGGGTAAAAGGTAAGCCTCTGCATTTCATTCTTGATAGTGGGAGTCAAAAGAATTTAATCTCTGCTAAAGTTGTGAAAAGTCTAAATCTATCCATAAAGGCTGATCCAAAGCCCTACAGTATTGGATGGTTGAGCCCACGGAGAGACCTCCATGTCACCCATCAGTTCCTTCTTTCATATGCTATAAAACCATTCCAAGATGAAGTCTTATGTGATGTGGTCAATCTAGATGTTTGTGATGTACTCCTTGGTCAGCCAATCATGTATGAGCGGCATGGCATCTATGATCATGAACCCAAAGGATCACCCTCACTCTTGGAACACGATGCTATAGGGTACCAGAGGTACCACCTCCCACATCTGTCTCCCTAATCAGTGCTAAGCAATGCAAGAGATTGGTGGAGAAAACAAAGCAATCTGTTCTCATGGTGGTCAAGCCACAGAAATCTAAGAAGGCCGATGTTGCAGTCCTGACTACACAATCAACACAATAGAAGTAGATAGGATGAATCACAGGAGAATATGATGATTTATTCAAGTCACCCATAGGAGTTCCACTACATTGCCAGGTAAAACATTCTATCGATTTGATCCCAGGATCACCTTTGCCTAACAGTCATGTGTATCACAGATCAGTTTTAGAGAATGATGAGATGAAAAGATAGATTCAAGAATTGATCCAAAAGGGTCACATCAGGCCAAGATCTTTACCTTGTGGTAGCCCAATTGTCTTGCACCGAAGAAAGATGGAACATGGAGGCTTTGCATTGACTATCGAGCCCTGAATAAAATCTCTATGAAGAATCACTATCCTCTACCTAGGATTGATAACCTGCTGGACCAGCTCTGTGGTGCAAAGTTCTTCACCAAAATTGATCTCAAATTTAGTTATCACCAAATTCCCATCGATCCCAGTGATGTTTGGAAGACTGCATTCAAATCTAAGGAGGGGCTCTTTGAATGGTTGGTTATGCCTTTTGGCTTAACTTACGCACCTACAACCTTCATGAGGATGATGGATGACATCCTTCAACTCTACACCAACTCATTTAAGGTTGTCTACTTAGATGGCATACTCATCTATAGCAGAACATGGGAAGAACATTTGCAACAAGTTTGTAAGGTGCTTCAAACTCTTCAAGAGCACAAGATATAGGCAAATCTTGACAAATGCACATTCGAAATGACAACAATTTAGTACCTCAGGTACATTGTGAATGAGGAAGGGGTCCATGTTGATCCAGAAAAGATTTAGGTTATTCGAGAATGGCCCACACCAAGGACCCTCATAGAAATTCACAGCTTTTTGGGTCTTGCAAATTTCTACTGCAGGTTTGTTCTTGGATTTTCACATGTTGCTTGGTCACTAACCCAAGTGACCAAAGGAGGAGCTAAAGCTACATTATAGTGGGGTGAAATATAATAAAGGGCATTTAAGAATTTGAAGAATAGACTCTGCTTAGCCCCTATTCTTGCTTTGCCAAATTTGCATCAACCTTTTGAGTTGATGACAGATGCATCTAAATATGCCATGGGAGCTGTCATCATGCAACATGGCCATCCTATTGAATATCACAGTGAAAATTTCATTGATATAGTCAGGAAATATCCAACATATGATAAGGAACTCTATGCCATTGTGCAAGCCTACAAATAATGGAAACACTACATCTTGGGGAAAGAAATGGTCATCCACACTGACCATAGACCATTGGAATTCATCCAGATGCAAAGCAAACTACGAAATGAGAGGCATCAAAAGTGGGCCACATATCTTCAGCAATTCCACCTGATAATCAAACACAAAAAGGGGAGTTGAAGATAGTTTGAGCCACCCACCAATTTTTGCACTCACAACAGTTATGGACCTGTGCAGACATGATACAGCCACTTGGGGTGCTCTGTATGGAGTAGATCCTACCTTTGCTAATACATATCAAGCACTTCAAAAAGGTAAACATGTTTCTAATTTCTATTTGCAAGATAATGTCCTCTGTCATATGGGGCACATCTATGTTCTAGTTGCAGAGCAACAAAAGATGATATGGGAAGCACACTTTAGTAGGATAACTGGACACTTTGGTATTGAAAAGACATTGGCAATTATTCAAAAACACTTCTACTGGCCCCATATGTGAAAGGATGTGGAAAGATATCTCAAATTTTACACCCCATGTGTGATAGCCAAGCCAACAAATAAGAAGCAAGGATTGTACACACCCTTGCCAGAACCAACTAGGCCTTAGGAATCCATCTTAATGGATTTTCTCTTAGGTTTGCCCACTTTAAAACATGGTAAGGACTGTATTTTTGTGGTAGTTGATCATTTTTCAAAAATGGCTATCATGATTGCTTGTAAGAAAAATATATCTGCTAAAGAAACTGCTCAACTATATTTTAGTCATGTATGGCTCCATTTTGGTCTCCCCAAGTCCATTGTCTCAGATCGAGATAGCAGGTTCCTGAGCATTTTCTAGTCCACTCTATGGAAGATGATGGATACTAAGCTGATGAAGTCCATAGCCTTCCATCCACATATTGATGGTCAAACAGAGGTGGTAAACCACTTGATTGTTCACATGATTCAAATGTATCACTCCAAACATCCATGCACATGGGATGAGGGACTTCTTTTCATACAACATGCATACAATCAGGCGCTGCACAGCTCGACCAAGCACAGTCCATTCCAAGTATGTTTTGGGTTCCAACCCATGGCACCAATTGATATAGCTGTTCCATTTTCCACCATGGAATACACACCTCATGGAAGATCTGAGGTAACAAAAGCAACAAAGTTTATTGAACAAATGCAACACATCCAGTAACAAGTTCATGACATCCTGGAGAAGATGAATCAAAAGTATAAGCAATGCCATGACAAACACAGGATTACACACCATTTTGCTATGGGTAACAAGGTTTGTTTGCGGCTTCAGAAGGAATGACTTACAGGCCCATAGAGAAAGATTTAGCATCTGCAATATGGTCTCGACTGTTTCTCTATGTTTTTGCTAATTACATTTAGAAGAAGGAGAAACTAAAGTTAAAGGTTTGGGGTTTGATTGATACCTGGATTAAGTTGCGCACCATATCCAAGTGTTGTAGGAGCTCCTCTTTGGCTGTGGATGAAACACCTATAGATAAGAAAAAAACTCAAACAAAGGGAATGTTAGAGAAAGATATGGTGGACTGCCAAGCTATGCGCTTGGTCCCGAAAGCATAAAGCTCTGTAAGGGATGGCAGTCCACTTTTTAATGAAAAGAATGTCGTATAAAAAGAAATGGTGAAAGACTAAGAAAGAAAAATAAAGATAATGTGTACTTTTTCCCTGCAGTCAGTCTGTCACAGTCATTATGTCGGTAGTTCTACCGAGGTCGGTTGGTCACTATGCCAACGTCGGTTATGTTATCGGTGTCGGTAGGGGCAGTGGGCTTTGGACGGGTTTCAGGGTTATGTCTGTAGTCGACAGAGGAGTCTAGAAGGAGTTTGGTGGTTTAAAGGTTTATGCAAGATTACAGGATAGTGAATAGGATCTAAGGAAGGGCAAAGGTAGAGGGTAGGTATGAAAAGAGGATAAGAATTGGAGGAAGGCTCTTAGGCCTTTCTACGAAAGAAGTCAGGTTTCTCTTAACAGTTCTTAGAAATAGTAAATAGAAACTAATTACCAAGTTATTCTAGAACTTTGAAATGGAGACCAGAAGAATACGTAGCTTTTTGGTGAAGACCCGAGGGTGTCAGGATGCTTATTCCTGTTGTGGCTGATGTCAAAGACCTCATACAATATTTTCAATCTAATGTCTGGAGTGACTTCTGCAGAGTTTCTATAGCCTGGAAGATGATAGTCAAATTTTGATGCTTATTCTCAGAGCATGCATGTTGATATGCCAAAGATTCCAGCGAGTAACTCAAGGTTAGAGTCTAGCTTATGTAACTGACGTAGATGATCCCGCCGGCGTCGATCGACAGTTGACTGACATCGGTGGCTAGAGAATGGGTAAAAGGGCTATTTGGCCCATTTCTCCATCCACCAAGTGCTTTTGCCATTAGAAAATAGTTAAAAGATGGGTTTATTAGGCATGAGAGTTAGTTAGGGAATGAGAATAGGTCATAAGTAGTTAGGGTTTAGATTACCTAGTCTCAAGGTGACTCATAGGGTAAGAAATGGTCTTAGGGTGAGGTGTCCAAGGTTAGGTGTCCAAGGTGAGGTGTCTAGGTGAGGTCATTAATTTAAAATAAGTAATTTATTTTTAAATTAATAAAGTGTGTAAGTGGTTAGAAGGGGACCAAGGGGGGAGTCAACACAATATTGGTGTCTACATTTGCACCTTTTTGTCTTGTTGTTTGTCCTAACGAACTGCAAGACAAAAATAGATGTGGGTTGCCCCAGGTATGAGATGAGGTATTCCCCCTCAAAGCAAGAATCGAGAGAAGGGAACCTAAAATCAGGTGCCGATTTGATAGGCAGTGGATGGATAAGGTGAGGTGGGATTGTGAATGTTGCAATGGTTGAGATTGTGCGTATACCACTTCACGTGATAGGCAGGTCAAATTGTCGCAGGCAAGCTTGAAGAGCACTAAAATTGAAGTAACCAGTCTCCAGTTTATTAGTGGTAGTTGATTGGATTAATCGATCAAAGCTGTAACTCCAACGGTCGTCGTGTTCCAAGTATTTGGGCTAGGAAGTGCTCCTAGAAAACATGAAAATGTCACAGATATTGGGGATCAACTTGGTCGCAATCTAACAATACGTGTGAGGGGCATAATGTGGGGTGCATATAATTTGCTAACTATTCATGAGGTAGCATATATGCAATCAAAATAACCAAGGCAAAGTTGTCTTGAAAGTGGTCGTGGTCTGAGGAGATAGTCACGATCTCCAAGGTCATTGGTCGAGTCGAGATGAGATACAAGTGATCTCAAGTATTGTTTGTTGTGGATAGGGAGATATATGTGATCTCCAAAGTGCCCCATGAGAAGTCTAAAGTGACTTCTACAGTGTCAGGGTTGATTGCTTGGTCATGATTTTGGACTGGTTTAGATAGTTGGTCCATTAGGTAGATGGATGAACGAATGGTCGAGCTAACCTCAGAAGATCCCATGTCAACTGAGTGCTTCCTACATAGCCCCTATTTTAAGGGCCTTAGGCCAATGTAGTTCTCTCCAAAAGGGAAGAAGAGGGTAGGTTATGGATTGGTTTTGACTAGGTTAGGTCATGGTTAAAGGTTATATGGTTGGTCCATCAGATAGATGAATGAATGAATGAATGGCCGAGCTAACCTCAAAAGACCCCATGTCAACTGAGTGCTACCTAAATAACCCTTGCGAGGGGCCTCAGGCCAATGTAGTTCTTCCCAAAAGGGAATAAAAGGGTAGGTTATGGATTGGGTTTGGCTAGGTTAAGTCATGGTTAAAGGATATATAGTTGGTCCATCAGGTAGACAGACGAACGAATGGTCGAGCTAACCTCAGAAGACCCCATGTCAACTGAGTGCTACCTACATAGCCCCTATTTTAAGGGCCTCAGGCCAATGTAGTTCTCCCCAAAAGGGAAGAAGAGGGGAGGTTGTTGGATGGTTTGGTTATGTTAGAAATGATGAGTGTATGATGATGTTACAGCCTTTTTCATATTGTGTGATGGTGTATGCTGTAACATAGGTTATGTGGTTTTTCATCCTTAGCAATTTTCCATATTCGTGATGGTGTATGCTAAAAATAAAATGAGTGTAGATGATGTTACAACCTTTTCCATATTGTGTGATGGTGTATGTTGTAACATAGGTTATGTGGTTTTTCATTCCTAACAATTTTCCATATTGGTGATGGATGTATGCTAAAAATGAAATGAGATTATTTATGCTTTAGCAGGTTTCCATATTGGTGATGGTATATGCTTGAAATAAATTATGTTTGGTTGATAGTTGTTTTGGTTATGTTTGAAATGATGAATGTATGATAATGATGTTACAGCCTTTTCCATATTGTGTGATGGTGTATGCTATAACATAGGTTATGTGGTTTTTCATCCTTAGCAATTTTCCATATTGGTGATGGTGTATTCTAAAAATGAAATGAGTGTATGATGATGTTACAACCTTTTCCATATTGTGTGATGGTGTATGATGTAACATAGGTTATGTAGTTTTTCATTCTTAGCAATTTTTCATATTAGTGATAGTGTATGCTAAAATTGAATGAGTTTATTTATGCTTCAGCAGGTTTCTATATTGGTGATGGCATATGCTTGACATAAATTGTGTTTGGTTGATAGTTGTTTTGGTTATGTTTGAAATGATGAATGTATGATGATGTTACAGCCTTTTCCATATTGTGTGATGGTGTATGCTGTAACATGGGTTATGTGGTTTTTCATCCTTAGCAATTTTCCATATTCGTGATGGTGTATGCTAAAAACGAAATGAGTTTATTTATGCTTCAGCAAGTTTCCATATTTGTGATGGTATATGCTTGACTTAAATTGTGTGTGGTCGGTAGTTTCCATGTGTATTGTTTTCCATAGAAACTAATGTGAATGGTCTATGATAATTTATATAACACAAATTGGTATTTGCATTAAATAAATCATGATGTTATGTTAGTGGTTTAGAAAATGTTTTGGTTTGGTTTGGGTTGGTTAGAAAATGTTTTGATTTCATGTGACGAAGGTGTGTAAGAAGTGAAAGGCGCGTTTCTCTTTCATTGATAAGGACTATAATGATAGCATAGATAGGGTTTTTGTAAACAAAAGCCCCATTCATGCATTACGTCGTTGACCATTGGTTTGTGTTAGAGAAGTATTCTAATCACTTGACGTTAAATAAGCTCAAAGTCCCTTGAGAATGTTGGGGTAATAGGTGTGATTATGTGATATGTGAGGATAGCATAACCCTTTTTAGTAGGGATAAATTTGCCCCTTTTATAGGTGACCCTGAGAATGACTATAGACAAGTCCATGACTTAATAAGTTGTCAGTCAGTTTTTTTTTTTTTGGTAGACTGATCAATGCGGGAAGTCTACTTTGAGATGTTGTTTTGTGTTGTGGTCATGTGAAGTTGATTGATGCGGGAAGCTTCTGAGAGGGTGTTGTTTGGGCATAGCATAGCCATCCTTCGAGGGAGTGGTCTATGTTTTTCTTCGTATGTTTTGAATGTCTTTACATAGCTATCCTTCAAGGGAGCAGTCTATTAATTACAACAATTATGCAGCGATCCTTCGAGGGAGCAGTCTACATTTATGACCTTTGAATAGGCATCCCAGTTTTATATTTTTGTTTGTTGACTGAACTTGTAGTCATGGACTAGACTATAGAGGTTTAGGGGTTTCCCTTTTATTAGTACAAAGCATAAATGCTTAAAAAAGGGTTAACTAATTGTTATAGGGAAAAAGGGTTGAAAGGAATAGGAATGAGGATGATGGGGGTTGCTCAAGGGATGAGCTCAAAGTAAACATCAAGTGAATGATTACTTGATTAATAGTAGAATGGTCGCAGATGCAAGGCATTAAGGGGCTCAAATTCTTGCCGGCCTTCAAAAGAAGATAAACGATAAGTGCCTGATCCATACTTGTGCGTTATGATATAAGGTCTAAGTCAATTAGGAGCAAACTTGCCCCATTTACTTCTTTCCATATTGGTCACGTGTTGGTTTTCTTTAAGGACGAGATCTCTGATTTTGAAATCTCACTCTTTAATATTTTTGTTGGAGGCACGTTTGATGCGATGTTGGATGTGAAGTAGGTTAGCATGTTGTTGGCATTTGATACAATGCCAAACATAGTCATTGCAGTCTTGGTTAAGAGTGGGCCAATAATAGCCCAAGTGGAGGATGCGCTTTGCAACCGAGTTACCATTGAAATGTCCCCCACAAATCTCATCATGGACTTGTTTGATGATATGAGATGTTTCAGTGGAGGTTAGACATCAAAGAAGGAGGCCATCGAGACCTCATTTGTAGAGAAGTCCCCCTAGCATGGTGTATTGAGCAATACTCTTGATAAAATTCCATCGTCCATTGCTAGAGAGGTTAGGAGGAATGATAAAATAAGTCAAGTAGTCAACAAGTCATTTATACCAAACGTCATGTGGACTAGAGAGGTTAGGAGGAATTTCCCCCAGAGATGTTGGTTGAGATGTGCCCAAGATGGAAACCTTGGGTTTTGGTGGTTGAAAGGGTTTGGTAAATGGATGTGTCAAAGGGGTAGAGACCTGCTCTTTTCCTTTATCCTTTAGAGTTTGGGGCCTGGTGGCCACATTAACAGTGTTGATTTTAAATAAAGGGGGAGAAGGTGATAGAGGGACCATAATCTCACGTTGGGATCCCGATTCAGGTGACGAGGTTTGGGAGGCATGGAATGGTGTTGATAGTTTGTCACAAAGGTGGTTGAGAGATTCCTCAACAAGAAGGGTGCCTTTTTCCAAGTGTTGGCGAATGGCAACCTTAAGGGCGCAGCAACGCTCAGTATCATGTCTAGGTATGCGATGATACCAGCAAATTTTAGTGTCATCGAACCAAGATGGTTTAGATCTGAGAGGTTAATATGGTTTAATGGGCAGGAGAACGATGCTAGATGACTGCAACAATTGACATAAGAGCGAAGCATACAAACCCACTAATGATTCTGCGATCATTGTTGCAGTAGGGGTTGACAACTTTTGTTTAGGAGTTGTAGGGGTTGACAACTTCTATTTAGGAGTTGTAGGGGGAGTTTTTCGCACCACCTTTTTGGTTGGTGATGTGGCCACACGTGTAGATGACACTTTCTTAATGAGAGGTGTCAAATTTTTTGGAGGAGGTATGTTTTTGACGGGTAGAGGGAGTAATGGAGGCAGTTTGTTTTTGTAAGGTGTTGGAGTAGGGAGCACTCCTATTAAAGTAGATGGATGTAGACCCAAGATAAAGGGTAATGGTGAAGGTGGGAGAGGAATTCTCTGACATGGTTTAGTAGCATTCTTTAGTTTAGTGCGAGGACTACTATTGTGTGGGGTGAGGTTCAAATCTACCTTCACTTGTGGGTGAGTGAGGTTTGATACTGGGCGAACATCGAGAGATTTAATCTGTCTCGGCATGGTAGATGCTTGTGAGGGTTTAGGTTTAGATATGGAAGGTTGAGCTTCTGATGGTTTAGAAGTGGAAGCCCGCTTCTCGTCGGAGACTTTGGGGTGAATTGTCGAGGAAGGTTTGGCAATATAAGGTAAAGCGGAATGTGTAAAATAAGGAGCCTTAAGTCGCTCCCATAACGCCTCATGTTTTAAGTTTCTAGAATGGAGAAATCCTAAGTTTTTTGCCAATCGAGAGAAGGGTGTAAGTGACGTCACACGAGGTCTTACAGTTGGTCTTTTGGAGGATTTGGGTGATCGCGAGAGCGAAAATGTGTTGGATGTAGCGATCACAGGCCAAAGGCGAGAGAGAACCGTCACCGGATCTTCCTCGATCGAAGTGGGTGAGGTAGCAAGTTCTCTTGGTGGAGAAGAGATTGGAGAATGTGGCTCTTCAAGAGGATAGAGCGCAGGGATGATCATGGCTTCCACATGTGGTCTAAGAGCATGGAAAGTATGATCCTCCATTGGTAATAAGAAGGATGAGGGCGGAGCCACCGGTGTTGGTTCCATCAAAGCATCCTCCAATATGGGAGAGGTGAAAGTAGACTCTCCTACGTGTGAAAGGGAGGTTGATGGAGGACTATCCTCCATCGGTGGAGGACAAATAGGAGAGGAAGGCTCCTCTAAAGGGTGAAGTAGAGGGATTATGGCCCCTTCTACATGAGGGCGTGGGGTCTGAATGGTAACTTCTTCCAATGGTAGAAGAAGAGGGAAGGTAGGGGCAAGAAGAACATGTAGTATGGGTTCCTCACGAGGTAGAAGTATGTGTGGAGGAGGTGTCTGATGTCATGGGGGTGATATGGGTAGAATAGGCTCTTCTACCCATGGTGGAGAAATGGGTTGACTAACCTCTTCAGACTGTGAGAGAGGTTGGTTAGGAATGAAAGGAGAGACCGTGTTGACCGTGCGTATATTGTGTTCTTGAGGGTCATCGGCTATGGTCTGAACATTGTTCTAACTTGGGGGATGGTTAGGGAATGGTTGCCTAAAGACATCCATGTTTTGGTTGGTCAGTGCATTAGAGTTGTCTAAAACAAGGTCCCCTTTGTCCAACATGTCTTAAACAACATTTTTGAAGGTTTTACAATTATCCGTGTCATGACCGTTGACACGGTGATAGTTACAAAAGTCATTTTCCCTATACCATGCAGGGATGGCTTGTGAGGGGTTAAATTGGATAGGTCAGATTTGAGGGAGATTGAGGACCCCCTACTTCACTAATTTATCCAACATGAAAGCGTATGATTCAACTATTGGAGTGTATTGATGCTGTATATACCGTTTTTGGAATTGTCTTGTAATGCTTTGTGATGTGGAAGGTTTAGTTTGGTCAGTTGTAGTCGAAGATGATGACCTAAGGACCATAGCGTTCACTGATCCCTTGGACATGGAGTGGGAAGAAGAAGGTTTGGAAGAAGAAGGGTCATTGGGTTTTGCGTTGGTATTTTTGCTATGCAATTTGACCTTATCCTCTTCGACTGTGTGGAGTTCAAGCTTTCGGGCCATAGTAAAAGCTTCATCAAATGTGCGGAATGTTTGAACCCGCAAAGTGGATGAGATGTGTTTGGCACATGCTCTTGAAAAGAGCTTAATGAGCTCAGGTTGAGGTAGTGAAAAGGAGATTTGGTTGATCAAACCTCTCCAACGAGAAATGAAGTCAGCTATTGATTCATCGTCAAATTGTCTAATAGAATATAGGTCTGTGATGGAGACCTTTTTAGTGATGTTGATTGAAAAGTGGTCGAGGAATAGCTGAGCTAGTTGAGTGAAGGAAAAGAGAGAATGACTGGTAATAGAGCTATACCAATTAAGGGCGGTGCCAGCAAGTGACATGGGGAATGTGCGAAGTAATAACGCATCATCGTGCGCTATGAGGTAGCAAGTGTGTCTAAACGCTCGTAGATGTTGTTGTGGGTCCTCTTTACTCTGAAAGCGAGTAAACTTTGGGAGTTCCCACTGGCTAGGGTATGGTTGAATTGGAACTAAAGGGTGGATAGGTTCGTTACAGATTTATTCATATGAAAGAACATTCTTTGAACCCGAAATAGATGTCTCGAGGTTGGACATCTTATCCATCAGTATCTTTATTAGATCGGCTGATGGATTGGCAGGAGGGGCACCCCCTAAGTTGTAAGGTACTTAGAAGGCATTGGGAGGGGTGTATGACATACTTGGTTGCATTTGTATAGGCGCAACATATTGGTAGTTCATCATAGGGACTGATGTTGAGGCCAAGCGAGCTTGTGCCATGAAGTTGGAATGCACAACTTGAGTAGATGCTGCCAAGGGTGGTTGAGTGGTGGCGACACTAGTAAAAGGATAGGTAGTTACTCTTGTATTTATGGGTGCAAGAGTGGGTGGGATAGAGACAATAAAGTTCTGGAATGGTGTAGAACTTGGTTGAATTATTTGTGGTTGTGGAGGTACGAAAATCCCAATGGAGGTAGGTCCAGAAATAGAAAGAGAGACCAAATCTTGAACATTGGCCATAGTTGGGTTACTGGTTGAGGTAATGCCCTGAGTGACCATAGGTTGGGTAATGGAGGCTGTTGATATCATTGTCGTTTCAACTAAGAAAGTTGGCATCCCATAAACAGGGTTACCTGAAGGATCTCGTGTTTGGCTTCTAACGAGATAGTGTTGGAGAGCCTTGACATTGAGGTCAAGAAATCTCTCAAAAGCTTGATCCCCTTCGGGAACAATAGGAGGTTGATCAGGGGTAGGTTGGATAGGAGTATGCTCAGTATCTGAAGTATACTCCATTTGGTGACTTGATATGAAAGGCGAAGGTGGAAGTGGTTGTTGCCTTGCATGGTCAACAAGAGATTTAGCTTGACTACGTGTCAAAACCATCCAAGGTGAAATGGATTTAGGTTCCAAAAACTGTATGTTTCAATTTCAAAAAACCAAAATTTATGTTTAACAGTAAAAAAGTCAGGTTTTAAGCTTGTTGTTTGAAAAGAAAATTTGTTGACAGTGACCGACATCGGTTTACTAACCGATGTCGGTTATGAAATGTTGTTGAGGTCGGTGAGATAACCGATGTCGGTGAAGATGGGTTGTCGACGCTGGTGGAAAAGTTGATGTCGATTTCTGTGTAATTCCAGAAACACAAAAAACTTAAATTTTTGGAAGAAGGAGAAATTCTGAGTTATTTTTGGACCTCAGAATGATGTGACCTCACCAACTCAAACAATCAGATAAAAACAACAAAATAGATGATGGCAAGCAACCTATAAATGTTAAATTCCTAGGAATAAATTTTAGAGTCATGGTGGCTTATGCCTTAGAAGAATATGTTTGGGAATTGGGCTTTTAGAACAGGTCCTAAAGAGGAAGTCTATGGATGGTTTCGGGTTATGTTTTGGTGCTCAAAAATCTATGTTAGGTTCCGTATGTGGCCTGGTGCTGGAGGCTTGCTCCCTTCACTTCACGAACCCAAAGCCGAGTTGGGCCGCTTAGCCAATATATACTTTGCCTATAGTTTATACTCTACCAGAGAACAGAGTGGGTCCTCCTCTTGGTAGTGAAGTCCAAGTAGGATCGCTAAGAAGGGTAAGGTATCTGCTAGGTGATGAAATCCTAGACGGGCCTTGTCTCAAGTATGTTTAAATGTTTAATTTGATTGTGATTGTGATTGTGATCTGGTTGTGTAACATTTGTTCACTACGATTTATTCATAATGCTTTTTTTAATTACTGAGTGGGCTAAGTATGCAATCAAGAAAGAATGAAATGCAATTGTTTTTTTTAACCCAAATTGAAATGTTTTGTTCAGATGCAAACAACTGGAGAAAAGGTTAAGAGTATGAATTTTCACTACTCTAAGATGCAGGCAAGAAGTGACAAGAAAAAAAAGAAAGATGTTCTTTTTAACTTGTGCTAATGGTTTCTTTTCGAAATAAAGAGATAGAAGAAGGATGCAAGAAGAGAATATTTTCCTAATACATCTATATGAAAGTTTGCTTTGAGAAGAATGAACCCAAGGAAAACTCCAGGGGTCCCACCAGGCGTTCCAGAATGTTTCTCTACGTTTTTGCTAATTACATTCAGAAGAAGGAGAAACTAAAGTTAAAGGTTTGGGGTTTGATTGATACCCGAATTAAGTTGTGCACCGTATCCAAAGCGTTGTAGGAGCTTCTCTTTGGCTGTGGAGGAAACACCTATAGATAAGAAAGAAACTCAAACAAAGAAAATGTTAGAGAAAGATATGGTGCACTGCCAAGCTACGCGCTCAGTCCCAGAAGCGTAAAGCTTTGTAAGGGATGACAGTCCACTTTTTAATGAAAAGAATGTCGTATAAAAAGAAATGGTGAAAGACTAAGAAAGAGAAATAAAGATAACGTGTACTTGTTTCCTGCAGTCAGTCTATCACAGTCACCGACATCGGTAGTTCTGTCGAGGTCGGTTGGTCACTATGCCGACATCGGTTATGTTACCAGTGTCGATAGGGGCAGTGGGTTTTGGACGGGTTTCAGGTTTGTGTCTGTGGTCAAAAGAGGAGTCTGGAAGGAGTCTGGTAGTTTAAAGGTTTGTGTAGGATTACAGGATAGTGAATAGGGTCTAAGGAAGGGCAAAGGTAGAGGGTAGGTATGAAAAGAGGATAAGAATGGGAGGAAGGCTCTTAGGCCTTTCTATGGAAGAAGTCAGGTTTCTCTTAACAGTTCTTAGAAATAGTAAATAGAAACTAATTACCAAGTTATTCTAGAACTTTGAAATGGAGACCAGAAGAATACTTAGCTTTTTGGTGAAGACCCGAGGGTGTTAATTCCTGTTGCGGCTGATGTCGAAGACCTCGTACAATATTTTCAATCCAATGTCTGGAGTGACTTCTCCAGAGTTTCTGTAGCCTGGAAGATGATAGTCAAATTTTGATGCTTAGTCTCAGAGTGTGCGCGTCGATATGCCAAAGAGTCCAGGGGGTAACTCAAGGTTAGAGTCTAGCTTATGTAACCGACGTCGGTGATCCCGCTGGCGTTGGCCGACAGTTGACCGACGTCGGCGGCTAGAGAATGGGTAAAAGGGCTATTTGGCCCGTTTCTCCATCCGCCAAGTGTTTTTGCCATTGGAGAACAGTCAAAAGGTGGGCTTATTAGGCACGAGAGTTAGTTAGGGAATGAGAATAGGTCATAAGTAGTTAGGGTTTAGATGACCTAGTCTCAGGGTGACTCATAGGGTAAGAAATGGTCTTAGGGTGAGGTGTCCAAGGTGAGGTGTTTAGGTGAGGTCATTAATTTAAAATAAGTAATTTATTTTTAAATTAATAAAGTGTGTAAGTGGTTAGAAGGGGACGAAGGGGGGATTCGACACAATATTGGTGTCTACACCTACACCATCACCAAAAGAGTTGGAGAAAATGCTTTTGAGTTGAATCTACCAGCCTACCTTGGTCTGCATCCAATATTCAATGTGGAGCTCCTCAAACCATATCACCCACCTCTCTTGGACACTTCAATTTTTGTAGAACAACTAGACATTGATGAGCTTGATCCAAAAAGTTTTGCTCTAGTGGAAGAGGATCAGATTGTGGATACCTGGATGAAGACAACAAGAGGATGCTATATTCTGCTTTATTGAGTGGTCAAAAGGGGCCAGCTCAGCCATCAAGGTGAGTGGCTCACAGAGAATCAAATCAAGAAACAACTAGCACACTTCATGGGTAACATTGATGCAATGGGGACCTTTGATTTTCAAGGAGGGAGGAATGATCCAGGCAACAATTTAGGGGACAATTCGGGTGACAGTTCCACCCCAATTGATGACGAAACTTCTGGGAGCCATAACTTTTGCACCGTAGCTCCAGTTGACTTACCGTTTGAACCGTTGGAAAGCTAAGAATGAGGAGAACGTTGTGAAATGGCATGGAGATTTTCTCAATGAATTTTGACCCCCAAAAACCCAATGGAAGTGCCTCAAATTTTAATTTTAATAGTGCAGTCTAAAAATAGTAAGTTTCTAAAAATAGTAATTCCTCGAATTTTGTATTGTTTTAAATATTGGAAGTCAAAACACTTAATCTACCTCAAGATTGGTGACCTTACACATCCTCCCCATGCTTTTAAAATGTGTATAAATGAAGAGGTAACCCAAAATGTCAAGATAGACATCTCTTCCCAGAGATAAGCATATATTTGTATTACGATCTTGAGTAATACTACATCTCTTCTCAAAGAATTCATTGTTACTGTGTTATTTCTATGTTATTGAGATATTTATCAACCAGAACTTCTGAGTTTTGGATTAGTGGTAGCAAAGCAGTTTGTCTTGAGAGTGTATGATATCGAGGACGAGGTCAGGCTACAAAAAGCTTGGGTGGGAAACAACAGAGCTTCCAAATTTTCCACCTGTTCGCTCCAAACGACTTCAAATGGTGAATGACACCGAGACATCTGAGCCTTTCAAGGAAGTGGTAAATGAAGCCTTCCAATGGAAACAAGCACAGATGTTACAATAATTTTCCCAAATTCTTCAAACACTTTCGGTGGGAAAACCTGGCTCCACTTCTTGGCTCCTCATCCAGGGAACGTCCTTTCAGTGCCCCAACACCCTTCAAGGTCCATGTAAATTTTGATATTCCAACATTTAAAGGCAAAATCAATGCTAATGTAGTAGAAAATTGGTTGGATCAACTGTCTTCCTACTTCTCTATAAATAAGTTCACTGATGGAGAAAAGATTACTTTTGCTCTTTTGAAATCAACATTGCCTGTGAAAAACTGGTGGGAAGTGTACAAAAAGAGGTTTAGTACAGATGGCATTGGCCTTGAGGTGGAACCTACCTAGGATGATTTTGTGGAAGCGATGAAAGAAGAATACTATCCCATCGGAGCATATGATGATTTGTACATACAGTGGCAATAACTTCGCCAAGGTAAGGACCATTCTGTTCAAGATTACACAAACACTTTTCATTCTTTGTCTGCAAGATTGGGAATTCAAGAAAGTGAGAAACATAAGACTCTCAAATATCGTGGTAGACTACAATGGTACATACGGGGGGAAATGGAACTCTTCAATTTGGAAACCCTCGGTGAGGCATACAAATTCACAGTGAAGATTGAACAGAAGCATGGTAGAAAGAATATGAAGAGTCAACCCTCAAAATGGAAAAGTGACAAGGAAGGTCAAACACAAGGCCAAAATTGGAAGCAAAAGGAGTTTCAGGATAAGAAATCCCAGAAAGGGAAGGCTAGAAAATTGTGTGATTACCACAAAATAGGAACTCACTCTAAAGAAGAATGTCAAGCCATCAAGTCATTACTTTTTGAGTCATAATAGTCAACATTTACTACTCTGCCTCATACACAACCCACAGTCGAAGAGGACGAAGAAGAAATTGTAGATGCTGAGCCTAACACCATTGTCACTTCATCACAGACCCTTGAGGAAAGACCAAATGACAAGGAAAGATTTTTCCACTCAAAATTATGGGTAAAAGGTAAGCCTCTGCATTTCATTCTTGATAGTGGGAGTTAAAAGAATTTAATCTCTGCTAAGGTTGTGAAAAGTCTAAATCTATCCATAAAGCCTCATCCAAAGCCCTACAATATTGGATGGTTGAGCCCTGGGAGAGACCTCCGTGTCACCCATCAGTGTCTTCTTTCATATGCTATAAAACCATTCCAAGATGAAGTCTTGTGTGATGTGGTCAATCTAGATGTTTGTGATGTACTCCTTGGTCAGCCATTCATGTATGAGCGACATGGCATTTATGAATCACGAACGTGAAGAATCACCTTCACTCTTGGAACATGGTGCTATAGGGTACCAGAGGTACCACCTCCCACATTTGTCTCCCTGATCAGTGCTAAGTAATGCAAGAGATTGGTGGAGAAAACAAAGCAATTTGTTCTCATCATGGTCAAGCCACATAAATCTAAGAAGGTCGATGTTGTAGTCCTGACTACACAATCAACACAACAACAGAAGCAGATAAGATGAATCATAGGAGAATATGATGACTTATTCAAGTCACCCACAGTAGTTCCACTGCATTGCTAGGTAAAACATTTTATCGATTTGATCCCAGGATCACCTTTGCCTAACAGTCATGTCTATCGCAGATCAATTTTGGAGAATGATGAGATGAAAAGACAGATTCAAGAATTGATCCAAAAGGGTCACATCAGGGCAAGCTCTTCACCTTGTGGTAGCCCAATTATCTTGGCATCGAAGAAAGATGGAACATGGAGGCTTTGCATTGATTACCGAGCCCTGAATAAAATCTCTGTGAAGAATCGTTATCCTCTCCCTAAGATTGATGACCTGCTGGACCAGCTCCATGGTGCAAAGTTCTTCACCAAAATTGATTTCAAATCTAGTTATCACCAAATTCCCATCGATCCCACTGATGTTTGGAAGACTGCATTCAAATCTAAGGAAGGGCTCTTTGAATGGTTGGTTATGCCTTTTGGCTTAACTAACGCACCTACAACCTTCATGAGGATGATGGATGACATCCTACGACCCTTCACCAACTCATTTGTGGTTGTCTACTTAGATGACATACTCATCTACAACAGAACATGGGAAGAACATTTGCAACATGTTCGTAAGGTGCTTCAAACTCTTCGAGAGCACCAATTATATGCAAATCTTGACAAATGCACATTCGAGATGACAGCAATTCAGTACCTCGGGTATGTTGTGAATGAGGAAGGGGTCCATGTTGATCCAAAAAAGATTTGGGTTATTTGAGAATGGCCCACACCAAGGACCCTCACAGAGCTTTACAGCTTTTTGGGTCTTGCAAATTTCTACTGCAGGTTTGTTCTTAGATTTTCACATGTTGCTTGGTCACTAACCCAAGTGACCAAAGGAGGAGCTAAAGCTACATTTCAGTGGGGTAAAATACAACAAAGGGCATTTGATAATTTGAAGAATAGACTCTGCTTAGCCCCTATTCTTGCCTTGCCAAATTTGCATCAACCTTTTGAGTTGATGACAGATGCATCTGAATATGCCATGGGAGCTATCATCATGCAACATGGCTATCCTATTGCATATCACAATGAAACTTTCACTAATACAGTCAAGAAATATCCAACATATGATAAGGAACTCTATGCCATTGTGCAAACCTGTAAACAATGGAAACACTACATCTTGGGGAAAGAAACAATCATCCACACTGACCACAGACCATTGGAATTCATCCAGATGCAAAGCAAACTATGAAATGAGAGGCATCAAAAGTGGGCCACATATCTTCATCAATTCCACTTGATAATCAAACACAAAAAGGGGATCTCAAATACAGCTGTAGATTGTCTAAGCCGCCCACCAATTACTACACTCACAACAGTTCTGGATCTGTGCGGACATGAGACTGCCACTTGGGGTGCTCTATATGAAGTAGATCCTACCTTTGCTGATACATATCAAGCACTTCAAAAAGGTAAACATGTTTCTGATTTATATTTGCAAGACAATGCCCTCTGTCATATGGGGCACATCTGTGTTCTAGTTGGAGAGCAACAAAAGATGATATGGGAAGCACACTTCAGTAGGATAGTTGGACACTTTAATATTGAAAAGACATTGTCAGTTCTTCAAAAACACTTCTACTGGCCCCATATGCGAAAGGATGTGGAAAGATATCTCAAATCTTGCACCCCATGTGCAATAGCCAAGCCAACAAATAAGAAGCAAGCATTGTACACGCCATTGCCAGAACCAACCAGGCCTTGGGAATCTGTCTCAATGGATTTTCTCTCAAGTTTTCCCACTTCAAAACATGGTAAGGACTGTATTTTTGTGGTAGTTGATCATTTTTCAAAAATGGCTATCATGATTACTTATAAGAAAAATATATTTGCTGAGGAAACTGCTCAACTATATTTTAGTCATGTATGGCTCCATTTTGGTCTCCCCAAGTCCATTGTCTCAGATTAAGATAGCAGGTTCCTGAGCATTTTCTGGTCCACTCTATGGAAGATGATGGATACTAAGCTGATGAATTCCATAGCCTTCCATCCACAAATTGATGGTCAAACAGAGGTGATAAACTGCTTGATTGTTCACATGATTCAAATGTATCACTCCAAACATCCACGCACATGGGATGAGGGACTTCTTTTCATACAACATGGATACAATCGGGTGTTACACAACTCAACCAAGCACAGTCCATTCCAAGTATGTTTTGGGTTCTAACCCATGGCACCAATTGATATAGTTGTTCCATTTTCCACCATGGAATACACACCTCATGGAAGATCTGAGGCAGCAAAAGAAACAAAGTTTATTGAACAAATGCAACACATCTAGCAACAAGTTCATGACATCCTAGAGAAGATGAATCAGAAGTATAAGCAACGCCATTACAAACATAGGATTACACACCATTTTGCTATGGGTGACAAGGTTTGGTTGCGAATTTAGAAGGAATGACTTATAAGCCCACACAAAAAGATTCAGCCTCTATGATATGGTCCCTACACCATCACCAAAAGAGTTGGAGAAAATGCTTTTGAGTTGAATCTACCAGCCTACCTTGGTTTGCATCCAATATTCGATGTGGAACTCCTCAAACCATATCACCCACCTCTCTTGGACACTTCAGTTGTAGAAAAACAACTTGACATTTATGAGCTTGATCCACAGAGTTTTGCTCCAGTGGAAGAGGATCGGATTGTGGATACTTGGATGAAGACAACAAGAGGACGCTCTATTCTGCTTTATCGAGTGGTCAAAAGGGGCCAGCTCAGCCATTAAGGTGAGTGGCTCACAGAGAATAAAATCAAGAAACAACTACCACACTTGATGGGTAAAATTGATGCAATGGGGACCATTGCTTTTCAAGGAGGGAGGAATGATCTAGGCAACAATTTAGGTGACAATTTGGGTGACAGTTCCACCCCAATTGATGATGAAACTTTCGGGAGCCATAACTTTTGCACCGTAGCTCCAATTGACTCACCGTTTGAACCGTTGGAAAGCTAAGAATGAGGAGAACATCTTGAAATGGTATGGATCTTTTCTAGATGAATTTTGACCCCTAAAAACCCAATGGAAGTGCCTCAAATGTCAATTTTAATAGTGCAGTCTAAAAATAGTACATTTCTAAAACTAGTAATTCCTTGAATTTTGTATTGTTTTAAATATTGGAAGTCGAACCAATTAATCTCCATCAAGATTGGTGACCTTCCACATCCTCCCCATGCTTTCAAAATGTGTATAAATGAAGAGGTAACCCAAAATGTGAAGACAGACATCTCTTCCCAGAGATAAGCATATATTTGTATTACGATCTTGAGTAATACTACATCTCTTCTTAGAGAATTCATTGTTACTGTGTTATTTCTATGCTAATTATATATTTATCAACTAGAAATTCTAAGTTTTGGATCAATTGGACACATAATCGAAACATTGATTATCACATGCAGGATCATCTAGCTTCACTTATTAGGTGACGATGAACCCAAATGGCCAGCCTCTGCATTCTTGAGTCACTTTCTAGGGAATTGAGCACTCAGCTCCGTTCACGATATAACTTTTAGTATAGTATCGCTCAGCATATCCAATATTACTCATCCTTACTCAGCATCACAATAGGTTTGGTATTGGTTTGTATACTCGATGAGGTGTATTCATTCCTTTCTCTATCCTTACTTAGCCTTTGTACGTACCTTTTTTTTAAAATATAGTGTATCTAGTAAGAACTCATCTACTCTATGTTTTCATTTTTAGATTCACACTTCACATTGTGCTCTCTCTATGCACATCCAACATCACACAAGCATCATGATCTTCTCCCTTAACAGGTAAGTTCAAGTATGATTTTATTTTTCCTTTATCCTAGTATTTCCCTTTGTTTCATCACTAGAATAAAGGGGGGGAATGTAGTCATATAGAATGTAAAATTGGATGAATTAGGCATGGCTAATAACACCTAACCTATAGGTCCTCTCTCTTGCTCACAAAACCCCTCTTAGCTAGGTTTTCACTAATTCACAGTCATCTGTAGCTTCCCAAACTTAGTTCTTTGAGACCCAAGCAACCCTCTCAGACTTAGATCCATCCCCCCATGTCTCATCCTTCTAAGACATTAGCACCAAAGTTGGACACTAGCACTAAAACCTAGGGTGTCTTATTTCTAGTGCTATTGTCTAAATCCACTTTACCCTCAAATGATTAAATTTTCTTGAATCCTTATCTTTTCCCCTATTGGACTAATACAAGCTCATTTAACCCATGAACATCAGTTTCCCTATAAAAAGGCCATTTATTATCCATTTAGAGGGGATGTCACTCATTCACAGGAAAGAAGCAAGCATACAAGCAATTACACTTAAGCACTCTTCCCTATTCTCTACATACAACCTTCTAAGACTATTCCAAGCTCATTCAAGCATTCAAACCAGTCCTTAGTCATTCAAAGTACATCTAGTTGCATACATCACATAGTATTTGCACCAAGCATTTCAATGGGTTAACTACATTAGCTTGATCCCTCTTCAGAGTATTGGTATGTAGGTAATGTGCCCATACATGGGGTGTGAAGTGTGTCTAACGTGTCTTTTACACACTAACCCCCACTCTCTTTTCCCAAGTTTGCATTCAAGTTCAAGTATTAGGAGCTCCTAAGAGTATTGAAGATTGAAACATGCACATAATGAGATCCGTGAGGTCCCATACCCTAACACAAACATTCCAAATAGAACTTAAAAAGCTCTTATACTCATGACACTAGTGTTGGAGAAGGACTATAGCATCGGATAGTAGGGTGTCCACTTTACGGTGCTACTATCTAGCTCAGAAGTGAAGTTTACAAACCTATTCTAGCATGTTTCCCAGTCCCACTCCTCTAGTATCGGACTTCGTCTCAATCCATAATAGTAAAAAAGGCTAAGTTGAATATTCTCTTTCTTATTGCTATATTTAGAAAAAGGTAAAATACTATTTATTTCTACAAATCAGTAGGTTAATCAAAGCATATTTATTTACTGGTTTACTATACTCAAACCCTTTATTTAATTAGAAATTAAACCAATTAATTTTATAAAAGGATAAAACAACCACTTATTTGCCTTAAGGATTTTGGGAACACTCACTAAATCACAAGAAACCACTTGTCATTTAGTTTTTCCATCCTTTTTTTCCTTGCATCTCACGCTCTCACCATTTTACAAGTTCATTCCCATATTCTTCTCAAACATCCATCATGTTTTCTTTCTCATCATTTTTATTCTATCCCATATCTTGAGAGAACTACATTTAGCCTGAAGTTTTATTGGATATTATGTCCATATTACTATGTAAGCATCATCCACTTTCCTAGTGCATATGGAGACAACTCAGCCACCCCCTTCCTTTTCTTTTTTTCCTCCATCTTGTTTGTTTGTTAAGTTATCACCTATTTTATAGGGGCAATGTTTATCATCTTATTTGTGTCATGATTGTTTATACTAACATTGGGACTAACCATTGTTTATTTGTTTGTTTGTTTCTTTTTGTTTTGTTTTATTTGTTTGTTTGTTTGTGTGCTTGTTTGTTTACTTTCGATATTGTTGCCTTGATCTAGTCTATGTGCATCATTGGGTGATTCCTTGCGCACTATTCTTGAATCAATCCATATTCATACGTCAAAATTTTTGTCATGGTTTTTATCATTGGTGTATTAATTTCCATTGAGTATTAGATCAGGAGTTAGTCCTTATGCATTTCGTCCTATTTATCATGATGTTCTATCACGATGCTTACTATCACATATTATAGAAAAAATTAGCTTTGAGGAGTCTACACAGTAAATGCAATGATTATATCTCCTTAGCACTAGCTTCAATAACAGTCCCAACCTAAGCCAATTCATATCCCAAATAGAGTAATTAAATAATGAAATAAATTTCCTCCTTGTTAGTTCGAATGAGCATCTCCCTACTAGTAGATTGCCTCATTCATCTTTATCCTCTGTATCCAATTTCAAATCATATTTTCCATCATCATGTTTACCACTATTAAGGTACAATACTTATAATCACCTATGGGCAAACCATTGTATACAGTCCCACTTGCATCTTTCATATCATATTTGCCACTATTAGGGTACAATGCTTATAACCACCTTTGGGCAAACAATTGTACACCATCCCACTTGTATTTCTAATTATTCTAGATGCCTTCAGATAAATCATTGCATTTCCATTAATTTGAGAGTTAATGATTATAACTGCCTTTGGGCAAATCATTCACTTTTTTTTGCCCAACTAGGGCATGGTTTTATCCTACCTATGTTGATGATTATAACTGCCTATGGGCAAATCATCCTATTTATTTGTCCTAACTAGGGTAGCTCCATATGCCACTGATTATAACCACCTTTGGGAAAATCAATTCATTCCATCCCATCATTTTCATTCATTGTCTTTGAAGTCATAAGCACACAAAACCTTTTTATTCTTTGAGAAGACATTACTATGTTTACAACTTGCAACGCCTTCCTAAATAAGAGCAAATTATAAACATCTAAAATTGGCCACCAATGGCTTCATACCAAACTTTTGACCGATTTTTACCAACCTTTGCAAATCTAGCCTAAGAATCACTAAATGTCTCAAATTTGGCTTCATAAGATATAATTTGGCTTATAAAATAATTAAATGGCACAAAATGCCCACATTAATTAATTTAAAAATCTTCAAAATGTCAAAAAGCCTAAAAAGAATTAATTAACATGCAAAATCAAATCAAATCCCTAAATTAAATTAACCATGAGTAATTAAATGAATTATCAAAAAAGAAATTCAAAAATCAAAGAATATCCTAAGAATTCATAATTACCTTTTTGTGAGTTGTCAAATATCCTAAAATATCCCACCCATGCCTATTCATTACTAATAATGACCATTTGACACCTTTTAACTATATTGGGGTTAATTAGCTCACAAAGGTAAATTTTGTACCCATTCCAAGCCCCAACTACACTCTAACTCACCTTGGGTTGGGATTAGTTTCTAAAACCTATAAATAAAAGCCATTGCCTATGACGAATAAGAACTTAGACATAGTAATGTTATAATGCTGGTTTTAGATCAAGATTGCATTGCAATAATGTTATAATGCCAAATTATCAAGCCAAGTCATGAAGCTACATAAAGAAAGCATGATCCAAACCATGGTGCCAAGGGAAGAACGAGCCACACAACTTCATTTACCAAAGATCTCTTGAGCACAAGTCAAGCAAGCCAACGAAGAAATCTCTTGGAGTATTCAAGGAAGGTAAGAAAGGTTGTTTTTATTGCATTTTAGTTGTGATTTATCAATTGGTTTTCTTAACTAAGCTCCCCCATTTGATCCAAGCAAGATAATATTATGCATGTTGGTGTGTTTCTTTTCATTTTGATTTCATTGTGAAAACTAACATATGATTTAACCACCCTTCTTGGATTCCTTGATCACAGGTTTGAGGCTTTATGCCATGATTTGATGTATCTAATGCATATGGTGTTATTTTTTGTGACTTGAAAGTAGTGCTCATACTTTTGGAAAGATTGGAAGTCAGTGAAAGTGGTTGCAATGTTGAAGCCAAAATGGCTTGTTTGGTTCTGATATAACTGTGTGTACTGAGGTCAAAAGATTGGTCTGTAAGACCAATATTTGACATTAGATCTTATGAATTTTGTATTTGAGAGTGGTTTAGAGATGTCAAAGGATATTTTTAGAGTATCATTGATCATGGTAAGTGTTCTTTCAATTGTCGAATATCATGTTGTTTATGACTGGGTTTTGGAGTGTTCTCGCAGTTTTGAGTGGGCTATTTGTAGAGAAGTGTTTGAGCAATTTGCTCATAATTGAGAAGTATAAATCACATGGTGATGTTTTTAAGGTAATTTAATTTTTGTATATGTGATTTATTTCTATGGTTGTTTAGATAATTTGTGTTTAATTTCATGTAGTTTAAGACAAACCTTTCTATGTGTGAGAAGGCCTAATTGTGAGCAATACTAATGGCATGCTTCAAGTGGTGATTGGAGATAAAAGGTGTCATGGACCTAAGATGAGATTATAAAGGGTCTATTTGAGTGACATATGAAGTTTTCCTATAATTTATGAAGTTTTAAAGTGCTCCAAGAAGATCAGAGAGTAACGTGTGCTAATGGAGGCCTAATTGAATTAGATCTCCTTAAGGCCTAAAAGAGGTTTTGATCCTATATGCTATGACCGACCTATTGTAATGTTTAATTAATGTTTTTGGCATGTTTTAAGGACTATTATATGTAAATATAAGTGAGAAATTATGTATGGTTGACCAAGAGGTGTATGAGCAAGAGCCTAGTATAAGAATAAGGCCTAATAGGCCTAATTGACTAGTTAGAAAAAGAGCTAGTTGAAATGAAGGATATAACACTTTGAAGAGATAAATTAGGTCTTGTATACCATAATAAGGGTGAATATAAACTATCATGAAGATTTAATAAGGGTAATTTATATGAATATCAAGGTCATATGACCTAATCAAGTCAATAAGAGGACTGGTTGAGCGAAGAAGCCTAAAAGACAGTTTGAGAGGGATAGAAGAGAGAAAAGAGCTGAAGAAGGTGATCATCATCTATTGTATGAGAAACAAGGAGTTATGAAGGTTATTAAAGGTTTAAGGTGGTCGAGTTGGTTTTGAGTCATCTAGGGAGTTGGTGCTTCCTTGTAAGTTGGTGCTTCTTTGCAAGTTGGTGCTTGTTAAAGACTAGTTGAGTTGGTGCTTAGCTAGTTGGGGTCAGTGCTCCATGTAAATTTGATGTTTCACCAAAATTGATGTTTGTCTTATAGGACTATAGTCATTTGTAGATATCAGTGGGTTTTCTTCCCCTTGAGGGTTTCCCACTCAAATAAGTGTTTTATATGTTATGCTCTTGTCTCATGCTCATATAAATAGTTATTGTTGTGTTGTTGGCTCACTAAATTGATTTGATAGTCATGAATGATAAAGTCAATATGTAAAAGTTTTTAAAGACTGATTCCCATCTCAGTCATTATACTTACAACATTCTTGCTCACTCAATCCTTTAGATTTGCATTCTCAGTTTATATGTTTTGGGGCCGTGAGTTGATGGTGCTATGTCACATGGAGTAACATAGGGCCTATAGGAACTCAAAGGCTCAGAAGCACAGATGTTTGAGCTTCCTGAACTGTGTATGTCTATGTAAATGTTCCATGTAATGGAGTGCCAACATGTGGTGCTATCTTGGGGCCTTGGAAGCATGGAGACTAAGATCCACATGTCCATTAGATCATCAACTAGATATATCTTCTTTTAAGCTCTAGACCAATAAAATTGTGCCATTTATCATATTCTCAAATCTTGGAACTTCAAGGGTATTAGACCACATGGCCTCATAACCATTAAACTTGTGTAATCCTTCTGAAGTTTTAGATTAATGAAAATCTACCAACTGTCATGCCTCCATGACTATGGGAACTCAGAACCATTAGATGATTAACTTTGTTTTCAAAGCTTTTGTGGTTCCATGTGATGAAAAAGTGTAGTGTGGCATGCTCTTGGGGCTCAGATACTTTGATCACTTAAATTTTTATTTGAATCATGAAACGCTTCGTGCAACATAGTAATGACCCTTGTCTATTTCCCAGAACTTAGGACCTTTGAAGACTTGAAATTTTTTGTAAATAGCTATAGGTTCTAGATAACATAAAGATGCCACTTGTCACTGTCTTTGATGAATAAAGGCAAGTCCTCAATAGGAATAACTTTGGCATGTCTTTGCCAAAGCCTTGTAAGTACATAAAATGTAAAGGTTTGAGATGAATTAATATAATTGTTTAAGATTTGATTTTCATAGTTCAAACTTCATGAAAATGTAGACTTTGAGGACAACCTTAGAATTTATGAATTAAAACCAGAGTTATGAATGTCTAAGGCTTAGATGACCTTGAATAAAAGTATTCAAGTCATAGTGGGTCCCCATTGAATTTCAAAAGATGGGTGTGTGTGTGTGTTTAAGGCACAACATGATTGATCTTCCATCATCGATCTTAGTAGTGGCAGTATGGGCTTATGGTAGGGGGAACATTGGCATAACACATGGATGGATGTGATGTTGTCTATGGTCATGATATATTTGATTCGCTGGCTAGATATTGATCAACCTTTGACAACTAAGCTTTGCCCACTTAATAACACCTATCGGCATAAACATTTGTGCTTCTAGGATGATATCTATATATGTTTGATCAGTTTTATATCTTATCATACACATGATGCATGCAATTAATTTATTTTGGGATTTGTGTTTCATAGGTTCATTCTATAAACACCTAAATTTAGCCACCAATGGCTTCATATCCGACTTTAGACCAATTTTTGTCAATCATTGAATACCTAGCTCAAGAATTTCTATTAGACTCGAATTTGGCTTTATAACCTTGCATTAAATCAATTTGGCTTAATAAATCAATTAAATAAGGCAAATACACACATTGAATTAATCAAAATCAAACAAATGACCAAATGCCTAAAAAGAATTAATTAACTTGAACACCCTAATCAAAATCAATTAATAAGTTCAATCAATTTCAAATGCTAATTAAGTTCATCCACGAGCTAATAAATCAATTACTAAAAAGGAAATTCAAGAGCATCTTACCTTTATGAGTTTTCATTTTTAGAAATATCTAAAATAATATTTTAAGAATATGCCAAACTCAACCAAAGTTAGTAAACTTAACCATGATTGTGAGTTGTCCCTTTTAGAAAATATCTAAAAGAATATCCTAAGAATATGCCAAACTCAACCAAAGTTAATAAATTCAACCATGATCAGATTTAACCTATTCCAAGGGATTTGAAAGCCTATAAAAGTAAGTAGAGCTCTTCATTTTGAGAGCTCAATCAAAGTAGAGTTATAATGCAAGAATAGATTTATGAAGCTAAAATCCTAGTGTTATAATGTTGAAATTGAGCCAAGCCATATCAATCAAGCCAAACATTCAACAATGGTGTATAGAGGAGATGATGTTAGCCATATGTCATTGATGAAAACTTCTTATGTATAATCCAAGCAAGCCAAACGAAGAAATCATTTGGAGCTCTCAAGAAGGTAAAAATTGTTGTTCTTTGCATTTTAATTGGGTTTTCAATTGTTGTTTGTTCATTAAGCTCCCCCTAAGATCTAGGATTATAGATATTAGTATGTTAGTGTGCTGATTTCATGTTTTTATGGACTAACACTTGATCTAACCTCCTCTCTTTGTCAAATTCCTTGATCACACATTCCACATCTTAAAAGTGGGGCATACATTCCACTTATTTTATTCATCCAAACTCTAGACATTCAACATCAATCTCACTCCTACAGAAGGGTGCATTTAGATTTTACTTACTCTTAGACGTACCTAGGATGCAACACCTATTCCTACCATGACATATGTTCATGATATTTATTAGCTTCAACTTTTATAGTACTAAAATTATTATTTTATCCTTAATTTTTAGTCACTAAAGATTGTACTAAAAAGTGCTTGTAGGATTTAGCTTAGATTCAAAGGCATGTGATCTCATTGGGGCATCCTTTCATCTTCTGTAGAACTAGGGGCATCATTTTTAGTTTTTTCTTCTAGATTTTAGTAAATTATCATTGTTATGACACTTATTCATGTGCACATGTTCTTGTAGGATTCACATGTGCATTGGTGTTTGTTGTAAATGTTTTAAGGGTACAAAACCTTGCATCCACACTCTACATGTTTTACTTTATGTACACACATCACAATGGGGCATTCCGTAGACACTTAAAAATAGGTTCTATGTATTTATTGGTCATAAAATTATATTATTATAGGGCACCTATGTATTTGATGGTTATTGGTCTAATTAGGCATTAATGGTGCATTTGTGGTTTTTTTATTGTGTCCCCTTCTTTCTTCTCTCTCTTCATTCTCTTCCTCACATTGTTTTTAGTGGTCCCCCTAGAAATGTACATTTTAAACTTCCAGGGTTGTTTGGTCTTATTTCCTATTAGGATCCCTTAGGGGTTAATGGTCTTGTCTTGTCCATTTTTCCATCTATTTGATGTTAGATTGTGCATCAATATGGTCCTAATTTGAATTCCAAAGGTTTATAAATACATATGCACAATAGTGAATTTAGGATCATATCTAAAAGGCTTCCAAGAATCTAAAGAAATTTTGAAAAAACATCTGACATTTATTTTCCACAACATTTTATTGAGCATTTATATATAAATTAATCAGTTAAAGAGCATTGAAGTTCATGGTAACAATACATTGCACCACACTGGACTATTTGGCTAAATCATCATTACATTTTCTTAGTGTGTTGTTTTCGATATTGTATACCGTTGACAGGCCTAATAAGTATGCAATGCTTAAAATTCCTATTGACCTTTAACAAAAGTCACAAAACAAATCATTTTATTTATCATTTGTAGGTTTCACTGTGTTATTAGGGTTTGAGAAAGAAGTGTAATTTCTTAGTGATTGACATGACGTTTCAAAATACTAAGCGAGGTTTTCGAACCCTAAGACCTGATGAACATAGTCATCAAAACAAAATTCACTTACATGCCATTTATTATAAATGTGTTCTCCATAAATTTGAGGTACATAAATGTAGAGTACAATTCTTGATAGGAGCTTTGTTCACCACAATTTTTCAGGTTTCTCATTATATTGTTTGAAAATCCTTTTTTTAAATCAAAATACAAATCAATATACTCTTTTAAATTTTATCCTATTTATTTATTATCTTAGATTGAAACATTAATTTACCTCAACACATTCTAGATGAAATGCTCAACCTCAGATGGAATATCCATCCCAGTCATGGGGTTTGGGCTAAGCAATTTAACACTGTGTAGTATGTTGTCATTAAACCTAAGAAATCTCAATTTTTATGGTGTCGCCTTTATCAGGGCTTTCCTGTGGGTGACCGGCTCGAGCATCTGGGGGTTTCAAATCCCACATCCCTAGCTTGTCAGAAACTTGAAACATTTAAGCACCTTTTTTGGTTTTGCCCTCACATACAATCTACGTGATGTTGGATTCATTCCCTCTTTCAGCCTTTCTGAACTGATTTCTTTACATATAAAATGGCTCTCTTGGGGGATTCGATTCTGCTTCTTGTAAAATACAATAGATTTTGGTAGATCTTTCAAGCTGATATTTTATTTCAAATATGAAGAGCTAGAAATTATTATTGCTTTAATCATGAAGAGTTGGAACATAGTTTTTCTGTTACTAACAAAATAACTATTCTATTTAATGTTACTCTTCAGATTCAAAGCCAGACTGATAAATTTCACCTAGAACTTAACCATCTCTAATGATTGCTCATCCACTAGGGAAATGCCCCATGTGCAGTTAGCTGAGAACCTCCTGAGCCACCGCATTATCCTATGCCTCCCTGAGGGCAAGGATGTGGTCCACGCTGACAACATTCTAGAACTAGACACATGAGTCATTCTCCTCATTGATCACCACCTTGATGGTCTTCTCTATATGTGGTGGTTCGAGTGGCTCTTCTAGATCTGGAGGCGAGGGTAGGGGCTAGGGCCCTCCTCCCCCAAATCACGATGGTGACAACAGGGGTTGGGGTCCTCCCTCCAAGTTAAATTTCTGTGACTAGTTCTGGAAATCTCTCCTAAAAGGCACAAAAATGATGAATTAGAAGTTCAATAAACTAACGACTGGGAGCCCTTACATGTGGATGAGGATCCTCCTGCTTTGGGAGGATGGGATGATGAGCCTCGGGACCCACCGTCTCCACCGCCTCCCTTGACTTTCATGTTTGTTGCGACTACTTAATTGTCCTCTTTATTGCTTTCTATTCCTTTCCTCTTTGTGCTTAGCTATGTTGAACTATCGATGTGATGTTTTTTTGTGTGGTCATTTATTGACCATCTTTTGGACTCTTCCTAAGGTATTTTTTTCCTCGATGTAATTTTACTCGTGGGGTGTGACTTCTCCACCCATTTTTTGTATGATTAGTGTTATACTACACTCTTATTTTTATTAATATATAGATACACTATTCAATTAATTTTTTTTTAATTAAGTCTAATTTAACTCTTTTACATAAATATGTATGAATATGCATCTTACATTTTGATGTAAAATCTATTTATCCATAAACAAAGGGCGTAACTTAGAAGAGATGTTGATTGATTTGCAATGTATGAATTGGTTAGGTTCGATTGTATTGAGTGAGTTTAATCCTTGATGACCCCTCCCATCCAAACAAAAATTACCTATTTTTTCTTGATTGAAGGATAAATATCCGAGTCAAAAACCTTGCAATCGGTACGAGCAATCACCTTTTTAAAAATTCACCAATTCAAAACCAAACCAAAATTAATGTTTATTAGAAAAGATTTTTCTTTGGATTGAAAGCATGGAGTATATTGTCGAGTGAATTGGTAAAAGGGGTTGAATGTATCAAAGCTTACTCAAGTTGGTTGTGTATATTTGACTGGCCCTAGAGAAATATAGGTTACATCTGTTTGACTTGTAGTTTAAAAAGAGCATGAATCTGTTTGACCAACTTTTAAAAGAAGAGCATACAATATATTCTATTAGGTAAAAAAACATAATACATGCTCGAAAGTGGTATGAAATCACACCCCAAACAAATGATAGATTAAAATCACACCCCAAACAAATCGCATATAGATAGAACAAATTACAGAGAGATGGGGTCCCTAGTAAAAACTAAAATTTAAAATAATCTCGTGTCTTGTTATTTGTGGGTTTTTATTGATGTCATATATTATATAATTTTGTAATGATATTTTTGTTAGTCTAGTGTCGTGACTTTGGCACTCTCTTAGATTTATTTGTAGTTTAGATTTTGTTAGTCTAGTGTCATGACTTTGGTACTCTCTCGAATTTATTCACAATTTAATTTTTAGTTGTATTTTTGTTAGCGGATTTACAATGCTGAGTAAGCATACATCTAAATAGTGAACTCCTTTGACTAAGCAATGATGAGTAAAAGGCATCCACGCTATTAAAATCTCCAAGTTACGATCCTAGTCTTATGTGCTTGATTATCCATATCGAATATGTAACAGAATTTATACTTTGATGGATGGATATAAGCAACCATCATCCTTACAATCAAACTGTAACCTTTCGATATCACCTCCTTTTTAATAGAGCATAGAGTATGGTTTTACACTAAGAAATACATTGTATTGTTTCAATACAAAAAAATTATAAAAAGAGATTATAGGCAATACCATCCTGATGTTTCTAATACGTTCACTCGACAAGATTTTTAAGCAAATTAATATATCGAATATTTCAATTTTAGTTATACAGTTATGGATAAGATGTCCAAAAAGAAGACGATAAAACAAAGAGCATCCACAACACCCAATCGGATATTTACAGAGTCGGGGGGAGGGAGACGGGGACGGGGACGGTGGGAGGAAAATGGCTTCAACATAAGGAATCTGAACCAGGCATATGTTAATTTCAATGGCACCCAACAAGCTCATATTGGGCACTTATTCAATCCAAGAGACACCCAGGTTTGATACAATAACAGCATCCCTTTCAACCCAACTTAAAACACATCCTAAAGCTTCTGTATTGCCTTTATCAAGAATATCCACGTTGAATTTCAATACAAAAAGGTTCTGCCTATCCTCAAACAGTATACCCAAATTGAATTTCAATACAAAAACGCTATGTCTATCCTCAAGCAGAATAGCCCCATTTAATTTCAATGCAAAAAGGCTCTGTATATCATCCTCAAGGCCCCCCTTCTTGCTCAGGCGATCATGTGACCACAGGCTTCTTTGCTGGGCTGTGAGGACCAGCAGCAGTGGGGATGATGGGCTTATTCCTGCTTTATTGGAGAGACCTATTTATGTTCCCAAACAGGAGAGGGTAGATTATGTGAGGGAGAAGGAGGAGGAGGAGGAGGAGGAGGAGGAAGAGGAGGAGGAGGAGGAGGAGGAGGAGCAGTTGGGGAGTCTGAGTGATTTGTTTGGTGATGAGGAGGAAGAGGAAGAGGAAGAGGAAGACGGTGAACAGAATTTTGCCAATTGGATTGATTGGGAGGATGAAATTCTCAGTGAAACTGAACCCCTTAAAAGATTTGCGAAGATGCTACTTCATTCTCCCAGGTAATTTGTTTTTTTCCTATTTTGATAAATATTGTTTTCTTGTAGATGTTTCTGTTTTTCTTGATAAATCTTGGGTGAGGCTATACGGGGAATTGTAAGTCTTGGGCAAGGCTGTCTGCAGAATTGTAAAACATGGGCAAGGCTGTATACTAAATTGAAAACACGGGCGAGGCTGTAGGTTGAATTGTCAATCTTGGGCAAGGCTATAGGCTGAGTTTTTAATCTTGGGTGAGGTTGTACGCCAAATTGTAAATCTTGGGCAAGGCTAGAGGCCAAACTTTTATTTTGGGTGAGGCTGTAAACTGAATTGCAAATCTTGGGCAACACTATAGGCTGAACTGTAAATCTTGGGTGAGACTATAGGCCACCTTAATGCAGTGTAGGGTTAGCTCTGACCACATTCTTAAGATTTGTAAACATGGGTTGTGCTTAAATGCACCCATTAATCATTACTCCACAACCAAAACCTTGTAGTAGATACTTACATTTTTTAAAGAAGTTCATGCTCAAATATTACACCAAAAAGACAACCTTGATCACATTCTTAAGATTTGTAAACACACTTATGCTCGAATATACCCTTAAATCATTACAACACAACCTTCTTCTGTCCATTTGAATTATGGGTCGTATTATTATTGTAGTGAGGGTAATTTGAACCTAGGTCATGCTCTTACAAGTCACGAGTTCTCCCATTACAGTTACATCACAACCAGGGGATTGGAACCTGGGTCATGCTCTTATGAGTTCTCCCATTACTTTTACGCCACAATTCTTGGGGGATTTGAACTCAGGTCACCTTTTACAAGTTCCTTCATTACCATTACACTACAACCCCTTGGACTACTAAATAATTTTTTCGTGTTACTGTAAAAAATAAATCTTTTATTTGGGGGGGTTCCTATTACATTTTAGTGAGTACATATCAAAGGCAGTCTTTTTCTCTTATGAGCATGATTTTTAATATCACCCCCGTTTTGATTTTTTTATTGGCCAGTCTTGGGCTACGTTATTGGTCTGTAACGTCTCAAGTTCTAGATGCTTACTGAAAATTAACATATATTATGCTGTCCTACTTGAATTATTCTTCAATGTAACTGATAGAATGTAAAATGTATTAGAATTAGTGTTCTTAAGTTGTTGGAAAGGAAGACAGTGCAGTAGTTGCATGAACAAGATGGAAACAACCATGAAAACGGCAAACAACAGCCACAACAAATATGAGAAGAAGCTTAAACATGGAAACCTGTGTGGGGAAAACCAGCTGGAAGTGGCAATTGCTCAGCTTCCTCTCCTTCCTTTGGCCAATACTGTTACGAAGAGCTCAGATAGAATATGCTACAGAAATCTCCCTGCTGCTATGCTCATTCAAACTACCTAACTCTTCCTCTCACACCCTTGTCTTACAGCTGGGCTTATGCCTCTTACAAATAGCAAAGCTGGAGGTGTTCTTTTGTGCACGAAAGGACCTCCAATTATACTGCCATGACACAAAACGAAACTGCAACGACACTTTTGAAACCGCCCTGACAATAATGCAACTGCCACCCTGTTGTTCCTAATGGTTTTGTTACTGTTGAATATGCTCTCTGATTTAGCTATATTTCTGATGGATTCTGGGTTGATTGATGAAGTGAAATGTCTTCTAGTCCTAATGGGTGAGTTATGGGCCACTTTAATGCAGTGTGGAGTAATATTAGGCCGCATTCTTAAGATTTTTAAACATGGGTCATGCTCAAATATACCCCATAATCATTACACCACAACCTCGCCATAGTAATTGCAGTGAAGGGGATTTGAACTTGGGTCATGCAATGAGTGTTCTCCATTACCATTATACCACAAGCCCTTGGACATATTATTTTCTTGTGTTATTGTAAGAAAGATCCATTATTTGTCAGGTGGGGGGTGGGACGATGGGCAGAAGGGGATTCCTTTAACTATTTAGTATTTAATATGGAAATTTCAAGGCAGTCTTCTTTCTCTTATTGGGCATGATCTAGAAGATTAAATTATTATTGAGGATAAATTTTAAGAGATAAATTCAAGCAAACCTCATGTTATTGGGCTTGTTGATAATGTTTAGCATTACCCAGGGATACGTGACCCCATTTTCCTGCTATCCAGGACATGAAGGAAATGTGTCTTTCCGTCCTGGAAACAGAATAGAGGATGTCCCTTGACTGTCCAGACGTCCCAAGATGCCAACGTACCAATTTTTTTTTAAAACACATTTTTGCTTCTGAGCAAGAAATGCTTGGGCATGCCTTGTTGCAATTAAAGTTGTACTTATATCATCATGTTTATTCTGTTATTTTGGAACAATGTCTAGATGAAAACATCTATGAAAATTTTGTGCTGACAAGGCTTATCCAGACTATATTGGCAACTTACAATCTATATTATCCATGTACCTCTTCTACCATTTTGGTTTGAGTGCAGTCGAGTGCTTTTTGACAAAATACCTATAACTCGCTGCAATTAGGGTGGTACTTGCCTTAGGAATTTATTACAAAAGTCATTCCTTTAAACCTTTTAAGCAGAAACCCAAAAAGAAGAAAGTCAAGTTAATTGAAATTGAAATTGAAATTGAAATTTTGGAGGGGACCTATGAAAGTATTCATCATCAGATTATGTCTGCCATATGTTCTTCCAGATTGCATCCGATACAAATACACCAGTGATTCAAAGAAAGGGCCCACATTCATTGTCATTCATACAGTGTTGGGCCACATAAGGATTGAAACTAATTGAGATTTCATTGAGAACTTACTGGTACGTATTTGAAACTACTGTAGATTTCTTTATTTTCAATTTCAACATTACATTTAAGTAACAGTGTTAAGTGCAGAGAACAAGGGGTGCAAGGCCCCATCTTTAATTGTTACTGAACTACTATTTACAAGAGATTAGGCTTATTCTAATCAGTTTCAAAAGTCTCATTTGTACAGTTATAATAACGATTTGTGGTAGGAAAACAATCACACCACTGCTAAGTAGTTGAAGGATCATATTAAGAACTGCTAACTGGAAGGAGCTAGTGGTGTTGCACCTCAAACTACCATGCACCATTGGTAGCAATATTCAATGATCATCTTCTGCACTAGTGTTGCCAAGTTACTCATGAGCACACCAAATTCCAAGTCACACCTTCTAAGTTTGCACAACCAAAACCCTGGACTTAGGCAGCAGTCGTCCATCGCTAATATCCATATTGTACTAACTTCCAGGATTTGGCTGAAATTTCCACAAATAAAATTCCCTGGATGAGTGAGCCAAAACTTTGACAAACAACATTCACTGAAGGAGGAGTGAGATATTCATCTTAAGACAGCTCGTCAACTTTCCTCTTCTGCATTATAAAGTGACAGCATAAGCCAGGGGAATTGGACATGCAATTCCACTTGAATTAACAATGGCTCTATTGCTACATTGAAACAATCAGAAGAGCCTCGTATGCTGTAAATTAAAGAAGACAACTGTATATGATTGAGGATATTGGCTTGGGGTAGGTAATTAAAACCCATTGGCAGCTACAATTTGAGAATTACATGAAAAACTATGCTTGAAAATACAAGATTTTTTTTAAAGAAGGGAGAACTTGATGTTTAGCAGAATCCCATGATCAATTTCTTGCATCTGTACCCTTCGATCTGTATAAATGGATCACCTAATAATTCACCAGAAAATACCAATATGACAAAAAATATGCCCTCGAATAGATCAAGTTATGCAGTGGTCTATTGTGGATTATTTAAGTCTAACTTTTGCATTGCCATAGCAGGCTTATCTTTGTCTTCAATGCTACATCTGGTGGCTTGATCTATGATGTTTAGAGTTGATAATCACCAGACATGAAGCATCAAATTATAGCTGGAAACAGAAAATACTTTATCAGAATATACTCGGAGCAGATGGAAGATTGCAGTAAGATTCAACAGTTTTAAGAAGTGATGCCACTGGTAATTTGTTGAAAAACTTCAGTGATGATTTCAGAAGAGGCAACTTAATGCTTCTAACAAGAGAACATTTCAGAAGAATAACAAGTGTTCTAAGAGATGCCACTTTCACTTTAAAACTTGTTTATAGGCGTCTAAGAATTTTTCAGGAAATACAAGGATTGCAGAATAATATAATTGGGATAGCTTCTCAGTGATGTACATATTGAATTTTCATAAATACTTTTGAAGAAAGAAATTAAAATATAACTATGCTAAGAGATGCTAGAGCAATAAGGGATGAACTAGAAGTTAAATAACTTATTGCTATTTATGGTTTGGACGAAAGATAATGCAATAAATTGATTGAAGTTATTCAAGAATTTGAAAATTGTAAATTTTATGAAAATAGATTCAGATAATGAAAATATAATGCCAGAACCCCTTATAGGAGCCTTTCATGTTCAAAACTAAGATGATAAAGAACAAGAAGTTAGGGAGTACTTTTAGCCTCAAGCACACTTGGACTACAGTCGAGTGTTATAGACCCCTGGATCACTACTAATCTCTTCTTCAAGCTATGGTAGATATCCCCGTTTAAAAGAAATTGTGAATATGCTGTTGGATATGTGTTGTATACTTTGCATAATTGACACTCTTTATGGGCTTTATAGCCTGACACATATTAGTGTGGTTTGGGGCTGGGAGCCCGTGAGATGTTTTTTGGGGGGACCCTATAGGTGGTTTTGGGTTCGTATGGGTGGTTTTGATCCATGGTTTACAACCCATGGTTTGTAGTCATTATATTGTAATACCGCTTGGACGGTTTCATATTGATGTGCCTAAAAATACTTGCACATGCATTATTGTAAAACAGAATTTTGAAGTATGCTATTTTATTCTAAACAATTGAGTTAATGCAATAAGGAAGAAGGTTTCTGTGCTGAGTTTTTCCCGAAAGGGTTTTCCTAGGTGAAAATCTTGTGTATCGTGTATGTGCTTCATTTTTCCTTTCTGTTATAGCTTATTATTTTGTTAGCATTGCTTGTCCTGCATAAGTTTATCAGTTTATGTCTCTTCATTAAATGTGAGCTCGTGGACCACATGACATAGAACCATAGAATACAGCTTCTAATAACTGTATAAGCTGATCCATACTGGTCATGGATAATGCAAACATCACATTTATGCTCAAAAGTAGGGAATGAGATAGTATAACTCTGGCCATTGGTGGAACCTTCCATTTACATTGCTTACCACCACTATCATGCGTACGATGTTTTGCCAACACAACTATGCACAACTGCAAAAGATTCTGCTAAATGTTCCAATGAAATACTTCTCACATACACATACGAGCATACCACAGCATTTAATTTTGGTTTGCAATTTACTATATTTGCAACTCATATTCAACGAACCATCTGTACCATATTAATTTGGTAACATCAATTGTTAGTCAATTTGGTGATGAGGTCCAGGTGTAATTAGGAATTCAAGGATTCTCTGCTTGCAGGTACAGAAGTGGGGAGAGGCTGACACCAAGGGATGAGAAAATAATTCTTGAAAAGCTTCTTCCATATCATCCAGAATTGGAAGAAAAATCTGGCCCCGGGGTTGATTTTATTTCGGTATGAGCAGTTTTTCTATGACATATAGTTTTGTATTAGTTACTTTTGTGTATGCAGTAGTCACTATTTGTTCAACAGTATCCTTTGTGTATATAATAACATTTTATAAGAGACCTTCTGAAACATGAGTAGATTGTTAGCAGTGTAAAGCAAACTTGTACTACTTCATTAGCTGAAGTGGCAACCAAATGAACCCACTTTTACCGCTTGAAAATTCTCATTATCGGAATTTTGCAGCATGGCTTAAAAAATAGCCATAAATATTTATAAGGACAAATAAATTGTACATACCTTATTCCTGAATGCTTTTAACAGATTGTGTCCCAATCTCTCAACATGTAGAGACGACTTTTTAAAATGCTTTTTGTCATAGAGTGCAATGACTTCAATGACACACCAAAGGAAACCAGTCAATCTTATGAGTTATAAATATGCATAATGTTAGATCCTAGACTGGGGAGATTAATGCATTATTAATACAAAATTGCACATGGCTTTAGAGGTTTGTGTCCATAATCAACTTCACATTCGTAGGAGTAACTGTGGAGATACATTGTTTGTTGTAAATTTGGACAAGCTAGGATTTGAACCCGGGACCTATGCCTAGCTGGTTAGTTGCTTGATTATTGAGTCCATCTCACGATGGGGATTTCATTATGGGTTCTCAAGTGTAGGAAACTCAACCCACACATGCTTTGGGTCGTCTGAAAACTCAATGCTTGACATTCCACCATTGCTAACCATTCTTGGTGGCCCAGTGTGGTTTTCGGCCTCAACAACTGCCCTCAAGCCACACTTTGGGGAATGTAGCATGACCACAAGCTAGACTCCAACCATTGCTTGGATACAATGTAGGAAATTGGGACAAGCTAGGATTTGAACCTAGGGTCTGCTCCTGGTTGGCAAGTTGCTCTACCACTGAGCTAGTTGCCTATCTCATGGTGGGTCTTTCAGTATGGGCTCTTAAGTGTAGGGGAGTACTTCTAATTCTCCCCTCAGAAGCCATGATTTGAAAATGCAGTATTTGACCTTTTGCTACTGCTGTCGATTCTTGTCTATCAAGTGCAGGTTGTGTTCTCAAAATTGTTCTGCCATTCTATGTAACAAAAGGCGTGCTTTAGAAGAGGTCCTCAACTTTTGCACATGGACCACAATTTAGTGAAAGTCCAATGCTCATGGAGGTCTAAAGGGCCACGGTGTAATAAATCCATCTAAATGATGGCTTTTATTAAGGATGAGAAAGTTTGTTCAGCTTTTGGGTGAAGACATGGGGAGTTTATAATGTTCATCTGAAATGACATAAATTGATTGTGTCTAAACTCATTGTTGATGAATTGACAATTCGATTGGCAGGTAAGTATTGCACCTTGTTACAGGATTACTTGAGGATAATAGTGGACCCATGACTTAAAGATTGGCCAATTACTAATTGGCATCTGAGATGTTTCTTGGAATGGACCATGAAACCAAAGTTATAAATTTAGTGGTTTGGAGGTCCATGCTATGGATTGCCCACCCTATTATACTCACACTGAACATTAAATACCATAATATATACCAAGGAAATAAAAACTACTAGGAGTCCTAGTCTAGGACTAGTACAAAGTAGACCAAACCCATCGATGGTTAGGAATCGTATCCAACTATTCTTAATAAATAATATTACTCTAGATTCTCAAATAAAGATGTAACATAAAATAACTAGTATTGGTTTTGCTCTTGGGCTTACCCAGGAGCTGTTATTCAAGCCTTTGGGCTTTGGTCCTCGGGATGGCCTCAAATTGGTACATAAGCCTTATACAAGCCTCTCTCAAGCAAGCTAAAAAATCCTTCTGGTCACAATCTTTGGAGATAGTCTCAAGCTGGATAAAAGGATTTTAGGTCTCAATCCTTGGGTTTACATGCAATGAAGGATTTAAGCCTCCTATCCTTAAGATGGTCGAAAGTTGGGTACCTACAATTATTCTAGCCTCATTCCTTGGCTGTACCCATGAGTTGGTTGTGAAGCCTTGGTACTTGGGGATGCTCTTGAGCCAAAAAGGTACATGTCCATAATAGTATTACATATTGTATCTTTTCACATACTTACATTTTATAACAACAAACAGAAGACATATTTTTAATTACTTGCAGCTTAGATCGTATTTAGATCAGGGAACGTCCTTTAAATATTGTCCACATCTTACAATGTCCCAAAGTTACCGGATACTACTGTGTACCTGTTTGCAAATTGTTTTGTCAAGAGACAAAATGGAGAAGTTGCAACAGCATGTGGGACTACGTCCCTCCTCTATTCTAAGGGGAGGTTCCATTTATTACACACTAACAAGGAATATTTACAGATTTTACAAACATACGATTCAAAATTTAGTCTTGGATTGTTACATGTAAATGAAAAAGAAAAGGTGAATAAACTTGCATGTTTATCCAAAATAAACTTAAGGTTAGAGAAACATATAAAATACGGAAGCATATGATGAATGGGACATTCAACCATAACAGAAAAAACTAGCACAAGTATTTAAGAAAGATCTATTGCTTTGTCAGATATTGAGAATGATAACACAAAAAAAAAGAATGAACGAGACACAAAGTTCTCAATTTCTTCTTGTGTTTCATTCAATGGAACACAAAGTTTTCCAAGTACACAAGTGTAACAAGCCAAAATTGTATTGAAGGTCAAAAAGTCACTTTACATCTTTCCAAAACTTTATATATAGTTTTTCATTTCAAAAGATAGTTGGATAACTACCTTAACTACTTTTCAAACCATTTTGAAAACATGTTACAAGTATTGAAGAAAATAAAATAAAGCCAATACATTGACCACACTTTATGAAGTGACAATATTAAGTGATGAGTCATCCTTGGAAGGACGGGACCCATCATCCTTAGTGAAGTCAATTGGCTTAACTTTATCTGCATATTTCTTCAACTTGTAGACTCAGTATCTTTCCCTGACCTCTTTCACCTGCACTTCATTTGGAGTATCTGTATACCTTAATCTCATATCAAACGAATACAACAACTCCCAAGTTCTTATTTGGTAGATTTCCCTGCTTCAATTGCGTCTTCTCTGTATCAGCAATTGAACGCTAAAATTCATTGTGTCTCTCCATTGCATCAATATTTAAACTGGTTGATTTAGACAAGCCTCCTTTAATCAATTTAGCGATTTGATGCTTGATTTCCTTTGAAGTTTTTTGTTGCACTTCCAATGAACACATAAGGAAGAGTCTCAATTAAGTCCTGAATTTCCATTATAACATCAAGATTTTTACTTTGTATATCCTGAAATTCCTTTATCACAGGTTGCAACACTTCTACTATGAATTTAGATGCCTCAAACCATTCATATGAGGCATCTTCCTTTGTATTCTAGAATATTCCCACAGAGACCAACATTTCAGCATTTGATTCCGACATCTCCTTCAAATTGGGAATCTGATTTTGTCATGTTCTGATTTCTTATTTGCGCTTCTTCTCTGCTTCCTTGATCTTTTGATGTTCATTTTGAAGTTTTTGGAGAATCCTCATAGTCTCGTCAATCGTTCGACAAACCACGTACCAGCCAATTCTCAATCCATACCTTTATTATTTTTCCATAACTTGCAATATCTCCCACTTGTGGAAGAGCATTAAGATCCAATCCAATGTCCAGCAGAGAGGGAGGATCAAGTGCTTAAAAATTTTCAACAGGACTAATGAGGTGATGAATGTAAAGTCCCAATTGGTGGACTTGTTCTTATAGCTTGATTTTCAACTTGCCATCCTTCTCAATTCTATTGATGGCAGATTGAACAATGTTTTGCAACTGGTGAATTTCTCCCTTCCGATTGGGTTTTCATAGTGGAATGTCTTGGACTTGATGGTCATTGGCGGTCATGTCCTCTTGATTCTTCTCAGCAATGGGAGTAACAACTGGAGCATGCATAACTCCGTGTTCATCCATGGTCAACATAAATGGTGTCTTAACCTTCTTAGGTGGCTTTTGAATAAGAGAGGACACTGTGTTGAAATTAAGTGTGATTGCCTTCGCAACTCTCTTTCTTTTGTTTACCATATCCTCAACCCATACAGTAATATCAACTACACCACCTTTCATTTGTAATTCAACATCAGTACAGGCATCTACTTGTTTTGGAGGAGTGCCTGCGTTTGTGTCAATTGGGGCAATGGGTTGGGTGGTATGGAGGAACTACCTACATTCGTGATAGAATGGGTGACATTTGGGGTAGGCAACAAAGTATGATGAAATTAACTAGAGGACATGGGAGTTGAATATCACTTGAAAGATGAATCTGACTTTGTTCAATAGACAAATATCTTTGGATACACTTATCAATCAAAACAATGTCAGACCATTGAGGAGAAATAGTAGTTGGACCTATCAAGAGAGGTGACAAAGGGGGTTTCTATGGTCCTTTGGATGATTTGATAGTTTTATTCCTTGCAGTCTTCATTGGTTGGGCACTGCTGCAAGGGGTATCACTTTGTTTTTGTTTGTTTTGACCATCATCACCTCCATCACTATCAATTCTGCCAATCCCACCAGATACACTAGTTGTTTCTGAAGATTATTGACTGGTGACAATCTTTCTCTGTCTTTCAGAGGAGGATCTTGACAAAGAACCTTGTCCTTTAGGTGCATCTCCTCCAACTGCAGTGTTTTTTGTGCACTCAACAATTCTCGCATTGAGCCAATGAAAAGTGCAATCAGTGACAGTCTTGTCTATAATGGATGATTCCTCAGCCTGTGACCAGTCAATCCTTGGAAGGGGTTCTAGGAATATCTTCTTCAAAAGATATAGGGACGATTTGATGCAGTCAGGGTTAGGGGGCCAAGCTAATGGCTACCTTGCCCCTGCAGCCTAGACCAAATCACTCTTCTATGGACACACACACACACCCAAATGCATTCACTACAAGAGACCAAGATCACAACTTTATTCAATTCAAATGACAAATTACAGAGGTTAACAAACATACTTCACATTGTTTATCCCCTCTATTATAAACATGAAGAAGAACAATACAATGACATTCCCTCAGTGGACTTGATTCAACTCTCAGCTACTCTCTACTTTCTCAGCAAACACTCTCTACTCTTGCCTAGCATGAAACGACTGATTCAAATCTTTCCTCTCTCTTCTCTTCCTTTTGTAGTGCCTCTTCAAATTCCTCTGTTCTTGAAAAACGCTCAAAATTGGAAAATCAAGCATTTCAGTCTGTTACTTTCATTTTTCAACTGCCACAGGTGAAACTGCCACTTAATGCAGGCCAGTGACTACGCAGCTACCAGGGTGGTTATGTAATTGCCAGGTAATGCAGACTGGCAGTTCAAAACTGCCACCTATAGTAATCGATGGTTTCGTCACCATTTAGGGGAGACTCAAACTGATCTCTGTTTGATGATAGAAACCTGCTCTTCTATGATCCTGGGAGTTTGCTGGAGCTCGGAAATCTTGAGGAACTTTTGTGCGACTCTTCCACATATGACAAAAGGAAAGTGAAACACACGCAAATCACAATGACACATTTTTTGGTCGATGTGAGATTGCACATCATACTGCAAATGCTCCTGCATCACGATTGCATATATTTTCCATAATCTATAACTTTGCTCGGAACCTTTTTTCAAGTTAAAAAATATTCAAATTACTCCAAGGTCATTCTATTGAATCTCTTCTTTTGACTTCAGCATTGTCCTCACAATCTGCCCAATAATCCTCCAAGTACGGGACATACCTATGGCTGCCTCCCAAAATATTTTCGATGATAGTATATTGTCAATTGATAGTCTCTTCTTATAAAGGCTTAAGTATTTTGAAATCTCCTAAACAAGCATCCTAGCCACAACAATATTTCTGTAAGTATAGTATCAAATCCTGATGGGGAAGCTGATCTATAATCGACATGGATATTCCATAGCACAACAAATACGGATTTGTTGCAACAAGTGTTGTCCCCAAGTTCTATGCCATAGAACACCACCCAAACTGCTGTAATAAGATGTATTCCAGCTCTTATGACTCATCTACAACACGCAAATGACTATGCAACCCTTCACATGCAATCTCCACATGCTACATCTATTGCATACAGTCCTTCACATTCTAACTATGCTACTGTCATACATGACTGCAATTCAATGTGCTTGTATGGAAGTGCAAAACGCATATGAAGCTTTATGAACAAGTGTTATGCTTGTGTTAGTTGATTCTTGAGCTCCCTTAAATGTTTTATACATTAGATTAGTTGGTAGGAATTGAAAACATGCAATCAATGAAATCAAACACAACATGAAAGAGAGATACACAAGACACTACCCTTGAGAAACTCAATGTGAGAAAACCCCAGAAGAATGAAGCCATACTTCCTCATCTCCACTATGTTCTGTAGTTTACAAGCTTATGCCTTCTCGGGCTTACAAGGACACCAACTTCTCAATGGCTCCTACATTTGCAATGATCTTTGCACTCTTCGGTGAACGATTTGCTTCTTCAACAAGATAGATGACTGAACTTAGCCATTACAGCTGTGTAGTCTTCAAAACACTCTGCTTTGCGTCTCTGATTGCCTTCTATGCACTGGACTGAACTCCCATATGTTCACTATGCTTGACTGCTACCAATTTGCCTTAGCTTTGTATGAATCCACTTAGACACTCTATCAACTATGATCGAATACCTTTCGATGTTTTCGGATGTATTCCATGAACTCTACAGGTCCATATATAAACAAGAAAAATACCTCAGGGTTGAAAACAGAAGCCCAAGAGTCAGAACTGAAGACAAAACTTCTCTCCTGTCCATTCAACTTCTTGTACCTGAATAGTGCATCAACGCCATGCCTTTTTATGACATTGTGCGGCAACGCTGCAGGTTTTTCTGAAAAATGCCGTGGGTAATCATTCTGGGATGTTCTGGAACTTCCACAGGGTATAATTTTTGCATACATACTCGTACAGACTTGCTGTTTTTTTGAACTTGCATGCTTTTTCGAGAGGAATCTAAATATGTACTATAAAAGTACTTTTGATGCCAACCATATGCTGATTTAGCCCTTGTAAGAGAAACTAGCTCGCTTCCAGGATTTTGGACACTCCTTATCCCTTGTGACAGTTGATTGTCTTACTAACTGAAGAAGATGATCTTCTTGATCCAAAATTCAGATCAGAAGTGGACCCCTGACTTGTGCTTAGAAGATAATAATTGACAGACATTGTCCAATTGTCTGCAATATTCAATCAATGGGAGCTTGTTGCTAACATACCTTAGGTGCTGGAAAGGGCAAGCCTCAAATCCACAAACTCTGATACAGGTGAAAGTGGGGATTTGGATGAACCAAATCACCCAACTAGTGATCACCACCATTTTCACTTTTTGAAATTCTTTTGCCCATATATCCCCATAGAAGCCAGATAACGCCGAAGATAAAAGCTTCATTGGCGTGCTTAAAACACTTAGGCTCCCCTTGCTACTCTAACTTGGGATAGAACATTCACACGTGATTGATGGTGCTTAGAGTACGAACTCTTGACAAACCGGATAATTCTTCTTTGTGCCATTGCATACAACCAGTAAGAGGTTATATAGACCTGAACCTCAAAATTCAGTTCACACAACTGTTTAGGAATGACATTTCTAATGATGGTGGCCCAATCATTGAATTGCCTCCTTTCACATATAATGGACATAATCTAATACACCCACGGGGGATACTGCCTTGCCTTGAAACTCCCAACAACCCAATCGAGCGGGGTGATCATAATTCCAAGCTCTTTGTGAATATCACTTTTGTAAAGGGTCGTATGCAACTTTTGAATTCCTTGCCTCTTTGATTTTAGCCACCCTCTATTGATGGCGTGCAAACACTTGTTTGTATTGTGTGCCCAAAAGGTTGTGCATTCCTTAGGAAACATTTCTGCTACCTCCTCATGTGGTGGACTCCCGAGGAGCTCATCAATGTAATCAGACCTCAACCTAGATAGCGTCTCTCCAGTCGGACTTTGAACCTCTTTGTTATGCGTGTTGCAATGATTAGCACATGCAAGAACAAGGTTTGGACTTTGAATGGAGACGAGAAAACCCGCAATCTGCACAAGTCTACTATCATATAATCTTGGAGTGACAACACTCCCATCTCTTTTCTAAATTTATCCTGGAAGATCCTATAGGTCCACATGCCCAATCTCTATGTCAGAGATTCACTCTATCTCTAATTCAATGTTGGACAAAGCCTCCACCCCTTTAAACTTGTAGTTCATGGCAAGTTTTGGGGAATTGGAAGACATGGAAGCAGAGAAAAGCAACAATCAGGTTCCTTCAAAGCACATGAAAGGAAAAATGGAGGTTGGAAATTGTGATACTTGAGCTACTTGAAGTGCATGGGAGGAAAAATGGAGGCAGGAGCAAGTGGAAGCAATCAGGGGAACCAAGGAGTTGCAGAGTGGGAGTGGATGAAGAATGAAGTGAAACTGACAAGGAGGGGAGGGTATTTGTAGGGTTTAGTGGGAGAAAAAGAGTAAAGTGGAGCCATTAATGCACAGGGGAGGTGGACGGGACATATAGATTCGAGGTGGGAAAATTGGAGTTTTAATACACCTTCGACAATGAATGTTTAGAGTGTGAAAGTATAATATCCCCGACAAATTACATTGACAGGAAAAACTCTTTGTTTCTTGTCGGAGAAATTGGAAGTTTGAGACATACGGGGTCTTGAGTGGACTTGTAGTGAAAGTCCGAATACACTAACAAATTCAATGTAAAAGGATCCTCCTTTATTTTGGAGGAATCTGGACTTTGTTATAAGCTTGGAGAGTGAGCTTGTAGTGAAAGTCCGAAAGTCCTGATAGAATGCATTGAAGTTTGTATCATAAAGGAAAGAGTCGGAAAATAGGGGAATGGAGGACATTGATACAAATGAGCAGGAGTGTCTCTCAAAGTCCGACAATTTTAATTAAAAACTCTTGAAATATGAATGACCATGGCTAATCGGTACAGGGAAAATAAGTAATGAATCGCCGAAAGTTCTGATGAAGGAAAGCAAAAAAGAAAGTCGGGAATGTCAGGACTTTGAGGCTTGTAGGACGTGTAACGAAGTTCTGAAAACCCTGATAAAATACATTGCAGAACTTTTACCTAGACATTTTGTTGGGATTAATTGGGACTTTGATATGTGTAAGACATGCAAGGAACTTCCGATTTCTCCGACAAAGAACCAACAAAGGGGGAAAAAAAAATTCAAGGAAAACATAGGAAACTTTGACAAAAAGGAAAAGGACCATGTTTATGACTTGGACAATTTTAAGAAAAGACACTTGATCATGTAATTTTGGAAAATCGATAGTACTAAAATTTAAGATAAATTCTAGGTACTGTTGTACCCATGTTGTATCCATATCTAGTGTATCCAATACAGATGCATGTATGAATAGGGCGGGATTACATATCCAATACACCGCAATTTTTGTGTCAAATCCAAACTGTATCGGAGCCATGTTTGGGTCATATCGTATGCTATTTGGTTAATTTGTGTGTTTTTCTATGTTAAAGTTTTAAACCTTTTCCTCCTCTTGTCTATACTTCAGGACTTAAGTTAATAAGATACCCAAAAGAAATGTATGTGGTACAAAGCAATCTGGTCTTCTATAACATAAGAAGGTTCCTTAAAGACACTGATTGTAGTTCACTAATAGTTTTTTTGGTAAGGTAAAAAAAGTTATTCATAAGATCAAAATTATGAAAAAAGGATAACAATCAATCCTGCCAATCCTGCCTGTAAACAGCTATGTAGAAACCCCTGTTTCCCTTGATCTCTGAAACTGAATATTTTGAATTGCTTTTCTGTGTATTCTGATTTTTTTGTGTTTTTTGTATGAAATAAGAACAAATTGCGATTTTTGCAAAATAATTTCAAATAAATAATAAATAGCAAAATAATCTCTTATCTGGCAAATCAATGATCTTATTATCCTTCCAGATGATTACAATATTAAATCTCTGTCATGCATATAAAAATAATATGAAAATATTGTCTTAAAAACCTGGTTCTTTTAGCAACTGGAAAATAACTCTAAATCTGGACTGTTCGGGTTGCTGTGTCGACACACAGTCACCGACGCCAGTTATACTGCCGTCGTCGGTCGGTCGATATACTGCCGGCGTCGGTCACTCTGCCGACGTCGGTCTTCAGTCGGCCGATGTCGGTATATGGGATGCCGATGTCGGTCTCTGCACTTCCCTGCGGCCTGCAACTGCTAACGGCGCCCTTCTTCAATCTGTGATTCGGCTGGTACGGCTTGGTATGGATCTGTACGGATTCCGTATAGCAGCGAAATACAGTATAGCACAACCTATATGCTGGAGGCCCGATCTGAAGAAAAATGTCTCTAATACGGAAGATCTTGATCTGAACAATTACTGAATCAAACCCTAATGAAATAAATACCTGTAGATCTCAATGACAACTTCTGTATGAAGCTATCCCTCGAACTGGGAATAGATCAGCTGATATCTCACAACCTCTGAATTGCACACACTGAAGAGTGGAGTTCTCCAATGCAACTGGAATACTGGAAACCTTTGGCTCCTTCTCAGAGAAACTTAGCAAAATTCTTCAATATCAATAATCAATAATCAATAATCATATAGTCATAATGGCCTCTCTCCAATAAGAAACCCTTATATCTTCTAAAAAGTGTGCTTGCCCTAATTAGGGTTTCATAATTTAAATATGCTAAATAATTAATATTTAATTAAATCAATCAAATATTAATATCTCCTTCAATACATGTCCGAAAGAGCCCAAACGAAAACCAACTGGAAAATTTCTGCTAGTCGAAGCCAAGCCAAGCTCCATCAAGACCCTCTATCCATCCTATCAGCGTACGAGGTTCGTATAATAGGCTAATCCTTAACTTTGAAGATGTCAACTGAAAAGGGGACATGACAATCCGCCCCTCCTGAAATTGCTTGCCCTCAAGCAATCGCTGAATGATAAACCAATCAATCCACCTGGATCCCATATGTAATCATGGTTTATGCTGCTGTCAATCAACGCAAGCTCTTGCAATATCCTCTGAAATATAACCAAGAAGAATCCATAATCAAACTGGCGAATGCAACTCAACCAAACTCCAAGATCACAAATACCATGTACACATTCCACCATGCTATGCGGAAGGCACACTCCAACTCTGCAACAACTCCCAAATGGAACTACGCCAAGTGTGGAGAATCCACACACTGTACCTCTACAGTGATCAACATATCTCTGCAAATCACCAGCCACGGCCTCATCACCCAAACTCCTATGCATCGCTGATAATGAAGAGACATCACATGCTAGACAACAATAGCACAAACCAAATTTGCTTGTCATCAACACCTGCTCTAAGCCATGCACTGACAAACTGTCAACCTCAGCACCTATCACCATATCAGGCTGACTACCATGCTCGACTGTAGCACCCAACTCAACTGAATGTAACTACAGTAGAAACGAACCAATACTAGCATCGAGGATAGATATATGCTCATCCCCACTATCTCTAACAATCTCGACCATGGGCACCCTCGTGTCCCCAAATACCACACCCTGTGACTATACCAACTCTGGTAAACACTGAAGTCGCTCTAACTCCATGGTCACCTTAGCCAAATGAAACTGTGACTCCTCGAAAGCCAACTGCGTAGTCTCAAGAATCTCAGAAGTCACCTCGAGCTGCTGAGTAAGCTCACTCACCTTATCTTCCTTGACCAATAATGCATCGTATGCTGTACTGCCGCACTCCCTAAGATAATCTCTGTCTGCTACCAACCGCATATAATCCTGTCTCAGAATTCGGATAGCCTCCCATAAAGAGTGGATCTCTGTCAAGGAAAAATAACTGCCTCCCTGCTCATCACTAGTAGGATAACCCCATCCATAAACTGCTAACAACTGACGAGCAGCATCGAAATGCTCGCAAGTGATAGCAATGTCTCGCTCACTAACTCTCAGCTGACTAGACACATGATTGTGCTGGCTGGTCGAACTTCTATACTCTACCCCTGACACACTGTCCAAAGGAGTAAGCTCAGAATAGCTAACATCTGTAATACTGCCATCCAAATTCAACAGACCAACTGTTGAACTCGTATCATCAAACGGAGTGACTGAAACATCCACATAAACCTCCGTATCAAAGGATCCTGCTGAAGAGACTAAGTCCTTAGCACTGTCCATGACATCCCCATGGGTGTCATCTGCAATAGTCGGATCCTGGGAACCTTCTATAGACTCTGCCATATCTGAGAGATCAACTCTCAGTGTACTAACATCTGAGTACACCTCCTCACTTTGAATGCAAGCATCAGACTAATCCTCATCTAACTCCGAAGAAGCTGCGGCTGAAACTCTCCCATAAGAATCATGGGACATGCTACTGTCCTCAAACAAATCAGTAACGATATCATGCGGTTGTAAAATGTCTCCATCATGTATAGTCACAACACTAGTGGCTGCTTCACTAAGCAAATGATTAACTTCACCTGTAGAGACCTCTTGTTTCTCCGTCTTTTTGTGTTGTGATGTGGACCCTCTCAAAACGGATGTCATACACCGTACTAATTTGGCTCCTATTGTAGGGTCTGAAAGAAATTCATTCATTCTCCTCTGGTGTTCAACCAACTTGTTCAAACCTTGTTTAAACATCTCCATATCCTTGTCCCACTGTGTCTGAGTATGTGGAATAACCATGATTAATTAGCTGATTCAATGACCAATCTACCCAACAGGATGGCAGGACAAAAGCTCTGATACCACTGTAGAAACCCCTGTTTCCCTTGATCTCTGAAACTGAATATTTTGAATTGCTTTTGTGTATTCTGATTTTTTTGTGTTTTTTGTATGAAATAAGAACAAATTGCGATTTTTGCAAAATAATTTCAAATAAATAATAAATAGCAAAATAATCTCTTATCTGGCAAATCAATGATCTTATTATCCTTCCAGATGATTACAATATTAAATCTCTGTCATGCATATAAAAATAATATGAAAATATTGTCTTAAAAACCTGGTTCTTTTAGCAACTGGAAAATAACTCTAAATCTGGACTGTTCGGGTTGCTGTGTCGACACACAGTCACCGACGCCAGTTATACTGCCGTCGTCGGTCGGTCGATATACTGCCGGCGTCGGTCACTCTGCCGACGTCGGTCTTCAGTCGGCCGATGTCGGTCTCTGCACTTCCCTGCGGCCTGCAACTGCTAACGGCGCCCTTCTTCAATCTGTGATTCGGCTGGTACGGCCTGTTATGGATTTGTACGGATTTTGTACAGCAACGAAATACAGTATAGCACAGCCTATATGCTGGACGCCCAATCTCAAGAAAAATGTCTCTAATACGGAAGATCTTAATCTGAACAATTACTGAATCAAACCCTAATGAAATAAATCCCTGTAGATCTCAATGACAACTTCTGTATGAAGCTATCCCTCGAACTGGGAATAGATCAGCTGATATCTCACAACCTCTGAATTGCACACACTGAAGAGTGGACGTTCTCCAATGCAACTGGAATACTGGAAACCCTTGGCTCCTTCTCAGAAAAACTTAGCAAAATTCTTCAATATCAATAATCATATAATCATAATGGCCTCTCTCCAATAAGAAACCCTTATATCTTCTAAAAAGTTTGCTTGCCCTAATTAGAGTTTCATAATTAAGACTTAGGGTTTCATAATTAAAATATGCTAAATAATTAATATTTAATTAAATCAATCAAATATTAATATCTCCTTCAATACATGTCCGAAAGAGCCCGAACGAAAACCAACTGGAAAATTTCTGCTAGTCGAAGCCAAGCCAAGCACCATCAAGACCCTCTATCCATCCTATCAGCCTACGAGGGTCGTATAATAGGCTAATCCTCAACTCTGAAGATGTCAACTGAAAAGGGGACATGACAATCACAGCTCAAGCAAAATCAGATACACAAGTCTAGAGTAAACCAAAGTTTGAGCCTACAGTAAATGCTAAAATTATTATAAAAAAGCTCTTCAAAATCAGAACACAAACTACAGCTAACCAGACATCTAGCTGTATCAGACATTATTCTCTTCATTACACTGGTGCTGAGGCTGAATCTGATTATGCAGACATAGGGAGCGATCTTCTTGGTCCCTCTGATGTTGAGCTTCTGCCACTGCCTCTGCATACTTGCCCAATTTATTAGCAGACATGATCATGTCATCCCCAACATACTAAGCAATCTTTTCAGCAGACTCTTCTCTATCCTTTAGATCCACAACAAGCCTTCATCCAGCTCTATTGATTTTCTTCTCCAAATTAATTATAGTTTCATCCATCACCTCCTTAGTATCTTCATTCATCTTCTTTCTCTCATCCTGCATCATCTCTTGAAGCATTTGCTTGACTATGGCTCCCATTTCTTTCATCAGCTCACTCTTCATCCCATCCATCTCCTTCTCATTCTCTGTTCTTACCATCCCTTTCATAATTTGCAAGCCTCCCGAAGAATCTTTTGCCTCCACAGTATGTTCTTCAACGCACAGGAGCTGGGCCATGGTTCTGTGAGATGTCCTGCAAGTTACTACCTCATCATCACCTAAATGGTCAACCACCTCAACCAAAAAGAGCTTCTCCATCCCCTGCAACTCTCCCTTCCTTCCTACATAGCTTCTACTCTGCAATACTGATTTTGGTTAATCTGAATTACTCTAATGTTAGCTACGTTAGTTGGACTGTTTTGTTTCCTTATGGCAGGGATAAATTTATAAACAGGGGTGGCAGTTAATATGATTTTATATGTCTCCATTCTGTCATTAATGTCCTTAATTTCCACCTTGGATAGCTCAAGCATGTGAGATCTTCTTAAGGGACATGGGCTGTCCTTTCTTTGTTCTGATTTGCTTTGACAGGTAATCAACCCAAAAGAAAAGACTGAGCCTCAATGTTTCCTTTTGTCAACTCAAGTTCCAACTGGGCTTGTATGATATGAATTATGACCTACTGATGACATGCCTGCCTCCATTGCGTGCTTCACTTCCTTTTGCTAACCTGGCTGCCTAGTCATTCTTGCTGACTCAGCCTTACCTGTGCCTATTCATTGCTCCCACCCTTCGTCCCACGTAGTTTGGAGAAATGGAAAATGATATTATTTTCTGGTTTGGATGGAAAATATCTAATTCTATGTTAATAATTGGAAACAGACCGTCCAGTTTCCTGTAAGATCAGAGGCTATCTTCAAGCTAGCTATACAATAAATTTTCTCCGCTAATAATCTTTACAAATTTTGAAGTCCGAGTTCTTGAATGATATGTAAGTATCTTGGGAATATTAAATATAATCATTTAGCAAGTGTTATTTCTGGATATTGAAAAGCATGAATAAGGCAGCATAAAAGTTCCTATATGAGTAGTCAATATCAAAACACATGCTACTTTTCTTGTCCGCTTTTTGTGAGTGTCATGTTTTCATAATATCATTATTATTGCTTAGGAAGTTGAGCCAGTGATTTATATATATGAATTGTTTTTTTGGCCCACAAACAGAGGTAGCATTGTAGGAAGGTTAGATAGCATCGTACAAAGAAGTTGATAGTTGACAAGGCATTGCTATCACTTTCAGTTATATTGTGAGAGTCTTCTGGGATCAACTATGTAGGTGAAATTAGGTCCCGATCTTTCGGGTCTCTACGTAGGATGCGTCATCAGGGAAATGATCTAAGCTAATGCTTCCCTTTTTTCTTGGATCAGTAAAGTTAAATTTATACTGACTTAGAAAAAGATACAAAATGCCAGATATAACGAACAGTCTGCAAAGAATGGGAGCTCCTGAGTGAGTGCATATAAACCATCACTACTATAAACTTGTATGACAAAGACAGTCATGGAGTACGCATAATACCATAAACCATAAGTAGCATAAAAGTGTCCACATGTGTAGCAGAGGATACATATTCTAGGTTTTCTAAAGCCTGGAATAGATAGATAAAACTAAGGGCAATAATTATATTAACCAAAAGATAAACTTGGTGGAGAACATGAGATCGGGATTGATCCATTAAATTATGCTGACCTTTTCTATTGTTGAAAAAAAGAAATATTTGTCACATTTCATAGTGTATCCTTTTTGATGCAGGTTGACAATCACCCAGATTATCCAACTTCCCGCTGCTTATTTCTTACTCGGAAGGATGGAGAATCAATTGACTTCTCATTTTGGAAATGTTTGAGAGGGCTCGTCTGGAAAAAATACCCATTATATGCTGAGACATTCATCGAAAAATATATGAGACCTCGTCACAACTAACATGTTGCCTTTCTGCAAAGTGGCCCGGTAAGATTTGGGTATTCCTCTTTGAATTTGTTGAGGAAAGAATGTGGTGGGATCTCTTGACATTGGTTCTTGACTGCCCAAGGAAGGTGCATTTAATGCTATTCTTTGATAATATAAGCTTGGTGGCATTCCTTCTCGTTATGCAATAAGGAAAAATGTCAAGATGGTGCAATTAGGGACTCACCTCAGCAAGCAATATGGATGGAATTTTTATAGTTGTATTTTTATGCGATGTAATTTATGAAGTTTTCTACAAGAAGAATGTTCTGGGAAGGAATCCATGGAGGACTCCTTTTGAAAAGCCATGGCACCTTATGGGCATAAAAATTCTTCAGTTTCTGATATTTTATCTGAATGGATGGGAAAGTGTAGATTTAATAGCTGTGTGTCAAACCTGGTGATGTAGATATCAGTAGGAGATATAATGCCATATTACTTATTTCATCTTATATTACTGGGATGGGTCTTAATCTTAATCTGACAATTAAAGAAGTATGCAGGGTTGATGTTAATAAAGTAGTACTCTTTTACATGCAATCGAAAATAGAATTTGTGAATAACTTGTATTTTAGATCTGGCCACCAGATTCACACAAATATAACAGAGAATGTAACAAATCAGGGGTAAATCATACAAATTTTAATGAGACACTTCAGTTTATTCTGTGGTTCTTGCTGCCACTTATCAGCTTATATTCATATGCAGGTTGTCGTGTTACTAGTCAATATTATGGCAACATAACTACATGTAATATTCATACGCAGGTTGTCATGTTACCTATTTGTAGTAATTTTGTTATGGCCCTATATTGCTACTAGCTTCGGTTAACTTGTAAATGAGAAACAAATAGACGAGTTATTTCAAGTTGTAAAGGATGGCTTCTTTGTTTTGTTATGATTCGAGAGGATCCAATACTCGAGTTATGCCTTGAATGTAATAAAAAACTGATTTGGACTAACATGGATGTCATGTATGTGCAAATGGTCGTTACTATGCTGTCCAAGTATTGTATTGGTATGTCGTCTATATTGTTTCTTCTGTACATGATATGATGCTTGGCACGATTTCTGCTCTGATTGGGGTTTATAGGAGTTTGATGACTAGCTTTGAGTTCTCAGAGGCAGGATATAAAATGTTACCACTTCATTCATCTCAAACCTTGCCTTATTCATGGTGATCTTGATAGTTTGTAACTTGCTGGTGAAGATTTTTTTGTTTAATATTTTTTGATTGAGTGCCTAAGCATTACAGGAGTCACTGAATTATATAGAATGTCAGCATCTCTACCCATATTTCAGGAGTAAACACATAGTTGATTACAATGATGAGTAAGCATACGTCTAAATCAGTTAGCTCCTTGGCCAAGCAGCCATGACTAAGGGGCATTCACGCTGTCAAAATCACCCAGGGCACGATCCTGGCCTTAACTGTTTGACTCTCCATGTCGAGTATCTAAAGGAATTTGTACCTTGGTGGATGGATATAAGCAACCATCATCCTCACCAATTGGACTCCAACTTTTTTGATTGTTAAATATTTTTAAAATTGCAGGTCTTTGTTCAGACTAGCATTAACTGTATATTATGTACTTGCTGCAAGATTAGAGGCAGGAATTCTATCTGCATAACCTGAAATTTCTAATGAAAAATGAAAATCACAAGGTCGTTCATGACGTTGGCAATATCTCTGCTACTCACTGTGGGACTATTGGTGGCAGAGTACTTGCGGGAGTTAAAAATAGGAAGGATGCCATGGAGAGAGTATCATTTTCAAGTGAGGTCCTTGTTTAGTCATTAGGACTTGGAAAATTTCCAAAACGTCCCAGGGATGTGAGAAAAAAATGCAAAAAATGGGGACAAGAGGGGACGTTGGCTTCACATCCCGGAAATCTCTGCGACAGCCCTAGAGGGCAGAGGACGTGTCCTTGTGGAACACTGTTGTTTAAGGACAGCAAGCAGTCTGTTTAGAATGGAAACAGGCTGCTAACAAGCAACCAAGCTCATCCAGATGATCTAGGTTCTCTACCCAAAGTTTATTTACTTTGTTAGTGGATCAAAACATTCACAGAATAAAAGAGAAACTATTAAATCTTCAAGCAATGGTGATCTACACACCAATAACTTAAAATCATAAAAACGATATTCATCAATCACAGTCTTGAAGGACAATATCATAGAGATGAATTAACATTAAAATCAGCAAGTGTTTGTAATATTTTCAGATATCTCAGTTATACCATGAATATGATCCAGTGATGTTTTACAGCTGAAGCCATAATTTATCACAACTTGACATCTTTGGAGACAATTCACATATTGCTCGCATCTCATTATCTTGGGCATTCATGGGTTTGATCTATGGGAGCTTCATTTTGTTGAGGAAATGGTATCCTATCAGTCAGAATACAAACACCATTAAAATTAATATCCATACTTCCATCATGCCACTGTCCAAGCCAATAGTCTCCAAACGGGGGAAACTTTGAAGGCTTTTACAGCGACCTGGTCCTTCACAGTCATAGATTTGGTTTGAAGAGTACCGTGTTTTCACAAAGGCGGAAACAATAGTAGATAAATGAAACATACTTAAACCAGCTTATGAAGATAGGTATGTGCTACTGTTGGTTACAGTCACCCTGAACAATATCTTTGTTCAATAAAATGACAACAGTATGAGTGCTATAAACATAGCCTGAAGTAAGAATGCGGTGAAAACTGATGAAAAGGAAACTAAAATGAATGCCTGAACGTACCTGAATATAAAATCCTCCAACAATCATGAATACAAGAAAAACAATAATCCACTTCCAGTAATATCAGTAACTGCCATGCCCATTAGCTCTTCAAACCAAAGACAACACGTTTATGACAGAGATAATAATTAAGTAAATACCAAAGGAAAGTAAATAGGAAGCTCATAATAGAAACTTGAGTTGTAACAACTGTAAAACAAGGAAAATTGTGAGGAATACCACATACAAGAAGTTGGTAGAATAATTAAACACCTTTAAGGGAAAATTGAGAAGAATTCAAAGATATTTAAGGGATAAAGTTTGTAGAATAATCAGACAAGAATAGTTATTTATAAAAATCATAGAAATCAGAATTTTGCAACTCACATGAGCTGTGATTGTTACCAAGTATAGTCTGAGCAAGGTGCAAATAAATGCTGATATCATCCTCTCTAAAGAAGCCATGAAATATACTATGCAGGAGAAAACAGATGCACGGAAAGGTTGATCTATTGAATCAACTAAGGTGCTGCTTAGCTAGTATGCATTTAATCTAACATGTTGGAAAGCTTGTCATATAATAAGTCCTCTGCCATATGACTATTTTTCACTTATGTATCTTGCTAACAATTACAAGATAAAGAGATCTACAAAGCATACGAGCACCCCTAAGCACTTGTTAGAATGAGGGAGTAACACTTGTTACAATCTATTGCTCCGAGTAAAAAGATTTTAGGAAATTTGTGTGCAAACTTTTTAATCGATGTTTCAGATCATCTAGTGATCATATCTAGTTGTTGTGTCCAATGTTTGAAAGATGTAAACAATTGAAGATTGCACTCAATTTGAAGAAGTGTCTTCATGACACCTTTTGGCATATTGTTATGTCATGTCATTTGTAAGGAGGGTTATTTTGGTTGATCAAGCTAAATTTTCACTAATACTCTAATTGGATGATCCAAAGGAATTGCATGCTTTGGGCCATGTTCGGTACCGCAAGAATTTTACAAGGGATTGTATGTGGATATCAATGCCTTTAGAGGAAATTTTGAAGAAGGGTGAAACTTTACACTGAAGGATAGGTTGCAATTGTGTCAATATTGCAATTTCCAAGTCAAGGGAAGACTTTTCATGTTCATGTTGATGTGCCAACAACAAATATTAGCGTGATATTGGTGTAGCTTGCGGAAGGCTAGATTGATCATCCTATTTATTTTTCTAGTGTAAAATTGACTCCAAAAAGAAACCACACAACAATTGGGCATGAGGCTTTGGGAATGATATATACCCTACAAAAATTCAGGAAATATTTGTCGGCGACACCATCTACTTTTTTCACAAACCACTCAATGTTGAGTTGTGTGGTGATTAATCCTATGTTACTTGGAAGGAACTATAGGTGGCCCATTCAATTCTAAGAGTTTGATTTCAACAATGTCATGGTAAAACTGAGAAAATGACATATAGGACCTAACCATTTATTATGGATTGAAACATGGGAAGTTGCTACTGGAATGATATAGGATGATTTCCTTGACACAACTCTTCTAGGTGAAACCAATCCATGAGGATTCATAAGAAGTTCTGCGCTTCATTATAACAAGGTGTGCTCCTATCTATTATACCACAACATGGAAGAATCAACTAACCATATTAGTTGATACATGAGCATTTGTACAAAATGGGGTTAGATGAAGTGTTGCACAAGTGTGTGCCATAATATGAAAGAGATGTGTTGCATGAGTGTCATGGGGGGATTGTTGGAGGAGATTACACAAGTAAGGATGCATCCCATCCTTGAAGGTGTTGTAAGATTATGGTGGCTACTTTACATAAGGATGTGCATAAGTTTGCACATGCATGTGATATTTTTCAAGGCTTTGGGAAGCTTAATTGCATGGATGAAATGCCATTAGTACCAATACTTATGAAGTATCCATTTGAGAAGTGGGAAATTGATTTTGCTTAGTTGATCAACCCACCCACAACCAAGAGTGGTGTGTTATATCATGTTAGCAATAAATTATCTAACTAGGTGTGCAGAGGTGGTGCGAAAACGAGAGAACACAATTGAGATTACTACAATGTTTATCTATGAGCACATTAATATCAAGTTTAGATTCCTGCACAATATAACTAGTGATGAAGGCAAAAACATTGTGAGAAGATTGTACAAGTATTGTGTGAATCTATGGTACAACATCACAAGAGTTCTTTTTATCATACACAAACAAATGTACCACAAAATCATTTAATAATATTTTGGAGATTATAATAATTAATATTTGTGATGTATGATGAACATGCTAAGATGAGCGAATTCCTACAATGTTATGGGCTTACAAAATTACCTGCAAGATATTGAAAAATAAATGTCATTCTAGTTGGTTTATGGGAACGATGCAATGACGTGCATTGGACTTTTGGTTCTAGGCTTTGATCCCATTGCTAAGCATGGTTGAATGATGACAAGTCACTCCCCACAAGGATTGAAGAGCTTATGCACTTGGAAGAAAATAGGTTGTTAGCGTAATGGAGTTAAAAGTGTGGAAAGATAGAGGCGTAAAGCATGGCATGATATGCATATCACGTAGAAGACTCTTCTAGTTGGTAGTTGTATGTACAAATAAATTGAAGGTTATATAATCTATATAGTAATAGAAGACACAAAACAAGTATATTTATACCATTCAAAAATACCTTTCTCTACAATACTCAAAAGACATAAATATAGAGTAGGGCAAGAGAGGGACATACAACTTTTATGGAACGAATCCATGGAAGATGTGGGTCCTTTCAATTCACTTAAGAAAGCTTGAAGTCAGGTTGTTAAGGCTCTTTATGGTGGAGTGGGTTCTTTCAAATGAAGTTGTCAGGGTAAATTCCATGGATGGTACAAAGGTGGTTGGGGGAGTCAATGGGGGTCGACTGAAGCTATAATTCCAACATTAACTATGTAAGATCTAATAGTGAATAAAGCCATTTTCAACCAAGTATGGGAAGCTATTTGTTTGTAGTAGGATGGAATTACTGTAGAATATATGATTTGCAATATGGGATTTAGGGATTTGAATGGTGTGCCACCATATTGTAACAACACATGAAACATTAGGGAATTGAGTTATTATGGTTGAATTGACAAGACAACAAAAATATAGTAACATGGATGCAACATATGAATAAATTGGTAAAAATATTTTTGGATGCATGAAACTTACGAGGAATTGGACATGAAGCAGTTGGTTCGATAAGAAAAGAACACAATGATAAGGCAACAATTAATAAAAATATGAAATAGACAATTGGAAGTTTCAATGGTGGTTGATGCCGATTGATTGAGTTTGAGGTTTGAGGAAAGAAAGTGGTACAATGTATAATGCATGACATGTTGGAGAAAGGGGTTAGGATACAAAGATGAAATTTGATGCCCGTCCCCTTTGTTTTTGATGGTTTTGAGTGTATTTGAAGTGCATCTTATAAGCTTTATCATCTTGGGTAACATTTTCTTAATTTTCAAAATCCGCATGTTGTATAAATAGATATACAAATACATAGACAAGAGATAGGCAATGCCAAATCAAGCATGGTTGGGAGAATTTGACAATGAGATGAAATGATGTAATGTTGCTTTCTTATGAATATTTGAAGATATTCTATTAGGTGCAACATGGTGTTTATTTTGTTATGATATATGAAGTGTTCTTTTACTTTTATGTTGTAATGTTCACTATGCCTTACATTGATATGTGTTTTCTCAATAACAAAGGTTTGAGGTAACTCATTCCACTTGGGTGAGCAATTAAGAAGAATTCTTATGACGGTTTGGGGTGGTAGAAATAAGTGTTAGTCATGGTCTATTGCACATAAACTATAAAATATCTAACAAAAAGATTTTAATTTTGATATTCTTTTAGTAATTTATTGTAATAGGAAAAACAAATATGGCTATAGTTTGTTGGCTTTATAAGAATTGAGCATGCCTTCATTTCTAAATACAAAATAATTTCAAATAAACGTAGAAATTTTAGTGGAAATAAAGAGGAAAAACACAACCAATCTAAATTGTATTTGAAAGGTGGTCATCCTTTCAATTATGTGTTAAGAAGCAAATACATATAAAAAATGGTAAGAATCAAATGGGTAGTAGTTCGACTAGTGAGTATCATGGTTTGTTATACCATCCACCATAGTACAAACCCTTCTATATATTTGACATAAAGAGTCAAACAGATAGGGCTAGGGTCGTTCCCAGATTGAATGGCCCCTAATCATGACTACTTAGCCGAAATAATATTCTAATTTAGATATACACTTACTCATCAATTGCAATCCGCTATACACAATCCAAAACATAGGCAAAGATGCCAATATCTATATAATTTTGGACTTCTTAATAATGATGATGATGATGGTAAGAAACCTTATTCTAGTAATAGCTCTAGCTCTAAGAAATATGTTGTAAAAGACAAAGCCTAATTTAGAAATTGTTTTTATTGGTGCTTTCAATGTTTTTGCTTTTCATTTGGATCCCATAATTGATAATTTAGAATGTATTCTAGATTTTGACACAACTCGCCACATGAATTCAATCGTATTCTTTTTCTACATAATTCTAATTCAACAACACTAATGACAAATTACATTTTGAAATCAAAATCAAGTGCAATACATTAATCGTTAAATTACCTCTTGTTATATGTATAGTGATCTTGTAAGTAAAATGAAAACTCCCTTGAATGGTATAAGACATGTTCTTAATTTCTTTCTAAACCAAACTTTATTGTAATAATAAAGTTTGGATTTATTTCATGAAATCTAAACATCAAATTTTAGATTATATGTTTTTTGAATGTCAAATTTAATGTGTTTTACATAGTTAGATAATGGAACTAAATATGTTAGTAAAGAATTCATTTTATATTGTAGATAAAATAGTATCTAGTAGTCAAGTGGTCATTAGTCCATTGGTGAAGTTTCTTGACTCATAAAGAGCCTATTAAGGATCATATCATGTTGAGTGAATGTCCCTTTATACCGATAGGTTGATTGGTTAGCTCTCCAACAAAAATAATAATACCAAGATGATGGTTTTGCAGCATGCAATCACTTCACACTAGGCAACCTTTTGTCATAGCTTAGTGTTTTATCAAAATTTGGGAAACTAAGAGCTAATTTCCTAAATGTGACAAACTGTTACGTAAAATCAAAATGCTACATATATGCAATAAATGACATTGATTTGAAACTTGCTAAATTTAGAAATATGCTAAAAGAGGAAAGTACTAAAGAAATTCAACTTAGCTAAAAAATGGAATGTAATACTATGACTAAGACTGAAACTGACTATATGGCTGTGTTAACTGAGTGTGAATCTAAAACAAGGTTTTACTAGATCTCCGGATAAGGGTGGTGGATCTAGATAGGGGTATAATGTGCTGGTGTCTTTAGGGAGCATCGATGTCCTGTAGGTGTTAAATATCTAAAACTATTTATAGGGTTGCCTTTGCTATGTGTTCTATTTTATTGTGTGGTAGCCTTCGATCTATCGTGAAAACCACTGTATAAATTTCCCTTCACTTGTAACCTTAGCTTAATAGACTAAGAGGGCAAATGCAATCATGGGGTAAAAAGAGGTTAGCGGTTGAAATTGTGCTTGACCTCAGCACCCTCTATGTGGAGTGTTTTCTACATACCAATACTTTGAAGAGGGATCAAACTCCATGTAACTCTCTCATGCTACAATGGTGTATGTGATTAGATTGGTGCAAAATACAAATTGTTGGTGTAACCCTGATGTGATTAAGCATTTTAAAATTGATTTGTGACCTTGGAGGTATATCCAGAGTTAGCTTTGGGCTATTTAGGCTATGTGGACTATGAATCAGGGAAAATATATGCCCTTCTCTCAATGTGTAGTTAAATGTACTAGTATTTTTTCATGTGTGAGTCTCTTGTGTGCAAAATTGTTTGAAATGTGGATTTATAGTGATGTTTAGGGAATTCCTTTGAATGAGACTCACTAAAATTGTGGGACAACTCATTATATGAATTTAAATTTGAGTAACTCCCCTTCACTTAATGGAAGGATGTTGATGGCAAAATTGGACACTATCGAGAAACGAGATTATCCAAAGCGACCTTGTTCAGAAGGAAAGAACAACTGAATTGAAAGTGGGGATCAACATCAAAGTGAGTTTAAGTTGCTTAGAATTATAGATAGATCTATTTTGAGATCATTAGTTGCTTGGGGGAATGAGTCATCCACAATAAGAGTGAAGGAAGGGTGGTCAAGGACTGTGGAAAGAGGCATGAGCTAAGTGCATAAAAGAAGTGGTCACAAGTACATTATTTTAACAATAAATATTAATTTATATGTCTACATTTCCTCTCTTTTATTCTAGTAATGCAACAAATCAAAAGTATGAGAGTGAAAAAAAATGTACATACCTGGACTTACCTCTGAAGAATAGTCTTGAATGTAGGCCGCAACATTGAACTGTGCTTTATGCAAACCTACAATGAAACATGTATAAATTATTCCTTAAGAAGGAAATATGAAATTAAAATACAATAAAGTTATAGATCTAATAACAAGAAATAAATACTATGTGAACCAATGTGTTTTCTACTACTAAAATTGGTGATTATAGAGGGTAGGACCTTTGGAGATTTCATTTTCATTGAAAATATTAGATTGAACTATGTATGACCCAATCTTCATTGATTTAAAGAGTGTGCTTAAGAACTCAAGGTGTGTTTGAATCCGTCATTGCATTCTCAAAGTAGATTGTAACTTGGAATCTCTGTATGAATTCCAATGAATCATTTTGATGCAAAACGGGTACAAAAAGGTGAATCAATTACTATAGATATAATAAAATTCATTTCTGGTGCAAATTTAGTGCAAAATTAGTACAATATGGGTTTGGTGTATATAATGTGGATAATGACAAGCATTGCCATCCCATCTACAGAGCTGGTGCAAAAATTGAGCAAGGAGGTAGTCATATGCCATGCACATGCCCCCAATATGATATATGGGTGCATATAGATTCTGAAACTAAGTAATATCATGTGATTTTATGAATAAGACATATGTAAAAACTATGGAACACGTCACACATGATGCCTTTATTATGAACAAAATCTGAGACAAACATGAGTTTTTTTCTAAAGTTGTGGCTGCGTACTTGTTAAGAATTGTTTTGAACTAGTTGAGATTCTAAGGATTTAAAAAAATAATTATTTTCTACTTGATGGGACAAAAACACACTGTTTTGGACATGACCAACTTGCGTCCTTGTCCAAATGAAGCGCTATTGTCCAAGACTAATTTTTCAGTGTTTTTTGGCTATGGATTGTGATCCACTGTGTAAAACCTACAAACTTTTGTATGTGTGTAGGGTTGTTACAGTTTAGTCTCTAAGACAAGCCACTATGTATGCTCCCTCTTTTGAGGTGAGCTATGAATCCTACACAACTTAACTCAAAAAAAAAATTTATATGAGAGATATTATAAAAAAGATGTAAATCTGAGTAGTAATGATAACATGAAGAGCATGACATCACCATATATACACTGATAACAATAGTAATGTAAAATGCATGTGTGAACAAGCATACATAGTGACATTGTCAAGATAGATGTTATCAATTAGATATGTAGATAAGTGATCACAACTAAGTTTTGAAAGCTAAATAAAACTATTTGGAGAGGGATGCATGATATACATCATGACATCAAAAGGCTAAGAATATTCATGATATCCATCATGGAACTGAAGATTGAGCAAACAAGTGTCATGGCCATGACTCATGCATATAAAGAGTACATGCAAATCACACAAAGCACACAATAGAAGGCCAAGGGCCATATACAGGGACATATTCAAATGTCACTCACACACATAAAAATATGCAGTGAAGGTTTGAGCCACATATAAGGACATGTTAAAATTTTCACAAGCCAAAACAAAGAATACACACAAGACATGAAGCAAGGAAACAAACCTGAAAAACATGCATGAATACATGTAATTTATCAACATAAGAAATTTGTAACACAAGTATATTCAACAAACTAGGTAACCAATAAGATATTAATGTGTAATTAAGTGAGCAATATCAATAGATTTTAAGTAGTGTAATGAACTAGGAATCATCAAGAAGGGATAGCCAAAGAATGATAAAACCTGTGTATGTGATGCCCCTAATGACCTTGTTGATGTATAAACAAGCTGTAAGAGACTTGTGTCTTGTTTAGATATGATAATTGATACCATGTGCTCATTAGGACATGGCCGAAGAAATAGGACAAGGGCGTAGTGCACTATTGTCTGAATAGGGCACTTTTGTTAGTTTGTACTTTTATGAGTCTATGACAGTAACACTCCTGTAATGGGATATGGGAGTGATAACTTGTTTTCTCTACATTCAATCATGGACACTTGTGAAATGTATATGATATAAAACTGGATAACAATAAGTATTGAATAACTGTATACAAATTAACTGATGTAAATGAACTAAACATAGGCATGCATAGGTCCTGATTTTATAATTTTTTGAAATATTTGATTTCTTTGTATATATAATTTTACACATGAATTATTTAAGTATAAAACTATCGTAGATGCATAACGTTCATTAAATTTTAGACTATTTTTCCTTCAAGCGAAGTCAATCGATAAACTTTGGTGCTCAAATTTTATGTGATTATATATGGCCTCCACCAATTTGGCTTGAATTTGCTCTTAGTTTTTACCTTTGCATTGACATTTCATAGATTTTCCTTTTAAACCATGTCAACAAACTCAAACTCTTTGTTGTGAATTATTTTGTTATATGCCTTTTGAATGTGATTTTGAGAGATGTTTTGTTGCCTATATACGTGTACTATCCAATTTTTCTAATTCATGTAAATGTTTTTCTCTATCTTGATCATCTATCATAATCCCTTTGAGGGATACCCAAAAAAATGGAATTTCCAACTCGATTGGAAGTACAACTTCTATCCCATATACCAAGGAATATGGTGTGGCTCCAGTGGGTGTGCAGAAGCTCGTGCGATAATCCCATAGTACATAAACAATTTGGTTGTGCCAATTATCACTGAATTTAGTAACTGCCTTACTCAAGATTTTGTTTATAGTTTTATTTATAGCTTTGGCTTGTCCATTGCCCTATGGGTAATATTAAGTAGAAAATTTGTGTCAAATATTATATATAACATAATTTTTTTTACTATTTTATTCTTTAAATATGATTTGTTGTCTATAATCATAGCTGAAGGAAGCCCAAAGTGAGAGACAATATTTGTCATTAAAAATTGAAACATGTTCTCCCCTGTAGTAAACTATAAAGGTATAGCCTCAACCCACTTATTGAAATATTTTTTAGCTGTAATTATAAATTTCTGCCTACGTGCTAATTCTAGATTTATTTCGCTTACCAAATCAGATCACCAAAGCATGATGGCCAAGGTGAAATGATACGTTGTAATTTGTGTGAAGGTACATGGTTGAGATTGTCATGTCTTTGGCATTTGTCACACAATTTCACATATTATTGACACTCATGTTCCATGATAGGCTAATAGTAACCTAACTAAATCAATTTGTATGACATTGATTTTCCACAACAATTTTCACCATATTCACTGTCATGTACCTATTATATTACTAACTTAGTCTCATCAAAGTTTAGGCATCAGAGTAAGTGTCTATCAAATTACCACTTAAATAAGTCTCCCCCGATAATGACATATTGAGATGTGTCTCTTTGTAATTTTTGTTTATCATTTACAGTGAAAATATCTAAATAATAACTAAATATGTGTTTGAGACTGATAATATAACTAAATATGTGTTTGCAACTGATTGCTCTTGTAAGCATCGTATAGTGAAGATGGTTTGATCATCATTTATGTCAATCAATACTAAAGAAACTGCATTAGCCATTGCGTCAACATGATAGTTGTCCTTTCATGGAATATTCTCAATTGAAATTTTATTGAAATACATACATGCATATTCTACCATATTTATATACGGGATGAACTTTTCATTTTTTTTAATGGGATACATCCATGACTTGATTAACAACCAATTATGAATCTCCATAAATCTTAATAGATTTTATTTTTAAGGCATGAACAACATGTTATCTCAAGATCAATGCTTCATACTTTGGAATATTGTTTGTACAATAAAATCCTAAGTGGTATGTGTATGCACACAAATAACACATGTTAAACTATGCAATTGACTTACCGAGGTTAGGCTGAGATAACTAACATGATGGATGAACTATGGGTGATGGGTGGAGCTACAAATTGGGCTGATTGTTGGGGGAATGAGATTTGGAATAAATAGTGGCAATGGATTCTCATGATGAAACTAAAGACTTTTAAAATTCCATGTTGATTCATTAAGAGCGTCTAGCTAAGTGGAAACAAAAATACAAGGTCCTTCAGTCTCTAAGATAACAAGGAAGTGAAGCTCTTGATCAATACTAGGACCAGTGAAATGGGGAAGGTTAAGTTGAATGATTTGAGGGATGAGATCAACTATGTTGAGTTGAATATGTCCAGTCAATTTCATCTACAAATGTGAATGATATATGACAAGGCTAGATTCGAGGAGAATAAAGGGGAGTGAAGGCGAGGATCTAGGCTTGAATTATGTTATATTAGTGACCTCAATTTTTGGGGTGGACAATCATAGGCGCATCATAGATTTGATCTTGTTACTCTAGGTCACTAAGAGTGTTAAAAATAAGGTGGGGAATAGGTGTAGATTGGAAAAACTCAAGCCTCAATTCGACACTAATGTTTGATTGCATGTTGATTGTGGGACCGAGTGATCTGACCCTAGGGAAAAGACTTTCTTTGACAAGACCAGGTGTCTCGAAAAGTGTCATGCAAAGGAGACAACACAAAGTATAAGTGTACGAGTTGTCTTGGAAATATTTTGTGAAAGGACTTTTTGTACTATTGAATCAAGGTTTGAGGATGCTTGTGCTTGGTTTGACAAGGCTTTGGCAGTTTGATTGTTTTTATTGTTTTTTAGAATCCCTGAATGAAATGAAAGCTAGTTAGTTGCTGAAAATAAATATATGAAAGTAAATAATGATAACTAATTGAAACTAAAATGAAATAGTTTTTTTTTTTGTATTTTCAACTCACTTTTCAATGCATGCAAGCTAAGGAAAGAAAATCTACTTTAACAATACAACTGTTAGTTTTATTTTTTCTAGATGCAGACTAAATGCAATTGTTTTTGTGCTTATCTAAATGATGTATGGATGAGTATAATATGAAAATAATGTTTTTAATAACATGAAAGTAACATCAAATAATATTTGGATCTTAAACAAAAAATGCTATTAAACACTCACTAGTTCTTTTGCATATGTACACTCAAACAAGTTTGTAGTGTTTCTAAATGAATGCATACTAGTTTGAATGATTTATTTTGAATGAAAGTGAATACTTAAATTCTAATTTTTTGAATTAGTAAGCTAAAAAAATATTTCTAATTTTCTTAAACAAATAAAACTAGAAGCAAGACAACACTTTGTGATTACTTAGGTTTGACTAGAGTTTTGCCTTTTGCTAGTATGTGAGTTTGTGCAAGAAAGAATTTGTTTTCAAATTAAAATTTGATAATAGTTACAACTGAAAGTGTTTGTTTTATTTTACCAATATTTACCTAGGGTTTGAAATTAAATCTAAATGCTCTGAAAGAATCTATTGAATGGATGTAAATAAATGAATAAACTAACTAATATTTTTGCGTAAATATGAAAGAGAGAAGATTTTTTTCCTATCAAATTAGACTTTGCAGAATAAATTTTTTAACTATCACAAGAAATTGAACTAATCTAATCTAATATACTAAATAAATAAAATTAAAACTAGAAACCTCTAACCTGATCAAGGTGTAAATCAACTAAAAGTAAGAGAAGTATTTATTGTGTGGTCCTCAACGTGCTAGCTCCTTTGTTAAACAACTATTGAATTAACTCTCTAACTGGGAGGATGATCAAATGAAAATAGTAAAAATGGGATAAAAATATAGAGACACAATTCCAAACAAGGAATAACTGACTATGATTGGTTAAGAACACTGTTGCAAAGATCTAGTTAAATGAACAATAATTTCCTTGCTTTCAATTATGTAGTCAACCCAAAAATGATCAATGCAAAGCTCAAAATTAATGGTAAGCAGGTTGTGGCTATATAAAACTTCAATAATCTAGGCTATAATGTAAATTTTTAGATCCAAAATCAAGTCAAAATTGACTTATTTTTAGAATGTAGTTAAGGTTGCACAAAGGAGTTTAACTAAGTTGATCTAGGAGTAGAATTTAGGAGAGACTCAAAATGATTGAATATAGAAGAGGGAGTGAGTTGGGTTAGTATGAAAGTGAACACAAGTCATAAATATCAATAATATGATAATAAGCATGCAAAATTCATCAACACTTGAGTCTTAGAAGTTAAATTTGGAAGACGAGAATAAGGTGACAAAACTACCCCTTTTTGTATGGGGTAGTTACGCAACCACTAGATCATGTGATGTAATCAACCTATGCAATTACATTTTTTTTGCATAGTAACATGGAACCACCATATTGGGAATGATTATGCTAGGGTAACTTTCATAACCCATGTGACAATTTTGCAATGGACCATGGCAATTCCAACTCGGAGAAGGGTGATTCTATCCTTGAAGAAAGGTTTTTAAATTAAGCCAAAAGAACACTGCAAAGGCCAATAAAAGAAGAGTTTGAGGGGCTTAAGAGAAAGAAAGAGAGGTAAAAGAGGGATGGTGTTAGAGAGAACCCATTTAAACATAAATCATGAGATCACTGCATCATCATTAGATGTCAAACCAAGAATATCACATTGTACAAATTTTGGGTGCATACATATTGTCCCATCGGGAGGATGCCTTATCATGAATTGAAGAGAGTGTGGTATTGAGTCATGATGTGCAGAAAGGGAAATAATATATTAGAAATATTTACCTTACTTATCTTAGTGGCACAACAAAGCCAATCGACTCCATGCAACTTGCAGACAAAAGATGAGAATCATGTGCAATTTTAATGAAGTAATAGAAAATGTACTATGTAATCAAATCATGGATAAGATTACTCACCATTTGTGTGGGGAAGATCATACTACTTGAATAATCTCGTCGGGGGACTAAATATTACATTACATCATCATCTACTTGTAAAATTGTAAAATGTATTACAAAAGATAGGACTAACATTAATTTTTTTGTTTTGAAACATGAATTATAAAATCTAGCATTAAAATGATTCGTAAACATGAAAATATGTATTAAATGAAAAAATATGCTAAAGTTAGAAAGTTTTTAAATAATAATGGATAGTTTATGTCCTATTAAATTTACAAACTTACCAAAAGCAAATTCATTTGTGCCAATCGATTTGATAGATTTTTGAGCTATGGATTTCCTGTGATGGATTTGAGAAAATAAGAAGTTGATGGGACAAACACAAGATGAAGATGACAAATCTACTAGTGGGAGGTGGACTTGGGTAGGGACATGTAAGTTTTTTTTGCATTTGTCCATTTTGCCCCAATTTTGAAATTTCATTCAAAACTCACTAAAAATCTAGTAAAACTTGAAATTTTTAGTGTCAAAATGTTTTTGGGAGGGTAATTAAGGATATGTCAAAATTTTGGTGGTTTAGGTGAATTTATGTAATATTTGAGAGGTTTTTAAGAGAATGTGACTAATTGATAGAATTGTTGCTTAGGAACATAACCGTCGGTCCTTATAGACCAACGAATATGACACCACCCTGGTCTGTAGGCTAACGATGGTACAACCACTGTAAGACATTAGTTGCATAATAATCAATGGTGATTACGTAACCACCTAGGGTGGTTTCCTCACTTCTCTAGGGTAGTTGAATAATCACCACCTATAGATGGGCAGTTCTGTTCCTTGGAATTGAGAGAGAAATATTAGATTTTTGGAACATAGAAATTGTTTTTGAGATAACTTAAGATATTTTATTGCTAATTATATCCACTGGATCAAATCTTAGGAGAAATATTGGCTCATTTAAGTGATGGTGATTTTGATGATAGATGAGCTGGACATTCTTGATCGAGTTGGCATCCTTGAGTGGTGTAGGTGGGGATCATCCATACTTCAAGAAGGTTGTTATGCAACCTTATCACCTGCTGAGACCCTACCCAGAATAGTTGTCACATCTTGATTTCTTACTAAGATAATGTATCTAATTATCTATGGATTATTAAGGTTATTAAATTGACTAATTACTATATAATTAAGCTATAAGTCATATGCTATTAATGGATAGTTGTATGTTGTTTTGATTACATGATTACTATTGCTATGAGTTAGTTGTATTTGTATATTCTTTACATTATGATCATGTTATTAGTTTTTACATCAATATTATACACATACACACACACATATATCATGATGTTATAGGCTAACTACCTTATTGTCATGAGTTAGATGCAGGAGAGATTCATCCCTTAGAGCATGATGAAGAGAGAACATCATTGGAGGGGGTGGCATAGATGATGGTGTTGGGGGATGATAGAAGAACAACTAGAACCCCTGAACACACTGTTATAGACTAAAATTGCACCTTAGAAAAGTTAAGTGGAGCTTCTCAATTTTAGGATAACATGGAACTATCTCTCTTCATAGACGAGCCATTACAAGAGATAGATCTCTAGGTTTGAAAGGGATAACTCCCTTAATCTATCCTTAATGATCACACTATACTAAGCTAATAACTATTGAGGGTGAAAAGGGAAGAAGGAGACATAAAATAAAACTATGCTAATGAGATGATGCACCAAGATAAATCCATACAACACATTTGCATCTTCACTTAAGAAAAAAGACTATTCAAACTCACTTCAACTCTATGTCCTTATAGCATAAGTATTTCTCATAGAGGTAGATTTCTATGCCTATCTAGAGGTGGGTAAAAATAAGGTTTGATACAAAATACTACTAGTCTCTCTCACACTTTAAGACACACTTAACAAATAATACACTTTATGAAACCTGTTAGAAGAGATATCACTCACACAAACATGCAAGAGTAGAAATGGAAATAATGATAACATATTCATGATTTATCAATCATACAAACCACTTAACACACTTAGACAAGATATTTTAGAGAATGAATCAACTTCAAAAAATGTTATTCAAAGGTAAACGAGGTGTCAAAACTATTAGGACTTTACCATACCAATTGTGGATCCATTACAAAGCTAAAAAGGCTTGAATATATAGAACTTAGAAGAGAAGAGAGAATAAGTGAATCTCAAGGGTCATAAGAACCAGTGTAAAACTATGATAACCAATTAAAATTCCATGGAATGAAGTGGAAAATAAGTTAGGAATCTATCATGAACATGTGTCAATCTGAAACAGAACACCTTCCTCAAGTTGGTGTAGACTCTTCATTATCTTGCTTTGAAACTACCTTGATGATGATTCATTTACTTGACTATCTAAAAATTCCATAGGAATCCTTGACACATATGATCTATCATGAGAAGGTGGAAATGAGGTTAGTGCAAGTCATCTATGGCTCCCTAACTAATGAATTCATCCTTTTCACTTGTCATTCACTGCCTACAGTCATTCATCACTAATTCTCTAGGTCTGTCCTCATACTTGTCACCTAAATAGCTTGTATTTTCTCATGGAGATGTGTTTTAGAGGATGTAGGACACTTTTTTATAACCTCCTTGCCTTCCACTCCATCAAGTAGACCTAAAAAGTTTCCAAGTCACCTTGATCACTAGTCACTTTTCTTTCTCATTATTTCATTTAGACTACCTATAATGAAAGGTGTATAGGATAGGTTTTCATTCATAACCATGGTAAGCAATGAGTTTTTGGAGGTAGGAAAAGTCTCTAAAGACCTCCCACAATAGTTCTCACTAGTCCATTCTCCTATGCACTTGCAAAATAACTTAAATCCTACAATAAAATTAGTATTAGTCCTATTTGTACAAGTGACTATACAACAAAAGTGGATGCTAAGGAGAATGATAGAGTAATAAGTGTGTCCAAAACAATTTATAAGCCATTTTACCACCTTAGAATGCATCACTCTCTATATCTTATGCATCAGGTCCAAGCAAGGGTTTTAGGAGGTTTGGACTGTTAATGATTGTTTATAAAATCATGACATTCAACCTTAGAACCAATTTCATAAATTTATAGTATAGGACCCCATTCAAATATTCTCAAGTGATTGAGGTCTCATGCACACCCTCTATATAGATATGAGTGGAAGAACATGGTCCTTGAGCTCTTACAATGCATTTTGGATAGGTCTGAGAGGTAACTAGGCTTGAATGATCAATTTTGAATGGTTTTTTGTAAACCAATAGATCTAATCCATCATAAAATTTCCCTTGAAGGGGACCCACATGGTTTAAAAATTTATCATGGTCATATAGATTAGTCTAGGCACGTATAGGGCTTAGGCCTAGTTCTAGGCCTAATAGGCCTAATTGTGTCTAACTATGTGTTTAACCCTACTAAGGGTTTCCAATGATTTTAAGGACTTTATCATATTTTTTCATCTTAATTTAAACTTTGACATCATCCTCATAATCCCTTAGGACTCTGCCATTCCTCTATCTCTCTTTCATATGCTAGGTGTCCAGGTTATGTTGCCTGTAGAGTGCCCTCTGTCTGAGGCAAAATAAATGGCATATCCCCTATTACTTAGACTCAAATGATAATATGGAAGGTTATTTTGATTTATTATGATTCTCTACAAAAATTTTAAAAACTTGATCATAATTTTGGAAGCCTCAATCAACAAATTTCACAAGACTGGCTTTCTAGGTTTATGAATGTAGACATGGTTTTAGACTGATTGAGGTTAAAACCCTGTTTGATCAAAATATGTTCTATTTCCTACCTTTGAGGGTATTATGAAAGTATGATAGATAAGTGAGAGAATATATCCAACATGATTATCCATCTTATCCTTTTTGAACTTAAAATCATACATTGGTCTATATTGGTCTACCACATGTACTGACTATATCACCTGTAGGTGGCAATTAGGAAGAGTTCAACAGACTCCTATAGGTGATGATGTTTATTGAGAGACACATAAACAATGCCATCACCATTATAAAATTGGTTATACATGTTCATTCACTTCATGTTTCTTATCACTATCCAAGTCTGCCTTCTCTTATGGGTTTAGGCCAGTTTATGTATGAACTAGATTGTAGGTGTTGTCAAGGAGTTCTTGTAGGTAACTATTTAGGTATAAGTATTGTTTTTACACCCTTTTATTTCTCCTTAGGTCACTATAAAAATTTCATACTTAAATAGACTCAACTCATACCTTGGAACTAAACACCATTTTCTATTCACCAAATGTATTATAAGGCCATTGTTTCAATTCAAGTTGTAGGCTCATTTAGGCCTAAAAGGCACTGTAGCTCTCTAAGCATCTTCAGTAAAATATGGTCTGAGTTGAAAGTCACTCAATCCTTCATCCTCATGACCAAACAACCATTCATATGTCAAGATGTGGTCTCTTAAGGCCTAGACTAAAAGGGTGAGGCCATTTAGACTTACACAAACTTTATAATTTCATATCATAGAGTGACATTGTACATGGCACAATTTATTTTTGAAGAAGTAAAGGTAACAATCTCCTCTAAACAACTTTATTACTCTGCACCTTTTTGAGTGGCAATGAAAAGGTCATAACTGTGATGATGACTTGAGAAATCCATTCAAGTCCCTTTCAAAGGCTTAGTCTAATTGTGTTACCTTGAGAATCTTCTCACAACTTGAAACTCCAAACTTCATCAACACTTAGGCTTCTATGACATCCTTACTCTTGTTGGTCTCCATCTAAGCTAATTGTGATGAATGGTTTCACTATCTTGGGAACCCAGTCCTTTTCATTGAAAGTGTATGGAAACATTGAATACATTATAGGCCTTAAAGAAGTGGATATGTATTGCATATCGTAGAGCATAACTTGACTTTATCTCATTCAACTTCTAAGGTATACACACTCAAAATGCATATTGCCTACATATGACAATGATATATTAGGTCCATTATGACCTTAAACTAGATGCCTACATGATCAACTGAATTTAATAAGTCATTGTACTGTGTATTTTTCATTTCAAGCTATTTTGGAAACCTCCATTCTATGTCGTCACCTACAACTATCAAAATATTGCTTTACAGATCTCAATGCTATTCACTTCAAACTAAAGGATGATATTTACTATATATTTATGTTCATATGTGAAAACTAGGTAAAAAAATTTATGAAAATGATAAACCAGCTCTACAAGAACATACATAACTCTTAATTTGCATAGACCAATCCAAATAGAGAAGGAAATTGAGGTGTTGGGGATGAGTAGGCAATTTGAAGTCATCAAAAATCTTAGTGACTATTCATAGAACATAGTACACTAAATCAGAAACTATTACTATGAAAAGGAAGTGAATTAAGGTGACTATCACCCACCAGGTGCACTTGTTTGAACTCTGCTCTTCCTACCCGTACTGAGAGTAAACTAGTTGACCTTTTTGATCTTGTCTAGGAGAGCAATGAGAGAGATGGATTGGTTTTCACCAAATTTGAAACTAATGAAGCTTATCAGGCTTGTAAAAGAATTTTGGGGCCTATAAAAATCCCCTTGAAGCTTCCCACATGCTAAGTGGTTATCCTTGTATGTATAATTGCCTTTAACTTCTTGAAACTATAGTTATCTTCTTGACTCCATGTTAAACCTGCATTTCTTTAGTTTTAAATTGACTCTTGACATCTAACTGACACTTGGTACATTGGAGTACACTTTGACTAAAAAGATGACAATTTGTCCTTTAACAAAAACTACATACAACTTCCCCTAGAATGACTAAAAATATGACATAAAGGAATATTAAGACAAATGACACAAAAGACTAAGGTGAAACATATTAAGTGACCTTAAACATGACCATGTGACCATATATGACCTAGAAAGACCCTATAGGAAGTTTGAATATATAGGGGGTTGACTAAATTTGACCAAGGGTCAAATTTGGTCAACATACACCATGATGGATAACACTCTTTATATGGATTTTTTGAATTGTTAGTATGTCATATTGTGTTAACTGCATTTGGTTGATTAATTATGTTCTTTAGTTATGAGTTAGTTTTTGTTTAATATGTTGATATAATCATGTGATTTCATTATGACTATAGTACATTGACTGAGTGCATAATGCTACTTTTGATCATGAAGTGTTATTGAATTCATGATTGCGGATGATATTACTTTAGCAAGTTAGTAAATCTGTTTGATTAGTATTTATTATTGCTATTTATATACTAACTAGAAATATCTTTGTAATGTTTTACAACATTAGTTGGATATTATAATGGTATTCAAGAAATGTCATTGTCTCAGCTTAATGCCTTTATATATAAATATAGCTAGAAGGCATTTAAAATAGTCTACATAGAGTGGTAATAATAATGACTATGTTATTACAATATCATCATGTTTGACATTTTTATAATAGTTGTTAGATTTACCATTATAGTTAAAAGAATATCATTGACTTTAAATTAGTCACATTGTTATTTAAAGTTATAATGCTGATTATTTTTTCTAAGTAATTACCAAAATTACATTATTATCCTAAGCTATCCTATGAACTAAACCTAGTCAGTGTTTAAATGCATAAACAATGGTGACTTGTGAAGTGTTAGTTATCATTGGCAATGATATTAATAATAGACTTTGTAAAGTTAATATACATGCATGTAAGTCAAAAAGGTCATGTAAAAAATAAAGGATTAAAAATAATGTTGAACGGTTTGGGGAAAGTTCAAGAAAATTAAGGCTTTCTTGTTTGTATCAAACTAGAGTTAACCTAGATAAACTAAGATATTTACGTATAATGGGTTTTCTGCATGATGAAATTATGAATAACTACAAGCTTCATGCTAACAGTTGCATGCATGGGGTGTATGAGGGAAGGAGATGAAACAATAAAGATAAGAAGAGATGGGGAGAAGGGCACAATACATACATAAAAGAGAAGAAGAGGGAGTAGAGTGAAGGAGAAAAGGATCATTCTCATTTGAGAAGTGTTAATTTGGAAGCAATTGGGAGGTAGGTGAATTTATTTTCATATTTTTTAAACATAAGAAATTCTGTGTGTGAATATATCTTATTAGGGTTAATAGAAATGTCTTACATTATATGAAAAGATACAAGTTTAACCCTGTGGATGGCTTGGCCATCCACAAAACTAAACTTATATCTCCTAAGCCCTTATGGAATGTAGACCAGGACTATATATGTGAATTTTTACGGTTGTTTGGGTTTATATTTATTTATGTGATATGCTCAAGCTATGAGATTATAGGACTTGATAGTCAATTTTTTTTATGAGTAGGCAGACTATGTGTGGTAGTTTTGAAATCCTTACTACTTGTATACTATAATGGTCATGTTGAATCTTTGATCATATGTATCACATTATGCAACGAGTTGTTTTGACCTTTTTGTGGTAGAAGTCTAGGTCTGAGTAGGATTTGTTAAAATAATGGGTGGGTATTGAAATTATGTGAATGCAAATTATGAAGTTTGAAATGGGTTTTTAATCTACAGGAATGAACTATGTACAAATGTTTTTCAAAACTTTTAACAAACATAAAAGGATTGTATACATTTGCTTTTTAAAACCATGAACATGTATATGAGGATTGTATACATTAGTTTCTCAAAACCATGATCATATATATAAAAGGATAGTGTGCATATTATTATAAATCCTAGTATGATTAGCTATGTTTGTATAAATTAGTTATGCTTGGGTTGGAGGATAAGATAGAACAATCCTAGAGTGGACATGGTGACTGGTTAAGTCGTATCTCAGCCCTGCATATATATTATATAAATTTGTGTGATGTGAGGTGATTGTTATAAAATTTTAGATATTTGATAGCATATAAAAGTAGTAGATATTGGATTCGAATTGGCTATATAAATTATTGGGATCTCACATACATACATACATATATATCATGTGACCTGTATATCATTTATGTGGACCAAGTATCTGGTTTGAACCTTATATAGAAACCTATACCATCTCTTTAAGCATTTGATTTTTTAATATGGATAAAATTTGATAGAGTCAAACATTGAATGAGGCTCAAGTCATTGTTTAGAGAACTATGCATATACTAGTGTAAGGTTAAAATACTTATATAACCTATGTAAGGTTTGGTTTTTATACAATTCACAATGAATTTGAGTTGGATGTTGACTTGATTTAATGATACTTGTAAAACTCATGAAAAATATAAACATATAGTAAGTGAAAAGGGAAAAATATAGATCTGAGTGGTCGATGGATTATAATACTCTATTTATCAATAATTCAAGATAGTATATATAGTTTAATGACCTGAGTTGGGGGAAAATAGGGTAATATAATTTGAATGGCTTTTATCATAATTGGATTATGATTTTTAAATTGAAATAAGTGAATAAGAATAGGGGTTTTAGGATTGTTGAAATCCTATGATTGATATTGAATGTTATTTTCTTAATAGGTAAATTATAATGGTTTGTTAGAATCATATGAAGTTCTTATTAGAAAATAGAAAATGACTGTTAGTTTAGTATAGAGCAATATTTATATATGTGATCAAATAATAGTATACGATACATATTATGTCTATATTTAATATTTACAAGTGCACATATATATGAAATATATCTGTATGAGGAACTTAGGTACCCATACACATATATAACATATATTTGTACATAAGGATGTGTTCTTATAGTTATAGTATTTGTTGACTCTTAAATTAAGTCATAAAATCTTGAGGGATAGGACACTATAATTATATGCATACAACATCATAAAGGTACAAGTTGTATAAATGAAAGATTAAGTTTCATGTGAAATAATACTTTATTTAAGAGGTAATTAATCTATAAAATTATTTATATTAGCTTGTTATTAATTAAGAAATGTGTACAAGGAAAATAAGCTATGATATTGTTATTTGTCATAGAATGTACTAAATTTGATTTACTTATAGAAATTAGAAACATGCAGTATAAATTATACTTGATTGGTATAGACTTTACTTGTTTATGATTATTATTTATGTAATAAATAATATGTTTGAGATTCATTGCATATGTTTGATAGATTAAATGTATGTACTTTGATTATTTCTATACCTAACATGTGTTATGCTTCTTGATAGAATGTAATCTATATGAATTTATTGGCTATATTTTATATTAACCAAATCTCACATTGCTGGTACTAAATAAGTGATGATACAGACTTCCCTCACTTACTTAGCATCACCAATGCTAGACTAGGATAATCTAATCAAGTGGTATGTATAAATTTGACTGATCATAGAGATCATTAACTATTTAAAATTTTGGGCCAAAGTAATGTTTAGTTAAACATTATCATTTCATATGTATGATTTACATGTTTATGTGATATTATGTTAGAATTTATTTTATGGTACACATCATGTATTAGATATATTACAACACATGGGTACTATCTTATCTCTCTTAGATTCCCACACCGTCACTATCTATCCATCCATGGAGGGACATTCTCTTGTTGGGAGATTGTGCAGGAGATCAATGGTCCATAGTTGGTGTAGAAAAGCATGTGAATGATGATCTCCCTCTCCATAATAGTATTTCATTGGAGACTACACTTGATATTACCATAGATACTGGAGTTCGTGAGTCTCATGCTCCATAGAGCCTTGTATCTAGTATTGTTTTTATTGTTGAAACATTATTCTTGATGAAAATGTAATTATTTATTCATATGTACATTAACAATAGTGGCTATAATATTGTACCAACTATGGCTAAAATTATGTAATTACTTTCTGAAATATATGTAGTTAAGTTTTGCTTATTTGTTTCATAGTGATCAGTAACCATATGGATTGTTACAAGCCTATTTTACAGCTAGCATATTCAGTATATTTTTGATAGGATCACTAATTAAATTCTCATGGTGAATTCTAATGTTGAATACATGGAAATTATTTTAATTTTTTTTGCATTATTATAGTAAATTCCAATGAAAATGTTATAATGTGTTATCAAAATTGTGACTCAAAATTTAGAACTTAATGAGTTCACTAACATTTTATTATCCTTCTATTTATCAGAAAGGAGAATGGTGTGAGCTAGAGAATCTAGTGAGGGTCCTTCAAATTTCAATGATAATAGCCCTCTGTTTAATCCTAACCAATTTGTCATTGAGAAAGTAACAAAATTGGATTAGATTCTTGTAAAAATTAGAGAATGTAGCCATAAATGAAACTAAGAGCTAAATTATATCCTTAGAACAAGAATTCATGGACATGAAGAGGAAGCCCATCAGGATGTGCCTAAAGAGCACCTTACTGAGTAGAAAATACCTCAAGAGAAGAGGCATGAGGAAGTGCCTAAGGATGTGAGAGGTCGTGTAGTTATATAATAGGTTAGAGATATGAAAAAGGTGAATCCTTCCAAGTTTTATGGAACTATTATGTGAGATAGAACTGAAGCATGGCTAAATGATATGGAGAAGTATTTTGAGAATTGAAAGTACTTCAAAGTCTATTTATCAATTTAGAGAGATTATTAGTTGGCTAGTGAAGCAGTTACATGGTGTGTTAATAAAAAGTTGTAAATGAATATTAATTTGACCACCAACATATGAGAGCAATTCGTGACATTGTTCAGATCATAGTGGCTTTCATAGTTATATTTTGACCAAAAGCTTAAATTTTTTATAATCTTAATCAAGGAGACCTATCGGTGAATGAGTACTAGAAATAGTTCACCAAAATTTTGAAGTCTGTACTTCAGTATCAGGATGATGAAAGGTTCAAAATTAGGAAGTTCATCATGGGATTAAAAACCCAGATTGGTGGAGAGATGGATGTTTATAAACCATCTATTATGGACTAGGGCTTAGAGAAGGTAGTCAAACAAAAACAAAAGTTGAAATATCTTTCTCAAGTCAGAGATAAGTTTAAGAGAAAATTTGGAAGTTCTAAACCAACTTTCAAAAAGAAGAAATGGAAGCAAAAGAATGGAGACTCCAAGAGTCAGTTCAAGAGTCAGAATATTAGATTCAATAGTGATTCAGGTAACAAAAAAATAGGTAATAGTTTCAAAAGTGGTTTCAAGAAAAATTAGTAGTCTGATAGGAAGGGACCACTTGAGAGTTTCTTCATTTATAGAGGTTACCATTTTGATCATGAATGTACCCAGGATAAGTCATAGAATAGAGGTTCTGCTTCACAATAGAAAATATTTCAGCAATGTATCCATATGATAGTTGACAATCAACAAGCCAAATTTTAAGCTTCATCCATAATTTTGTTTGAACATCTAGTTTATATTTTGATAGATACAAGGGATAAATATTATTTTATATCTCCTAGAATGCTAAATAAATTATCTATAAAAGCTAGAGTAATGGCAAATACATGGTCAATATAATATATGAATGAGTCAAAGGTCAAAGTTGACAAGTGTTTAGTTGAAGTTGAGATTAGGTTTCTCAAATTCACAATAGTAATGGATATTTATGAAACACCACTATGATCATATGATGTGATCCTAAGAGTCAACTAGCTTGCAAAGCATAAAGCCAAGGTTGAATGCTACATAAAGAATGTTGAGTGTTAGGATGATTTTAGAAATTATACACAAATTTAGGGTAAGAAAAGAGAATTGAGGCTTAAGCAGATTTATAAAATGAAACTCAAGAAGGTTTAAGGAAAGAGATGCCAAGCATTTATCATCAAGATAAATGAAATGGAGGAACCTAAGTAACCATCCCTTGAAGATTATCTTTAGAAGTTTTCATGATGTGTTTTTGGAGGAATTTCTAGGATTACCTCCCAAATGTGAGTTTGATTTCTCTATTGATACCATACCTAGATTAGAACCATAGTCTAAGGCACCGTATAGAATGAAAACCATTGAATTGGTTGAATTTAAGGCTCAAATCTAGGAGTTGTTATCAAAAAGGTTGATCAAGCCAAGTGTGTCACCATAGGGTACACCAATTGTCTTTGTCATGAATAAGGATTATACTCTTCACCTTTGTATTGATTACAAAATATTGAATAAGGCAACTATTAAGAATTGATATCCACTACTTTTTATAGATGATCTTTTTGGTTAGATGCAAGGGGAAACAATATTTTCTAAGATTTATCTTACAACAGAATATCATCAATTGAAGTTAAAATATGAGGATATTACAAAATAACTTTTATAACTTGATATGGGCACTATGAGTTCACAATGTTACAATTTGTGTTGCAAATACTCCTACAACATATATTAATCACATGAATAATGTGTTCAAAGATTTTCTAGATCATTTCATTGTGGTCTTTTTATATGACATTATTATACATTCTAAGGATGAAGAAGAGCATTTTCAATATCTAGAATTGGTTTTGTAATGGTTGCATAAATATAAGTTATATGGAAAGTTATGCCAATGTGTAATTTTTTAAAATAAAGTGTAATATCTGGGACATATTAGCTCTATAGATGGTATTTTAGTGGATCGATCAAAGATAAAATCTATTATGGAGTGGATGACACCAAAGAATGTCCACAAGGTAAAGATTTTCATGAGATTAGAAGGCTATTACAGGAAATTCATTCTAAATTTTTATAATATAAATAATTTGATTACCTCTCTGTAACATAAAAAATTCAAAGTTTTATCTAGTCAGATAAGTGTGAACTAGCTTTTCAAGAACTAAAAAAGAGGCTTACTTCAGCACAAGTGTTAAGATTTCTCGATCTCAATGATCAATTTTTAGTGATCATAGATGCGTCTGGGGATGGACTTGGAGGAGTTATTATGCATGATGGTGCAATAGTAGCCTATAAATCAAAGAAATTGAAGCCTTATGAGGTGAACTATGCCCATCATGACCTATAACTTACAAAAATTATGCATGCCTTGCAAGTTTAGAGACATTATTTGTTTAAAAAATTATTTGAGCTCAAGATTGACAACTTAGGACTCAAATAAATTTTCACCCAACCGAATTTGAATGCTCATCAAAGATGCTAGTTAGAGTTCCTATCTAACTATAATTTTGATATCAACTATATCAAAGGCAAGAAAAATAGATTAGTTGATGCCCTAAGTTGGAAGAGGTACAATACAACTATGGATACTATCATGAGTAATTTCAAGGATAAAATGATCAAATTATCTCTAGGAGATGAATTCTATGATTAGATCAAGAAAGTGTTATATGAGAATACTCAAAATCCTAGGTATACAGAATTTAGAATAGAGAATGATGATATTTTATGATACAATAAAATGATGTATGTACTAGATAGAGAGATTTTGAGGAACACAATGCTTAAGGAATTGCATAATGCCCCATATTTAGGACATCCAGGAGTAACCAAGCTCATGTTAGAGCTTAGACCACTCTATTTATGGAAGGGAATAAAGAAAGATGTAACGGATTTTGTGTCTCATTGTCTATAATATCAACATGTGAAAGCTAAACATGTGCATCCGACTAGATTGTTGTACTCACATGACATACCATAATGGAAGTTATAGGTGATCAATATGGACTTTGTCCAAGGTTTACTATTATCATGAAACATGCATGACATGATCTTGGTAGTAGTTGACAAACTAACCAAGATAGCTTATTTTATGTCAGATAATTTGATAGATGATGCACCCACTCTTGAAAAGAGATTTTTGAAAGAAGTGTATTGGTTACATGGATTTATAGAGAATCTCATTTTGGATCATGATCCAAAGATGAATTTTAGATTTTGATTAAATTTGAATCTAACTTTGGGTACACAACTAAACTTTAGCACTGCATATCACCCACAGACCATTGGTCAGACCATCAAGTTAATCAAGTGTTAGAGAATCTCTTTCATATGCATTGCATGGATCAAAAATACAAGTGAGAGGAGTACCTTCCATTAGTTGAGTTTAATTATAATAACTCACACTAATCTGCTTTGAATATGACACCATTTAAAGCATTGTATGGAAGAAGTTGTAGGACACTAATCAGTTAGGGTAGGTTGGAAGATAGGGTAGTCTTTGGTTTTGAGATGCTTTCAAAAATAGAAGATCAAGTCAGAATAATCAGGTAGAGGTTGGCTGAGGCCAATGATAGAAAAAAGTTATGTTGATTTGAAGAGAACAACTAGATAATTTTTAGTAGGTGATAAGTTGTTCTTGCATGTTAAGCCACAAAAAAACTCGATTAAATTCAAAAAATTAAAAAAAAAATTCATTGAGATATGTGAGAACCCTTTGAGATTTTGGAAGTGGTTAATCCTACAACATATAAGCTTGCATTGCCACCAATCCTAGCTCTATTACATAATGTTTTCTATGTGTATTATCTTAAAAAGTATATAGCTGATCTTTAACATGTGTTAGACTAAAATGCTTTGTAGGTTTTAGAACTTAGGGTGGTCATGGTAGATCCAATCAGAGTAATTGGCATTCATAAACTTCATTTATATAATAGATAAGTGTCACAGTGCAAGGTCCTATGAGATGAATACTTTGAGGATTAACACCACTTATGATGACTATGATGATTTCTATAAGATATTTACACATTTATTTGCTTGATTTGTTACTTCATACTATGTTATTTTTCTAGTGAATAATATTTTAAATTCAGAATTAGTGTTTGAATAAGTGTTATCATGATATGACCAACTTTAGGGGGAAGGATGTCATATCTTGATTTCTCACTAAGCTAGATTACCTATAGACATGGATTATTAATTTTTTAAAATTGACTAATTACTATTTAATTACGCTGTAAGTCATATGTTATTATGAGACAGTTGTATGTTGCTTTGATTACATGATTACATTGCTATGAGTCAGCTGCATTTGTATATTCTTTACATTATGATCATGTTGTTAATTTTTACAATAGTATTATATATATATATATATATCATGATGTTACGAGCTAACTACCTTCTTGTCATGAGTTGGATGCAGGAGAGATTCATCCCTCATAGCATGACAAAGGGAGATTATCATCAGAGAGGGTGGCATAGATAGAGGTGTTGGGGGATGATAGAGGAACAACTAAAACCCATGTACACACCATGATAGATAACACTTTTTATATGCATTATTTGAATTGTTAGTATGTCATATTGTGTTAACTGCATTTGGTCGATTAATTATGTGCTTTATTTATAAGTTAGTTTTTGTTTAATGTGTGGATCTAATCATGTGATTTCATTGGATCTAATCATGTGATTTCATTATGACTATAGTACATTTATTGAGTGCATAATGATGCTTTTGATCATGATGTGTTATTTAATTCATGATTGCAGATGATATTACTTTAGCAAGTTAGTAAATCTGTTTGATTAGTAATTATTACTATTGTCTATAGACTAACCAAAAATGTCTTTATAATATTTTAAAACATTAGCTGATTATTATAATGATATTCAAGAAATATCATTGTCTCAGTTTAATGCCTTGATATATAAAGATAACTAGAAGACATTTAGGATAGTCTACATAGATTAGTAATAATAATGACTATATTATTACAATATCATCATGTTTAACATTGTTGTGATAGTTGTTATATTTACCATTACAGTTAAAAGAATAACATTGACTTTAAATTAGTCACGTTGTTATTTAAAGTCACAATGTTGATTACATTTTCTAAGTAAATACCAAAATTACATTATTATCCTAAGTTATTCTATGAACTAAACCTAGTCAATGTTTGAATGCATAAACAATGGTGACTTGTGAAGTGTTAGTTATCATTAGAAATGATATTAATAGTAGAATTTGTAAAGTTGATATATGGGCATGTAAGTCAAAAAAGTCATGTAAAAAATAAAAGATTAAAAATAATGATTGAATGGTTTAGGAAAATTTCAAAAAAATTAGGGCTTTCTTGTTTGTATCAAATTGGAGTTAACCTAGATAAGCTAAGAGATTTATGGATAATGGGTTTTTTGTATGATGTAATTATGGAAAACTACAAGCTTTTTGCTAACAGTTGCATACATGGGGTGTATGAGGGAAGGAGATGAAATAATAAAGATAAAAAATGATAGGGAGAAGGGCATGAGATATACATGAAAGAGAAGAAGAGGGAGTAGAGTGAAGGAAAAAAGGATTATTTTGGTTCAAGAAGTGTTAATTTGGAAGCAATTGCAAGGTAGGTGAAGTTATTTTCATATTTTTTAAACACAAGAAATTCTATGTGTGAATATATCTTATTAGGTTTAATGGAAATGTCTTGAATTATATGAAAAGATACAGGTTTAGAATTGTGGATGGCTCATCCATCCATATAACTAAACTTATATCCCCTAAGTCCTTATGGAATGCAGACTAGGACTGTATATATGAATTTTTATGGTTGATTGGGTTTATATATTTTATGTGATATGCTCAAGCTATGAGATTATAGGACTTGATGGTCAACTTTTTTTATGAGTAGGTAGACTGTGTGTGGTAGTTTCAAAATCCCTACCACTTGTATACTATAATGGTTATGTTGAATATTTGAGCATATGTATTACATTATACAGTGAGTTGTTTTGACCTTTCTATGGTAAAAGTCTAGGTCTGAGTAAGATTTGTTAAAAGAACATGTGGGTATTAAAATGATGTGTATGCACATTATGAAATTTGAAATGGGTTTTTAGTCTATAGGAATGAAATGTGCACAACTATTTTTTAATATTGTTAACAAGCATAAAAGGATTGTATACATTTATTTCTCAAAACCATGAACATATATATGAGGTTTATATACATTATTTTCTCAAAACTGTGATCATATATATAAAAGGATTGTGTGCATATTCTTATAAATCCTAGTATGATAAACTAAGTTTGTATAAATTAGTTATGCTTGGGTTGGAAGATAAGATAGATCAATCCTAGAGTGGACATAGTGAGTTATTAAGTCCTATCTTAGATCTGCATATATATTATATAAATATGTGTTATATGAGGTGACTATTATAACCTTTTAGATATTACATAGCATATACAAGTAGTAATATTGACATCAAATTGGATATCTAAATTACTGGGATCACACACACACACACACACACACACACACACACACACACACACACACACACACACACACACACACACACACACACATCATGTGACCTATATATCGTTTATGTGGTCTAAGTATCTGGTTTAAACCCTATATAGAAACTTGTAACGTATCTTTAAGCATTTAAGTTTTTAATATGGATAAAAGTTGATGGAGTCAAAAATTGAATGAGGCTTAAGTCATTATTTAGAGAACTATGCATAGACTATTATAAGGTTAAAATACTTATATAACTTGTGCAATGGTTTGGTTGTTATATGGTTCATAATGAATTTGAGTTGGATGTTGACTTGATTTAATTGATACTTATAAAACTCAAGAAAAGTATAAACCTTTAGTAAGAGAAAAGGGAATGATATATATTTGAGTGGTCGATTGATTATAGTACTCTATTTATCAATAATTCAGATAGTATATACAGTTTAATGACCCGAGTTGTGGAAAAATAAGGTAATAGACTTTGAATGGATTTTATCATAAACTAGATTATGACTTTTAAATCAAAATAAGCGAATAAGAACATGGGTTTTGGGAATGTTGAAATCCTATGATTGATTTTGAATGTTATTTTGTGAATAGGTAAATTATAATGGTTTGTTAGAATCATATGAAGTTCTTATTAGAAAATAGAAATGACTGCTAGTTTAGTACATAACAATATTTATATATGTGATCAAATACTAGTATGTAGTCATATATATATATATATATATATATATATATATATATATATATATATATATATATATATATATGAGGAACTTAGGTACCCATACACACAAATAATATATATTTGTACATAGAGATGTGTGCTTATAGTTATTATTTTTGTTGACTGTTAAATTAAGTCATAAAATCATGAGGGATAGGACACTATGATTATATGCATATAATTTCCTAAAATTACAAGTTGTATAAATGAAATATTATGTTTCATGTGAGATAATACTTTATTTAAGAGGTAATTAATATCTAAAATTATTTATATTAGCTTGTTAATTAAAAAATGTGTATAAATATAATAAACTATGATATTGTTATTTGTCATAAAATGTACTACATTTGAGTTACTTATGGAAATGAGGAATTATACTTGGTTGTTATAGAGTGTCTGTGTTTATAATTATTATTTATGTAATAAATAATATGTTTGAGATTCATTGCATATGTTTGATAGATTAAATATATGTACTTTGATTATTTCCTTACCTAGCATGTGTTATGTCTGCTAATAGGAGGTAATCCATATGAACATGTTGGTTATATTTTATATTAACTAAATCTTGCATTGTTGGTACTAAATAAGTGGCGAGATGAACTTCACTCACTTACTTAGCATCACCAATGCCAGATGAGGGTAACATAATCAAGTGGTGTGTATGAATTTGACTGATCTTAGAGATCATTAATTATTTAAAATTTTTGGCCAAAATAATATTTAGTTAAACATTGTCATTTCATATGTATAATTTACATATTTATGAAATAGCATGTTAAAATATATTTTCATTATGGTACACATCATGTATTAGATATATTACAAAACACAAGTACTAACTTGTCTCTTTGGATTCTCGCACCATTAATATCTACCCATCCATGAAGGTAGGACAATTCTCTTGTTGAAAGATTATGTGGGGATTCGATGGTCCGTGGTTGGTGTGAAAAAATATTTGGATGATGATTTCCCTCCCTGCAATAGTATTTAATTGGAGACTACACTTCATATAATCATAGATACTGGAGTTCGTGAGATTCATGTTCCATGGAGCCTTGTATCTAGTATTGCTTTTATTATTGAAACATTATTCTTGATTAAAATGTAATTATTTATTCATATGTACGTTGACAATAGCGGCTATAATATTGTACCAGCTATGGCTAGAATTATGTAATTAATTTTTGAAATATATGCAGTTAATTTTTGTTTATTTGTTTCATAGTGATCAGTAACCGTATAGATTATTACAAGCCTATTTTACAATTAGCATATTTAATGTGGTTTTGTTAAGATCAATAATTAGATTCTCATGGTGAATTCAAATGTTGAATAAGTGGAGATTATTAATTTTTTTTGAATTATTATAGTAAATCTCAGTGGGGATGTTATAATAGTTTCATATTTTATCAATCTTAGAGAGTGGACCATCACTCTCATGGATGTATACAAGATCATAGGTCTTCTAATGACAGATCAATTAGTGTCTCTCTATGGGCTATGATCAGGGTTGAGGTAGTATGATGGACTAGTCACTTTGGATATGTGAGCACACTTGACATGGGTGTAAAGTGTGGAGTGAATATTTTTGGGATTGAGGGATCAATGATCCCCAATATTCAAAAGGTGATCATTGGTATCCTTGCCTCTCAACTGGTAGGAGTAAGGGTACTGACATGATTTTATATAGTTGGTCCCTGATCATCTATTGGATAGAGGAGAGGGGAGATCAATTCTCTTAGAGCTAGGAGATCTTGGATCACACTTATAGGTAATTATACCATGTGGTTCTAGTGGGATATATCTCGATTAGTTACTTGATTATCTTCGTAAGTTGGGTATATGAGAGAATGATCCCCTACTATAGGGGAGTTATTATTAGGGATGCAAGGGCCATCAGGGCATCGAGATGGACAAAGGTGACACCTTTTTTAAATTTGCCTTAGTTAGTTAGGACTTTGATAGATGATGATTTGACATCCTTAACCTACCAGGGTATGATTGGATAGTGGGATGGGGAGGGTGACTACATCATGGAGACCACTAGGGTCACCCAAGTATGAGACATAAAAGTATAGGTTGTGGTACACCTAGTGGATAGGGTGATTCAAAAATTCGACATACCTTACATGGGAAACTTTATCATACCAACAATTGTATATAGGGGCATGCAAGAGGCACAAATAAGGAGATTGGAGTAGCTGATATAACACCTACTTATATGATGGGTGCTTATTACTTGGGTGATTTAGGTAGGAGTTGTAAAGGGGGAGCACACCCTAATAAGGTAGTAATAGGCAACCCCACCACCATCACCATTATAGTAGGATCTTGAGAGTAGGATCTAGTATAGTAACAATAGTAAGGGGGTGAAGATTTTGAGGCCCCTGAGTATATTGATCTAGACAAGGACCTAGATGTGGAGGAGGAGGTTGAAGATTATGAATTTGATCTTGATTGGCACGAAGATGACCCTGATAAACTATTAATTTATGCATTTTAGATTATTACTTGACACTTTATTTTTAGGCTTGATTACTTAGCTGATTTACATGTTTTGATATTTATATGACTAGATATGACATCGATGATTCTAAGTTATGATTTTAAATACCTCGACTAGTTGAAGGATCATGATCAAGGACACTTGATCAATATTTTTTAGCTGGGGATAAATATAACTAAGGATGAGATACTAATGGATCTTGGATTGCTTATTGGGATAAGATAACATATTGATGTCTTTGTTCCAACCTACCATGCATATGTGACATTGACTAGGTTGTGGGTGGAGAACATCACTCTCAAGGTGAGATCCAAGAGAGCAAATGCCTTGGTGGACATGATGTTAATTGGTAGAGGTCAAGCTTATTCTAGTCTAGATATATGAGGCATGGTCTTACAGGGAGGCACCAATAAGAGGGGAGAAAGGATCCCTTAGGATGGAAAGATAATTTATTATGGTGGTACTAGTAGGAGATGCCACATGAGCCTCAAAACTTGTCACTCTTTTACATTAGGACCTTCCTAAAAGAGGAGGTTAAAATCTTGAGTTATCATACCTATCGATACACATTGTACACTTTTATTTTTGTTTTTTTGAGATATTGAGACATATTGGCCCTCTATAGAGGTGATTGTTTTGGAGACTCATATTATTCAAACTTGACAACTATAACACACACACACACACACACACACACACACACACACACACACACACACACTTTTTGGTTTACCTTACAGTGACTTGTCATTTATATGTTAAGATATTTTTAATTTTCATGCTTGCCTTTCAATGTAGTACACTAAATGACTAGGGATGTGATGACATACCATGCATATTTATGTTTTTGATAAATGCTATGGGTAATGCTTATATATGTGAAACAAAATGTATGCAAATGAAGTAATGTGATGAAAATATATGAAGTTATGAATTCAATAACACCTATCTTGTAGGTAATGACCCATTTATTTTTTTAATACATTACATGACTTCCAATTTGTAATAGGGGGATGAAAAGGGAGATATGATAGATGTTGGATGATAAAATGTGAAATCTATGAATCAAAATTTTGTCAAAAAAAAGAAGACAACCTAATATTTATGAGCAAAAGAAGGGAAATGTACTTCTTGTTAGACTTACAAAATATTAATTATGTTGGAATCATCTAGGGATGAATAGCCTTGACATAATCGATGAATAGGACAAGGTTACCTTTTTCAGCATAGAAATATAGATAAACCTTTTGAATAAATTTTTAGTTGGACACTTTTTCATTTAATAATGCTTTTACATTTAGCTTTTATTTTTTTCTTTGTGAACCCCTACACTTAGTCTCATTTGTCTAGGAAGACACATGGGATAATCACCAAGGATAGATGTAGGTAAGTAAGGACACCTCTCTCCAATGCTAACCCCAAGCAACCAGCAAGATGCTAGGGCTCAACACCAAAGGTTAACAAGGGTGAGAGATGTGGGACTTAGTTTTGATATTGCATAAGTTTTTGATAAGAGAGTCTTCTTGTTTGATAGGTATTGATCGTAAAATATTGGCCTCATATAACTAATAATGTGCAAGGGATCATCATCAAAGACCAAGATAGGCAAGTAAAATTATCTATTTTTGAGCATGCGAATGTTTTGATTTAGAAGACACCATAAGAGGGGAATTTGTCATGGACAAGATTCTAGACTAGGTTGTAGGCTAACATTTTTTAAATTTAACAAGAAGATATAGAGAAATAGGTGTATTTTTCTCCTAATAACTTAGAGGGTAGATGCAAGATAATGGGAGATAAAAGGGAAGGTTTAAAGCACATTTTTTTCTAAAAATAACAATAGTTGAACTTGGAGAGAATTTTAGAGACACTTGAAAAAATAATTTGACAATGACGCATGAATATGAATTATAAAAATTTGAATGTAATTTCTAAATATATAATTTTTTCCAATCCCTAGATGATAAATTTATGCAAAATGGATGCATTTATGACAATAGCTTGACATATTTTTGTGAAAAGATAAGGATACTGCATGTGTATGAACACACTTTTTTATGTAAATGAATGAATTGTTTTATAAAATTTCATTTATGGATAGGTGAAATGTCAAGAATTGTTGAGATTTTTTATTAATTTTTTAATATATATATATATATATATATATATATATATATATATATATATAAAATAATTTTATAAGTCAAGACATATATAAAATTAAAACTACAAGTGTACAAACACAACATTTTGACCTTCATAAAATTCTTTTTTTATATTTTTTAAAGCATATCTAATGATGTGTAGATTGTTGAGATCCAAATTTTATAAACTTTTGATTAATGGTCAAAAAATTATAAATGTATTTGTCATGATATATATAGTCCATAATGATGTATGTTGTGTATAAATTAAGTAATAATTAAAAAAATAGTTTAACATTAAAAAAAAATATATATTCAAAAACTACATTTTCTCCTCCATAAATCCATGTAATTTTTTTTAAATGATAAAATATATTTAATCAGATGTGTCGGTAAAGATGAAAAAGACACATAAATTTCTAAAAACTCATATGCCCTGGGCCATGATAGGGATTAGGTTATGTTTAGACGCACCAAGCCTAAAATTGAGTCAAATTCAGAGGAAAAATAGAAAAGTGAAATCTTATAAATATTAAAAGGGCATACACCCTTTAAAATGCCTTGTTTTGGAGGGAAGTGGAATTTTTTAAATTTATAACTCAAATGGAGTAAGCCATTTGCACTACAAAGGGCATACACCCTTTGAGTTATAATACATTCTTATTATATTTAGTTAGTTTTAATTGTATATATTTAGGTAAATATTTAGTAAAATAAATGTAATAATTTTATATTTTTATATTTTAAATTTATTTTACTAAATTTAAAAAATTAGGGCCACTTTTTATCTTCTGAAAAAGATTATAGAGCTGTATATATTTAGGTAAATATTTAATAAAATAAATGTAATAAGTTTACATTTAATTTTATATTCTTATACTTTAAATTTATTTTATTAAATATAGAAAAATAGGGCCACTCTTTATCTTTTGAGAACAATTATAGAGTTGCAAGAGTTACTATTTAAAAATTAGTTTTTCAAAATCTATTCTGGTCAATACTTAGTTTTCAAAATTTATAGATTGGAAGATAGAATGAGAAATGAATTTTTGAATCATGTTACATATGCAATAGTTCTATAGCATTGATGATGATCTACCTACTTTATCTACTTGAGTATGTCCCACCTATTAAATTATAATAAGTTCTTGTTGTGTTTGGTTAGTTTGACTTGTATATATTTAGGTAAATATTTAGTAAAATAAATATAATAAGTTTACATTTAATTTTATACTCTTATACTTTAAATTCATTTTACTAAATATAAAAAATTAGGGCCATTATTTATCTTCTGAAAATGATTATAGAGCTGTAAGAGTTACCATTTAGAAGTTAGTTTTTCAAAATATATTCTGATCAATACTTAGTTTTCAAAATTTTTGGATTGAAAGATAGAATAAAAAATAAAGTTTTGAATCATATTACATATGACATATATCTATACCATTGATGATGATCTACCTATTTTATCTACTTGAGTATGCCATACCTATTGAGTTATAATATGTTCTTGTAATGCTAGGTTAGTTTGAGTTGTATATATTTAGGTAAATTTATAGTGAAATAAATGTAATAAGTTTACATTTAATTTTATATTCTTATACTTTAAATTTATTTTACTAAATATAAAAATAGGGCCACTTTTTATCTTCTAAAAATGATGATAGAGATGTAGGAATTACCATTTAAAATTTAGTATTTCAAAATCTATTTTGGCACACTCCCTTTGAGTTATAATAGGTTCTTATTGAGTTTGGTTAGTTTGAGTTGTATATATTTAGGTAAATATTTAGTAAAATAAATTTAATAAGTTTACATTTAATTTTATATTACATTTCATATTCTTATATTTTAAATTTATTTTAATAAATATAAGAAATTAGGGTCAGTCTTTATTTTCTAAAAATAATTACAGAGTTGTAAGAGTTACCATTTAGAAGTTAGTTTTTCAAAATTTATTTTGGTCAATACTTAGTTTTCAAAAAATTTAAATTGGAAGATAGAATGATAAATGAAAATTTGAACCATATTACGTATGCAATAGATCTATACCATTGATGATGATCTACCTACTTTATCTACTTGAATATGCCCTACCTATTTTAGTTACTTGAGTATACCCTACCCAATTGAATAATAAAACCATATATTTATATTGAGTATGACCTACCTAAATACTTGATTCATATCTTAATCTTGACTATTCCCTACCTACTTTTTTGTACTTGAGTATGCTCTACCTACTTTACCTACTTGATTATGCCCTACTTACTTTACCTACTTGAGTACATGCCATACCTAATTGAATACCTGAACCATAACTTGATCTTGAGTATACCCTACCTAAATATCAAAGTCATATTTTGATCTTGATTATGCCCTACCTACCTTTTTATACTTGAGTATGCCCTACCTAATTTAATTGAGTATTCTCTACCTACCTGTTCTTCTTTCTCTACCTACTTAGGTATGCCTTATCTAATTGAGTACACCCTACCTGATTAAATACCTAAGACATATATTTATCTTGAATATCCATATCTAATCCTTACTATATCTATCTTGCATGAGCCATATCTTAAATACCTGATACTTGATTGAATACCTAAGCCATATATTGAAAGGAGTGGAGGCATTATCATGCTTGAAAATTAATATAGGGGACATTACCAAATCAAGGGATAAAGGAGAGGGGTCATCATCAAGGGATGCTTGAAAAATAAGAGAGGGGGAATTACCACCTATATAGAGAAAATTAATGACTAGAGATGATCATATAAAAGTATTGAAGGCATATTTGAGCTAAATTCCCAAATAATTTGTGAAATTTTTTTCAATGGGCCTATCAATATGCATAAATGACTGGGCTACAACATGTAACCTATAACATATATATAGTAATGATACATTCACTCATACATGGCATCTACCACATACCTAGTACTACATGTAGGTATGAGATCACTTATACATGACATATACCTATAGTCATGACATAGTCACTCATACTAGACATGAATGTAGTTAATCACCCTAGTACACTCCATTTATAATAGAAAGAACCAAAACATCATTGAAATATCATCCTAATAATATAATGTTCACTTTGAAACAAATTTTAGATAGATGGGTCAATCCATGCATGATTCAATTCCAATCTCATGCACGCATAATCTAACTGATTTATTATAGATTTACATAGAGTAGAGTCATATTCTAACATTTTAAACTCACATAGGACACTACCACCACCAAAATAAATACCACTACTATTTTTGAAGGTGGGGAATGCTTTCAAACCCTATTTTCTTGGACTTATATCAAAATCACTCATATTGTTATCTTCTTCTCCCCCAAAAATATAGATAAAGGGGTTCAAACACATAAATAATCATTCATCATCGTAAACACTCCCTCATAATTCATCATTATCTCTCATCCTTCTCTCATCTACCTTCATTATCCCTTTTCATCCATCATTATCGCTAATGACACTATCATTGGTCCTCTTCATACCTCATCATACATAGTCACTCCATCATCATCCTTCATTTTCATTCATCATCTCTAATCACTCCATCAACATCCCTCATCATCTATAAATCACTCCCCCATCAACCCTCATCATCTGTAATTATCCTTAGTCAGTCCCTCATTATCTTAATCATCTATAATCAACTCTATCAATGTCCCTCATTATCCCTAATCATACACTCATCAACCCTTATCATCCCTAATAACTCTCTTATTATCCTTCATTACTCCTCATCATCCTTCATCACTTCATAAGTTTTCATCATCCTTAATCACTCTCTCTTCAGCCCCCATTGTCCTTCATGGTCCCTAATAACTCTATCATAATCCCTCATCATCCTTAATCACACACTCATCAACCTTAATTGATGGGTGTCATCGATCTCTTCATTTAATCAACTTAGTTCAATTGATATCATATCAAACAAGGGCTGGTATCTAATGACAATCTATAATAAGATATAAAGGAAAATGAATAATAATTTTATGTTTGGGATTGATTTGTATTACTTAATCCTAAATATATAATCTAATTATATGAATAAAAATCTACTTTAATACTTGTGAAATAAATAATTTTGCTGTAATTAAAAATACTTGAAATGTAAATACACTTTTTGATGAATGCAAACACACATTAATCTATTTGTAGGATTGTAAATTGTCAAAAATAGAATTGATTTGAAAATAAAATATTAAAATTTAAATGTTTGAAACACACATGAAACATAAAAAATTGCAGGTTAAACACATAATATAATACATTTCATAAAATAATAATTAACAAACTTTAAAATACACAAAAATAAATAATAAACATAAATATCACAAAAGTAATCCTAATTCTTTGGTTGAGTGGACCCTGGCTCTCCCTCAAAATAGGTGATAGATCAACACCTAAGTCTTCAGAAACATGAAATATTCATTATCTTATAAAAATATTACAATCTACTACTACCTACAATCTATAAATGATTAATCCACACTTATTGAAACTCTCTATTAGCTCTGATAATGAATAAGAAGGTTGCATTTATAATACTACTTATTTGATAAATTATTATTGGAGAATAATAACTTGATTTTCTAATCCTAAAAATCTAACAACTCATATTCTTATTCTAACAAACTAATAAATCAATTTGGAACTGATTTATTAACCTCAACAAACTAACTGATTGGTTTAAAAATTGATTCTTATTCTAAGATAATAAATAAGAAATGACAAATTTAGTTTCCTCTAACAACTTTGACATGTGAGATAGTCATAGTAGTTGAAGAACTATAAATATCTTCCCTTCTTAAAAATGCCTATTTTTATAAATACTATAAATAGATGTCTAAAAATAGGTAGCAATCATCTTTTGTTTGTATGTTTCCAAAGTTGTATACCTTTATAGTGTTGATGTCTATTTTTAACATTTTATAAATATAAACACTATAAAACAAGCTCCAAGACATATAATCATGCATCTTTTAGCCTCCCAAACTTCAAAATTTATTTTTTGTATTTTTGTATTTAAATCTGGCCAATTCCAAAGCTCTACTAATATACTTTAGAGCTTGAATATTAAAATCTAGAGAAATACTAATGAAATTCAAAGCTTCACTATTATTGTTATAACTTTTGCATACTAACTTGGATCAAGATGATTCATTTTTTTGAATTTATCTAATTTTTTGAGAGAAATCTGAATATAAAATTAGATTCATGATCAAATATATTCTTTATGACTATTTTTACTATTTTATAGAGCTTGTCCATTATGTCCTTACACATGAGACTCTAAAGCTACTAAAGATATCTAGAGTTACATGAAAAATGTTCATGATATTATATTTGAGAAGTTTAAACTTTGTTATCTTCTTTGATGACTCATTTTAGCCTACATTTATAACAATTGACATCTTTTCTCCAATAATTTGTTATAAAATAAAAACAATATATACTGTAATGAATTATAAAGAATAAACTATTTACATATTCTATATTTCATACTAAAACAAGCACGTATTCTTAAACTATATCTAAGTTCACTTTTAGAACATGGTTTATATTATAAATATGGTGTCATTTGTTGAATAATGAACCATTTTATGTACTCATCATTATCCCACACTTAAAGTCATGTATGTCCTCATACATGTTAATATTTTTCTTATAGATTTAACTTTATTCAATCATGCAATTCATTAGAACTCAGTCCACTTATTTTATAAAAAAACAAAATTTTGTTTCTTTTCTTAATATTCATAAGCTTATTATATTTTGGTAGCTTATGATGGATAAGTAGTGTATATTTTTATTTTCTTTTAATTCACTCTTTTTATGATCATTGTAACAATGATCTTTGCTTTATTGATAGATATCTGTATTTGAAAGATTGGAAGCTCTTTTTCAAGGTGTTAACTAGATCATCTCATCTCTTATTAAAAATGATATAAGTTGATCTTAAGTATACCAATGCATATTATTTTAAAATGCAATAACACAATTATGAAATATTTGAAAAAAACCTTTTGAATTAAACAATACAATTCTTTGAAAAGAGCCACCATTTATGAGTTTGTAATTCTTTTCCTCTCTTCTCTTCCACACTTAGACTGATGCATGTCCTCATGTATGGGGAGATTCTTTATTTATTTTTTTCCTTTATTTTTTTGAAACCATTTCTATTTTTGACTCAAAATATTGTGTCAAGTGAATTTATTTATAATTGAAAAACTTATAACTATATTTAGAAATAAAATAATAGAATAAATACTCAACCATACTCCCAGTTGTTAGTTGTTTTCTCCATGCTGATATGGCCAAAATTATTTGATGTTGAAAGAGAGTAGAAAAACATAGTGAATCAGGTACAACTTTATTATTGATTGAGAGAATTAGTTATTTATTAGTTTTCAATTTTTTTCTCTTTTATTATTATTGTTTTTTAATTTTTTAAAATTTTGCCTTTGATTATCCATTTGATGGCTTTCCAATTAAGGCTCTTTTATATAGTACATGGCTAGACACCAAACTAGTTTTCTAACCATGACTGTCAACAATGCTAGAAAATTTTTATTGTTGAATTTTCTATTTTTTTATATTTTTGTCATTTTATACTTTTCAAGAAATGATAACATGATGAAAGAATAATAAACTGGGAAGTGACTGTTCTAGTTCTTCTAAAACATTGAAATTAACTAGAAAGCTAATTTTAATCATAAACTTCCTTTATGGTCCAACTGTATCAAATTTAGTTGTATTAAAAATATGAAGAAAAGTCTCACATTAGTCTTTAAATAGATTCACATGATTCTTGAAATGATGCATAGGCTTCAACATATCTTTTGTCAAGCTATTATACTGGTCTGTGTAACTCTTGATTCAGAGTGGTGAACTCCAAAGCTAGACTAATGGAATCCAAAGTTAGTTTCTGGAGGTAGTCTGAGATGATCTAGGATGACCTGAGCTAATATTATGAAGTATTTTATCTTTTCAAAACATATGTATCTCATTTTAACCAAGTTGATTTAACAAACTAAAAATAATGATCACTGATACCTACAGACTATACTCAAACATCATATGTTAATTTAAAAATATTATGATAAAAGGTTAACAAGCTATGTAAGATCATGAGATATTTTAAAATATTTCATCTGATATCTTAGTCTCCTAATATTACATGTTTACTAGGGTTAATTGATTAAGCATGCATAAAAAGAGAAATGAAAAAACATTAAAACAACTTTTGTTATGAATGGATGGAAGTCAAGAAGTGTAAATAGTTATCATTTCATTATTATATAATAGTTATTTTAAAAATTCTCATATCAAACATATTATTAATGGTGGGGTGGAGGCCACCATGAATATGCTTGATGTTGTAGCAATTGGATGAATGGTTGTTGGAAATGATTTAATTTTTTTGATATGGTAGAGGTTGATTGGTCTAAGTATGAAATTAATGTTTTTAGGCAATAATATTTATATGAAAACTAGTAATACATACTTTAAATTTCTTAATTTAGTGGTCATGACTCTCTTTTGACAATAAGTATCACTTTCATGTTTCCTTTTTCATCCATTGATTATTTGTGTACATTGGTTGTGTTTGTACAATCAGCCTAAAATTCACACTCAAAATCTCTAAAATAAATTTTAGTTAAATCATTTTTATTTTTAAATGTTCTTTCTAAGAATTTTAAAATGATGATTTTTTGCTCATCAATCAACCAACTATTTATATTTAACACTTTTGCTAGTTGAGCTACAATTTATTTTTTCTTTGGATGGATTGAAATAACTTCCCCAAATTTAGTCATGAGAGATTTAAATGGCCTTAGATGAGGTGTGTGATCATAAGTCTCATTAGGAGTGGTTTTTAATTTGATTGGTTGTTCTTCAGAGGAAGGTGTAGTAAACTCTAGAGCTATAATGATAGTCTCCAAAGCTAGTCTAACAAGTTATGAATCCAAACTATCAAATTTTAAAACTAATTTGTTAGACACCAGAGCTAAGCTGTCAAACTCTAGAGCTAGTATGATAGACTCTAGAGCTAGATTAGGCTATTCCAAATAACTTGTCAAATCCTCTTATAATTCTTGAATGTCTTCTTCTTCTTTGATTTGATTATTGATAGGGTTTGAACTTTCATTTACCTTGAAATTTTTTGTGATGGTGAGTAGTGAACTAGTTAATATATTTCCTAAACTTAATTGAATATTACACTAATTTATAGCATTGACTTCCATAGTTATTTATTATTTAGTTTGTAAAGGCTGGATAGTGGAAGTAGGAATCGATACTGATAGACAAGACAACCTTATTTGTTGATTGAATACGTCATTAATTATTTTTGTTGTTCTCAAATTTATACGACTAACATGTGTTCTTGAATAATTTCTACATAAGTTAATAATTTCATTAACATTTAGTCTATTTGCATCACCTTTTACCATTAGATTTATAGATAAAATTTTAAGATATATAAAATTTGATTGTGCACTTACATCAAAAATATCCAAAATGTCAATCCACTAATTAAGATCTAAAGCCATTAAGATAAAATACAAATAGATGAATGAACATTCAAAGCAACATTATAATCCTAAAACTAATTGCTCCAAACCAAGATTGTATAATAAAAAGACAAAAGGATTTAGATTGATATTATCTTAGACTCAGATTTGTAGCATTATGGTAGCTTGATTAATTGACTTAGATGGACTAGTTGATCATGTGGATATGAAGAATCTATAGATTCAATGGTTGCTTGTGATAGTTAGTTATCTTGGACATGGAGGAGTGGATTGTATAAATAGGCCATGAAGGGAAGATCTATAACTCATGTTCAAAGTTGATCCATGAAGATCAAGGGTGGATGAATTTTCAAAGAATTAAAAATTCTTTGGAAGCCTCTAGAATAGAGGCTTCTAGAGAGGAGGGGTCAAGTCAGAGGTGGTTATAGAATTGGATAATTATAGAATATTCTTAGAGATTAATTAGGATTATGAGGAGATTTAGTATAGGGATTATATGGGTGATTATGGACTAGGGGTGTAGTAGAGTCTAAGAGTAGGCTTGGGTAGGTGGGTCATGAAAATTTTAAATTCCAAAATAATAGATAAGATAGATTAGGATGGGATAAGACATGATTTATGAGGAATAATTTATTTGTAGGGTATAAATAAGGCTAGTGAATGAAGAAATAATGAGGAGAGATATTAGATAAATGACTAGGATTAGGATAAAGGGGCTAAATTAGCAAGATTAATTAGAATAGTTAAGGTGAGCAAAATTTAGTGAATACATGTTGCCCCTCTTTGAAAGGGCATTGTGAGTGGATGAAGCGAAAAGAATAATGGTATTTCAAAAAAAACTATTTCATGGATGAATTTAGTAAATAATTCTATAGGGGACATGTGGAGAAGAATGAGATAGATGGCCACTCAAAATAAGAAATGAGGGGTGGGATGCAAGGGATAAACAAGGAGATGGGATGCAAGATGTGAGATAAATGATGAAGAGGATGAATTTGACTTGAGATATATACTATAAATGGATTATGCCCCTAGAAAATACATATGCATAGGAAGTGTAAATCACTATGTTACAATTTTCATCACATCTCAAGGGGGAATCAACCGTAACATGATGATGATAAGACAAAGAACCACAAGCTTTCAAGGTATCCCAAGAAAATATGCATACAAGGGAGAGATTTAGGCTAGGATAAGACTTGATTTGATAATATTAATGATAAATGTAGCTCAAAGCTAAAGTCAATTAATATTATGAAATGATATGATTAAGTGACCAAAAGACAAAGGAGAAGAATTGGATAACATTGCACCAAATCAATGAGCCATAGTATGATCAGTAGTGATGATGCCCCTAGTAAGGACACATGAAAGAGAGTGATAAATGATAATGGATGACTGATGGAGGAAAATATGTGTGTTGTGATTTGTTGGGCCTAATCAACAAGTGCAGGCGATTAATGAAAAATATTAGGGAAATGATTGTAGAGATGGTGATTGATCAATAGATTGATTGATGAATGATTGATATTATAACTCAAATATTATAATGATGTAAGAGAGATGATGGAGAAATATGTGATGAAAGATGATTATAAAGGAAGAGGGAGTGGCCAAGATGACCTTAGGCATATTAGGTGACTAAACACTACCTACATAGTTTAACAAGACCTCAGGACAATGTAGTTTAGATTAAATGATAAATAATTAGAGAGACTAGAGGATGATGATGATGATGATGATGATGATGATGATGATGATGATGATGGATGTTAGACATGTTAGTGGTTAGATAGATGATGTGACTTAGATGAAGATAAATGATTTTAGAGATGAGATGTTAGATGTTGATGACTAGAGAGATGAGAGATGATTGACTAGAGGATATAAACATGAGGATAAAAGCACTTGATGGATACTAGATGAATGGATTAGGATGATGGAATTGAGGATGGGATAATATGATAAGATGAGTAGGAGAAATGATCAAACCATAGTTATTTTAATAAGTCTCATCATAGTCTAAACAATCTAATATAGCACTTGGTACGATGCCCCATGATATAAGGATGACCAAGAATACGTTATGGCAAAGTGCATAGGAAAATAATGAACTATACATCATAAATGACACCTAAAAGAATCATGATAGCATTTAGGGTCATCATAGAATCCTCATTAATTAACCAATAGACAAAAAGAGAAATGATGTAACACAGACTCAAAAGACAAAGACAATAAAATATTTACATGATAAAAGACATGCAAACAAGTTAAACAATAAAAAATTAATACACACAAGTATCTACATGCAATGTCATGGTATATTATCTAATTATTATAATGAGGGTTGATGGGATGATTGACTAGGTGAGGAGTTTGACTAAATTGGTTATGATGTGATTTGGACTTAAGAATAGGAATGTGGACAAAATATGGACTTGGAATAGATTAGTGACGTGGATTAGGATAAGGATATGGATACAAAGATTAGGAAAAGATGATAAGATGTCCAAGACATAAGACAGGGTAGGATGACATGGACAACTTAAGACATAGGATAAGGCGACTAGCATACATATGACAAAAGATAAGACCATTTGGGTATTTTTGGGATTTTTTGGATTTTATAATTTTTAGGATTTTTTTTGATACGTATGTACACTATAAAAATGGGGTTACTAGAAAAGGGAATACCAGACCTATAAAATAGGATAAGGATGGATGGAATAATGGATAAAAGGATGAGGGTAATGTTGAAAAGGGAATGAGGACTAAGGAAGAATAGACTTGGGATCACCAATGACCACATCGTAAAGGAACTAGATATTTAGTTACCCAAGTGTCCATTAAAGGATATGCCAAGATGATTCCAAAACATTTATCGAAACATATTACATTCCCTTATGAAGGTCAAGACTTAGAATAAATGATGGACATAACATGGATAGATGGACATGATGGACAGTGATGTATGGTCCATGACATGGATGGGGTTGGCAAGGAACCTGGGATATAAACATAGAGATGAAGTGGATTTTTCCCCCAAGTGTTGAGGTGCAATGTGAATAATAGATTATTATACCATGATGTTAAAAACCATTTTTAATCATGGTACTTACCTAAGGTGCTAGCAAAGTAGTTTTCACCATTGGATGAATGATTTTTTTAATATACTTTTTTTACTTTTTTTTTTTTGAGTTTTTGAATTTTGGGCATCTATATTTATTAAATATGGGTACGAGATGCAATAATGTTGACATTTTTGTGATCATCATCCAAAACCTATTATGGAGATATGTGATACAAGGATCATGTTGTTTCCACTGGATGTGTGACCTTCATTGACTCTTGATCGAGACCCCTCCAAATATCTAGACCAGGTGTCTTCATTACCCCTATGAGAGACATTATTGCCCAGGAAGATGATGTGAGGTATGGATTGGATTATATCTTGATGCCGATGGTGGTGTATTGGACTTGAATGGATGATATGATTATTATAGGGAGATGTGATGGGGGAGTGGGAAGTGTGACTAGTAGTTGCATACATCATTATAGATGTTAAATGTTCCACATTTGATTGGTGCCATGTGATAAAAGACTTTAAGAAATCCAAGACACTTTGAATATGTGATTCTTCATTGATTTTTTTATCAAAAGGCTTATTAGCCATATTGATAGTACTTTTGAAATTATTTTGATTTGCTAATTGGGTTTGAGTTTGAATTCCTCTTGGTGCATGATTTTGGGTTTCACTAGAGGAGATTGATATTTGACTTAGATGATCACCTAGTGCCTGACATGTGGCTTCACAAGGGGAAGACACTTTGGGATGAGGCCAATGAGTTGGACTTGATTGATTTTGACTTGTTGGATTAAAAGTATCATGAATGAATTTTTGAAGATGATCTTAGACCTTTATATGTTTCACACATGTTATGTTACTCAAGGAAGGGTCCAACAATGCATGTTCATGTTCATCCTTATCAAGGGAGGTGATTAAATAATCATTGATAAGAAAAAAGGATCTATGATGGATGAAGGTGGTGGAGATGATATGGTGAGGTCAATGAGAGTGATGGAGAAACATGGTCCTCACAAGGGTTTCTATGAGACCCAGTTTTGACATCGAAGAAAATATCCTCAATATCAACAAAAGGATCACTAAGACTAGCTATAAGATATACATCTGAGGATGGATCAGATCTGCCCTAACTATATTCAATAGATAAAGCTTTTAAAAACTCTTTTATGACTTCATCATCCTGATTAGGATCAAAAGATATGCCTGGTGACTGATTATCATCCAAATTATAAGTATCTTTAAAAAAGTAGGCATAATATTCATTTGCTATGACATATATTAGGGATGATGTTCCTGATGAGGGATCTGATTTAGATATTGGTGTTGAATATAATCTTGATGTAGATAAAAATTGTATTAACTCTAATGATGACTCCAATATATAGGATGCAATGCTACTAGTAAGAGATTCATTGTCTACATTTAAACTCTCAATATGGGGTTTTTGATATGGTGGATGAGGGGGAGATGATGGAGGAACAATGGATTCACCAAGGATAGGCCCATGAAATAAGGACTCATGAGGGAAGGAAAAACTAGGATCATGGGGAATAGACTCATTTTTGATGGATAATTTATCAAATATGGGGGACAATGGAAGATGGATGTGGTGTCTTGACCTTAGATTAGAGAGGGAAGGGATTGATCATGATTAGGAATGGAATTTTGACATACCTTTTCTTGTTCACCTAGTGAGGTAGACCCATCTGATTCATTTTCAATTCCAATATCAACATGGTCAATGAGATCTTGGGCATAGTTTTGGAAATTATGACATCGATTAATGGTGTGCCCCTTTTAGACATCCAATTCCTAACACCATTGTGTTGAAATTATCAATTTTGCTCATTTTTTTTGAAAATGCACAAATTAGGCCAAAATCACTTAAACCCACTAAATGGTTTGAGCTTGTCATATATAATTGCTAATTTAGGATAATGTATCCCTAAATGGGTCAATAAATTTTATGTGAATATTAACTTTTATCAAATAATTTTGAGTCAAAATGATGAAAACACATTTTGGTGATCTGAATTGCTATTTTCTTCTAATTTGAAAGCACATGACATGTGCATTGTTATTTTGTGTTAATAACATCCTAAATGAGATATTTGTCTGTACACAAGTAACATTGAATTCTAATTCCTCTCTAGTCAAATTATAATACAATAATATGACATTATGACCAATTTGATTAATAAAGTGCAACCAATTTCCAAAGAATTGTTTAAAAATTAATTAATCTTACTTAGACAAATTAAACCAAATTATGAGCTTAAGTAAGAAATTCATAGAAGTGATTAAATATATTTTAATTGTAAATTGATTCTTATTATCTACATCATCAAATGACATCATTTATGGGGTGGCATCCATAAGCCATATATGCAACAAATATCAATCTTAAGGCCTTCCATGCTTTTTTAATGCCCCTTCTTCCTAAATATTTATGAGGATATTTATGAATTAATTATACAAAATTGGATTAATTCATGGCCACACATATTGATCTCAAGATGGATGGTCATGGTTGATCCCAAGAAAATTTAAAAATTTATAAATAGGAGGGCCAAGACTACTTTGATTAAGCTTCATTTGTGTAAATTTATTATGCATAATTATCTCCACAAGATATTTGTGAGTGGTGTTTATTATGCTTAATTTTCAATATGATAGTTTTAAGATAGACACAACCTTGATTTTCATATCATGAGCATAGTTTCATTGGTGAGCAAGTGATGATGGAATAGCTTTGCCTTGCATCATTGTCAAAGACTTGAGCATCAAATCAAGGGGGAAATCATGTTTTGAACCATATTTGGATGGTGGAATGATCCTGGGAAGGTAATGTATGTGATTTATTTCATTTTCTCTTTATTGTCATTTTCTAAACCTTGTTTGAAGGAGTGACTTAGCTTGTTATGTTATCATGCATTTTTATTGATTTTCTTGACTAATGCTTGATCAAACCATATTTGTAATTCATATCTACATATTGACACATTTAGTGGGACCAAGTAGCCCATTCAAGCAAGGAAGACACTTTAGTAATATTAGATTTCCTTAAAAGTCATTAAAAATCCTTGGAAATCAAATTTTAGCACTATTTTTCCATATTTTAAACATTTCTTTTTGGTACATAGGTCACACAGTGATCAACATCAGTCTTAGATAATTGACATCGGTTAGGTTAAAAGGAGAAACTCAAAGAAAAAATGCATTTTTAGAGATTTATTCAAAGTTACAGGGTGTCATTTTAAGTTTTTAAGTCTCTACTTGAACTTTATTTGCATGATCCATAGCTTTTTTGGATATTTTATTCTAACCTTGGGCTAACAAGTGTTTTTTAATCAAAAATCATTTTTGCCTAAGGGTTCACACGTGACCATTATCAGTCTTTATTGACTAACATTAGTTTGTTTATGATTGGCATCGATATTGCTACAACTGACATTGGTCACTGTTGACCGACGCCAGTCTTTGTTTTAAAAAAATAGAGAACCTGAGAGCAAGATTCCAAAACTTGTTTCATTATCAATTATGTTTCAAATCAAGGGAACTCTCTAACCTTTACAGGAACCACATGGAAAAGTGATAATATTTGAGCATGATTTAAGTCTTGAAGCTTCCCTTTGGTGTTTAAAAGGAACTTAGATGGTTTATTTAATTGTTTTGTGAAGTTTTTCAAAGTTTTTTCAAACTAAGGCGAAGGGGCCAAGAATTTCACTCAACACCTCACTTTGGTGCTTAAAACTTACACTTACTTAAATTGTAAATTTTTCAAAAGTCTATTGTTTTATGAAAAATCATCTATTACTTATTTGTATTTTGAGCAAAATGAAGAGTGCATGTATGCTCTTTGCCCATTCCATTTAGGGAACTTGGGTGACCAAAAGCACCTTTTCATTATGATTGTGCTTTTGTCTAAGGCATGAAAATAAAGTTGTCTAGGCTCTCCCCAAAACCCTTATGGTTTGGGTGATATAAAAACAATCTCTAAAGTATTTTCACTTAGTTTTTATTTTATGCAACTTGGCTTGTGGGGGGGAGTTCATAGATTCTTCATAAGTAATTTAGGTAAGCTTTGAATCAGGGTTTCATCTGCTGGCATTATTTCAACCCCACTCCACAATAGGGTATATGAATTAGGGTATGCATACTATGAGAGACAAGGGGTTGAGAAACTAATCTCTCTTTTCATAATAAAAACCCAAGTTACATCTTGTTAACCAAAGGATTCTACTAAGTAGTACATAGATGGAATCACTATGTAAAAGAATAAACCTTTACATAGTAAGTTAATCGATATGAACTCAATTGACATGAGGCATCTCTAGAATTAGCCACACTTGGGATAATCTAAATGGTCAAAAATTTAAGTTTTAGAATAACCCCACTTGCCGTGGACATATTGTTGATGTAGGGTGAGTAGCCCAAATGTCTATGTCACCATACAATCTCTTAGGAGAAGGGAGTGTAAAAACCCTACTACTTCATACACTTTTATTTTTAGATTAACACTTAAAATCCTCCCAAGAGCATGTATATAGATGAATTTAAATAATACGATGCAACCTTGTCAGTTTAAGGCTTATAATGATTTACTTAGTTTTATTTCATCTTTTCCTTTACTTGTTTGGTTTTGATTTGAGTCTAAAAATTGTTTGTAAATAAAACGTCATAACCAAACACATTTATTGTCCACTATTTATTAAATAAGGAGGTGCTATGCTCGTCAAATCCAAATCATATTTTGCCTTGTTAAAAACCTCATCTTAAACATTGTGATTGTCTTTTATCCAAGCAACATTATTATGCTGTCCATTTGAGTCTAGAATATTTTTGTAAAAATCTTCAAGTCTTTTACTTTTTAATTCAAATTTGAAATCTCACCTTTCTAAGTTTGATGCCAAGGTGTTAAATTGGTTTACCATTTGCAGTTGACTTGAGATAACTTGGGTACAATTTTCCAATTGGATTGAAGGTCATTTATAGACTCATCGTCATTTGATCATTGTGAACTTAGGTTTTAGTGTGTCACTTATGATCTAAGTTCTAGAACACATTTTATCCTACATATTATTATCATGTGGCAGTGTTGTACTGACCCTTTGGTCTTAGTTTTATACTTAGGAATTATTGCATGCTTTCACATCTTGAGTTTCGTAGTTTGTATCATCACCTTCCTAATTCGAAGGCATTTCTTCTAATTTTATAGTAACAACTCATTGAAGTTGAAATAGATTTTATGGTATTGATGTATCTCTCAACCTAAATTTGGTGTACTAGTTTACACTTAAATTTTTGATTTATCATACCCTCTTCTAATTTATATTATTTTAACCTTACCCAAGGTTGAGTAATTTCATAAACACTTCTTCTAATTGTGTGGTACTATGCTACCTCCTTTTTTATTATAATCTTTTTGTTTCCTTGTCACTTGTTTATATAAAATCAAAACACACCTTGTTTAAATGTTTGCAAAACATTTTCCAAAATTTTCCAAATGTAGAAAATAACCTTTTAGACACGACTCAAAGGTACACTCGTAGTGGGGTTTCTTACAACCCTACCTATGAGGATGAGCACTTTTATGATGGACAAGATAATTTCATGGTCTTTGAGGAAATTACCAAAAATGTAGGATCTAAGGAAGACTATTTGGAATATCAACCCCAAGAGGACAAAGATGAAACACTCTTAAGGTTGATTGATTCAGGTCCTAGATTACCATCAGAATTTCCTATAGAATAATTGCATACCTTGGTTAGGTTAGAATAGAAACAATGAGAATAATTCCTTGTTAATATTGCAAAAACAAACATTGATTCTTCTAGAAAAAAAAAAAAGTACTTATAGAGTCAAAGCTTAATGATCAATATCTTGTCAACAAGATCAAAAAGATCAGCCAATGATATACAGACCAACTTATCATGGACTTGACAAAATATTTAGTTGCTACTTCAATACATAACGATGCTTCCAAGAAACAAGAAAATGTGGTTGAACCAACATAAACTTTATTTGAAAACATAACTACAATGGATCAAAATATCTCAATCAAACAACCTAAGTCCCAAGAGGTTCCTCAAAATGCTTTACTAGACACAAAGCATACATTTTTCAATCATCAAGAACCTCTTGTCGCTTTGCAAAACCAAGGACCAAAACATTCAATACGCATTGAAGAAATTATCCAAAATAATTTGGTTGGTTTGTCTCAACCAACATGTAATTTGGTGAATAGACCATGAACTCCCAAAAATCAATAGAACATGTATAATTCAAGGCAACCATTTTTAGGGAATGTTAATCAACCTAGAAATAAATAGATCATTTACTTAACTCAAGGAGCGAACCAAAACAAAGTCACACATTATAGGATGTATATCCATAAAAAATCCATGCAACATGGTTATATACCACCCCAATAGAATTATGTTCCACCCATGAATGCACCAAACATGCAAGAGTGGAATTCTATGAAGGAGATTATGTCATGATTGGAGACAAGAAACAAAATCAAGAAGTAAAAATTTGATGATATATGCCCATATGTGTTTGATTTGAGGTTTCTCCAAGTCCCTTTTCCACCTCATTTTGAGGCACCCAAATTTGAAAAATACAAAGGAAAGGGTGACCCTCATGAACACATTCAGGCATTTTTTATGTTATGATAAGAGGTAGCTTATTGTATCATTTTCTTGCTTTGAATATTTTCATGAAGTTTAGCAGACCAAGATTTAGACTAGATTCTTAAGTTACCTAAGGGGTCAGTTGTGGATTGGAATAATCTATCTAATTTTTTTTTCAACCACTTCTCTTATAATATTGAACATGAATTGACTAGTGTTGACTTGTGCAAACCTAAACAAGGAGATGGAGAAAGCTTTGCATCATATATACAATGATGAAGAGCATTTGTTGGATGCTTTCAACATAATTTTATAGAAAAATAGTTGGTGAAAATATTTTCATAGAACTTACACCTTGAGGTGGCACATAATCTATGGCTTGATTGCACAAACACATTTGAAGAAATTATAGATAAGGGTGTGCAAATTGAGAAGGCACTTATAGCCAAAGGACTTGTCAAGATTTATTCACAAAGTTAAATGTCAAATTAAACCCAATATCCTAGTCAAACTATTACAATAGAGAAGCCTAAGGGATTTAATAAGAATAAGAACATGGTTGGAAATAGAGTAACTGAATCAAGACACATACACATGATGTAGGCTCTATCGACTCTAAATGTACACTTTCCTCCCCCTAATATACCAGTTAATTTGCAAAGAGTTCCTCCATGAAGGACATTCCACAATCAATTTAGAGTCTTTAAACAATTGGGAGAACCTATTGAGGTAGTGTTCCAAAAGCTCATAACAACTAACCTGATTATATGGCCTGTACCAAGGCCATTTCCTGTAGATTAGCCCAAACCTGATTAGTATTAGGGAAAATAATTTTTCAACTTTCATCATGTTGTTGCTCATGATGCTTATCATTGCATCCAATTATTTCATGTTATTGAATATTTGATTGAAAGTGGTGAAGTTGAGATTAAAATTTCTCCACATGACACTAATTAGAATGTGAGAATATAAAAAAATCAATTCCTTAACATAATCAACAAAAACCAAGGAAAAATTAGAACCAAAGATAAAATTAGTGGCAAAATTAGAATAAGAATCAAAGTCACAATCGTAATCAACATCATAACACCCATGATAATAACTTAGGTTATAATAACATGCCTTACGACTCTAACAACATTGTGGGATGCATTTCTACAAACCATATTGCCATTGTCACTAATAAATATCATGAACCATCCCATACTCCTTGTGGTAATAGACCTATTATTATAGGGTCAATGGCCTTTCCCTCTAGTAATGCCATTTTAATTTCAAATAATTTTGTTGTGCATCTATTTGCATGGGTTACTATTTTTAGACCTCATCTTTCCTCTAATTATAATGGCTCCTCATTGACTCAAAATTGATCCAATGCAACTAGACATGCATGAGTCACCTTCCAAGGCCCTTTGCATTTGTCTCCTAATTGTAATGGCTCCTTGACACCTTTATATTTTACAATCACAAATAGACACTCATGAGTTACTATTCAAGGACCTTTTCCCCTTCTTCTAATACCAAACCTAATGTGAACATTGTGACTTCAAATCCAAAGGTGAATATTGTGCTAGCTAAGTCTAAACCATCTCATCTTACTATTGAAAAGCCTTATAGTCTATCAGACCAACTTATTAAAATACCTATGAAGATTTCCATTTTGGATCTCTTGTGTACATCTGAGGTCCATATAACCATTTTGGATTACCTTTTGCAACAATCCATTGTTACCAATAATATTAATCATGAACAGTTCCAACCACTTGTTAGACATTTATATTTATTTTGATAGGTCACATTTGATAAAAAACATTCCACCCTTGGTCTAAGCCATAATAATCCACTATATATTAAGGTCATCATTGAAAACCATAAGTTCAAGCAGGTTCTTATAGACAATGGTTCTGGATTGAACACAGTGTCCCTCAAACTAGTACATAGATTGGGCTACACTGTAAAGGACATTTAACCATAGATGATCACCATAAAAGCTTATGACAACATTGAGAGGGAATCTTCTAGTACAATATATTTGTTAATTATTGTTGGGTCTATTTACCACAACACATTGTTACATATTGTGGATATCGAGTTGGCTTATAACATACTTCTTGGTCATCCTTGGATCCATGATGTATAGGCCATTCCATCCACATTGTATAAATGCCTTAAGTTTCCACATGATGGGATCAAGGTCACCATTTGTGTCGATCTACAACCTTATCAGTGTTGTGAACATCTAGAGGCTGAGTTCCATAATTATAACTATTGTCCTAGTTCTAAATTTATTGCAAAGAAGAACAAGGAAATAGTTTTGCATCCACCAAAATCTAATTATATCAACCCTATTGACCTTGAATCCACTTTGGCCGAACCGTTTCTTGCAACTCTTGAAAAATAGGTTGTTATAAAATATGTGGGCATTTCCACATACCATCTTAAGGATGACTTCCATGTTGCTACATTACTAAAGTCTCCCAAAACATTTGGTAAACCCAAAACTTCCAAAATCCCTAATATACCTAAATTGGTTTGGCAATAAAAGAAAGAACAATGAAAACCACCTATGGTATTTGTACCTGCTAATTCATAAAAATAGGATCGAGAGGCTTTACTTGAAGGAGAATGGTTATATTTTGATGGCATTGCTGATTGATTTTAGAATCCAAAATATCCTATCCTTAATCAGATCATGGATAATCAAAATTAAGTAGAGCATATGAGGATCCCAAAATTGTTTATCTTGGAGCTTGCCTTACTGAAGTAGAGCATGAACACATTATATCCATTTTGATGGCTTTTATTAATATTTTTACATGGGCATACTCAAACATGCCAGGCTTAGACCCTCACTTGTTAGTGCATCACCTTGTTATTCATCTAGATTCTAAGCTAGTTAAAAAAATTTGAGGATGATGCATCCATGCATCACCCTTTTGGTAAAAGATGAACTAGAGAAGTTATTAGGAACATGCTTTATCAGATCATTGGATTATTTTGAATGGTTATCAAACATATTTCTAGTAAAAAAAAGACATAGGGTATATATATTTGTACTAATTTTAGAGATATCAACAAAGCATGCCCCAAAGATGATTTTCCTCTACCCAACACTGACATGATCATTGATTCTACTACTAGGTATAAGATGTTTTCCCATATGGACATATTTTTTGGATATAATCAGATCAAGATAGCCCAAGAAGATCAATACAAGATTGTATTTACCACTTCATGGGGAACATTCTGTTATTGAGTCATGCTATTCGAATTAAATAACATTATATCCACTTATCAGCATACCATGACTATCATATTCCATGACATGATGCATGATATTGTTGAGGACTATGTTGATGACATCCTAGAAAAATCAAGAACACATGCTAACATCTTGACATTCTACAAAGAATCTTTGAGAGGCTTTGTGAATATAAAGTGTGCCTAAATCTCAAAAAATATGTCTTTGACATTAATTTGAGAAAATTGCTAGGGTTTTTATATCATAAACAAGTATAAAAGTTGACCCTATTAAGGTTAAGGCCATTGTTGAAATGCCTCCACCTTCAAATCTTAAACAACTCTAAAGCCTACAAGAAAAGATCTAGTCTATTCACAAGTTCATTTCTCAAATGGTAGATAAGTGCCACCCATTGACACATCTCTTGAATAAGGAAGTCACATTTCGATGGGATGAAGATTGTCAATTAGAATTTGCAAATCTTAATATATATTTGGCTAACCTACCAATTTTGAGACTGCCAACACCTAGACAACCACTACTTCTTTACATTTTAGTGACTGAGCATGCACTGTGGGGACTTTTAGCCTCATATGATGATCAAGGTAAGGAACATGAAGTTTATTACTTGAGACACACACTATGGCCTATGAACATAATTTTATGCCTATTGAGAAGGCATGTTTAGCTATGGTGTTCACTTTTCAAAAGTTGTAACATTATATGCTAAACAATAAAAACTATTTTTATCACTAAGGTGGATCCTCTCAAATTTTTATTATCCAAATCAGCTCTCATAGGACATATAGAAAAATGGGTCATGCTCCTTAGTGAGTTTGATGTTGAGTATCAGAATAAAAAAGATATCAAAGGGAAGGTTATTGTTGATCAACTTGTAGAAGCCCCTATTATAGACATTTAACCACTCAGATTCGGCTTTCCAAATGATTCTATCATGACAGTGGAAGAAGTACAACATGAACCTAAAAAATGGAAACTATATTTTGATGGTTCCTTAACTTTTAGAGGATTTAGAGCTAGCATATTGTTGATTACATTACATGGGGATTTGATTCCCAAAGCATTTCATATCCAACTTCATTATACTGACAATATAACTGATTATGAAGCGCTTATTATAGGAATTCATTATTATAGTATAGTGGGATATCCAACACTTAATGGTCCATGGAGATTCCCATTTGATTATCAATCAAACCATTGATCAGTATCAAACTAGAGATGATAAGATTGTAACCTATCAACAAATTATTGATAATCTCAAAGATCATTTTAAATCTCTACAATTTGAACAAGTACCAAGGGCCAACAATAGATATGATGATGCAATGATAACAATTGGGTCCATGATAAATATTGATAGTAGTGATAAAGAGTATCAATTTCTCATTGAAAATCTTTTATAGCTTGTACATGTCTTTCTAGATTCAGAAAGGGTATGCTCCATTGCTGGTCCTAATCATCCACCTGAATTGCTCTGGTATCAAGAATTTTATAATTATTTCCATGATCACATTTTCCCACCTGACTTATCTAATAATTGAGAAAAATGTTACCTTCATCACATAGCTTATTATACCCTCTTTGGAAACACATTTTATCACAAAGGCTATGATGAAACACTACTTTGTTGTTTGTCTTTGGGAGAATCCAAGTTAGCGCTTAAGGAGGTTTATGCAGGAATGTGTGGGGCCCACACCAACATTATAGTCCTAGCTAAAAAGCTACTCAGAATAGGTTATTATTAGCCAAAAATGGAGATAGATGATTATAATTATGTGAGGAAGTGTGTTCTTTGTCAACAATATGGAAATTTGATACACACACATTCCTTGCCACTACAACCAATCACTACACTATGGTCATTTTCTACTTGGGTCATCGATCTCATTTGAAAATTAAACCTGACATCTTCAAACGGACATAAACATATTTCAACTTCTATCGAGTACTTCATAAGTGGATTGAGACCATTCCTCTCACTTATGTCATCAAAAAATAGATAGCCAAATTCATTCATTACCATATCATCTGTTGATATAGCATCTTAGACCGCATTATATCCAATAATGGTAGATATTTTATAAATAAAAATGTTAAAAACCTTTGTGAAAAATTCAAAATCAAGCACAAGAAATCCACACCATACAAAGTGTAAGGTAACAAACAAGCTAAGGCATCAAACAAAACCATTGTATCCATTTTAAATAAGATTGTTAATGATGCTAGCCATAATTGGCACTTATAACATTTTCCTACCCTTTGAGCTTATTGAACTAGTCATCAAACACCTATATGAGCCACTCCATACTCCCTTATTTATGGAATCAAAGCTATTATCCCAATTGAGATCAAGATACCTTCATTATGATTATCTTTGGAGCATATTGAAGATGATGAGGAATATAGAGTCTCAAGGCTTGAAGAGCTAGTACTAGTTGATGGTAAGCATTTGGATACCTGTGAAAACTTACAAGCCTATCAAAGAAAATTACAGATAAGCTACAACAAGCACATTCTCCTTTGGGAGTTTGAGATTGGTGATTTGGTCTTGAAAGAGAATCAAAAGAACACAAATGTTAAATTTAAGTTCTAACCTAATTGGCTGGGATCATATGCTATCACAAAAACTATGGATCAGGGGCATATCAAATGGCTACTTCAAATGGTTAAAAACTTATAAAGCCCATGAACATTGTGCATCTTAAGAGGTTCTATGCTTGACATACTTTTGAACCATTATCTACAAGACCCCTTACTTGGGGGCAACTTGTGCTAAAGTTATTTTATCTTACCATTATATCCTAGACCATCCCACAATGGACTATATTATTTGTTTTGACCTACCTTGGACCATTATTTAAAGAACCATATTCTTTTCATGAATATGGATAGTGAAAAATTTGGACCACTGACACTCTGAACACATTTTATCATACCTTGTACCATTCTCTTTGGACCATATTCATTCTAGATTATTCTCTTTTGAGAACCATATTATTTTTCATAGCCTGGGCCATTGTAACCTGGACATGTTTTATCCCTTGACCAATTATGATATTGATTATGATTCATAGATATTATGAACACATTCAATGCTAATTATACAAAGTAGTTCAACCTAGACAATATTTTGTAGCTTCTTTTATAGATAAGTGAACATAAATGCATTCATTTAGGATTTTTGCCTACAAGATGGTTCTTTATAGATATCTCATGTTGCATATTGTTTATTATTTTACTACTTTTTGGTAGGCATTGTTGACTTAATAAGACCTTATTCTCATCGATTTGTGAGCATGCACCATTACAACCAGATTTAGCTGTTATTAGAGTTTCTAATCTTGGATGAGTCTCCTTGATTAGTTAGTTCCTTGTTCCATTATTTATATCCATGATGATCATTACAATCAGTTTAGCTGTTATATGAAATCTTACCTATGGATGTGCATATCCTTAGCTAGGCAGTTCCCTAAATATTTTGTACATATTTTATTTCTATTACTTAACCCCAAAAAACAAAAACATTAGAAAATGATCCACAAAAGAACAAAAACATTGTCTTGCAATATCATATATTTTGATCTTCATGCTCTTGATATTTTGAAAGTAATTATCCCATGTGCTTGCCATTTTTCAATACCATTCTCATTTATATTCTCACCATTTTGCAATCCCTTTTTTCCTATTTCCTCTATAACATTAATCATGTTTTTCTCATCATCACTTTTTTTAATCCTATTTCTTGAGAGAAATACATTTGGCCTGAAGTTCATGTTGGACCATGAATTCATGGAACTATGTAAACATCATCCATGTGTATTGTACATATGGAGTCAACTTGGCTACCCCCTTCCTTTTATTCTCCCCTGTGCCCCATTTTATTCTATGTTGTTTCCCTATCCTTTGGAGACAACTTTGTGTCCTTGTTCTTGTTGCATTGTTGTAAAAAATAATTGCTTTACTACACTTACTTGGAACAATTATTTTTAAACCGCACTAAAAATATGACTAACTCTTGTATGTGTGTGTGTATTTGATTTTTATTGGTGTTTTGTTGTGCTTTATTGTCTCTTCATTTATTTATTTCTCTTCTTTTGTTGGTTCTTTGTGTTTTTTCTTGGTCTTTTGTTTTGTTGTTTGGTATTATTCTTTTGTTTTATTTTTCAAGAGCATCTTGATAATACACATGGATATTGTTTATTGATATCTTATTTTTATGTTGTTTATTAAGTTGTTCTTGTCTTATTTTTATGAATTCTTGTTCCTACATAAGGTCTTGATTCTTTATATCTCGATTTTAAGCTAGGTTACATCTATGTATTCTTTTTTCTTTGTTTTTATTTAAATGTAAATAGTTGTAACTCTAGTTTTGGTAGTTCTTATCATTATCCTTAGTTATAAATATTTAGATTTGAACTGGCTCAACACAATTGAAATATAATGTCATTACAAGTTCCTCATACTTATGATGCATAATTTCATTTTGCTATAACAAACACTATGTGCTTTTTATCCAAGTCTCAAATTCAATGCAACTTTGATGATCAACTCTCAAGTGAATCAATGAAACTAGGTACCAATGGTTTATCTCGCACCCCACTCTATGAAAGATATGCATATCTTGGCATACATTATGATTTTAATTAAAAATTGGTCAATTTTTCTTCATTCCTCATTTTATTATCTTCCACTTCTAGGTGAACTACATTGGCTTCAAGTCCATCTAGACTATGTAGGCAACATTTGGATACATGATGTATCTTGGGTCAGCTTGACCACTGTTATTATTCTATTCATCTCTTTCATCACTTTGTGCATCCTCGTATGCCTAGTTTCTTATGACTATTTTAGTCATTAAATCATTGCATCTATGTTTTCACCGACTCATATTGTAATCTATGCATTAATTTATATCTTTGAGCTATGTTTGCCAATTTGTCCTATTCAGGCACAACATTCAAACCAATCACAAATCTAAATCAGCCATGCTAGGGCACAATCAATTATTAGTGATCAAAATTTTCCCTACCAAGAAAAAAATGTTTTATCAATTGATTAAATCTTCTCTATTAGGGCATTATTATTTCCTTTATTTGGAGAAACGTTCTCTTGTTTCTTATAATTCCAACCTCTATAGACTTTTTACCTCATTTTGGCAATCTTTTAGTGTACAACTTGTCTCAAGATTGATCATTCCTTAAGCATGCAACTTGCACCCTAGATTTGGATGTGTTCAAAGTGTGTCATTTATATTTTTGGATTGTATCCTTCCCATTCCCCCCATCCTTGGGGTCCATTATATTATAATTATATTTTGATCATTGATGGAATCAATGTGTACAAGTATTAGCTTGTATGGATTTAATCTATCACACGGGTTAATCTCACTTTCTCTCTCTTTTCGAGAGTCCATCCTTATATTTCATCATTGTATATCCTCTCGAGGGGGCATCATGAGTCATTTCCTTCCAATTTGTTCTTGAAAACTCTTTTATCTAAAAAGACATTGCTTCACTTGAATGTCTTGCTACACCTTATCAAATAGGGGTAAAATGTAGACATCTAATTCCTAACACCTTTGTGTTGAAATTTTCAATCTTGCTCAAAATTGATGAAAATACATAAATTAGGCCAAAATCACTTAAACACGATAAATGGTTTGAACTTATCATATACAAGTGTCTATTTAGGCTAATGTATCCTTAAATGAGGCAATGTATTTTATGTGATTATTAAATTTTTTCAAATCATTTTGAGTCAAAATTATGAAAACATATTTTGGTGCTCTAGATTGCTATTTTTTTCTAATTCAAAATCACATGATAGGTGCATGTGTTATTTTATGTCGACAACATCCTAGATGGGATATTGGTCTATCCACAAATAACCTCACTTTCTAATTCCTTTTCAGTAAAATTATAACCCAGTAATATGAGATTCAGCTAGTTTGATTAGTGAAGTGCAACTAATTTTCAAAGAAATGCTTAAAAATTGATTAATCTTACT